>BSEG01000005.1:1372500-2690000 GCA_036245055.1 Diospyros kaki | reverse complement strand
TGATGTCTGCCTTCAACTGAGAATGCAGCCTTCTTTTGCTGCCATAGAGACCCCATTTGTTTCCTATGTGCACTGCTTTGCCTCCAAATCCGATTCAATTCCGAGTAATTGAATCAGCGATGGACCTCAATTAATTGGGATCGGCTCTGGAAGTTCATCTGTTTCACTCCTCCTAAATGGATTGCCCCAGCTGCAGCTTCTTCAAAAATCTCCTATGACAACTTCAAGGATAGTCGTCCACATCTGGAAATTCCGATCCTCCGCTATCCGAATTGCTTCGGAAATGATTTGTATATCAATCTGATCTAACACCGCCTCTACTTCAGCAACCTCTAGACAGCTTCCAAGCTTGCCTTCATTCACAACACGGTCACATGCAGTGACCTAGATCCAATTGCTTTGGAACAACACAGGCACAGTCACATGCAGTGGCCGCACCTTCCTTCTCGCCTTACTCAACTATAGCAATTCGGAAATCCGCAGCAAATCACCCTGTTGTTCCACCTTCAAGTCGACAACTAAGCGATTCATGCTTCCATCTTCATAGTCGCTCCGATTTTGATCCCATACCTGCTGCGCCACTCTGATTTTGACTTCCAATTCAACTCGGTATCACCGTCGGCCTCTCCTGACTTGTGTCGTCTTCAATTCCGTTGAGTCCTGATTCCACACCCAATCACCGTCCACACTCCAAGTCAGCCAATTGTCCGCCTATGATCGCAATTGTCGTTGATCATCAAACGCTCAAGAATCTGGACTAGCCTCAATCCACGCCTGCACAATATGGATCTTACGCACTGATAACAAAATTCCGGATCGATGGAATTCTGCCCGATCGCCGACGTCTCCCTACTAGAATCGTCTGGCTGCTCGCCTACCTCACGCGACTATGATGCAACCAACGAAATTATGCGGAAATTGAGAATTCAGTTGTTACAGTAGCTTACGACTTGGCTTCTGAATCCGCTAAAGTTGCTTCGCCCCTCTGCTTTGAACAAACTTGCTGCGCGTCGCGGCTGAGCGCCTACCTTCTGCTCGTTCCCAGGAAAGCCGAACAACTCTTCCAGATCACAAGCCGTGATTGCTTGTACCTCAGCTTCCCAACTGCTCCCCCTGCAACTCGACCGGTTCCGTGACGCTCGCTAGTTGAATTGGATGTGAACGACAGGGCCTGCACCTTCT
The DNA here is from genome assembly GCA_036245055.1 of Diospyros kaki. Classification (NCBI taxonomy): domain Eukaryota; kingdom Viridiplantae; phylum Streptophyta; class Magnoliopsida; order Ericales; family Ebenaceae; genus Diospyros; species Diospyros kaki. The sequence continues at coordinate 2,688,818 of BSEG01000005.1, read as the reverse complement.
TCTCAAACTTCCTCGCCTGGCCTGCTCGTCTGCTAATTCCGATCACTGAAATGGCTCTAGGAGTTGTCGGAAGCACCGTCGGAACAGCTTTCTTCAAATCGAATCAAATCACAGCCAAGGATTGTTGGCTCTGATACCAATTGTCACAACCCTAGGGTTTGGTTAGGGTTGTGATAGGAATTTAGGAGAGATTTAGGGAAGAGAAAAACAGTAAGGAGGGAGGATAGAACTGAAATAGAAGAAATGAGGGGGAAGATTAGAAGAAATAGACGTGAGAGAGAGAGAGAATTAAGAGAGGAAATGAGAGTATTCAATATCAAAATCCAGATGTCTCCATCTGATTACAATAGCCCCTTATATAGGCATATCAAATTGCATAACCACCCCCATGCTTCTAACTAATTGCTACAATATCACCTAATAAGCCTATTACTACATTACCCATTTATTTTATTCCTATTACAGCATTGACCCTCCTATACTCCTAGGTACATGACAGCTCAGATCCGAGAGGAGCTACAATGATTTATGGTGATGTTCGCCAGGCAGCATCAGGTCAGTATTCCACCTGATTTTCCTCCGCGAGAGAGGACAGATCCGATTCTGACCGAACAAGGCAGAACAAATCCTATAATACCAGGAAGAAGGAGGAATCTGAGGACCGCTGAGACATCGGTTAGGGAGGATGATCAGGGTGAGCCAGGGGAAGCTGGTTGGGAACGGCGACAATAGGCACCGGTAAATCACAACCCACACAGCTTACCCATGCTGAGGCTAGAAATTCCCTTATTCGATGGGACTAACCCCCGCTGGTGGGTTAGGAGGTGTGACAGGGTGTTCGAATGGTATGGAGTAGCGGAGAGGCAAAAGGTAGCCATAGTTACAGCGTATCTGAACGATACAACGATACAGGGGGCGCTTGGTATCAAGGGTGGTCCAAGGTTCGGGAATTCTACAGGTGGGAAGAATTTGTAGAAGAATTTTGTGAAAGGTTTGGAGATCGGAGACTCTCTGATGTGGTTGAAGAATTTAACAAGATCAAGCAAGTTGGGACAGTGATGGAGTACCAACTTAGATTTGAGGAGTTAAAGGCTTTAATGCTCAACCACAATCCCTTCCTAATCGAGGCTTATTTCGTTTCAAGTTTTATAAGTGGCTTGAACGAGGAATTGAGGCCCTTGGTGAAAATGCTAAGACCACGTACTCTCAAGCATGCTGCCGACAGTGCTAGGTTGCATAAGGTGGTGGTGGAAGCACTAATGAAGAAACAAAGGGTGGCGAATAGGAGTGTAGCTCCAATGAATTCATTGCCTAGCAGAAGCTTCACCAAGGAATAGGGAAGAGGATCTCAGGGAATGAAGAACTTGGCACTACCGGCTCCTAACTCCCAATGAGGGAAGACCATAGAATAGAGGACACAAGCGGGCCTCTGTTTCCGATGTGGAGATAAGTACTATGTGGGACATCAATGCAGGAAACAACTCTTGTCGCTAGAAGGAGAAGAAGAGGATCCAGTAGAAGGGGAGGAAACAACACTCGCGCCAGATGAAGAAGAAGACAATGGTGAGATATCCCTACATGCCCTTAAGAGACTCACCAATAGTAAGATACTTAAGGTAGAAGGACAAGTGGAGGAGAGCAAGCTGATGATTCTAATCGATAGTGGGAGTACCCACAGTTTCTTGGATGAAAGCACGGCTAAGAGGTTGAAATGCCCCCTGATTCCAAGTCAACCATTGACAGTGACGGTGGCCAATGGAAATAAGGTAATGAGCAAGTCAACATGTGTAGGGTTCTGCTGGGATATCCAGGGAGAGGGATTCGAGGCCGATTTGAGACTACTTAAATTAGGAGGATGTGATGTAGTGCTGGGGGTTGATTGGATGAAAAATGTTAGTCCGATTTGTTTTGATTTCAATAAAATGGAAATGACATTCAAAAAAGAGGGAAGAAAGATGACAGTTAGAGGCAACATGGAGATTGGGGTATGCAAGATGATTACGTGTAAAGGCCTGCAGAAGCTACTCAAACACAAGATGTGCCAAGTTGCTCAACTATTTTTTGTTTAGGCCACAGAGGAAGGAGAAGATGAGTGAACTACAGAAGAGGGATTCATGTTAACCATCAGTAGTACAACCCCATTTCATACTGAGGTACGCCAATCTGATCTACTTAATATACTCCAAGTTGAATTTGAGAATTTATTTGTAGAACCTCAATCCCTACCTCCAAACCGAACTGTTGATCACACTATTAACCTCAAACCCCACACAGAACCTGTTAACATCCGTGCCTACCGTTATCCTCCTAATCAGAAAACTGAGATCGAGAAATTGGTCAAAGAGATGCTCCACAAATCCCTCATTAGGCCCAGCCACAGTCCTTTTGCATCACCTATGTTGCTAGTCAAAAAGAAAGATGGGTCCTAGCGGTTTTGCATTGATTACCGCCAGCTAAATGAGATAACCATCAAAAACAAATTTCCCATTCCACTCATTGATGACCTACTAAATGAACTTAAACATGTCACTATCTTCTCCAAATTAGACCTAAGATCTGGATACCACCAAATCCGGATGAATCCAATGAACATTTCCAAAACTGCATTTAGAACACACCAAGGCCATTATGAATTTCTTATCATGCCCTTTGGATTAACAAATGCCCCAGCCACTTTTCAATCCCTAATGAACCAGATCTTCGAACCCTACCTCAAAAATTTTATATATAGCTCAACCTTTGAACTCCACCTACAACATTTGAGGACTACATTTGAAATTCTTAAGGTCAACCAGTTGTATATTAAGAGATCAAAGTGTGCTTTTGCACAAAGCCAAGTGGAATATTTGGGGTATATCATATCAGGCCAAGGTGTGAGTACAGATCCAAAGAAAGTAGCTGCCATGATCAATTGGCCAAGACCGAAGACTGTTAAGGCCCTACGTGGCTTCCTAGGGTTAACCGACTATTATAGGAGGTTTGTGAAGGGATATGGAAGCATCAATAGGCCAATGATAGATTTACTAAAAAAGGATGGATTTGAGTGGGATCATAAGGTAGATACCGCTTTTGAGTCATTAAAGAGAGCTATGAGTGAGGCTCCCGTGCTCGGATTACCGGATTTTAGCAAAACATTTGTGGTGGAGACGGATGCAAGTGGAATGGGCATAGGAGCAGTGCTCATGCAAGAGGGCAGACCCTTGGCATTTATTAGTCAGGCCCTAGCCCCAAAACATATGGGCCTCAGTGTGTATGAGAAGGAGTTGCTAGCAGTTATTTTTGCGGTGGAAAAATGGAGACATTATTTGGAGGGAAACCAGTTTATTATAAAAACAGATCATGAAAGTTTGAAGTTTCTATTTCAACAAAAACTTCACACCCATTTGCAAAGAAAAGGGATGACTAAACTAATGGGCATGGACTACACAATACAGTACAAGAAGGGAAAGGAAAACATTGCAACCGATGCTTTATCTAGATGCCCTAAAGACGGAACAGTTGTTGCTATATCAGCCTTGGTTCCAGAATGGTGTCAAGAAGTGGCTGAGAGTTATGAAGGGGACAAGCAAACTAAGAATTTACTGGAACAGCTAATAATTGCCCCTGCAAGTAAGAAAGGGTATACGCTGATGAATGGGGGAATAAGATTCAATGGTAGGCTGGTGGTGGGAAACAACATAGAGCTAAAGAGGAGGATACTGCAGGCCTTACGTGAATCCCCTCTTGGTGGCTATTCTGGAGTCCAAAATACTTATCACAAGGTGAAGGAACTGTTTAGGTGGCCTAAGTTGGAAGAGGAAGTGATGAAGTTTGTACTTGCGTGTGATGTGTGCAAGAGATGTAAATCAGAGACTATGGCCTATCCAGGACTTCTACAGCTGCTGGCCATTCCCAAACAAGCATGGGAGAGTGTTTCCATGGACTTCATTGAAGGACTTCCAAGATCAGAAGGAAAAGACTGCATATTCGTGGTGGTAGACAAGTTCTCCAAATTTCCTTACTTTATGGCCCTTACTCACCCTTGCACAGTGCATGAAGTAGCTCGGGTTTTCTTAGACCAGGTGGTGAAAGTACATGGAGTACCGAAAACTATAGTGTCAGACCGAGACAAGATTTTTACCAGCCTTCTATGACAGTCGCTAATGAAGTTATTGGCAGCAAAGCTAAGCCTCTCTTCTGCCTATCATCCTCAAACGGATGGGCAGACCGAAAGGGTAAATCAATGCCTCGAAACATACCTCAGGTGCCTTTGTTTTATATACCCAAAATGCTGGCATAAGTGAATCTCAGTTGCACAGTGATGGTATAACTCTTCCTACCACAGTGTCATTAAAATGACACCTTTCAAAGCCCTCTTTGGCTACCAACCCCCCTTATTACTAGCCCTGCCTGTATCTACCAGTGTAGCTGAGGTGGATGAACACCTACAGCAACGGCAACAGGTCCTTCAACAACTAAAAAGGGACTTAGCCATGGCTCAGAATCGGATGAAACAAATAGCGGACAAGGGGAGGAGTGAGAGAACATTCTAGGTGGGTGAGACAATCTACCTTAAACTAAAGGGGCCACACCTTAAAGCCTTAACCCCAGGCCCTATCTCTAAATTGAGCCCCATATATATTAGCCCCTTCCCCATTATGGCTAAGCTAGGAAATGTAGCCTATAAACTGAAGCTACCGGAGGGAACTTACATCCACCCAGTATTTCATGTGTCACTCCTTAAAAAATTGATGGAGAACCAGTCAGTCAGTGCCCATCTACCACAAAGACCAGCCGACGATGAATTGATCCCAGAACCTATTGCCATTGTGGATCGTATAGTCATTTATCAGCATGGAACCCCAATAATATAGGTGTTGGTGCAGTGGTCCAGCAAACCAACTGACAGTAGCACTTGGGAGTATCTCCCAGACTTACCCAAACAGTTTCCAAGAGTTGCTAGTCTCCTAACTATTTCTCGAGGACAAGAAATGTTTTAAGAGGAGGGTATTTGTCATGTACCTACGGAATACTCTAAGGAATACTGTAATAAATAAAATAGTAGGGAAGAGAAGATATAAACAATTGTATAAGGGTAGTGGTGAGCTGTAAACTTGGGCGGTTAATCTTGGCGGGAGATGTAGCTCGTGAGGAAGGCTATAAATAGCGGCTGGCCTCATTCTATTGGCATGCATGTTTTGAATGAAATCTGAATTTCCCTCTCATTCTATCTCTCCAATTCCCTCTCTATTTTTCTAGTTCTTTTTCCTCTCACGCGAGATTCTTCTCGTTCTCTCGTGGTCTCTCCTGTTCGGAAGAGATCAAACCTAGCACACTGCCAGATCCTCACGGATCTGAAATGTTTCTCTGTAATATTTTTCAAATATGACTGCAGTTTCAGTTATAGAAAGAGAATTATAAAAAGAAAAAAGAAGTGCCAGTATTTTAATACTAGAAGGATACCTTCCCACTTTGATGCCCTTTCCACCCTCTAAAAGGATAAATATCATTGTCAAAAAGAAACTAAAGGTAATGTTTTCCATAATTGTTTAATTTATGGGTACAAAATTCTTGCAATATTTAGGTTTTACATATATCTTGAAAAGTTTTAGCGACATTTTCCATAAGTCTTGATCCATTATTGTTGTGTTTTACTTTCTTCTGTCCCCCCTTGATAAATTTGAAATCTTCACATGTTAAAGAAAATTGAAATCCCAAAAAAATAAAAGCAACATCAATCATAAGCCTTAATCCTAGAATGTGAGGTCAAATACATATCCATGGTCATATCTTCTATAAAACCATTATATCCTATGTCATGGCTAAGGGTTTTCCACCAAATTTTCATTAGTCTTCCACTGTCTCTTTTGCTACAAATTTCCTCCATTTCATCCACTCACCTCACAGATGTTTCTATTGGGCTTCTTCTCATATGTTCAAACCATCTTAATCATGACTCTCTTATCTTATCTTTAATAGGCACCTACTCTCTCATCTTACCTGTCCAAGTCCAACATTCTAAGCCATATAACAAATATGGTCTTGCAGTCATCTTATAATCTCATAAAATGTAGGGTGCACTTCTCCACTTTAGCCATCCTATATTGTTTCTATGAGTAACATCCTCCATAATCTCTCCTTTTTGAACAAGTGGTCCAAGATATGTAAATTAACTTTCTTTTTAGAATAACTTGATATCCAAGTGTCACATATCACCTAGCAATATTTTTATTGAACTTACATTCCACAACTCAGTTTTTAACCTACTTAGTTTAAATCTTTGGATTCCAAGGTATTTTTCCATAATTCAAGTTTATTATCCACACCTTCATTTATCTCATCTATCAAGACAAAAAAAAAAAATGCAAATAACATACACCACAAAAACATAGCTTGATGATACACAAAAAGAAAACTTAATGGGGAAGTGTTAGGCAGGATATGGGATATAATGATCTTATAGAAAATATGATCATGGGTATAGATAATTGGCAGGCTAAAATCCATATAGTTGACCCCACCTACTAGGATTAAGCCCTTGTATTATTAATGCATAAGGGGCGAGAAAAAGATCAACCATACAGAGTTGGAATACCTATTACTGAGAAGCCAAGTATTATTTTAAAGAGACAGATGGCATATGTAGTAGTATAGGAGAAACATACAGAAGCTAATACAAGCAAATAGAAATGGTACTAAAAAGATCAAGTGAAGCAGCTCTCCGTGTTACAACTGAGCAATGAAAGAAAGTAGTAGGCATCATCATCATAAACCTTGACCAAACCAGGTAGGGTTAGAAACATAAATTCTAGCTCCCCAATCATATCTACAACATATCACAAAAAAAGGTTAAGCCCCAACAAAATAATGTTTACGCTACATGTTGGCTACCTAACACAACCTTCCTCCTCTATCTAGGGTTGGGACTGGCTATGATAAGAATGCCTTCAACACTAAAGTGACCAATGAAAGTGCTGAAATAATTATACTCAGAACTTAAAACATGCAAGACTGATAAAATAAAGGTGAAAACTCCAATTCCTAGGTAATGAAATGGAAAGCAACTTAGCAAGTACGGAGCAAAAATAATATAACAAATAAACAAATGTTTGTGGAAACACTCTCTTTATAAAGAAAAGGAAAGGCCATGTATTGACCATCACAAAGCAGGAAGCCTCACACATTGGAGCAGGCAAGATATTAGAACAACTCAAATGAATGTACACCAAGATTTTAAATTTTCACATAACCACAGGTTCTTGAATATGTTAAAAATTACCTCTTCCAAAATATTGAAGTATCAAGCAATAGGCAATGAAAACCAAGCAAATCATGTCCAGATATTGGCCTGTTGCTTGACTCAACCCCGTCTTCTAGAAGCTCCCCAGAGCAAATGACTATCAAATGACAAAGATCCTTCGCCAAAGCAACCTTGACAGAATAATTAACACTGAGATTACTCCAGAAAACTAACTGACGTTTTAAAAGCTTTGAAAGCAGATTTGGAAATCAAAACTGGAGTAGGTGAAATTTTGTTGCCCAAGTTTGTCAATCATTACAATTTGAATATGGCTCAAATTTGTCTGGTTTAACAAATACATGTGTGCCTTCTTTTCTTCTCAGTTTTATTTCCCACTACAATTTATTACCTTCACCAAAAGGATTATGAACACAAGAATATATGGAAATAACCATGAAAATATATGTGCCCAAATCTTGGAACCATTTCAATCATTATGTGGCAATAAAATGTAATATTTCCATGTAATAGGTTTCCAATCAATTAGTCATCTTACAATATTAAAATTTCAAGGTACCTGGGCTTTACCTCCCAGGTCAGTATCTAAGCAACTTGCTTTCCAAATTCATTCCATACACAATTTCATTAAGAAATACAAACACTTCAAACGTGTCTTATCATCTCAAACAGTTCAATGTCCATATGGGAGACTCATCCAAACATGTCCCATTACTTTTCTAGAATAAATATAAAGATTATTTTTCTACACTTTGTTGTTAGTATGTAGAATTTCAATTACTTTCCTGCATAAATAAGAAATATAATATTTTTTTGATAGAAAAAATAAACATAAAAATAAGTATGAAATATATAATTTAAATTTTAACACCTCCCTGTCATGTTATACCCTAACTTGTAGAAAATTGTGCCGTGGCTGTGTCCTGACTTGTGAAAATTGTCGAAGATTTATATATTTTCAGAAAGACTACGACCCATGACAAATTGTTGACTTATTTGTGGAAGAAACAAGAAGAAAATCATTAGAAAGTAATAGTGGTTTGTGAACATTTTAAGTAGACAACTAATATATGAGATCTAGAGCATTCACAAAGGAAATCCTAGAGATTGCTATTTTTCTATAGTCTAGATGTTACTTCTGTCTGCGGTCCTATTTATAGTACTCCCACTACTTTAGCAACTATAGTTTCCATGTATGTTGCCTCACAAAACAAAATTAATAATAGATCTTACTTAAAGTAAAACAATATATGTACTCTAGAGGAAACAGAAAGTCTTTCTCCATATTACATTACATGGTAATAAGCATCACATAACTTGTTGGGTATCTAGAATTCTAAAACCACCCAACTAAGGATAAGCATACCTTGCATATGGAAGCATTCAGGAGTCGACAAGGGGGGCAGCAGTCCATTGGTTGATTAGATAGAGAAAACCTGTGGATATTCTGACACAATATCTCATTTATTAATTCAAAAGAGACTCAGCAAAAGAATAAAAAATAACAGAAACTAACATTGGGGCACAAACACTAGATATTATTTCCCCTATCAATCAACTTACAACTTTTCCTACGGGAAATATGCCAAATATACTAAAGCAAATGCTTCCATCTTTGTCCCCACTACATAAGATGTTAAATCGTTGATGTGAAGAATTTGAAAGCTCCTGAAATGAATCTTCACTTTCATCCATGAATCCAGTATCCCCCGGTACCACCCCAGGCATTCGTGGAATCCTTGGTGCAGGAGGAAAGAAGTGAGCAGTGCGGTCTTCATAAGTTGAGACATTGCCACAATCATCCTGACTCCCAATAGAAAAAGAAAGCTATTTCATTTATACTAAGACAGCAAAGAAAAACAGCTAACACCTTCATCAGGAGTAAAAGAAACTATTGGACAAGCATGTCCTTTTGAATAAAAGAACGATGTCATAGTAATGAAGTAAAAATGGAATAAATTTCTGAGACTGTTCATCTCAAGTTCATATCCATACAGTTTGGAATATTTTACCAGATAAGTCTGTTTAAAGTGACCATCAACAACAGGGTTTTAATGAGCTAACGTGTAACCAAAAAAGTAAACCTCAATAGAAATCATGAATTCAGAAAATGGTTACACATTCTTGGTGAAAGTCTATGTCCGCACATACAAATTTTGTCAGGATAACAGTGAAAAAACTTAAATTTCTATGTAAGCCACCCATGTTCTTCAATGATCATTGTATCTTACTTTGTCCTCCTTTAAAGGTCACTATCCATAAGCACAAATTAACTATGTGAAATCAGTTATAAGCCCTCCCAAAACAAAGAGAAACATAATAACTCATATCTTCACTCAAAGAAATTATATATAGCACAATGTTAGGCAATGGAATTGTACATATTGGAAAGGGACAGCAACAGGAAAATGCTACAACTCAGAATATGCCCAACTTAGTTTTTTTTTTTTTATGTTGTCAATTTTTAATATACTTCTCATTTAGAACAATTATGTGATCTGAACTCTTTTACTGAATGCTAATACTTATGAGTAGCATTACAGTCAGAGGCTCTTAGGACCAAATATCTACAGATAAAAGGTTAAGAGACCCTAAGTAACTTGCATTGTCATACCACATATAGCACTTCAAACAAACTTAAATATTTCTAACAGGCAAGAACAAAGCTCGACTAACTTTTCTAAAAGCTGATGTAAAAACTTTTTAGATTAAATCTCTTCTTTTATATGAACAACCCATGAATTTCCAGGAAATAAGACCAATTCCAGCAAAAGTAAATCGAAAACCAATTTTTGAAATTAAAGCGCACATACAGGAAAAATCAGCATCCAACTATTTCATAGTAATGCATCTAATTCTGAAAAAGGATTTTAGGAGAAAAAATCTCAGTTCAAAATTTGCATAAAACATTTTAATTGTACATAGACAATGAAAATGAAGTTTTATTTTATGTATGACCTAGATCACATCCCTGTAAAAGCCTTATGGATAGAAGTCAACAAAATACATACTTGACTGTTTGTTCCATCTTCCTCCCAGTTAAGGCACACAACAGCAACAGCATGGGACTTTATGCTTCGTGACAGCTTTCCATTCTGGTATGCATAAAATACAATGAAAACAGACATGTTAATAAGCCTAGAACTTCAACGTTTCAATAAACTATTAGAGAAGTATGCACTGAATCATGTATATTACTTCAATTACATTAATCAAAAAACAAAAATTCTAGACAAATGAATAGCTGGGAAGCTAGATTCATGTAACAAATCCCACATAGAAGGATAAAGGCTTGTTGATAACATACAAGAGCAAGCACCTAGAAAAAGAAAGAACACGCTAAACCTATATTGCTATTTTCTGAAAACATAAGACATGATAACAAACTAGCTCTGTGAAAAAATTTGTTCTCTGGCATTACAAATATATATGCATACACCTTTTGTTTTTTCTTCACCAAACTGTATTGAAGAGTTATCAAATGGAAGTAAAATACTTCAAAAACCTCAGACCAAAATGCCAAGAACATGATTTTATCTTTGAATAGACAAATACGCTTGGAATAGTAAGCAGTCATAATAAGCTACATCTCAAGGCCAATATATTTATTCCTCCCTCTTCTTTGAGGACACGAAAATTGCATGGTTACTTACTTCAACATCATGCAATGAAATGGTCCCATCTTCAAGCCCAACAGCTATTGCTTTTCCATCAGGACGCCAACATAAGGACGTAATGCATTTTCCTACATGGTATATATAATAATGTTATCAAGTCCGCAAAAGGTAGAAACTTGTGATGAACATTATGTCCATTTAATTAATAACTACAGGAGATGTTCCTATCATTAAACAGACGACATTTAGAATAGGCTTCCCCTTTCTACTCAATTGTTAAGCATCTAACAAGTCAGACTACAAATAAATGTTGACAATATACCTACAGATGGAACACTAGCTTTTCAAAATTTTGAATAATTATGGTATGTAGTGATTCAAAGGAAAAATCATAGCATTAAACCAAACTAAAGGCTTATATGCTTTAATACTATCCCATCATATAAAACCAGCACAGTAATTCCATCATGTGCTACCACAATATGCACAATAGGCTATCCTGAACCAAAAAATTGATGGGTCTCATATCTTTGAGAATTAAATTAACAAGAGACCTATTATCCCCAGTGGGCATCATGCATGCAAGGAAGTGGCAGATTTGGAAAACAAATCAGTTTTCAAATTCATCAAGCACTTTACAATTTCACCAGCCATCCTCAGAAATACAAATTCAGTTCTATGAACTCAAAACTTTGTATACATTGGTCAAGAAAAACTAACTGAAATCATGATAGCCCGCCCAGTGTCTCCTTCCCAGTAGGCTGAGCACCAAGATAGAATTTAATCAAAAAGCACGTGCTTGTAGAACTGAGAGCTAAAAACGCTTTACAAAATTACTTTTCAACTTGGTAAAAAAGACCAAAAAAACACAAATGGTTCTCTGAAATTTTCTGATCATCTGCAAGTCGTTGATCCCTAAAAACCTACTGAATAGCAGCCATTCCCTCCCCCCCCCCCCCACCCGGCGCTTGTCCTCTCAAAGGCATTGTGTGTTCTATCTCCAAGACCCGTATCATTATTTCATCGAACACCTTGAATGCAATACAGCTCTTAAGCTATTGAGACGTGCTCCCGCTCCCAGAGCCACGTTTTGAGCCCTCTCCCACCTACCTAGCAAGTTAGCACGTCCAAGCTGCAAGTCCATTGACCCAGCACTCCTAATAGAACCACCAACGTCATTCCATCTGGAACTCAACTTCTGGGCAATTCACTTCACACCATTAGTGAACTTTTCAGTTCGGTTTAAGACCTTCTACATCACTAGTTCAGAATCGAAAGCACCGTGGTAAGCCATAAAATACATAAGCAGAACTAAAGAGAGAGATGGGTCACCGGGAGAGACAGTCCATAGCCGCTGCCAATTGAAACGGTGGAGAAGAATCTTGGAGTCCTCCGTGACCATGGCGAGTAAATCTTTTTCGGGGTTCCATTCTGCTATCTTTATCTGTGAATGAGAAATGCTTGCACCGAAAAATAAGCAACTGGTGTCTCACACGGATACATCTGATCATTAAATGTATATACATGCCAGAGTTAGAAAGGATGACAATAGAGCAAACCTGAGAGGGGAGCGGTTTGTCAAATTGAAGCTGAAACGGAATCGCCCTTTGGGGTTCGTCTGTTTCCATCGCCTCTGCAGTGAGGCCAAACGCGGAACCAGAGTGATGATCTGCAGATACGCGCCGTTGGGGGGATTTCAATTTGGAAAATTCTATATACAGTCACTTTTTTTTTCCCTTTCTACACCCACATTAAACAAAGATATTTAAAAAAAAATATTTTTACCCTTACTTGCAATCACTCATCATCACCGGCGACCGCCCATCATTGCTAACAGCCCAAACTCCTATCAACAACCACCACCAACTCCCACTTCACACCCATCATCATACCCATTTTCCTCTCTCCCACGCTCGTATTGTTTCCTTCCACAACCATCTCATTTGCATCGCCCATCATCACACTCGACCATCATTGCTCATTATCACCAATGCCCGCGAGGAACATGATCGTCCATCATCGCATTCACGACTAATGCAGTAGTCCATCATTATACTCGTCGATGGCCGCAAGAAACACTATCACCTATCATCACAAAGCTTTCATTGCGTGGTCACAAAACGTCTTGACACCGCCAAACCCTAGGATTTAGGTGTAATGATGGGCTACCGCGCTCGTCGCAGCCGCCAATAGGAGCAACTGTAATACCCCACATTTTCGTGAGGTTGCCACGTAATTTAGACGAGTTTAAAATATCGAAAAATATGCATGAAATGGAAACAAGCGACCGAATCAGCTGCAGGGAGTGCCCTAGAGCTTACATACCTAAGGACAAAGGTATATCTTTAACGAGCGTCTCGAGGCGAGATTTATGACGCTAAAAGAAATCAAATCAGATACGATTTTCGGTTTAGCTAAGTTGTAGCTTAAAAGATTAAATGATGGTAAAAGACTTCCAAGAAATTAATAGAACTCTGAAGAGGCTCTAATTTTGTAAATAAAATAACCCTGAGATGGTTTAAGAATGAAACAAATGTCCCGTGAGGGCTGGCTGCACTCTCACCCTGCAATTAAAACACAATAAAAACACATTAAAACTTTTATATTTTTTTTCTTTATTTTGGTGAGAGGTTTATACTCGTCAGTGTACGAGTGCAGTTGTAGTCCAAATTTAAATTTATATTTTCTGGATGAGTCCAGGTCGTCCACTGAGAGATTTATTTATGGCAAAAGAAAAAGAATGTCACAAACACACACACACATTTGGATGAATTGGAAACAGGAAATTTTTTATGGATTTTCAAATAACAGGTGCTAGGAAATAAAGTAAGACAAAAATTAAATAAACACTGAATATGAGAATATGAAATTGGACGACACTTGAGTTAAGACAATTTCAGCACCAACCCGTTGATTCCCAATTTTTAGCAGAAGAGTTTAGCAATATTAATTTAATTTCAAATATGAGGGTTTGTTATTAAATGTAATTAGAGATGATGATAGTTCTAGTTTAAGCAATCCCCATACATGATATGTGAGATTCTAGTTTAAGCAACTACCATAAATCCAATTACAATTAATATACAAAACAACTAAATTAATCATCCGGGTTTGGGTATGATAGCGTTTCCAGTTCTAGTAACTCTCATACGTGGCATGAAAGCTCTAAGTTAGGCTTACGCTCCAATCCAAACCTAGTGATTTCTTAATTTAAAAATACACACTCATATTGAAATTTAAATTAATATTACTCATTTAAAGCGTAGCTTTCTTTGGGAATCATTGGCGTTGGACACTGTCCTTGCCTTAACCCAAGATTGGGTTTAGCTACTCATCTTTATTTGTAAATTAATTAACAGGAATTTAAATGGCGTAATTTAAATGACAGAATTTAAATGACAGGAATTAAAATAGCATAAACTAACCGGCCATTTAGGCGGTGAATATTTAAAAGACAAGAATTAAAATTGCAGAAATTTAAATGCATAAACTAACCGGCCATTTAGGCGGTGAATATTTAAATGACAAGAATTAAAATTGCAGAAATTTAAAGGCATAAATTAACCGGCCATTTAGGCGGTGATTAATAAAGTAACAATAAATGACATAAGAATTTAAAAGAAGAAAGAAATGAAGTAAGATCACAAGAGAAAATAATAAAGAAAAGGAGAAAGAACAAGAACAATTCTCAAAGAGAGAATTATAAGGAAACAACTAAACTTTTATTCAAGAATAATAATCACACTTACAAATGCAATCAAATGACCTATTTATAGGCCACAAGATGCAATACAAACCACACAATTTTCAATTATTCAACTAGACATAATTATATCTAATGGGCACTCACACACTTAAAGTTAAATGGATTTTAGCTATAATACATAATTAAAGTTAAATGGATTTTAGCTAAAATACATACCTAATAAAGCACTCATAAAGTTAAATGGATTTTAGCTATAATACACAACTAATAATTAAATGGATTTTAGCTAAAAGACACACTTAATAAAGCACTCACATAAAAAATAAAAATAGATTTCTATAAATTGATTTTTAATCTTCATTAGGATTAAAAATAATCCTTGGGCCTTCTTCAAATGATATCTTTCATGAGATACTCAAGTTGGGTCTTAATTCTTCATGGGCTTTAATTTTGTCATGGACTTTAATTCTCCATGGGCTTGAATTCTTTTTTCTTCATGGACTTGAATTCTTTTTTCTTCATGGGCTTGAATTCTTCATGGACTTGAATTCTTTTTGGGCTTCCAAGTCCACCTTCTTCATACCTATAAATAAGCAATTTATTAATAAATCATCTATTATATTATATATATTGATATGATATATTATATGGGATATTATATGCTTATATATTATATAGATAATCCATGCATGCATTTCATTGAGTATATATATGTATTATATTTACATGTTTATTATAATATATTATATATTATATATAGATATATATTACACATAATTATTCAATTAAACCAATTTAAAATCAAAATGAGGGTTATAATTATAACAAAAATTTTAAAAAATTAACCACTAATCAAGGGCGCTGGGATAAAATCGTACATATCGAGTAATTTTGGATTTTAAGTATCTCGATGAGAATTAATTTGATATTTGAGGGTGTAATTGTAATTAGAGAATTACCCAAACGAAATAAGAATGAAATTAGGAGTTCATATGGTAAAATATCAAAGTTTGAGAATTTGAAATAAGGGTCAAAATGTCATTTGGAAGAAATTTGAGATATTAGCTTGAATTTCAAAATTAAATCCATTCTAGTTTTGGATATGAAAACCCATTCAATTATAACTTTGAGAACCCATTCAATTATAGTTTTGAGTCTTTGGAGTCCAAGGCTTAGTTTGAGACGAGTGGCACCATGTGATTAGTTCAAAGAATCTATAAATAAGGCCATGGGGTTGTCTCCAAATCATTCCAAATGAGTTTGAGTTTTGAGAGATTCTAAGGTGAGGATCTACTCTTGAGAGATGAGAGAAAATTCTACAAGAAGAAGGAAAGAAAGCGACAGAGAAGCGGGGAGGAACGAGCCTCGCAAGAGTTGGGGGTCTTCGCCGAAGTTCGCCAAAATCAATCAGAAAAAAAGAGGTAGGTCCCTTTTTTTATAATCTTGTAGAGGGGGAAGAGAGGGTTTCATAGGTTCAAACGGGGGTCGAATCGGAGTTAAAATAAGGGAGATATGGTCAAAATACGAAAATAGCGTAATCTTATCTGAAATATAAGGGCAACGCGTGAGATACATGCGTCAGGAAGGGCTGCACGTGAAGGCGCCAAGGCGCGCGAGGGGGAGTGAGATGTCACTTTTCCATGAAATTTTTCAATTATGCCCCTACTTTAATTCCCTTCAACCCTATGTAGAAATATTTTGGATTTAGTTTACCAAAATACATATTTTTTTGTAGAAGTCTATGTTGTTTATAGTGAAACCATATATTATAAGAGATAAACCAACAAGGTGAAACTCATATACTCCAAATACTATGAGATATTTCTATTGCATGAAACGTGTTTTATGAAGTTCTTGTACGTAAACTCTTGTTATTCGTTTACATGAAATCATATTGCATATATGAAATGTATTTTTCTAAAAATATATATGTTGTTAGCTTTTTAACTGTTGCATTTATAAAATTCGCGTGGCCATACTGTTGTACCTATTTGTTGTTGGCCAAGGGCAAAAGTCGGATATTCCTCGAGAGGCGCTATGCGTGCGCCATTGAGAAAGCTCTTGTGGGGAAGACCGTGAGTCTAAAAGACAACGGATGTGATGTTTGCATAAGTTCTATGAGGTTGGACTAAGGTGACATGGTTAGGGACCTCCCGAGAGGCGCTATGCGTGCGCTATTGAGAAATCTCTCATTGAAGGAGGCTGACATGTTCACAAGACACTTCGGAGTAATTCTCATTGTTTTCTCATACATTTTATACCTAATCATGCATTGATATAAACTATTTTTGGAGTTTCTCACTAGAAGATTCATCTTCTAATTGGACTATGTCCCTAGAATATTCAAACGTTCCAGGTTCGACAAGCGGCCCTAAAGGAAATGAGGTAGCTGAAGAATAAGCTTAATTTGCTGCATGTAGCATGTTTAGTATATCTTTGTTTATGTGCGAACCTATATATGTTTTGGATATGTTTAAGACGTTCAGTTATCATTTGCGAGAAATGATGTCCATGTAATGCATTTTGTAGACGTCTTGAACAATTTCATTTATAATAAATAAAGCATTATGGTTGTGAACCATATCAGGTTCGATCTAGCCTCCACATTTGAAATTTGAACACCTGTCTTAGCTATTCGATTATTGGGTTTGTTAAGATGAGAATGTGAAAATTAGGGTTTTTGGGAATTTATGTGATGTATGGCAGCGATTGTGATAGGGAGAAATTTTTATATTCTCGAAATCTTAAGTTATAATACGCTAAAAAATTTTGGGGTGTTATAGTTGATATCAGAGCGAACCTAAGAAAAGTTCGCATGTGGTTAGATGAGCAAAGCCACCGTAAGTTTTGGGAATTAGGTTAGGTTTTTTTTGAAATATTTAGTGGCATACTCTTGTTGCTTATTCGATTTGAATTGCGTCATGCCATAGTGATTTAATAATTTGCCATGTCTCCTTACTAGATGGTGAATAAAAGAAGGAACAGGCGCGAGAGAGGCAATGGAGAAGAAATCAACACCAACTCGCACCCAGAACGTGGTATGGGAGGTCAAAGAGATGCACGGGTTGACCTCGGTGAAAGTCGGATTGATAAGATCGAGAAAATCCTAGAAGGCATGGCTAGGTGAATATTAGAGTTGTAGCTCGAGCAAAGAAGAGTAGATGTGTTGGAGAGGTATCTATGACAAAACCCGCCAGTGTTTCGAGGAAAACCGGCAGACGACCACTCAATCAGTGAATACTGGTTGGACCGGACCAAGAAGATCCTACAAAGATTGAGAATCTTGAACGAGAACAAGGTCGAGTATGCGACTTATATGCTAGAAGAGGAAGCAACTCAATGGTGGAGGTCTATGCAGCAAGCGATACCTAACCAGACAGGATCTCAGGGGTCGGTAACAAACGTAGAATTAGGGAAGGCATCCCAAATGACGTGGGAACGGTTTAAGGAACTGTTCAATGGGAAATTCTTTCCCACTTGCTGGAAATTAGCTAGAACTCGAGAGTTTATGAGTCTACACCAAGGGCCAAATATGTCTATGACCCAATATGAGGCTGAATTTTTGCGATTAATCAAGTATATGTCGTTATACGAGATGGACGATGTGAAGAAGGGACGAAAATTCTTTCAAGACTTGCGAATCGAATTTCAACAGTTGATGAGCTTGGTCCACGTGGAGTCTTATGCGGATATAGTTTTCAAAGCTATGACGACCGAGAAGAATATGACGCGTGTGGTAGAACTAAAAGCCACGACAGCTCAAAGTGAAGGATAGTCAAAGAAATCGAACTCGACTTTAGGACCGCGACATGGAAAAATTCAGAAAAAAGGAAAGACATACTTTAAATGCAAAAAGAGGCACTCAGACAAGAGGTGTGATGACCAAAGCATTGTCTGTTGCACCTATGGATAACCTGGGCATACTTCTAGAAATTGCTCGAAAAGAATGGTCCAAAAAGGTAAGGCCATAACAGCAACACCAGTGAGTGTGATCTGCTACAATTGCAACCAGCACGGGCAAATCTCAAGGAATTGCCAAAAAAGAAAGAGCAGCAGCTAAAGATTGAAGAAGGAAAGGGGACCAGACAAGGACGGGTCTATAATTTGACCAAGGAGAACGTAGAGGCGAATCCTGCAGCTATCCAATGTACTTTTTTCATTTTGGATACACCTGTGCATGCATTGATAGATCCAAGGTCTACTCATTCTTTTATATTGCACACATTGGCTGGGAGTTTGAGAGTAAAAATCGAGTTTATGGAGTGTCTGATGGTGATTTCGACACCTATGGGAAAGAGTATGAAGTCTTCAAAAATGGCGAGGGGATGCAAAATTAGCCTGAGTAATGTTCGATTATAGGCTGATCTGATTCTGTTAGAAGTATATAACTTTGACGTAATCTTAAGGATGGATTTCTTATCCAAGTACGACGCCAATATAGACTGTCGTAGGAAGATAATGACCATAAGAAAACCCGATGGAGGATGGGTCAAATTTTAGGGGCAGGACGACCCGAAGGTTGGAAAGATGATTTCAGCAATGAAGGTAGCAAAGTTGTTGAGCCGAGAAGTTCATGGATTCATAGCTTATACTCAGTTAAAAGAAATAGAGGTACAGAAACTGAAAGAGGTGCGAGTGGTATGAGAATATGAGGATGTGTTTTCGGAAGAATAATTGTCAAGACTGCCTCCACCTCGGGAAATTAAGTTCTCAATTGAGTTAGTGCCAAGAACCCAGTCGATATCAATTTCGCCATACGAAATGGCTTCGGCAAAGATGAAAGAATTGAAGAGTCAGCTACAAGAGTTGACTGATAAGGGATTCATTAAGGCAAACACGTTGTCATGGGGCGCATCAGTGTTATTTGTAAAAAAGAAATACGGAAGTCTAAGGATGTGAATTAACTACCGTCAGCTAAATAAGACCACGGTAAAAAACAAGTATTCGCTCCCAATGATAGACGAGTTGTTTGATCAATTGCAGGGAGCGGAGGTGTTCTTGAAAATCGATTTGAGATCCGGTTATTATCAGTTGAGAATTAAGCCATATGATGTTTCGAAGACAACATTTCGGTTGAGGTATGGCTATTTCGAGTATTTTGTAATGCCATTCGGATTAACTAACACTCCAACAACATTTATGAATCTTATGAATAGGGTGTTCAAGCCCTACCTGGATTGGTTTGTGATCGTTTTCATAGATGATATATTAGTGTATTCTTCGAATGAGAGTGACCACGAGGAGCACTTGAGAATAGTGCTAGGAACCCTCAGGAAACACCAATTGTATGCCAAGTTCTCGAAGCGCGAGTTCTAACTATCCCAAGTGGCGTTTCTTGGGCATGTGATCTCAGTCGAAGGAATCTCAGTGGATCCAGCCAAGATTGAGGTTGTTCGAGGATGGAAGCAGCCGACGCGCGTGACCGAAGTGTGAAGCTTTTTGGGATTGGTAGGCTACTATCGAAGATTTGTGGAAGGGTTTTCAAAAATAGCTACACCTGTGACGAAGCTCATACGGAAGGAGGTAAAGTTCGAATGGATTGCCAAGTGCGAGGAAAGCTTTTAAGAGCTTAAGGACAGACTGACCTCCGAACCTGTGCTGGCAATGCCTAGTGGGTTCGGTGGATATGTTGTATACATCGATGCCTTGAAGGCTGGTTTGGGCTGTGTATTGATGCAGCATAGTCGGGTGATCGCATATGGATCACGCCAATTGAAGAGGCACGAAGTGAACTACCCAACGCATGATTTGGAGCTGGTAACGGTAGTATATACTCTAAAGCTATGGAGGCACTACCTATATGGAGAGACGTTCGATGTATTCACGGATCACAAAAGTTTGAGGTATGTTTTCTCCTATAAAGAGTTGAACATGAGGCAACGACGGTGGATGGAGTTCCTGAATGACTACAACTGCACCATCTTATATCACCTGGGGCATGCCAATGTGGTGGTTGACGCCTTGAGTAGGGTTGTGCCTACTGTTATGGCCGGGTTGATGGCCTAGGAATGGCTGTTGATTGAGGCTTTTAGCCTCATGACAGTGAGTGTAGTGCCGAAGGGATCTTCTGTCCCAGTAGCTGGCCTGACGGTTCGGCTGGATCTGGAGACCAAGATTCTGGAGGCTAGTGAGAGTGACCGGCGTATACGTCTATGGGAAAGAGTGCAGATTTTGAGATGCAGAATAAGCATTTTCAGGTTTCGAGGTAGAATGTACATGTCAAACCTTCGAGAGTTGAGGCAGAAAATTTTGGATGAAGCCCACAAAGCTAAGTATACCGTGCACCCAGGAGCCACAAAGATGTATCGAGATCTTCAAGAAATCTATTGGTGGCCAGGGATGAAGGACAGCTTGGCTAGTAGGGGTGGCACAGTGTGATGTATGCAAAAGGGTGAAAATTAAGCATCTGAAACCTACAGGGTTGATGAGACCTTTGGAAGTTCCCGAATGTAAATGAGAACATATCATGATGGATTTCGTGACAGAATTTTCGAAGAGTCGAATGGGCTATGATGTCATTTGGGTGGTGGTAGACAGGTTAACAAAATCAGCACATTTCCTGCCTACGAGAATGGACCAACCAATATGAAAATTTGCAGAACAGTATGTGAAGGAAATAGTACGACTCCATAGTGCGCCAATAAATATAGTTTCAGATCGGGACCCGATGTTCACCTCGAGGTTTTGGGAAAGTTTGCAGAAATGCATAGGGACCCAACTGAAATTTAGTACAACTTATCATCCGCAGATTGATGGGCAATCGGAGAGGACTATTCAAATGCTTGAAAATATGTTGAGATCCTGTTCCTTTGATTTTGGAGGAAATTAGGATGAGCATCTGCCATTGGTAGAATTTGCGTACAACAATAGTTATCACGGCAACATCGGGATGGCTTCTTATAAGGCTTTGTATGAAAGAAAGTGTCAGTCGCTCATCTATTAGACCGAAGTAGGAGAACGACAGATGTTAGGGCCCGAACTTGTGTAATAGACTACCGATAAGATTCAAATAATCCAATAGAGGATCCGAGCTATGCAAAGCAGACATAAATCTTACACAGATCAAAGAAAAAAGGATCTAGGTTTCGAGGTAGGAGATCTAGTGTATCTTAAAGTGTCACCCCAGCATTTGGTGACACGTGGAAGCGGTAAAGGAAAGTTAAAACCAAGGTATATAGGACCATATCTGATTGTGAAAAAAGTTGGACCTTTGGCCTATCGATTGGAGCTTCCGCCTAACTTGTCCGGGATTCATAATGTGTTCCACATCTCCCAACTTCGAAGGCATGTGCCAGATCCAACCCACGAAATTCGGGTAGAGACAATTGAGATAAGAAATGACTTGACCTACTCGGAGTCACCTGGAGCAATTTAGATCGTCGAACTTAAGTGTTGCGGAATAGGGAGATCCCGTTAATGAAGGTTCAGTGGAGAAAACACTCGGATGATGAGGCAACATGGGAACTTGAGGAAACAATTAGGAAGAAATATCCTCATTTGTTCGAGAAAATAAAAATAAAGTAGGAAATTTTTATATTTTCTTCCAGAAATTGTATTCTAGAATGCAATAATTATTTAACCTTTAATAATTTTGAGTATGTTTCAAATTTCGAGAACGAAATTCTTTTAAGAGGAGAAGAATGTAATACCCCACATTTTCATGAGGTTGCCATGTAATTTAGATGAGTTTAAAATATCGAAAAATATGCTTGAAATGGAAACAAGTGACTGAATCAGTTGCAGGGAGTGCCCTAGAGCTTAGATACCTAAGAACAAAGGTATATCTTTGACGAGCGTCTTGAGGCGAGATTCATGACGCTGAAAGAAATCAAATCAGAGACGATTTTCGATTTAGCTAAGTTATCGCATAAAAGATTGAATTATAGTAAAGGGCTTCCGAAAAATTGACAGAACCCTAAAGAGCCTCTAATTTTGTAAATAAAACAACCATGAGATGGTTTTGAGATGAAACAAATGTCCTGTGAGGGTGCTGGGATAAAATCGTGCATATCAAGTAATTTTGAATTATTAATTTTGAATTTTAAGCATCTCGATGAGAAATTAATTTGATGTTTGAAGGTGTAATTGTAATTATGGAATTACCCAAACAAAATAAGAATGAAATTAGGAGTTCATGTGGTAAAATATCAAAGTTTGAGAATTTGAAATAAGGGTCAAAATGTCATTTAGAAGAAGTTTGGGGTATTAGATTGGATTTCAAAATTAAATTCATTCTAGCTTTAGATTTGAAAACCCATTCAATTATAGCTTTGAGTCTTTGGAGTCAAAGGCTTAGCTTGAAACAAGTGGCACCATGTGATTGGTTTAAAGAATCTATAAATAAGGCTATGGGGTTGTCTCCAAATCATTTCAAATGAGTTTGAGTTTTGAGAGATTCTAAGCTGGGGATCTACTCTTAAGAGAGGAGAGGAAATTCTGAAAAAGAATGGAAGAAAGCAACGGAGAAGTGGGGGGGAATGAGCCTTGTCGAAGTTCGCCAAAATCAGTTAGAAAAAAAGTGAGGTAAGTCCCATTTTTTTTTATAATCCTGTAGAAGGGGAAAAGAGAGTCATGTAGGTTCAAATAGGGGTCGAATCGAAATTAAAACGATGGAGATATGACTGAAATAAGAAAACAGCGCAATGTTGTTCGAAATATAAGGGCGCGTGTGAGATACACGCGTCGGGAAGGGCTGCGCGTGAAGGCACGTGGGCCACCTTCCCAATGTGCGTGAAGGGGCATGAGATGTCACTTTTTATGAAATTTTTTAGTTATGCCCCTACTTTAATTCCCTTTAACTCTATGTAGAAATATTTTGAGTTTGGTTTAGCAAAATACGTATTTTCTGCAAAAATTTAGGCCGTTTGCAGTGAAACCATACATTCTAAGAGATAAACCAACAAGTTGAGATTTTTATACTCCAAATTCTATTTTTGTTCTCTTATAAGAGAGTTCTATTGCATGAAACGTGTTTTGTGAAGTTTTTGTACGAAAACTCTTGTTATTCTTTTACGTGAAATCATGTTGCATATATGAAATGTATTTTTTTGAAAATATATATGCTGTTAGCTTTTTAACTGTTGCATTTATAAAATTCGTGTAGTCATACTGTTGTACCTATTTGTTGTTGGCCGAGAGCAAAAGTCAAATATCCCTCGAGAGGCGCTATGCGTGTGCCATCGAGAAAGCTCTCGTGGGGAAGACCATAAATTTAAGGGACAACAGATGTGGTGTTTGCATGAGTTCTATGAGATTGGATCGATGTGACATGGTTAGGGACCTCCCGAGAGGCGCTATGCGTGCGCTATTGAGAATGCTCTCATTAGAGGAGGCTAACATATTCACGAGACACTTCGAAGTAATTCTCGTTGTTTTCTTATACATTTTATATCTGATCATGCATTGATATAAACTATTTTTGAAGTTTCTCACTAGAAGATTCATCTTCTAATTGGATTATATCCCTAGAATATTTAAACGTTCTAGATTCGACAAGCGGCTCTAAAGGAAATGAGGTAACTGAAGAATAAGTTTAATTTGCTGCATGTAGTATATTTAGCATATCTTTGTTTATATACGAACCTATGTATGTTTTGGATATATTTAAGACGTTCAGTTATCATTTGCGAGAGATGATGTCCATGTAATGCATTTTGTAAACGTCTTGAACAATATCATTTATGATAAATAAAACATTATGGTTGTAAATCATATCAGGTTCAATCTAGCTTCCGCATTTGAAATTTTAACATCTATCTTAGTTATTCGATTATTGAGTTTGTTAAGTTGAGAAGGTAAAAATTAGGATTTTTGAGAATTTGTGTAATGTATGGTAACGATTGTGATAGGGAGAAATTTTTATATTCTTGAAATCTTAAGTTATAACACGCTAAAAAATTTTGGGGTGTTACAGCAACACTGACAAGAAAGAAAGAGAGAGGAAAATGGGTGAGATGATGCACGAGAGGTGAGAGTTGATGGCGGTTGCGTTCGTTGCAGCCACCAATGAATATGGGTGGCTACAAGTAAGGGTAAAAATTACTTCTCCTCTTTAAGTTTTTTTCAATATAAGTGTATAAAACAAAAAGAATGGGATTTTTTCTTTAATTTGGTGGGCCAACTGGCCAAATTTATTTGGTGTTTTTATTACTTAATAAAATATTTTAAAATATCACACATCTATTATTAACTAATCTAAATATTAAAATGTTAAAAAAGTACATTAAATCTAACAAAACCCTTATTGTACTTATATGAAAATGCCCTTAAAATTGCATGAAATTATAGGAATTATGTTGAAAGGTCTGTATACTTTTGGCATTGCAAAAGATACATGATATATGTAATTAAATGAGATTTTATTTGAGGTGAGTGTGCTTTTTCAAATTAAACTAGTATTGGCATATGATTAATATATATATATATTGTAAGGTGAAAAACTTAAATGATCTCTCTATGACAAATACAATTTTTTATCCTAACCTATTTAATTATTTAAAAATTTTACAGTCCCTTACTTCACAAATACAAAGTAAGCCAATAGCTTCGTTGTGGATTAAAGTTCAAAAATTTAATCTCTTAGATAAATACAGACGATTACGTAATCTCACATAGAGATAAATTTGACTTCACAATCTTATGATGTCTCAATTTTTTTATTGTGTGCGATAGATCGTTTGAGCTATTCTCAATAAATTGAAAAAAAAAAAAAGATAACCATATTATTCGTAATGTTTATAAGATTTATATTTATATAACTTCAAACACAAACACAAAATTAATACCCTAATTGAAAAAAAATAAAAAGGTTCTTAAATTGTTTGACAGAGTTGATGGGATCTAACTTGGCTGTCTTATTTTAAAATAAAACATAAATGTTTTTTGAATATTTAATTTAATATTTTTAATGATATCACCTACTAATGTGTTGTACTTTGTATTTATTAACGTAAATATGAAATATATTAATAAATAAATATCACAAAAAATATTATAAATAAATAAATATTCAAATAGCATTTATTATCGGGCAACTCTAAACTGTACTTAAAATATGAAATTCTCTAGTACTTGAGAGTTGAGACTAGACATGGTCACGGTTCATGAACCGCCGGTTCTGGTTCCTGAACCGTCGGTTCCGGTTCAAGAAATCTTTGAACCTGAACCGAATCACCCAAGGGCGGTTTGGGACGGTTCGGTTCCGATTCCGGTTCGTACCGGTTCGGTCAACGGTTTCGACCGGTTCGGTCAACGGTTTGAGCCAGTTCGGTTAATGGTTCCGGTTCCGGTTCAAACCAAATTTTTTTAATTTTTTTTAAATATTGTTGTATTCAATTTTGGTCCTTGTTCCGTTGTTCGGTTCGGTTTGGTTTCGATTTTTAATTGTTAAATGTAATTGTAAATATAGATATTCTCAACCATATTTTTAATAAAAAACACTACTAAAACTTGAAGAAATATAAGTAATAATTTCATTAAAAATAATTAAAACAACTAAACAAGTATGTAATACAAGTAATTAATTTTTACAAATGTGAAAAATAAAAAATAAAAAATAGAATTAGACTTAATTTCATTAAAAAATAATTATAACAAAAATGTAATACAAGGATTAGATAGGAATCATAGGATTAGAAAAAAAAAAATTGGGCTGCTGCCCGTTGGCAGCAGCCAACGGTCCAATTTTGGACCGTTGCAATGCATTGGACCGTTGCGGGGGGAAGGGGGTGCTGCAGTGCAGCACCCCTCCGCGGTTCCGCCGAATCGCCGGTTCCGGTTCCGCGGAACCTCGAACCAGAACCGGACCGAATTTCGCTGGTTCGGTCCGGTTCCGGTTTCGGTTCCGATTCTGTCGGTTCCGGTTCCGGTTCCAGCCGGTTCGGTTCTGATTTGAATCGTCGGTCCGGTTCAATTTTGGCCATGTCTAGTTGAGACATTAAAAATGCATCAAATTGTGTGCAAATTAGCGTGTAATGTGGGGTAGTTTAACATTGGAAGTTGGTGCCAAATGAGAATGATGTAGGTGAGGGACAGGGAGACAGCCCTTCGATATTGTTCATAAAAGATTGCAAACGAGGAGAATGTGCCAGGGACCCCCTGGTCTAATGCGTCAAGGTGGCACCTTGAATTGTCACTTCTAACTTTTAAGAGAACTGTGTGTATTTAGCAGTGTGCCAAGGGTGGATTCAATAATCGAATGAACTGAAATTTATTAATTAATTAAATTAAATTAAGAAGGAGACTGAATCGAATCAATTGATTAAGTTAAAAATTAAATTAATTGATAACTAAAAAATTTAAATTTAAATCATATAAATTAAACTGATTAAATTAAAGAAACACAAAAAAAAATCAAAATAACTAATAGATAACACACAAAATAGAAAAAAATGACATTATTTTATAAATATCAAAATAATATCATTTTAAAATTCGGTCGATTCAATTAGTTTGATTCTTCCAACCAAAAAATCGAATAAAAAATATAAAACTGAACTTTTGAAGAAAAAATAACCAAATTAAACTGATGCAAGAAAAAAATTGAACCAAACAGATAAATTCTATTGATTCGGTTAGGTTAATAACTAAATTGAACTTTTGTTCTCTTATATATATATATATACACACACATTAAAAGGGTAGATTATGTGTCAAAAAATTAAAAAAAAAAGAGTAGGTAAACATTTATTAACTATAATTGTTTAAATTTTGAAGGTGTTAGGTAAAATTTTAAATAAAATAAGTTTATTATAGTGGTAAAATCATTTCAAAAATCAACTCTTGTTTAGAAATTATGAGTTAAAAATATACTATTAAGGGGCTTCGTAGCAATAAAGGTTAGTGTTTGCTTATACAATCGAATAAATGGGTAATATTAAATATTGTCTTAAGAATAATAATTAAAATTTAATAAACATATATTATTGAGAATTGATTACGTGTCCGTTTGACAATGTATAAGGTTGTGACAGTATTCGATTTATCTGGAGACCAAATCATAGGAGAATGCCAGTCTTTTTGAGGACTAGGGTGACGAAGCCCGGACACTTAATTTATTAAAATATATGTATTATTTTTAATTTTTAATTAATTTTGTTAATTAATGATAAATATATCATATTTTATTAATTAATAAATAAAATACATTTATTAAAACTTAAAAAGGGAATGTTGTCTTGATACCTGTAGTCGTTTAAAAAGCAGAGTTTTAAAGCGGAGTCGGGGGTGCCATCCCATTCCATGTGTTGGTGCGCTCAATAATGGCCACCTTCTTCTTCATCATACCATTGTGCCCCCTTTTCAGTTTTATAACAGTTTACAGACTACAGTGCTACACAACTTATTTGCTTTAAATTATCATCACTGATCGTATTTTATGTTAATTAAGTCCAAGTTACCGACCTGATATTAATTGATTTTCAAAAGTTTAATAAAAATAACGATTAAATTTATCCCCAAAAATCAGTGAAATAAATCATACTAACGTGACAAATATTATTAACTGTTGAGGTATTATTTTTTATATAGGTCAAGTTCACAACGATTATATCGATAAATAAATTAACAAATGATTTAATAAATTATAAATATTTAACATAATATGCGTACAATATTAATTGATAACATGATACATCGTTAGCATTAATTTAATTTATCGATTTCAATCTCAAAACAATACTTAAATTATAATGGAGTAGATTGAGATCGCTAAGATCATCAAGTTATGTCTCTAAAGACACTTTTAAGTTAATTTAATCTATATATTGTATCGTGTATAAAAAAAAAGGTTCAATTAAGTTAAAAATATAAATTTAAATATGTAATTAAAATAATAAAAAAATTAAGTTAGTGTATCATTGACGCCAATTGACGTCAATCATTCATGGTAAATTATTACGTTATTGTGTAGCATTAGAGGTGCAAAAGTTAGTTGATTTTATTAAACTAGCAAATGATTACACGCTTATAAGTGCGATTATAATATGAGTTTTTCATGATTACTCCCACCATGCATGCTCTCAAAGCCCCTAACATACACGACATTAAATATGTTCGTCATTGTTCCAATCCCCATTCATCATCCCCATCTGCCTGTGCATGTATGCAGCTCGTCTACCTTACAATCATATCCAATGAATAGAACGCACGTGGCTCATCATATTTAAATTGAAAATGTAATTTCTAGCCCAAACTTATGTTTTGCCCCTAAATTTTAACCTTCATTTTTTTTGTGATTACTTAAATTTTTTGTTATTTTAATAACACTCTTAGATATATATTTCGATTAAATTTTATTTATTTACTTTAACTTTTTTCATGCAACAACTTTAATTTTTTATTATTTTGATTACAACAATATATTTGTATTTTTTAGATAATTTAATACATATACTTTAATGTATAAAAAATATATAAAGTGATATTAGTCAATTTAACTTTTGTTTATATACGTCAAAATATAAAGATTAAATTAACTAAATAATACAGTTGTTTGAGTGTAATTAAAATAATAAAAAGTTTAAATTACCACAAATAAAATATTAAAATATATGATTTAAATTGACTTAAAAATATAAGTACAACAATATAATTGAAATAAAAAAAATTTAAATGACCACAAAAAAATATCAAAACACAAAGATAAAAATATAGAGTTGGCTGTCATTTCTATTTTGATATTTATAATATCATTTTAAATATCATATCTTAATGTATTATATAATATAAAATACATTTAATATAAATTAAAATTAAATATCTAAATGAAAAATAAGAATTTATACGGTTAATTAACATTACCCTTAATTTTAAACAATTAATTAAAATTTAAAAATTCAATCAATAAATTCATAATAAGGATTGATTCTCAATCTAAATAAACAAGGAGTGTTATATTAAGTAGTCAACATACAACTAAATATAGTAAAATTAAGGTAATTAAAGGTCAATTGTCCCAAAATAAGGTTGGTTAGTAAATTAGGTGATCAAACGTGTTATTTTTTGCGTTAATCTAATCTGTAATACAAATTGATATTTAACTGTCAAAAGGACATTTTTGGTCAGGAGGTCTGGTCCAACCAAGCAGGGAAAAGGGGCGAGTGGGTGACCAAGCAAGGGTAAGGATATGGATCCAAACTGTTGGACGAAAAATAATTATTATTCCTGTCAAAATCCCTATTATGTCCCTGCCAAAGGAGCCAAATTTCCACCCGGGACCTTACAACGGTTGCCTTCTGAGAATGAATAAAAAAAAAAGGGGACCAATCTAGGGAGTTTGAATTCCTGATAAAGCAAAAGCGAAGCAACTCTTTTCTTCAGAGGAACTTCTGCTCTTGGCACGAGATCCGTAATAAGAGGTTCCGGTAAGCACAAGCAATTCCCAAGTTTCCAATTCTTCAGTTTCTGCAGCACTGGAATTCTCTGTGTGTTTAACGTTTTTGTTTCTTTTATAAGACACAGAAATGGATCTCCTGATTGTCTTTGGCCAATTCATTTTCTAGGTCTAAGAGTAATCTTAATTCTTGTCCGTGGCAGAGGTAATGATGTGTTCGGCGAGCACTCGGAGTTCCTTGGAGCTTATGCTGGAATCTATCCAGCGGAGGGACGAGCAGCCGAGCGATGTGCCTCCGGCGTTGCCGGTTCGGCCGTTGTCGAAGGCTCGGTTACCGCCGGCCAGAAGAGGGCTGCCGGTGAGGTTGCAGAGAAACTGTTTGAGGGCATATCCAAAAGAAAACGAGGCGAAAGAGGAGGAAGACATGAGAGCAAAACTTGGATTTGGGGTGTTTGAGATTGACAGGAAAAGGACGAAGAGGGGGGCCTTCGTTGAGTTGCCTTACAAACAGAGTTCCGTGGAAGGCGATGATACTACAGCCTGCGTGCCAATATCCAATCTTTCCCCAGGATCCACCAAGGAATGCAAGTGTGGCAACAATGTTAGTTTTGTTCTGAATAAGGTAAATCAATATTTGATTCAGAACAAAATTTGTTTATGATTCAGTTTCAAAATCCCGAAGAAACGGGTGAATATAAAAATTTCTTAATTATTGATTATGAAAATATTATTCAGTATATATGCTCGTAATTATTTTCTTTCAGTTCTTAGTTACACGGTGTTTGGATTGTGTGGTCTTTACTTTAGGAAATGCAGTTTATCTTAGCAGAAACTACAGAAGGATTTCATAGCTGCAAATGAGATATCATCTGGGAGTCGCACACTAGTTTGTTCATTTCACTTTCACATCTTTAGATGTGACGGGATTTCAAGCTACAAGCACTCAATTGAAGCAATCCAATTGTACACAACTACAACAACAATATCATTTTCTAGAACAATATCAAACCTTAATCCCACTAGATGGGGTCAACTACACGGATTGTATAGGTCATCATTTTCTAGTAAAAGGGAGGTTTTCTAGAAAAATTAATTTGTTAGAAAAATGAGATATCATATGCATATTTCATCTATGAAGTAAGTTTGATAAGGAGGCAATTCATTTCATGTTTGTTGGCTATGATAACAAGAGGAAAGGATGTACGTACTGGGAAAAAAAACACGAGTGAAGGATGGAGATTTTGTCATCCTACAATCAGTAGATGTTTTGTGTCAAGGAATGTGGTATTTGACAAAATATCATGCTAGAAATCATTGCAAGCAGTTGTTATTCTAGATAGCAAATAAATTGAAGATAAGTTACAAAACAACCTTGGGAAGCAATATCATTGAATGGTAAAAATGATTAGGAGCCAATATTGTAAGAAATTTATGGCTAAAGTGTGAGAACCCATGGAAAATAGGCATGTATAGAGAGCAAAGGATCTCCTGGAGAAACTATACCATGCTAGAATGAAAATCTATGACTATCGTTATGGAGAAGGCAAAGACTTGAAAGATGCAACTATGTATTGTCAACAAGTAGGTAGTTTAATCTATGTAACTATGACAAGGCTTAATATTGCATTTGCAATTGGGATGGCTAGTCAATTCATGGAAAAGCTATATAAACCTCAACCATGACAAGGCTTAATATTGCATTTGCAATTGGGATAATTTGTGGATTTTCTTCTTTTTTACTTCTCAACGGCTCAATGGGTGTGGGCTTTTATTTATTCATGGTTGGGAAATTAGTGGGTTATGCCCGACTCTGTTGCGGACTTCTATATTTTTGGGGAATTGCCTGGCTATCGGAGCTCAGTTTGGTCATTGATTCCTTTTCATGTGTGGTGGGCCATCCGGTTGAAAGAAATAGGAGAGCATTTGAAAAGGAAGAGTTTTTTTTTTTTTTGAAGGCTTACATTTTTATCTCATTTGACTTTGTGGTTGAAAGTAGATACTCTTTTTTTGTTTCATCTAGGTTGTGCATTTTTGTAAAGATCATGTTTCTCTTGTCTCTATGCAGCTGGAACTTTCATTTTCCTACCTATTATTTTGTATAGACAGTTTCTTTCTATATACTTGTTTATTTGTCAATTAAATTTCATACTGATGGCCTGAAACCGGCTTTTTAAGTAATGACGACGGTCACTTTGTTTCTCAGCAATAGAAATCACCAAACATCATGTTTAGTCAATATGTTTGAAATATTTTTAATCTGTTTCTATTCTAAATTCAGATTCTGTATAATACTCCCTTTTTTCAACTGATGTTTGATGTTTTGTTATCTCTAGATTTATTTACTCGATGTCATGGATGATTCGAGAGAAAGAGTCATGAAGGAGATAGTGGAGATTCAGAGATATTTTCGTGGTCACCAAGCTCGCTGTTACTATCTCGAGCTTAAAAGTGGAATAACTACACTGCAAGCATGTAATGCGCTGCCACTGAAAGTATTATATATATAGTGAGGCAATTGCTGCCATTTCTTTTCCCTGTTTTCTGGGGATTGGGGATGATTATCTGTTCCTGAAATAATTAAAGAAACCATTCTGATTTTGCTCCTGGCAATTTTTTCAACAGCAATTTTTCTGTTGAAATTTAACCAATCTTATTAAGCCACAAGCTCAAAAAGTAACAACTTTACACAATTAGTGATTGGTAGTTCCCCCCCCCCCCCCCAGATAAGATGGTACTCTTTGTTTCTGAACTCTCATTTGAATTTACTCATCTCTAGTTCTACGTGGTGAAAAGGCTAGAAAGGACTATCAGATATTGACTAGAAGGTCTATAGCAGTTATTGTGATACAGCAGCATACAAAAAGGTGGATTGAGTGGAGAACAATGCAAAGAAGGCAGCGAGCGGCTATATCTTTGCAATCTGGTAAATATTAGAATTTTGAACATAATGCTGTGGCTGTCCAATCACATGTTAAACTTACAGTCTTGTATTATTTGCAGCAATTCGTGGGTGGTTGAGTCGAAGAAGCATTCAATGTAATGGAAACTTCAGATTGCTTGGCACAGATCCTGGGGAAGATATAAGAAAACCAGACTGGAGGAATCTAGAAAGGAAGGTACAATGTTTAGATTAGACCATATGTGTGATACAAAGCATTTCCGCTCCGACACTTAGCATGAATGGAATGTGAAGAAGGGAATATATTGCTCATTAACCTGAGTGTAAATTAATCTAAATTAGTTGGACATTTTTCTATAAGCACATTACCTGAGCTTGCGCAAGTGCATGTATTCCTTGATGAGTTTGCTGTTTGCATTCTATCTTCTCTTCTTTCTCTTATTTCTTGATTTTGTCAATGAGGAATGCATGCTTCACATCTTCAGAGATAATGGTTTTTTACTTCCACATCAAGCTGATTATTCTTGATGAACAGGAGGAAATGGGGCTGTAAATTAAATGTTATTGGCTAAATACTGCATATTTTCTTTGATTCTCAAATTTTGTTATTTGTGAGGTCGAAGTCATATTTTGTTCTTCTCTTGAGCCTAAGAAGTTGATTTCAGATATATATCAAGATTCAGAGGAAAAATTACTAAAGAAAATTTACATGAGCTATGAGAAAGTTGTCAATAGACTGATTTTCATTTTCGTGTATTTTCTACAATAAATTTCATAGTTTCTGTTAATTTTCTTGGGCAGGACTTTGTTCAGGTTTCACCTGCTGCTATTGCTGACCTTCAAGGCCGGATCCGTAGGATGGAGACAGAACTGGGGCAAAAGGAGGTGGAAAATGCTGCTTTGCGGCTACAACTTCAGCAATATGACAAAAAGTGGCTACAGTATGATGAAAAGATGAAGTCCATGGAGAAGTTGTGGCAAGATCAGTTAACATCTTTGCAAGTGAGTTCTCCTTGTTCTTTCTTCTCCTCCGTTTATAATATTCAGTGACTGGTAACAGATTCAATGTACAAATTGTAAAGGTTACAAAATGAAAGAGGTTTTCATTTTGATAATATGCCGTGTCAATGACCTTGCCTGAGGCTATCTTCTGTTTAATATAGTAAATCCCAACTTCTTTCTGCACAAAGTATTGCCGAAATTTCTTAGCTGCGGGTATAAACTCATGTTGCTACCCCTACTCCAATGCCATCTTGGATGTTCTTTAGTGCATAGATATCCATATAGGTGGTGCTCCCAGGAAAATTTCTCATTTTCTACAATGACCAACTGTTCCAACATTTCTGCAGATGAGCCTAGCAGCAGCCAGGAAGACTATTCTTACTGGATGCACCACAGATTATTCGGGAAAACTTGATCCTTTTCCAATATATCATTGTTATGGTGCTGACGATACATCGCCCTTGGGAGCACGTGCTACTGATAGAATAACTGCATCAGATATCTCAAATTTGCTTTGTGATGCTGAACCACAACAAACAAACTGCAGACCAGATAACGAGACTACTGAACTCACTGAGCAGGAGCGTAGAAAGGTGTTTTGCAACAATCCCCGCACTGGTGACAAACTGAAATCAGTTCATTTAACTTCCAACACGAGCATGAGGCCCAATGATGGATTCAGAAAGCTGAAGCTCAAGTTTGAAGCATGGAAGAAAGACTATAGAATTCGATTGAAGGAGACAAAGGAAAAGCTACATGATCTTGACAATTCTGAGACAAAGAAAAATCGCAGAAAATGGTGGGGAAGATGAATGAATGCACCCGGGAGCTAAAGTTTGCGCTACTCTCTTGGCATTTCGCAGGCCCCTCCTGCATGCGAAATTTCTGTGAGGAATAGACACACGTAGATCTAGTTTATCGGCAGGACAAAGGGATGACAGGTTTCTGAGCTGTTCTCACCAGCGTACTGTATCTCTTCTATTATATGTTCTTGCCTTAATTCGTTTTTCTACTGTGAGAACGAACAATGGAAGAAGGGAAGGGGAGGTATTGGCGATTTGCCAGCAATGTAAGTTGCTTTGTGGGGGAAGAGAAAGCACAGATGTATGTACTCACAGAGCATGTAAAATAATTAGGGAGCCTTAGAAGAGCAATCTCTTTGTACAATTCCGCTGTGACTGTGAGATCCATTCTCGGACGGTTTATTGTAAAAGCACTTCAACATTCCTTAAGATTAGTTCTTCGAGAATCGCAGCATCCATAAATATATCTAATAAAATGATAGAAAAATATACGATAATTATCGTTCTAATTTTAAAAGATATGGTAAAGCCTATTGGCAGCGAGTATGGATTGAAGGGCATAATCTTCTAAACTTGCAAAATTGTACAAATACATACCCACAAATAAAAATCAGAGTGGGATTGAGTATGAGTCAACTTGATCTAATATTTGAAATTTAGCTTGCGTTTGTTAGTGATTTTCATTTTCATGTGTTAGGTCATGTTTGATTGAGCAAAATAGTGGAAAATAGAGTTCGACATAATATGAATAATAATAAAATTTTATAAAAAATTATTTAGTTATTACGAATAAGGGAGATGGTTCATTCCCTATGAAATAATTCTTTTTTTAAATTGATGAAAAGACTTTCATTCCCTAATGAATAAAAAATCTTCCTATTCTATGAAATGAGTAGTATGATTATGTTTTCAATCTTTACATTTTTCTTATAATTTCATGCTATCACATATATAATCATGTTGCCGTCCATCTCTTGCCACCCATCGTCCGCTAGCCAACGCCTGACAGACTATGTGTTTAAATAGTATTTTTGATTATTTTATGATTATAATTTTAATAAATATAAAAAAGTTTGAATGATGAGTATAAGTAGTGAAAATACTACTATAAATAATTTAAAAATAAAATATGAACATATGAAAATAGGCTAAATTCATATTTTTTTTCTAAAGGATTTTCACCCTTTTTTTTCTTTGTGTAATTATTTGAATTTTTTGTTATTTCGATTACACATTTAAACTTAATTTTTAAATCAATTTAATTCATATATTTTGATATTTTTTTCGCTTGGTAATAGGAAATTTTCGTTGTTTCAATTACACCATTTGATCGGTATTTTGTATTCAATTTAACATCTATACTTTTATATGTAAAAAAAATAAAATAAGATAACAAAATACACGTCACACTTACATGGGTTTAATTGATCCAAAAATATAGGTTCATGGATATAATCGAAACAATAAAAAGTTCGGATTGGCATATGAAAAAATGTCAAAGTACAGGGGTTAAATTGATTAAAAATTCAGGTCAAGCAATGTAATTAAAATAATAAAAAATTCGAGTCACCACACGAAAAAAAGGTAAAAATATAGGTGCCAAACTTATATGAAAATAAGTTAAAGAACTATTACCATGCATTTAGGTTATGTGGTAACATAAATGAAAAAGGGATAAGATAAGAATCGAAAATAGAGAGACTGCATCTTTTAAAAAAGTAAAAAATGAAAATGCGTAAATAAAAAAATGTAAAAGTTGTTTTTGTAAATATAATTTTAATATAAAAAATAATTATTCAATCTAAAAATAAATAAAAATTTCATAATGCATTCAAATAAATTATAGAAAAAATTAAAAATTTTGAGTTAGAGATAAAAAAAAAATTACTATTATATTTTACATGTATCATCAAGGTTAAGGTAAAAGGGGAGAAATCAAATTATGGCTATTTTTGTCATCAATCGATAATCTCTTTTACCTTTACGGGCTTAAGTTCTAATAGGTTAAGATACGTTTTTATTTAATTATATTACATGAATTTCATGATGATTTATTGTTTGTTATTACATGTAAGGCTGACTCTAACGCAACTTCCTATTATATTAAAAATAATTTACTTTTTATTTTGATTTTATCTAAAGAATTTTGATTGTTCAAACCATATTCCGCCTTTCTATTTTATTCCATATTTAATTTATTTATTAATAAATATCAATTTTATTTATTTTATTTTACCTATAATTTTCACACATATACAAAATCAATAATCAAATACACATACATAAAATTAATAATCAAATACATAAATCAATAATCAAATATACAAATACACAATATCACTCATTAAGTACAAAAAATCCCCCAAATCACAAACTCATCTTTGTGCTCAATCTACTCATCGCCGAAGAAGAAGCCTTCCCACTGCCGTTGCCGTGGTCGCCACTAGATCTAGTGGTCGTACAATGAGATAATTCACTAGTGTATAATTTTGTATAAACAAAAACTATAAATATATTTAACACTTGTATATAAAAAACTATAAATATATTTAGCACATTTATCTCTAAGGGTCTGTTTGATTTATATTATTTTTCATGAAAAATTGTCATTTTTCATTCAAATTTTAGCTTTTGAGGTGTTTGATTGGTCAAATTTTTCATGAAAAATATTTTCTAATTTGTGGTCACGTGATGCTCTTTTTCCACTTTTGCTGGAATTGGTTTTCTCATGGGGGGTTAAATTTTATTTTTCATGGAAATGGAAAAACCCACCCACCATGAGTGAGCAGTGACAATGACTGTGGCCATGGCGGTTGTGGCAAATTTCTCATGGGTGTATGTATATTTAATTTATGTATATTTTATTTATTTTTTGAATATTTTGTGTATGTATATTTATTTTATTTTTTAAATATGTATGTATTTGATTATTTTATATAGTTCATTATTGATTTGTATATTTGATTATTAATTATCTCCATGTGTGTATATAATTATTTATGTGAAAAATAATGACAATCAAATATCAAAAGTTAGAAAAGTGTAACAATTTATAGGTAAAAAAATTTAGCTAGTCAAACATTTTCAATTAACATTTTTCCTGAAATTTAATTCTAAACAATTCAATTCCCTATAAAATATTTTCTTTCCATGTAAATTCTATGCTTATAATCAAACGCACCTTAATTTAGATAATTGATTACATTTTGGACTATGAATTCATTTAATATAAACATGAGATTATCTTTGAACACTTAATATACAAAATAATCAAATACATATATACATAAAATAATCAAATACATATATATAAAATTAATAATCAAATGCACAACCCCTATGCGCATAGTGCAACGACAAAGCAGGAGAAGGTTAACGTGAAGGTTGGGAGTTCGAATCTCACTGACGTCCTAGAAAAGCTGAGTACTGTTGGGGAGACAACATAAAAATGTTGAAACGGTTGATACTAAGGGGGTGCTAACATATTGAGAGTCAGCTTCGAGTGTGTATAGGTCGTATCTGTATCTGAATTTACCTGAGGGTGCATCAGGGGGAAAGTTACCAACTATGGGGATTAATCGAACGAAACTCAGACACCTTAGGATAATAATAAAAAAAAAGTCAAATGCACAAATTAATAATCAAATAGACAAAATAGCAATCACCCAATGCAAAAATAAATATAAAATATATATTGAATCACAAAACCAGGGTGATTTTGCATAAGAAGAAGACGTCGCCGTTGCTAGAGGTGTTCGTCGCTACCGTCGCCGCCACTGGATCTGGTGTATGCAGGTTGTAACATCCCATATCGAGCGATAGGAAGGATTCGATCAACTTACCCTATGGACCTATGCGAACTTTCTAGGGGTCACCCATCCTTGAGCTATCATAGCTCAAACATTTTTAAGTCGAGAGTTCTTTATCCACATTCAGTTCAAAAAGTATTCAGGTGGTGTTGTTTTCTTCCTTATTATCATCGATGTATATACTAACTTCTCAAGAGTCCTTTATTGGACCTGACATTGGGCTCTCGGGGTATTACACAGGTCATCCATGCCCCTGCAATGCTCGTTCTTCTCTGTCGCTGCTGCTGGTTGCTGATCGTCTTCTCCCAAATTTGGATTTGCATTCGCCACCATTGGATGGAGGAGAGAGATGGCGAGGAGGGCAGCTTGATTTTCGTTCTCTAAGACTATCTCCAACGCAAAGTTGCTATCTTCGCCAAGTCAAAATTTAGAGAGCATTTCTCAACTTTTTTACTCCAACGCTGCTCCCTATTTGTCAAGTCACTTCTCAAATTTTTGTGGTGCTTCAAATAGCTCCCTAGAGTTGAGGAGCCACATTTTGCTCCCTACATTTTCCCAACGGCTCTATTTGGCTTTTGAAATTTAAACAAATACCTTCAATTACTCAATCTGAGATTTGAATAAAGTAGCAGCAACGAAAAAAACCAACAACAACAGCGATAGTGAGGAATGGAGGCGGCGGCGCGCGAAAAAGAAGGAGCAGCAATGACGTGCAAAGAAGAAAGAGCCGGTGGTGGTGCGCGCGAAGAAGAAATAGTAGGGGGCGCACAGAGAAGAAGTTGCAGGCGACGGCTACGCTCGGTGAAGAAGGATCGTAGAGGTGGCACGCAAATCCGCCTACCAGCAGCAGCGACAACACATAACTCCTCTAGCAACGCTCATTCCTTTAGCAGAACTTCTAGGTTTGCACTTCTCATTTCTGGGTTTGCACTCGTCTTCAACGCAACTTTTTATTAATTAGGCCATCAAAGCTTTTTATGCCTCTCTGGTTTTACTTCACTCAGACTTTTACATCGATCAATAGTAAATTATTGATATTTTATCATTTATATGGTTATTGATTTTTATATCCACTGTTTTTATTAATTACATCTTAACTCCACTATTTTTTACATCCACTGTTTGCGCCATCCACTATTTTTGTTATATTCTCTGATTTTATTATTTATATGTTAAATCAATACTAAGATTTGGTTTGATTATTAATTATTTCTTATTTTGCTTGATTTTAAGTTAAGATATTTTTGGTTGATTAGAAGAATGCTTAGATTTTGTGTGTGCATGTATTTTGTTATTTTGTGTACTTAATTATTTATTTTGTGTATATTTAATTATTAATTATGTATACGTGTATCACATTATTTTAATGTAATGTTATGAAACTAATCTTAAAAGAGCTCCACTACAGAGCCAGAGAAGGTCACAGAGAGATTTACAGAAGGGGGCAAAAAGACAAAATTGCCCCCGCCCATGCTTCTCTCATCTTTCCTCCCATGGCCGTTGCCTTAGCTTCGTCGTCGCCTTCGCCTTGTCACTGTGCCTCCATCACCTCGCTACCATCGTTGCCTTGCCTCGCCGATCGTCGCTACATCTTCAGCGACGATCGGCGAGGTTAGGCGAGGGCAGCAACGAGGCTAGGGCAGCGATTATGGGAAGGGAGAGGAGGTGAGAGAAACAGGGGCAGGGGCAATCCATGGGAGGGGAGAGGAGAAAGCAGGGTGGGGGCAAAATCATCTTTTTACCCCCTTTTGCTTAAGCGGCCGGTAAGCCCGTCGGGCTCTCTAAACTTTTCCATCTTAAAAATGGATGCCAAAGTTACTCAATTAAATAATTTAATTTAGTATTTAAAATAATAGACACAATGACAGTATTTATTTTTGTGATTTTTTACACAGTTTGACCAATTAACTTTTGTTTGCTATGGAGAGAGATAATGAACCATACTACACAAATTTGTTGAACGACAACTTGTGTATTTATGACGAATATGCGAATGTTGCTGCCACTCAATCCCAACTTGATACATCTGAACTCAACGCTCAAAGAAAGCCACGAACAAGAAATTTCTCAACATAAAAAGATTTAATACTCGTGTCAGCATGGCTAAATATTAGTATGGATGCTACACACGGTAATGATCAAACAAAACAAAAGTATTGGGAAATGATTCATGCTTATTTTAATCAATATAAAGAGTTTGAATCTGATTGAAATCCCAATTCACTAATGCATCGTTGGTCTACAATTCAACTTGTTTTGAGCAAATTCTTTGGATACTATAACTAAATAGATGGTAGAAATCAAAATGGAACAACATAACAAAATAAGGTAACATCTGTCATTATTTGACATTATTATATCATTATTTAACAAAATAAGATAATTATTAATATCATGTTGCTAGTCATTATTTTATTGACATTATTATTTAATTGTCTAGATTTCTAAAGTAGTAGAAATGTACAAAAGCTTACAAAAATCTTCTTTCACATTTCTACATTACTGGCATGAGTTATGACATGCATCCAAATTTGTCTCGGGTTATTCGAAGAAGAAATAAAAAATTTATGAACATGCAAGTTCTGCAACATCATCGCCATCTACTCCTGATTCACTGAACTTGTCTGATTTTGATATTCGAATCAATGAACCTTCATTTGAACGAACAATGGGAATAAATGTTTCAAAGAAACGTGGATAAAAAAAAAATCTAAGGTAATAGAAGTTCCTACTGATTCAATTACAAAAATATTGATGAAAATTACTGAAAAGCGAATACAGTCCAAAATGGAATTACTTGAACAATCGAATGATATGTTAAAGTTGGAAAGAGAAAGATTGGAAATAGAAAAATTAAGGAAAGAGAGAGAACAAAAAAGGGAAGATCGAGAAACAAAAAAGGAAGAGCGAGAACAACTGTTTTATGAAGAAAGAATTATGGGTGTTGATACCAGTAATATGGATGAATTTCAAGCTGAATATTACAACGGGTCTAAACTTGGAATTCTTCAGAAAAGGCGACGTGCAAGACTATCAAATTTGTAAAAATGTAGCTGAGATTAAAATATGTATCATTTTCTTTTAGTAATGTATGAAGTTGGGATTAAATGAACTTTGGAATATTAATTTAGTAATGTATCTTTTTCTTTTAGTAATGTAATGAGATATTGTATGTATAATGGCTATTTCTCATGAATGCTATTTTGAAACTGACTATTTTTTCTAATGCAATAGGAACCAAGTACATTAATAGAAACGACATTAACGAAGTACATTAATTTATTTCAAGTCGAATGTTTACCATACAATTCTCACAAATGCTCCATAATATTATTTTGGAGTTGTACATGAGTCTGTTTGTCTCGAATTTGATGGTGAACTTGTATGAACTCCATAACTTCACTTGTGCGATTGCGAAACAAATCAATTGTTAGAGTAACAACAATTATATCATAATTGAAATTCATATTTTCATGAATTGTATCACGTTCATCTTCAACTATCATATTGTACAATATAATATAAGACACCATTATATATTTGAGTGTTTCAACATCCCACAAATATCTCGGTCCACGTACTATTGCAGGACTCCAAATGCTCGTTCGACGATCTTTTCTAGATGACTCTTATTGTGCAGCAACAGATTTCTTCTTATTCTCTTGAGGAGATGAAATGGTTTTAACAAAAGTATGCCATGAAGGATATATACCCTCAGAAAGATAATATTCCATGGTATATTCATGTCCATTGATAGTATACGAAACTTCAGGACCGCTACCTTCTACCAATTTAGAGAATACATGGGATTTATCTAGCACATTAATATCGTTTAATGATCCTGGTAATCCAAAAAAGACATGCCGTATCCACAGATCATAAGAAACTATTGCTTCCAAAATAATGGTTAGTTCACGGACATGACCTATATACATTCCATGCCATGTAGTTGGATAATTTATCCATTTCCAATGCATGAAATAAATGCTACCCAACATACTTGAAAACCCACGCTGCTCAGCCATGTTCATCAACCTTGCAATATCACTATTATTTGGCAGCCTCAAATATTGCTCTCCAAATACTTTAACTATTGCTTTTGTGAACCTCTTCAAATTCTCCATTGTTGTACTTTCGTTAATCTTAACATATTCATCCACAACATCTGCAGGTGATCCATATGCGAGCATCCTTAATGCAGTTGTCATTTTTTGCGCGTGATGATAATTTGGGAACTCCTACGGCATCAAATATTTGAATAAAATATTGATTATGTGTTTCAATTACTGCTTGAATTCGTAGAAATAATGATCGATGTATACGAAATCTTCTGCGAAATAATTGTGATGGATATGTTGGTGAATCTGCAAAATAATCACGATAAAGCCTCTCATCACCTTCAGCTCTGTTGCGATTGATGATGCGGTGGTTCAGCATGGATTCACTGTGATGTGAAAAAGAGTCGTGATCTATATGTTGAGCATACTATTCAACTAAAGCTATAACAATAGTCTCATCCTCTTCATCATCTTCAACTTCTTCATGGATCATTCGAAAGAACATACGAATGTTGTTAGACATGATGGCTGAAACGAGATTATTAAAGATTGGTGATGACAGTTGGTGTTGTAGATTTGTCAATTGTAATTTTTTTGACCCAATTAATCATCTATTTATAATGCATAGGAATATGATCGTTATTGGAATATTCTATTATAATATAGCCATTGGAATATAACCGTTGTTAGAATATTCTATTGAAATCTAACAATTGGAATATGACCGTTGTTGGAATATTTCAATAGAATATAGTCGTTTAGAATATGACCATTGTTGTAATATTCCATTAGAATATAGTCGTCGGAATATGACCGTTATTGAAATTTTAATTTTAACATATTAAATTATTAAATTTTTAATTATGAAAATATTTTAAATAATTTTGTTAAATAATCATTTTTAAAAAATATTAGTAAATTTATTTATAAATATATTAAATATTATAAATGTTATGGGTATTTCCCGTCCAACTCTATGAGGGTCGGGCCCAACTTATTGGGCCGATACCACTGGCAAAGGAGCTGACAGGCCTCAAGCTCAGACCTATCAAAGCGAGCTCGTGCATGGCCGAAGCTCGCCTGGAACAATGTCACCTGGGCGAGCCCCCAGCGACCTCGCTGGTTACTGGCTCAGCTAACCAGCTCGCGAGATAAAGACTAAGGTCCAGACGAGCTGACAAGGCAACAGGCCGAAGGTCGCCCCAGCCATGCAGCCCAGGCCCATCGTTCCCGGCCCGCCTGGCTAGCCCATGCAAGTCCCATCTTGGTCCATTCGTAACAACATCATTACCACAGAGCCTGGATTTCCGCGCGCCCGCCTCCAATCCCATCTTCATTAAATGACAGGTCCTCTCGCCGTTAATGACTGGTCTCGTCCACATTAATGAAGGGTCCATCAGTACCTTCTTACAGCATGGACATCCTTCGCCGGCATTAGGAATTCTGTCCCATCTCCTAGGACAGACATGCTACGCCTAAGGAGAGACATCCCACGATATATAGGCCAGCTCTGGTAAGAAGGGGTAAGACAACTACTTTACATTTGACACATTCTTTTCTCTGAAAAATCCCCCACAGACTCGCTTATTAACTTAAGCTTCGGAGTGCCTTGCAGGGACGGGGGACGAGGCCCAGAAGATCAAGTACCAAACCTCACCAACGCGTTCTTCGGATCCACCGCACCAGGCGGGCCAAAAGAAACATAGTCGACCAATTCTGAACGTTGACAATAAAAATCTAATATTGTCATATTTATTATTAAATTATCAAATAATTAATAAATTTTATAATAATAAAAATAATAAGTAAGGTAAAATAAATATAATTAAAATTTATTAATAAATAAGTGAGATAAAAATAATTAAAATTTCATGGAAGGCCTGCCATGAACGACTTGGATCTCATTATCTCGACTAAGAGCCTGACAGTTAAATTCCCTACACCAAAGGGTGCCGGATGCATAAAGGGTGAGCAGCAATCAGCAAGGCGCTGCTACGAA
Organism: Diospyros kaki; assembly: GCA_036245055.1. Classification (NCBI taxonomy): domain Eukaryota; kingdom Viridiplantae; phylum Streptophyta; class Magnoliopsida; order Ericales; family Ebenaceae; genus Diospyros; species Diospyros kaki. The sequence goes on along the minus strand of BSEG01000005.1, from coordinate 2,644,357 downwards.
GAAGCGTTAAAGATAGGGTCCAAAGCGAAAGGGGTAAATGTAATCACCAGAGGCAAAGTTTCAACCCCCAGTGGCCAAGAAACCGACCACGATCTGGACCCACGCGATGTGGACTGCGACCGCACCGCAAGCCCGGCTGACGAAGTAGAAGAGGTAGAGATCGGTGGTCATGGCAGCAAAAGATCCCTCCAAATCGGCAAGGGCCTTCCCCCCGGCATGAAGGCCCAGCTGGCCGAATTCCTCAAGGCAAACTTAGATGTGTTCGCATGGACTCATGAGGACATGGAAGGAATAGACCCGAAGATAATGCAGCACAGACTCAATGTCAACCCCAACTACAAACCGGTGCGACAGAAAAGGAGGTCAATGACGGCCGAACGATACACAGCGTTAAAAGAGGAGGTGGATAAGCTCATGGCCATCGGGCTCATCAGAGAGGCCCAATATCCGACCTGGGTGTCAAACCCGGTCCTTGTAAAGAAAACGAGTGGGAAGTGGAGAACTTGTATCGATTTTACAGATCTAAACAAAGCTTGTCCAAAAGATAGTTTTCCTCTTCCAAGAATTGATCAGCTTGTCGATGCCACCGCTGGCCATCAGCTCCTAAGTTTCATGGACGCTTATTCCGGGTATAACCAGATCCCTATGAACCCTGATGAAGAAGAACACACCTCTTTTATAACAAATCGGGGGTTATACTGTTACAAAATGATGCCCTTCGGATTAAAAAATGTGGGAGCTACGTACCAACGGCTCGTCAACATGATGTTCGGAGACCTGATTGGGAAAATCATGGAAGTATATGTAGATGATATGCTGGTAAAATCCAGACGGGCCGATGACCATGTCAGCGACCTCACGGAGGCATTCCAAATTTTGAAGAAATACCGGATGAAGCTGAATCCGCTCAAATGCTCGTTCGGCGTGGCCTCTGGGAAATTCCTGGGATTCATAGTCAACGAGAGAGGAATTGAGGCCAACCCCGAGAAAATCCGAGCTTTGCTGGACATGCGGGCACCAACCAAGACTAAGGAAGTCCAGAGCCTTAATGGACAAATCGCAGCCCTCAGCCGATTTGTCTCCAAGTCATCCGACAAGTCCATCCCATTCTTTAACATCTTGAAACAGGCAAGAAGCTTCGAATGGACAAAGGAGTGTGAAAACGCTTTCCAGCAGCTAAAAGGATACTTGGGGCGGACTCCCCTAATGTCTAGACCAAAGGACGGAGAGGGACTAATCCTCTATCTGGGGGTATCTGAGTACGCCGTCAGCGCCGCACTCATGCGAGAAGAAGATCGGGTGCAATACCCTGTCTACTACGTCAGTCACAGGTTCCTCGACGCCGAAACAAGGTACTCTCACATGGAAAAGCACTTCTCTCTCTCTTGTATTTCTTATTTTCTGAACCAATGCTTCACTTTTAAGTACCACTTTATATGAATGTTTCGCTTTGTATATGAACAACGAACCTTTCATACCCGAGTTATATTTCGCGACTGCAAACAAAAAAAAAAGGGGGCTTGCGAGCTGGGGCCCATTCAACTTAGCTTTATGCTATGGTTTGTGGCTTACCTGAGCAGCCATTTATTTTTATTAAAAGGTTTGTGAGCTGGGGCCCATTCAACTTAGCTTTATGCTATGGTTTGTGGCTTACCTGAGCAGCAATTTATTTGTATTAAAAGGTTTGCGAGCTGGGGCCCATTCAACTTAGCTTTATGCTATGGTTTGTGGCTTACCTGAGCAGCCATTTATTTTTATTAAAAGGTTTGCGAGCTGGGGCCCATTCAACTTAGCTTTATGCTATGGTTTGTGGCTTACCTGAGCAGCCATTTATTTTTATTAAAAGGTTTGCGAGCTGGGGCCCATTCAACTTAGCTTTATGCTATGGTTTTGTGGCTTACCTGAGCAGCCATTTATTTTTATTAAAAGGTTTGCGAGCTGGGGCCCATTCAACTTAGCTTTATGCTATGGTTTGTGGCTTACCTGAGCAGCCATTTATTTTTATTAAAAGGTTTGCGAGCTGGGGCCCATTCAACTTAGCTTTATGCTATGGTTTGTGGCTTACCTGAGCAACCATTTATTTTTATTAAAAGGTTTGCGAGCTGGGGCCCATTCAGCTTAGCTTCTATGCTACGGTCTGTGGCTTACCCAAGATCGTAGTGGACAAACTTAAAGTCATTTATCTTGACCACCAGTGGCATGGAGTGAAAGAGAACATCCTGTGTGGGGAGCTGTCATATTGCTCAGTCCACAAAAATATAGAAAGACGATGACCTCAAGCAATAAGGAAACTCTATTATTGAAGGGATCCGAGTACAAAGTCAAAGGAAAAGAAACGAAAATCTAAGGGCCTAGAGGGTCCGAGGCCGGGGCCGCGACATCCTGGGGGTTTGGATCGGAGGCGTCTTCCGCGGATAGGTCGACCACGACCTGCGAAGGTCCAGGCTCAGGGGCCCTTGTCTGCGAGGTTGCGGCTTCGGCGACATATCTCTTCACCGCTGTTATCGCCTCCTCACCGAAGCAAGAGACGTCGAGATCTGGGTATGCCTTCCATAAGGTAAAGAGGAACGCGCTACAGATATCGGACTCGACCTCCTCACGCTCCCTGGAAACCCGAACTTCGACGTCAACTTTTAGCTTTTTGATTCCTTCCTCCGCCGCTTCGGCCCGTCGAAGAGCCCCGTCCAAGTCACCCCGTATTGCGACCAGCTCCGCTTCGGCCTTATTCAATTTCGAGGTCACCTGAGAGAAGGTCGATTGATGCATCCTTCTCTCGCGGTCTAGCTCATCTTCGGCCTCCTTCTTCGCCCTTTCGGCATCTCGCGCCCGGTCCTCCAGGCCCTCTACCTTATTCCGGTATCTTTTGGACTCATTGGTCACAAAAGTAAGATTCTCTTCCAGTTTCCTCTTCTCCTTTTTCAGCGCCTCCACAGCGATCTCGAGCTTCTCTCTCTCCCTCGAGAAGCGAGCTCTCTCCTCCTTCTGCTTAAAGACGTCTAGGGAAGCCTGCAAAGCTCGGAGATTCAAAAAAAAAAAAAGAGAAAGAAAGGAGAAGAAGAAGAGGAGGAAAATGGGGCAAAGTCGAAAACAAAATATACCGAAGGGGCCCAAGAAACTTACAGTTTTTCGATGAATAGTTGCTGGTTTTTAAGCGCAAGAAGAACCGTCGAAGAACGAAGACAAGGGAATCGCAAGATCTGCAACTATGGAACCTTGGGGTCGGGGAGAAAGCAGTTCCAGTAGCCCAAGGGGTTTTCAAAATGATGTAGTAGAAGGAAAGGAGGGAAAGCTTCCATCCCCGCTTTTATAGTTAAGGGCACACCACCGTTGGATGAAAAAACCGACGAGCTTCCCCAGGACCAACGGCGATGCGCAAAGGAGTGGGCCCTACAGACAAGATGATTGAACGGTTATGGGAAACGTGCGCATTAAATGCGCCGCAAACAAGACGTGCTGCATAAAACAATGTGATATGACGCGATTGAGCGGGAAGTTGAAAAGGCACTTCGGCTACAGGAATAGCCAGAACGTATCAGCTCCTAGTTCGAATGTCGCACTACGAGCTGGGGGGGCTTGATGTTATGGGTATTTCTCGTCCAACTCTATGAGGGCCGGGCCCAACTTATTGGGCCGATACCACTGGCAAAGGAGCTGACAGGCCTCAAGCTCAGACCTATCAAAGCGAGCTCGTGCATGGCCGAAGCTCGCCTGGAACAATGTCACCTGGGCGAGCCCCCAGCGACCTCGCTGGTTACTGGCTCAGCTAACCAGCTCGCGAGATAAAGACTAAGGTCCAGACGAGCTGACAAGGCAACAGGCCGAAGGCCGCCCCAGCCATGCAGCCCAGGCCCATCGTTCCCGGCCCGCCTGGCTAGCCCATGCAAGTCCCATCTTGGTCCATTCGTAACAACATCATTACCACAGAGCCTGGATTTCCGCGCACCCGCCTCCAATCCCATCTTCATTAAATGACAGGTCCTCTCGCCGTTAATGACTGGTCTCGTCCACATTAATGAAGGGTCCATCAGTACCTTCTTACAGCATGGACATCCTTCGCCGGCATTAGGAATTCTGTCCCATCTCCTAGGACAGACATGCTACGCCTAAGGAGAGACATCCCACGATATATAGGCCAGCTCTGGTAAGAAGGGGTAAGACAACTACTTTACATTTGACACATTCTTTTCTCTGAAAAATCCCCCACAGACTCGCTTATTAACTTAAGCTTCGGAGTGCCTTGCAGGGACGGGGGACGAGGCCCAGAAGATCAAGTACCAAACCTCACCAACGCGTTCTTCGGATCCACCGCACCAGGCGGGCCAAAAGAAACATAGTCGACCAATTCTGAACGTTGACAATAAAAATCTAATATTGTCATATTTATTATTAAATTATCAAATAATTAATAAATTTTATAATAATAAAAATAATAAGTAAGGTAAAATAAATATAATTAAAATTTATTAATAAATAAGTGAGATAGAAAGTTTGGTTGGAGTACCCATAAGTTTTTAGAGAAAATTAGAATAAAAAATTAATTATTTATAATATAATAAAAAGTGAGATGAGAAACGTGTTGGAGATGGCTTAACTGTAATGAGTAATTTGAAGCTCAACAAATACTTGACGAGAGACAAAGAGGCATAGAGAGCACCCTTGGAGTGGGTTTCAGGAATTGGCTCTCCATATTTTGACTTGGCTAGGAATTTCTGCTCGCGTTGGAGATGGCCCATGGAATATTATAGCTTACATTCTACGGCACATTCATTTTGAACTTATATATAGCAAACCGAGCTTGGAGCTTCTCCTCGTCGCCTAATCCTGCAAGAACACGAGGACAAAGTCGGCTTTGGCTTTGGCTTTGGCTTTGGCTTTGGCTTTGGCTTCGGTTTCAGTCCTCCTTTCCAATATTGAAATAGTTTTTGGCTTTCTGCAAATCCGTGCAAGCGAGGAATTCAAGGTATTAGGAACATTCCTTTTCTCCATCTCACCTCTTATTTTGCTGCTTCCCTCACTTGCTGTGCTATTCCGATTGAATTTGCTTCAATCGACGGTGTCATTCGCTTTAAAGAGGTATTACTTGTTCATTCTGTCTGCACGCGTCTACGTTGTTGACGTTTTCTCAACTTGATTGCTCGTTTTTTTGCGGTTCGTGATAATTTGACTTTATCATATGTATATTGGTGCTCGGTGTTGTTTGCAATGGTTTGAATTAGAACGCGATTTCCTGCAAACATCAGAGGAAGTATTTTGGATCTATAGGTCAAATCGACTGGCGTCTTTTTTATCATAATCTGTTCGTGGTTTTGAAATCCGCCCTGATTTCTCCAATGTGGTGCTGCTAGTCCGTTTCCCAATTCATAGAACTAGTTTTATTTGCATTTATTTATTCGTTCTAAAGCCTACCTAATTGTTTGATAATAGAACTAAACATACAACTGGTAAACCTTGTAATAACGATCCTTAAAAAAAACCCTGCTGCAAGGCCTTCTTCTGGAAATTCATTAGTCAAAGAATTTGCACTGCTAGAAAGTATAAGATTGTAGTAAGATGCTAAGAATCCTTGAGAAAAGAGCAATTGTCCAGACACCATTTTATTTTATATCCAAAATAAAGGAGGAAGGTTCATTTTTAATTTTATTTTTAGATATTTAGAATTCTAATTGCTGATCCCACACAGTGGAATTAAGGCTTGATATGTTGTATTCAGAATTCTAGTTGTTAAATTTATAGTAGGATTGTATTGTGTTTTTATTTTTCTGTATAATCAGGAGAACAATCAAGAGGAATACTTGGGGGTTGTTTAGTTGTGGAAAATGTTTTCCATGTTTTCTATATCTAATTTTCTGTAAGATCTCTATTTTTCATTTTCGATAGAAAATTAAAAAAATGCGTTCCGTTGTTAGTAAGTGAAAAAACTAATTTCCAATCTAGAAAATTGAAAAATATGTTGAGAAAAGAGAGAAATTTGGGGACTTGTTAGAGAAGGAGAAGATAATTTGAAGAAAATTTTGTGGAGAACCGGGCTTTCCAGAACTCCAAATTTGTAAGGAAAATTTGGAAAACTCACCTTTAAGGGTTTTCCAAATTTTGTTCAATTTTGGAGAACTATGTTTTCCCAAATCTTCATTTTCTGCTTATAAATTTTTTGTATTTGAACAAGTTTTCTAATATTTTATTTTCTGTGGATTAAATTTTAGAAAACTAGGGTTGTTTTCCAACAGCCCCTTATATTCTGATTGAGTATTGAATATTCTGAATTTATATTCTCTCATTCTCTCTTGCCATTTCTCTACTCTCTTTGTCCTTTTTTTTCTTTCCTTCTTCTTCTTCTCCTCCTCCTCCTCTCTTCGCTCTCATATTTCTTTTTCTTCTTCCTCTTCTCATCTTCTCCTGTCAATTGTCTCTCATCCCTCTGTTCCACATCAGGGATGTTATAGTTGAATAAAGAGTACACGAACCTTTCTGTTGGATAATTTGGTAATAATCTTCCTTTTCAGGTCTGTATATTACTTTATGCTATTGAACATCTCTGAGTCAACTAATTGACTGTTCCTATTTCAGATATATCTATCAAGTTGAGCTTGGTTTCAACTTGAGAAACCTTGTATGCATATGGCAAATTCTTTGAAAAAGTTAGTGTCATGTATTATCCTCGATTTGGATGGTACGCTTCTTAACACGGGTAAGTTTATGCTATATTTTCATTTTAAATTTGAATATACTCTGGTTCTATCCTTATATGAGCATTTTCTTCAAAACAAGAATAACAAAGGAAGCCTGGTCAACATATTTGAACTGCTCTATAAACATGTTGGTTCTAGGGTTGAAACTAAGGCTAGTAAATGTTATTTGATGGTACCTTTGTTTTTACAACTTCCAGAAGTTTAACCTTACTGTGTTTCTTAATAATGAGAAACAATTTGAACTGGAACTTCTGGTCTTAGAACCAGAAAAAAGTAGGCTTACTTTTTCTGCAATTGAATCAAAATTCCAATCTGAACTCAAACTTATTTTGTTTGAAAATCTGAGAATCCAGATTTAATTACAGTGTCGTAAAAATGAGAAAAAGATCTGGGAAAACAAAGAAATTTCAGCAAATCAATTTCAAATATGGTGAGATACCGTGTTACAGCCTCTGCATCTCGCCTGCAGATTTGATGAAATAATGAATTTGTGCTTGTTCCATACGTTTTGCTGTCATTAATAGCCCATTTTCAATTTTTTGTGACAGATGGCATTGTAAGTGAAATTTTAAGAGCTTACTTGGTTAAATATGAGAAGCAATGGGATGCAAGAACAGCTCATAGAATAGTAGGAAAGACACCCCTGGAAGCTGCTGCAGCAGTTGTGGAGGATTATGGGCTCCCCTTATCAATTGATGAATTTATTTCAGAAATTAACCCAATGTTCTCCAATCAGTAATAAACCATGCACTTAACTTTATTTCCGTTATCCATATGGACTATGCATCAAATGTTTATGCTTAAGATGCCTTACAAGTTGTGTCATAATATTACTTGTATAAACTAAGATATGCTATTAGGCACTCAATTTATAAACCCTCTTATAAATCAAGGTTGGAGATTTAAATTTTCAATGGGAAAAGAGTTTCAGCTGTAGAAGTGACCTGAGATTTTTTTCTAGGTTGATTTGATTGATACTTCTCATGTGGAAATTGAAATCAAGTTGAATAAGGAAGATGCTTGAATAGACCCAACAAATTTGCTGCTTTCTTTAAGCTTTTCTTCCTTTTATTTCTCTTACCATCTTCAGAGCTGTGTTGCTAAAGAAGATAAAAGTATTTTTTTTTTCATTTTCTATAGAAAATTTAATCTTATATTTTGGACATGCTACAAATGTCCTTTAGCACTTGGATTGACTCGGGTCATTTTTGAATACCTTGCTGGACTACTTTATATATAACTATTTCCTTCTTTGTCTTGTTTCATGTTGTGCTCTTCAAATTTGTTATTAAGAAGATATGAATTTTTCATTTTCAAAATGTGCTATTGCAATAATTGTCATAGGTGGTGCAATATCAAAGCTCTTCCAGGTGCAAACCGATTGATCAACCATTTGAGGGGTCATAATGTGCAAATGGCATTGGCTTCAAATTCTCCCAGGGAAAACATTGAAACAAAAATATCATATCATCCTGGTAGGTTTTGTCTGGAATTTTGAATCCTGTTCCTCTAGCTATGAAAAAATAAGCTGATGAAAAAATTGGCATGCACATTATTTCCATTCATAGGATGGAAAGAATCCTTCTCCGTCATTGTTGGTGGTGATGAAGTGACAGCAGGAAAGCCATCTCCTGAAATGTGAGATTCAACTTCTTGAGAGTTCGATCTTCTATCCAAGATACCCTTGTGCTTGTGTTTCCCTAAAATTCTAACCTTAGCATTTTATTGTTTAAGATTCCTTGAAGCAGCAAAAAGGCTAAATAGTGATCCCTCAAAGTGCCTAGTTATTGAAGATTCAATGTAAGTAACTCTTATTCATTTTGATTTGGATCTCTTCTTTATGCAAGTCTTCCTGCTGCTTTTGTGTACAAGACATTTCTTTCATACAAATCCTCCCTCATAATGTATTTCAAAGCTGTGAATGCATAGTTTTTCCTGTGATTTTTTGTTGGAGAGTTTATTTTTTCCCTGCAAAATGTGCTTCACCTTTCAAGTTCTAGTGAAGAAGGGGTTGAAAACATCATACCATTTCAAGCCATAGATTGCCCTGTTGGTGAAGCTCTTGGATTGATACTGAATAAACAAACCCGGGAATTATCCATTGTTCTAAGGCCATTTGTACTATTGACCTGTAAGTTCCAAAAACTCGGCCTCCCCCCCCACCCCCCCCCCCCCAAAAAAAAAAAAAAAAAAAAAAAAAGAAACCAAAAGAAAGGGTAGGAAGGCGGTGGCTGTAGTCGCTCTTTATCAGGATATAACCTGAGGTGATTCCTATAGTTGTCAGGTCCATGGGAGACTCAAGTGAGTCATTCCTCTATCATCAATGTGGGCCCCATCAGAGACTCAGACCATGATGCGCCCCCCACCCCCCCAAATTCCTTAAGAAAATCAGACCAAGCATGATAAGGCGCATCATGTGATTGGGGTGGGCCAATATTATGCCCCACATCAGTTAGAGATGGAATATCACATAAAGATACAAGGTCTTGGGCCAACAAACATAGCTGACAGTAATTGCTTTTAGGATGTGAGCCCATAACACATAGTTGTACATCTGACCCCAATTGAAGGGCCGTGCATCTCTCTGATCATGTTGAGGAGTACAGGTGTGAGTCAAATCATGACTTCTTGAAAATTATGTTCTTGGCAGGTACACCCATTCGACCAGGTATCACCCTTGCTAGTAAAAAATATGAATCTTTTTATCTAGGGGGAAAGAACTAGGATAAAAAAGTTTAAATTTTTTTCTTCAAGAGCGTGATTGATTCTGTTAGATTTGATTGTCTGCTTCCGTGGCTGCCTTCTTTGCCACATAATTACTTTGATTCTCGACTGCTTAATCTCTGACCGTTTCAGACGTCCCTGGTCATGTTGCAGTAGGTATGGTAGTCAGATCTCTTATATTAATAATAGCAACAGCTTTTGTTTGCTTTTATGTAGTATTTGGAGAGAGAACTTATAATGTGTTTTCAAGAGGAGTAAGATATATTAATATGGATTTCCTTCTTTGTGGTCTTAGTATATTCTTTGTTAACTGAATATATTAAAAATAAATTCCAATGTGGGAGCGAGATATATTCTTATTGTAGCACAAAGTTCTGGATATTGATGGATCATGATAAAGTTGTTAGCTTTCATTAAGAAGCTTAATCCTAATAAAACCAGCATTTGTTTTGAGTATACAAACTCTTTTCAGTTAAAATCCTAACTCAAAATCTATTTAAAGCATAACATGCTATTGACATATGAGCAGCAGTCTGAAAGCAAAAATGTTCAATCAAAAAATCAAACAAGTTTTGGTTTATTGGGTTCAAGGCAAGCTTGGAAATTAGGTTGATTTGAGGCAGTTTTCTTGCTTAGTTGAGTTCTCCTATTTGAGAATTAACTGAAATTGATGTGAACAGCAGTCTGAAAAAAGGATGATTGCAAAGAATGGTCCTGACAAATGTTGAAGCTTGGGTTACCTGTGAGGCCCTATCAATTGTCCGTCTATTCAATGATGAACAATGTGCCTTAACCTTTCTTTTCTAGTTTTTTGTTTGCATTCTTCTTTCTTTTGTCACAATCATATTGCTCCGAAGATTGGGTATACTTGTGCAACTTCATCTATCTATATATTCGGTGTGTATCCTCTTAATGAAATGATACACACTTGAATAAAATGCCTGGTTGCTGCTGCAAAGCAAATGATGCATTTATTCTTTATCTAAGTTATAATTTCCTTTACATCCTAACTTGCTTAGTATTCTTCTCTTCATGTTGGAAGACCATTTCCATTGGTTAAGATTTGGAGGTGCTTTTGTGATATCTCAGACCAGGAGTAATGGCTGGAAAGGCTGCGAGAATGGAAGTTATTGCTGTTCCATCCCTTCCAAAGCAGTCCCATCTTTACACCTCTGCAGATGAGGTTGTCAACTCTCTTCTTGATTTGCGACCAGAAAAATGGGGCCTGCCAGCATTTGAAGACTGTAAACCTCTTATCACAATTTTCTTGCAAAGTAGGGTTTGGTTGTTATCAGTCATTTTTATGAAATTCATTCATCTGTGTTTGTAGGGATAGAGGGTACTTTACCACTAGAACCTTGGTATATTGGCGGCCCTGTTGTTAAAGGATTTGGCCGTGGCTCAAAGGTGCTTGGCATTCCTACAGGTTCAAACGTTGTTGACTTCCTGTGGTTCAACTAAGCTAGAATTTTGATGAGAATATCATGTTTTGTATGTCATACATGTGAAACTACAATGCTTCTTTGCTTGTTGCTTACATGTCATATCTCCGTCTAATTCATTCGGATGATGTTGTGTGGCTGATCATGACGCAAGTTTGCAGCTTCGCTTTTGAGTTTTGGGAAAAAATATATCATTATCTTTGTTGTGTTTTTCCTCTTAAATTCCAACGAGTTAAATCTAATTGGACCGGTTTGTTCTGCCAGCTAATTTATCAACTGAAGGCTATTCAACTGACCTTTTGGAGCACCCTTCTGGGGTATATTTTGGTTGGGCTGGATTGTCGACACGTGGCCTTTACAAGATGGTCATGAGTATTGGTTGGAATCCCTACTTCAACAATGCTGAGAAGACCATAGTGAGTACGATGTGGGTCAATGTTAACCTTTTTCCTCTTCTACATGCTAAGTGTATGTATATTGCAGGAACCATGGCTGCTTCATGACTTTGACGAGGATTTCTATGGTGAGGAATTGCGCCTTGTTATTGTTGGCTACATCCGGCCAGAGGTATAGTAATAGAGTGATTATTCTTATTTGGACAGTGTTACTCAGTCCAATTTTCGAGCTAAAAATCATGATTCTTCATAATTATTATCCTATTAAACATTCTTGTTTCCACGGTACCCAACTTTAATTTCTTATGGTTCATGGGTTTTGACATGACAGGCAAATTTCCCATCCCTTGAGATATTGATAGAGAAGATCCATGAAGACAGGCGAATTGCCGAGAAAGCACTTGATCTTCCATTGTACGCCAAGTACAGAGAAGACCCACATCTGAAAGCCTCTTCCCACTTGGATAACAGTCATCTATAGCTTCTTCTTCTGGGAAATCTGATTTTCTTTTTTACTTGTTTATTCTCATTCGATCAAATGACAAGTGATTGTCATTCTCTAAAGATCCCACGAGAATTTTTGTCACTACACGTTGTGTGACGATATGGCATACTTGATGCATAAATTACCCATTCTGAAAAAGTAAAAGTAGCCACCAAAATGATGTTGGTAGAGTATGTCTGATTTAAGTTGCTATTATTATTGTTATTTACAAGGTAAATTCGTAATATTAGTCTCATCAATGTCCCAAATAATTACTTTATTTTTGTCACAAGATATAAATATTGTTGTATTGTGATTATTATTCTATGATAATATTATTTAAAATATAGCATTTTGATATTTAGAAAATTATAAGTATTTTTTAAAAAGAAATTAATGATTAATTCTTTTTAAAAATTATACATTTTGAAAGTAGTTAATAATTTTATAAAAAGGTATTTATTAATTTCTTTTAAAGTACTTGTAATTTTTTATGTTGTCAAAACCTAATGTTAAAATATTATATTTAAATAGTATTTGGATGATTTTATTATTACAATTTTAATAATAAATATAGAAATGTTTGAATAGTGAATATATAAGTAGTGAAAAATACTAATATAAATAATTTAAAAGTAAGATATGAACATATGAAAATAAGTTAAAAGAAGTATTACCAGTACAATGCACTCTTCTGCGGTACGTTCATTTTGAACTTTGTTGCGGAAGCTGGGGGGTTGGGAACGGAGCCAATGGGGGAGGAGGAAACAGAGATGAATGCCGAGCAGCAGCTACCGAAGTCGAAAGATATCCCCGGAATCGCTCCAGCGGAATCAGGAGGCGAGCAAGCAGAGCACTTCTATTCGCCGCCGGCCATTCGCTTCGACGTTCCTCCAGTCAGAACCTATCACTTCTGTCGCCAGTTCAGGGCGTTGCCAAACCCTAACAATTTCCTACAGGGCGTCAAGTGGTACTCTTTTGCTCCGTCTTCATGCTTCCTCTTTGCTCTTTCTTCTGTGCTTCCACTGACACTCTTTCTAGGTCGCCGGACGGTTCGTGTTTTCTCACAAGCACCGACGACAGGGCCTTTCATATTTTCTCATTGTAAGCAGTCTCTGTGTGTGTATGCGAACAGTTGCATTTGTATTTCGTATATGGGAAAACCATCATTGGCCGCCATTTCTTACATATCAGACAAGTGAAATATGGCATTGAATATGTGGTAGTTTGAATTTGATGAATGAAAATGATATGTAGAATGGAGTGTGTAGTTTACTGGAAATTATAAGGTAAGTTGCTGACATCACTTAAGTAGTTGATTTCCTTGCAAACCAAGGGGCACCTAAGAGTGTGCACGTTCAAGGGGTTGCTCTTGTCTACTTGAACCAATGTTATCACTGCCAATTAGTTTCTCAAAACCTTAAAAGGTTTTCTTTTCCCAATTTGATGCCTTCGAGAAGCGTGGCTTAGGTCCGCTTTTATAGACCTCAAAGAGTATACCAAAAGCCAAATTTTTTCGTGGAATTCATGCAAGATACGGGAATTTAGAAGCTCAAGAATGTATCTAAGCAAGTATAACAAATTCATATACTAGGAAATCAAAAGACATGTCAAAACTATGTACCAAAAAAGAAGACATGTTGAAACTTCCATTTTAGAAAACCAAATACATGAATTCATTCCATTTCTTGAAAATACTATAAACTTGAAATGTTGGAAATTGAAAAGGCATTTCTAATTATTGGAATTTTGAAACACATTCCAACAGAAGCTAGGTTAGCTGATTTGGTTTTCAGGTTTTTTTTCAAGATTTTGGCTTAGCTTTATAGACTGTGTTGACATGTTGATTCTGTAATTTTAACTTGCTGATTGTTGAGTTGTCAAGCTATTTCAGATATTTGATTTGTACCTTGGTCATTGCTGTGACCAAAGTAGTCAGAGAATGCTCTGTCCACTTAATTCAAATTGATTAGCTGGCATGAATTTTGTGATGATACAGGCAATTTAATAGTGTGATAGGATTGTTATAATATCAGAACTTTGGACTTTCATTTCTTGGACTTTTGCTTTTCTCTGCAGCTTGGTGTATTAATCAATTTCTGGTTTGTAATTATCAGATGTATTTGATGGTACTGTTATTTCTTCTTCTCTAGACCAGATGATGGAAGTAGCTATCATGGACATGCTTGTTCTTTTTCTCCTGATGCAGGTGTGCTTGTTTAAGTTCTCTCTTTGATTTTTTGAGAATTTTGAAAATTTTGGTACTGTGGTATTTCTCATTTTTATCATTATTCTTCTCACGCTTGTTTTATTGGTTAGCTAAATCTGAGCTGTTCTGTTTTCAAGGTGCTTTCAGCTCTTATGGTTCTTTCTTTGAATTTTTAATTATAATTATCTATGGTTTTAAATTTTATTTACAGATTCTTTTGCTGCAAATCTTCTTGTGAATGAGGGGGAAGCTATATATGATTACTGCTGGTACCCATATATGTCTGCTTCAGGTTCATCTCTTTCCTAGCTTTTTCTCCCACTTCAGGTTTATTTACCTCAAGTAATGTCACTAGAATGGAAATTGACCCCCATACTTTTTGAGATTTCAGATCCAGTTACTTGTGTGTTTGCAAGTACCAGTCGTGATCATCCTATTCATCTTTGGGATTCAACTTCAGGCGAGGTTCTGGATCAGTGTTCCTTTCATTTTTTCTTTTTCTCAGATAAAGAAACCTGGGTTTTGTAATATGTTGAAAGTTGATGCCCTTCCTTGGATAGTTGTCAGAGGTGCGCCTGGGCACAAGGCTCAGATAGGGCACCTCTGCACTGCTGAGGCAAGGCACATGCCTCAGACTAAGTTGCAAGGCGCACACCCTCTGCACTTGGACTTATATTGTGTGTTCTATTACTTCCTAGAGGTTTTAGCCTGATTTGTTACTTAAGAGCCTGTTGCTTGGTCTTGATGAAAACTTAACCCCATAGATTGGTGAGAGACAAGCAAGCAGATGGTAGCCGTTCACCAGATGGCCCAAGTGGTGGCACCCACCGGCAGCCTTACCAGTGACTTAGCCACGTGCTGGCAAGTTTCTGGCATGTTGACCTGCTTTCCATTGAAAGTATCACCAGAGGCAGGCGAACTACCTCCGACAACTACTCTTTCATTTTCTATTGTTTTTTGTGTTTTTTTAAAATTTTTTTTAGGGTTTCTTCACTGTTTACATGCATTGTTTTTCTTTATTTCTGTTCTGCATGGTGTATATTGATGGTACTAGCTCAAATTTGTTTTTCTTTTTCTTTGACCTCAAAGTTGTGTTTCATTTATTTAATTTCAATGAACACTTCAAATTTCAAGACTGAAAGAGCCACCTTCCAGGTTTTAGCAAGTTCCATCAATGTAAGCATTTTTATACAAAATTTTGGATCCCTTATGATTATATTCTTCCTGCAAGTTCAATCAATATAAGTATTTTTACATATTTTTTAATTTTTAATTTTTCCTTTATTTTTAGATTTTTTTCCACTCTTCACGCTTCACTTTTTTTCTTTGTTTTTTTCACTTAAAATCGTATTTTATTGAATCTTAGTGAATTTCTTTATGTTGTTTTTATGTAACAATAAAACAATTTTATGTTTTTCTTTCTTCTAATTTTCTATTTATTTTGTTGTTTTAGGCTTCTAGGTACTTCTCGAAGGCTTGGTGGTCTGATAGTTGATGACCGTGATATGTTAAAATCTATAAATCACGGACACTTCCTAAGGGTTTCTGTACTAGTGTTGCTGGCGTGTCGGACACTTTGACATGCCTCTAGCACACATAGGACATGGCCACTTGGCATGTCCGACAGTTTCTTAGAATCTTTTAAAAGGATATAGAAGGGGGCACACATGGGACACACGTGTTCTCTATGAAGACACTTGTAGGACACCTGTGTCCCCTATGCGGACAATTGAAAGACTAAAAAGTAGAGATTTTCTGTTTTCCTCTTTAGTTTAATGACTTGGTAATTGAATAATTCTTTTATTTTTCCATGTTTTGATTGCATAACTGTTCAGTTTTTATTTCCTTAATGCTTATCTTCTCTATCTCTTTAAACATTGATTGGATTGTGTGGGACAAAGACGACTTGACTGTGAGTTGATTGCTAATTAGACTAATGTTATTCATTTGAAATTTTGGCTTATGAATTTTAAATTCATATTTGTGAATTTGGAATAGAGTTTTGAATCTTTTGATTCATAATTATGCTTTAAAAATATGAAAATTATTTTATTAATTAACGTATCTCAATTGTGTCGCATCCTACTTTTTTGAAAATTGTTGTGTTCCCGTCTCCTTGTCCGTGTCCATGCTTCATAGGTTAAAATGAAAATATGTGCTTCCTGACAATTCTGGGATATTTCTACTACAATAGTATTCGTGAATAACCTTAATGTTCGTGTACATTTGTATGACTTCAATTCATTTTCCATTATTTTCACTGGGATTGCAGCTGCGTTGCACGTATCGGGCTTATGATGCTATGGATGAAATTACTGCTGCCTTTTCCATTGGTTTTAATCCTGCTGGGACCAAGTAAGTACTAGTTGTTTCAATAGATTTACAATTTGCCTCATGTTACTGCTTTATTGTTTTGTGAGCTGTACAAAGTTTTCTTATCAGGGGATATGCCATTGAAATTCAATCAATGATATAAGCTCTGTGTTGCAATTTAGTTATCATATTTGCAGTTAAGGCTCATAATCAACATGAGGGCCGGTCTGTTAACTTTTCTTTATATGAATCCATTTATATGGATGCCAATAGAGTGTGGTAACTCTTTTGATACCCTCCCTGACCCTAGCTAAATGGGGAGCCCCTATGCATTGGGGACATCCTTGTCATTTTTTATGCCCATTTAGTCATTTTGCTTGGTTTATATATATTTTTTATAGGGATCAGAATTGGCATGGTATTCACCTTATCTAGAATAAGATATGGTCCTTTTGAAAATTAGAACCACTTCTGAGAGAAGTTATCCTATTATTTGCTGCATATCGTATAATTTGAACTGTGGTGTAGTGAAAGTTTTTGATATGTGGAATGGTACATTATTTTGGACCTTTTCATGTTGTTTACCTTCGATCTGTATGAGCCATTGTTGCTTATTTCCATTTGTATAGAGCTTAATATATAATTATATATACATGCACATTCCTGTTTTGGATTGAGTTTTAGATCCTTTGGGCTTGTGCATTTTATTGCAGGATATTTGCTGGGTATAATAAATCTATCAGAGTATTTGATCTTCATCGCCCTGGAAGAGATTTTGAACATCATTCAACTGTTCAAGGAAACAAGGAAGGGCAATCAGGTAGTTTTGGTTGCTATGCAATTTATATTAGACTTCTATGTTGGATAATAAGATAATGCTGTAGATAATGCTGTCAGTGTTACTTAAAGGATCAAATAACTGATGTCTGATGCAGTTATGGTCTAGTGAATGTTATATTGTTGTTGCTCCAGTCTCTTCTGTTTCAGAGTATTGAATAGTCTGTCAAGCTAGAGATCTTATTTTGGTCATGCTTTTCCTTCCTTTGGATAGGCTACTCTGACTTTGAGGTTGGTAAATATAAATTCCAATCAATGAGGAGTAACATTGAGGAATACCTATAGGGATCAACCTTGGAAAGATAGCATGGATCTCTGCGTTTGTTTTGGAGAGTGAAGGAATACTTTTCCTATTTTTGGTGATTTTACTTATTGGCAGCCTTTAGTGATTGGCCAGCCCCTGCAAATAAAATATCAATAAATAAATTTATATATAGCTAGGTTTTGAAAATCTTGAAGTTTATGATGGTGAATTGATACTTTGTAGTAAGAATAAATTAATTGTTTGGGTGGATGGTTGAGTGAGTGAGTGAGGGAGCGATGGAAGATTGGCTGGGCACGGTGAGCCAGGTCTTCTTCTTCTTCTTCTTCTTCTTCTTCTACTGTTCATCCTCTTCGTGAATCTCACTGTGTATGTACATGGATATATTTATATAAAAAAAGAGAGGGAGGGAGAACTCAAACTGTCAAACACCACTCAATGGGGTTGGCTGTTTGCATGGAGGGGGAGAAAGTGAAAGTGAAATGGAATGAAGTGAAACTGAAAATGGTTTTTATCTCTTTTCAGTTTTTCTTTTTTTTTTTTTTACAAAACATGTTTTATATTTGAATTAGTTGTCAAACACCATTTGACCACTTTTCATTCCGCTTCTGTTGAAATGAAATGTAAATTATTGGAATGGAATGGATTTCAAACAGAGCCTTAGTTGTTCATGGAGGAACTGAAATCGTTTGCATTAGGAATATTATTGTGTTTTAAGTTCTGTTCTGACCTGTTATCACCTACTGATGTCACACTTGAGTGTCATTCCAGCGTGTATTTGTCTGCTCTGAGTTTGTTTTTTTTTGCATCCAGGCATTATATCTGCGATTGCTTTTTCTCCGAATCACCTGGGGATGTTTGCTACAGGCTCATATAGTCAAACTACTGCAATCTATGAGGAAGGTAATATGGAACCCTTGTACATATTACATGGCCAAGAAGGTGGGGTTACACATGTAAGTGGTTCTTAGCACTCATTTTTAGTTCTTTCTGAAATGTGAAGGAATAATTCTTACACACAAAACTTTCTGTCAGGTGCAATTCTCAAAAGATGGTAACTACTTATTTACTGGGGGCCGGAAGGTAAAATTTTCTTTTTCATCTTCTCCTGTCCATTTGCCTATGTCTTCTCTTTTACTTCATACATGATGACCTTTCTTAGAGAGTCTATGCTTTTCTCCCATTTCAGTTTCCTTGTAATAAAAGAAAGAAAACTGATCATCTTTCTTTGTATGTGCCCTTTCTTCTTTCTGTATATATATTTTTCCAACAGGGGGTTAGGGGGGCAAGCAATAGATTTTGTCTCTTCTGTTTTTCAATGTGAAGTTTGCAGTCTGTCTCTACTCAAACTTTGTAGGATAGGTGGAATGCATACCATAGATGTTCTCAACGATCTGAACCTAACAAAACTCTATACTTAATTTTGCATAGTGTTTTTCATTGGAGAAAATAATTTATCTCCAAATCTGCTCTCTCTGATTACTAAATCTATTCTCTTTGTGATGGTTAAAAGAGATGGTCAATACCTGTTACAAAAAACCGGATAAGATTTGTTAAGCTCTATCTTGTTAAAAAACTAGCTAGATTTTGAAAATAGGTGTATATAACTAGCATTCCTACCCTTTGTATATTGTACCAATTTCAGTGCACAGGATCTCAGCATTATTATTTACAGTAAATTCCACTAGGCACCTCAGAGGTTTGGCAAAAAGGCACAAAGTATCCCTGTATTTTTGGAAATGATAGGGCCCCCTCCTGCCATTAAAGCCAGGGTAAAATAACCATTTATCCTTGTTTTTTAAAACAATTTCTCTCTTTCTCTCCTTTGTTGTTAGTCAGCAATGGAGATGGGGTTCTGTTGAACCCCATTACGATGGTCACGATATCAACTGCTGGAGGGGGGTGGGTCATTGTCACCGGGGAAAATGGGTTCACCCACACACAGAAGGAAGGGAACGAGGGAGATGAGGGTATTTTTCAAGTTTTAATACCTGTTGTGTGACGGTTGCCAGGAAAGTGAAGGGTGTTTAATAAAGTCAAGGAAAGTCCTTGTCATTTAAAACATAGGAGGTACTTTATGCCTTTTTGCCAGACCTCACGAGTGCCGGGTGAACTTACCATCTTATTTAATGATAAATAGGGTTCACATAGAATTTGAGTTGTCTATCCATAAGTTTATACTATCCATTGAGACCAAATAGATTTGTTTTGATTTTTATTGCCAGGAAAATTTGTTGGACCTTTTACTTTATAACTGTACTCATCCTACTTCAGCTTTCTAATAGTGGCTTACCCAGTTATAAAAAAAAAAAAAAAGTAGCTTTCTCTTATTGTTATTTCTTAATGTAACTGTACTCTATTTCATCCTGCATGAGCTTTCAAGTGGTAGCTTACCCCTTATTGTTAAGCCTTAATGCAACTGTAATCTAATTTCAGCCTCCATTTGCTTTATAATGGTAGCTTGTCCTTTGGAATTATGGCTTAATGAAACTATGCATCTACTAGTAGCTGGCTGCTATCTGCTAACAACACTAATCACGTGTGCTCAATTTATCATGCTTTTAACAAATGTTCTATTCTCAAATTTGTGATAGGACCCGTACATATTATGTTGGGATGTCCGAAAAGCTGTTGACATTGTGTACAAGTAAGTAATTTTTTATTTATGAGAAGTTTCCCCATGAACATTTATCGCATTACCTTATTTGTCACAAAAAAAGTTATGCTAAGTGTATTTTTAATGAGTTTTTTCTGAAACAGTAGTTCTTAGATCTCTTTGAAATAATCATATGTTGTTTTATTATAATTAATGTTTTGATATGAAAAATGGGCACGTCTGGGGCTAACTCGTGTATGAAAACTTGAGGCATGTTCAGTTGTAGAAAACATTTTTTAATTTTTCAACTCCAATTTTACAACTAAACATGTCTTTTAACATTTTACGTTTTAAAAAGCAATAGCATTTGTTTTTAGGAAACATCTTTTTAATGTAATTGAACAATTAGAAAATTGATTTTTTTTTTCTTTTTTTTGGTAATTGGAGATTCAATCATTCAATAGATGGAGTTGAAAAATTAGAAAATGGAGCTGAAAAGTTAGAAAATGTTTTCTACAACTGATTGTGCCTTAATTATTTTTAGTCAATGGGGCTTTTTTTTCTATCTCTTGTGTAAACAACCATTAGCTAGCATCTGCTGGTATTAGGTATATTCTTGATTCATCAAGGCACTTCCAACATTGAACAATTAGTTTGGATATTATTTTTCACTTTTACTTTCCATAAAAAGAAAACTATTATTCACATTTTTGTAGAGATGCCAAACAGGTTGGGCCACGAGCCCAGTTCGGCCCATTACTGTAGCGGGCTAGGCTTGCCTTGGCTTGCCAATTATATAGGGTCAAATTGGGCTGAGCCCAACATTTTTGGGCCCGGGCTCAGCTCGGGCCGTGGGCTTGATTGAATTTTAATTTTATAAAAAAGTAAAATTATAAATAATTGAATTTTAAATTTGGATTTTTGATATTTTAATTTAATAACTCTAATACTTTAAAAATTATGTAGACAATATAACAAATTCACAATGACAAATCAATAAATCCCAAATAATTTATATCCCATACACAATTTTTCACTTTTTTTACAAGAAAATTTATCTCATACACAAAAAGGCATAATCAGTTTAAAAAATTTTAAATATATAAATAAATATGTATCTCATACACAATTGTTGGAGACTTGGAGTTCAAATTCAAAATATGAAGTAATTTTTGTAACTTTTAAATATTTATAAACTTTAATAATACTTTAAAAGTGGAATTGTAAATTATTAAAAGTTTCAATTTTCAAACTTTTACTTCTACATTCTAAATTTTTATTTTACAAGTAGAATTTGTATTTTTAAAAATATTTTTATATCTTCGATATTGATTAAAAAATATGTATATTTTTTTCAGATTGTTTTAAAAATGGGTCGGCCTAGCAGGCTTTTGCTAGCTTGGCCCATTAAGACTTGTGGGCTCAAGCTCAGCTCTCGATGGGCCTTCTTGGCTTGGCCTGCTCTAGGTGGTCTCATGGGCAGGGCAAGGCTGGGCCAAGCCCAGCCCTGTTTTTTTGCTGATGGGCCCGGCCCAGGCTCAGCCCATTCTTTAGGGCCAATGGCAGGCTCGGCTCATTTGACATCACTACATTTTTTATCAACTGCTAAATCAATTTCCAATCATGCCTGCCCATATTTATACTAACCACCTTATAGATTGCGTGATCAGTCTGCTAGTTTGCAGCATTTATTACCTGGTTATGTTGCTCTGCCCCAAGGTCACTGCCAATGCGTTGGATGATATTCCTCCATGAGGAATGCTTGCAGTTTCCCAATAAATGTTTTAATTATGTGACTGTAAAGGATAATGTTAATGAAGTCCATTTGACCATTGGGATGCACAATTTTCTTGTCTGCTTGAGAGAACCATTCAGGGCCTTGGTTATGGCTTTTGAAATTTCTGAAGGAAAGAGTCGTTTGCCTGCACTTGCAGTTGTAGACCATTTCCCTCTTTACCATGTCTGCTGAGGAAATAATTTGTTTTCTCAATTGAAACAAATCTTGGATGACCCTCATTAATTGCATAACTTTAGAGGCCAGAGTTCTAATTTCTTGTTTTGCACTGTATTTATTTTGTAATTAGGCTTTATAGATCATCAAGTAATACCAATCAACGGATACTGTTTGATATTGAACCCTCTGGTCAGCATCTTGGAACTGGTGGTCAGGTAATTATTGTAGCTTTTACCTTCTCTCATCTCCATGCCCTCGTATTCCTGATCCTGATGTGGAGTTTAGTTCATATTCATAATCTTCTTTGAATCATTATTGGTTTCAGGACGGCTTAGTTCATATTTATAATCTTCAGACAGGACAGTGGATATCAAGCTTTCAAGCTGCACTCGGTAATACTATTCCGCATCTTCATTGTACAAGTGAAATTCTGTTCTCACTCTCATTCGCTTTCCTATGTAATGGATTCGCATGCCTTCTGTGCAGACACTGTTAATGGCTTCTCTTTCCATCCATTTCTGGCAATGGCAGCTTCTTCGTCAGGGCACCGAAGATTTATAAGCCCTGACGATTCACCGGGGGATTTTAGCTTTAGCGGTATCTCCATTCCGTGGCTATATTGCTTACTTTTCCTGTTCCTTTCTTCTACTTCTTGTGTATCTATTCTGCCTCTTGATCCACGAAGTAAAAGAATTAATTCTACAACCAAGATTGAATCCTGAACTAGAGGACATATAGATAGATAACGTTCAATTTTTCTATGATTTTGGGCTTAAGATTCTTTGTTTTTCCTCTTATAAGATAGGTTCAGAAGAAAATGAGTACGGTTGTGGTACTAATTGACTGTGTCCCGTGTAGGGGAGGAAAACTGTGCTTCAGTTTGGAGCTTCTCTTTTGATTCGATAATGGCGGAAGATAACTTGTACCAGCAGCAGGGTCCTTGATTTATATTGGCAGCAAGTATGAGTTTTTATGCAATTATATAAGCTTATTATCGTATTATTTTGACGGTGTTGTTTATCAACAAATACTTGTATATGAACGTAATTTTACCAGAAAACTCATTCCAATTGATTGAAAAACTCGTTGTAAATCCGACTAACAGTAACAGGTCACTTGCCGCTCTCTCTCATTCCCTCTCTATGGGTAAACGAGTGCACTTACTGTTTAGTTTATAGACTCCGTTTTCTACATTGCAAAGAATGGGCTCGATCGCTTTTGGGTAGGTTCTTTCTACGGTCTGAGATTGATCCAATTCGTCGGAGGTAGAACCAGAAGAGGGGACGCATATCTGTTTATCGGGGTGGGTTGCACTAGTTGTAGGGGCAAAATTGTCCCAAACATGCAGCTGCTTGCCAGTCCCACAATGGCCTAATGGTGGTGGGATAAGCTAATCTCAGGATTAAGATTAACTAATCCCTTCCATGGAAATACTTGTGCAGCTGAGCTGCCTAGTAGAACCATTAATGCGCACCACAAACTATCAATTCTCATGCATGGAGCCACGAGGGAGTGTGATTTTGTTCATCTCTCTCTAACTCCTGTTAGTTTGGGGGTAAAAAGGTCATTTTACCACGCGGGACTCTCCTTTACTCCATTTCTCTCTCTCCCATTTTCTTACTCTCACTATCACATCATCTTGCTGTTATATCGTCGCCTCACCACCGCTTTGTCGCTGCATCCTCATTTCACGGCGAGGCGACGATCTAGCAGCGAGACAAGGTGGTTGACATGCGGGGAAATCTCGATGGTCGATGCGAGAGAGGAGGCGACAACAACATGAGGTTGGCTGAAAAAGAAGAGAAAATGGGGGAGAGAGAAGAGAGGAGAGAGAGAGGTTTGGAAAAGTAGAGGTCATTAGTTTTTCACGAAGATTATTTTAATCTCTGTTAAATGGGGTGAACAAGATGGCACTTGCCACGAGCTATCATCAATTTGTAGAGAAGTTGCCCACGTCACAATTGATTGATTAATTTATTATTATTATTAAGACTCTTTTGGATGAATATAAATTTATATTCATAAAACTCTAGCCAACCTATTTTAATAGATTCAGGGTGAATAATTGTGAATGTGAAATCAGTTTCTATTTTTTTTTTTTGACTAATTTCACAAGAGTAATGGAGTTTAATACACTTATGACGTTTTTATTATGTTAAAGAACTTTACTAAATTTATTAGAGAAATAATAATAAGAATTAGGAGTATTATTTTTTCAGTTAAAATGTAGAAATTATGCTTTAGATAAAAAAAAAAATAATAATAATTACAAAGAGTTAGTTGCAATTCATTCGGCTGCCAATAGTAGAGACCTGTATGTATCTCATTGCTCTCTCTCTCTCTCTCTCTCTTCTACTATCTTCAACATTCTTCTTAACCTGCAATGGCAATTCCAGATCATTTGATAGAAGAAATCTCTCCTTACCTATCGATTCGAGATGTTGGGCGCTTTAAACTTGTCAAGATGTCTCCTGGGTCCCCCCCCCCACCATTGCAGATCCGCGGACACCGCAAGTCGAAGCGGCTGATACGCTGAAAAATAAACAGAAAATTAGGAATTGGTTTCATCTCTATTTTTAAGGCCTATAGAGATTGTTGTTAACAAACATGTAACTCTCAGTTAACACCTAACTAACAATCTAACAAACAAGCTAACAGCCAACTGTCATTACTAACAATAACTAACTACGTAGAACAGTTTGCACCTTTACGATTAATGCTTTATTGTCTTACAATATCTTTATGTTTCTATTATCTTTTAGCCATTTACCCTTTGCTTGATTTGAGGGTTTTGGTGTTAATTTCATTATAATTTGGTCAAAGCTTATTTTGAAATATTAAAATATCAAAATAAGAGGACTTTAAATACCCTAAAAATAGAGTTAAAATTTATAAATGTTACTTAAATATTTATATATTATTTAACCAGTTGTTACTAATCAAAACATTTTTCAAGAAAAAAACTAACATGGTAAGCATCGATAGGGAATGTCTAGCAAACATTGGTGACTAGAAATTAGGACTTATAAATTTTAATCTTTAATATTAAGATTTAGTTTTGATTTGAATTTAGAATTCAAATTTAATTTATTGTTAACATAATTATATCTTTTAGTTATTCTGTTAAGATAATTGTTGTTACTAGCTGGTTCATTGATTATGTTGTGATTAAGATTGAATAATTAATTTGTGATTTTGTCTCCCTGATTTAGGCGGGTTGTTCACCTTTATATAGTATATAATAATATGGTTTCTTATTTATTATTGAAATGTGCAATATTAATTAATGAAGTTGAATTAAAGTTTGACCAATAATTTTGGATCAATGTATATTTTTTAAAATTTTCTTTTTGGAAAGTGATTAAACATAATAATTAATGGTTAAAGAATCAAACCAAAGTAGTAAAGCAAAAATAAGAAGAAAATTCACCGCGGGTACAATTATAAAACATCCGTGTGCCGCCACCCGCCTATAATTCGGACTTCGAACTTCCCAGAAATGTCGCTGCCAAATCTACACCCTCGAATCGCCGCCCGACCGACACGTGGCAGAATCAAACTCTCCGTCAGATACGATACGAGGGCCACGAGTCAGTTGCGTTAGCAAAACGTGTTCGATAAGCTTACCGACCACCACCATCGCCCGCCGACTTAGACCGACCCTATCGGCCACGTCATTGCCAACTCTCGCCAATCCCACGTTCTTTTCTGTCCACCGACGGGATTCCGCCGCGTGTCCTCTTCCTCAAACGGCTAATTTTCTTTCTCTGATATTTAAATAGAAGAAAATTCTAGGGGTTTCTGGTAAAATTACGAAATTTCATATCCCTCGATATTTCTTTTGTTCCCCCCGTTGAGTTGACGTCGCTGCTCACCGCCTCCTCCTCCCCCTTCTTCTTCTTCCACCAGTCGCCGTTCCCCGGTACCCCTTCTCCGTTTGTCCGCCATCGCCGATCGGTCTCTCCGAAGCCTCTGAACCCAGTTCTCGTCTACTTGGGCATCTTAAATTAATCCGTTCACTCCTTCCAAGCCAAATAAAATATTAAATCAAGACTTGGTTTGGCAAATTGGGAATTTGTTGGCATCGTTGGCCTTCAATTGTGTGTTCTATCTACTATATTTCTGCTGCTGAAGCCAGATTACCACATTCTGTAAGTTCTCATCACATCTTGCTCTTAAGTTTCGTATTTTCGTCAATTCAAATTTCCTTGTGCCTGAGATACCTCTGAATCCATTCATTTATTTCCTTTCTGAATATTGAACCTGTTTGCTAGGTTTAAGTACGATATATCAGTAGAAGAGAGAGGGAGGGAGGGAGGGAGAGGAGAGAGTTTTATTTACTGTTTTTGTGCCACTGAAGCCAGATTATAACTTTCTTACGGTGTCCTTGCATCCAAGTTCACTAAGAAGTAAGAACATTATGCACTAATGCATTTGTTCACTTTATTGTGTAAACTTTGGCTAGGTTAACTACAATACACTCCGTTGAGCGGGATGAGGCAATAAACTTAGCTATTATTGCAATTTAAAATGTCTTTCTTTGTTGTCGCTGTCCCAAATTACCTGATTAGACTCTTGAAACCTGAAATCTTCCTGTTTTCTAGGTGAATCAATCAAAAGCTTCGTTTCTTTTGATTTACCCCAGAATATTTGTTTTTGGGCTTCGCTTTTTCTTTATTTCCTTAGTGGATTCATGAAAAAGTGAGTTTTCTGGTTATATCTGGTATCAATACAAGCAATCAATCTGTTAATCCCTCCAATTTCTTCGGGGGTTTCATGGTTTTTGTGATTATATCTGGTATGAATCAGCTTAATCCAACCTCTGTATCCATATATATATATGTGTATCCATGTATATGTGCTTAGATCCGAGTTCTTGATGATGGTGGATTTGAGGGGATTTTTGTATATGTTGATGATTGATCTAAGCTTATCTGCTTTTTTCTTCTTTCCCCTTAATTTGTTTAATTTTCTTTTACCTTTTGCTGTGAATATAGTTACCCAGAGATAAGCAAAGATAAACTAAAAACTTAAAAGGATTCTGTGGATGAGCTCGCATGGTTCTTGTTAATGATGTGTTATGAGGGAATTGATGATAGATACTTCTATATTTGAACTGTTGTTGTTCGATTGTTTTGATATTTTTGCTGTTTGATTGATGGGAAAATCAGATTTGATTGAGAATCGTTGCGAAGAGTTGAGGAAGAATATGGCTGTAACATTGGGGAATATTTGGGAGTCAAATTTGGAGCCTACGGGTGAAGGATTAGGGTTAGGTTTGGGATTTGTGCGATATAGGCGATCAATGAGCGGGAAGAGGATTGCCATATCGAGCAACATGGAGGTTGATTCAACACCTACATTGAAGAAGCCGTGCCTCGACAGAACGCCTGCAGCTCCTAACAAGTCTCTTCTCGAAGCCCTGCCTCAAGACATTCTTGTAAGTACCTAATTTATGAATACTTACATATAGAAATGGCTGGGTATATGTGTTTGGCTGATATATTAGTGAATTTGATTTGCAGATTAGGATATTGTGTGGTGTTGATCATGATGATCTGAAGCAGCTTTACAGTGTGTCAAAGCCGATCAGAGAAGCAGTGAGTTCTTGTTCTTATTTTAGAAGGGAACTTGCCCTTTGGCTACCTTATCTTGTTGCTTGTAGTGATTATATTTCTGACTTGTGCTCCCATGAATTCACAGGCCCTAATTGCAAAGCAGTGCCATTTTGCTTACAGCACTCCTACTAAGAAGAGACTGCCTTTTCGAAATTCGACAAACTTGGGGGATGAGGACATATTAGAAGAGGTCGAGGCTGAGGCTCCGGGTGCTCCAAAACAATCTTGGCCGCACCGGGCTCGAACTCGATTGAGCGCAAAGAAGTTGGCCGGCATTTCAGTGGCTTTGTTTGCCTCACCAATCGAAGAACTGTAACCCAACACAATGCTAGATGGGAGTCTTGTACAGCGATTGTTGGTTAGGTCGTTTGTACAGCGATTGTTGTTTGTACTAACAATAGTTTCGGCTGAGTTTCCTAGTTGATGGGAGTCTTGAGAAATGGATGAGATCTGATTAGCGGGTCTCTGTTGCCTTGTAAATTGTCGTCGTCTACAATCTCTACACAAGAAGCCATCTTCTTCAACCATTTCATTGAAGATGGGTTGTGGCTTGTTTGTAAATTTTGGGGGTTTTTGGTTGGAAGGGCTATGCTTGGGGATGTAAATGGTAGTCACCAGTGATTACATTTTCGTGTTATAATTGTTGAATGGAAGTAATAACATTTATCTTCTTTCCCTTTTGGTATATACATGTCAGTCGTCTGAACATTCCCGATTTGCTCAACAGTCTCTTCTTCCTTACAGTATAATTGTCTTTGCATTGATTCTTCGGTTAACTTAGTTAATGATTGGCCTTTTTAATTCTTTCTCATGTGGACAATTGGGCCAAATCTAAGTTTGGGAGATAAAAATTGCCTTTCTTGCTATGGTGCTTGTATGATTGTTATATTGCTTGTATTAACTAATGCTTCTTACAATAAAAAAAAAAAAAAACTAATGTTTCTATAAATAAAAAAAGTCTTTTAATTAATGTTTTGTTGGTGTATATAATAATTATTTTTCAGTTATTAATTATCATAAAAAGAACAATATTTTTATTGTATTCAAGAAAATAGGTTTATACTTGAGGATAGGTGAAAGTTTAAATAAAGAGGCTCAAAAAGTTATCGAATGACTGAAACCAATGAATATTAGCCAAGTAATCAAGGCTAAATAATTGAGATCGAGTGACCTTATTCAAGACTTTCTCTCGAGACTATTGAGAAACTTTTTTGAAAATTCATATATCACTTTATTATTACTATTTAAAAAACTTTCTCTGATCTCTAATATTATCTCCTATAAAGTCAGAAGAGAGTTCAAAATATTCGTCAAACATGGTCTTTCTCTTTACCTATCAGCCTCTTCCACCTATCAATAATAGACTCCTCATATAGCAATGATATGTTAACAATTTTATAAAAATTACAATTATATTAGCTTTCTATACTATTGGAGAGTTTGCAAGTAACGCTCACTCGTGCCTTAAATTGATTTCTTCTTTATAGGTCACTTACAAATCCTAATTAAGACATTATTTTTCATAGAAAAATTTATTGTTATATTTGAGTAATAATAATTTTAATTTATAATTTTATCTTTTATAAACATATCATACGTAAGTATCTTACCACATTCTCCTAGTGTCCTATTTGTTAGACATGATTATGTTTTATTCACTTTTTTGAAGATATTTTAAATGTCTTATTCTCTTATATTTAATAAAAATTATTTTAATTTTATTGTTAATAATTTTGTATGCGCAATGCAGTCTTATATGTTATATTCATATGAATAATACAAATTACGAAGAAGATAGCTTAAATTCTAATTAAGTGATTAGATAAAAATTAATTTGACTCATAAGATCTGTGTTTGTATATAAATATATATATGTGTATGAATTTATTCTTAAAAGGTCTTATTTTTATTATAGAAATGTTATGTTTTTTCAACAAATATCTATTATTGTAATAATCTATCAAAAAGGAGGGGCAAAATGGGTACAAAATATTGAAATGCAGAGTCGGTTTACACCAGCAATATAAGCCCACAAGGGAAGGGATGTTATGAACTACGCAAAAGCTCATCTCTCTCTCTCTCTCTGGGTGAAACGGAGTGGCGAAAAGATTCTCCAATGGCGTCGACGAAACGGGAGCCACCACCAGGCGACTCGGACGAGCGTGAAGCGAAGAAAGCGAAGGCATCAGTGTCGGACTCTTCGGAGCCTGTGAAAATCCGGCAGCGAGTCGTTCTCAACCCGGCCGATTGCGATTTAGGTAAAATGCCTCCGGTTCTCATTCTGAATTTCATTTTATGCATTTTGCAATCCTTGTCTCGAATTATTTGACTAAGCGAGTCATTCTCAATTACTCGCCATTGCTTATTTATTGATGATGCTTCACCAACGTACATCCAAGTGTTAGTATTATGGATTTTGAGCTTTGCAAATTTGTTCATCTAATCAAATTGATTTGTAAACTTGTGTTCTTTATGTTGGGAGCTGATCTTCAAATGATTTTAGTGATTCAAGTATGAATTGTGCTTCAGTAGTTAAGCTTATTTTCACAGCCCTACTAATTTTTTGAAATGGTTAGTTTGATGTTATGATTCTGATTATTCGGGAATCTGTGCAAAGATTTGTGCTGTGCTGCGTTAATGAAACGTGTTTTTCCAAAAGACTTATATGCCCTGATTTTTTATCAACAAACGTCTCTTTATGCTGTTTACCAGCCAATATTCATTGGCTTGTGAATTACATGTTGGCCATTCTCAATCAAGGGCCATTTGCCCACTTATTGTAAATTTGCTCAGATGACCCTTCCCGCTGAAGTTGTTTATGAATACCATATTTGTTTTACTAGGAGGTTTCTTTTTTTTTTTTTTCTAGTGCTGATTATATTTTGACAAGAAACTATCTATGTTGTTAATGGATCCTCTAGCAACTTTCTTCTTAGTACCTGGTCTGTACTTGGAATGACAGTTTTTCTTTTGAGAACCTTGAGCCTGCAATACGATATGCTTGCAATGTCAGCATTCTAAGGCAATACCCAACTTTTGAGAGAGAAAAAGGAAACTGGAGTGTTATCACATAAATAATGAGTTCCATGGTTATACCTTATCGTGTCAGCTTTTGGAACATCATTTCTTTCTTTACAGCTCATAGTTAACACTGCTGTCCTCTTTACCAGATTTCAACATTGAAGGTAATGGATTGCATGGTTCCGCACTTCATGACCAGGGATTTGCCTATTGCTGGACTGGATCTCGTGCTAATGTGGGCATAACTGGGGGCAAGTATTGTTTTGGTTGCATAATTATTTCAGCCCAACCAGTTGATATGGCTGACACACCCCCTGAACAGCAGCATGTATGTCGCCTTGGCATCTCAAGAGGGGATGATAGTGTTGGAAACCTTGGGGAAACTGAGCACAGCTTTGGTTTTGGTGGCACTGGAAAGTTTTCTACTGCAGGAAAGTTCTCTAATTATGGTGAAAAGTTTGGGGTAGGTGATACAATTGTCTGTGCTGTTAATCTAGAACACAAACCTTTGGCTTCAATCAGTTTCTTTAAGAACGGGAAATGTTTGGGTACTGCAAAGCATTTTAGTCCTGGTCTAGATGGTCTTGGAGTGGTAGCTTGCCCAATTAGAAAGCTACAGTGGGAGTCAGCACTCTTTCCACATGTTCTATTGAAAAATGTTGTAGTTGAGGTGCAGTTTAGTGTTGAAGATGGTCTTATTCCTGAGGAAGGCTACAAACCATGGGCTTCTGCTTTGGAGGATGGAAATGCAATAATGGGACCCACCTTTTCAGACCCAAGGGACTGTGAACTGATGATGATGGTTGGTTTACCTGCTTCTGGGAAGACTACTTGGGCAGAGAAATGGGTGAAAGAGCATCCTGAAAAGCGATATGTTTTGCTTGGAACAAACCTAGCTCTAGACCTAATGAAGGTTTTTCTTCTTTTCTATTTGGTGACATTATTACATTCTTCTTTGCAGGACCAGGTTAAGGTAACTGTGATATTGTTGACTGATGTTTATGCATGATAAAAATCTGCTATCCTCATAGGTTCCTGGACTGCTACGCAAGCATAACTATGGTGAAAGATTTGACCGTCTGATGGATCGTGCAACAGGGATATTTAATACTCTGTTATCCAGGGCTTCCAAGACACCTCGTAATTACATCATTGACCAAACAAATGTCTACAAGAGTGCTCGTAAACGTAAACTGAAACCTTTTGCAAGTTATCGGAAGGTAACTTCATTACGTTTGTGCTGATGATACTTAGCAAAGAAGGAGGCCCTGTTTCTTGTAAAACATTTTTCTGTCATTACATATTGTAACTTATATGGTAATATTCATTAACAGGTTGCCGTTGTGGTTTTCCCAAGACCAGAAGAGCTCAAGTCTCGTGCTGATGGTAGATTCAAAAGTATGGGAAAAGAGGTTCCAGCTGAAGCATTGAATGAAATGTTAGGTATATGCTAATATGTAGAGTTAGCTGGCCTTATTAGGGTAGTTATGGTGCTCTTTCATTTTGTGTGTAACCTCCTATTTATCTCTGGCAGCCAATTATGTTTTGCCAACAAGTAAGGACATGCCTGGTGCAGATGAGTATTTTGATCAGGTAACAGTCAAGAATGTGATTCTTGTTTTGTATGTGGTTGTTGGACATGCAGCTAATTATATGATCACCCATTAGGTCATTTTTACCGAACTTAACAGAAATGAGTCTCAGAGATGTTTAGATGAGATGAAGCATGCCCTGGCATTAGGAGGAAATACACGGACAAAGAGTGTTTCACCTTATTCTCGTGATAGTTCCTCACAGTCATATTACAGCTCTCCACTGCAAATGCATGAAACTCTGTCAGGTTGTTTTTCTCTCCCTGTTGTAAATGTTTCTGTGGTTGTAAGTTAACAACTAGTATATGCTGATATATTTTGCGGGTGCATTTCAATGTTCCCCTTGTGGTTTTAGCAAGCACAGGAGACGGGCGAGATTCTTATTCAACTCAGGCTCAGTTGAATTATGATTACCAAAGGGCTGATCTGGTAAGTGAAAATAATCTGTTCCTTCCTAAGTTCGTTAACTTGTTATCAGGTCTGTTTCTTGTGGATAATTCTTTGCCAATTGGAGATTTTCAACAAAGCATTTGCTTTAATTACTGCTTCCTGTGTAACTTAAGCTATTTCTTTGAATTTTAACAACAACAACATATCCAGCCGTTATCCCACTATGTGGGGTTGGCTACATGAATTCTAGACTTCTATGTGGGTTACATCCCAACAGATAGTTTGTCTAGAATTCATATTTGGATCCGACTAGGTTTTACGCTGGCTGTCGGCTACCTAACGCAACCCTCCTCCTTTATCCGGGCTTGGGATTGGCAGTGGATAATATCCCCTGGCGGAGTAATGATGAAATGAAGTTTGAACACCATCTTCACATGGAGAAATTTCTTTGAATTTTAATTTGGATAAATCTATTCTTTCTATTGGTATAAGTATAAAATAATCGAAGTGAAGAAGAATTGTCGCTTTGATTTACCTTTCGCTTTACACCAAGTCAAATGAAGCTGTCTCCTCACTTGTTATCATAAGTTGGCAGATTAATTCCTTATGTGATTACAAGAATGCTCAGTTTTTTGTTAGTTGGAGGTTGATGTGTTGGAGTGCAACAGATAAACTCAGCACATTTTGGGGATAGGGTACCTGGAAGAATGGATTCATTTTCTCTAGATCGGCAAGGAGGTCAGACTGCATGCGTACCTTATGGCAGTTATGATGTGTATGATCGCATGCAGAGTACTGGAGTTGTCGCTAACTCTTATAGCACTTATGGAAGGAGTGGTTCCTATAGTCATCCAAATCTTGAAAACAGGAACTTCATTCCTGGTGGTGCCACTGGTCATTATCAGAGTGGCACTGTTGAACCCAATATGAGGTCTTCTTACAGCACTTATGGTGAACAAACTGGTTTCTTCGGGCCAAGAGGGTCCCAAGCTACTTCAGGATACTTACCATTACTGCCCAGTTCTCCAGCCACATATGGTAGGTATTTTGAATTATTGTTTACTACCTCTGATGCTTTCTATGTGTTGTTAATTTTGTACTTGAAGCACTTTCACATGATTTGTCATGATTGTCAAATGCTAACCTTCGAAAGACTGTGTCACTGGAAATCTTGGAAAGCAGAATGCTACAAATTGTTTTTGAAGTTAGAATTGTAATAAAACTCAACTATTGTTATTCTTCATCAGTAAGAAACACTTTTGAGAGCCATGCATAGAACAAAATAACACTTATCCCAGGTGTACCGCTAGATCTATTTTCTTTGGTAGTTGTGATGTCATAGGAGTTTAAATAGATGGGTGTTGTTCCATTATAGTACGTTGTTGTAATGTCCATGTTTAGTGTATTTAATCTTACTTAAAAGGCTACGGAGTTTTGAACCTTTATCTTGACATTGGAAGTGAGGGCTCTCTCTCTGTCTCTCTCTCTCCAATCTTTTCATCTGTCCCTCACCATCCTCTCCCTTTAATTGTAAAACAGATTGCAGGGGCACCCTGAGTTTTTGAATGTTGTGTTTCTTGTTAATGTGATTAGAGTTTTTGAGATTTAAAATTTTGGATTTTAATAGATTGTAGTAGGATTATTTGGAAAGAATTATAGTAGTTATATGGTTTTTAGCCTAAAAATATGGCTTATTAATTTAACCCAGGAAAAAAACATGATTGAGTTGGAATAGAATTGATTGCTTATTACTTTTGCTCCCCGATTCCCACTCCTTTTCTCTTGTTTCTTCGTTGCTTTCTGCTCTAATTTCTTCTTTCCGCCTTCTTGGTTCCTTCTCTCTTTCATCGTCTCCCAGATTTCCTAGCTGTGGTGAGCTGTACTACCAATCTAGGAGGAAAAGTTTTCAGGCCAAGCGAAAGCTTGTTTTTCACTAATTATTGTATGTTTCTTCAGACTTCATTTGTAACTTTTTCCGTGTGTGCCCGCATAAGGGTGCTGTTGCATGACCAACCATATCAAGAGTTATTGTAGTGTGAGTCGTTAGGGTCTTTTAAGCAGTTCTTGACTTGTTTCTTGATTTTGTTTATTGCTGCATGCAAGGTTTAATCAAAAGTATCCCTTGAATATCTAGCTTATGGATTATTGACCTCTTCTTTTGCCATTTGTCACGTTGTGTTAAGTTTCTGTTTGGGCCTCTATGCTTTTAGTTCGATTGAAGATTCAAAATGCACTTTTTTTTTCCAAAATTTATTTGCTAAGTAAAATTTTGAAATATACATTTCAGGTTCACCTTATGAAACCCCGAGGCCTCCATATGGAAGCCGTTCTGGTGATATGCGGCCTGCTCGAGGATTTGGCCCGCGTCATCCTGGGTACTACTGACTGTAGACTCATGCATGAGTTAAATTGAGAATTCAGAGTTCAGGAATGGCGAGAATATGAAGAAGGGTGTTGTGGAGTCATGTAGAGATAATAACGAGGAGCAGCCCCCAACCCACCGACCAAAACCCCCCAAAGAAAAAGAAAAAAGAAAAAAGAAAAAAGAAAAGAAAAGAGGGTAAAAACAGTTGGTGGTAGTAATTATGAAGCTTCTGTATATAACAGCTACGCTACTCATGAACTGAAACGTATATCTTAGATGAGTTTTGGTGCATGATTCTGACTAATCGCTGATTCTTTCTTTTATTTAGGCAAGTCTAGTACTCGTAATTTCGTCTGTGGATACCTGGCATTACATATGATGGAACATGAATGTTCCAATTGGAAATGGTCTGTGGTGGTAAGGAACGGGAAAATGTTGATGATATTGTTGGGAAACGCCAACGGCTGGATTAGATTTTACATGCTTGCTTGACGGCTAAATGAAATTAATTTCCTACTAAGCTGTATTTGGAATTTTGGATCTCATAAACTCAGATTTTCTGAAAGTATTAGTCTTGATGAATTGATGCATTAATTGTTTGGCCTGTCGTAACTTGCATTATGTCCTTGCAAAGATATATTTGTACTTATCATCGCAGCTCACTTTTCTACAGCCTTGTTTGGAGATGATTGTTCATCCCTCTTACCCCGAAACTGACTGTAAGTCGATTATCCATTATCCTTTCATCTTGCATCGTGAACATGACTCGCAATAAAATATCTAATAGGGGAAGCTTCGCGTTTGAACACATCTGCTTTAGAACTATTCTGGCGTTTTCTATTTTATCGTATGGACGAAAAACGCAAATTGGCCTTGTTTTGGTCCACAGAAAGTGCAAGAACAAGAGGCTGCATGCTTTTCCTGACAATGTTGGCTTTTCCATGGCTCAGCCCCCACCCACCTGTCCTGCTTGCCCTTCTGTTTTCTCTTATTCTGTTCCCTTTTTTTTCCCCCCACTGGAAGGTAGTTCATATTATATATTGCTGCATATCTTAGCATCCATTCACCCATACATGAATTTTTCTCAGATCATGAACTTGTATTGTATGGGCATATATACCTCTATAAGGGTTATATCATGTACCTAATTTTTTTTTTTTTTTTTGTAAATTATATCTCGAGAAGACTGATAATTGTCAAAATGTAACTACTGCATCATTCTAGTGCCAAACTTTAAGATAGATGTTTATTGTGTGTACAAAAAGAAATTTTGTATTAAAATTTTAGGCAAGATGATGTATTCATTAATAATCATTTATCATGCATGGTATTATCAAAATAATACACATTTTGGTAATATATTTTTATAGAGTTATGTTGAAACATTATTTTCTGCCAGCCTTTAAAGTCACGTTTCTAATGTCCGATCCAAGTGCCCTAACCCTCAATGAACAGATATTTCATATACCACATGAACCTCTTTCAGCTTTTATGTCCATTTTGGTATTTAAGTACTCCACTGAATTGACGGCTGAGATTCTCTGTCTGCCACAACTCAAAGAGACCATCCATCCATCCATCATCCACTCCCCCATCTGTTCTGTAAAGCATGGGTTTTGTCCCAAGAAGAAGTCCCAATTAGCCTTTTCTCTTTCCCATTCTGAAGCTCTGTTTGCTCATGGTATGGCCTACAGAAGAGAGGTTTCAGAACTAACTAAAGAATAAAGATCCCGTGTTTATTGAGTTACTGACTGAATATCATCACAGTTACACAGAACAGAAATGCATACAGACAAGATCACGTTATAACTGGTATGAAAGGTGTTGGGTTTGTTGGCTCAATGTCTTCTTGTTGGTTGGATGATGTATAATTAATAATCATTATTACAACGCTGAAGATCCAATCTTTGTGATCTTTTTACACCGAAATAGCTTCAATTTTTCATAAATGTGTGCACAAATGAAATGGAGGGGAAGCAAAGCTTTAAATAGAGAACATTTGTGTCGGCGGATGCCAAGTAAAGAAGTGGAAAACCAGCTCAGGAAAATTAATGGCTGACTAATTGGAGAATGATCGATGTGATGGGTCACTAAAAGAAAAGGCAACGATCTCTTGCAGAAAGTGTCATCCACAAATCGTATTATTAATCATTTAAACTTAACTGACTACTGTGTGAGAATTTAATTAAATTAAAAGTTGAGATCAGATGGGTACGCGCAGATTCTACCGTTATTTGCAATTTCAGTGTTTCATTATAGAAGAATTATCATTATTATGATGATTATTATTACTATTATTAAATCTCGTCTGGTGAATGATAGGGATTGCATAGCCTAGCTAGCCAATTATAACAGTCCTTTCAACAGACAAAAAGGTTGATGCCTTCCAAAATGAATGATCATCTTGAGACCTTGATCATTTACGGGTCGGACATGTTAGCAAATGTTGATATTAATCAGACATTCCCATCAATATTAGTCAATATATATATGATCTTATATGATGGCCGATGGCTAATTATACATTGAATTGGTAGAAGCATTATGAATCAAAATATGTTTACATATGCGATTCAACCCATGTTCCAATTGGGAGCAGAAATTCACTCTCTCTCTCTCTCTCTCAGAATAAAGGATTTGAAGTTATCAGGACGGAACATTCCACTTTAACCCATACGCAAAGAAAAGGTTTCACAGAGCTGAGTTTTTTTCTATACATGTATGGCTGAAATTCATTGCTTCAGTCGGATTGAAGTCGCTTCCTCCATATCTCTCGATCGGCATTATATATTTTTTTCCTTGGAACTCAAGCCAGGA
Source organism: Diospyros kaki (assembly GCA_036245055.1). Lineage (NCBI taxonomy): Eukaryota > Viridiplantae > Streptophyta > Magnoliopsida > Ericales > Ebenaceae > Diospyros > Diospyros kaki. Next base: position 2,606,652 of record BSEG01000005.1, on the reverse strand, counting down.
TTCAGTGGTAGACGACCCTTGTAAGTTCCACTTTATTATTGGAGAGAGAGAGAGAGAGAGAGGTTCACCATACGAAAATCAATCCAAGAGAGAAGTTAGAGAACCAAAAAGCCAAGTACTTTGCATTGCTTTTCAAGCTTCTCTACTATAGCTAGTTCCATGAGTTGGGTTTTCACCAACAAGAGAGAGAGAGAGAGAGAGAGAGAGAGAGAGAGCTTTCTTTTTTTCTTTTTTTCGTTTCTTTTCTTTTCTCTCCATGGGGACACAATACCAACTAGTGCAGAGCACGTGCATGGCCCTGGAAGATAAAGACGCTTTATCTAACATCCAGTCGTTGCTACCTCCCTATCGGCTATATCTCTTCAAGGAAACCAAATGTTATATCATTATATATAATTAAAAATTCAAAATTTTGTTATTAATTAAGATGGATTTTGACCATTAAATTGTAGTTTCTGATTAAACTCTGCATCAAAACTACTCTGTATATAACTAAGAATTCAAAAACAAACCCAACACACAAGGTATGATAGCAAGTGAAAGGACCGTTTATCTCAAGAACATCTTAACCAATTATATTTCTCTCCTTGATGACTGTACGTATGATCAAATTGCATAAATCATACGTATGAACATCTTAACCAATTATTTCATTTCTCAAGAACATCCTAATTAGATAGTAAATGTCACAACTATCTTAGGATCAAATTGCATAAATCATATATGCACAAGAATTAAGAGAAATAGAATCTAAAAAATTAATAATGTGGTTTAGTTTTTCTTTTTCTTTTTTTTCTGTAAATAATGTGGTTTGGTTTCAATGTGTAAATCCACAATCCTATATATAATAGTGGAATAATTTATTGAATCAATCAAATTACAATTTTGCAGGGAAGAAAACCCTTCAAAATAGTTACTCTCTAACACTCCAAAGACTCTACTTATCTAGCTAGTTGTAACATTTACTCTACATTTAATGATACTAGATAATAGACAACTTTGTAGGGTTAATGAATTGAATTAATACTCACAATTAATCTCTGGGGAGCTATCTAAACAAAATCGACATTGATTGAGAAGAGGGGGCTCAGTATGGAAAGGAATAGATAAAAGGCTGCAGAAAGGAAGGGTGCAGCATAAAGTGATATGAATGAGGAAGTGTGTGTGTGTGTGTGTAGAGGGGTGAATGATTCTAGTTGTTATGATGGTTCCATATGAAAACAATGCGCAGAAGCTGCTGCGCATATTATTGTTTGTTGATCAATGTATATGCTTATATATATTTCCCATCAAATTACCAACTTAATTACTAGAAAAGGATTTTGGGCTTTCCCAAATCATTTAATGACGTACAATTAAACTAATAGATTGATCATCACTGACAACATGCATGAATTAATTGATAAATTAATTACAAACATTGCATTCCCTCTACAGGAAGTACTAAGATCCCAACCCGTCAGGAACCATTCATCTTCAAAATTAAGATACAGTAGTTGCCCTCTAATGAGTCTTAATTATTATGTATATATCTAGCTAGCTAGAACTATTGCATCCAAGAAAGAAGAAGCAGCATCAAATACATATATATAGCTAAACATTAATATATAATAATTATATAGTCAACCAATTAGGCTGCTTCATTAGACTGCACAGAGAGAGAGAGAGAGAGAGGAAAAGAGCAGGGTAAATGGTCCCTTAATACGAAGGATTCTAGGCCTAAGTGCGTATGTGGATTATGACCTTTTGATGAGGTCTAGGGTTATTAATTAGTTCAGTAATGGCAGTAACTCAAACAGGGAAGTTCTGATTCCCTTGCATTAAAAACTCCAAGACAGTCAGTCTAGCAATTAAGAAAAGAAAATAATAATTTGATTAGCTAAGGACTTGCCTTACTTCCAAAGCACGTGCTAATTAAACTCGGATCCTAATATGATGAAAATTAATATCTATTAAAAAGCTTTTGAAATTTATGATGAAAGCATTGATATTACTAGCATTGTTTTCACTTCATAATTTAATATAAAATTTGAGAGAAAATATATATAAGTAGTTTTGTTCATATATGTTTGTGTGTATATATATATGTATATATGTTCGTGCAAGAATAATCCATATGCATGCATTGCCATCACTATTTCACACTTTCATCCTCACTGTGCCTTTGCTATTACGCACTCCCCAAAGTCGCAAAAGACTACAACCCCACTACTACTTGCTGCCCTCCAAAAGCACTAAATTACAACCCCCCGTCTTTCTCTCTCTCAACATATAAACCTGCATCCATCGCGGATTAATGTTTCACTTCAATGGATAACGCCATTCTCATCATCGATCTCTCACTTCCGATACTAAGTAACACTGCTTCTCATCAATATCTGTTTATTGCTTTATGAATCTCCACCCTGCAATACTTGCTTCCTCATCATGGATGATAATCCAAGCGAATGTTCCACTAAATTCCTTCCCCAAGGAACTAACTTTCCCTGGAAAACACTTTTCCATCTCTCCTCAAACCCCCTCTTCTCCATTCTCGTCACTGTATATGCTCTGGTTTTCCTCTACTTCCCCGGCCATCTCCTCAGAGTTGTTTTCTCTCCGGTGCTCATCTCAACTGGAACTCTACTGCTGACCCTTCTCAGGTTAGGAGCAAACCAAAAGGTGGAAAATGAATCGATGATCAATTCTGCCGAACCAGAACCAACACCATCTGATCATCTCGATTCCGCGGATGATCAAGATTGCAAATGGGTGTCTTCGAAGACCAATGTGGAGTCCAGAAGCGATATGGGTTTCTGCTTGGAGTTGGATCTGGACCCGGACCCGGGCCCATTTTACGCCGACAGCTCCTTCGTCGAGTGGAACGTAGGAGCGCCATTGGAGGTCATCTACGAGTTAGAGTACGAGGGTGAAGAAGAGGAGCAAAACGACGACGTTCCAGCCGGGAACCGAGATACCCGTCCGTCCTCCATGGAGAGATACCCGTCGCTGTCGCTGTACTACCCGGAAACTGACTCGGACACCTCCTCTGAGGGCGGGTTCCCCGACGCCGGCGGCTGGAACACGCTGGAGGGCATCTGCATCAGATGGGACGAAGAGGATAGGGAAGGGTTGATAGAGATTACGCTCGACGGGAAGAGAAGGAGCGAACAGTTTCAGTTCGAAGAAGGCAACCTCATTGAGATTGACATATCTCCGGCGAGAATTCGCGAGTTCGCCGGTGAGAAGGTGAATTTTCCGGCCACGCTTGGGTTGATTTAACCGTGATGAGTGAAAGATAAGATAGGGAATTAATGCATTTGGACTCGTAAAAAAACAAAAAAAGATTTTGGACTTTTGTGCAATCCGTGTTTTGGGTCGTGGGTTTGATAGATGGATAGATAGATTATAGATAGACAGATAGATGGATAGCCCTCCTATTACCTTACCTCAATGTGCATGTATACTCCTTAAAAGTCGCTAAATCCCAATATTTGAATGACTATTATACCCTTGCTTTTATATCAAATAATTAAAGAACTTCTTCCGTGGAGTGGATACGCCAATTGGATGGCGAATTCACAAAGAGTGGGTGATAAGACTGATGCTCAAAGTGGACTTTATTGTTGTTCAATGTACATGCTAGCTAGCTAGCCAGTGAAAGGAACTTCACGTCTATGGAGAGAAAGAATATCACACATCCACTATATACTATCTCAAAATTAAATTTAATGTTAATTTTACATTAATTTTCTCTCTCTCTCTCTCTCTCTCTCTTTATTGTTTTCTCATTTCAATTTCTTTTCCTATTTCTTTTTGGCATGTCTTGCAATTAGGCAGGTAAATTATTGGCCCTGACCCACCCTAATTTTTGAATAAATCTTGTACTTATATATCATTTTTGTACTTATTTTTACTTTAAATAAATTAATTAAAACTCAATGAGAGCCAATTTACATCCCTACCTACTTAGAATGTATAAAGTGAATGAAGTTGATGACAACATGAAATAAAGTGTAAACTTAATTTTGAACCATCCATCTTTTAATAGCATTTGGACTACTTGTGTTTGGTAAACATCCATTCAAATACATTTTGATTGACAATTTTCTTTCTGCCGGTGTTATTCTCTTTCTTTCGTACGTCTTGTTAATTATTGATGACCTTATCTTCAAGACTTTGCTATGCACCAGAGAAAGTTTTTGTAGCTTTTCTCTCTCTGTTTCTCCATGGAACTCAACGGCTATCATCAACTCATCACTCTCTTTTCCTTTCTTTAAAGAAATACACTTTATCTCAATGGCAATGACAAAGGAACAAGTCTCCTCCATCCCTCAACTTTTGATTTGACATTTTCATGTTTGGCTCTCAAACTAACTTTTCTCTACAATTATCTCATGCTACTTGGATTATCTTTGAGACAATTCTTCATATTTTAATTTAATTATAATTGTTATTTTAACTTATAAGATCAATTTAATTAAAGAAATGTCTCTCAATTAATTTTGATCTGACGATGATTTTAATTAACAGATTAAGATAAGTTTGAAAAATCTAATCTAGTTATAATTGTGATTTGATGTATATAAATAGGTAGTTCTGATTCATTAATTAATAAACAATTTCCAATAATTTGCCAAAAGATATATTTAGATGATAGTGGTTACTTGTCTTGTTTGTGTTCTTTAGCATGATAATCAAAGTATCAACATATGATACAATCACTTATTTGAAGTCGTGAAGTTAGTTTGTTTTGATCAGTAAATTATTCTTTTGTGTTGGGGTCATGAAAATAGGTTATTGAGCATAATTATATTAATTTTTTGTATGCCATTATATTTTTTGTTTGATTTTTATTTATCATTATTAGTATGCACGATTTAATCCTAACAGATATAAAAGTTGGGAGTATTGATTGTGAAAGAAACTTTTGGTGAGAAACTTGTAATAAAGGAGTGGAAGAAACATAAAATTTAATTAGTGACAAGTCTTTAGACATAAGTGAGTGCAAGAGAAGGAAAGCAATGGATCTAGTGCTTGGGTTTAGATACAATAATTCAAGCATTTGAGCTTATCAGTTGTGGGTGCAGACACTGGTGCTACAGGTGTGAGAAGCTTTATTAGGGTATCATGTATCATGAGAGAGAGAGAGAGAGTAGTCAAATTGGTGATCAAAAGAGGATGAAGCTTACAAGAAAGGCCAATTTTGTAGATGGTGACATTGAAGGGCTTCATCAACTGTCTCCTCTTTCACAAGTCTGACCTTTCTTCAGTTCTTAACCCATTCAACATGTTATCAAAAATCAAAACAAAAGCCCTAGGAGCATAGTCTCGTGGTAAAAGAGTAGGCTGAAAAGCTTGTTTGAAGATTTTTAGTGTGGGTTCGATTCTTGGGGGAAGCAGAATACTTTTTTCTGGGAAGGACCTTAGGAGTAATATTAGTGGTGCTTAGATCTACCACCCTGATCACTTGGGCACATCCATCGATTTACCTCCTTAGTGTAGGTCTAGAGGCGGGGTGATTGAAGACGCCAGTAATAAGGCGTAATCTACAAAAAAAACCAAAACAAAAGGCCTAATAAAGATGAATGATGCTCGAACCAACTTATTGCGTAAAAATTGAGTCACCATGATGTATAATGAATTTTGAATAAATTCTATTGTTTAATTTCTCTTAATAATAAAATTATCACAAAAATAATATATGTGAAACATGATTAAAATAATCGCGTAGAATAAAATAAATCAGTATCAGAAAAAAAAAACTTTTAAAATACAACATTAAATATAACGACTTAGCCATAAAAATTATTCAAAAGTTAGAATTTATACACTCGATCTCAGTTGAGTAATTATTTATTTTAGGGATTCAATGGGTATCCTAATTGCTTGAATTTTGGGCATTTGGAGGGAAGACTGGAGGAGTATTCTCCAGTCTCTGCGTATCCTAAATTCCTAATCCGACTTTCATTCTCGGATGGCTGAAGGGCTACAGTTAAAATCTCAGAGTATGGTAAGGTCAGGCCTTTAAAGGCCGCAGTTTTTGGGCCCAGCCCAGTACCTGATAGAGAGAAGCCCAAATTCGAGAATCAACGGTTTGGAACTTCGGATGGGCTACTGGCCCATTATCAATGGTAAAAACAAGGGTTGACGCGACAGCGACTAACATGAGTAGACTTTCCTGGGCCGGGCCTGCTTCTGCTGTGCATTTAAGATTGACACGTGGAAGACCCCCACCCCAAGCTATTCAATGACTGACATTCCCTTGGGTTGGGACAGTAGACAAAGATTGGACGGTGACGCCGACGTTTGGCGATATAAAGAATAAAAAAGACTGTTGGGAGAACGTGGCCTTCTTTACGTTCAGGGGACACCAGCTTTAGCGAGTCTATCCCACCAAAAGATAAAAAGATGATGATGAACGAAGCTATCAGCTATGGAAGAAGGAATTAAGATTAAGATTATATTCTTAAGAATTAGTCAAGGAACAATTGAAATCTATAACACTTAAATTTGAGATTTGACTTTATCGATATTATCACTTTTCAGTAAATTATAATTCTACTGATATTATTTTTAAATTAATGATTTTGTTAAGCAAAATATTTGGTATGTTAGTGTATTAGTTTTAATTATATATTTATATATAATCAAAACTAATGCATGAATTATCAATTTAAACTAATAAAATGGAGATGAAACATTCTTTTACAGTATATATGTGAGAGTGGGGATAAGATTGTTATCTTGGAACAGTAATGTTAATTTTATAACTTCACACACTTATATGACACACTCTAATCTTATCTTATCCTCTCTGTTACTCTATTATAAAATGAGAGATAGGAGATGGAGATGCTTTTGTTCTCTTAGTGTTAAATCCCTTGCTTAATTTATTTTTTAAATTTCATAAATTATCCACTAAATGAATGTTTGTAGAGTTACATTCCTAACTCAAATTATTACACTCGACAACATGTTGAGAATCAAATTGAAATATTTATAAATAAAAATGAGTTTAAATTTGTGAAAAGTTCTCTAAATATATATATATATATATATTTTCGTTCAATGAAAGGTAAGATTAGGAATTTAAGTGAGATTAGATTGATTTTTAAATAAGATTAACTCTATAGTTATAGTAAGAGATCATCATGAGGTCACCATGAATCGAGTTGATTTGGTAGAGTGCATATTAATTGACTAATATAATTTTTATATAATTTGTGATTTATCAATGAAAAGGGGCAAATTTAATTTACTTTTATTTTAACCCCACCTAAGCTATTTTGACCAAGCGAAATGAACGCATAAAGCTCCTTGAAGGGTACCCAAATAATAAAGTAACAAGGAATTAGAGATGACTTTCCCAAAATTTGGGCTAAACCACATCATACTTGAATATAAAATTTAACATTATTGTTCACCGGGGGATGGTGGGGGCACGTTGAATCCGCAACCTAACCCACAAATATAATATATCTATATATTTATAGTGTAATGGTAATGTAACATGTTGAATCCTCACGGCCAATTCCTAATGGGGGCCCACCACCTCTTCCTCAGTAGTTCTCACCTGAATGAACAGTGGAGATGGGCACTAGTCTAGTCTAGTGCATTTATTAGGGAAAACTGTGCCAAATTGTTTAATGCATCAAGTGACGTGGATACTTCAACCGTCTCGCTTGCACGGCCCACTTGTGTAATGTCCTATGGCACTCCATAATAATAATAATTGTATCCATAACACACCTTTAATGATGCCTTTTGAGTTTTGTTTAATTATACTCCGTCTCCGTTGAAGGAGCTTTATGGGCATTGGCTGGTCTGCTCTGTGAACGCAAGATTGGGGGCTTGTCACAAGCCTAAGCTAAGGGCCATAATTACATCACTAAATTGTGCAGAATATTTCTAAGTGCATGAGCCCCCTTCCTCTTTCTCCTGAAGCCAGTTGAGTGACCCCTCTTATCCTGTTCTAATCCAGCAGGAAGGATTAATGTTATTCGACTCCATTTAAGAAAGGCTTTCTTTCAGGTTCCTTGGTCAAGTGGGTAGAATTGGCTTCTACACTTTGCCTAGAGCAGTCGTGTATGTATATTCTTTATATTTATTATGATTTGTAAGCTTCATTTAAACCTTATTTCTTCATTTATAAAATAATATATATAAAGCAGAATTCCCGTACGATTAGTAGACATGTCAGTCATTTGTGAGGTCTGGGAAAATTTGAAGTTAAAAAAATAAAAATCACTAAATAATGAAACCATTACCTTCTTCTCCACATGGGATTAATTGAAAGAGAATCAATCAAATCAAATACAAATAGCATCAAGTAAATGTGGAATTTATTTATTAACAGATCTGAGCAAATAATTGGACGGTGGCAATAGAGGATGAGGTGATGGGAGTCGTATAAATGCATCATTAATGAGTAGTGACAGAATCACGGCTTTGCACCAACAAGTATGCCCTCCTCCGTTTAATTAATTTATTATCAAGGGGAGGCGGAGCCTCATAACATATTAGCGCGGGGATCAATTGACAACTGTTTCTCGATAAGCTGCATCTTAGGTAAATTTAATTATTTTTTAATATATATAATAGTTAAGATCCAATTAATATATTTATTTAATTCTTGATTTTTTATTTTTAACTATAAAACGTTGTTATTATATTATTATTAATTAATTAAATTTTTTTATGATTAAATATATGATGTAATGAATAAAATATTATTTAAAATATGATATACATTTATTCTATTTTAAGTATTATTTTAAGGACAATACCTTTATTATTAATAAACAAAACAATGATTTATTTTTTATTTTTTTTCTATAACAACTATTAATATCAGCGTTAGCGAATCGAGCTCATTAACTATTTGAGCGAATTAAATGCTTGAATTTTTATTCGTGTCACCACAATCAACGACTCTACTCATAGAGTTGAGGATCCAATCACATAATTTTTTACATGATCTGATGGCATCCGAACAGAGTTGTTAAATTAGAGCCCGTTTGCTCATACTCTTTTTATATAATTAGTTTAGGATTAGTAATTTGTTTTGACTTTAAAATGGTAGAAGGATATATAGAATTGTAGAATCATTTATTCGTAAAGAAAAATCAGAAATACAGAACAAAGGCAAGGAAGGGGGTAATAGGAGGCGTGTATTCTGACTACTTTATTGGTCTTTCCTGATTTTTTTTTCATTATGCAGAATGTATATTTAACATTATTTATTGATCTTATTAAAATTATGTTTGTGATTTACTAATTAATACTTCATTATTTTTTCTAAATAATAGTAAAGGGTAGTGTCGTATGTTCATTTTTTCGACTCGTAGGCATTACTGGCAATATCGAATTTCTACAACAGAAAACAACATTAGACCTAATGAGGTTTGAGGTTTTCAAGGATCGAATTAGATCTATCGACTTCAACAGTAGTGTTATGATCATCTATATTTAAGTTATTAAGAAATTGATTAATTAAATGATTTAATAAAGTATAGATTGAATGACATTGGGAGAAGAAATAACCTACCTGGGGGGGCGTGTGTAATTGTTGTTGCATGAGGAACGAAGGCGGAAGCTAAGGGCGGGAGTGTCTTTCTCTCTTGCTTTTCTGACAAAAGCCGGGTGGGGGCATCACGTGGCCTATGCGAACCGCTTTTTCAGCCTCCACAGTCAACAGTTACCATCAGCTGACGCAATACGTGGGCCTTCTCTCTCGTAAATAACGCCCCCCCCAATCCAACTGAATTAACTGCAACGAAAAAATTTCACCTCACCGACGATCCAATGGCGTTCAGGCAAGGGGTGGTTCAGTCATTAAACACAAAAATATATCATTTCTTCGATCATCAACGCTGTACATCAAAATTTCTCGGAAACCACTGCTTTTCTCGCAATTCCCGCCGGTGACGCCTCGCGCGTTTGCTATCGGTGAAGATCTGAGGATCGGCAAGTTGCACAAAGTAACAAACGCAAGAATTTATCTCTGCACTCATTTGCCGATCAGAACTTACTACCTTCAGCTGCTGCTGCTGCTTATTGGGATTCGAAGGTATATAAGAGAAACAAAAATCGAAATCGTATTTTCGAGTCTCTCCTGGTCCTTTTCTGAGACAAAAAGACGCCAAGTGCTAAAAGCTTACTCTGCACGTTGATATTGATACAGCAATACTTGTTTCCGAGAATAATACTGCAATTTCCTGAATCCTGCCGGTCCGGCTTGGAATTGTAATTTTTTTTCCAGTGAATTACTCAGTCGTCAGAGGTAAAAAAAAAAAAAATAGTTTTCACCTGTGATGTAATGTAAGAGTCTGGGGAAGGAGATTGATTGTCTCGGTATCATTAGATCAAAGCTTAATCTCCTAAATAAGCGAGATTCCAAGGCTATCGTCACCTGAAAATCGCAGTAATATTTTAACGATTTTTCGGAATTTAATCTTCTCCTCGTCGTCGTAATCGGCAGTCAAATCTCAATCTGCACAGAATTTTAAAGATGAATCAGGTGGTCGAAATGGAGATTGTGTTTGAACGAAAGGGCAAAATAGGAACGGTGAAAACATAACGAGCACAGAACAGTGAACAAAAGGAAATGATAGAGAGAGAGAGAGAGATGAGGATTCGTACGGAACCTTTGTGTTACGACACGGCGAAAATAATCCATCCAAGACCTGTCCTGTCCACACGTCGGTAAAAATATATTTGTATATTATATTTAACGGAAGTCATAAAGTTTCAAATAAATTGTAAAAGCCAATAAATTTTAATAATAATATAAAGAAAAATTTTAATAATATGTAGAAGTGATCATATATAAAATAATAGTAAAACAATAAAAGTATGAAAATGTGGCTTTGACATTACTTTAATAAGATTTCAATATAAAATTTTGTTTAATTACTATTTTCGTAAAACTTGTAGAATTAGATTATTTTTATTTTGTTTTAATTTATTATTTTTTTTGAAGACTACATTATTTGATTTTATTTTTTATTTTGCTAAGTTCATTGTCACAATTATTATACACCAAAAGAAAATTGCAAGTTGAGCGCTGTTGGTACTACTGTTTTCTCAACCACCGGGGCCAAAGCTCGCTCTAACGTGCGCCGTAGGCGCACATCGCACCCACAAAGCGCATCTAAGGCTCAACCCCCATGTGACGAGGTCGACGTGGCGATATCTTAGTGGGTGTGCGCAAATCACACCACAGTGCAGTGGAGGTTAGGTGTTTCTCTGCCATGTCTGTCAGCTTCGTCTAAGGTGGACTACTGATCATTAAGCCTTTTAAATTATGCTTTTTTTATGGCTTTCTTTTCAGCTCTTTTTTTTCTTGCTATAATAAGCTAAGCCTTGCTCTCCCTTTTGGCTCTTCGGGTGCTTCAACTCTCACAGGTAACAATACTTCACCCAGATTTTCCACTCAATTTATCACCCAGTAAGTAGCATCCAATAACCATTCACAAATATGAATCATTTATGCATGTTTTTAGATGTTTTTATTTGATTATTCCGAGGCCTCTTTCGCTCCTCCCATGGCGAACTCTCATATTGGTTGTAGGTACACAGAACCACGAATTTCTATGTCTTTATATGCTTTCATATACATGCTTGCTCTGTTTTTGGCGGTGGGTTCATTTTTTCATGGCTGATTTCTTTGCGTTTTGGTTGTGCGATTTAATGGTTTCGAAACTGTTTTATTATCATTCCTTTTTGTGCGCCAATATCTTCGATTTACATGTTAATGGGGGATTTCTTTGTGTTTGAGTATGTAATTTTACGGGGTTTAACCCTCTGTTTCTTCTTCCTTTTCTGATTGTTGAATGTAGTTCGAGAGAGAAAAAGGTTGAGCTGCGATTTTGTATGGATCCAAAGAGGAGGAAGGAGGACTCGCTCGGGTCGACTCACTTGTCGCCGTTCCCCGACGAGGTATTGGAGCGAGTACTCTCGCTCTTGAAGGCCCACAAAGATCGGAGCACCGTCTCGCTTGTGTGCAGAGATTGGTACAACGCCGAGCGGTGGACTCGGACCCACGTGTTCATCGGCAACTGCTACTCCGTCTCGCCGGAGATCGTCGCCCGGCGATTTCCGAAGATTCGGAGCGTCACTCTCAAGGGAAAGCCTAGATTCTCGGATTTCAATCTGGTGCCGGAGAATTGGGGAGCCGATATTCACCAATGGCTCGTCGTCTTCGCCAAAGCGTATCCGTTTCTGGAGGAGTTGAAGCTGAAGAGAATGACCGTCTCCGACGAGAGCTTGGAGTTCTTAGCCTCGTCGTTCCCCAATTTCAAAGCTATCTCCCTTTTGAGCTGCGATGGCTTCAGCACCAATGGCCTCGCCGCCATTGCCACTCACTGCAAGTATGCCTCTGTTCCGGCTAGTCTTGTTTTCCCCTTTTATTTTCCGGAACGTTGACTTTTTTTCGTCGATTACCTAACCACTCACTGCAAGTATGCCTCTGTTAAGGTTACCTAACCATTCCCGCGCAATACCATAATTGACTTTGGATTTGCGTTGTTTCTATTTCCAGGAGTCATAGTCTGAAATAGCATTGTTCTGAGAAGCCCGAAGAACTGATTTTTTTGTTTTTTAAATAGATTCGTAAGGCTAAAACTGAATTTGTTTTAAAACGTTCCTTTAATTGTGTGAGGTCTGGAAATCCATTGAAGATTGTTGAAAAGCTACGGTTGCTTGACGAGGTTCGTTTGAGATTGAGAAACAAATGATGTTTGGGATAAGAATGGTTTTTGTTTTCTTGTTTCTGAAAAGCAGAAGCTGTGGTGGAAATTGAAGTGCTTCTGCTTTTTATGTTTTTCTCTTTTTCTGCTTGTCCTTGTTTTTTTTTGGTTGCTTTCTTGATGTGACGTCTGACCTGTTAATTTAATGGATGCCATGCTTTTGATGTCACATTTCCTGCAGAAATATCCTCATATTCACTGGTAACAGACACCCAATTCTAATTCTTCTATCTGGAGCATCCATTTGTTTATTCAAAGTTCTCTGGCATTATTCATATTGTGGAACCTTGCGTGTAGCTGTCAGGCACTCTTCTTACTTTTGCAATTGAAGGGTGTGCGTGTTCTAGCAATAATAATATATGCTTAGATTAATGGAATTGTCATGTAACTCGGCTAGGAAATGCTTTGAAATTGCCATTGCTGATGAAAGGATCAGATTGGCTAGGCTGCAAATATTTTATATTATCTTTGTCTGTTGTCTATTCATATCTGAAACGCGTTTTCCTAAGATTTCTCCAATTGATGGTCAGGCCTGTTGCTTGTTGATAGTTTTGGCTTTATTGCAGGATTTTACCATGTTCTTTTGTCAATAATGTCTTGAAATTCAGAATTCTCAAGGAAGCTTTCTATTTTTAGGTATTATGCTTCTTTTTGTTCCAGTCGGTAGGGAAAATGGAGGAGGAAAACAGGACTCAATTTTGATCTTTAGAATGAGTAGGTTAAGCAACAAGTCTTCATATTGTTCAAGGATTGGCCTGCTTTAGTCATCATGCCCCTGAAAAAAATACTAGTTGTCTGTGACATTTGGTCAATAGTTTAAGAGATTTGGGAATACTTTTGTGTCCATTAATTGGTTTAAACAAAATGGGAGTTGGCCACTAACTGCTCAGAATCTAGCAAGCCTTGCTACTATAGTTGACATTCCTCAATTCTGTTCCCTTTGCAATGTAGTGGAGCAACTTGTGCAAGTCATGAAACAAAAATTCATTGACATAGATACAATAGCTATTTATATGGGTCTTTTTTTATCTGACCTTCATTGCGATTTTACCAGCTGCTCAAATCTACTGATGTAGAAGTAGCGGCCTGGGTCTTCTGTTTGACTTTTCTTGATTTAGTAGTATTCTCAACGTACAATAGGCTCAGAATAAATAAAAGCAACATATTAACTAATAGAAAATAGGCTGGGAATTGATTATGTACCCTTTGACTTGTTTTGGTCAGGTAGATCCTAGGTAAGAAGCATAGTAAAAAACATGTAAATGTATGGAGCATAACGCCAGCGCCAGCAGTTCTCCAAAGATGCAGGGCATAAGTGCAAAGAAAATTATCTACTTTTTCCTTATGATCTAGTTAAATGGGATTTTCACTTGCTAGATAGCATCATCTAAATTTGAATTTTGGCATACAGGAATTTGACTGAGCTTGATATACAAGAGAATGGGATGGAGGATAATGGTGGACGTTGGCTAAGTTGCTTTCCTGAAAGCTTCACATCACTAGAAGTACTAAACTTTTCCAGCCAGCACAGTGATGTCAGTTTTGATGCTCTTGAGAGGCTTGTTACTAGGTGCAAATCATTAAAGGTTTTGAAGGTCAATAAGAATGTCAACTTGGAACAATTACAGAGACTACTTGTACGGGCTCCTCAGTTGACAGAGCTTGGTACCGGCAACTTTCAACAAGAACTAACCCCACACCAGCATGCGGAGCTTGAAAGTGCTTTCAGAAACTGCAAAAATTTGTACACTCTGTCAGGTCTATGGGAAGCTACTTCCCTTCATCTCCCTGTTCTGTACCCGGCATGTGGTAGTCTGACTTTCTTGAATTTGAGCTATGCAACTCTGCAAAGTTCTGACCTTGCCAAGCTTCTTGCATACTGCCCAAATCTACGTCGCCTTTGGGTAAGAAACCTCAAATTGTCAATCCTTTTGTCAATCAACTATTGCTCAAATTTCTAGTTAGTGCGTCATCATATATCTTGTAAAGATCATGAGGCACAGAGAAGGGTTGTAGACCCTTTAATTATATTCTTAGAAATCATACACCACTTCTCTATCTACTTTTCATTTGTAGTTGGGTTTTTTGTGATTGTTTTGCACTGTGACCTTCATTTGGTGTGAAAGCCTGACCTGTTTGTTTGGGTTCATGTCCTAGTGACTATGCCTTAATGTTGAAGAGTCGAGACCATAATGTGGAGGCATAATATAACATAAGAGATTCTATACTGCCATTGTTATCCAAATGTGGTCATTTTCAAACAGATGCTGGAATAGAGATGTGCCAGGAAAACAAAAAATCCCCTTGCTTTCACCTATCTCATCATGTTTGACACTTCTTAGGGGTATCTAGGTGATTTGCTCCTTGGACTCCTTTGATTTTGTTTCTTATTGTTTTATTTATTTTGTTTTTTTAAATTGTTGATCAGTCTTCATTATTCATGTAGGATGTTGATTAAGAATGGCCTGTTCATTGATTAATTGAATCTTTGTTTTTTCTTTCCCCTATGGTTTCTTAAACCTTCTTCCTTCTCTGCCTAGTAGGCTGAGGAGGGAAATAAACGAAGACCACTCTGTGCGACAGTACTTGGTTTGTGTTGTCAAACATGTGTTGCTAATTATCCTCTACTTGCTGGTACACTCCATTTTAACCCCATCTCACCAAATTATTTGCGCCATCCATAGCTCCCACGACTGTAATTAAATGTATCATTCTATACTTTTTGCATGCCCCACTTTTATACCATTTGAGCCCGCAATGAATACTTCTACCATGTCTGGACAGTTATTGAGATTCCGCTAAATGTGCATATTGAATGTATTCCACAAAAGATTACATGAGTGACTGGTTTTGCTCTGTGAATTACAGGTCCTGGACACTGTAGAAGACAAGGGACTAGAGGCAGTTGGATCCAGCTGCCCTTTGCTAGAGGAACTCCGTGTCTTCCCGGCAGGCCCCTTTGACCAGGATATAAACCATGGAGTGACTGAATCTGGCTTTGTTGCTGTATCTCGCGGATGTCGCAAGCTGTGCTATGTCCTGTACTTTTGTAGGCAAATGACTAATGCTGCTGTGGCTACTGTAGTTCAGAACTGCCCAGATTTCACCCACTTCCGCCTCTGTATAATGAACCCCTGGCAGCCAGATCACCTTACTGGTGAAGCCATGGATGAGGCCTTCGGTGCAGTGGTGAAGACATGCACTAAGCTCCAGAGGCTTTCAGTTTCTGGCCGCTTGACTGATCTAACATTTGAGTATATAGGGAAGTACGCTAAAAATCTTGAGACCCTTTCGGTAGCTTTTGCTGGGAGCAGCGACTGGGGTATGCAGTGTGTGCTAGCAGGTTGCCCAAAACTGAGGAAACTTGAGATTCGGGACTGTCCATTTGGAAACAAGGCTCTTCTCTCTGGATTGGAGAAGTATGAATCAATGCGGTCTTTATGGATGTCAGCCTGCAATGTGACCTTGAACGGGTGCAGGCTACTGGCGAAGGAGATGCCAAGGTTAAATGTCGAGGTAATGAAGGATGATGAGAGTGACGAAAGCCAGGCTGGTAAAGTTTATGTATATCGGTCTGTAGCAGGACCGAGAAGGGATGCTCCACCTTTTGTTCTTACTCTTTGAAGTCAAAAACTTATTCCGGTGAGCTCCTCGCTCTCTCCCTTTCTCACTTTCTCTTCCATGCTCACACATGGGCTTCTTCAGAACATCTGCATATGATTATGGAGCAAGGATTTGATTCTGCTATTAAGGTTATTGTTGTTTTATCATTATTGATCTCATACTCTTTGGTCTCTGCAGAGTTGATGGTTGATGCTGGACTGACGACGTACATTTGGGCTTGAGATGTAGCAGTCGAATGGAAATAAAAGGTGAAGTGAGAAGTGAACTTGGAGTTGAAGTACCCGGGGAAATAAGAGAAAGGAAAGGGAATTGGAAAAAGAGAGAGCTTATCATGCCTTTGCAGCCATGAAAGCAGTTTTCTTATAGCTTTGGATTCATGATGAGGCTGCAAAGAGAGTTTTGCTGGAGCTGCTGGATCAACTCAATCGCTTGAAGGAGGCTGCATTTCTCTTCTATTCGGCTGTGGTAAAAGGGAGCTCGGAGAGCAAAACACAGCGCTGGCACTGCATCTGGACCAAGCCCGCGTTTGGATGGCAGGGGTTTCAGGTTGCGCAGCTTAGCTTCCTCCTTCGAGATGTGGCTTCTGTGATGCCAAAGAAGCTTTGCCGAGAGTACGTTGCTTTGGCTAGCTGTACCAGATCATGGTAAAAACAAAAAACCTGAAACTGGAGGTACTGTATCTTGAAGACGAGAGATCAGTTTCATTGTGTTTGTTCACAATAGGGTCATTATATTGATCAAATTGGGTAAAAACCATGGATTCTGTGGAGTACTGTTCTAATCAAGTGGTGGTTGAAGGCGTTGTTGATCTTTGACCATCGTATCAAATTGATTGCTTGTCTCATGTCCTCCGTCCTTATCATATGGATCTTGAAATTAATTCTAAATTTTATTATTTAAAGTAAAAATTACTTATCCACAAAAAAAAAAAAATGTCAAATTGTGTAGTACTAATTGGCTGTGTTCTATATAAATTGTTTTTTTTTTAATATTTCATATAAAAAAGAAAATGAAAATTATATTTGTATATAAAATAATGTTTTACTTAAAATGTGTTCTTTTTTGAAAAGATGCAGAATATTTCAATTTATATGTTTTATATGAGTACAAATTTAGCGTTTCAATTTAAATTTCATTTTTCTTTTAAAATTCATCAACTTGCAAGCCAAACAATAAAAAATAAGATGAAAACAATTCATTTTGTAAAATATTCTTATATTAAAAATTATTTTCAAATTTAATTTGCCTTAAAACAAATAAAGTTTAGAACTTAGAAGAATATCAAGCTTGTATAAACTATTAATCTCATTTTAAAGTAATATTTTGGTTATTATAACTGAATACTAGATCAAGAGTATATTTATATCTCATAATTGTTGCGTCTTTTCTTATGAAACCCTAAATTTTTTGAAATTTTAAATATGCCCCTAAACTTAAGACAAAAGCATATTTATGCTCTTAAATTTTTTTTAGTTTCAAATGTGCAATACAAATGAAACAAAAACATATTTATGCTCTTGAATTTTTTTTAGTTCCAAATGTGCAATACAAATGATACGCACACGCATTAACGTGTTAATTTTTTGGTGTCTCCTCAACTCTATCTCTCTCTCTCCAGTTGTGTCTCTATTGACTGTATCTCATCTTTGTTTGTCGTTTCATACATTTTCTTCAGTTAGGCTATGTAGATCATTTGGGTTAGACAGGTTACTAATGTGCTCAAGTGAATTATCATCCATCGTTTGAGGGGATTGAAAATAAAGCCAATCTGGGGGTAGTATTTCATACAAGAGAAACAGTCGAAGAAAACGTAGTCGAAAGAGACGTAAGAAATGTTAAAGATAGAGGAGACATTGCTGGAGAAAGTGAGAGAATTAAGGAGATGTTGGAGGAAAAGATATGGAGTTGAGAAGATGGCATTAGAGAGAGAGAGGGCCAAGAAGAGGTCAGAAATAGAGAAGACGCAAAAGACAGAGAAAAGAAAAAGCTAAGATGTTGAAAAACTACAATGTTAGCGTGCGTGCATATCATTTACTGGGCAAACATTTAAATAAGTGATTTTGCACAATTTAGGGAAACATTTAGAGCTACGGAAAATTTAGGATTCCATGAAAAAAAAGGTTATTAGCATGAAAAAACCAATTTTTTTCGCGTTTTTGTGATTTTTTTCCAAATGTTTCAATTTTGGTAATTAATGTCCAATTTAGTCAATTAGTTGCAATTTTAACCACGATTCGAATCCGATTCAAGAGGTTTGTGCGCACGTTAACATGGCACGTCACTTAGTGTTTTAAAAATGTTTTGAATAGGCCCACATTGACTTGAAAAAAAATAAAAAAAATGTTATATATATATATTTATATATGCACACAAAGAAAATGAAATAGACGAATGACAAGGACAACAACAAAGAAAGATGGTGACAGCTACGATGGGGGACGACGATGGCGATGATTGATCTGAAAGCTAGAAGAGACGATTGATATAGGGTTGCTCCTGCTCACAGCCATCTCCTGCTCATAGCGACAACGACCAATCTAGAAGCTGGATCAACGACTGATCTAAGCTTTCTCCTGCTCACAACCACCTAACAGGAAGTGATGGATGACCCTATACTTTTGCCAACTGATGATGTCCTTTGCCGGCTGTCTCGTTCTTGTCGTTGGTGGCTTAAGCCAGCCCTATCGACGTCAACGATCAGCCATCAAAATTTCAAATTCTAGATCGGCCTCTATTGTTGTCTCTAGCTTCTAGATCGGTCGTCGTCTATTGCCTTTGCCGTCATCTTCGTTGCCATCTTCATCCTTCGCCTGTCTTCCTTCTTTATGTGTATATATTATGTGTGTGTATATATATAACACATATATTATTTTATTTTTTATTTTTTTCATGTGTGTCAATGTGAGATCCACTCAAAATGGTTTAAAATAACATGTGTCATGTGAGAGGGCGCACATGCGTCTTGAATCAGATTCAGATCATGATTAAAATTACAACTAATCAACCAAATCGGGCATTTATTGACAAAATTGAAACGAACATGAAAATATTTATTTTTTTCATGTTATTAGCAAAATAAAAAATAAAAATTCAAGAGTATAAATATATTTTTGGCTTAACTTCAAGAGCAAATTTGAAATCATGAAAATTTAGAGTTTCTGCAGAAAAATTACAAGTATTTAGGAGTATAAATACGCTTTTAACCCTTAATATATTATGAATAAAGTAGTAAATATACATTTATAATGTAAAATTAGTAAATCCTAATAAAAAAGGGTGTTAAACCCAAATCTAAATCACAACTAACAACAACAACAACATATCCAGCCTTTATCCCACTATGTGGGGTCGGCTACATGAATTCTAGACTTCCATGTATTTCTATCGTTTGTCATATCTTCATTTAGATCCATATACTTCATATCGAACTTTAATGTCTCTCTCAAAGTCTTCTTGGGTCTACCTCTACCTCTTTTTGTGACTAATTGTTCCATTTCATCAACTCTCCTCACAGGAGCGTCTCTTAGTCTCCTTCTCACATGACCAAACCATCTTAGTCTAGTCTCTCTTATCTTCTCCTCGATTGGCACTACTCCTACCTTATTACGAATAACTTCATTTCTAATT
Organism: Diospyros kaki; assembly: GCA_036245055.1. Taxonomy (NCBI): domain Eukaryota; kingdom Viridiplantae; phylum Streptophyta; class Magnoliopsida; order Ericales; family Ebenaceae; genus Diospyros; species Diospyros kaki. Next base: position 2,586,670 of record BSEG01000005.1, on the reverse strand, counting down.
TTATCCTTTCTTGTATGTCCGCACATCCATCTTAACATCCTCATCTCCGCTACACTCGTCTTTTGCTCATGCTGGTATTCGACTGCCCAACATTCTGAGCCATACAGCAAAACTGGTCTTATAGCTCTCCTATAAAATTTTCCTTTCAATTTTAATGGGATTTTACCATCACATAACACTCCCGATGCATTTCTCCATTTTAGCCAACCTGCCTTAATTCTATGTGCGACATCCTCGTGAATTTCTCCATCTTTTTGAATCACTGATCCCAAATATCGAAAATGGTCTTTTCTTTGTAAGATTTGGTCTTCTAATTTTATTATAACATCATCCACTCTTGCATTTTTACTAAATTTGCATTCCATATATTCTGTTTTCTTTCTACTTAATTTAAATCCCTTAGATTCTAAATTGTTTCTCCACAACTCGAGCTTAGTGTTCACTCATTCTTTTGTTTCATCCACCAACACTATGTCGTCTGCAAATAGCATACACCATGGCACATCTGTCTGAATATCTTTAGTGAGTTCATCCATTACTAAGGCAAATAAGTATGGACTTAGTGCAGAACCTTGATGCAGTCCTATTGTAGTTGTAAATGGTTCAGTATCCCCTCCGCATGTTCTGACTCTTGTCTCTACACCATGATACATGTCCTTAAGGGCTTGTATATAGGCTATTTTGACTCATTTCTTCTCTAAAACCCTCCATAATACTTCTCTAGGGACCCTATCATAGGCCTTTTCTAGATCTATAAACACCATATGTAGGTCCTTCTGATGATCCCGATACCTTTCCATTAGGCGCCTCAGTAAATATATAGCTTCCATTGTTGACCTGCCAGGCATGAAACCAAACTGATTTTCTGATACATTTGTTTCTTTTCTAAGTCTCTGCTCTATTACTCTCTCCCAGAGTTTCATGGTATGACTCATTAACTTAATTCCTCTATAATTTTCATAGTTTTGAACATCTCCTTTGTTCTTGTATATAGGAACCAAAGTACTCTTCCTCCACTCATCTGGCATCTTTTTTGATTTAAGGATCACGTTAAATAGTTACGTTAGCCAGGAGATGCCCTTTTCTCCCATGCATTTCCATGCTTCTATTGGTATATTATCTGGTCCCACTGCCTTATGATTTTTCATCTTTTTTAAAGCTTGCCTTATTTCATTTGAACTTATGCGTCGATAGAATGTGTAGCTCACATTCCCTTCGGAGTTACTAAGATGTCCCAACCTAACTCTTGTGTCACCACCATCATTGAATAATTTTGTGAAATACTCCTTCCATCTCTCCTTAATCGCTCCCTCATTTACTAAAATATTTTGATTGTCATCTTTTATGCATTTCACTTGATTTAAATCCCGTGTTTTTCTTTCTCTTGCTTTAGCTAATTTATATATATCCCTTTCTCCATCTTTTGTATCAAGTCGTTTATATAGATTCTCATATGCTTTTGACCTTGCTTCACTAACAGCTCTTTTTGCTGCCTTTTTTGCTTCTTTATAATTTTTTTTATTTTCTTCATTGTTCCATTGATATACCGCCTTATAGCAAGTTTTCTTATTTTTAATTTTCAATTGTACATCTTCATTCCACCACCAAGACTCCTTAAGGTTAGGGGCTCTACCATTTGTCTCTCCAAGGACTACCTTTGCCGTGCTTCTCAAAGCATTAGCCATTTCTTCCCACATTTAGTTTGTTTGTCTTTCTCCATTCCATTCCCTTCTACCCCTTAATTTTTCTTTGAAGATTAGTTGTTTCTCCCCTTTTAAATTCCACCACCTGATTCTTGGATTTTGTTTTATATGATTTTTTCTCTTCCAATTTCTTACTTGGACGTCAAGTACTAGAAGTCTATGTTGAGTAGTCAGACACTCTCCCGGTATTACCTTACAATCCCTACAACATAACCGATCCTCTTGTCTCATGAGGAAGTAATCTATTTGGGTGCTTGAGCTGATATTTTTATATGTGATTAAGTGTTCGTCCCGTTTTTTGAACCTAGTATTGGTTATGATGAGCCCATATGCCATAGCAAAATCTAGGATAGATTTACCCTCATTATTAATTTCTCCGAATCCATACCCTCCATGTACCTCTCTATATCCGTTTCCGTCTCTACCCACGTGCCCATTTAAGTCACCTCCTATAATCACTCTCTCTCCTCTTGGTATCATTTGTATAAGTCCCTCTAGGTCCTCCCAGAATTTTGCTTTTATCTCATCACCTAACCCCGCTTGTGGTGCATATGTACTAAAGATATTCATAGTTATTCTTCCTAGACTAATCTTCACCATAATAATCCTATCCCCTATTCTCTTTACATCCACTACCTCATCTATTAAGCTTTTATCCATAATAATCCCTACTCCATTTTTCGCTCGATCAGTTCCTGTGTACCATAGTTTATATCCAGCTTCTGATAAAGTTTTTGCTTTTTTCCCTACCCATCTCGTCTCTTGAAGGCACATAATATTAATTTTTCTCCTAATCATCACATCCACCACTTCCATAGCTTTGCCTGTTAATGTTCCTATGTTCCATGACCCAATCCTTAATCTATGATTTTGTTTTTGTCCTTGACTTTGGATTTGATTTTGTTTTTGGCCTTGACTTTGAATTTGATTTTATTTTTTATTTTGATTTTGATTTTGGTTCTGATTTTGATTTTGATTTTGGTTTTGATGTTGATGTTGATTTCGATTTTGGACTAACTTCTTTACCCACATCCGTCCAAGCAAATGTGGGAACCCTTGCTCATTTATCACTACATCCGGGCGTCGATGCAGCGGCCCTAGCTCACTTGTCACTACACGGGGGCAGTGTAGCGCGTCGCTATGAAGGGTTACGCCCACGCCCAAACGTTTTTTCATAATTTGTCTAGAGTTCATGTTTTGGATCCGACTAAGTTTTACGTTGGCTGTCGGCTACCTAACACAACCCTCCTCCTTTATCCGGGCTTGGGACCGACAGTGGATAACATCCCCAGGCGGAGTTAAATCTAAATCACAACTAACGTTGAAAATTGGTTACACAGCGAAACAAATTTGAACAAATAACTTCTGAATTAGTGTCATTCTAGAAACGTAACTTAGTGGCAGTGTCTCTCTCCAACCCCTATAAGACGCCCTATATTTGAACTCATCAGCATGCCTGTTCGATGGGCCGTTACCTCCCAATATCAAACTCATATATAATTAACTAAAGACCATTTCATGCCCTTTAAAATACGCCACCGGTCAGCGGTCGGCCCCATGCGTCCACCTCTGACCTCTCTTTCCTTGCCTCGTTATTCAACATAACGAAAAAGAAGAATAATGATTGAAACATTTTAAACTTTAAATTCTAATATTTCACTTAAATTTAAAAATGTATTGAGTTTTTAAAATTTTATCTAAAAATAAAACACAAATTGTCAAATTCCTTGACGAAATTAGAAATATTATTTAAATAATTAATTATAAGTGATACTTAATTTGATATTCTTATATTAATATATTTTAATGTGCATCTAATCACTACAATCAATTTAATTTGAGAAAAATAAGAGGTGAGATTAATTTCCATTGGAATTCATCAATTTTTTGAATGGTGTTGCCATGTCATGATTAAAAGAATGAATTTTGCTATAAAAAGTTTTGTGATGATACTTGATCAGATCCATCTCATGTGATACTTGTAAATCTTAATCAAATTATTATTAGGCTCGATCTTACTTGGGCTCAACTAGATTCAAAGGAAGAAGATCTTCTATAAGATCCAAGTGCGAACTAATCTTATTCAAAATCGAACTATTTAATCCAAATAGGGTTCTCACACAAAATTAAGCAATAAGTTAGATCACTATTTTGTATAACTTCTTATAATCTAGTAATTAGTTCAAAATTTCAATAAACTTGAAAAGATCTAAGCATAAGTAAAGAATTATCTTTAAATTATCATAAATATAGGAGAATTTCTCTTTCGAGCTAAGTATTTTCAATTATAATTTTTAACTTTCTTAGTTTATATTTATTATTACTCAAAGGAATGACTTTCTTGACAAGTCTCAAGATATTTCAACAATCTTTATTTTGTTAATTCGTAAACTCAAAGTTCTACACATAATTTGTGTTAGTTGTCACACTCTCCAAATAAATATATTAATTAATGGTTAATTTTCTGAATTTTTCGCTTTACAGTCCTAAGTGTTGGCATAAATAATCCAATCACAATACATTAGTAATTAATTGGATGACCCCATGGCCAAATGGTACATCCAACATTTTTTGGTATTCTTGACCTTAGAAAATGTGCAGCTCTAGTTCTAGGATTCCATTATTGAACAATTTTAATTGGCAGGCAGGCTAGTCAAACAGCAGGGGTAGATAAAGGGCATATTAATATGAATGGCATCTTCTTATAAGAGTCAATTTCAGCATTAATACTGGGGACACTTCATCCATCACATCAAAATTTCAGGAATTGCTGTATAATAACAGTATAATATATATAGTCGTCTATCTGGCATCATCTGCTACCCAGCCTACCCTTGCCCCTGAGTTTTATATATATGAACATGCATGGCTTTTGTTATGTGTCACTTAAATGGTAGACGCGGGTGGGTGGGTAGGTGACGACACTTATAGACTAAACCCTAGCTTGGGTTGGCTATCCCTCCCTATGGCTAAAGCCTAACGGATGGGTATATTATAACGGGTCAAGTGAGTCGAATTATAGTTTGAATGGATATCTCTTATAATAATTAAATTAAGACTTGATAGTATTATTACTTATTTATTTATTAGTTATACATGACTTAGTTCATCCTTCCTATACCATGTAATTATTTTTTTTAGAAGAAGAGCCGGCCTTGAAGTAATCTTAGCTAGAGATTACAAAGCAATTCAAATAATTAGATTACTTAACAGACACCAAAATTCACATCTGAAAAATTTTAGAAAACTCGACAAACTTATCAATCAGGTTACCGAAAAGGAGCAAAAAGATAATTTTGTTGCCACGCCTTGCTTTCTCTCTCCCCTTCTCATTGATTTACCCTGCCCTTGCTGCTCTTGTCTTCTCTGCTAGGGTCGTTGTCGTCACCTCGCCTCGCTGCAGTTCACTTGCCTCGTCAACAGTCGCTGACGAGGCGACGATGGCAGAGAGGCGATGATGGCAGAGAGGCGACGGAGGTGAGGCACGACGACGAGGCGATAATAGCGACCAAAGAAAGAGAGACGAGAACAACAGGGGCGAGGACAGTGACCCGCTTTACAAATTTGCAAAGCAGATGGGGCAGTGACCCTCTTTACAAATTTATAAAGTAGGTGGGGGCAAAATCATCTTTTTACCTCTTTTTTATGAATGATTCGGTAGACCTGTCGAGTCTTGTAGAATGATTCTTCACATCCTATTCAATCAACTAATCTATTTTCTCTTTTTGAAAATGACATTTACGTGAAAAGATGTGCAACAAAGACTAGCAACATACATTTTTATTTTAAGACATGATTCGAATATATAAATTTTAGTTCATTTTTTATTTTTTTTAAATTTTTATTATAGTTTGAATATAATAATAAATTTATTAATTAAAAATATCGTTGTCGAGGTGTTTGAACTCTGCAAAAAAAAGAACAACCAAGAGACCTAATGAAATTCCTATATAAATATTTTGATATTTAAATTAAACACTAAAAACTTAAATTCTATATTAAAATTAATATTAAAGATTTATTTTTTTAAGAATAAGAGTTGCACACATTTATAGATAAATATGGAGTTTTCTGAATTCTACTAGAGTTAAAATTTTTGTAAATAATATTTTTTTTTATAAAATTCTTAGAAGAATTTTCAGATGTCAAAATTATCTTGTTTGCACTTTGTGAGAACCCCGATTAAAAAAAAGTACACTTTCTTAACCCAAAAAATTATTTTAAAATTTTAGATTTTTTTTTTATTTTTTAATAAACTTTTACTCATGACACATCAATTTTTATTTCTTATAAGTCCCTTATTTATTGCTTAAATATTTTGCTTCAAATTTGCCTTGATCTCCTCACCTTTACCTCTACCCTTCTCATATTCTTATTTCATTCTTTGCACTCTCCTATACTTATAAACATAATAAAAAATGACATTCCTGGTGTACGACAGTGATCCTTCTTTTGTGAGTATAAAGAAAAAATTATACCTATACGCGAATAATTTGTATTATTAATTATAGTAACATATTAAATCTTAACCTTTTAATTACATAATTCTAAGTAGTTGTCCTTTCCCTTTGTCTTTATCCCCATCTCATTATTAGTTCATCTTTGCTCCATATTGGATTGAATGCACATGAAATAAATAGTTACCCATGCCCATTTCTCTTCAAAGCTAAGGTAAGGTATACGCTCTAGCTGTGTTCCATTCTTGAATATCCCTTCTTCACCACTCAAAGGTGCCTTATTTGATCACTTTGCTGCCTCATGCACTGCCCTTTTCTACCTAACACAATTAGACCACCAAACAAGCAAACGCCACACAGGCGCGATCATAATTTATTATATGGAACTCTTAGTCTAGATCCTATGATTTGGCAGTAGATTATGAACACACAAAATGTTAAAGTTTGATAATGTTTGCTTTCTACTGAATGAACTGAGGCCAAGACCCCACCAAATTTAAGGATGATTCCAAGTGATTTACTGTAATTTCACATGGTCTCCCCAACCGTGTAAAAGGGCCATGTGCCAGTACAATCATGCCATTGCAGGAAGAACCCATTAATAATGGATGAAACAAAAATCTTCTGTTCGGTTGCTGAGGAGGGAAGCTAGCCTCCTAGTCAGTCCTAAGGGGAAGGATCATTGAAAGGGAAATTAACAAAAAGAACAAAGGCCGTCGCCCCACTTTACAAGCTCTAATCAGCATAAATTCCATTTACAACATTTGCCTCCTTACAGTGATAGCGTGGGGATGGGGGTCGCTAATTTTTAATATATATACCCTCTTTGTCATCTTCTAGCTAGATATGGTTTTAGTGTTTGTGATGCCCTCTTTGCTACAAAGCTTTAATTCTATTAAATTAGGTCGATTATATAAATTTTAATTTAATAATTATCTTTGATATTTCTGGTAATCTCGTCCAATTCTAGAGTCTAAATGAGTTATTTTTTATATTAGACTTCTTGAACTATAAAAAAGAGGGATAATTAATTAACAAATTAAAAGAATGATAATTTTATACATATATAAGTTAGTTATACAGATATTAATTATTTTCATTAAATTGATAGTAGAGGGTTTCACATGGGTGGGTACGTCTTTGCAAAGTGTCATTCTCTATGGCAAGGTGGGTATTGAAAGCTGCCCCTTCTTTCCTTTTCGCCTAAATGAAATTAGGAGGTGTCCTTTTATGGAGGAATGGTCCATGTGAACTTTTGGCCTGTCCAATTGGGTGCTAACTCCTCGGTTTTGTCACTTTCTTGGCTATCCCTTAACTTTGTTTACTTGTGATGTCCTAAATGTGTAATTGCCAGGTGAACAACAGCTAGCTGCTCAAATATTGTGGCATAATGTCAAATTTTGGCCATGCTTAATGCTAACTAATTATTTTGGTGGCTATTCTCAATTCGACTTTGTTTAGGTAATTACATATTAATGGCTTGCCTAGTGTACAATAACTCAAATTACAAATAAAAAAAGAAAAAAAACTCTCCTACGCCTAAAATAGGGCAGGGATTGTGTTACATATAACGACTAAGCATCGCGTTTGAAAGGTAAAATTTGCTGCAGCTTTTGTATGCAGGAGATAAAAAAAAATAATAAATAGCTTAGTGAAAAGAAAAAATATTTAAGAGGTAACATTAGACTTGAAAAGTGGCCAAAATAGCAAATCCACGGGGTCCTTTTATCCCCTTTGGAAGCAAATTTCTTCCTTCGCCATCATCTTTAAATGTCTCAACGTCCCAACTGAAAGGTGGCCCCATTAATCCGGAAAAGACTAAAATGCCCCCAGTTGTCATCAACTAGTCAGGCTTCAACTCGCCAGCCGTCGACCAGCCCCAAAAGGATATTTCTGTAAATTTGTAAGTAAACCCGGTTGGGTCAAATCCGCAAATGGAGAAAGTACTCGTCCAGAAACAGCCTCGCGCTTCGTGATAAGGGGGTCATTAACTCGATCCTCTTCTCCTCGTAACTCTGACCACGCCGGAAATCTTCACCGATCCCATCGGGAAATGGTTTTGCTCCCAAACGAGTGAACAGAAAGCCGACATGGGCGAAAAGAAAAGCTTCCAAGAACCCGAGCAAGATCCGAGGACACACGCCGGAGAACCAGGTCTCCGGCGAGCCATAGAGCTCGTAACCTCTCTGGTTTCTCTCTCCCACTCGATCAGAGTCTTCGCCGTAAAATGGCAATCCATTCGCAACAAGCTCGAGGAGCTCCTCTCCGGCCTCACCGCCGCCGGAATTTGCGATTATGGCCATAACCCATCTCTTTCCAGCGCCGTTTCAAACGTATTAGACACCGTCTGTGAGTGCTATGACCTCGCCCGGCGGTGCGTCGACCTCTCGTATAGCGGTAAACTGTTGATGCAAAGCGATTTGGATATAATCGGGGCAAAATTCGACACCCATATCAAGAAACTCTCCGAAATCCACGGCGCCGGATTGATGAGAAACAGCTACGCCATTGTTGTTTCGAAACCGGTATTGCCGGCCTCTCGAGAAGACATGAAATTCTACTTGAACGACTTGTGTTCAAGGCTCAAGATTGGAGGAACCGAAATGAAGAGACAAGCCTTGTCAGCCTTCAATGAAGTGATTCTTGAGGACGAGAAGTACGTCAACATTGCAGTGGAGATTGACAGTTTAATCGGCCTGTTGGTGAACTTTCTTGATTCTCAAGAAACTCAGCTTCAAGAAGAGGCTGCCAAGGCGGTCTCCGTAATCGCAGGATTTGGTTCTTACAAGAGCGTATTGGTTGACGCCGGAGTCGTTGCGCCTTTGATTAGAGTCTGGGAGAGAGGAACTCACATCGGTAAAGAAAATTCGGCCAAATGTTTGCGAAAATTAACAGAAAACTCGGATAATGCTTGGTCAGTTTCGGCTCATGGCGGAGTCACGGCTCTGTTAAAGATTTGTTCTAGTTGTAATTCTAATGGCGAATTGGTCGGTTTGGCTTGTGGCGTGTTGAAGAATCTTGTCGGGGTTGAAGAAATCAAGAGATTCATGGTCGAAGAAGGAGCGATTTCGGCTTTCGTTCGGCTTTTGAGGTCCAAAGACGAAGTTTCACTGATAAATTCGATTGATTTGCTTCAAGCAATGGCCTTTAGGGATGAAACAATCAGGAAAATGATTGCTAAAGAAGAAGGCATTCGTCTACTAGTTCGTGTTCTTGAACCGAGATCATCTTTCTCGTCCAAAGCTCGCGAGACGGCCTTAAGGGCAATTGTGAGTCTGTGTTTCTCATCGACAAGCAGCTTGAACATCTTGATGAATCTTGGGTTTTTGGGACATTTACTCTATTTTCTTCGCCACGGCGAGGTTTCAGTCCAAGAATTGGCGTTGAAAGTCGCCTTTCGGCTCTGTACCACGTCGGAAGACGCCAAGAAAGCAATGGGCGACGCCGGCTTTATGCCGGAACTCGTCAAATTGCTCGACGCAAAGTCGTTTGAAGTCCGTGAAATGGCGGCCGAGGCTCTCTCCAGCATGGTTTCAATCCCGAGAAACCGAAAACGTTTCGTTCAGAACGATCAAAATCTTGGCTCGCTCCTGCAATTTATTCACCCGGAAGAGGGAAATTCGGGCACCGGTAAGTTCTTGTTATCCGTATTGATGTCTCTAACGAGCTGCAACAGTGCGAGAAAGAAAATTTTGCATTCTGGGTACATGAAAAACATCGAAAAACTTGCGGAGGCTGAGGTTTCGGATGCTAAAAAGATTGTCAGGAAGCTGTCTTCAAACCGATTCCGCAGCATGTTGAGTGGAATCTGGCATTCTTGAAAGTAAAAATTATATTCTTGGTCCTGTATATCTACATAATTCTTTCCAAGTTTCATGAAACCCTCCATGGTCAGACCTTACAGTATGCTACTTTACTTCGCTGTGCTTATTAATTAGCTTGTAATCATAAACGTAGATGTTAATAAAATGCCCATTTTTACCTGGTTTTTGGTAATCAAACCATCTCAAAACGTATTCAATGCCCTTTTGGACAGCAAATGAATAGGTATATATGATGAAGATCTTTTGTATCGTCTGGTGAAGGGCTGCACATGGAGAAAGGCCTGAAACTCCATACAAGGCCTTGACTTGTAGCCATCAGGGTTTGTCTAGCTGCTTAAAATTTGCTAATGAGATGGCGATGGAAGATGTCACTGGCTGGATTTTTGCTCGTCTTCTACTCTTCCTGGTCCCCTTGTTTCAAGTCATACAGCGACGCAAATTTATAGCTTGCGCATGGTTTGTACTTGGGGCAGACCGAGGGCTGGCAGGGAGTGTGACTGCGGGAGTGTAATTAATGGGCTATCATTATCCTAGTTTTCACCTACTCTTTTGTTTAAGCAAAAATATAAACTGATTTGGTCTTTGAATCCTTTTTTATTTCGACTGTGAATGTAAGTGTTCCGTTTATTTAGGCTACAACTTGATGACGCAAATCAAGGTGCCCTTAATAACCTAAAGATGTTGTTTTATAAAAAACATAAAAATAAAAATTGAAAATAGTGTTTAATTTTTTGAATTTATGTTCAATATTAAATTTATGTTGTAGATAAAAAAAAAATTGATAGAGCTACAATCATTCAAACATTATAATTATTAATTTTAAATTAGATATAAATAACTTAATTAAACAATAAAAAATTTAAAATAATAGGTAATTTTTTATTATTAATTTAGTCATCAAAATCGCTCACCAATGACTAATAGTCACGGAAAAAAAAGGTCTTCTGGATTAGGTGGGGGTGAAAGAGAAAGGATGATGGCGACTTTAGATAAGCAAATCAAAAAATACAAAACTAAATCAAAACACAAAATTATCCACACCACATGGCCAGTTTTGATTTTTTTTTCTTAAAATGAAAACGAAAATTGTACACAAAATGCTAAAAATTAAAAAACCTAACCCATCATCAACACAACAATGTCTTTTGCATTTAATATGATTCAATGTATGGGCCATTGGTTCATGAGCCCATAAGCCCAATAGCCCATAGTACTTCAATATTCAGTTTTCTCATGCTTATTATTATATTCTCATCACTTGAAATGAATGCCCGACCCAACTTCAGAACCAAATAACGTGGATTGTTTTTTTTATAGTCTAAGTTCAAATTTCACTCAACTAATTTTAGGGGGAGTGATCTTCTTTACTGGTTTGCCCTTCAAATAAATTCAAATACGACCACACCACAACCTATATATACTTAGAGTAGACTTTCAAAAAATAACTACTCTTCTTATAGACCTCATCTTTATATCATGTGGGAAGAACATGATGTATCATAATCCTACTTTTATGTGAATGATTTGTCTTTCAATCTTATTATTACCTTCTAATTAATGTTATCTTTCAATAATAATTTTATCTTTTAAAATGCCACAAAATTTAAACTTCCAATTAGGGGTGTGCAATCGGTTATAACTGAACCGAAGTGCCCAAAATTACTAACTGAATTATCCCTAATAACCGAACCGAATCAACTGATAATCTTAATATAATCGAACTAATCGAAACTGAAATAACCAAACAATAAAATGCAATAACCAAACCGACAATAGTCAAAAAGTTCCCAATCCCCAATCAGAACTGATAATCCTAGTATAACCGAACATGAAACTAAAACGATTTTTCAGTCCCCAATCAAAATTTTCAAAACAAATGAACAAGAATCGGAAATAGTCAGAGAGCTTCTCAATCAAAATTTTCTAGAACAAGTGAACAAGAATCACTGAATCAAAAAGAAATATGTGTACCTTTGAGTCTTTGATGCAAGAGTTGAGGTCGTCGGGAATTTTGTAGCACTTGGGAAGACAAAAGGCCTAGTCAGCGAGCTTCGAAGCGCACGTCGTTGCCGATTACCCATCCGACAGTTCGACAGCCACCACCATGGCTCAGATCTTGGAATAGCCCTCGTCAATTATCCAAGCACAAGGAAAAGAAGAAATGGAGGCGAGGGATAGTGGGGGTGAGGGTTAGGGTTCGATTCGGTCCGGTGTGGGTTTCGTGTTTTGGGACTATTAGAATCGATCTCGCAGTCTTGCCTGCTAGTGGGAAGGTGGGGGGAGAAAGAGAGAGAGATAAGGGGGGTGAGATTTTAGCACACGAACTCGCAACCATCGCAGGCGAGGGTGGGGGGAGAGAGAGAGAGAGAACTTAGAGAAAAGGGGGGGTGTGAGTGTCGCATGTCAAGTGTGGGTTTTGTGTTTGGGAGGGGCACGGTTATGCTGATTTACTGAATTAGTTAGTTCGGTTAATCGAATAATCGAAAATTAAAAATATTGCTAATCAAATCGAATCGTCTCATAAAAAAACTGAATTGAATTAACAAAACTAAATTATTTCATCAAAAAAACCAAATTGAACCGACTAATTTGATCGATTTAATTCGATTAATTCAATTTATTTGACGTTCTGCTCACCTCCACTTTCAATACTCTTGCTCTTCCCCTTTTGCATTCAACTACACCAGACCGGGGCGTGTGGATTATTTTCTTGCGTATATATGCGAGGGTTGATACGGTAATTAGACTGGAACGCTTCCTGCTTCCCTTCTTCAATTTTCACATCAAATTACCGCCCGTTGGTGTCTCTGTTTCAAATTCCAAAGCCAAACCCTAACTGCATTCTCTGCTTCCGTATCCGACGCCGCTCGGACACTTTTCTAGAAAACGTTTTCCAAAATCCAAACGGCAAGAAGAGAGAGATCGGAGATAATGGAGAGGAAACAACGCTAATCTCCAATCCTTTCTTCGTTATCTGGACATCTTCAATTTCCCAATCCTCAAAGGTCACCTCAAAACCCTAATTTCCATTCTCCGTACATTCAATTCTTCAACGCCTTCTATGATATCCTAAGTCGTGTTCCGCCTCCGCTGTTCGATCCATCCATCTCGATCGCTCGGTCCAAGAGGTCACGGAGACTCAAGGAGCGGGAACTGTCAAAATCCGCGCGAATGCCTAGATGGAGAAAGTGAAGTCCTCGAGTCACTGGGAAAACTCTCGCTGTTTGGCTCGATTTCCCGCCTAAAATCCCCGCCTTATGCGGCTGCGATCCATTGGAATTATCCACGACGGGGCGTCTAATTAGTCGGAAGCGCAGAATGGGAAGCAGGAGAGCCGGTAGAGTGGTGCCAGAAGCGGCATAGGGCTTCGGATTGGCGTGGTTAAAGAGTATAGCAATGTGGTTTCGTATAATTCCGCTTTGAGGTCTTTGCTGGGAGATGTCTGCGCTTTTGAGGATTTGAAACGGCAAATGGAGGTTTTCTTGAGCTTTCAACAGAATTTTCAATGTGATGACTCCACTGACAAAGGTTTATTTTCGGATTCTCAATTTTTTGTTATTACTTATCCTTTGATGTTTGTTATTCTGTTTTAATCAATCGTTCCTGTTTGGATTCAAATGCCTGTTATATGTAGGAGTTTAATTTTGCCTGTGGAATAACTGTTTGAGCATACTTCGTGCCATAATACCATTACTTCCTTTTAATGGTCAATAAAGTAGAAATTGCTCCTTTTATTTATTGTTGGAACATCTGATGAGTGATGAAGTTCATTACTATTCAGACTACATATGCAAATGTTCTGACCCCCCCTTTTATTATTGGCATTACATGTTTTACATATTTCATTTACATTTGTTGGGTTGACTTGAATAAAACATTTGTATTTAGACTGTTGGTGATAATTATTTAACACTCTTTTGCCAGCAGAGATAACTCAGAGAAAAAGTCTGAATAGTAATAAACCTCAATCGCTATGTCCACACTAGGGATTATGATCAGCAAAATCTTTTCACTCTCTATCATGATCGAGTTAACTAAATCAGAACCAGGTAGACCTTGTGGTAATTCATCATGAAGAGGTCAGGTCATCTTTATTATTAGATTGACATAGGTAGAGCCGTTAGTCAATGTTAACCTAGGACTATGCGGAATTACCCTTAGACGATATAGGCCTCTCTCAACACACAGAAACCCTCTCAGTGTTAATAGGAATTGAAACAGAAAATTTAAGCAATGAAAATAGAATGAAAATAAGAACAAGAAACAGAAAACAAACCACACAAAGTCCAAGATTTATCCTGATTCAGTTCCCTTTGAGGAAACCTACATCCATCCTTCAGAGAGCACCCCGAGTAATCTGATTAAACCAAAGAAATCTGACCAGTACAGCAGCAAGATCTCCCCCCTATTCCCAAGTATAAACAACTACTTCTCTCTCAAGATTACAAAGTTAAATAAGAACTCTAGCCTTTCTTTCAGAGAATACAGTGCACTCGTTACAATAAAAAAGAATAGAATAGCTGCACACATCCCCTAACACTTTATTTGTAGAGTGGGCATATATCCTTGACATTAAATATTTACAGTTTAACCCCCCAATTTCCATTAATTACAATTTGAGATATAAATTTCTATCTAATTCTTCAATGGCCCTCTAGCGTATTGTCATTACTGACCTTTCTTCTTATACCATATACTTGACCTCTTTTTCTTAACTCTTCTCTAACTACCAGCCTACTAAGATATGCTTATGTTTGGAAGACCTAGGCTGCCTCAAGCTGTCCATTTCTATTTCAATCTCTATGCCTTAGATTTCCAGCTTATCCTTTCTCCCACACTCTTAAACACTGATCTAAACACTGAGCTACACCTTGAGAGTTCTATTAGGAGAAAAATATCAATAAAACTGCCTCTCAATACACTAGGCATACCACTGGAATACACAGCTTTTCCGTGCACTATTTTTAACCCTTGGGCCATCATAAGAGACTCCAATTCTTATAATATTTTGGCTTAGGAATTACTTAACTCATAGAGAGACCTTCTAAGCAATAAACCTTGCTTACCTTTCCCTCCAACCTCTAATCCCAGCTTTCAGGTTTATGGGCTAGGTGAGAGTTGGGTTTTGTGGCACATGTAATCGTGTATTGATATTGATAGATAGTGGAGAAAGCTAAGGGCAAAGCCAATCTAGATGTAGGTCTTAATTGAGGCCGAACCAGGATAATCTTCTTGTGTTGTTTGTCGTTCTTGCTTATTTCTTGATTGATTTTGTCTTTCTGTTATGTTGCGAATTTGAGAGATCGTTAGTGTGTACTTGAGTGATTGAGAGATCATAGCTAAGGGTGAGATCTAGGTTAATAACTTGGTATCAGAGCTTGGTCACCTCTAGAATTGATCAAAGATTTAAGAATCACAAGTTGAAGAAGACGATCTCAAGAAATCAAGAATGGCGCCAATTGCTTCTTGATCAGATATCGACAAGTTCAATGGAAGCAACGATTTTAGTCTATGGAGGATCAAGATGGAAGCACTCCTCTGTAGTCTCGGTCTGGAGGAGGCGCTGGAACAAGAAGAAACAACCAAGGGAGAATCAACCGGGAAAGAACTTCAAATTCTAACCGCAGAACAGAATGAGGCACGGGTACAGATCAAGAAGAAGTCCTATAGCCTTCTTATTCTGAGCCTTGGAGACAAAGTGCTCAGGGAAGTGTCAAGGCTAAAGTTTGCTGCAGAAATCTGGAAGAAGTTGGAAGATTTGTATCTCAATAAGACTTTCTCCAATCGGTTATTTCTCAAGGCCAGGTTTTTTAATTTTAAGATGCATGAAAATCAGAAACTCTAGGATCATTTACATGATTTTAACAAACTGTTTAGACCTAGAAAACATAGACGTTAAATATGAAGAAGTCAAAGCCCCAGTTCTCCTATATTCATTACCTAAGACCTATGAGAATTTTGTAGATCTTCTCCAGCATGGTAGGGATAAACTCTCTTTAGAAGATGTAATAGGGGCATTAAACTCTAAAGATTTGAGAATTAAAATGGATAGTAAATCCTCTCTAACAGATGCATTAACAACAAGGTCAAGAAGTTCTAAGAAAGATTCTAAGAACAAAGATAAATCAAGATCAAAATCTAGGAATGGAAAATGGCCAATTAAATGCTATTATTGTCAACAAGAGGGTCACATTAAGCGGCATTGTCCTAAGAGGAAGGAGGACTATGCTGATAAAGAGAAATCTGATGGGGGGGTTAATGTATGTGATACTGGGTATGATAGTGCAGATGCACTAACTGTAAGTGACAAATTTGACAGCCAAGAATGGGTCATGGACTTTGGCTACTCTTTCCACATGACTCCTAGGAAGTAATGGATCCAAAACTTTAAGGAAATAAATGGGGGAAAGATCCTATTAGGAAACGATTATGAATGTAAGGTCCAAGGGGTGGGAGATGTTAGTTTAAAAATGCATGATGGAACCTTTAGGACCCTTACAGTCGTGAGATATGTCCCTGAACTTAAGAGAAACTTGGTTTCTCTTGGGGAATTGGATAGGTGCGGATATAAATTCAAGGATGAGGGTGAAGTGATAAAGATAAATAAAGGCTCCCTAGTATGCATGAAAGTTTTGTTAAGAAATGGAATCTATTTCCTGCAAGCAACCACCTTATGTGGAGAAGCTGCAAGCATAAGTGCGAATTCTCATGATAAGGCAAGATCGTGGCATTTAAGAATGTCACACATTAGTGAGTAAGAGCTCAAAGAACTTGTTAAATAAGGGATATTGGAGTTAGGTCAGTCCTTAGATCTAAGCAAGTGTGAATCTTGCATTTATGGGAAGACAGTTAAGATTAAATTTAACAAACAGCTATCCATTCATCAAGAGCATCCCTAGACTACATCCACTCAAATCGGTGGGGCCCAGCTCAAACCGTAACTCATGGGGGCTCTCGGTACTTCCTATCCATAATAGATGATTTCTCAAGAATGCTTTGGGTATGTGTTCTAAAGTCTAAGGAAACACCTTTGAAACTTTCAAGACTTGGAAGAAAATGGTAGAAAATCAAATAGGCAAATCAGTGAAGGTTATTAAGACTGATAATGGGTTAGAGTTTTGCAATAGGGATTTTAATCAAATATGTAAGGAGGGAGGCATAGTTAGACACTTAACAACCCCTGGAAACCCTAGCAAAACGAACTGGCAGAGAGGATGAACCGGACCCTTCTTGAGAGAGGGTAAGATGCATGCTTTTTCATTCAAATTTTCCCAAATCCTTTTGGGGAGAGGCTGTGTCCATAACAGCTCATATTATAAATAGGTCACCCTCTGCAACAATTAATTTCCAGACTCCATATGAAAGATGGTCAGGGCACAAACCCAACTTATCTCACCTTAGAGCATTTGGATGTCTAGCATATGCTCATGTGAAGCAAGGAAAACTAGAACGTAGAGCCAAAAAATGTCTATTTATAGGCTATCCTTTAGGTGTTAAAGGTTATAAACTTTGGAACCTAGAAATAGATGGACATAGGACTATAGTCACAAGAGATGTGGCATTTGATGAATCATCTACCATAAAATTAGATAACCTTCAAACCCAGCATAGCCTAGGAGTGGAAAAGGAATCTGTCCAATTCGAAATCTCAGGATTTAACCTGTTTAATGTCCCAGAACAATCTGAAACTGCATATGAGTTTCAAGGTAGTAATCATGAAAATGATCAGGCCCTTAACCAAGCCTAAGAATCTTCTCATCATGAAGAAGATAAGGTAGATAGTGATGTAGACTCCAGCCTAGGTGATAATCCAAATTCGGACAAATATAGTGTTGCAAGGGATAGACAACCTAGGGTCCGAAAACCACCTAAGAGATTCGGTTATTCTGATCTAGTAGCCTATGCGTTTACCAGTGCAACCGAAATAGTAGGGGAAGAACCTCTTACCTATGAAGAGGCAATGTCTTCTAAGGATGCTGGAAAATGGCAAAAAGCCATGCAGTCTGAAATAGATTCTTTAAAGAAGAATCAGACTTGAAAATTGGTTGAAAGCCCACAGGGGCAGCGCATAGTAGGTTGCAAGTGGCTGTTTAAGATCAAGGAAGGGGTAGGAATTAACCCTAAGCCTAGGTATAAGCCTAGGTTGGTTGCTAGGGGGTTTACCCAAGTTCAAGGCATTGATTTTAATGAAGGATTCTCCCCAGTAGTGTGACATATATCTATAAGGGTCCTTTTAGCCATAACAACCCATTTAGATCTCAAATTAGAGCAGATGGATGTTACCATTGCTTTCCTCCATGGGGACTTAGAGGAGAAAATTCTAACCAAAGGGTTTTGAAGCAAAAGGAGAGGTGGAGAAGGTATGCTTGTTGAAGAAGTCCCTATATGGACTTAAGTAGTCTCCAAGGCAATGGTACCGTAAATTTGACGCGGTAATGGGAAGCCAAGGGTATTCTAGAAGTTCCTATGACAGTTGTGTGTATTATAAGCATGTTTCTCCTAGCATTTTAGTGTATTTATATTATATGTGGATGACATGCTCATTGCAAATCAATCCTATCAAGAAATCCAGCTTCTCAAACAAAGGTTGAAAGCTGAATTTGAAATGAAAGAGTTAGGTGAAGCTAGGAAAATTCTAGGAATAGAAATTTCTAGAGACACTCAACATAGGAAGATATACTTATCTTAAAAGTCCTACTTAGCCAAGGTTCTATCCAAGTTTAGAATGCAAAATGCAAAGGCAGTTGGTGTGGCTTTTGCACCACACTTTAAGTTGTCTTATGTCCCATCCCCTAAGAATGAGGAAGAAAGAAAGAAAATGAGTCATATCCCATACTCAAGTATGGTAGGAAGCCTAATGTATGGTATGGTATGCACTCGGCCAGATCTAGCTCATCCTATGAGTGTTGTGAGCCGTTTTATGGCCAATCTAGGGAAAGATCACTGGAATGCAGCTAAATGGATGTTCAAATATTTAGCTGGAACCCTAAGTCATGTCCTAACATATGGTGGTGCCAAGATAGGAGTCCAACCTAGTATTATAGGGTATTCGAATGCAGACTATGCTACTGATATAGACAAAAGGAGGTCCACATTTGGTTGGGTATTCAGATTATGGAACTCTACAATTAGTTGGAAATCAAGCCTCCAACATGTAGTAGCATTATCCACAACTGAAGCAGAATACATAGCTCTTTCGGAAGCTTTTAAAGCTATGTGGCTTAAGGGATTAGTAAGTGAACTCCTAGATTTAGAAGTTAAGGCAACCTTGTTATGTGATAGTCAAAGTGTCATACATTTATCTAAAAATCAGGCACACCATGAGAGGACAAAATATATAAATGTAAGACTTCATTTTATAAGAGAAATGATTGAAAATAAATCAATTTTCTTATCTAAAGTGGCAAGTGAAAATAATGAAGCAGACATATTTACAAAAGTAGTTCTAGTAGCCAAGTTTCAGCATTGTTTGAAGATTCTTCAGTTGGGACAAGAAGATAACTGAAGATTGCAGGAATTGGGAGAAGTCCAATCAAGTCAAATGGGTGAAGAATTTGTTGAAATACATTTGTACTAGATTAGGGCTTGTAATGTAAGGAAAGTGTCATGTTGTATTTTCTGTATTTATTCTTCTAGAAAGGGATGTTTTTTAGAAGGCTGACCGAGGTTGTTTTAAATTGTCGTTTGGGCAGTCGATCAGGAGGTTTCCTCCCACCCCTATAGCTTATAAATAGGGGCCGAGAGGTAGGCTTTGGTAGAGCTTTTAGTTGTGATTTTGCAAACCATCTTGTGCAAGTATGTGCTGTGAGAAGGAGGGCATATCTTTCTTATTTTCAACTCTGTATAGTTTTTAGGTTTATGGTTTGGGTGAGAGTTGGGTTTTGTGGCACATGTAATCGTGTATTGATATTGATAGATAGTGGAGAAAGCTAAGGGCAAAGCCAATTTGGATGTAGGTCTTAATTGAGATCGAACCAGGATAATCTTATTGTGTTATTTGTTGTTCTTGCTTATTTCTTAATTGATTCTGTCTTTCTGTTATGTTGCAAATTTGAGAGATTGTTAGTATGTGCTTGAGTGATTGAGAGATCATAGCTAAGAGTGAGATCTAGGTTAACATAATGTCATCAGGTATTGGAGGAGTGCCCCTTTTTTCAAGAGAAACAGACTTGAAGTCTTCAAAATCCAGAGTTGTTGTGATCATATCCTTTCTCTAGTTCACAACATCATCTACTTCCTCATCTTCCATAGAGATCTCCTCAATAGGATTATCTTTTACTTCCTGAATTTCTTAATCCATTGTAGGAAAGTCATCAACTTCTTGTTGTAAATTAGGGGTAGCCGTAGAAATATATTTGTTTCTCTGGTTGCCCTTAAGATAACTTTTAGATGGCAACCTATGCTTTCTGCAAATGGCTTCTAGTGCCAATTCTTGCAACCTCGCCTTCTCCGCCGCTTGTTCTACCATAGTAGGACAAAACATTTTCACCATAAGTCTCAACGTATCATTAAGACCATTAGTGAATCTTGATACAAAATAAGATTCATTCAAGGTTGGATGGGAATGGAGCGCTCGTGCTTTTAGTTTCTCAAAACCAAATACTCCATAACTGAGTCCCCGAGTCCTCGTGTTTTAGCTTGTTGAACTCCTCGTTATAACTCTCGTTTCCAACCTGATCCTTCTTGGTAAACTTATTCAAAAATTCATCAAACTTACTTGATAAACCTTTCAATTTGTTGTCAATACCATCCCAAGTGTTTGCAATTCCTGTATCCATCTTCTCAATTCAAATCCTTGCAAATTCACCTTTGAAACAACAATCTATCAATTGCCTTGAGTAGTTTCCAAGAACTGTACAATCGAGACCAATTGAAATCGTTGAAGCTCTTGAATGCGCCGAAATTTCCTGAAATCACTACTCCGTTATGATCTTCCTTGATGAAGTCGGATCAAAATTACTGCATGGGATCACTGAAATTCACAGCTAAGAATCACCCATCAGAATTCGTCTTCAAAAATCCACCCCCAACTACTACGGGCTTTGCTAGAATCAGATACCGAGATTGCCGAAGTTTCAGCCGAGAAGCATTGCTCTTGAACTTCAATTAAGGTTGATTCTTGAACTTGCACCCAGGCCTATTCCTTGCTTCGCCTTCAAGCGACAAACAAGAATTGCCTGACTTCCGTCGAAATCCGCCTTTGATCACCACCGTTGTCCTTGCTTCGGAATCGCGCCTTAAGATCACCGGCTCCACTGACCTCCTTGTGTTTGCTTCTTATGGCTCGGTCCTTCTGACACTACTTGCTTTGTCTCGGATCAAACAATCGCGCCTTCAAGATCGCTCGAAATCGGATCACCCAATCATCGTTCAATGGCCAAAGGCCCCTAACTCTGATGAAATTAATTGTTCCGGAATCACTGAAACTTGCTGCTTCTTGAATTATCTCTTGTGACCCGTTCAATTTCACCCCAAATTGAATCCGCTGAAATCTGGGTCTGCTATTGAATTTTGTCGCTAGAATCGTCGGAACCACTATAGGAATTAGTTGAATCCACAACCAAGAACCGTTGACTCTGATACCAATTGTCACGACCCTATGGTTTACTAGGGTTTGAATAGGAAATTGAAGAAGAAAGAACATAATTGGAGGGAGAAAACAGAACAGCAAGATTCTTGCCTTCTTCAACCTCGAACCTCTTGGTTTCCATGATATCAGCAAGATTCTTCAACACCCTGCGGGCCAAACCAACCAATTTGCTGGTAGAATCATAACTAGTACTCTTCTTTAATGGAGCAGTGACTCCACCATGAGCAGACATTGTATTGTCAGAGTTTTCAGTTAATTTTTGCAAGCACCTTGCCAAATTTCCTATGCCCACTTCAAATACCACGCTGTAATCTTGGCCCGTTTCTCATCCTCAGGGAATCAATTCATTGAATGCCGATAAAGATCGTCTTTTCATCTCTGTGCCTCCAATCTTGAGTTTCGATCACAAGTTGTTTGCATAGAATTTCATGTCATCTCCAGAGGCAGCCAATCTAGGTTTTGATACAACCATTGTGGATGTTAGAGAGTTTATCGGTATGCGTATCAAATTTTGCACAGATTATATCCAAATGCCTTTGCACCAGTAGCTTCTCAATACATGAGAGATCAGTGCTTTGCCAGGCAAGGTCTTTAACACATGAATGTGTTTTACACTAAAAGTGCCCAAAACATTTTTTCCACTGTTGAGAAGCTCCAAAAGACTATTTATAGCTCTCCAAGACTTTGTCACCCACCAAGTGACTTGGCCACAACTCCAAGCTACTTAATCACCAGTACAAGCAACTTGGTTATCTGTCCAAGTTACTTGGCTGCCACTTCATTCAAGTCAACCTAACAAATCCCCTCAGATACACAAAGAAGAATTAGTTCATAGTCATACTTCTGATTCCAAACAAACAATGGAACATGTTTAGTTGCATCCTAGTTAATGGCGCTTCTTGACTTTGGAGAGAGAGACCTCAACCTCTCCATCTTCTCACTTGCATGGTGTATCCCTTTACATTTGTCTACACATTAGAAACTACTTGCTGTCTTTCATTGTCGCTTTTGCAAAGAAAACTCTTCTTTCCACACCGTATATCCCATGCGTGTGTATCCCACTTGGGTTCTTCACTGTACTGCTTTCCACACCGTATATCTGTTGATGCAATCTTTTTTTTTCTTTTCATCAGGACCATGCAATATTGTGTAACCCTTAGTAATCAACCTTCAACTTTATAACTAAAACACTGGGAGTCAAACAAACTCAAAGAAATTAATTCTTATACTTTGGAATGTACGCCATAACCTCCAAAGTTCTCGCTACTCCATGAAGAAGCTTGATCCTGCTAATGCCAATGCCCATAACCTCCAGTGTTGAATTGTTACCAAATTTCAGTGTAGTAGTAGTCATTCCCTATTGAAGTGCCTCAAGATAATCATTCTTGGAGCAAATATCTAAATACTAATCACAGAAGATATGTCATGTTTTAAGTGATTGCATAGGCGTCCCTATCACCTTCACAGGAGAACATTGATTGTTATCCTTCTGAGCCTCTTGCTTGGCATCACCATTTCCCTTTAGGAAATTCTTCATAAAGTGTCTATATACATGCATATGAAGCACTGGATGTCATCCAAAATTCTGATGCTGGATCTAAACCTACTTTATTGATGTCCACCCTCTCTAATCCTTACCCTAAGAAGACTTTGAAGGGCTTTGTAATTTTTTCCGTGCAAAATTACACAGTGGATTACTCCCTTGTTGTCCTACATGGATGTAGGCATTGAGACTAAACCACATTGTCATGACCCCAAGGATAGTTTAGTAAATATAATAGTAGGAGTTGGCATGCAATATACAATAATTGTAATTTCTTTTCTTTTTTTCTGTTATTGGGCTTTGTCTTATTCTATAATCAGTTAGGCTAGTTGTTATATTGCACATGGGTGCATGTGGGAGGCTGTTAGGCTCTATATAAGCCACAGCTGAGGTTGGAAGAATTATGCCAAAATTGATTGAATGAATACTCTTGATTTCCCTCTGAAATCTCTCTCAATCTCCCTCTAATTTCCCTCTTTCTCTCATTTCTCCATAAATCTTCTTCTCTATTCTATTCTCCCTCAATTCCCTCCAATTCCTTTTCTAACCTATCACGAACCCTAGGTTCGTGACACACATTAAATTTCTCATGTTATATTTTTCTCTCTATTTTTTTGTGCAAAGTGCTTGATTGAGTCCTAACAACATAAATAAATAAATAAATAAATAAAACCCACAACTGAAATTAAAAAGCTCAAGGA
The DNA here is from genome assembly GCA_036245055.1 of Diospyros kaki. Classification (NCBI taxonomy): domain Eukaryota; kingdom Viridiplantae; phylum Streptophyta; class Magnoliopsida; order Ericales; family Ebenaceae; genus Diospyros; species Diospyros kaki. Next base: position 2,562,852 of record BSEG01000005.1, on the reverse strand, counting down.
TTTGTTAAACGGAACCTAAGCATTTCATGTCATTCTGAAAATCATTTAAGTGGAACATCTTAACTGATGAAGCTTCTGAAGTCTTTTCTTTTCATCTATGGTTCTAACCATGTTTATTGTGTATTCTTTACCATTGAAATTACAATTTAGAAACATATGCTCTCAGTTTTCTTCTGTACTGATGAGAATCTTGGGTCTCAATTTTAATGTTCCTTGTAGTAATTTGTCTTGTTCACTGTCTCAATTTTAATGTTTCTTGTAGCAATCTTCCATGTGGGTTTAGATTCTGTTACATCCATGATCCTACAATAAGGGTTTAATTTCAGTTTTGGATTTTATTTATTTATCAAACGAGCTCATTAGACACCAAAATTGAGAAAATAAAAATAGGACCTGAAAATTTAATGTGGTTTGATCTCAATAGAGTAGGTGTAGATACAAAGTCAGAATTTTCGATGACATTCAGTGCTTCAGATGCAAAGTATATGGATGCTTTATGAAGAATAGTTCCAATAGGGAAAGGGCAAGGCCAAGCAAGAGGCTCAAATGGATAACAATCAATGCTCTCTTATGACAGGTGATGGGGAGTCCTACGCAGTCACATATAATTTCGAGAAACAAAGTGCAGGGAAATTCAACTTTTCATGAAATTTTTATTGAATCAGAGTAGTGGAAGTTGGTCGAGATGTACTGTCTCTAGTAAAGAGACTGCAAAATCTTGATGGCGATGTCATGTAGAAGAAAGGCAAAGACACGAGGTAAAGCTATTGGAGAAATAGAATTTCAGAGTATTAAATTTTATGTAGTTTTATAAGTTGAATTAAGTATCTATTTGCAATGATCTATAGTTCTTTGACTTCATATTTGTAACCCCGTCTTCTGCCAGTTGCATTTGGCAATCTTTGGTGGGCTGCTTGGAAGAGAGCTGCTGGAGCGAAGAGGAGCTGTTGAGCTTCTAAACTAAAATGCGTATTCCTTGAATCTAAAGTGTATTTATTCTATCTATTTATGTGGGAAAGCTTAAGCTTCAATTATGGGATTGATGAATAGGGTCACCATTAGTTGCTGGGAAGTTGTGATTTTGTAATCAGTAAAGCAAATATTTAGCTGATGTTGCTATGGTTTGAGAATCCAAGTCTTCTGGAAAAGTTAGGGGCGTGAAGAATTAACCGTGGGAATGCCATACCCCTGAATCACAGGTGGTTGACCTTATGGGATATGGTGAGTTTTATGGACGCCTGAGCGGAGCATTGACGATCGCAGTAGCAGGATGATGACTTTAATCAGCTGTGAAAAGCATCTACTCCTGCCCAAGCTCTATCCTTTTAAAGATTGATTTGCTTCTACGGTTCTACCTTGCCGTCGCATTAATTTGATTATAATCTTGTGCAGGTAACGATATGTGAGATATACGTATGGATATCTCCTCTTTGTTGGGCCCCGATATCCACGAACGTTGTAGTAAGTTGAAGCCTGATCCTGTTTTTCTGACAGCTAACCAACTTAATTATCACGTCCATCTCATTAACACTTTTTAGCAGCAGGACTAATAATAATATTAACTACATTATCTGGGATGCAATCAGTAGCGTCCATTTAGCATCTTGCCATTTTGAATTCGTTTCGTAATCTAAAAGCCTGGTGCTGTACTTTTAAATCAATTGCATACCATAATCCAGCCAGGGTTAATAAAACTTAAACCAGCCCAATAGACAGTACTTAAGACACACCATTAAACAAAAAAATGGGGCCAAGACGTCAGAACCATAAAATAATGGGCACAGTAGGACGAATCATGGCCCAAGTTAAATCGACAATTCCCTATTCAGGCCCTAGTCACCTCAATGTAGGCCCAATAGGGGAAAAAAATAAAATGAGACCAGTAGGACCAGCCCTAGCCAACATCAACAGTGGGACCTATTTAGGCCTGTCACAACAAATGGGCCAATAGCCCATTCCAGCCCCAGTTATAACAACTCTGCGCCCATTAGGCCTAAACCAGAACATGATGGGCCAAGTTGTCCTAATACAGGCCCAACTCACCTCAATAGTGGGGGCTCAATAGGTCCCAATAAGAAAATCTGGGCCCAGTAGGCCCAATCAAGGCCCATGCCACCTCAATAGGCCCAAGCCAGAAGAAATAGGCCCAGAAGGCCCACGTTACCTCAATGGTGGGCCCAATGGGCCCAAACCAGAAATAGATGGGCCCATCGGGCCCATGACATGGCCAAGTAGGCCCAATCCAGGTCCAGGTCACCTCAATAGAGGGCCCAATGGGACCAACCCGGAAATAGATGGTCCAGTAGGCCCAATCAAGGATCACGTCACCTCAATAGTAGGCCCAATCTCCGCAAACCAGAAATAAATGGGCCCAGTAGGCCCACATTACTTCAATGGAGGGCCCAACAGTGCCAAGATCGAAATAGATGGGCCCAGTAGGCCCAATCAAGGCCCATGTTAACTCAGTGTTGGGCCCAATTGGCCCAAACCAGAAATAGATGGCCCAGTAGGGATGCCACCTCAACAATGGGGTCCAATAGGCCCAAGCCAAAAATAGATGGGCCCAGTAGGGCCAATCAAGGCCCTATGAACTCAACAGTGTCCCAAAAGGACCAAAACAGAAATTTGTTAGCCCAGTAGGCCCAATCCTCCATAATGGGCCGAGAAGGACCGAGGAAGGCACAAGTACCTCAACAATGGGCCCAGAAGGCCTAATGAGGCCTAAGTGACCTCAACAATGGGCCTCATTCGTCCAATTAAAAAAATAATACTGTGGGCTCAGTCCAGGGCCAAGTGACCTCAAAAATAGGCCCCAGTCGGCCGAAATCGGAAAGAAAAGGCACACTTCGCCCACCCGGGCCCAAGTCATGGCGACAATGGGCCCAATATGCAAAGTGAGAAAACGGGCCCAGCAGACTCAAACATGGGCCCAGAAGAGCCCAATCAGTGTAGGCCGAGCTGGACAAAATCAGCAAACAAATGGCGCCACAGGCCCACCCCAATATCAGCTAGTAATCTCAACAAATGGCCCGGTGCTGACCCAAAACCAGCCCGCAACATAATAATAATAAAAAAAAGCGGTTTCTTTTGAGGTCCCTATAGGTTCTGATTTTTTTAATTTTTTACATTTTAAATAAATTAAAATTTTAAAATTACAGATAAAGACGAATCCTTACAGCAAATTAATCTGAGAAAAACCAAAATAATTACCAAATCACCTAATTGACCAAAAAAAAAAATCTAAAAACACAAACGAAGACCCTAACCATTTCCACCATTCAAAATATAACAAACCAAATTACAAATTATACATAAAAACATAAATTTAAGTATTTTTGTTCTCAATTAATTTGTTGCCTAAAATATCAACTTCAAACTTGTGAGGAATCCTGTAAAAGAAACAAACAAAAAAAAAAAAATTAGATAATCTATTGAACTGATTGTAAAGTACTGGAACTTAAAGGAATCAAAGTTTTCCCAAGCTTGGAAAACAAAGTTTATAAGGTAAACCAAGCAAAAAGAACTTCAACTATCTGAAATTTTGCCCCGAAAATAAAAGGAAACCAAGTTGACAAATAAAACGTACGGTCTCATAGCTTTCGGTTATGAGCGTAAAACCCATATTCGCATCACCAGCGGCAAAGAAGAAGACGGTGAAGCCATTATAAAACTACTTACCTACTGAGTAAAAAGTGAAGACCGGCAAATGGAAACTACTAATATACGAGATCACACATTTGGATTAGAATCCCCGCATAATTCGGTCCTTTTTTTTTTTTTAAAAAAAAAAACAACAGCCTGAGCAGCGGGAAAAACAAGAAAATGACAAATTTGACGACATAGTTCTGGATGACTATTCTATCGTTACACTAGTACCATATACAAAAAAGAAACAGTCCAAATATTTGTCATGTTGGTGACTCGAATTCTCTTCATACACATTTTGTAACTCACTTTTTGGAGATCTGTGGTGGCAGCAGAGGGATTGGACCTGTTGGGAAACATAGTTCCATTTGTATTTTACTTTCATTAGTTGCTATGAAAGATTTGGAGCTAGAGCAACTAGATGTTAAAACTTATATGCACCAACCCGAGGGTTTTGGATCATGTGTATTTATTGAAAAAGTCCTTCTATAGCCTGAAGCAGTCTCCTAGACAATCATATGGGAGGTTTGACTCTTATGGGGAGCATTGGCTATTTGCAAATCTGATTATGATAGTTGTGTGTACTATAAGAAGCTGTCAGGCAATACTTGTATGTATTTGTTGCTGTATGTTGATGATATGTTAGTTGCAACATTGAATATGGCAGATATCAAGAAGGTGAAAGACCAGTTGAACTCAGAATTTGAGATAAAAGACTTTGGAACTGCTAAAAGGATTCTCAACATTGAGATCATTAGAGATAGACCAAACAGGAAGTTGCAACTTCCTTTGAAGAGCTTCACCGAGAAAATTCTAGGTCATTTTGACATGAAGAAGGCCAAACCTGTGTCTACTCCTCTTGCAGCTCATTTCAGACTTTCAGCAGCTTTATGTCCAAAAAACAGATAAGAAGTGAAGCTACATGTCATGGATTCCTTATTCTAGTGCAGTTGGGAGCATTATGTATGTAATGGTATGCACTTGACCTGATATTACTCAAACTGTTAATCTCGTGAGCAGGTACTTATCTTGTCCTCGTAAAGAGCATTAAGAAGCAGTCAAGTGGATACTTAGGTACTTGAGAGGTACAACAGATGCTCGATTGGAGTCTGAACTCAGACTATGGTAGAGATCTTGATAAAAGATGATCTTTGACAGAGTATGTGTTTACCATGAGTGGATGTGCTATTAGTTGGAAGGCTACTCTACGGTCCACCTTGGCATTATCTACCACAGAGGCCGAGTATATGGCAATCACGGAGGCTATCAAGGAGGTGAAAGGCGATTTGGCTTAAAGGTTTGCTTAGTAAGATCATTTCAGATTCTGGTTCTACTATTGCTTACCATGATAGCCAGAGTGCAGTTCACTTAGCCAAGGACTAGATGTATCATGAAAAGACTAAACATATGGATGTCAGGTATCACCTTGTTCAGGAGATCATCTCAAAGGGTGACATTCTAATCAATAAGATTGGCACAGCAGATAATCTAGCCAACATGCTTATGCAGCCTCCACCTATCGCAAAGTTCAAGCATTGCTTGATTTTGGTTGCGGTTAGTTATTAGTGTTTTATGTTGCTTTAAGAGAATTCAAGACGATGTGGAGATTGTTATGTTGGTGACTCGAATTCCCTTGGTACGCATTTTGTAACCTATATTTTCTGGAGATCTGTGGTGGTGTCAGAGGGATTGGGTTGAGAGGCCCAATAGGGTATTTTCCTAGGGTTTTCCTTGTTCTGCCATTAACAGAACGAGAGAGCTGCTAGTTTTATTATTATTCTTGTACTCTATTCCGTTGAATAAAAAGTATGCCTCCAATTTTGTCCATCTTCTGAGTTTTCTCTTGTCCTTCATCACATCTCTTCGTTTGTCATATTCTGCGTTTGTTCTAACACAACTTCTATAAAATCTTTTTATACATCAAGGCATTCCAATAAAAGTAATTCTGAATCTTAGCAAATATTTTCAACTTAGCATATGATATACATTAAAACACCTCAATCAAAGCAACTCAAATCTTAGCAAATATCATCAAATAGTCAAGCTGGTAACTCTGCATGCTAGAAGTTACTCTAACCTTATTTTTAAAATTTTATAACAAATTCCCCAAATACCAATAAAAAGAACCTTAATCAATCATACAGTGACTACGTCAAATCAAAATCATCTCTTTTCCTTATTATAAGATTGCAACAATTTATTTAAAAAATTATGCCATGCCCATTGTCTATAACATGGTTAATGCCCCATCCCTACAAAGTCTGATAGCCCAAGATAATCAGACGAACCATTAAAGAACACCTGGAACTAAACCAATATTTAACCCAACATTTTTTTTTCTGCTAAGACCAACCCAACAAAAATAACAAAAAAACTACAGATGAAATTTAGTGAACAGCTAATGGCACCCTTAAGGCGCTATGATGTTCATATCACTTGAGGCATTACACGCCAAGAAACTCACTTAAGCAAAGCGAGGTGCTAAATTAATAATAAATCAATTATAAATGTATTTAATATAAAAATCAAATTATGCATATATTATAAAACATATAGAACATTCTTAAATACAATTTCTTTTAATATTTGTCAAGCAAAAACATAAAATTAGAAATATTAAATAATAATTATGATTGTTAACAAAATTTTCAGCATCTGAGACCAATATTGAATATATTGACTCTCTGAACCCTCACTGCAACAATCATACAACATATATTGTTAATAAGTGATAACAGAAGATGGTTGAAAACATGTAACGTTGATAAGTGATAACAGAAGATGGTTGAAAACATGTAACATTAATAAGTGATAACGGAAGATGGTTGAAACCATGTAATGTTAATAAGTGATATTGAAGATGGTTGATGCCTTTATTTAAAGTTTCTTGGTCACCTTTTACGGGCTGGACTTGCAAATTCTCAATAATAAAGGGCACCCTCGTGCTCCATGTCCATGTGATTGCTTTTGCCTTCGCCGTGGTGGTAGAAAAAAAAGATGGAATTTAATGTCCTTGCTTTCAATGTGATTGTTATTATGATTGTCCTTGCCTTTGCGTATTCTTATGTCATTTTTGGTATAAGAATCCATAAACAAGGAAAAATATTGACTAGTGAAAATATATTCATAAAGGACTAAATAATGACCAACAAATGCTGACTCAACTTGGAAGACAAATCAAAATAAAATGGCAGAATGGTATAAAATTGGATAATATTCACAAACAGGATTCCAAGCAACGGTTCAAAGATAATCCATTTTTATGCAATAAACCTAAAGCAAATGAAGAGCACATACGAACGATTTCTTACGAAAAAATCTCAATTAGAGATTAGACTAACATAGGCCAAATCAATGCATGCATTTCGAAGAATTTTAAAATAAGTTAACGAAATTGTTTGATAAAAGGTTTATTTCGAAAAGAGCATCAACATTCCATCTATAATCTAAATCTTATTGACAAAAGGCTCACAATTACATGAAGCATAACGATCCCCTTTATTGTAGAGAATATTCAAGTCAAATCTATAAAAGGCAGCCAAAGGGAGTAAGGGACAAAGGAATGCGTTGGCCATATTCAGCAAGTCATCAACAGCTAACTTATTTTCAACCCTGTGTCTATCGATATTTTAAAACATCATTAATTTAGAAAACATAAAAAATAATCAAAATAGTTAAAATTAGGAAATTATAAATTATAACAATGTCATTAATCTTTCTAGAGTTGAAGGCACTCAGTTCAAATATAAATTAGTTCAAACTCGCACCAAATATCCATCAAATTCACCAACAACAACAACAACAACATATCCAGCCGTTATCCCACTATGTGGGGTTGGCTACATGAATTCTTGTTGTGAGAGTTTAAATTGAATAGAAAATCTCTCTTAATTATTCCATGGGTTTGAAACCCTATATATATACAAGAAGAATGCTAATAAATCTCCTAAAAACTAGGAGAGGATAACAAACTAATAATTAGGAACTAATTTACAGATTTATACAAAATATTTAAACTTGATTTATCTTCATGCTTCCTTATCTTCTCATCTTTTAACCGCCATCCTTATCTTTTAAACGATAGGGCTCTTTATCCGTAACACTCCCCCTCAAGATTGAGAATGGATGTCATCCATTCCAAGCTTGCTAGTCAACTTTTGATGCACAACTGTAGGCAACCCTTTAGTGAGAATATCTGCAATTTGTTCACAAGATGATATATATGGAGTACATATTAAACCACTATCCAATTTTTCTTTAATGAAGTGTCTGTCCACCTCAACATGTTTGGTTCTATCATGTTGTACTGGATTGTGAGCAATACTGATTGCTGATTTGTTGTCACAATATAGCCTCATAGGTTCCACCAAAGTGATCTTTAAGTCATCTAACAAGATTTTTAACCAAAGTAACTCGCATACTCCTAGTGCCATGGATCTGAACTCTGCCTCTGCACTTGATCGGGCCACCACATTTTGTTTTTTGCTTCTCCAAGTTACAAGATTACCTCCTAGAAAGGTACAATAGCCGGATGTAGATCTTCTGTCCACCACTGATCCTGCATAATCTGCATCAGTATAGGCTTCAAGTATCATTTTTTGTCCCCTTTTAAATATAATGCCTTTCCCTGGTGTCCCTTTCAAGTAATGAAGTATTCTAAAAACCGCTTTAAGATGAGTTTCTTTCGGACAATGCATAAATTGACTGACCACCCCCACTGCATATGCAATATCTGGCCGGGTGTGTGCTAGATAAATTAGTTTTCCTACTAGCCTTTGGTAGGATTCTTTGCTCACTTCTTTATCTTCTGGAACCTCCCCCAATTTGTGGTTAAATTCAATTGGAGTAGTAGCAGCCTTACAACCTAGCAGCCCGGTTTCCTTTAGCAAGTCCATAATATACTTTTGTTGAGAAATAAAGATGCCTTCTTTTGAGTGTGCAACTTCTATGCCCAAGAAGTATTTCAGCCTTCCCAAATCTTTAATTTCAAACTCTTTAATTAGGCATTCCTTTAATCTAGTCATTCCTTCTTCATCATTTCCGGACACAATAATATCATCCACATATACCAATAGGATTGTTACTCCCCCTGTGGCCGAGTGATGGATGAAGAGGGTATGGTCTCCTTGACTTTGTTGATACCCTAGGTTAAGCATCACATGGGTAAACCGGCCAAACCAGGCCCTAGGAGACTGTTTTAAACCATACAATGCCTTTTTTAATTTGCACACTATTGTCCCGCAAATATCTGCACTATAGCCTGGTGGTAAGTCCATGTAAACTTCCTCTTCTAGGTCTCCATGCAAGAAGGCATTTTTTACATCATATTGCATCAATGGCCAGCCTAGGTTAGCAGCTATAGATAGAAGAACCCTCACTGTATTCAGCTTTGCAACTGGGGCAAAGGTGTCTAGATAGTCAATGCCATATACTTGAGTGTATCCCTTTGCTACTAGCCTTGCCTTATACCGGTCTAGGGTTCCATCAGATTTGTATTTGAGTGTATACACCCATTTGCATCCTACCGATTTTTTTCCTTTGGGTAAGTGGACAAGTTCCCAAGTGTTGTTTTTGTCAAGGGCTGCCATCTCAACTTCCATGGCAGACCTCCAATTCTCATCCCTTATTGCTTCAGAAAAATGTTGAGGGATTGGAATGGTATGTAAGCTGGTTAGGAAGGTTTTGTGTTGGGTAGACAGTTTAGAATAGGATAGGACCAGGTGTAAAGGATGCTGAGTGCAGGCCCGGGTGCCTTTTCGGAGGGCTATAGGCCATTCCAGCTCACTAGGTGAAAAGGTAGGGTCATTTGGAGGTGTGTGATGTTCAATGATAGATGCAGTGAAGTCAAGAGGATTGTTACCTGCTGGTGTCTCAAGAGAACTGCTGGTGCCAGTGTTGTGAACCGGTTCAGAGGAGGAAGTAGGTGCTGGGATCTGTACTGGGCTAGTAGCCAGCTTCTGCCGCCTTGAGTAGACCTGTAAGGGAGGAGTATTTGGTGAGGTTTCCTCTAGAGTCTTGTCTGGTGTATCTGCTGTAGTAACCGGATCTGTTGAAGAGGGATTTTGAGGTGAGGGATCTAGATCAGGTAGAAATATAACTGGATTTTCTTGGGCAGATTTTGTGTTGGCATGAGAGTGATCAAAATAGGGAGAGTTTTCCACAAAAGTGACATCAGCCGAGACAAAGAACTTTTTGGAGGGAGGGTGGTAACACCTATAGCCCTTTTGGCTGGAGGAATATCCAATAAAAATGCATTTTAGAGCGCGGGGATCTAGTTTGCCTCTATTAGGGTTGTGAATATGAACAAATGAGACACACCCAAATATTTTTGGTGTCCAACAGCTAGACATATGAAAATCTGGAAAGTGGCTGCTCAAGAGTTGAAGAGGGCTATAGGAATCAAGGGTTTGAGATGGCAGTCTATTAATAAGGGTAGTGGCTGTTAGGACAGCCTCTCCCCAATAATTTTTTGGAACATTATGGTGGAAAAGTAGTGCCCTAGTCACAGCTAATAAATGTCCATTTTTCCTCTCAGCCACCCCATTTTGTTGGGGTGTGTATGGACAAGATGATTCATGAATTATGCCTTTTTGTTGGAAAAAATGTGCTAGGGATTGATTGAAAAAATCTTTGGCATTATCAGTCCTTAGCCTCTTGATTGGTACTCCAAATTGAGTACTAATCATGTTATAGAAGGTGGGAAAAATAGTGCTTACTTCAGATTTATTTTTCATAAGAAATAACCACATTACCCTAGTGCAATCATCCACAAATATTATGAACCACCTTGCCCCAGAAAGATTGGGAACATTTGCAGGGCCCCAAACATCACTATGGAGAAGAGAGAATGGACTAGAAGTTCTTTTATTGGATGAGGGGTAAGACACCCTCTTATGTTTAGCAAATTCACAAATAGGGCAATGAAAGTCTTGAATATCACAACTCCTAAACAAAGCTGGAAACATAACTCTAAGAGTAGAAAACGAAGGATGACCAAGACGATGGTGATGTAACCAGATCTGGTCTTTATTAGATTGCACCAAACAAGACACAAGATTCACCTTGTCCTTGTTGTCTTCCCCATTGGATCCCTCAAGGTAGTATAGGCCAGCCCTAGCTTTAGCAAGCCCAATCCTCTTCTTCATCCCCTGTTCCTGAATTTCACAGCAAGTAGAAGAAAAATTAACACTGCATTTGTTATCTAAGGTAAGCTTTTGGATGGATATGAGGTTGGTGAAGAGTTTAGGGACATGAAGAACATCTTTGAGGGTTAGATGGTTACTAAGGATAATATTTCCTTGGCCAGCAACAGTGGTCAAAGAACCATCTGCTAGTGTTATCTTTTTTGAGCTTGAGCAAGGACTATAGGTGGTAAAATAGTGGGATAAAGGGGTCATGTGATCTGTTGCCCCGGAATCAAGAATCCAAGAATTAGATTTGGTTGTTTCTGAAGCATGTGAGGTGAGAGAATTGGAGGACATACCTGTAAGTGCGAGGGAACAAATACCTTTTTCTTTCTTTTCAAGAGAATCTAGAAAGTTTCTTAGCTTTTCAATTTCTGCCCGGTTGAAGTTCAAGCCATCTGCCTGCTCCTTTTGTTCTTCTTGCTTGTGTTCTGTCTGCAGTTGTTGATTGTTGGCTATATAGGCTTGATTTTGGACTCCGACTTGTCCTCCTTTAGATGGTTTTCCATGTAGCTTCCAGCATCTTTCTATGGTATGCCTTGGTTTCTTGCAAAAAGTACACCATAGTGAGTCTCTATCGCTGGAAGTTTTATCTCCTGCAAACTTCCTTTCCTCCTTAGGGCCCCGATTAGGACCTCTTAATGCTATTAATGCTGACTTTTCTATAGGAGTAGTGTCTAGCATAACTCCTCTTCTCCCTTCTTCAGCCCGGATTAAAGAAATTACCTCATTTAGAGAAGGTATATCTTCTTTGCCAAGTATTTGAACCCTGACTGCATCAAACTCCATATTTAAACCTGCCAAGAAATCATAGGTTCTCTCCTTTTCCACAAATCTCTTATGTAAGGCTGCATCTTCACTACATTTCATCTTTAGACATTGATAATGATCTAATTCTTGCCATAGAGTTTGCAGCATATTAGAGTATTCAGTAACAGATCTTACCCCTTGATTGGTTGCTGCAATCTTAGTTCGGATTTCATATATTTGTGCTGCATCCTTCACTTTAGAATATGTGAGATTAATAGCCTCCCAAATATCCTTAGCGGTTGTAAGAAACATTACCGTATCACTTATCTCGGGCATCATTGAATTCCAAAGCCAAGACATAACCAAAGAGTCCTCCTCATCCCATGCAGCAAACATGGGATCTCCTTCTTTAGGGCCAGTCCCTAAGAGGTGGCTTATCTTACCTTTGCCTTTGAGAAAGGTTCGGATAAGCTGGGACCATTTTAGGTAGTTTCTCCCATTCAACCGGTAAGCTGCTTGGAGATTTTGTAGCTCTCCTCCATTACTTGAGTTGCTGGATCCAGTGAATGGAGCTTTTGTCGGACTGCTTGTTTCAACCGCTTCTGATGGAGGATTGGTTTCGGAGAAGGTAGACATCTTAGGGAAACTTCAGATGATGAGCCAGACGGATATCGGGTGAAGAATATCGGGTGAAGAAGGAAAAACGATGAAAGGTTGAAGAAGAAAGTCGTAGCCGACTTTGATTGCTTTCAAGAAACGTAATCAAGAACAGGCCGGAATGGTATTTAGGCAGGGAAAAAGGGGCAATGAAGGCCTAAACAAAATTCCCTAAATACCAGGCTCTGATACCATGTTGTGAGAGTTTAAATTGAATAGAAAATCTCTCTTAATTATTCCATGGGTTTGAAACCCTATATATATACAAGAAGAATGCTAATAAATCTCCTAAAAACTAGGAGAGGATAACAAACTAATAATTAGGAACTAATTTACAGATTTATACAAAATATTTAAACTTGATTTATCTTCATGCTTCCTTATCTTCTCATCTTTTAACCGCCATCCTTATCTTTTAAACGATAGGGCTCTTTATCCGTAACAATTCTAGACTTCTATGTGGGTTACATCCCAATAGATAGTTTGTCTAGAATTCATATTTGGATCCGACTAGGTTTTACGCTGGCTGTCGGCTACCTAACGCAACCCTCCTCCTTTATCCAGGCTTGGGACCGGTAGTGGATAATATCCCCTGGCGGAGTGATGATGAAATGAAGTTTGAACACCATCTTCACATGGAGAAATTTCATGAGATGGTGGTGAATGAAGATAATTGATATAGTTGTGTTCCATAACTTAGTTGACATGGTGAAACCAACAAGTACAATATGGAAACACAACCTAAATATCCATCAAATTCGTGACAGTTTTTTTGTATGCACATGCAGGTTTAATTATTTTTATATTTCTTTCATAATTTTTTATACTGGAAATCAATTATCACATTTTAAAATAAAAAATGCTTAAAACAAATTGCATGTGACATAATTTTGAAAATTTTATATGAATTTCAAAATACTATTGAAATAAAAATAGTTAAAGTTATTAAATTAATAATTATAATAATATCATTAAACTTTCCAGATAGTTGATGTAACTCTGTTTGTCGAAACAATGCCGAGAAATCATCGTGCGTTCAGAACCGAAAGAGTGACCAACATTTCAAAGTCCAATCAGAGCTATAACGTGGCTCTAGTTCAAGCTTGTTTTCTTTTTACCAAGCCCAAGCAGTTTCAAAATTAGGATGTCACAGAACAAAAACCTGTAAAGAAAACCGTTGCATTCATGACTCTGAACCACCGTGGAACATAATCAAATTATTCCTTTAAAAACACGAACCAGACCACGTCCATGTCAAAAACTGGGAACATCGAAAGCCCACGTCCATTTAACCATAACAAAAGGAAAAGGTCAAGAAAAGAAAAACCTCTCCAAATGACACATCAATAGAAACACATTCCTGGATCATCGCTAGAACATTGTCCTAGATATCCAAAAGAGCTTATATCCATATCGAAAACCATCAATGAATCACGCATCAGGAAGCAGATACATAGATAGAGAAGTATACCTAGTCGATTTGAAGAAACCGACGCTAAGCGCCAAGCGGCAGAAAATAAGCGCGGAGTGCCGTAGGTAGCGGACATCGTGAATCAAAGGTGTCACCGAGGGACTCGAATGATCGTACGTTCGACGCTGGTCGGTGATGATACGGTTAGAGACAGAAGGTCGCGAGTCTGAGGCGAAACAGAGAACAGAGAAAGATCAAAAACCCTAAAAATGTTAGGGTTCGAACTCTGTGGACGAGAAACCCCAAAATGTTAGCTCGCTCGCTCTCTCTCTCTCTCCACTTTCTTCTGTCCGATTTACGTCTGGTGTTCTTTCTTCGCATTGCGCGGGTTAATATAATTTTGAAATAACCTTTTAATTTCTAATTGAAATGTATAATTATTTTATTATATATTTTTTATTTTCATATTAAACCTCCCTTATCTTTTACACCCCTTTTATGGTACTCTCCTTTTACATAATTGATTAAATTTTCACTTATCTTATATTAAAATGCTTATTTTTTGAAAAACGCTATTGTTTATAAATATTTATTTTATTTTTATAAAAAATAAAAAGCCATTTTACTTCTAAACTTTTTATTTTTGGTTGGTTTAGTTTTCGAACATTTATTTGACTCAAACTTGTCTGATAACTTCTTGAATAGTGTAATTATGAGTAAATTTGAGTTAAATACTAATAGTTCACGTAAAGGAAGGAAAATTAGAATTTATATTGTAGAAAACAGCTCAATTAGGCAAGTGAAGTGAGGGTATTTTTAAGAAATAATCCTACATGAACAATTTTTGAACTTAATGATGAAGAAAGCATGGGCGGGCTTTCAAAATATTGAGAGGGGTATATCTATAATTTTAACTTGGGTTGTCCAGTAAATTGTCACCCAAATTAATCGTGTAGCATTGTTCATTTTTAAGTTATGAACCTTTAAATTGGGCCTTTTCATTCAAACCCATCGAATCCGGTCCACTACTTTTCTTCACATTATGGGCCTCATTTGTTCAAAGAACCCATCCCCACGAGACCATGTCACATGGATCTAATAAATTTAAAAACCCACTAAATTTCTTAAGCTCTTATCCCAAATTACAACACTTCCAGATGAAGTGTCATTAACTCAGCATTGACCCACCAGATTGACAAGATGGGGTCTGAGGAGGAGGATGATGATGATCCATCATTGTCTGTCTAATAAATGGGGGGCCATGGTGCCATCATAACTTTGGGCCTGTGAGTTGTCATCCTCGGTATAATGCGCGGAACTGAATTAAATGTATCTTCGAATATTTTTTCATATGCCTCTCACTTGTCACTCTCATTATTGCTTCATATGCCGTGTCTTTATGCTCACTATTAGCTAATTTTACTCATCATCATGTCATGGGCTTGTAAGTTTGGGGAAAAGTCTTAAGCCAAAATAGTAGGTGCTGTAGCTCTTTTTATTTTTTTGGTGAATTATGGTATTTTGTTATAAGGATGGAGAAAATATATATATATATATATATATATTCTCCAAGGTGGTCCTCAAAATTCAATTTACTCGAGTGGTCCTTGTAGCATTGGTAGTCCCGTTGAATGAATCATTTGGTACTTCCACAACAGGCCGTGAACTGGGTCTGGGAAGCTTCCTACAAATGGCCCACAAAATAAATGGCCCAAATTGATATGTCTTCAAAATGGGCAGTGCCCTGTAGTTAGATCTGAATTTCAACCAATGCCTAAAATCAAAGCAAATAAGTCAAAATACAACCTAACCCAATGCTCCACCATCATTTGTCTCCTTGCATAGATCTTTTCCTTTTCATTCTTCCAACCCCTATGTATGAAATTATGATCTTAAAAGTAGCTCTAGTTAATAAATTATTGGTCAAATTTATATTTTTATTTTTATATTTTTACATTTTTTATATGATAATTTAAATTTTCGTTATTTTAATTATACTCCTAAATTTATATTTTCGAGTCAATTTAATTCTTATATTTTGATTTTTCTTCATGTGACAACTCAAGTTTTCTAAAATTTTGATTATACATTTATATTTATATTTTCGAATCAATTTAACCTTTATATGTAGACATATAAAAAAAATATAAAATGAGATGAATAATACTTGTCTAATCATATCTAAAGGTTCATAATATATTTGATGAAAAAAGTAAGAGAGTACGAACAAAAAAAAAAAATTGGTGGCAATGTTTTCAAATTGATAAATCAACCAAAATTTTCATATAAAGTGTTGATTCATCTCATTTTTTTTATATATTAAAATATATAAATTAAATTGACTCAAAAATACAAGTATATGGACATAGTAGGTTAAATTGACTAAAAAATGCAGATATCTAGACATAGTAAAAATAACAAAAAGTTTGGATTGTTATATAAAAAATTTTAAAAAATAAATTAAATTAATTAAAAAATACAAGTATAAGAGTATAATTGAAATAATAAAAAATTTAAATAATTAAATAAAAATAAAAATACAATAAAAAAATAAAAAAATTAAATAATTAAATAAAAATAAAAATACAATAACAAAAATATTGATATAGGAGTTACCTATATCATGCATATTTTCATATTTAGGAGTTACCTAAATAGTCTTTGGTCACAAATTTTAATTCTTTTATTATAATTAGAAAGAAATTTACAAAAACTCTAGTGATAACTATAGAGATTTGTAGATCCCTCCTTGGTGATTTGTGGACTCTCCACTGAAGATTTCCATCCAAATGCACGTCATTTTAATCATTACACTCTTGAAAGTTACCTTTTGGCTTAAAACAAATGGCTGGTAGGCGGAAGACGAGAACCAACAAACAAACTTAACAATAATTAAAGATATCATTACCATTATTGAGCCTCGCCGAACTTCCCGCTGGGTTTGTTACAAAAGTTGAATCGTATCACCATGTCTGTCCAGCAACTCGTTGTCAATGAATATCTAGACTAGAGCCACACGAAGGCGATGACACGAAAATGATGTTTTGTTTCGCTGGGAAGGGAAACAAAGGGCAACTCCATCTAGACTTGCACTTAAAAACTTATTTGTATAATATATATATGAGATTCATGTATGTATAATGCCGAAATGTTTTCCATCATTGTGGCGTCACTGATTTCTATAGGGTGAGAGAGTCTTAGAAGAAAGGGACATCATCGGTTAATAATCGATGCAATTTTTGGCTTGAGGGAGAAGAATAGGTACTAGGGTTGTCAAAGTTAGTAGCTTGTATTTGTTTAAAATATGTAATTAATGTGTTATAAACAAAAGTTCACTAAAAGAGTAAAAAACCTAAAAACTCAAAATAATTTTTGAGTTTGAAAGAGACTATTGTGATCCTTCGGAGATGGAATCAAAAATCTATATTGAGGGATTATTACTATCTTTGGATATTGTAAATAAGTTTCAATCTTGAACTTATCTTGTAAATTTTTTCTTGATTGAGGGGTTTTAAATAAAGGGTAAGTAAGATAAGTGTGACATTCAAAATTTTTTTTAAGAGTTATTTGAAAAAGATAAAATTATTCATAAAAATTATAATCTTAAGTGAATCTCGAAGTATGAGGATAGACGTTATTGATAAAAATCTTAATTTTAATAAATCTCGAAATACCATGAATACTTACCATACTTCATGTTTATCTAAAAGGACTTTGCTAAATGGGTAGAATCTATCTAGATAGAAAGTGCTTGTTTTTTATTGTCTTAATAATGATATATTTAACAAAACAAAAAGATAATTTTAATCTTATAAAAAATTCAAAAGTTGTGACTGAAAGAGATATTGTTGGTAAATAAAATGATAAATGACATAATTATCATAATATCAATAATTGAAATGACAAAAAAAGATAATTTTATCTGGATATATTTTATTCAAATAGATTTATTATATCTAAAAATAGATGAGTTCTTATTTCAAAAAAATATATTCTTTTTGTAGTGATTACAATATTACATTTAAATATTCAATGAGATTAATATCTAAACTCAAATATCAAAATATTTACAAAGTCAAAGGAACTTAATGATGATGTTTTCAATTAATAAATTCATTTCATTACTGTATTCCAGCGATAGTAACAATAATTAGAATCAAGATATTATTTTGAGATTTATTTATGATATTTAAAAAAAAAACTATGTGTTAATGTATTGTATTTTATATCTGATCGATATAAATATAAAATATATCAATATACTTTTATATTTTTGAGTACAAGAGTGGGTTTTGAGTCCAGCCACTTGGTTGGGCCTACGTATGATACATAAATATTACGTTAAATAAAATAAAAATATTATTAATTAATGCATAGCGGAGAGCCGTCTGCCTGTCCTCCAACCTACACCCCCATTTGATTTTTTTTTTATTCATACTCCATCATAAATAAAACTGAATTTATTAGGTACTATTGAGTTAAATAAAATATAAATGTTAACCTCCACCTCACATAGTAGTTTTCTTTTTTTTTTATTTTTTAATACATGATAGGAATATTTTGGCTGTATAAAAAAATATAAAAGTATTCTTTTCCAATTTTTATAGGAATGTCATGTGTTTCAAATGACTCAAATATTTATATTTATATCCGACCAATCCAAATTATTGTCTAAATTATCACTTGTCTAACCCGACCCATGGATTGAATTTGACCCTACAGAGTATATGATCATAGAGTTACATCATTTATCGCATATAATTTTTTTATTTTAGATTTTAAAATTAACTTAATGATGATGATTTTTGGAACCGACCACCACGTGCCACCTCTGCAACTGGACCTCAGTAATGGAACCTCAGACTTGGGGATGTCGGACCTCGGGTGTAGAACCTGCAAGACAATGAAGGACCGGGGCTTGGATCCCCCGAGGTGGACTCCGACGCTCAAATCAGTAGAGTAAATGCAAGTAGTCGTAAATGAGAGAGCTGTAGAGCTTTTTATACCTGATGAAGACCGACCTAGATCTTTTGAACTCCTCACAAGATTGTTGACTTGCCACGTGTCAACCTCTCGGGCAATCCATGTGGCGAGCGAGGCCACTAGCGCGTAGGGGTATTCTTATAATTTTTGGTAGTGCCACATCACTTGCCCCCCACTCCTTGAGCCAAGCTGAGAATCATGCTGGGTCGAGGAGTAACTTAATTTCTGAGGTTATTTGACTGTAGATTTTTCCCAATGTGCATAAAAGCATTTTTAGCTCGACAAATGATGATGATAATTTGTGAAACCAGCCACCATGCGCTGCCTCGACAAATAAACCTCGGGAATGGAAGCTTCGGACTTGGGTATTCCCGGCCTCGGATCTGTAGCCTGCACTTCGGACTTGGTTATGCCTGGCGTTGTTTGTGGGGATGTAGCTTGTAAGATAATGGAGCAACAGGGCTGGTCAGGTTGGGATTCCCCGGTCAGGTTGGGATTCTCTAGTCTGGCTGGGCAAACTGGGATTCCTTGGTCTGGCTGGTCAGGTTGGGATTTCCCCTAGTCAGGCTGGGATCCCTTGGTCTGACTGATCAGGTCAGGATTTTCCCTGGTCAGGTTAAGATCCTTTGGTCTGGCTGATCAGGTTGGGATTTTCCCTGGTCAGGTTAGGATTTTCCCCTGATCAGGTTAGGATTTCCCCTAGTTAGGCTAGGATCCCTTGGTCTAGTTGATCGAGTTGGGATATCCTCTGGTCAGGTTGGGATTTCCCCTGGTCAGGCTGGGATCCCTTGATCTGGCTGATCAAGTTGGGATTTCCCCTAGTCAGGCTAGGATCCCTTGATCTGGCTGATCAGGTTGGGATTTCCCCTGATCAGGTTAGGATTTCCCCTAGTCAGGTTGGGATTTTCCCTGGTCAGGCTGGGATCCCTTGATCTGGCTGATCAGGTTGGGATTTTTCCTGGTCAAGCTGGGATCCCTTAGTTTGGCTGATCAGGCTAGGATTTCTCCTAGTCAGGTTGGGATCCCTTGGTTTGGCTGATCAGGATGGGATTTCCCCTAGTCAAGCTAGGATCTCTTGGGCTCGTGACCCTTGGATAAATTTCTCCATGTCTCTTAGTCCACCTTTGGGGACGGCCTAGGGCTCTTAACCCTTGGATAAGTTTTTTTCATGGCCCTTAGTCCACATTTGGGGACGGCCTAGGGCTCGTGACCCTTGGATAAGTTTTTTCCGTGGCCATTAGTCCACCTTTGGGGACGGCCTAGGGTTCGTGATCCTTGGATGAGTTTTTTGACTTTAATCCCCCGGGAGAACTCTGACGCTCAAGTCAGTAGAAGAATATGCCCAAAATGAAAAGTGAACTAGTAATCAGATTATCCATACCTGTAGAAGTTGACCTCTATTTAAAGATGACGTAGAGCATACTTTGAAGATATAAGATAACCTCTGAACCAGACGTTGGAGAGAATCTCGGTTGACCGAGTTAACCTCGTTCAAAATCAAATATGAGATGAAGGATGAAGATCTAGGTGACACGTGGCGCTTCCTAAGACAGGCACTTGGCGGCACCATACTGAAAGTCTCTGAGGGTAGTATAGTAATTTTGCCCTTAGTAAAATATCCCCTCATCACTTGACCGAGCTCCGATGTGACTACCGTAAATCCCTTCGTGGATCTCTTTTAGGATGTAGTCGGCCTCAACGGGCCCAACGCACTTCAGCAACGGCTGAGTGAAGGATTTCTTATAAAAGTCTGATCCGACCAGTAGAAACTTGGTAGCCTGGCGCTTGAGTTTCCAACTTTCTTGTTCCTCCTTTGGTAGCCATCCTTTGGTCAGATGTGCTACGATGGGATCCATCCAACTTTCTACCCCTTTCACGCAAAGCTGTTCTGCTTCTATCTCTATGTTCCTCTAGGGCAACAACTCCATGTAGACAGCTCGGGAATTCCTGGGGAAGGAAGAAACAGCTATCCTCGAGAGAGCATCTGCCATTGCATTATGTGCACGTGGGACATGATTGATTTTCACCGCTCAAAATCGTGCCATAAGGTCCTTGGCTATCGCCAAGTATTGGGCCATGGCGTCATCTCGGGCCTCGAACTCTCCTGTGACCTGCTGCACAATTAAATTCGAGTCAGAATATACCTCCAGATCCATGACTCCCATCTTTTCGAGGAGCCATGTAGTTAGTTATGGTGAGGAGCGAAAGTCGTTTGACACTTGTGGAAAGACCGAGGTCCGAGGTGAGGAGTGGAAGTCCAAAGTGCGAGGTAGGGAAAGAAGAGGCTGGCAAGTTTGAACGTCGGCCCCACGGTGGGCGCCAAATGATGATGGTTTTTGGGACCGACCACCACGTGCCACCTCTGCAACTGGACCTCGAGAATGGTACCTCGGACTTGGCGATGTCGGATCTCGGGTGTAAAACCTGCAAGACAATGGAGGGCCGGGGCTTAGATCCTCCGGGGTGGACTCCGACGCTCAAATCAGTAGAGTAAATGCCAGTAGTCGTAAATGAGAGAGCTGTAGAGCTTTTATACCTGATAAGGACCGACCCAGATCTTTTGAACTCCTCACAAGATTGTTGACTTGCCACGTGTCAGCCTCTCGAGCAATCCATGTGGCGAGCGAGGCCACTAGCGCGTAGGGGCATTCTTGTAATTTTTTATAGTGCCACATCACTTAATTATCAAAAAATATATTAAAAAATTAAATCTCACCTTTACAGCTCAAATAAGTTTTAGAAAATCCCTGGTTCGAGCGCAACTATTAGACACACTTAATTTTAAACAAAATTAATGGTAATCAATTCCAATCAACACTAATAGACATATTTTTAGGCGCCATAAGGTTATTTTCCAAATCATATAAAATTTATTAGACTCTAATACAAAAAATTTTAAAATTATCCAAAACTCTTAAAACACACCCACAAAAAAAAAAAAAACTTAATATGTTGAGATATATTAATGTGGGTGTACAATTTGCTAATATATATTAATTTCAATGTGTGATCATTACTGGTGACATAATCCAATCTCATAATCATAAAATGATTAGAATAGGATACTGTTATCCAAACAAGATTTGAGGGAAAGCCGGCCGCCAGCTGTTACCCCATTTATATGTTATTATAATTCCAATATATATCAATTTGACTAATTGTTAGAAAAATATAAAAAAATAAGAGAATAAATAATTAATTAGGAATAATTATATTATATATATATGTGGAAGAACTTGTCTTATTGTAAAACTTAAGAATTGAATATTAAATAAAACAGATTAGTTCAAAAGGGTCATCATCTTATCTAAGGCGGATTGAAAGTAATGGATGCGGCGAACGTTGGTTCGATTGTCTGTGTATATATATTTGTTTTCTCAGTACACAGCTAATATAGTAGCATACAACTTAGCTGCAAGAATTTCAATTACGTACTTCCTAGACAACTTAGCCAACCCCACGGGAGTAAAAGTCCACGTACTGTTAATAGATTTTAATAATTAAATCCACAAACCAATTTAATTAGCTAATTAATTAAATTGAAAACTTGGTGATGATGATGATGATGATTTAAGATAAACAAGATAGATTCCATTGCCACCTTGTTCAAGTGAGATAATGCCCATTTATAAATGCATATATATATATATATATCTGTACGTGAAGAGACTAATAGATAATTAATTCATAAATAAATGATTTGAAGAGCTTTTTTCTTTTTTTTTTCCCCTTGAATTCGCTGGATTTAGGGAATCGCATGTCTGGGTACTGACCATTCTTCATCATCAAATGGAATCATTATTTATTAAAGTCAACCAATTTAATATAGATATATATGCATAGCTAGATGCTATAATTCTTTGATTAGGTATTGTTGAAGAAAATTCCAATTTATAAAAATCTAATTAATTATTGATGAGGGTCCATTAATCTCAAGGCACACTAATTTAAAGAAAGGTAAGATATGTTCTTTATTAATTGGAGAATATTATTGATCATTTTTTCTTAGATTGTTGAATGAATAGTCTCTAATATGGTTTTGAAAATTATACGTTTGTTACTGCTTTAAATCATGTTTAAAAAACACATCAAAGAGAAGATATCGACAAAAATCACACTTGAATCGTCCTGAATCAAACTATACTAACATTAATTTATTTAAAATACAAGTAATTTAATGCATAAGTCTAATCGTTACTCTATCTTTTTACTCATTTCTAAAATACTTAATATTAACTTGATTGTTAAAATAATATTTTAGAGGACAAAAGTCTGGTGTGTTCGTAGGAGTCCTAAGATGTGATATTTTAAGTCCCAATCACCGCACTACATCAATTATGTAATATATGTAGTCAAGTTGCTTATTGTTGCATGACTATAATATAATCTTCAAAAATCAATTATATGAAATAGTAAGTAACTTTTTAAAATCATAATCAAACGGGGTGTCCTGGAAACTCTATTGATTTTGAAGTTGTTTTAGGTAATAGGTATAGTTTAATGCCAATCTATGCCAGGACTTATGTATTCGACCACTTTATGTATTCGATATTTTTTTACATTATATATATATATATATTCTCTTCTTAATAACAATGTATTGATTGCCTTTATCTTCGTCGAGGAAGCAAACACATACTAATGCAAGCTACCTACCAAACATGATCTTGATGTAGATATTGACCATGAGTAATTTGATACATCATAATTTTTTTTTTCAATTAATTAGTTTTTGTGTGATATTGATGTTAATATTGATCGTGAGTAATTTGATGTATCATAAATTTTTCTTTTGATTAATTGACTTTTGTATGTTCTTGATGTTGATATTGACTGTGAGTAATTTGATACATCATAGATTTTTCTTTCGATTAATTGATTTTGTATAATCTTGATGTTGATATTGATCTTAACTAATTTGATACATCATAGATTTTTCTTTCCATTAATTGATTTTTGTGTGAGTTGTCCATGTCACACAATTAATTATTAATTAAACACTTTATTTTAATATTTTTATAACAATTTATATTAATATAATATACAAATATAATTTTTAATATTATAAAAATATGTAACATAATATTTATTCGACGTGAACAAATTAAAAAGAGAATGAGAGCCTTCATAGGAGATGAGACCCACACACCCACCCTTTTGTAAACTTATATCGAATAACATACCTTTGATAAATATTAAAATATAGTGTGTGGCAAAAATTTTTGTTTATTATAAAAACAAAAATATGATTTAATTTTTGACCTTTGCACCTATGACCTTTCCATGATCTTTACTTAATTTGAGTCAACACATTCACATGTGACATGTACATATATTAAGTTTATCAAAACTAAATAACAAACGCACAATTATAAAGGGCATTTATTTCAAGTTATGCCGACCAATTAAGGACACACTATTATAAAATCTTTATACAAAAAATAACGCTACACGTGGTACGTATTATACCACTGCCATATTAGAATTAAAAATCTTATTTATATCAAAGCATCTTTTGCCAAATTACTTCATTCAAAATGTTTAAAAACCGCGGCTGGCAGGGTGGCACAAGTTGGATGGTCAATATTAATTTATAATTGAAGGTTTGGTGTATACACATGCAATGTAAGGCAATTACCTGTTAAAGGATGGCATTATAAAAACAATTTTTTATTTAAAAAATACAACTATAATGTCACCATTCTTTTTTGTATTCATTAAGTGAAAACAAGAATTTCCACATAATAGCTGATAATTGCTATATCAATGCGTAAGAGTTGACTCAGCTTCCTTTATGGGGTTTTCGCCCTTATCTTCTCCATCTATAGAGGCGCCGCAGAAGATTGCAGAATCCCGGGAGCAAATATTTTGACGGAAAATGTGGAGGAAAATTATGGGAAAGACAAAGTAAACAGAAAACGCATCGCTTTGCATGTTGACCAATTTATTACGTACCCCTTAAGTCGTAACGGCTCATGCATATCGCGCGCGGTTGCAACATGATATATATATTGTTATAAATGAAGGCAAAAAAGAAAAAAGATGAATAGAAAAATAAAATACTCAAAAATAGCAATGGCAAGGAAATTACGGTCTTGTTCTTGTGTGAAAGAGACGAGTCATGCATTGATCTCATAGTCTCGAGGCCACACGGGCGATGGAAAAAGGCGGCACGTGGGACCTCCCAATATTAGGCGAGAGGCCGAAAGGTAAACAAGGGGCCCACTCGATGGCCCAGTGGGCCTCTCCAACTTGCAAGACTTGATCGGGAGTCAGTCCAGCCCGCCAAGTTTGAAGAAAATGGCTCACACTCACTGTGTTTGAGTGAGATTTTTCGTTGTTGTGTTGGGTCAACGATAGTTTGATGATGGGCTTGGAAAGAATCTCTCTCTCTCTCTCTCTCTCTCTCTATTTTTAAAAAAGGAAAAGAAAATAATAAATAAATGATGCAATGGCAAGAAGTATCAACTATTTAGGTATATTTTATGGAAATTGACGGAAATGCCCTTCTTTTGTGGTCTTGTTGCGCAATCGCCGCACGGAGTAAAGCGGCGCGTGCCGTCACGTGATACCTGAGCTCGCCGCGAAAAGCCTTTAAAGTCACGTTTGAGCTCCCCGTATTTTACGGCGGTGGGCTATCTCCCATTCGGCACTGTAACTACGGCTTTATCCGATTATCCAAGCACCGATAAGCTACAGGTCAGCATGACTTGCTTTCACCAACCCAATGAAAACAACAGAAAGAAAAGTAGAAAACCACTGCAATACAAGCAATACCAATTTCTACGACATAATGAACTGTTTGTCACATCCATACATTAATTAGCCAATACATTATTGTATTATTTTTAGGGAAATTTTCTACAAAATTTATGTAGAAGTGAAGAAATGTAGGTGGGAACTCTCTAATGTTCAAGCCATCCATTGATTTTTGTTGTGAAATTGGATTGATAATGAATTACAATTAAATTAATTAATCACAAACAAACACAAAATTTTAGATGAAAATTCTAAATTGATAAAAATACGGGTAAAAAAAATAAATTGTAACTAAAAAATGTTGATAGTATAAAAGTAATATTGACGCACAAATTTCATATAATTTGGACACTTATTTATAGATTTAAAATTATCTATGAATGTATATAAAAAATAATATTTTTATTTAAAAATAATTCATAAAAATATAAATTTTAGCTAATATTAAATTTGATAATATAAATTAAGATTTTGAGTCCATTAGGGTCAAATTAAAAAATTTAATTAGGATTTTGATTAATAATTATCACAGTTTTTGTTTGGTCCTCTTCCTCCATTCCCCACCGTCCGATGGGATTAAAGTCAACCTCTTTATCCATTAAACCTCATCCATTTTGACAGGTAGAATTCTCCTAATTTTACGAAAAATATCGTCGGTTGATCTCTCCATATATACTCCTTCCATTCCCATACGATCCTCTATCTTCACCACTCTTCTCTTCAGCTTCTTCTTCCCTTGCCTTTCTCCTCCTTTTCTCTTCTCTGTCCACCATTGTGAGTTCTTCTTCTTTTTCCGTCTTTACTAATCGTTTTGGTCCCTTGGGATTTTCTTCTTCTTCATCGTTGAAGCTACAGTAATTATAGTGAAGGAAGCATGCCTGCCGCCGGTATTGCTCCGGGTCCCGGCAACGGGAAGGAATATCCCGGCGAACTCACCCCCTATGTCACGGTCACCTGCATGGTCGCCGCCATGGGAGGCCTCATCTTCGGCTACGATATAGGAATTTCAGGTTAGCATTTAATTCATGCCTGACAATATTTAAAGAGATGCTTTTGGTTATGCATATAATGCAATCCTCTTTTACAGGTGGAGTGACATCAATGGACTCGTTCTTGGAGAAGTTCTTCCCGTCGGTGTACCGGAAGCAGAAGGCCGACAACTCGACAAACCAGTACTGTAAATTCGACAGCCTGACGCTGACGATGTTCACCTCGTCGCTGTACTTAGCGGCGTTGCTGTCGTCGCTGGTGGCGTCGACGGTAACGAGGAGGCTCGGAAGGAAGCTGTCGATGCTGCTGGGAGGCGTGCTGTTCTGCGCCGGAGCGCTCATCAATGGCTTTGCTCAGGCCGTGTGGATGCTCATCGTCGGCCGGATTTTGCTCGGTTTCGGCATCGGATTTGCCAACCAGGTAAATAAATTTAAATCTCCTTTTAAATTAGCATTCTCGTCGCTGTGTTTGTTCCGATGTTGGTTTTGTTCAAGGCCATGCTCTTTGCTTTGATCAAAAGATTCCCGTCTTCTGATATTCCTTTTGGTTTGTTTTCTGGTTTCCCACAACTGTACAGGAACAAGAATGGTCTTGTCCAAAACAAAGCTTTTGTTTTTTATTTTCTGAACTTATTTGATTCTCTCAAGATTTCCATTTTTTTTTTGTTTTCCATGTCCCTTCTTTTGTTTTCTTTCTTCTGACAATCTTTAATGACAAATTTTGTTTCTTTCTGAAACAAATACCGCATTGCTTTTGATTCCTAACAGTAGTAGAGAACTGCTTCCACTGCACTGAACTGTTGTTATCCAGATCTGATTTGGAATCCAGCTTGCAAATGAGATCAATATGCTTGAAAAGATACAGCAATGGATTTTCTGCAAGAAAGTTCAGTCTGATCTTCGGATCCTACTGCTTATCCTTTGCAGATTTGTGATCTATTGATTCGTCATTCTTCTCTTTCTACTACCATCTGTGCTCTGACCTTTTCTCTCTAGGTTCTTGTAAATTAATCAGTTGATATAGAAGTGCCATTTAATTAGATTAAATCTTGCCGGTCGAGCTCTTGATTGATTTGAATCAGTTTTTATATTGCCAACCCATTATTAGTTGTTTACTTAGAAAGCAAAATGTTAAAGAATTCCTCGTTTCTCTTTGGTTTTTGCGCATGAGGTCTCCGTCGCCACTGTTATCGTCGCGTCCCCGTGAAGGCAACGGCGTAGGATAGAAACAAAAATGAAAATTTGACTGGAAACGGCTTACAATTAAATTAGATTCCTTCAATTGTGCTGTTGTGCTGTTTTGATTTGTTTTTTATTGGTTTATTTAAAACTGAAAATAATAATATCTGCATTTTTCCAGCCTTGAAACAGGAGAGGAGCACACGTCAGTGAAGGGGACCTTTTTTTTATTATTTTTTCCCATTTTAATCCAAATTTAGTTGTTGGGCTTTTTCATTAAATTTCTAATAAGATCAATAATTACAGTACAAGTTAATGTTTTATTACAAAATAAAATTACTGACCATATGTTTTCTGATATTTGGGAACAGTCTGTGCCATTGTATCTCTCTGAGATGGCTCCTTACAAATACAGAGGAGCACTGAACATTGGGTTTCAATTGTCTATCACAATCGGCATCCTGGTGGCCGAAGTCTTGAACTACTTCTTCGCCAAGATCGAAGGTGGGTGGGGATGGCGGCTGAGCTTGGGCGGTGCAGTAGTCCCGGCCCTCATAATCACAATCGGATCACTAATCCTGCCGGAAACCCCCAATTCGTTGATCGAGCGTGGACTGCACGATGAAGCCAGGGCTAAACTCAAGAGAATTCGAGGCGTTGAAGACATCGACGAGGAGTTCAACGATCTTATTGCCGCCAGTGAGATATCAAAGCAGGTGGAGCATCCATGGATGAATCTGTTGCAGAGGAAATACAGGCCTCAACTCACCATGGCCATCGTCATTCCCTTCTTCCAACAACTCACCGGCATCAACGTCATCATGTTCTATGCTCCCGTTCTGTTCAAAACAATTGGCTTCAAGAGCGATGCTTCGCTAATGTCTGCTGTAATCACCGGGGGCGTGAACGTTCTTGCAACCTTGGTTTCAGTCTACGGCGTTGATAAGTGGGGAAGAAGATTCTTGTTCCTCGAGGGTGGCGCCCAAATGCTCATCTGCCAGGTAATTGTCATTTGTCCCGACTGAAATTGAATTCTTGATTGATTAGTTAACTTGTTTTTTTTCTCTAGTACATACATTGTTCACTGATTTACTACTACTATATTTTGGACAGGCCGTTGTTGCAGCTTGCATTGGCGCTAAATTCGGAATAGATGGGAATCCAGGGGAGTTGCCCAAGTGGTACGCCATAGTCGTGGTGACATTCATATGCATCTACGTCGCAGGCTTTGCCTGGTCATGGGGGCCCCTTGGCTGGCTCGTTCCTAGTGAAATCTTCCCACTGGAAATCCGGTCTGCTGCTCAGAGTATCAACGTATCAGTTAACATGATCTTCACATTCGCAGTAGCACAGGTGTTCTTGACAATGCTCTGCCACTTGAAGTTCGGGTTGTTCCTCTTCTTCGCGTTCTTCGTGGTGCTGATGACCATTTTCGTGTTCATCTTCTTGCCGGAGACGAAGAACATCCCGATCGAGGAGATGGTGATTGTGTGGAAGGAGCACTGGTTCTGGTCGAGGTACATGCATGATGTTGATTATCCTAACAATGGATCCGTTGAGATGGGAAAAGGGGGCCAGCCTGCTAAGTCTCTGTGATTTTAATATTTTCTTTGTTTTTTTTTTTTATTTCATATTCTGAAAAGAACTGATGAATGAGATTATTATCTCATAATTGGATCATCATTTTATTTCTGGTTCTCTAGTAGCAGTATATAATATTTATTATTTCTTTTTCTTTTTTGTTTAGTAATTCATCTTATTATCTTAACGTCCAAGAATCGTGCTATAATTTACTAATTTTAAAGTTTGATCTTTGCTGCTCATTAAATACGACCCAAAATGGCACCATTCTAATCAAAATGACTTGACTCGTGCCACATCCATGGCGGACTGATTACAGAGTCATTTTTTGACCAATTTCATCTTCTCCATGTCTCTCTGTTGCGTTTTTACCCAAAAGGAGGGCTATGCAATAAAAGTGGTAACTGCAAGCAATGGCAGAAGTGGGATGACAGTACAGTAATTAGGACGGTTTTTGTTTAATTTTGTATGCAGAGTCTATGCCCATATTCCATCAATTTTTGGGGCCATTTTGGGCACATTGAATGGGTTTTTGACCATCTTCAGCACTGTGTGTGGATATATCCCGGCCTTTTCAGTTACTGTTAGAGAGGGTACTGTACTAATTTATTAGAGATGATATGATATTTGCTTGAGTTTAGTTATAATATTAGTATTATTATAGATTTTCATCTTATTAAATTTGTGATTTGTATCATTAAGGAACCCCAAATCAAAGAAAATAAAGATAATTTGTTCACAAAACTTAAAACAAGAATTTCTTTAAGCATTCAACCCAACTTTTCCGTTTAAATTATCAGCTTAAATTATCTATTGCCACACATATCACATGATAAATTGGAGGATAGTTGTATAATAATATGAGGAAAAGAAGAAAGAATTTAAATGAGGGCATTGGCTATAATTGTCTTTTGCGCTAACTAATGTACATTTACTTGAAAGTGATTATTAATGAGAAATTCTATTTACAGTAACCTATATTATTTTTTATTAAAATTCAATTTAATAAAAAAAATTAAAAGAAAATTCCATTTTTAGTTTTCTACTTACTTATGAAGTCATATTATATCACTCTATCTTCTCGCATTTTAGAAATCCAAAAATTGAATATTCTTTAATTTTAGAGTTTAAAAGATTTATTCTTCCTAATGCTTCTAGAATTCAAAAATTTTGTTCTTTCTCAAACTCAAAAGTTGAGGAGAAAGCATTTCTCTGCCGAACCCTTGATTGCCTGCCATCTTTCCTCTTTTTTTTTTTTTTTAGAATTACGTGCCATCACTCATGTCCCTCAAGAACTTGTCTTTAAATCATCACGAAAGAAGTAAATCGAGAAATATATCCAAATAATTAGGGTTGGAGATTGTATCTACTGACACTTATCAAATATCACTCAAAAAAAAAATATTTTTCTCAATAATCGATTTCACGCTAACAATCTTTAACATAACTACATTTTTACAATCTCCTCTTTTATTATTTATTATTTAGCTGTGCCTCTGGGGGCACCATCTTCCTTTTTATTTTACTGTCGGCTGTCAATGGCTTCTTTTAATAAACTGATATGATATATTATATCAATTAGAAAGCCTGCACCTTTCCCTCCCACAAATCAGCCACTTCATAATATAATATTATCATGTAATGCAATGCTTCTGGCTCCCAATTTTTTTCTTTCCAGATTTCCACTCAATTGAAGCCATCAGCGAATTACAATTTTAAG
Organism: Diospyros kaki; assembly: GCA_036245055.1. Lineage (NCBI taxonomy): Eukaryota > Viridiplantae > Streptophyta > Magnoliopsida > Ericales > Ebenaceae > Diospyros > Diospyros kaki. The sequence continues at coordinate 2,531,994 of BSEG01000005.1, read as the reverse complement.
TAGCTTTTCCCGAGCCCAGAGTTCGAAAGAAAAAAATAAAAAACTTTCAAACTACAGGGTTCGGACATTTAGGAGAATAAATCTTCCAATTTCTTGCTTTCTTCTGAATTCTACAATCAGGAAAATATTGAATTTTTTAATTTCTAAAATACGAGAAAATAGAGTGATATAATGTAGTTGTATATTTAAAAAGGTAAAAATAATTTTTTTAGCTTATTTTCATCATATTAAATTTTAGTAGAAAATTTCTGTAAAGAGCAAAACACGTTGCTTAAATAGAATTTCTCTTATTAATTATATTAATTAAGCGTGTTTAATGCAAGAATTACAGTACTAATCACTTTAAACTATAAAATAAAAATAATAAAAACTTTGATAAAATATTGGTATCATCTAACCACTTGAACTATTATATATAGTGTAATTCAACAATGGAAACGTTGAAAAAAAATAAAAACAGGAATTGGTTAGAGATAGTAAGTAATGACAATTTAACAACTAATTTTGTACAGTGAACGTTTTGTTTAATCATATCATTAAGTTGGTTAGAAATCGACTTCATTTGATCAGAAAAAAAAAAGAACAACTCTATGCCACATATTCTCTAGCTAGCAAAAGTGCAAGGGCGTTGGGAAGCTTCTGAAAACACTTCAATTTGATGGAGAGAAGTCATAAAATTAATCAGCAATGAAATTAAGCAGCTCCAAATTAAAACCCACAAACTTTATTCCACATGGGAGAATCAGATTCACAAGCTTTTAATTTAAGAATCCATGCTCCCCTTTTTGAAGCCTGAAATAATGGCACCAAAGGAGATTTTGTTGGATAAGGATGATGGCACACCACACTACTAGTACTAAGCTGGATGTTTCAGGATCAAAGGGCCTCTAATCAATTTAGTCACGGCCTTGCAAATGAACCCACAAATTGCAGCTCATTTTGAACACTTTTTTTGCAGACCATAAAGGTGAGAAATTAAGTGGCAACATGGCAGTCATTTTGGTCACGGTTTTGCAAATGTAGATCAAAGAAAGAAAGGTGTCACGGGGATCAAGAGCTGTTTGAATTCATCTTGGAGCAACTTTGGGTCTTCTAACATCCCTTGTGGATATGGTTTTGGATAGAATTGGATAAGTGATATTGAATCCCTTTTTTTTATTCATTGGAGGAAAATATATAGCAAACTCGAAAAACATACATTTTTGTTTGTATGACTAAAATTACTGAAATATTCTTACATTAAATTAGTTCTTTGGATTATAGATTTCTAGAAGAGCCTAATATTGAATGCATATGAGATGAGTTGGGTTGGGTTATGTTTTGAATCTATCTGGAGGTTTCTTCTCCTTCGAATATGGCTTTGAATGGCCTTTAAAGATGATTTATTCTTTATTTTTGTCCCCTAGATTAATCTATGACATGAAAAAAAGAAAAGAAATAAAGAGAAAGCTTTTACAAAGAAAATATTCCTAAAGGGGGGCAAAGCCAAAGAGACATCACGTAGAAGTTTCCCTTATTTGTCTTGACAAAGAAGTTCAAAGTTGCATTCATTCAATAACAAGGATTACAATTGGAAAAGGGGTTGAAGGTAGACAGTTTTGCAACAAAGAGATTATCATGGATAATAATACATTACTGTAAACAGTACATTTCATGTGATTTTTGTCAGCATTAAACTATTTAGTTTTAGATATTAGAAAATAATTTGTCAACATTACGAGAGCCAAGAGAAATTAATTTAAGCAATAAGTTAATAAAAATATTTAATATAATCGTAAGACTCACGTTACAATTTAATAACGTTCGGTCATAATATTCACAATCTAAATATGCAATAATTATTTATAATTTTAAAATGTATTTATCTTCAACCATAAATATAATTTGGTCTTTTTTTTTTTTTTTTTAACTATAAGGATTTGGGTTTCCATGTATACATAAGAAGACTATGATTATGATGCTTAAGCCCATGGAACTGACATGAGAGACTAGAGAAAGAACCCAACAAGACTACGGGCCCAAAGGTCATATAGTTTATTTGGCCCAAATCCCAAAATAAACCCTGACATGGGTCCGTTAGTAGATATGCCTGCCTAACAAAGTCTCCAACGCTTTAAATTTTGGATACAAATGTTAAGACCAGATTTAGATTAGTTGCTACTAGTAGTCAGCATACGGTTCAAATTGAATATATTATTTTTTTAAAAAAAATTGAATGGAATCGATTGAATAGATGTTTAAACTAAATAAATCAAAAATTAAAAAATTAAAAATTAAACTAACAAAAAAACTGAATAAAATAAAAAATTTAGTAAAAATGACATTGTTTTTGATATTTCGATTGATTAAGTTATTTTTATTTTTTTAATACAGAGATCGAATCGAATTGAAGCGAAATAATTAAAATATTCAAATTTAAAAATCAAATCGAATTGAAATATAAATTAAACCAAACTGAATCACCAATTTTATCCAATCGAATTTTGATATTTTAGTTTAACTGATATGTTGCTCACGGTTAGTTGCTGCCAGTCTCTTGTGTTTTAATTTGTTTTATTACAGTTGGGTCTATTGGTTTTCATGTGTCCTTGGTCAATGGTTTCTTACTATTCTTCTGATTTTAATAATAAAATTAACATTTTTATCATATTTTTGTTGTGCTGAATTGATAGTTATATATTCATATATTTATTGTATTTGATCTCCATATCTATTATTAAATTTTTAAACAAAGCTTATTTTATTTTATCAACAATTAATAATTATGTTATTTTAAAAGAGTAACAAAACCAACCAATAGAATAGCATTACCCTATATAATATACAAGTACTTAACAGAATTATATTATAAGATAAGAAACCCAACGGCTAGAAGGGCAGCCTACTATTGTGGTAAATTACCAGAAGCCTGGCCCAATATGATAACCAAACCTAGAACGTTGCGGTAATGATGCAAGGACGCACACAAGACTATAGGCCCAAATCCCAAGGGCAGCCCAGCCCATAGAATGCCTACGGTTTCCTGAAAAGTGACAGCATTCGCCGCATTCAAATTTAAACCAATTCTCCTTCAACGCTTCAAATTTGGAAAAAGCAGTAAAATTAATTACGTGTCTCAGCAAAATCAATTGTTTCTTATGTTGATAATTTTATTGCTGATAAATACGCAGTTGTTCATCCGATAAGTGAAGGATTAATTAGGATAGCGATGAGTAGTCCATCATAAAGTAGGAAGTAAGATACGGATCCCAGAGGTTTAGTCGGAATAGGATTTCCATCAACTAGAATTTAATGTTCAGTAGGATTAATAGTTAGGATTGAAATTTAGCGCAAGATAGAAGAAGATTTCAGTGTTCAACTAGTAATAGGATTTCTACGGAATTATAAGTATGTGGTAGACTGAATTGTGACTTCATTCTTCGCTTCAGATCTCTTCGGATTCTGATCTTCTTCTTCTTCTTCTTCTTCTTCTTTTTGCAGAAACACCGGTGAATTAATTAGCAGAAAACATGCCGGCAGCTGGTTTTGGTCCGGGTCCCGGCAACGGGAAGGAATACCCGGGCAAGCTCACCCCCTACGTCACCGTGACCTGCATGGTCGCCGCCATGGGCGGCCTCATCTTCGGCTACGACATCGGTATTTCCGGTAAGCATATATATAAACGCAGTTGACGACGTGATCTTAAGATTTTCAATTTCCGGCTTCATGTAATCAACGTATGCAATTTCAGTTGCGGTTAATAACCCTCAGCCCATGCATGAAATTAATTACAGGTGGGGTGACATCAATGGATTCGTTCTTGGAACGGTTCTTCCCGTCCGTGTACGAGAAGGAGAATGCCGCCAACTCAACGAACCAGTACTGTAAATTCGACAGCCTGACGCTGACGACGTTCACGTCGTCCTTGTACTTGGCGGCTTTGCTGTCGTCGCTGGTGGCGTCGACGGTGACCAGGAGGCTCGGCAGGAAGCTGTCGATGCTGCTGGGAGGCGTGCTGTTCTGCGCCGGAGCGGTCATCAATGGGTTCGCTCAGGCAGTGTGGATGCTCATCCTCGGGCGGATTTTGCTCGGCTTCGGCATCGGATTTACCAACCAGGTACGTAAATAAATTTAGGAAAATCTCTTTTTAAATTAGGATGTTTGTTGCTGCATGTGTTTGTTCCGATCGATCGATGTTGGTTTTGTTCAAGGCCATGCATGCTCCTTTTTGCTTGGATCAAAAGATTTCCGTCTTCCGATATTCCTTTTTTGGCTTGTTTTCTGGGTTAATTCCCACAACCGTACGTGCATGAACAAAAATTGTCTTGTCCAAAACAAGGATTTTGTTTTTTTATTTTCTGAACTAATTATTTGATTCTCTTAAGATTTCAATTTTTTCTTTTCACGTCCCTTCTTTGTTTTCTTTCTTCGGACAATCTTTAATGACAAATTTTGTTGCTCTCTGAAACAAATAGCTAGCGCATTGCTTTTGATTCCTAACAGTTTAGAACTGCTTCCACTGCACTGCACTGCACTGCACTGTTGTTATCCAGATCTGATTCGGAATCCAGCTTTCAAATGAGATCAATGTATTTGAAAAGATACAGCAATATATGGATTTTCTGAAAGAAAGTTCAGTCTGATCTTCCGATCCTACTGATTATCTTTTTCAGTTCTGTGATCTATTGATTAGTCATTCTTCTCTTTCAACTGCCATCCATATCTTTGCTCTGACCTTCTGTCTCTCTGGGTTCTTGTAATCAGTTGATACAGAAGTGCCATTTAATTAATTAGATAGATTAAATCTTGCAGGTCGAGCTGTTGATTGATTTGAATCAGTTTTTATATTGCCACCCCATTATTGGTCGGTTGGTTGGTTAATAAACAAAAATTTGAAGAATTCCTTGTTTCTCTTTGCACATGAAACAGGAGAGGAGCACGCGTCAGCGAAGGCGACCTTTTTCTTTTTTTTATATTAATTTTTACCTTATTTTTATCCAAATTTAGTTATTGGATTTATTCCTTAAATTTCTAATTAAGATCAATAATTCCATTTGAATCTCTCACGTTCGGCTTAATAGTAAGAGTTTATGTTTTATTATTACAAAATTAAATTACTGACCATTTGTTTTTTGATATTTGGGAACAGTCTGTGCCACTGTATCTCTCTGAGATGGCTCCTTACAAGTACAGAGGAGCACTGAACATTGGGTTTCAATTGTCTATCACAGTCGGCATCCTGGTGGCCAACGTCTTGAACTACTTCTTCGCCAAGATCGAAGGTGGGTGGGGATGGCGGCTGAGCTTGGGCGGTGCAGTAGTCCCAGCCCTCATAATCACAATCGGATCATTAATCCTGCCGGAAACCCCCAATTCGTTGATCGAGCGTGGACTGCACGACGAAGCCAGGGCTAAACTGAAGAGAATTCGGGGCGTTGAAGACGTGGACGAGGAGTTCAACGACCTTATTGTCGCCAGTGAGACATCAAAGCAGGTGGAGCATCCATGGATGAATCTGTTGCAGAGGAAATACAGGCCTCAACTCACCATGGCCGTCGTCATTCCCTTCTTCCAACAACTCACCGGCATCAACGTCATCATGTTCTATGCTCCCGTTCTGTTCAAAACAATTGGCTTCAAGAGCGACGCTTCGCTAATGTCTTCTGTAATCACCGGGGGCGTGAACGTTCTTGCAACCTTGGTTTCAGTCTACGGCGTTGATAAGTGGGGAAGAAGATTCTTGTTCCTCGAGGGTGGCGCCCAAATGCTCATCTGCCAGGTAATTGTCATTTATATATCCTGATTCCTGACTGAAATTGAATTCTTGATTGATTAATTAACTTCTTTTTTTTTTCTCTAGTACATACATTGTTCACTGATTTACTACTATTATATTTTGGACAGGCCGTTGTTGCAGCTTGCATTGGCGCTAAATTCGGAATAGATGGGAATCCAGGGGAGGTGCCCAAGTGGTACGCCATAGTCGTGGTGACATTCATATGCATCTACGTCGCAGGCTTTGCCTGGTCGTGGGGGCCTCTTGGCTGGCTCGTTCCTAGTGAAATCTTCCCACTGGAAATCCGGTCTGCTGCTCAGAGTATCAACGTATCAGTCAATATGATCTTCACATTCGCAGTGGCGCAGGTGTTCTTGACAATGCTGTGCCACTTGAAGTTCGGATTGTTCGTCTTCTTCGCGTTCTTTGTGGTGCTAATGACCATTTTTGTATTCTTCTTCTTGCCGGAGACGAAGAACATTCCGATAGAAGAGATGATAATTGTATGGAAAGAGCATTGGTTCTGGTCGAGGTACCTGAATGATCCCAACAATGGATCTGTTGAGACGAGTAAAGGTGGCCAGCCTACTGAGTCTGTGTGATTTGCTCGACTGGGTACATTTAGGTGCATAATTACGTACAAATTGGAGAGAGGGGATGAGGAAGGATTAATTAGTTTGTCCACCTTAGTATTTTTTTTTTTTTCATATTCTGAAAAGAAGCGTAATATTTTATTTTATTTTTCATATTTTGAAAAGAGCTGGTGAATTAGATTATTATCTTATAGTTGGATCATCCTTTTTATTTCTGATTCTTTGGTAGCAGTATATAATATATTTGGTATTCTTTTTTCTTTTTGTTTAGTAGTTCATCGTATTACCTCAAATATCCAAGAATCTTGTTGTAATTTACTGATTTTACGGTTTGATCTTTGTTGCTCATATAAATGACCCAAAATGGCACCATTCTAATCAAATGGCTTTGACTCGTGCGTGCTACATCCATGGATGGACTGATAACGGAGTCATTTTTTTGACGGATTTCCATCTTCTCCTTAAGTATCTCTCTGCTGCGTCTTTACCCAAAAAGAGGGCTTTGATTTTCAGTCTACAGCCATAAGCAACTTTCCTTGTTGCTCTAAGTAACGATTTCAACCAGAATATTAATTTGTTGTATTTATTTGTGCATTCAGTTAGACAATAGCACGGGCTATGCAATAAAAGTAGGTACTCAGAGGAGTTAGTGTTTGTGTAAGACCCATTAAAAAGCCTAAAAGTTTAAAATATTTTTTTTATTAAAAGGCATAAAATTTTCATACATAAGGTCCCATATAACACGCAAACCAGATAACTTCGACATCTAAAAATTTCTTCGAAAAAATAATTAATTATCCATAAAGAATTCTAATTCTGAAATAATTTTACAATATTAGGATAAACATTATCCATAAAAGATAGATGTTATTCAAAATAATTTTAGTCTCAACTAGAGTGGAATTAATTAAGATAAACATGATCTATAAAAGATAAATGTCATCTATAATAATTATATAAAGGTTATTTATAAAAATCTTAATTCTATTACACTAAAAATTATTTTATATTTCTCTATAAATAAGGAGTCACTCATTTTTTAAAAAGTAAGACATATCTGATACTAATTTTAATATAATTTTTTTTATTATATTCAATATTTAACTTAAGTATCGGAGTATTTGTGTAGGGGTTTTCTCGCTTCCTCTAATTATTTTCTTATTTTTATAAATTTAAATAATTAATTAAATAAATTTATTGTTGTATCCAACTATTAAGGTGAGCTAATGGCAGATGTGGGGTGACAGTACAGTAATTAGTATGGCGTTTGTTTAATTTTTTTTATTAAATATATCTATATATATTATAATAAAATAGCTATGAATTTTTTTTCCTGCTCATTTCTATTTTCTATTTTGATATTTTATTATATTTTATTTAATTTTTTACTTAGCCAAAATAAAAATTTTATAGGTCATTAATTAAGTCTGAGTTTGTAGAAAAGGTGTAGTTCTTGAAACCAGTAAATGATTTTTTTCATGATTAAATAATATTTGGAGAATATATAAATATGCTGGTATATGAAAAGATAAGATCTAATACATATTATTAATTTTTAAATATTAATATAAAATTTTAATTAAAATAAATTATAGAAAAATAATTTTTTTTAAATTGGGAAAAATCTTGAGATATCAAGTAATACTGCCAAATACCGACTGACAAGTAAATTTTTTTAAAAAATAAATTTAATTTTTTTATTTTATTTCCCATAATTTACCTCTCATTCATTCTCAATAAAACCACTACTCAAAACTCTAAAACTCTTAATTAGTTTCAGAATCATGCAAAAAAAGTACAAATCTTATATATGTTTACTTAATTTTAAAAAATAATTAGTTTGTTGGTTATGTTAAATTAGTTATTTAGGCAAAATTGAATTATTTTAAATAAATTGTTTAAGTTATTTTGAAAATTTTATTATATTTTATATTTTTATTATTTATGTTACTAATTTATTATATATTGTCATATTATTTATTATTTTGTATAAGATATTTATATTTATCATATGTTAAATTAGTTATTAGTTTGTGAAAAATGTATAGTTCTTGAAACCTGTAGCGTGTAGATGAAATTTATGGTTGTGAGGTTGTCAATTTTAAATAAGGGTGTGTTTGATAGCATGAAAAATGCATAAAAAATATCAAATCCAAGGAATTGAATTCCATCTTTGCAGTGTCGGAGCCAAGGAATAATTTTAGTTCAGGCCAAGGGCTAATTTTAGCGCTGGCCAAATTATAAAAATTATAATTATTCATACTAATATATATATAAAAAATTGAAAAAATAAAAAAATCAGCTAGCCAAAACGTGGCTCCGCCACTACATCTTTGGTGTTTGACATATTATATTTTCTATAGAATTTAATTTTATAATACAACCATTAAAGTATGTTTTTGGCTATTTTTTATGAAAAATTCCATTTAGGAGGAGATGATTTTTGTTTTTTATGAAAATTAAAAAATATTTTTCTTTTCAACTAAATAATATCAAACACATCATAAATTTAATATATATGAACTTTCGTACATCGTATGGGGATGAACTAGTTTTTTACTATAAGGATTAAGCCCATGGAAGTGACACGAGAGACTAGAGAACGAACTCAAACTTCAGAAGGCCAGCCCACTGTGGCAATTATCAAAGCTTAGCCGAAATTGGGAAACAAAGAAAATGGAAAACGGGCCCATGTTTGGGTAAATGCATGGACACAAGACCCTGGGCCCAAAGGCCATATAGTTTATAAGGCCCAAATCCCAAACTAAACCCTGGAATGGGTCTGTTAATAGGTTATATGCCCGCCTAACGATGGTGCTAGAACTGTCGGTGGTTTTTCTTAAATCCAATATTAGGAAATAAAATAAGTAGGGTGTAATCATCGCCTCATTTTTGGATTATTTTATTTCATTTTAAATTTGTCTCTTTCCCTTGCATCTGATTTATATAAAATGATGCTATTTATTTGTTTTTTATAGTCTTATTTAGTGGTTTCACGACCAAAATCTTTAACATGTCTTAAAAGTCTATAGAATTAAATCAATATTATGAACAAATTAAAGGCCAACACGGTGTATTTGGACGTCGTGTTATTTATTTATTTTTTACATAAAAAAACATCTTTTAAGAAAAATTAAGCAATATTCATGGAAAACCATTTGCTAGTTTCCTCTTTTAGTTTTACATCAGTAGATTTGAGTGATTTTATTATAATTATAGTAGTAATATTTTATATTACATTAGTGACATATATAATTAATTAGACTATATGAAAAAAAATACAATTTTATTAAAATAAATTGAAGGGAAACAAAAATAATATTATATCCAGCTTCATAAATCAACAAACAAGTTAAAAGAAAAATAAAATATTAAAAAGCATTATAATACTATAGTACTGTACTAACTCCCAACTCATGCAATTGCAGCTATACAACTGCCAACTCATGCAATTGCTGCTATACAACTGCCCACTCATGTACTCAATATAGTTATATAAATATGAACTCATACACTCAATCCTGCTATATAAATACCAACTCATGCACTCAATAATGTAGCTATATATATGACTACCTTATAACTACAAGATGTATTTGGTAACACTTCTCATGCGTACATTGCTAACATGCACTTCTCTTCCACTGTAGACCTTTTATCATCTCAATGGATCCATTGTTAGGATAATCAACATCATTCAAGTACCAGGACCAGAACCAGTGGTCCTTCCAAACAATCGCCATCTCTTCAATTGGAATGTTCCTTGTCTCCGGCAAGAAGAAGAACACGAAAATGGTCATCCGCACCACGAAGAAGGCTATGAAAATGAACAGACCGAACTTGAGGTGGCAAAGCATTGACAAAAACACCTGCGCCACAGCGAAGGTGAAGATCATGTTGACGAACACGTTGATGCTCTGAGCCACAGTAGCTAGCATAGGTGTTCTTGACAATGCTCTGCCACTTGAAGCTTAGGTTGTTCATCTTCGACTTTGTGTTCTTCATGGTGCTGATGGCCATTTTTGTGTTCTTCTTACTAGAGATGAAGGACATCCCGATTGAGGAGATGGTGATTGTATGGAAGGAGCACTATATGTGTAAAGTGGACGGATTGAAGAAGAAGAAGAAGAAGAAACATCCGTTGATGAGTATGTGTGATTTGCTCGAATGAGTTCATTTAATTAGCTGCATAATTAAGTAGAGAGGGATTAATTAGTTCCTTCTCCTTAGTATTTTTTTTTTTCATATTTTGAAAAAAATCTTAGTATTTTATTTTTTTGATATTTTTAAAAGAACATATGAATGAAATCAATTATTATATATCTCATAGTTGGATCATAATTCCTTTTATTTTTGATTTTCTGGTAGCAGTATATAATATTTATTATTATTATTATTATTTATTTTTTCTTTTTATTTAGTAGTTGATCGTATTATCCCAATATTCAAGAATCGTGTTGTAATTATTTACTGGTTTTAAAGCTTGATCTCCAGTCTACTGCTCATAAAAATGATCCAAAATGGCACCATTTTAATCAAAATGGCTTATTCCTTTTTGTTTTTGTTTACTATTTCACCATTAATTCTAATCAAAATTAATGGCTTTAATTTGACTCGTGCGTGCTACATCGATCCATGGATGGACTGATTACGGAGTCATTATTTGATAGATTTCCATCTTCTCCGTAATTGTCTCTCTGATGCGTACGTCTTTACCCAAAAAGAGGGCTTTGATTTTCAGTCTAGCTACAGCCATAGGCAACTTTCCTTGTTGCTCTAAGTAATTATGATTTATTTCAACCAGAACAATATTAATTTGTTGCATTTATTTGTGCATTTAGCTAGACAAGACAATAGCACGGGCTATGCAATAAAAGTTGGTAATTACAGGAAATGGCAGATATGGGGTGACAGTATAGTAATTAGTATGGTTTTGTTTAATTTTGTATGCAGAAACTATGCCCGTATTCCATCAATTTTGTTTTGGGGGCCATTTTGGGCACATTGAATGGGTTTTCGACCATTTTCGGCACTGTGTTGGGATATATTCCAGCCTTTTCAGTCACTGTTAGAGAGGGAACTATACTAGTTGTTTAATAGGTGAAAATTATAATTTCGTCCCTCAATTTTAATATATATATATATATATTTTGTAGAATTTTAAATTTTTTGTTATTCAAAAGGTGCCCCAAATTATACAAAATCACTCATTTAACATGTGATATAATTTTACATTATTCTTTAAAATTTTCTTCATTGTTGCAGTCAATATTATTGGGATTAATGGCAATGGCATATAAATATATAGAAGATATATCAGTACTGGCCACTGGCATATAAATATATAGAAAATATATAGAAGTAGAATAATCCCAGTGGCCAGTACCGATATATCTTCTATATATTTATATGCCATTGCCATTAAAGGTCCATCTGTGAATTGGGGGCCCGCATTAATCTACAGTGTAATAAGCCCTTTGGTTATGGGGCACTTTACTAATTTCTTGAGCCATGCGTGCAATGTTAAATGTTGTAATTTCAATTAATTATTAAGTAAGTCCAATGTCAACGTTATTATTTTAAATCTATACGTACGTTAATTATGAGGATGTGGCATCTTTTGCATATTTATCAATTACCATTCTATAAAATATTTAGAGAACATATAATCAAATTTTTTTTTTATTGTATGATTTACAGTTACAGGAAAAAATTGTTATATGTCTTGTCCTTATAATTTACATGCACGGGGTAAATTAATTTCATTAATTAGTATCCTATTATGTTGTTTAATTGATCATTTTGAGAGCCATTTTTATGTACTGAAAAGCTTCTATACTTTTAATTATTTGCAAACATACCGGCTCCCTTAATTTTAGCATCAGGCACAGTCAATTTTAATCTAAAGTGGAGTAATATTAATTTTAATATATTTAATTAAATTACATAAAATTAAAGCTAATCTAAAATGACGAGAGCTCACATCAGTCAGAAATAGACTTTGAGGGGTGGTTGGCACCTACAAACACTCTACACTCAACTCAATAAAAGAGTAAATTGACAGAGTGTCAATATGCAATAAAAGAACATATTTGGACTCTTGGTAAAGTTAGTTTATATAAAAGAATGAGGGGTTCTCTTACATGCATCCTTGCATGAGGTATTATAGGATGATGGTACTGAATATCCGACGCTAACGAAACTTCCTGACAATAGTATGATACTGACGAGATTCTTATTAATGTGAATGAAATCCATCATAAATTTATTTGACGAAAAACGTTATCATCTAGTTGACTGAGTCTGCAAGAAAAAAAATATTCACGAAGCATAATGAGGTCCTATGCAAACATTTTATATTATTTTTGTTTCCCTTCAATTTATTTTTAAAAAATTGTATGCTTTTTATATAGTCTTATTATATACGTCACTAATGTAATATAAAATATTACTACTATAATTATAAAATCACTCAAATCTACTGATGTAAAACTAAAAGAAAAAACTAGCAAATGGTTTTTCATGAATATTGCTTAATTTTTCCTAAAAGATGTTTTTTTATGTAAAAAATAAATAAATAACACGACGTCCAAATACACCGCGTTGGCCTTTAATTTGTTCATAATATTGATTTAATTCTATAGACTTCTAAGACATGTTAAAGATTTTGGTCGTGAAACCACTAAATAAGACTATAAAAAACAAATAAATAGCATCATTTTATATAAATCAGATGCAAGGGAAAGAGACAAATTTAAAATGAAATAAAATAATCCAAAAATGAGGCGATGATTACACCCTATTTATTTTATTTCCTAATATTGGATTTAAGAAAAACCACTGACAGTTCTAGCACCATCCTTAGGCGGGCATATCTATTAACAGACGCATTCCAGGGTTTACTTTGGGATTTGGGCCTTATAAACTATATGGCCTTTGGGCCCAGGGTCTTGTGTCCATGCATTGACACAAACATGGGCCGGTTTTCCATTTTTTTGTTTCCCAATTTGGGCTAAGCTTTGGTAATTGCCACAGTGGGCTGGCCTTTTGAAGTTTGGGTTCGTTCTGTAGTCTCTCATGTCACTTCCATGGCCTAATCCTTATAGTAAAAAAAAAAAAATTATTTAATACAAAAGAAATTAAACAAACGCCATACTAATTGGTGTACTATCACCCCACATTTCCCATTAGTTTGAATATAATAATAAATTTATTTAATTAAAAATATCGTTATCAAATTATTTGAATCTGTAAAAATAATAAAATAATTAAAGAATACGGGAAGATTCTTATACATATGCTCCGATACTTAAATTAAACACTAAATATAATGAAAAAAACTACATTGAAATTAATATTAGATATGTCCTATATTTTCAAAAATGGATGATTGTTTATTTATAAGGGAATATGGAATAATTTTTAATATAAGTGTGTAAAAGAATTAAGATTCTTGTAAATAACTCTTATCTTAATTAATCTTAATCTGACTGAGACTATAATTGTTATAGAAGATATCTATCTTTTATAGATGATGTTTATCATGATTAATTTTAGTTTGATTGATACTAAAATTGTTATAGATAGCATCTATTTTATACAAATGACGTTTATCCTAATATTTTAAAATTATTTCAGAATTAAAATTCTTTATAGATAATTAATTATTTTTTCAGAGAAATTTTCAAACGTCAAAATTATCTTGTTTGCACTTTTATGTAAGACCATCCATGTATAAGAAATTTATGCCTTTTAATTTAAAAAAAAAATATTTTAAGCTTTTAAATTTTTTAATGAGCCTTTACATATGAGAACACCTGTAATTACCAACTTTTATTGCATAGGCCGTGCTATTGTCTAGCTAAATGCACAAATAAATACAACAAATTAATGTTCTGGTTGAAATCATTACTTAGAGCAACATGGAAAGTTGCCGATGGCTGTAGACTGAAAATCAAAGCCCTCTTTTTGGGTAAAGACGTACGCATCGGAGAGACAATTAAGCAGAAGATGGAAATTCGTCAAATAATGACTCCGTAATCAGTCCATCCATGGATGTATATAGCACGCACGAGTCAAAGCCATTTTGATTAGAGTGGTGCCATTTTGGGTCATTTTTATGAGCAACAAAGATCAAACTGTAAAATCAGTAAATTACAACAAGATTCTTGGTCATTTGAGGTAATACGATGAACTACAAAAAAGAATACTAAATATATTATATACTGCTACCAAAGAATCAGAAATAAAAAGGATGATCCAACTATAAGATAATAATCTAATTCATCAGCTCTTTTCAAAATATGAAAAAAATAAAATAAAATATTAAGGTTCTTTTCAGAATATGAAAAAATATATATATACTAAGGTGGACAAACTAATTAATCCTTCCCCATCCCCCCATCCAATATGTACGTAATTATTATGCAGCTAAATGGACCCGGTCAAGCAAATCACACGGACTCAGTAGGCTGGCCACCTTTACTCGTCTCAACAGATCCATTGTTGGGATCATTCAGGTACCTCGACCAGAACCAATGCTCTTTCCATACAATGACCATCTCTTCAATCGGGATGTTCTTCGTCTCCGGCAAGAAGAAGAATACAAAAATGGTCATTAGCACCACGAAGAACGCGAAGAAGACGAACAATCCGAACTTCAAGTGGCACAGCATTGTCAAGAACACCTGTGCCACTGCGAATGTGAAGATCATATTGACTGATACGTTGATACTCTGAGCAGCAGACCGGATTTCCAGTGGGAATATTTCACTAGGAACGAGCCAGCCAAGAGGCCCCCATGACCAGGCAAAGCCTGCGACGTAGATGCATATGAATGTCACCACGACTATGGCGTACCACTTGGGCACCTCCCCTGGATTCCCATCTATTCCGAATTTAGCGCCAATGCAAGCTGCAACAACGGCCTGTCCAAAATATAACAGTAGTATAAATCAGTGAACAATGTATTTACTAGACAAAAAAAACAAGTTAATTAATCAATCAAGAATTCAATTTCAGTCAGGAATCAGGATATATAAATGACAAATACGTACCTGGCAGACGAGCATTTGGGCGCCACCCTCGAGGAACAAGAATCTTCTTCCCCACTTATCGACGCCGTAGACTGAAACCAAGGTTGCAAGAACGTTCACGCTCCCGGTGATTACAGCAGACATTAGCGAAGCGTCGCTCTTGAAGCCAATTGTTTTGAACAGAACGGGAGCATAGAACATGATGACGTTGATGCCAGTGAGTTGTTGGAAGAAGGGAATGACGACGGCCATGGTGAGTTGAGGCCTGTATTTCCTCTGCAACAGATTCATCCATGGATGCTCCACCTGCTTTGATGTCTCACTGGCGACAATAAGGTCGTTGAACTCCTCGTCCACGTCTTCAACGCCACGAATTCTCTTGAGTTTAGCCCTGGCCTCGTCGCGCAATCCACGCTCGATCAACGAATTGGGGGTTTCCGGCAGGATTAATGATCCGATTGTGATTATGAGGGCTGGGACTACTGCACCGCCCAAGCTCAGCCGCCATCCCCACCCACCTTCGATCTTGGCGAAGAAGTAGTTCAAGACGTTGGCCACCAGGATGCCGATTGTGATAGACAATTGAAACCCAATGTTCAGTGCTCCTCTGTACTTGTAAGGAGCCATCTCAGAGAGATACAGTGGCACGGACTGTTCCCAAATATCAAAAAACAAATGGTCAGTAATTTTATTTTGTAATAATAAAACATAAACTCTTACTATTAAGCCGAACGTGAAAGATTCAAATGGAATTATTGATCTTAATTAGAAATTTAAGGAATAAATCCAATAATTAAATTTGGATAAAAATAGGGGGAAAATTAATATTAAAAAAAAAGGTCGCCTTCGCTGACGCGTGCTCCTCTCCTGTTTCATGTGCAAAGAGAAACAAGGAATTCTTCAAATTTTTGTTTATTAACCAACCAACCAACCAATGATGGGGTGGCAATATAAAAACTGATTCAAATCAATCAACAGCTCGACCTGCAAGATTTAATCTATCTAATTAATTAAATGGCACTTCTGTGTCAACTGATTACAAGAACCCAGAGAGAGAGAAGGTCAGAGCAAAGATATGGATGCATGGCAGTAGAAAGAGAAGAATGACTAATCAATAGATCACAGAACTGAAAAAGATAATCAGTAGGATCGGAAGATCAGACTGAACTTTCTTTCAGAAAATCCATATATTGCTGTATCTTTTCAAACACATTGATCTCATTTGAAAGCTGGATTCCGAATCAGATCTGGATAACAACAGTGCAGTGCAGTGCAGTGAAAGCAGTTCTAAACTGTTAGGAATCAAAAGCAATGCGCTAGCTATTTGTTTCAGAGAGCAACAAAATTTGTCATTAAAGATTGTCCGAAGAAAGAAAACAAAGAAGGGACGTGAAAAGAAAAAATATATAGAAATCTTAAGAGAATCAAATAATTAGTTCCGAAAATAAAAAAACAAAATCCTTGTTTTGGACAAGACCATTTTTGTTCATGCACGTACGGTTGTGGGAATTAACCCAGAAAACAAGCCAAAAGGAATATCGGAAGACGGAAATCTTTTGATCCAAGCAAAAAGGAGCATGCATGGCCTTGAACAAAACCAACATCGATCGGAACAAGCACATGCAGCAACAAACATGCTAATTTAAAAAGAGATTTTCCTAAATTTATTTACGTACCTGGTTGGTAAATCCGATGCCGAAGCCGAGCAAAATCCGCCCGAGGATGAGCATCCACACTGCCTGAGCGAACCCATTGATGACCGCTCCGGCGCAGAACAGCACGCCTCCCAGCAGCATCGACAGCTTCCTGCCGAGCCTCCTCGTCACCGTCGACGCCACCAGCGACGACAGCAAAGCCGCCAAGTACAAGGACGACGTGAACGTCGTCAGCGTCTGGCTGTCGAATTTACAGTACTGGTTCGTTGAGTCGGCGACATTCTCCTTCTCGTACACGGACGGGAAGAACCGTTCCAAGAACGAATCCATTGATGTCACCCCACCTGTAATTTAATTCATGCATGAGCTGAGGGTTATTAACCGCAACTGAAATTGCATACGTTGATTACATGAAGCCGGAAATTGAAAATCTTAAGATCACGTCGTCAACTGCGTTTATATACATGCTTACCGGAAATACCGATGTCGTAGCCGAAGATGAGGCCGCCCATGGCGGCGACCATGCAGGTCACGGTGACGTAGGGGGTTAGGTTGCCCGGGTATTCCTTCCCGTTGCCGGGACCCGGACCAAAACCAGCTGCCGGCATGTTTTCTGCTAATAAATTCACCGGTATTTCTGCAACTTGAAGAAGAGGAAGAAGAAGATCAGAATCCGAAGCGATCTGAAGCGAAGAATGAAGTCACAATTCAGTCTACCACATACTTATAATTCCGTAGAAATCCTATTACTAGTTGAACACTGAAATTATTATCTTCTTCTATCTTGCGCTAAATTTCAATCCTAACTATTAATCCTACTGAACATTAAATTCTAGTTGATGGAAATCCTATTCCGACTAAACCTCTGGGATCTGTATCTTACTTGCTACTTTATGATGGACTACTCATCGCTATCCTAATTAATCCTTCACTTATCGGATGAACAACTGCGTATTTATCAGCAATAAAATTATCAACATAAGAAACAATTGATTTTGCTGAGACACGTAATTAATTTTACTGTTTTTTCCAAATTTGAAGCGTTGAAGGAGAATTGGTTTAAATTTGAATGCGGCGAAGGCTGTCACTTTTCAGGAAACCGTAGGCATTCTATGGGCTGGGCTGCCCTTGGGATTTGGGCCTATAGTCTTGTGTGCGTCCTTGCATCATTACCGCAACGTTCTAGGTTTGGTTATCATATTGGGCCAGGCTTCTGGTAATTTACCACAATAGTAGGCTGGCCTTCTAGCCGTTGGGTTTATTAAATAAGAACTACTGAACTAGTATACTAATATATAAATAATATGAGTATATTATAAAGGGTAACGCTATTCTATTGGTTGGTTTTGTTATAAAAAGAGGGTTACTCTATTATAAAATAAAATAATTATTAATTCTTAAAAAATTAAATAAGCTTTGTTTAGAAATTTAATAATAGATATCAAGATCAATTCGGCACAACAAAAATACGATAAGCATGTTAATATTGATATTAAAGTCAGAAGAACAGTGATAAACCATTAACTAGGGATACATGAAAACCAATAGATCCAAATTAAAACACAAGATTGAGAGATATGAACTTATTCATCTCTTTACTTTTGATTGAAGCTCGCCTGATTAATCAAAACTACTAAAGGGGGTGCCTTTCCCATAGTTTGCAGTTCCATCAACACAAAGCCACCGTCCCACAAAGAGCGCATCGCAGTTGAGATTGGGGGATGGAGTTGAAGAATTCCGTGGTCAACTTCAGTGCTTGAGTAATGGAGGCACAGCAACAGCCCTCCTTATTATCTTGTTATAGTAAGATCAATTCACGTGTCCGGAAAAGGGCTCGAGTTTAAGGCTTAAAGAGCAGCATCCCTTCGTCATTGGGGCCGAGTTGGTTGTTCACCATAAGACTATTACCCCAATGAAGCCCATAGTTAAGGGTACTGGTGATGATAGCTGAGCATTACCAAGCTATATATGCTCAAGAAGAGCACGCTCTTTAATGTCCCTTGGAATCCGAATTTACCCACCCCTTTACTTAGCCAAAAGAAAAGCAATGGTGGAAATGATACAAGGGCTGATTAATTACGACCAAGAATTGATCTGTTTTCAGCCAAGGAGGTGATGAGGAGAAGAGAGATCAGTGCTTTGTTTAGGAACGTGGTGGCAAACAGTTGCAGCTCTTCTCTCTTCTGGGTTGTGGCTTCCTCAAACCCCTCTTATTTATATATATAGTGAATTTCCCTTTATAAAACCTCAACATATATAGCCAAAGGCCGCTTTTGTCTGCAATCTGATAGGGGCAGGCCGGCTTCCGAGAACTGAGAAAACAAAGCCCATGGCCCGTATCCACTGCTTGAAGCAGGCACAGACCGGAACTTAAACAAACATCAATTTTAGTTTTAAATCAATTGAGTTAATTTACGAGTGAGGCTTGATACTCAACAGAGAGAAATCAACCATTTTTGCAGTGATAGTAAATAAATAATAAAGAAATAAACATCCATTAATTACTGGATCTCAATTTCAGTTTGGCTTCATATATATCATAATCGTAGGCACAACAGACTCATGCAGACCTTAATTTATGGTCCAGGAACTTGAACAAACTCGAGCCAACTTTGTATTATATTTGCATAATTTGCAGCGATATTACACGAAGAAAAGATCAACTACACACATATCTATAATTCTGTTTGATCTCCTATCTCTATTCTCTAATTTCTCAACCCTCTGCAACTGATGATTTTTTTATCTTTCTGTCAACTGCTAATTAAACTACAAGAAAAACATAACTACAGCCAAGTTTACTTCTTCATCAGAACCCGCCGCAGCTCCATCACCGAGCGACGGACTAACTCTGCGCCCAGCAGTTCAGGAACATGACTTTCTTAAGGGACTCGTCTACCCGCTTTCTCTCATCGTCCCGGCCCCGGCTTTGGTTTCCACCGGAAGACCCTTTGCCGGATTCTGAGAAAAAACCACCTCCGGAGAGTAACCTCAAACAGCCGGGCCAAAGGAGTTGAAGAAGGCAGCCGGAATTATCCTTGAAGCAGTACGTGCCAGTGAGGTCTTCGGCCATGGCTGCACTGGCCAACTTGAACACACTGCTGAGACAGCACATCTCTGTTTGTTTCAGAATTGCATTAGAAGAAGGAAAGGGGGGTGCGGAATACATAGCAGACTATGAGAAGAAGGTCTCGGTTGGGGAGTCTTAACGGATGACCAATGGTTTTATGGAATCCATGGTTTATGACTTTACCAGTGGCTAGCTGTTTGATGCTATTGCACAAATTTCATGTTTCAGCAATTTTGTCTACTTGTATCTCTGCACACGTTTCTAGCACCGAAACGAGCAAAAAAGAGGAAGAAAAAGGAAATGCCGTACCAAGAATGTATACTAAAAAGTCTGATAGTTTTGCTTAATTCACCTCACGCACAAGTGTAGGTGTAGTATATATATATATTGTATGAAGCTTGCTCAACACCTGCACGAGAGAGTGTAAGATGGGTTTACTTCTCATTGATAAATTATAAGCCTAATTATTTTGATGAACGTAAAGACATGCCCGGTGGAAAATGATATTTTGCAATTCTTTTTGTTCAAAAATTCTTATTAAGACTCCTATCGGTATATTAAGTATTTATTACATGATATTTTAATAATTATTAACTACTATGCTTTTGTCATTTCGGAATTTTCAATGATTTGTATAAAAAAGTTGCAATTTTAGGCATATCTTTACACGAACGGCCGGATTTATAGGCAGCTGGAAAATGGATAAATGTCCTGATGATTCGGTGATTCCCTCCCCGTCACTACATCATATCCACTATTTTCTCGATCCAATTCCGCGAAAAGCAAACGCTTATCCAATCAACAGGCCTAACTACTCTATTTAATATTTAAGCTTGTTTTTTTTTATTAAAAAAAAAAACAAGTAACAGTAGTGAACATGTATATCTAATTTTTCTGCAATAAACAAACAAAATGGGAAAGTAAGGCGGCTGTGGAATGCACAAGCACGAGAGACCCAAAGAGCAGGGCAACACCCAGCCAGCCAGCCATGACAACGCAAATAGGGCAGTCAGCCCCTCAGTCATGACAAAGGCTCACCAACTACAGCCCATAGAACGCCAGCCCATAGAACGCCCAACGGTTTACAGAAAACCTTCTGAATGTCCGAATTAATTCCTGTAAATAGACGGGCTAAGCAGTTTACCCTTCTTTAAGCCCGTCAAAATTTAGCGTACAAGTTGCGATGAATAGTTACTAAAGGTCAAAGAAAGCGGGGGGAAAGTAATAAAAGCTAATAAATATGTGGAGCCACCTGATTACAATACATCAAGTTATCTGCAAGAACGGCAATAGAGTGATCTAGTGACGCCTTATGAGAGAGAGCGAGAGCAAATATTAAATGAAAAATAATTATCTACAGGTTGGCGGAGACGGGCCATGTACTTAGCATCTTATGCAAAGATTAGACTCCACTCTTTTTGCATTTAGAGAAAACAAGTCTTGATCAACAAACTCTTTAAACAGAATATCGCGTGTACCAAGCCAAAAGATGAAAGGTAGAAAATGACTCATCCAGCCAAGATACACTCTTAGAAAGTTTTCCATGGATGCTTGGATTGGAAGCCAATACAGCTCCAATTTAAACGGAGTCTACCCCTTCAACCTGCTGCCGAGCAAGGTATCTTTCTCTTCGTTCTTTCTGGAGATCAGAATAGAATGGATAATGCACTTAACCAATTAAAAGTTTTAAAAGGCAAGAATTCACAGGTTTAAATTAAGTCGAGCTCACCCATTCATCTATCACAAGTCCTTCCCCAATAATCTTCGGGCCTGTATCCTCTGGAGGTTTCTTGCGAGCCTCAAGTGCAGCCTCAGCCTCAGCCAACTGGCGTTTAAGTTTTTCCAAAGCCTTGAAAGAATTAAGCACAATATCGTGAATTAACATTATATCAATGTGCATTCATGCAAGTATAAGCTCGTGCTTAACCGCAACAATAGTATAGCAAGGGAACTAAACCATACAGAATGATTAGAATCATATTTCAAATGTCTAGATAAGATTTACTTACTGGTGTGGGACGATCTACATCAAGAAATACAACTCGCAGAATCTGCTCAACTGCCACTTGATCCTTTTGCTCATCAAACTACAACAGAAGTAAAATATGACCTTTTTCAGGAATAACATCAGCAACACTCTCGTAGAGTTTAAAGAAAACAATGAATGATGCCGCAAGTTGGAAAGTGCTGAGAAAACTTGGGGGTACTTTTTATGCAAGCCTTCAAACAACTTAGATTTTCTACTGAAACTACACCTCATAGACTTATTTCAAAAGATCTATCATTTTCTGCACATTCAACAAAACCAGTGGCCATGACACTAGGCCATTACATAATATCAAAAAGTGATTTCTGTTCTAAAAACCAAAGTTGGGAGAACTTATCAAAACCCGTGCAGAAACTGTGACAGAATCTTGAAAACACTTAAAAATCAACTTCCAATAAAGTAGTGACAAAAATAAAAATTATTATAAGTAGCAACACTATGAATTAAGTTGTGTGAGACGTACCAGCTCAGGAGCATAGTCCACCGCTCCTTTCACCTTTAGGCTCATAATCTTAAATTTCACTCTGCTCTTTTGATCCAATGGCTTTTCATTGTTTTCTGGAGGCTCAACAAACTTGAATACTAGGAAGAACCATTCATAAAAATTAACCAAGAAGTAAAAATTTGTAGGAATCAAGTAAAAATAAAAATGATAGAAGAAATGCATTTGTACATCCATGAGCATGCAAGAGCAAATAAACATCACTTCCAGATAAAACATTTTTAGAAAACAAAGAACAATAAGTAAGAGGAGTTACCAGTTGCTATGATACTCTCACCCGGAGCAAGAATAGCTGCAGGAGGCCGCATGTAACAGCTTTTTGGCTCCGTTGTTTGAAACTAAAACGACAAAAACTAAATGTATCAAGTGTAATAACAAAACTTTCGTACTGGTACGCTATAATGTCACACGGGGTTCACTTTTAGTCAAGGACATAAAATAATGAAGTATCTGCCGATGAAACCCTGAAATCATGGTACTTTATCCAAGAACCGACAGCATCTGCAGACTGAAACCTATACATTACGGGCGAAAATTGAATACAGCTTTTTGGCCATACCTTAAAAGCTACATGAGACTTGCTTGTGTTTTTAATCCTTATAGCACTCTGCACTTGCTTACCAGGTTCATCTTGAAAACAATTTAACAATAAATAGATTGTCAGGTATAATGAACAAATCCAACAGATGGGAAAGGGATTAGTGTAGGAAGTTAGAATAAAAACATTTAAAAAACGAGCAGTTATTAGTATTCTCGAGCCATTGATGCTACACACACAATATTTCACAATCAAATGGGGAAAAAAATCCTAGAAGGAATCGCAACAGTATCCCAGAAAAGGTACTTAAGAGATAAGTGCGTAAATGGCATATTTCACCATATTGATAGACAAGAGCATTAGGCAGATGATTTTTCCACCATTAAAAGAGAGAAAATAGTCAAAAAGGGGGAAAAAAAAAAAAAACCAAAATGGAAACATGAACTGTTGACAAAATAAATGAAACTTGAATTTCTCAAAATTAAGAAATATAGCAGGAACATAAACCAGACTAGAAGAAGGATAAATGCAATAGGGCAACAAGAGAAAAGCCTTTATCCATCATGTAAAGGACAACACAAATTGTTCCCAACAAGGTCATGTTTTTTGGACAAGTTAAAAGAAACAATGAACACAATCATGCATGTGGCCCTCATGGGGAACATGCCATCAAAGCAAAAAGAAGAAAGAGGGCAGTTGACGAAACAAATCATTAAGCCGCATATAGACAGAGTTAAAGAAAACGTGTTTAAGCTGACATGACCAGCTACATCGTATGAGAGAGAGAGAGAGAGAGAGAGAGAGAGAGAGAGAGAGAATTTGGTTGTGGAAGGACACAACCCACGATTGGTATCACAGGGCCAACACTTTGCAGTAGCATGGGGCCCTATGGCACTTGTCACAGATGGCATCAAACAAGCCTGCCAATGGTCACCTCACAAGAACACAAAACATTCGAGGCCCACAAGCAAACAAACAAACAAAAAAACAGTATGAGTGAAACATGCAGCAGAAGCACATTCAGAATTTAAGTAAGACATCTGATTCCTGGAGCAAACTATCCAAACTATAATCAAGTGGGAAGCTACGAAAGTCAGTTGTTAATCCCTTGTATGCACTTGAAAGCTTACCTTAAGCTAACAAATCAGCAATGTTCCTACAGTGCAGATACCACATGCATGCATTGTTAGCAATACCATGTGTTAACATGTTTGCTTGCCAGATCCCATCTAGCATGTGTTTTGTTTATTTAGTTATGCAAACACAAGGGAGGACTTGGCAAACTAGTTAAAAGAGTTGAACTAGTCGTACAATCACAGTGGCATTCATGTTGGCTGATCAGGATGTGATACTTGGCAAGTGTATTTTGGCATGACAACAGAGCTCCTATACATCACAAACCTGGCCAATAGGGGGTCTAGATGAGCAAACGATATGGAGTAAGAATCTCTAATGAATCTTCAGTCACACCCTTACCTGAACCCCACCAATAAGATGGTACTACAAAATGAAACCAATGATTACAAATTTTGGGCATGCTCCTAGCTCGCTAACAAACTGCAGGTGATACTTGAAGGAATATCCTAAAGCAATATCCTAATGGGCCATCAAACACCAGGCTATTAAATGAAGCCCTAATGCTCCTATACAACATTTCAAGTCTTAATCTCAACATGTGAACTTGGCTACATGAATCCTAACTTGCCAGTCATTTCTATGGCCTTATCTTTTGTAAAGCCCTTACAACTCATATCACATTTAATAGTCTCTCACCAAGTTCTTCTTGGTCCTTGCTAATGCTATTATGCTACAACATAATACAGTGCCTTAGACAAAAGGGAAAATCTAACAGAGCAAGTTAGTACTGTATCCACGCCTATTATTGGAAAGTTGTTATTTTCTAATAAAAGAACTCAGACCACGAATGGCACTGAGAAATAAAGGGACAACAAAATAACATCTACACTCTATCTGGTGAAGTCATCTTAAATTGGACTGTCCGTGGAATTCTGCCAAACAAACAAGCCACAAACTTATAAAGCTTGGACTGATATCCTGTATCAAATTGTAGTTGAGCACAAAAAGAAACCAAAATTTAAACATAGCGACCACAAAAATAATCCTATTCCAAGGGAAAGAATTAGGAATATAAAGTTTCATGTTACAGTAAAAAATCAGTAATCAAATTTGAATTGTTGAAGCAACAAATAAAAAAAATGGCTACAACCACTAAGAGAATGTTTCAAGGCACATTATGATTTTCACACTTGCCATCTCACAAGTTGACTTCCTCTCAACAGTTGTCAATGTTAATTAAGCTGTCATCCATAGATATTGCTGACTACATAAATTTGAAATCCAGACATTCAAAAACCAACATATCAAGCCATAATCCGAGCGTTATACCCAAGAAAAAAATGTTGTTAAAAGTTGTCTCGAGTATAAGGTAAGAAGATCAGTTATATCAGTGTATTTGAGGGCCAATGAAGCATTAAATAGATGTTTATATCCCAATCATGTAATTAGTGATAGTTGGGGGGTTAAACTGTAAATATTTAATAGTCTTCATTGGGATATCCACCCACTATTATAAATAGAGGGCAAGGGGTAGTCAAGTGATGGAAGGGTTCTCATTTTTCTGTTTGTAACGAGTAGTGATCATTCCAAGAGAAAGGCAAGAGTTTGATAGCTTTGTAATCTTGGGGCGAAGGCTTGATGCACTCGGGAAATAGAAGGAAGAACCAACTGCATACTGATCAATCTTTGAATAAAAGAAGGCTGCTCGGGAGGTTTTAGAGGCCGGATGTAGGATTGCATATCTGAACCAGGATAAATATGTTGTCTCATGTTTATGGTTTGCATTTCTTGTTTGTTTCATTCTGTTCTGTTTTGATTTCATTTAATTTCTGTAGTAATGTTTGTGTCCAAACCGAGAGGATTGTGAGTGTGTCTAAGAGTGAACATATTCGTTGGTTTATAGGGTGATTTCTTGAACTGCCAGTGCTCCCAATTTTAACAGATTGGTATCAGAGCCAGGTCTCTCATCAAGAACCTTCAAGATTCATTAGAATAGAACACATATCCGCAGGAATGGCTTCTTCAACCTCTGCCACACGGTATGATGTTGAGAAATTCGATGGCCAACATGATTTTGGCCTATGGAAGATGAAGATGAGGGCCTTATTAGGAAACCTAGGTCTAGATGAAGCCCTAGAAGCAGAAAAGAAAATACCCAAGTCTCTCCCTGAAGAACAGAAAAAGGAAATCTGTGATAGGAGAAAGGACATCAACAAGAAAGCATTTAATATCTTAATTCTAAGCCTTGGAGACAAAGTATTGCGGGAGGTGTCAAAGATGACAACCGCAGAAGACCTTTGGAATAGGCTATAGAAACCCTTTACATGACCAAGACTCTTTCTGCCAAGTTATACTTAAAGACAAAGTTCTTTTCATTCAAGATGGTTGAGAGTCAAAAGTTACAAGATCACATTGATAGTTTTAATAAACTATGTTTAGATCTTGAAAATATTGATATTAAGTATGATGATGAGGATAAGGCATTGATCTTATTGCACTCATTACCAAAATCATATGAGACTCTTGTTGACATCTTGAAACATGGTAGGGATAAACTGTCTTTGGATGATGAAGTAGGGGCTTTGAATTCTAAGGAATTGCAGCTAAAGGTAGAAGATAAAAACTCAGTTAGTGATGCCCTCTCGGTTGGGTCTAAACCGGATAGGAATGATCCTAGGCAAAGAGGAAGGTCTAAATCAAAATCTAAGAATGGCAGGAGAAAATAAAAAGTTTTCATTGTCATGAGGAGGGCCACATCAAGAGAAATTGCCCAAACAGAAATAAAGAATCTCAAGAAAGAACCAGCCCAGAATGTTCTAGTACCATGAGTGGTTTTGGGTATGAGAGTGTGGATGCCCTATAATTTTTTCTAGAAATGCTGGAAAAGAAGAAGCACAGGTTCTAGGTTTAGGGTGTACTCCTCATGAGAAAATGGTATTACTAGGCAACTCTTAAGAGTTAAGAGTCAATGGAAATTAGAGATGTGAAAATTAGGATGCATGGTGGATCTATTTCCAAAAGTTTAAAATCTGTAAACTTGTCCCTGGTTTAATTATAAACCGAATTTCCTTAGGGGAATAGATAGAGAAAGGTATCTAAGGCTAAGGATATTAGGGGAGGGAAAGGTATAAGGGAATAGGAATCATGTAGTTTGGTAAGGTTACCAAGTGTAGAAGTCTCCAAAACAGACATTGTATATGTCAAAATCCCATTAGAGATCAGTTTCCAGGATCCAAGGGGGATTTATCTAGGCCTTGTCTCATGGTGGAGCTAGGTGAAGTGTACCTAGTGAAGATGATGCGTCCCTAAGAAATTCCCAAGCACGTAAGAGTTTGCTGGAATTGAATATAATCTTGCTGGAATTTGCTTCTGGTATGAGGGGTTAGGTGTAGTAGAGTTGTGGAATAGGTACGCCTAGGTCTCCTAAAGTTAGGGTTCTTACCTATGTAGGAAAACTCTACCAATAGGACATGAAATTAGTTGTTTCTAAGGTCAAGGGATGAATCTGGAATGCTGTGTAAAGAAGAACAGCAAGTATAGTCCTTTGGGAATGTCCTCAACTAACCTATGAACCAGGGCATAGCAATAGGTAAACCTGGAAATTTCTTTTGTGTTTGATCATCCTCATTGTGTAAGCAAGGGCTGAATTGCAAAAGAAACTAGTGTTTAAGATACTTGGCCAGTGAGGGTCCTCGTGAACAGTGAGGGGGAAAAGGGTGTATGCAAGTGATGTCTTGTATGGTGCAACCCATGATGATCAAAATCCAGGTTAAGCAAGGAAAGGGAAGGGCAATCATCTTGTAGGAAATGAGCAAGGGGATAGAAAGGTTTAGAGTGATGCCTAGGATAGATAAACAACAGAACTTAAGATAGGTACCAGTGAGGTATGGAAAGTTTGGTTTTAAGGATACTTATGCACTGGTTTTAGTGCTAAGGAATAGGCTGGAAAATAGAAACCTCATGTATAAGAAGAGGAGATGCACTCTTGTCCAAATGAATGGCATGGAGCCATGAAAATTTGGGGAGAAATGAATCTTAGATTTTAAGTGAAAGATCACTTTAGGTTAAATGGGTGAAGTGACTATTTGTGAAGGTGCTGGAAAAGGGGAAAAGTCTAGGAAAAAGGCTAGACAAATGGCCATTGGTTAAAACAGCACATGAAGGCTTAATTTCAGGTCAAGTAGGTATCAGCAACAGCCATTAACCATGTGAAAAGTAAGGGAAATTTGAACTTATAGAGTAGCCCAAGGGATTAGAGGCTAGAGGGAAAGATAAGCAAGGTTGATTGCTTAGAAGGTCTCTCTATGAATGATAGCAATTCCCAAGGTGAAGGTATAAGAAATCTGATCCTCCTAGGATAAGTCTAAGGATTAAAATGGAGTGCATAATGAAGCTGTGAGTATTTCAATGGTATGCCTAATGAAATGTAAGGCATCTTCACCGGAAATTGTCCATGAAAGACTCTCAAGGTGTAGCTGAGAATTTAGGTCAGTATTTGAGAGTGTAGGATAAAGAAGAAGCTGGAAATTCTAAGGTATAGAGGTTGGAATAGAAATTGACAGCTTATGATAGCCTAGGTTATCCAAACCCAAGCATATCTTGATAGGCTGGTAGATAGAAGAGGCACAAGAGAGATGAGCAGTCCTTTGAGTTTGAAGCAAACATAAGAAGGGAAGACAGTGGTAAAGCCTAAAGGTCGGTTTTGCAAGCTAGGAGTAAGTCTAGCTGCATTAAAACCAATTCGGATTAAGGTACACTGTTGTTGTGATGCTGTGTAAGTTTGAACCCTTTGGGATGGAGAAATAACGTTAAGTATGGATTTGGTTTATGGTGGAGTGTACTTAGACGGAAAGTTATGTATTTTAGGTTGCAGGTTGTAAAATTGGAACCCTAAAAGAATGTCTAGGTAGAGAAAATTGAAAGAGCCAATGGGCATTCCACTTGGCTTAGATTCAGTCCCAGCATGGAAAGAACCAATCATATTGATGTTAGGAAATTTATTCATTAGGGAAATCCTTGAGAAGGAGGAATTAATCCTAAATAAAAGTAGCAGGTATAGAATGCAACTGAAATGTTATCCAAGGGTGTTCCATTGTCAAAATTTATAGCATCATTTGAAAATTCTTAATGTTTGTTGAGTTTGAGTGATCAGGTTTATGTAGCAGTCAAGATGAGAGCAAGTTCAGTTCATCTATTGGAAGGCCAAGGGTTGGATGGATGAATGCTGAAGTATACTCAAGACAATGGTGGAGAATTGTTAAAAGTTGTCTCGAGAATAGGATAAAAAGATCAGTTATATCAGTGTATTTGAGGGCCAATGAAACATTAAATAGATGTTTATATCCCAATCATGTAATTAGTGATAGTTGGGGGGTTAAACTGTAAATATTTAATAGCCTTCATTGGGATATCCACCCACTATTATAAATAGAGGGCAAGGGGTAGTTGAGTGATGGAAGGGTTCTCATTTTCTGTTTGTAACGAGTAGTGATCATTCCAAGAGAAAGGCTAGACTTTGATAGCTTTGTAATCTTGGGGCGAAGGCTTGATATACTCGGGAAATAGAAAGAAGAACCAACTGTATACTGATCAATCTTTGAATAAAAGAAGGCTGCTCGGGAGGTTTTAGAGGCCGGATGTAGGATTGCATATTGCAATCTGAACCAAGATAAATCTGTTGTCTCATGTTTATGGTTTGCATTTGTTGTTTGTTTCATTCTGTTCTGTTTTGATTTCATTTAATTTCTGTTTTGATGTTTGTGTCCAAACTGAGAGGATTGTGAGTGTGTCCAAGAGTGAACATATTCGTTGGTTTATAGGGTGATTTCTTGGACTGCCAGTGCTCCCAATTTTAATAGTATACATGATAAATTATATAGTTAATAAAAACTATAGTGGGCCAAGGATATATATATATATATAACATCTATATGCCATGTGGAGATAAGTATACATATACTCACATATAAAGAAAAAAAAATAAAATAAGATAAACTAAAAACACATATATAGTTAATAATAGAAACTAAAACGGGCCAAGGAAATATATATATCTAATATCTATGTTGCATTGTGGAGATAATTATATATATAAATATAAA
This sequence comes from Diospyros kaki, assembly GCA_036245055.1. Taxonomy (NCBI): domain Eukaryota; kingdom Viridiplantae; phylum Streptophyta; class Magnoliopsida; order Ericales; family Ebenaceae; genus Diospyros; species Diospyros kaki. The sequence continues at coordinate 2,501,621 of BSEG01000005.1, read as the reverse complement.
AGAAAAAATAAAATAGAATAAAAACACAACCACCCAATAACCAGATTTTGATGGAATCTTGCAAGGTAAACAAATGGAGTTGTTGATCATTCTGTATCCACAATGGTATAGGGAATTAATGGAAGAACTAAGCAAGGTACAATCATCATCTACAGAAGGCAGTAAAATCTTTCGTGATTTCTTTTCCTATAGAGCTCATTGTTTCTTTTCTTGATAATTTTTTCTTCCTTCATTTAGTATCAACACATTGTAAATCATGGGAGTTTTTCCCTTCTCTGTACGATCAAAATCAGCAAGCTTGAAATGTGAATACAGAGCTCTGATCAAATCAATTAATTCAAATGCAGAATTGGATTGAAGCAACAATTGGAAGTTTGTAGAAAACCAATTTTGATTCCATTACCAAATGCAGAGTTAGGATTCAAATGTGAACCTGATTTCTGGAAACAGAAAAACCAGAGCAACGATCAAATTTTCAAATAACAAAAAATTTAGCCAACAAAAAATTAATCCAGAATTCAGAGTTGATCAACATAAATCAACATAAAGTTGATAAAAAATCGAGATAAACAGAATGACCAACAACAGCTGTTGCAAATGCTGCCACAGGACAATCCTGGCCAGCCTAAAAAACAAAATGAGGACTTCCAAAGGCACAAAATACCAGTATTCAAATACCGCCACAGGAGAATAATAGATATAACATAACAGATTTCAAAGGAGAATTGCCAGTGACATCAATATGCCATTATCCAAATGCCATAGGAGACTCATAACAAGGAACAAGGAGGCTTTGACACCATGTTAAAAGAAACATGGGACCCAAAACAATAAAATGTATATTCTTTTGAATGATTTTCTATGATTGATGTACAAAGTATTTTAGATAAATAGAGGATATACATAATCAAGAGAGAAATTTTTAACTCAATCTCCAACTAATTTAATCCTTATCTTTAACACAAATCAAGCTTATAAACCATAAGCAACTTAGCTCATCTTATCAAATAAAAAGCTATTACTCAACATACCCCTAGATAGAGCATTCATTTTTCTTCTTATTCTTTTTTCTTGATTAAAGAAAGAGGGGGCAAATTTAGAACTAAGCTCGCCTAGTTATATCAGAAGATTATATTTCGCCTGAACCAGCAATTAGTTCAAAATCAGAATTTAAGTACGCCAAGAAAAGCAAATATCGAATCAATTACCAAAACACGTGGATCGCACAAATCTCAAGCATAAACAAAGTCAGAAGTCAAAGATTAGGAAAGTAAAAGATCGAGATTAAGCACGTACAAGGGAAGTAGAGCTTGTTCGCCGGGTCAAGACGAAGGCGACGCCGTGTGGGAAGTAGAGATCTGGCGACGGACGAGACCGAGCTCGAAGCGGTATTCTGTGAATTCGATCCCTCTACCAGCGAGCTATTATGACTCTGATGGAGTTGACTATGATGATGAGACGAGGACGACGAGGACGTGGAATGCGTATTTCCTGTATGTCGAAACGGTAGCTTGAACAGGCCTAGAATCTTACCGTCAGACGGCGATTTCTCCTCGTCGATCGCCATCTGAAACTCTCCGGAAACTGAAACACCTCAATCGTCGGCGGTTGGTCCTTGGACCATCCGAGGAAGCGGTAGGCTATCTCAGCGGCTCTTACAACCGTCGTTTAGTCTCACACGGAGTCTCAACTCAAAATTCAGTACGAGCGCGTCCACTTGCTCAGAAAAAGAAGCCGGAGGTGTAGCAGAGGATTAAACTGAATTTGATTGGTGTGGGTTGAGGTCCGCGCTTGGCATTTTGTACTTGATTGGTGGGTCCAGAAACAACTTGGACGGGGGCCTGTTTGTTTGACAAAAATTCCTCATTGTATGAATTGTTAAAGTTTTAACTGTTTTTTTTTTTAATTAATGTTAGGGTAAAAACCAAAAACAATAACGAATCCTCCATTTTAAATTAAAGGGTCCACTTGTATATGTTATTTGACTCTCTTTATTTGGAATTTATATTTTTAAATTCATTATCTAAAAAAATAAATTGTCCAAACTGCTTGTTAAATAAGTTATTTATGATTTTAAAATAAACAAATTATTTATAATGGCTTGATTTTAAAAGGGGGTAAAATGGTAAAATAAAAATAAATACCAAAAAATAATGATACCAAAATTAAAAAAAAAAATCAAAAATTGATGATTTTAGTGAATTTTGAGACTTGAAACCATTTCAAAATGGTTTACCTTTTCAATGATATCTTATAGTATAGCGAGCATAACTGTTCTTAAATTGAAAGTTAGGAACTATTAAAGTTAAAATATATAAACTAAACTCAATTAAATATTTGATAGTCTAACTAACTCGTATATAAGTTTTGGAAACCGCCTCCACATCACATCACATCCAAACAGGTCGTAGGAAGTTAGCAGGCAAACGACGTCGTATGAGGAGGCAGGTCAATCAACCGAGTTGGTTGGATTTGAATGCGCAGTAAAGGCAGCGTGTTGACGAGGGGAGATGGAGCCATTGACTAGGGATAAAAAGGTAGGTGGCGTTTGGTTAGTGGGGTTTATCATTGTCCAAGCTGGTACCTGCTTTGGTGGTAATGATTCTTTATTGGTAAGTAGCTTTCAAGAGATCAATTAATAACTAGTGTAATATGCGAACATCACAGGTTCCAAACAAGATCAAACCTTTTATCTTTTTTCGTATACAAGCTGTACAACTATGAGGTCCAATTACGAAGCATCAATTGTAGGTGATTCAGTCATTCTCATCAAGTTTGAGGTACGTAGAAGGATAGTTTTGCACAATTATTATCCTGATCAAAAGGTTCCATTAGACATAAATTTATGTCGTGCCAAACAAGCCCCATTAATGAAGGGTGTGTTAGAATGGTAGTTTTTGTACAATTAATAATTGTATTTTACATTGTATTAAAAGAAGAAGCTAACTTGCTGGCTTGGCTTGGCTTGCCCTACTCTTTAGGGGCCAACAACATGACCCTGCTAGGCCTGATTTGGGCACGTTTTGGAACGAAGTCCATCCCAGTTTAACTCGTTTGGCAAGTATATGACGAAGATATGTTTGGGGAATTTGTTCAAGTTAATACAAATAACTTTTCACAGATTAGTGATAATATATTATTAAGTCTTTGTTCTTAAATTCTGTTTTAAGAATAGTGGATGATCACTCAAATATCAAGTAGAACAAGACACTTAAATTTGAGACATCTAATTCTTATTTAAATTTAATTTCGTTTGTATTATTACTTTTAGGCAGACGAATATATTTTCTTACAATTGAAATTATAATATCCAATTCAAAAACTCAAAATGGAAATTATAATACAAAAAAAGGGTTAATCTCTCTCGAGATAGTCTAAACGATCTGTTACGTAAATTCGAAAACTTGAAATACTGCAGGGTCATAGGTTCAATTTTGTTTTTATGTAAAACAATGTTTATTCAAGAGACTTTAAATTTCGAGTTACGATGAATTTATCTATATATCTAATTGGTGTTCAGGTGAATTATGAATTTTAGAGAAAATGGAATATTCGAGACCAAATCTCGTCTATATATTAGGAATTCTTTAAGTTTTTTATGTTATAAAAAATTAAAAAATAGTTACAATTTTTGAATTAAAAATTATTATTTAAAAACAAAATGATTCTATGGTAGTATTTACTACGTTTGTAGACATCAACAAGAGAAACCCTAAGAAGACATAGAAACTAAGGATGAAAAGTTGGATGGGAATATATTCTTGAATGAGTAGTTGCCTTCAAAGCTTTTGGCAACACCTTGTTGGTATTAGATGTCCTTTAAGTTTGCTTCCAAATTCCAATAACAAGCACATGTACCATATAACACGGAATAAGTTCCATTGTTGTCAAGCCACGCAGTAAGTACTTAAGGAACGTGCAAAAGTAATAAATTGTATATAGTTACCAAGGAATATGTTAGTTACAAATTCTATTCTATGAATATAATATATAGATCAAACATGATTCCATGCAGACAAACTATACAACAATATAAGTAAACTGTGACTTTAAGTGACCATTCATTAATATAATTTATTCATGACACAATAGCATAAATAACATTTTGGTAAATAGAATATATATATATATATGAACTTAATATATTCATTCATTAATAACATTTTTGTTAGAATTGAGTTTAAAAAAAAAAGTTTTAAATTTCAAATTCATAAAATGATTTATTCAAAATTCATTTAATAAAATTTTAAATAATTAAGCTGAAATATGAACCAATAAAATTGTAAATAAATAAATGATTTAAGCTTAAGTGTCTCTGCAATTCCAGAGGCAATGACATACATACATACATATACATATATATATATAATAAATATAAAAATACGACAAAATTCAAGGGCCCTTCACCAGTTGGGACCCGAAAAATAAACAAAAAGGGTCAGAATTGAAACTCATCAGAATCATCCCAGTGAAGAACAGCAGACTCCGGGTTCTGCTCTCTCTTGAGCTTGTCCTTCACAAACCAGTCACATACCCTCCCCGCATTCAGGTCTTCGATCGAACACTCTTCTTGCTCTGCTATGACTCTCAGCAGGTTCAGAGAAGATATCTGCAGAATACACGCAAAGAAACAGATTATTTGGATTCAAGAGTGGCCAATCAAGGGAGCGTAATTTGTACCGTCAGACGGCAGAGAAATCTCTCGTGCGTGCTGAGGCCAGAGATTTCGACCAGTCCAGCTTCTTCTAGACTCAAGAAACTCCTCTTTCCTCCTTGGCCTGCACAAGCTCTCAGGGCGAGCTTTCTCCGCTGCGTGGCTTTGCTTGGGGCCAAATTAGGGTGAGATTTTGCCTGTTTCTGGAGAGCTGAAGAGGAGAGGATGAATGCTGATTGGAAATTTCCATTGCAACATTCGATTGCATTCATACTGAACTCTTCCTCTTCAGACCAACTGTTGAAGAAGATGAGAAGAGAACCCCGGGATGGAGAAGGTTTTCCTATTTTATCTCTAGTAGCTAAGGCTTACATGTGTTTGTGTGGAGGAGAATATGGAGATGGAGATGGGCCGGAGCAAAAGGGCTTTCATCATCACGGCACTTGAATTTGGGCCTGAGTCGGATTTGTGGGCCTCTTATTGGGGATTTGGGCCCATCCATCCTCCCTGAAAGTGGGCCTCAACACCTCGTCTTTTAGCACTCCTACTGTATGGTTTCTTTCTGCATTTACATTTAGGTTATATGGAAATAAAAATACGAAATAAATACACTACGATATGAAAATGGCAAAATGATATTTTTTTAAAAATAAGAAATAGAAACATGAGAAAAATATATTTTTTATGAATACACTTTTTAATATAAAAATTATAAACAAATAATTATTCTAACAAATATAAACATAAATTTTATTATTGATTTAAATAAACATAAATATAAATTATTTTTGTCTCTAAAGTGATCATTAGGACAATAAAGACCATTATAAGAGGTTCGATTTTTTTCGGCGGTGAAAAAATTGTTGAAAAAAGTAAAAAAATTGCCAGTAAAAGTTTTACCGGCGGTAATTATTTCCACCGGAAATACTTCCGTCAGAAAATCTTTAAACCGCTGAAAAATAAAATTTACTAGCGGTTTTCATAAACCACCGGTAAAAATAATAATTACTGGCGGTTTTATAAAACCACCGGTAATTTCAAGCGGTTTAGAAACCACTAGTAAAATTATTTACTAGCGGTTCCAATAACTCGTTGGCAAATTAATAAGTTTGCCAACGGATTTCAAAAACCGCCGACAAATGTGAACCGCAGGCAAAACCCTAAAAATTGCCGACAATACTAAAAAAAAAAAAATTAAAAAACCATATACACCTGTATAACATTAATTAAATATATGACAATCAAAACCTGTATAACAAAAAGCCACCAACAATTTTAAAACATTCACCCACTACACACAATAAGTATAACAAGTGTATACAATAAATCTATTTAAGTACAACACATTTGATCATTTAGAAAGATCGATCTTGTCTCGTCTCATTATACAATACTATTTTTGTACATACAAATCAACCCTGAACTAAAACATGTCCAAGTGATCTCAGATAACCCTTGATTACGCCACCATGTTGTTCCAACCAAAATTGCATATCATATTTTTTCGATCTGCATTGAAAAATAATAGATCTATTTAAGTATGTACATTAACTATGAAATTGCATAAAACATGTTCAAAATTGTATAACAACTGTATATAAAAACACTTACATCAGAGACCCTCCATGGTATCGTAATTTTACTATTATTAGCATTCTTCAAGACACGTATCCCAAAAAATTATCGAGGCAATGGATATAATGGTTTCAACACTTTCTGAATATTAATTTCAACAAACTCATTACTTAGCTCTACTCCCCCTACAGAATTGGTCTGATCAATGGAGACAATAATTGTCTCAGCAACAATGTAGCGAGGTATTCATCTATTCATCAAGTGAACAAATTCACTAATCTGTCATATCACACAGAATAATAAGAATTACTTTTTTTCTTGTATGTAAGAAAAGTGCTTCCACATCTACATATTGAAAAGAACAAAAAATCCTAAAGTCTATTTCATCAGGACTTGCCCTTATAAACTAAATCAGATGAGTATTCAATTTCATCCTGAATTCATATGATACAAAATATATAAAGTTCAAACAAAATCTGAATAATATAAACCAACCCCACAAAAAATCAATAAATAAAAAATTAGAAGAAGAAATAGAAGTTTTAAACCATTTCTGGCAAGACACGAAAAGAAAGCTTTTTTGAATCCCTAAAGGGGCATAACTAAGAAATACTAATAAATTAAAACATGACAACAGAGTCCCAAAATGCAAATATCGCTGGCATTGTGATATTAAAGAAAATTCAACTAGTATCGAATTACCTCTAAATGATTTAACTACTACAGTTTCTCAATTCTCATAATTAAACCAACACACACAGACATAAAAAGTGAGCTAGGTGTGATTAATCCCCCACCATCGTTACATGAATCACAGACCACTTACTAACAATATCAGAATCAAGTTCACCAGCTTAATTTAAGTTGTTTCCAACTTCGAACCCATGACTTTCTAGTAAAAAAAGAGCAACTTTACGTTCTCATCACAAATTTATAATTATACATATATTTATAATAAAATACGTAAAAGGCAATTTTAAGAGTCGTCGGGAATTATGGTGTTTTTTCGACAGTTGTTCAAACCGTCAAGAAAAGTTCGCCGGCAATACCCCTTTTTCTTGTCATGGATAGAAAGTCACCAAAAATGCATTTCCAAAATCAAAGACTGAGTTTTCAAATTTACAAAAATGATATATTTTTATATTTTTTAACATTTTGAAATAAAAAGTATTTTGAAAATATTAAAATGACGTTTAGGGTGCGTTTGATTGCAATGGTGAAATTTGGGTGGAAAGAAATTAAATTCTATAGAATTGAATTGTAGGGAAAATGAATTCCTGAAAATTAGAAATTTAAGCTGTTTGATTAGTATAATTTTTTATTTAAAAAATGATGTTATTTTCTATCCTTTGGTGTTTGATTGGTAATATTTTCTATAGAATTTAGTCATTTTCTTGGCATTTCTTGTTGATTAGCATTATTTTTCATATAAAATGTATTACATTTTCTATGAAATTTAATGGTAAAAATATATTGAAAAACACTGAATACTGTATAAAAAAAATCAAAATAATAATGTATTTTAAGTTAACTAAATAATTTTTTTTAAAAAAATGAAGCCATAAAATTAATTTTTTTTTATTTTCCAAATTTATTAATTTATACATGATTTATGATTTTTTATTTTTTATTTCTATATATTTGTATTTATCATAAAAAATTAAAAATAACAATAAAATTCTCTGTTTATTAATTTGTGATGGAAAATAGCAAGTAAAATAAAAATAAACTCAAACCCAAAATCACTCTCTCACCTTCTCTCACCCCCAAACCCACTCTCTCACCCTCTTTGTCTCCTTCTCACGTCTCCCTCCCACTATCGTCGTTGCTTGGCGTTTCTAAAGATGTAGAAGATCAGGCATGTCCGGCTCTACAACGCAGATAACGAGTCGTCGTCAGCGTGCCCAACAACCAGATCCTCGCCATCGGCTCCTCCAACTCCATCGTCGCCATCTAGGTCAACTGCAACATTGTCGCCTACTATCCCGACATGTTCATCTCCGCCGTTGTCGTCAGCGACGAGGTCCTCACCATCGCCAACGCTGTCGCACTACTATCATTGTGAGTCTCTCTCTCTTTCACTCTCTCGCTCTGTCACTGTGAAGATGCCACTCTGAAGTTGGAGATGGCGACGAAGCTCGAGTCAAGGCTCGATTTCGGCGGTGGATGGCGATGAAAAGGAAGGGGACGAAGCCAGATCGAATGGAAGAGGAAAACCTAGAAAAATCAAGGTGGACAAACAATAAATTTGGGTGTTGGTGTTGTGTCGCAGTGAGTAAATTTCTTGAAAATAAAAAACCAGCCCCCCCTAGGAAAACAACTTTTAGCAAAAGCGAGAGATTCGCATCACAAGACTGAAAACTAAAATTTATTTTTTTAAAAAAAATTAACTAATCAAATACTATAGAAGTTAGAATTTAGATAAAAATAAATAAATATTTTTCATAAAAAATATAAGTAATCAAACGCCCCTTAATTCTATGCACCAGATATGTTACCATGCTACACGGAGAAGAGAATGGATTGAACCGGATATAATTTCGTGAAGGATAATGCTACACGAACTAACACTTGGACCGAAAGTTGGACAACTTCAAATTCTCACGATATTTTAACATCAAAATATTGCGAGAACTTAGCATTAATTTTTCATCTTTGCCGCCCATTTTCAAACCACTCTCTCTCTCTCAAAACCACCCTTCTCAAACCCACTGTCTCTTTCCCACTCACTTTCTCTCAAATCCACTATCTCTCTCCCCTACTTTTTCTCTCAAACTCACCCCCGCTGGTTGCAGCGTCCGCCGTCGCCCCACCCTTGCCCTGCCACCGCCACGAGCATCGTCGTCGCCCCCTATCCAGTCAAGCACAGTCCGTCGTCTCCCTCTCGTCGCGAGCACCGTCTGGCGTCTCCCCTCCCTCTGCCAGTCGCACTGCCTCGCCCCCACCAGGTCGCCCTATCTGTCGGTCGCACCGCCTCGCCCTCACCACCGGCCACAGATTGGAGTCGTCCCCTCCCCCCCACTGTCGGCCCCTCATTTCTGCTTAGATGACCACCAACAGCTATTGTTGGCCCCCACATACATTTATATATATTTATGTATTTTTCTTTTTTTTGCTTTAGTTTTTCTACTTACTTGGTTGGTTGTTTTTTTCATGTGTTGCTGCTGCTAATGATTTAGTTGTGATATATTTTGTTAAATCCAGCCATCGTCTGTCTCTGCTTCCGCCGTTCCGCGGCCAACACCTCCATCCCTCTCCCCCTCTCTCTCTCTTTCTCCTTCCCCCCCTCTCGCCTCATTCTCTCTCTCTGTGTGTGCTTATTCTGGCCGACACATCCAATGCCTCCGCCGCCGACTTCCGCCTCTGCCGTTTGCAGCCAACACCTCCATCTCCCTTCCCCCCCTCTCTCTCTGGGTCACTAACACATAAATATATAATATATTTTCTAAAAATATATTTGAATATAACAGGGTTAAATATACATATTTTTTAAATAAAAATATATACTAAACAAGAATAAAAATATATAATATATTTTGAGTTTAAATATTTTTTGTATGAATGATAAATAGATAAAATATAATTATATTGTGATGGATATAAGAATATATTTTTTTATTAAAAATAAATATAATAATATTGTGGTTTATAGTTTAATTTGTATTTTATAACTTAAAAAATAAAATAAAATAAAATTACAAAATAAATTTTTAAAAATAACAAGTTAAATTATACTTTTAAAAGTTTCAATATCTTATAAACTAAAATTTTTAAAGCAACAAAATAGATAAAAGATAAGAAAAGGCTCTTGTTAAATCCACGCCATGAATTTTACTAGAAAATTCTCCCCTTCTCTCTCCCAAGACAAGGGAAAAGTCAAATGTCAAATAAATCTTTTTTTTTTCATTATTCTCCACTTCCAGTTATTTAGAATAACAAGTTTAAATAATTTATAATTCTAATTATATTTTTTCTCTTATCATTTATACAACACATAAAATTTTATGTATTTTATAATTATTTTATATATAAATAATTATATATATTTGTATATTATTATTTATTTATATTGCTTGAACTGAAATTACATGTAAATTTATGCAAAATTTTAATACATGTAAATTTATACAAAATTTTAATATTATATTTTATAAAAATTAAAAATTATATTTAAAGTTAAACAAAATCATAATATCAGATTTGAAGTAATATAAATAGATAAGAAAATAAATAATATGCAAATAATATTATATATTTATATAAGTTTAACAGAGACCCAAAGAAAGGAGATGGGGGTGTTGGTGGCAGCGTTGATGGCAACGGACGTCGGCTCAGGTGGCTGCGTTGGTGGCAGCGGCAACGAGAAACGAGAAGAAAGAGTGAGAAAGAGAGGGGGAAAAGGAGAAAAAGAAAGAGAGGGAAGAGCGACGACGGGTGAGGGCGAGGTACTGCGAGCAGCTGGCGAGAGGGGTGATGGCGGTTTGAGAGGCTATGTGGGAGGGGGGCGAGGCGGTGCGACTCGAAGAAGGAGGGGCAATGGCTGTTCCTGCAACCCGCGGGGGTGGATTTGAAACAGAGTAAGGGAGATAAGAATGGGTTTGAAAGAGAAAGTAGGAGAGATAAAAATGGGTTTGAGAGAAAGTGGTTTTGAGATGGACAGTGAAGGAGAGATAGAGTGGTTTGAGAGAGAGAGAGAGAGAGTGAGTGAAAATGGGCGGGTGAAGATGAAAGTGAAAGGTGATAGTGAAACAGATCAAGGGTAGATTTGTCTTTTACATTAAGGGTTATTATGATAATTTTATTAAAATTGTCTAATTTTTTGTCCGCCCTTACGTTCGTGTAACATTATCCTTTCCTGAAAAACTTCAGATGTCAGGTGTCTTCACTTTTTTCGGTTCTTTGATTGTAACCAATTCTCCAGTTGTTGCTTTTCAGTTTTGAACCTTGGAAACTTGTCCGGACATTGGATCTGTCGCTTCAGCTGAACAGTAACCCAATCATGATCAGCTTTCAAACATATATATATACTAGGGAATGCCTGTGCCTAAAGGCACGGCGTAAATAATATTAAGACTAAATTCTGAATAAAAATAAAAATAAAAATTATTATATAATGTTGTATAATAAAAAATTGAATTAAAAAATATCAAATGTACAAAAAATTGACACACCAACAAAATAATATCAAATGTATACGTGTAAATATCAAATGTACAAAAAATACACTAAATCAAATGTACATAATGAATAATCAAATAATCAAATACACATAATTAACACATACACTAAATTAATAAACGAAACTAAATTAAATTAACACTAAATGAATTTATACTAAACTAAATTAACACACACACGTGTATACTTGTATAATACACTAAATTAATTACACTAACATTTTAAAATATCAAATGTACATAAAACATAAAACACTATAAATAATATCAAATGTGTGTGTTTCATGAATTATTTTTTTCGCACAGCCACTTTCTCCCGCCATTATTTTCGCACAGCCACATATACATGTATATACACACCTATATTCACATGTTTTCAGTTTCCTTGTCAAACTGGACTTTTTGGTGAAGTAAACTATGTGAGAAGCTGATTCCTGATTAGGGATCATACGTGAAAGGAAAGTATCAATTGACTACGGAATTGAAATCTAACTTCAAACATGTCTCTGAATGAGGTAAAAGGCGGCTGTAACCACAGAGCTATGTGTTTAAGTTTCAACATTTTACCTAGAAAGGAACACAGTTGAATTAAATATGAATGCTATCTAGCCAAAAAAAAAAAAGAAAAGATATGAATGCACCAGACATACAAACATACCTGCAAGCATTTAGAATTGCTGAAAAGGTGACAACATTTGGTTTTATTTTGAGATCATGCATCTTCTGAAAAACTCCCAGGATACACAAAATCTCTTGTCTGCCTCTGTTATCTTTCTTTGAAAAACATGAATCTTCAGCAAATAACTCTTCAAAAATCTTTATGATTCTGTCATCCTCTTTATAGTCAACCCTGCTCTGGCTGGCTTCCCCAATGACCATTATGGGTAAAGATTCAACCTCCGACTTGGTGGTTCTACTTCTTTCAGGCCATTCTATTTCTCCAATCGCTGACTGGCCGAAGGCATTAATTATAGAATTGTAGGTGACCACATTAGGTTGAATACCTTTCTCTGTCATCTCATTAAGCAATAATGTAGATGACTCCACTAACCCCTTTTTACACAATGCATCGATCAGTTTGCTGTAGAAGACAACATCTGCCTTCAGCCCTTGCTTCTTGAACTCTTTATACACTTCTGTTGCCTCTCTATACAACCCACCTTTCCAGTAGACACTAATCAAAGTTGAGTAAGTAAGGAGGTTTGGTGAAAGATGCTCTACTTTCATCTCTTGGAACAATTTTTTAACTTCATCGTACTTCCCTTGTTTCCCATACCCATCCAGAAGTGCATTATATGTGACAACATCCTTCTTAATTCCCATACTCTCCATCTCAGTGCCAACACTTAAAGCCTCCTCGAACCTACCAAGGCTAGCATATATGGCGAACCTACCAAGCCACATATATATGTATATTCACATGTATATTCACACAGAACACACTATATAGACATAAACACACACATACATCTGTATAATTATGCACACACACACGCGCAGTTATATAAATATAAACACACACACACAATATACACATGTACACATATATATATACACAGCCTTATGAATATCCCAACTTGAAAGATCAAGAATGTGAAAAAACACATGGAAAAAATTCTGTTCACAGTAAAAATCAACAACCATAAACAGAAAATACATAGAAAATCAGTTGACAACAACAAACGACAACAAAGATCATCAAATCACAGCATTACAAATTTCTGTTCGCAACAACTAGAAACAGCAAAAGAAACAACAAATCCAACAACAAAAAATACACAACAAAATGCAGCAGTAAAATACAGTGAGAGAGAGAGAGAAGGGTGGGGGAAATACCTGGCTATAGCAGTGGCGGTGGCTCTGGCTGCGACTGGCCATTGTACCTCCGGGGCCACCACCGCAGCCTCTTTCTCCGTCCAGCATCGCTGCAAAAATGGTAGCTGATGCAGCCGCCTCTCGTCTCCGTTTCAGCCGCAAACGGCCACCATCGCTACGGCCATCGTCGACCACGTCCAGCCACCGCCGCCGTTCGAATCGCTGCCTTCCTCGACGACCATCGCTCCAGGTCTGTTCTTCTTCGCCCTCCTGCAACTCACCCATCGGTCGCCACTCACCCGTTCTTCTCTTGCTTGCTGCCGCTTCGCCTTCGCCATTGCCGACGGCCTACTCGGCTTCCTCCTCTGTTTTTCGTTAAGCTTCACGGCAAACCCAGATGGGGCTGAGCGGTGGCGCGATGGTGGGTGACGGCGATTAAGTGGCTACCAGAGGGGAGCGATAGGGGGGGCGGCGACAATGGCGTGGGTGGGTGACTGTGAGAGAAAGAAAGAGAGAGGGAGAGAGAGAGGCAGTGAGTGGGTGTGTTAGTAGGTTGAGCGTGTGTGCGTGTGTTAGTGGGTTGGGCAGAGTGTGTGTGTGAGGTGAGAGAAGAGGGGATGGTTTTAGGGGGAAAAAGAATTGATTTTAGCCATTCATTTCAACCATTCATTGATCTCAACCATTCAAAAAATGTCTCCCTTACATTTGTCTCCCAATTTCAAAAACCATCCTCCCTTATTATATAGATATATATATATATGTGATCCTCACAAATATAAATTGTACTTGAGATTATAAATTATATCTGGAGTGACTTTTTTTTTTTCTATTCTCAATACTTGTATTTTTAATTATATTAAAAAAAATAAATTATAAATTAAATATTTAATTTTTTACATAAAATAAAAATCAAACTTATAATTCATCCAATTAAAACTATTTTAATTATTTATGCCTAGGACAAATACTGTTGTGGCCAAGTTACAACAATAATATTTATTTATCTAGGGATCAACTTGAGCGAAAGTATCCATCAATGTCAATGGTCAGGGGTATCATTCACGAGGCTTCAACGGATCCGGATTGGGCTGTAGTTGAAATTCTACAAGGCCTGGACCTAGAATAGTCCTCAGAATCTTCTTTGTCAAGTACTCGAAGGGATCTTCATGTGACAAGCGATGTGGGACCCGGTAAGGCCTTCAATAGATTGGTCTTCCAAAGATAGGATAAAGTCGTCCAGAATTTAGCCTGCGGACAGAACAACAATTAGAAGGCCACGCGGGGGAATTCCCCGCGCGGGCCCTCCGACGGCCAAATCAGACAATATTCTGAGAAATATGCCTGATGCATGTCGCAAATATTATGCATGACATTACTGATATGTGTATAAATGTTCATATTTATGCTGATGAATAGTTGTGAGGTGAATAATTGTCCTTTCAGGAATAGTACTGTTCAAATAACCGATTAGTTACTGATTATAACCGTCTGGCTGAAGAAAAGACTGGCTGCTGATTATAACTGACTGGCTGCTGATTAAAATCGTTTGCCTCCTCCTTGGAGTTGAACAGCTGAAGAAATGATTGGCATCGGGTTAAAATCGACTGGGTCTTGGTTAAAACCGAGTGCCCAAAAGTAACGGGTGACCAAAAGTAACGGGTGCCCAAAGTAACGGGAGCCCAAAGTAACCTGGAGCCCAAAATAACCTGGTGCCCAAAATAACCTGGTGCCCCAAAATAACCTAGAGCCCAAAATAACCTGGTGCCCCAAAATAACCGAGTGCCCCATGTAACACCCCACTTCCACGGGCATGTTATAACTTAGGAAATTTTGACTATTTTTTTTTTTATAACTCATCATAATGTAATTTTAAAATTTCCCTACTACCTGCCTATCATTAGCTTACTTACTTTGTATATGCTAGGATAGGTAATTATCAATAGCGGAAGCAAGAATCGAACCTCAATATACCTCAAACATTAATATTATTACATGATCACCTCAACGAAATTATTAACACAAGATTATTCGACTATAGTACTTAAATCTTTCAACATAACATGAAACATGACATAAGTTATTTTTTTCCAATCATAACTTGAAAACATAACATATCATAACTCAAAGCATAACATAGCACGACTGATACATGGTCGAGTTCTCATACATAAACTAAATGCAAGAATTAACTTCATAATGTCTTGCGTCTTTACAATTCATCCACTTCCATGTCTTCGCTGCAAACTTCATCTGGAACGTTTGAATATTCCAGGGGCAACGCCCATATTAGATGATGAATCATCTAAGTAAGAGTACATCATAATGCATATGTATGTATGTAATGCACATAACATCATAATTCTCATGTTTGGGTCGACTGCACCTTAAGATTACCCGCCATTTTTCCAGTCTTCCTGCCAGACCGAGGTGTATGGGTGCACCCTTGACAAAGTAATGGAGCCAGTACCTAATCCCAAACCCATGCAACGTATGATCGTGAATCTCATCATGCTCATATGCATATTTCATAAATCAATACATGTAAATACAATCTACATGACATACTCACATCAAGGCATAAAAACATGATAAAATTATTTACATAAAATCAGGTTTTGGTGAAATCACTTGCAAGCCATTTTCATAAACTAAATCCAGTTAAATAGTACCACTTACCTTGCAAAAAGATAATTTTGGCCCTAGCGTAATTTTGCCTCAAAATTCACGTCGGACTTCCAATCGTACTCAATTATGAACCTTGGCGTACCCTGAGCATCATAATTATTTAAGAAAATCAGATTTCTAATTTTCTTAATTTCTCCCATATCCTCCTATTATTTCCTCAAGATTATAAAATAAATAGCTTCTCATAAAATTTCCTCAATTTCTCTTCACAATAATTCCTAAAATAATATTCCTAAGCCCCATAAATTTCCTCATAATTTTCAGAATCCATATTCTATTTATTTCTCATTTTCTCTTTGATTTTCAAGCATCTATTACCTCAAAAAATCATAATAAATACTAATCATGCATTTCTCTTCCAGATTCATCATCAAAAATTCTAAAATATCATTATCATATTTTTGAAATTTTTCAAGAAATTTTTGAAGATAACTCACCTTCCCACGGAGCGATTCGGTATTCTTCAATATTGCGATGAAACCTCGATTTGCGTATCCAACAACGCCTTTTGCCACAAATTTTCACACAAACTACTAAACCTAGCCTATAGGATTTTTCTAGGAACTTTTTTTGGTATTTTTCTCTCTCTATTGTTTTTTCTTTCTTTCTTTTTTTTTTTTCAATCTCTCTCTTACTCTCAAATCTTTCTTTCTTACAACCTTTCTCCTTCTAATCTAAGTCCTCAAACCTTTCAAGTTTCCTCTATTTATAGAAGGTTGAATTAAGCTTAGCATAATTGTAGTGACCCACTATTTTTAATTATTTTGTCACATTTCTTAATTATTTTTCACTAAATCTCACTAAAAATCTTTAATTATTTATTCACACCTTACTTTGTCTCCAACATTTTTCAATTATTTCATTCATTATCTTTGATTATTTGTCTACACCTTACTTTGTCTCCCACATTTCTCAATTATTTCACTCATCATCTTTAATTGTTTTGTCATCTTTCTTAATTATTTTCCACTAAATTTTACTCATAATCTTTAATTATTTGTCCACACCCTACTTTATCTCCAACATTTCTCAATTATTTCACTCATTATTTTTGATTATTTGTCCATACCTTAATTTGTCTCCAACATTTCTCAATTATTTCACTCATCATCTTTAATTATTTTGTCATCTTTCTTAATTATTTTTCACTAATTATCACTCATAATCTTTAATTATTTGTCCACACCCTACTTTGTCTCCAACATTTCTCAATTATTTCACCTACTATCTTTAATTATTTTGTCACCTTAATTATCTTTCACTAAATCTTCTTCTAAATATATTATTCTTTTATTTAATTCATTAATTTTAAATCTACTTTCTTAACCTACTAATTAGTCTATTTACTTAGTCTTTTATTTTTTTCAACTTAGCCCACTAACTCTAAGCCCATTTCCTTAGTCTTTATTTTTCTAACTTAGCCCACTAACTCTAAGCCCATTTACTTAATCTTTATTTTTCCAACTTAACCCACTAACTTTAAGCCCATTTACTTAATCTTTATTTTTCCAACTTAACCCACTAACCTTAAGCCCATTTACTTACTCTTTATTTTTCCAACTTAGCCCACTAACTCTAAACCCATTAATTTTTTTTTTCAATTATAATCTCTAATGGTTGCCAAAAATATTTTAAACAAAAGAAAAATAATTATTATTATTCTCAAAATATTAGGATATTACACCCCAAAATGTTTGAGAGCAAAATAGACTCATTCTCTCTCCACCAATGAATCCCCCCTCAATGAAGAGGCAAGCCTCCTATTTATAGAGGAGGGAGTTAGGGACATGTGGCAATCATCCCGGGCTTCCCGGGGGGACGTGTGGCAACCATCTGGGGCTTCCCGAATGACATATTCTGGGTACATTTCGCTCGGGATTTGAGATAACACGAGGCTAAGAATCGAGTTGGACTCACTCGGTTTTCACCACCAAAATCGGGTGGGTCTCGTCTTCACTTGCTTCTCCAAATTTTGTTTTAATTTTTCCTTTTCCTCTAGCATTTAATCCGCATTTACTTGTCGATATTTGTTGGGCATATCAATTGCTCCCTACTCTTTTGTTCGAAAGTTTCGAGCTGAAGAGTATATTGTCCTACCGTCTGCCTTCAAATTTCAAGATCATTTAAACTTTGACCTTTTCCGTGTTTTGGATCTTCATAGGCCCCAGTTGCAAAACACTTATGATATCAGAGTTTCTTCCTTAACAATATAAATCTATATGTTCAATACTTTCTCTCCTTGGCACATTGACTTGGCTCCTCCTTGCGTTCTCGGCTCCCGAAGGGGTGAGAGTTTTTCTTTTTCAAACCATAGTGATGCGTCTGTGGTATATTTTGTTTTCGCAGTTCGGCGTTACCCTATGTTCGCGATATATTTTATTCTAGTGGTTCGGCGTAAACCTACGTCCGCATTATATTTTGTTTTCGTGGTTCAGCATGAGCCTACGTCCACCTTATATTTTATTCTAACAGTTCGGCATAAACCTACGTCCGCATTATATTTTATTCTAGCAGTTCAACGTAAACCTACGTCCGCATTACATTTTGTTTTCGCGGTTCAGCACGAGCCTATGTCCGCGTTACATTTTCTTTTCGCAGTTCGGTGTAACCCTACATCCACGTTACATTTTCTTTTCGCGGTTCGATGTAACCCTACGTCCGCGTTATATTTTGTTTTTGCGGTTCAGCATGAGCCTACGTCCGCATTACATTTTCTTTTCGCGGTTCGGTGTAACCCTACGTCCGCGTTATATTTTGTTTTCGCGGTTCAGCATGAGCCTACGTCCGCATTTTGTTTTCGCGGTTCGGTGTAACCCTATGTCCGCGTTATATTTTGTTTTCGCGGTTCAGCATGAGCCTACGTCCGCATTACATTTTGTTTTCGCGGTTCAGCACGAGCCTACGTCCGCATTACATTTTGTTTTCGCGGTTCGGTGTAACTCTATGTCCGCGTTATATTTTGTTTTTGCGGTTCAGCATGAGCCTACGTCCGCATTTTGTTTTCGCGGTTCAGTGTAACCCTATGTCCGCGTTATATTTTGTTTTCGCGGTTCAGCATGAGCCTCCGTCCGCATTACATTTTGTTTTCGCGGTTCAGCACGAGCCTACGTCCGCATTACATTTTGTTTTCGCAGTTCGGTGTAACCCTACGTCCGCGTTTGGGGGACCCGATATCGTTGATGGAATGATTGTTCGACTCATGTTGTCGGGTCGTCAAGCGAGACAATGGCTAATCGTTCAAACAGGACAATTGTACAAACCACATTGTGAGGCCGTTAAGCAGGACAATGGACTAATTGTGTAAATGGAAAGATTATGCGAACCATATTGCCGGGTCGTTAGACGGGACAATGGGTCAATCTTATAGAAAGACCGATTGTGCGAACCACATTGCCGGGCCTTTAAGCGGGGCAATAGGCCAATCTTGTATATTGTGTCGTTGGGATGTAAGCGGGACGAGACTTATTATGGGGAAAGAGCTTTCGGTTGATCTTTTCCTTTCATCTCGAGCAATAAGGTAGACAAATAATAACGGACACAATAATAATAATAATTCATTCGCACGAGAAAACAGTACTAGTGTGGTTCAACCAAAAGTGCACTTGTCCATAGTCTAGTGTTGCGCTCGCAAATGCAGATAATTAAGATGAAAAAGAGACAATACAACTCAAAATTATTCTTACGTAGTTTGTTTGGCAACGAGTAGAGTTCATTTATTCTTCTTCCCAAACCCGTCTCTCGCTGATCTCTTCGAATTTGTCCCATGCCTTGAGGTGTCAGAAACTTCATCATTAGATAGTATGATGAGACAATAGCTTTCATATCATTGAGTAGGGGGCGGCCCAAGATCACATCGTATGTAGCCGAAGTGGCTTTAATCACCGTAAAATTGGCTTATTGTCTGGAGGTGAATTTTATCTATAGTCCCTCCCTTTCTTTTGTCGTCTTCGATCATGGGTCTCGTGCCCCTCAGGCCTCTCTTCCTTTCTTTGTGACTCCCGGTCGTCTCTCTCTTCTTTTTGTATATATCTTTTCAAATGTCTTTCCCGGATAAGCATTTCAATTTGATTTTTTAGTTCCTTGCATTGATCAGTGGAGTGTCCATGAGTCCTATGATATCTGCAGTATTCATCATGATCCCTTCCCATAGGATGATCAATTCTCTTCGGGGGCTTGATAAGCCCCGATCTTTCCACTGCCGATAATATAGCAGACTGTGGCTGAGTGAGGTGGGTGTAATAATTGAATTGGGGCCTAGGTGGATCCGACCTTCGTGCCCTTTCATGTCGCTTGTTTAAGTCCTCTTCACTTTCTCGACCTTTTCTCTTTCGTTCTCCATTTTCTTCTCCTCCCACTGTTTTCATCACTTCAGTATGGAGTACGTATCTATTTGCTCTAACAAATAAATCCGCCAAAGATTTTGGGGGGTCTAATGACAATGACTCTTGGAAAGATACTTGTCGTGCCCCTTGCATCATAGCAGAGATTGCCATTTCAAGTGGTAGGTCTCGAATCTCGATGGTGGCATTCCGAAATCTATCTACATATTGTCGAAGGGTTTCTCTGGCTCCCTGTCGAATGCTGAGAAGATGTGTTGCGTCCCTCTTTCTCCGACTACTAATTGCAAAGGCTTTAATGAATTCTATTCTTAACTGTGCAAATGATGAAATGAAACAATCAGGTAATTCCTTGAACTAGGTCCGGGCATGCCTTGCTAACGTTAGTGAAAATGATCGACACATGATTTCGTCTTCTCATCCATGAAGTACCATCAGCGATTCATAATTTTCTACATGATCTTCGGGGTCATCTTTGCCAGTGTAAGGGATAATTTGTGGCATCTTAAATTTTTTGGGCAGTGGCTTCCCCAATATGTTTCGGGTGAATGGAGATTTCCTTTTGGGCTGCTCCTCAGTAGCCGGAATCAATTTTTTCTGTTCCAGTACTTCTTCTATCGCTCTTTTCATGTCATCTCGCATATTCTTTGCAGTGTTGTTTTTATCAACCCTTCTATTTTTTGGCGACGAATTCCTAATGGGACTTTGTTTTCCTCTTGTGGTCTTGCTTGTCGCGGCTTCTGGTTGTCTTTTGTCTTTCAAGTTTTGCCTGTCACCTCTCTCTCTTTGATAGGTTGACTTACGTCCCAATGTTCGTCGTGCAGAGGTGTTGGGGTCCCCTGATGGAGTTTTTAAGTAATTTTCTTGATGGGGTGAGGATCAAGAGTGTGTGTTGGACGTAGCTTCTTCATAGGAATCAATCTCTTTATCTCTTGGTTGAGTTTCCCTCCGTGGCACTGTTTCGGGTATAAACCTTCTCAGTGTCGTGGGAAGTATGGTATCGGGAACCATACTTTGAAGTATCCCTGCCATGTCTCGTAGGGCTTGCATTTTTTCGATATGTTGTTGTCGCAACGCCTCATAACCTGCCAAGGGAACAATAGGAATAACTTGATGCGACGGTCCAAGTTGATAGTGAGCTTCATGCTGATTCACCAGGTGTCGAGAACCTGGTGAGGAAGACTGGGATCCCACTGGTTCCTGGGGGTCAAAGGGAGTTGTCTGAAGGCTCCCTTGTCGTTGAAAATTGGGTGAAAGCTGGTACGCTCCCATTGGATTCAGTGAGTCTCGTGTAGGAGGGCAAATTTCAACGCCTTGAGATATATTCCGTTGATTGCCTCTAGTGCTTGCCATTGATGGCGTATTTTGTTTTGACTTTTCGTTGCGTTTCTCACAGACGGCGCCAATTGTTGTGGCCAAGTTACAACAATAATATTTATTTATCTAGGGATCAACTTGAGCGAAAGTATCCATCAATGTCAATGGTCAGGGGTGTCATTCACGAGGCTTCAACGGATCCAGATTGGGCTGTAGTTGAAATTCTACAAGGCCTGGACCTAGAATAGTCCTCAGAATCTTCTTTGTCAAGTACTCGAAGGGATCTTCATGTGATAAGCGATGTGGGACCCGGTGAGGCCTTCAATAGATTGGTCTTCCAAAGATAGGATAAAGCCGTCCAGAATTTAGCTTGCGGGCAGAACAACAATTAGAAGGCCACGCGGGGGAATTCCCCGCACGGGCCCTCCGACGGCCAAATCAGACAATATTCTGAGAAATATGCCTGATGCATGTCGCAAATATTATGCATGACATTACTGATATGTGTATAAATGTTCATGTTTATGCTGATGAATAGTTGCGGGGTGAATAATTGTCCTTTCAGGAATAGTACTGTTCAAATAACCGATTGGTTACTGATTATAATCGTCTGGCTGAAGAAAAGACTGGCTGTTGATTATAACTGACTGGCTGCTGATTAAAATAGTTTGCCTCCTCCTTGGAGTTGAACAGCTGAAGAAATGATTGGCATCGGGTTAAAACCGACTGGGTCTTGGTTAAAACCGAGTGCCCAAAAGTAACGGGTGCCCAAATGTAACGGGTACCGAAAAGTAACGGGTGCCCAAAGTAACGGGAGCCCAAAAGTAACGGGAGCCAAAAGTAACGGGAGCCCAAAATAACCTGGAGCCCAAAATAACTTGGTGCCCAAAATAACCTGGAGCCCAAAATAACCTGGTGCCCAAAATAACCTGGAGCACAAAATAACCTGGTGCCCAAAATAACCTGGAGCCCAAAATAACTTGGTGCCCCAAAATAACCTAGTGCCCAAAATAACCTGGAGCCCAAAATAACCTGGTGCCCAAAATAACCTGGTGCCCCAAAATAACCGAGTGCCCCAAAATGTTTGAGAGCAAAATAGACTCCTTCTCTCTCCACCAATGAATCCCCCCTCAATGAAGAGGCAAGCCTCCTATTTATAGAGGAGGGGGTTAGGGACACGTGGCAATCATCCC
Source organism: Diospyros kaki (assembly GCA_036245055.1). Taxonomy (NCBI): domain Eukaryota; kingdom Viridiplantae; phylum Streptophyta; class Magnoliopsida; order Ericales; family Ebenaceae; genus Diospyros; species Diospyros kaki. The sequence continues at coordinate 2,478,868 of BSEG01000005.1, read as the reverse complement.
GGGCTTCTCGGGGGGACGTGTGGCAACCATCTGGGGCTTCCCGAATGATATATTCTGGGTACATTTCGCTCGGGATTTGAGATAACACGAGGCTAAGAACCGAGTTGGACTCACTCGGTTCAAAGGAACCGAGACTCACTCGATTTTCACCACCAAAATCGGGTGGGTCTCGTCTTCACTTGCTTCTCCAAATTTTGTTTTAATTTTTTCTTTTTTTCTAGCATTTAATCCGCATTTACTTGTCGATATTTGTTCGGCATATCAAATACAAATTGTACTTCCATGTTGAGATGGTCTGCTATTGGCTTGTGTCCAGCTTTCATCACACGATAATTGCTTGCCATCTGTTCAACATCTAGAAGAACTTAGTTTATTGCTTAGGTTTAACATTGATGAGTAAGTGGCTTAAGGTCTAGTTAAGTTAGATTTAGTGAGGGATTTAGGAAATCTTAAGAAAAATCTAGATGAAGACTAACAAAAAAAAAAAAAAAAAGACATGTGATAAAAGAATTTGTCCAATCAATACAAAGTGACCCAATTAAAAAACTCACAAAGAACAAATTTAAAAGTTGAAAATAAAAATATAAGAGAAAAAAAAATTTTGCACGAAAAACTCCCTTGTCTCAACCAAGAGATTAGAGTTTTGGTAGACTTATGTGAAAAGAAGTTCTGAGAAAATAATAAATTTTCTTAGAACACTCTTTGGGTATTTTCAATAAAAAAATATAAAAAAATAATTTCAAAAAACTCTACGTTAATCTTACAAAAGATAAAGATTATTTATAAGAGGCCACATCATAATCGATTTCAAAATATCAAAAATGCTTATCATATATTTTAAAACTCTTTTATAAATAAGGGACTTTCATACTTTAAAGTTAAATCGCTTTTACTTATAATTTTATTTTTATTTTTTATGAATACAAGAATTTGATTTAAATATTAAAATATTTGTATGAAAAATATCTTACACTCTTTAATAATAGCTTTCTTTGTTGTAAAGTCTTGACAATTTGAAAATAATTCCCTAATAAATAAATTTTATTATTATATGTAGATAACAATAAATGTTAGATTGCCTGTGATACAGAGATAATTAAATTACATGCTTGAGCCTGCCTGCTATTGGAACAGAGCATGCATGCCACCCGCACATGCTCTGGTTCATGCACCTAAAAGTAAAAGTGGCCATAAACTACGTTAACTGCCTGTTAGAGAACTTAGCAGGAGAGAATAAACAAAGATTCTCAATATCCAAATTCATTTTTTGCTGGACAAATCAAATCCTCGCAACAGGAATTAACAATATTTGGACGTATTATATATATAATTAACCACGACAGTCTACTCTACACATACAACATATAATGCACACATATACCTCTGCCCGTCAACTTTAAAACATAGACCCCTAACTCCGGTAACCACTCTATATAAACAAATGCTAGACCATGGATCGACAAGTAATTGCCTTAACGAGTCAAATTCATTGATTTAGTTGATTCTTGAACAAGTTAACGTGCATATTAATTGTTAGGGCATTTTGCTTAATTATGTGCCACAGGTACTTGCATGATGACGATTACGGGGACATTAGCCTAAGATTGTGGGGTCCCAATAACTTGTAGCTAGCATGAGGATATAAATATATATTTTTGCTTGACATTATTACATGCATGCTCTAAATGCAGTGTTCTTCGATAGTACTTAGATTGATATGATTTGGACACGTCTCTAGCTCGTGAACTGTGATAGTCTGATGGTCACTAGAAAGTTGAACCATCCATCAACCCAGAACCCCATGTGTACCAAATCACTCATTTACTCATGTAACTTGGATTCTGATTTGTGTTGTGCGATGGCATCTACCTAACGCCCCATATATTTATGTGTCTACAGTTACATGCATGGATGTGTGTGTACCAGTTGGTCAACCATATGATCCAAAATACTAGCTAATTTGTGTATTCCTAGTAAAAAATGTTCGCCATTGAATAAAGGATGGAAGCATTCTTTCTTAATTGTAATATTTGTTAAATAATTAGGCATTTTGTTAATTAAATATGTGTCATCGAGCAAGGGAACATTAGCCCAAGATTATGGTTTGATTAATACATAGGAGTCATATATATATGGCATTAAGATATACGTTTGGCCAAAAGCATATTTATCCTCTTTAAGTTTTATATTTTTTTCTTGTTGAAGAGGTATTTTTTTTTTTATTTTCAAGTATTTTAAACTTTGAAATTTCTTAATTCCCATCCAAATAAGAAGTTTCATAAATTGAGCTATTTTTATAGCATATCTTTTAAAGTGAAAGTAGAATTCATCATTTGTTTTTTCCTTTCCATTCACTCGAATTTCTTCAGTTTTATCGATTTTATTTGGATCCTCCTTTTCTCTTGTTCCTGTTTAGTCCTCTTCATTTCGTAAATTGTTTTTAATTCTACATCTTTTCCTTCATCACTTTTCACTATTTCTTTCATTTTTGAGGTTACTTTACATCCTGCCTAAATAGTAGACACAAGTAATAAATAAGATAATACTAAAGATCGGAGTCATAAAATTTCTCAATTCTGACAGAAGGTGATCCTTAAATTTTTCGTGATTTTAAATGTCCCATTGATCTTTGGTCAAAAGTATATTTATGTCCCTGAACTTTTATATTTTTTTTGTGATTTTAAATATATCTTGGATTGTATAAAATTACTCATTTAAACATCTAAAATGTGTTCTAGTTCACTTGTTGATCATGTGTTGAATGATTTTGCAAAGTTTATAGACACATTTAGAACCATCAAAAGTTTATGATTACACAAGAAAAAACTTAAAAATTTAGGGACATAAATATATTTTTTTGTCAAAATTGAGTGACACATTTAAAACCACAAAAAAAAATTAAAATTTCATAAAAAAGATGTAAAAGCTTAGAGACATTCATTCTTTTAAGGGTAAGTTCTAGGAAATCAAATTACAATGGCAAGTTGGCTGAGAGATGCTACGAGAGAATAATATTCTAAAATAGTTTTGGCACGAAGAGGTATTATTATTTATTTTTTAAATAATTTTTGTATATAAATTTATTATATATTTAGAGTTTTTATTTTTTAATTAAAGTTATTTATTTTATACTAAGTAATATTAATATGAAAATTTAAATATAATGGTCACATGAGACTCATATATTTAATTAATTCTTTTAATAGAATAATTTGATAAGATAGTCTCCACGTCATTACATTTGAGTTGTTATGTGAGTATTGTTTAATATAAATTAAATAATATTATTTAAGAGATTAAAATTTTAACTTGTCCTATTAAATTATTATGTTAAAAAAATTAAATAAATAAATCTTATATAATCATTATATTCTTCTAACATAAAAGATGGATATGCTTTAAGAAGAAGGTAAACAAATAAAAGAATTTACTTTTATCTTTGACCTTTATACATGGCGGAGGAGGTAACACATGTAATGTGTACCTGCGGGTCAACACAACAACGGTAAGACAGAAAGATCGTAATCTCGATTATTAATCCAAATGCAGCCATTCCCATGCATGCAATGCAAGCTGCGATTTTACAAAACCAAAATCCTAAGTTTACCGCAACAGATTAAAATAATGAAGAATTAAGGTCATAACGAAGACTTTTGATTTTGATAGTGTTAAGAGAGACTTCCATATGTTTGAAAATCGATCGTACGAGTTTGTAGTTGGGAAAGCCGACAGGGAAGCGTCTCATTTCGCGACGTGGCACGTCACTGATTGGCCGAGCTTTCTTTGGGGCGTGGTCACCACGGATAGCCAATTAGCCACTGCATCTGCATGTACACGTGTTGCATGCAGACACGTATCAGGCGCAGTTCCAGCCCATACAATAGCTACCAACATTAATATTAATAATAATCACATTAATTAATTATTTGATGATAATAGTAAATTATGACTAATTAATTGGCTAATCATACCTAGCTTTCAATTGGTAACGCGAAATTAAATTTGAAAAGCTTATCTTGAAATTATGACTAATTAATTGGCTTATCTTGAAATTAAATTTGGAAAGCTTTTTAATTTCCATGATAGAGCCCACAATAAATGCTCCAATATTATTTCGGCAAACGCGGAACTCTATTATTGTACCGGCCAATTAAATGCTCGTCTTCGACCTACAGACATTTATGATGCCTATATATATATGTATGTATATTATTTCGGCAAACGTGGCTTATTAATGTTGGTGACAACTAATTAGTGTGAATCCAGCAAGCGGGGAGAGCCATCCCCGCCCCGCCGGAATATGATACATCTGATGTGATATATATAGATATATATATATGTAGAGAGATATATATAGATATATAAGAAGTCTCTTACTTAAGTAATTAACTAATTAAATAAATGTTATTTATTACAAATGATCGAATTTAAGTTGTAGAAGTTTGTTAAACGTTATTGATTTTCTATTACATATTAACTGTGTACCCTTAAGAACTGCAGCATTACTCCACCAATGGGTGAATTACAATTTTTCTCCAAAATTACGTTAACCGCACCATCTTTGAATCGAGAGAGAGAGAGAGAGAGAGAGATTCACAGTTTCTGCAAAGGGAAGGGACACGCGCCGTTGTGATAAAAGGAGGACGGCCGAGAGGAAGATAGAGAGAGAAAGATTCACAGTTTCTCCAAAGGGAAGGGACACGCGCCGTTGTGATAAAAGGAGGACGGCCACCGAATCCCTTTGACTTGCTCTCATTGTTTTCTCTCTTTCTTCTTTTCTCTCTTTTTTATTTTTATTTTTTTGCTAAGTTTCTTTTCTCTTCCTTTATACGCTATATATACACACATAAATGTACTTCTCATACGGACCTACATCTTCCTGTTCTCTCTCTCTCTCTCTCTCTCTCCCTCTCTCTCCTGTTACGAAGCATTCTTAACCTACGATCGAACAAACGCATTAAGATTCGAAAGAAGTCTCAGTACTGCCACCATGGGAAGATCACCTTGTTGTGACAAAGATGGGCTCAAGAAGGGCCCATGGACTCCCGAAGAAGATCAGAAGCTCGTCGACTATATTCAGAAGAACGGCTATGGAAACTGGAGAACTCTTCCTAAGAATGCCGGTATGAACTTACTGTTTCCATCGCTAAATTCTGAAATCTTTTTAAGGGTTTTATATATATATATATATATTGGGTAACAAATATTCTTAATTTCTTAATACGTTTAGGGCTGCAAAGGTGTGGAAAAAGCTGTCGTCTTCGCTGGGCCAACTATCTGAGGCCTGATATCAAAAGAGGCAGATTCTCTTTCGAAGAGGAAGAGACAATAATCCAACTCCATAGTATATTGGGAAACAAGTAATCATAAGCTACTTTCCTTTCCTGAATTATAAACTATTTCATACAAGGTTCAAACTTCTCACACTCATAAAGTTTTGTGTATATATTTACTCATTGCATACGCGTGGTGTATGCAGGTGGTCCGCCATTGCGGCTCGCTTGCCCGGAAGGACGGACAACGAGATCAAGAACTATTGGAACACCCACATCAGGAAAAGGCTTCTCAGAATGGGAATCGATCCGGTTACTCATAGCCCTCGGCTTGATCTTCTCGACGTCTCCTCGATTCTGAGCTCGTCTCTCTATAACCCTTCCCAAATGAATCTTTCAAGGTTTCTAGGTGTTCAACCATTTCCTAATTACCCAGAACTTCTAAAACTAGCCACTTCGCTATTCTCTTCTTCTCAGCAAGAAAACCCAAGCATCAATCTCATGCAGCAAAACGTTCAAGGCCAATTGCCACCACTGGTTCAGCAAAATGTTCCGATGCTTAATGAAACAGAATTGGCGGAACCAAATGTGGAGCAATTCTCGTCACATTTAGCCAACTTTGGCTCGGAAAGTTGCCAGCTAAACGAATGGCAAAACGGTGGAAATATTCCTTACAACTTGACAGAAGAAGACTATGCAAGCTCTCTACAAAACTACGGCTATTACGGCTCTGAAAGCTCAAATTTCCTCAGCTTTCCATCGGCCTTATCAAATCTGTCGACGCCTTCGTCGAGCCCCGCGCCGATGAATTCGAACTCGACTTACATCAACAGCAGCAGCACTACTACCACTGCCGAGGATGAGAGGGAAAGCTATTGCAGCAGCATGAACATGTTCAAGTTTGAAATCCCAGACATGCTTGATGTGAATGATCAGTTCATGTGTAATTAATTAATTTAATCGGAAATTATCAAACTGATCAACAAAACAGAGAGTGGTTTTTGAAATCTTGTGAGCTTCTTCTCACTTTGTTTGTTGACGCTTCTTGTAAAATTCAATTTCTTAGTAATCTGTTACTACTTAATTAGTTGTGCCCCAAATTGCAGCATCACAGTGTTCTCTTCAATTCTTAATCTCTTCTCGTGAAACTTTCCATTGTTGATATGTATATTCTAATTTCGTTTTCTTCTTTTTTATGTACCTATTGAATTCAATCAACCTCAAATGGATAGACTAACAAAAGCATTAAATCCATGTATACGGAGGAAACTCCATGTGTCCATCGATCACAAAAATATCACAAAATTGAAAACCATGGACATATATAATGGAATAGAAACTACCCATTTAATTATGCAAACCAGATATGAATGGATTAACATGAGTATTAATCATATCAAGACTTTTGGGGCGAGGATATTAATGCTTTTGATATGCATATATCATATATGTCGCTGGCCTTATCAAAGACGTCCGAACCCCACATCTTTGTAACAAAGCAACCGTGCATCTTTCTAATATTTTTCTTCTTTGATCAATAATGGTATGCAATAACTCACTATATATGCATATATATACATACTGCATGTTCACTTCTTTTACTTGCCCAATTCGGAATTACTCAATTTCTTTATACTGTTTGTATTTAAAAAATGCTTACTTTCAATGAAATCACAATTGACTTTCCGAAACAGGCAATAATCATCATCTAGGTATGGAAGGATGAAATCCAAGTTAGATAAACTATAATTTAAAAACTTGTCAAGAAATGATCAGAGTGGTTGCATAGATCCCAACAGCAGAGCCCGGCGACAACGTCGTGGACAGCTGCCGGAGACGGGGAAATCGACACGTGGGCCCGCCACCTGTGAGATAACTGTCCTATTCAAAATAGTAATTAACCAAATAATTAACATTGGGAATTTAGAATATGCATAAGCCCTTAAGTAAGATGGGTGCGTGTCGAGGCTTAAGCGGCGGATAAGTTCTGCGGGGCCCACGTGGAAAGGGAGTTTGCTTTATCGAAAACAATGGCGTGGCTCTTGTGTCAATTTTGTCTTTTTCATTACTTCCCCCGCCTACAAATTAATTAAGGCAGTAGTATTGTGGACACGTGGACTCAATAATGCCGAGCTGGACCCCACTGCGCAACCGGTTGACCGGGTGACCTTCTCCTGTTTTCGAGAGGTTTGGCTGCTCCGCATCGCCGTCTACTCGCCGATTATTTGGCCAATGTGGACTTTCCTTTTTCTTTTATAAATAATTTTATTATATTTTATTTTTAGTATTTAAATAATTTTATTAATTAATGATAAATATATAATATTTCAAACTATTGAATAATTATTTAAATATTAAAAATATATAATAAATAATTTAAAAATAAAAATATCTATGAATACTAACTATTATTCTTATTATAACATTAACCATATTCATATTCTTATAATGAGAGCCAAAAAAATAGAAAGATTCATAATTTATTAATATATCTTTTTGATTACTAAAATCATGGTATACAATGAGAAAAAAAATATAATAATCGAATGTAAATCTCATGGCATTGCTCTTATAATTAACAAGCATATTAAAAATAACAATCACATAAGAATAATTCATTTCTTTTGATTTTTTTACTTGAATGACTCATTCATTGACAATTAATCCTTCATATATAGTTTCCTCCATTGACAAAAAGAGAGAAGATACAGCTTAATAAGTGGACAATGAACTTGGGAGAAGAAATCCAATGAAAGATATAGCACAAATGATTGAGATCATATCAATAATTGTAGCATGACTAAAACATGATAATATATATATATATATATATGAAGATATGTTGTCCATTTTTCATATTCCCTGTAGCCATTCAAATGCTAACAGCTCATTTCAATGATTAAATTCAGATCAATAGATGGCGTAGCCCCATACATGTATGTTCGTATATTTAATTCGTCAAAATTGTGGCCCCAAGTTCATGTGCATATTCACGCGTACAAAAGATAGTCAACGCTATTAGCTATATATATATATACACCCATACGAAAGCCAAGATCAAAACCACAGATCTTGTACGCCAATTAATCGCCAATGATAGCTTCCTTCTCTTCTCTGCGTTAAGGTAATGAAAATCTCATGCATGTAAGCCTTGCGTCAAGTATATGTAATAAATCAATATATTTCCTATATATATTGAGAGAAATTAAGAAAATTAGTTTATAATCGTAAAAGAACAAAATTCTTATAAAACTTTTGAACAGAAACTACATTTTTATAATGTATATTATTTATTATTTATGTAAAAACTATTTTTTTTTATTTTTATACTAAAAATAAATTAATTGTGTATATTACTTTTGGAGATATTTAAGTACTGCCAGAAGGATCGAAAAGTCTTGTAAGTAATTAAAAGGGTGTTTTCCTATCTGACCATTGGCCAAAGGGTCCCTTTTTCTCTTCCTCCCCTCCCATCTTCTCAACCGCCCAAAGAAAAAGCTCTTCCAAGGCTTGAACAACTCTGGAACTAAAGTGGGTTCATGTATGATATTAGCTAGCTTATATAGCTTTGAGTTTTGGTCATTTTGATTTGTTTTATATGTTCTTTGCCACTTCCTAGCTATAAATTTATTTGCTTCTTTCGGAAGTATTAATTGGAGGGTCCCTTATGTATCCATGGATGGACAAATTGGGTTCAAAAGTGGGGCGTCGTGACAATGTTGATTTGTTGTTTTTCCATGTTAGTGTGATGGCAGCATTGACTCGCGTGCTTCTTAAAATTTGTTTAAGGAAACTTGAATGCTCAAATCCACGTTTTTGTTTTCTATTTTTTTATGTAATTATTTGAATATTTTATTATTTTAATTATATTCATAAATTTAATTTTCAAATCAATTTAACCCTTATACTTTGACATTCTTTTTCATGTGACAATTCAAACTTTTTGTTATTTTAATTACATTCATGTATCTGTATTTTTAAATTAATTTAATTTATATACTTTAACGTATAAAAAAGTGATTAAATTAATTTATCTCTTTACTTATTTTACACATCAAAATATAGAATTAAATTGACTCAAAAATGAAAGTATATGAATATAATTGAAGCAAGAAAATTTTGGATTGTTATACAAAAATAAAGTTAAAATATAAAAATTAAATTAATTAAAAAATATAATTTCATGAGCATAATTAAATTTTTTAAAATAATTATATAAAAAATATAAAAATATAAATTTGATCAACTTAGATGTATAAACTCCTCATCGATGGAAACATAAATACTATTTGGATGCTCACTTGAGATGTTTGTCTTTGTGTAATCTTTTATACTCGTATATTTAATTATATAAAAAAAATAAATTATTAATTAGACTTTAAACTTTTACGTAAAAGAAGAATCAAACTCATGACTTACCAAACGACACCCAGATAATATTCATCTTTTTATCATCCAATTTATAACCTAACGGCACATCCGGACGGTCAGTTATAACGATATCTTGTGATGTTGGGATATTAATATAAATATATAATATAATAACATTTTATTTTCTTTAATTGGATGTGATCGATTCACGTTAGGTTTTCATCTGGTGAGACTGATTGGTCTGCCCGCACTCCGGTTTCCTTCTGCTGCGGTTTGACAAGCAAATCCAATTTTGTTAATAATTCGTTCTAATCGTTGCCAAGTGTGGCGGATTGATTAGCCTTTTTGGGTCTCGTTTTGCTGCTGTTTGGCAAGCAAACATGTCTTTTATATTATATATATATATACATATAGATAGACACATCTTTACAGAAACTTTGTAGAAGATACGTAATCAACCACTCAAGCTTATATTCAGGGGAGGTAGAGCCTTAAATCAAACCCAATTTGATTGAGTAGAGGATATAGTTGTATATTATAAATATATAATTTTAGTTTAGTTATTAATAAATTAATAGACAATATATAGTCACGATATTATTATATATAGTTATATGTTTAAAGTGTATGTCCTTAATTGGCTAATTAATAAACAATCATTGGCTAGATTATGTGCGGCTATTTTCAGTTTTATTTATACGAAAATTGTTCCAAGGTTGGTAATTTTCCATACAAAATCATGTGATGATGGTTGGGGGTCAATCACGGAGTCTGCGTCGATGTGAATACTTGGAAGAACAAGCAGAATTGATTCCTTTCATTTAGTTTTCGGCTCTCAAGTTACTATGAAGAACGAGAATCAATAAATATATCTAATGAGCAAGTTAAATTACATAGCTTTGTTTAAAAGGATCTCCGTGCTTATATAGATTGGGGGTGATTAAATACTAGGGAGTTAATCTTCAAAATTCCGTGCTTATAGAATTTGCTAATTAGATTAGGATAACAATTAATTTTTTAAATTTATTTTAAATCCTTTAAAATTGAGATTTGAGAGTTAATCTTGTTAACTTATCTCTTAAATTTTGTCTGAACAAAAGAACACATCGTTATCTTATTACCTAACAATAAAGGGTACATGATAGCCTCGTATTCGTTATCATCCAATGATAGTTTAGTATTCCACCCTTCAAATGTTCTCTCGTCACTATGTTTAGTACTTAATTGTGTACTTATCCGATTAATTAGCCTAGCAATTAAGCTTAAAGCTTGGAGAGGAGACTGCTAAGGAGAGGAATCTTTCCTTTTTGTCTAGTGTTGATAATACCAAGTTCCTAATTTATTTTGGTAGCTTCCTATTAATCAACCAAAGCACGGAAGAAGATGGCACGGTGGGGCTCACTTCGATAAAGTCAACATTTGGTAACAAAAAAGAAAAATGAAAATATTATTTAAATACTTAAGTTTGACATTTATAATAATATTTTATATTAATATATTATAGTTTATATCATTTTATGTAAATATATAATAAAAAAATTAATGTAGAGTGTCAATAAAATTATAAAATTTAAATAATATTTTTGATTCACTAATTATAATTACAATAGTGGGATTATCCATATATAAAGATTTGAAACTTCTTAAATTCAATGAAAGGGAAGTCTAAGCATTACATATGGATAATGACAACTTTTGGCTGATGAGACCAAATGGCAGCTATATCCACTGAAGCATCAGAGAAGATATAGGAATATATATACGTATAAAAAGTCCAAAGAGTTCTTAATCAAAGTTGACTTGCCTTCTTTAGCGTCATATTATATCCCATCAAATTAATTAATCGTGTAGATGTGCAAATCTTTTACATATTTGTCATATGTGATCTATTTACTGTTTGTTGTTAAAAAAGGGATATTTATGAGAAACTCTCCAAAAAAAAAAAAAAAATACTACAACACTATTTTATCTAAGGAGGTGTTTATTAAAATAAGTAAAATAAAATATATCAAGATAAGTTTAAAATATTTTTCGGATCATGGAATAATCAAGATAATGTTGAAAAGTATTTCAAGATTTTTATCAGACTATTTGTTAAATTTTTTAGAATTCACTGATAATTGTACTTTTTTTTTTCTATATGTTTGTTAATATATATGATAAATAACAAAATAAAAGTTTTTTTATCAAAATATCCCTATTATCAAATTCATTCAAAATTATTTATTAACATCAATAATAAATTTATGATTAAAATAATATTTTATGATTGATATGAATTGTAAAAAAAATTAAAATTAAAAATAATATTTTATTTTCTAAATTCATGTTCAAAAATAGATTTAAAAAGAATTGAAAAGTAGAAATAATTATTATTGGAATTACTATAATTCCATCTAAATAATTAAAAATGGCCAAAATATATTTTCATAATAGATAATAAAATATAAAATTAAATAAAATAATTTAAAAATTTGTGAAAGGAATTGTATTAGTTAATAATATATATATAGAGAGAGAAAAATTTAAATTGAAAGGAATAATGTCATTTAAATTTTAAAAATTATTAAAAATATATGATAATTTAAAAATAAATAAATAAATAAATAATACCAGTTGAATACCTTTTAGGCTGAATGTAGACAAATAACTCTCCGATTAAACGTGATTGACCTGGTTCAAAGATGGATGATCTCTGAAAAGTTCACGTAGGTCTATTAAGGTAAGTTGTTTCAATTTTTCCTATCGCTTGATACGAAATGTTATATGTATCCATGATTAATTAATAAACAATCCTTGGCTGGATTTTGTGCGGCTATTTTGAGTTTTAGTTGTACAAAAATTGTTGCAAGGTTTGTAATTTTCTATACAAAATCCTATGATAGTGGTTGGGGATGAGGCAAAATTGATTCCCTTAATTTAAGTTTTGACTCCCTAAGTTAATATGATGTACCAATAAATACATGTAGTAAATAAGATAAATTAAATATATTTATCAATAAGGGCTCTACTTCTTATATTAATTAAATACTCAATGTTAATCTCTAAAATTTCTAGACTCAACAATTTGATAGAGAATTTGCTAGTCAAATTAGAATAACGATTAATCTTTCAAATTTATTTCAAATTCTTCGAAATTGAGATTTGAGAGTTAAATTTGTTAACTTATCTCTTGAATCTCAACCGAAGGATGGAACACGTGTCGTTATCTTATTACTTAGCAATACGGGCACATGGTAATCTCATATTGGTTATCATCCAAAACTAGTTTAGTAATCCATCCTTCTAATATTTCCTCATCACCATGTTTAGTAAATTATCCCTCAAGATAGGCTACTTTTAAGACTAAATCACACATTAAATTTTATGTAATCTTATTTTCTATTAATTTTTGTGTGTGATGTGAATGATACCATCCTAACAAATGTTATTAGAGATACAAAGTACAAAGATGTTACATTTTTAACACACACACACATATAAAATAGTAAGTTCTTAATTTGTTTTGGTAACTTCCCATTAGTCAACCAAAGCATGGAAGAACATGGCACGGTGGGGTTCACTTCCACCCATATATTATGGATAAAGTCAACATTTGGTACGGGAAAAAATGAAAAGATTACTTAAATACTTAAATTTGAGGTTTATAATAATATTTTATATTAATATATTATATTTTATATCATTTTATGTAAATATATAAAGAAATAATGTAATTTAAATAATATTTTTGATTCACTAATTGTAATTACAATAGTGGGATTATCCATCGAAGATTTGAAACTTCTTAAATTCAATGAAAGGGAAGTCTGAGCAATACATATGGAGCATGACATATTTTCGCTGATGTGACCAAATTGCAGTTCCATCCATTGAAGGATGGGAGAAGAAAAGGTATATAGGAAGTCGAATAGTCATTTAATTAATTTTGTGAAGACTACAACACTATCTTATATCTAAATAAGAAAGATCCTACAGCTTGAGATAGGCTAGAAAATATGAAGCTTCTATCTAGACATTTAATTAATTTTGTGATTATTTACCATCACTTGTTGACGTCAGATCAAATTAGTGATAATTTGGCAATGACTTTTAATTAGTCTTCTTTTTTGCGTCTAATTAATAAATTTATTGGGGAGAATAAAAACAATAAGGTAATTATAGTTTTGGCATTTAGGGATGATCCATTATGGTCATTGCTGGCCCAGGCCTCCAGATTTTGGTTGGGCCAAGCCCAAATCATTATGTATGGATCAAGCTTAAGTTGCTTAACCAGTGCCAATTGAGTACGATAACTAATCCCTCTTTGCAGAAATGTTATTTGGTCGCTCATTCATCATATTTTTACGATATATATATATATATTAATATATTACAGTTTATATCGCATTAATTAATATAAATATATTTACATCAATACATAAATATCACTAAAAATATAATCGTTTTTAAGTGTCTAAATAGCATTTCCATCCCTCTTATTACCAGTATAATTAATACCAAGAGTTAGAACCTTTTTAATTTCATAATAGATTTGAGTAGATTTCTCCCATTATTATGAGAAATATGTCAGTTGAAACTAAACCGCATTAAATTTTCTCTAACAATTTTCCTTTGATTTCTGAGTATGATCTGATGGTGTCGTGGAGATGTTTTTGTATGACTTACAGTACTGGCTTACCAGTGTGAACTAATGTTCTATCAATCAAATTGATCTGTAGCCATTAACTCGGTTTTAACAGTAGAAACACCGGCTTTCAGTCTAACCAGCCCCTAGTCTCTAGTACCTATCAAAATAACTACAGACGGAGACATCTAATAAGGAATACAACCAGTACTACTATATCTAGCTGAGGTGAAGGCTTTGGTACAACATAATGTCTTAAGTAGTCCAAAATACATGACAGCTTGAAGTAGAAAAATCAGTCTGATACTTGTGATGATTTAGAAAACTAAAAGTCCTAACAGTTCATATATGCTCTGGTGAATAAAAAATGTTGACTGAATGAGCTGGCCCCAATTTGAAAACTAAGCCAATACCCATACACAATAGTATTTTCTCATTAGACCTCAAAAGACGTAGAAATTGAAGCCCTAAGAAAAGGTGGTTCCTTCTCTCTGCGGAGGGGGGCTTTGCAGATTAAAGATCAATTATTTGAGACCACTACATTCAATATCAACAATTAGACTGAGAATTTATCCTCCAAAGCCCTGGCAATGGAGACATAGATCTAATCAGTTATCAATATTTTCAACCCAACTTGGATCATCAAGATTGGTGATTCAAATGTACTTCGAGAAGTGCCTAAACCTAATAAATCCTTTCACACTAGAATGAATAAATTGAAGATTCTTACGTATTACTGAGGAAAAGAACAGGACAGGAAGACCAACTCCATACCTGTGGTGAGGGGCTAGGGAGGTATTGCAGAGGCTTCTTCTGCAGGATACTCGTCCACCCCACATCAGTCATTTAAGATTTATCTCAAGGCATTTACTTCTAACTTTTAATGCTCCAAGCCGTTCTAACAGGTAAAAGATGCAAAAACCATGGTGTTGTAATTATGCAGTTGAAGAAATTTATTCAATAATGGTTCCATTCAATCCGTGTCGACATGCAAGGACAAAAGCATCTTCCAAAGTTCATAACATGGGTTTTATTTGATCAGTCCTTTGATAAGCCCCGATTCACTTGACTTATCAAAGAAGGACTAAGGGGCAGCGATCAAGAGTAGCGGAGTAAATAGGTTGGCTAGCATAACAACCAGTCATGTGCGTAAGGGGTAGAATGGGGAATCGCTAGTGTAATAGCCCGGCTATGGCATAACAAAATTCGGTTAAGGGGTAGAGGGAGGAATATGTAAGGGGTGGGGGGGGGGTGGTAGAGAGGGGAGAGGCTGGTTTTTCAGTGGGTATTTGGGAGAGAGAAGGCCTCTCGAATGCCCTGGGTGATCTTGTTCTTAGCTGGAAGTTTGTTTGTTACTAATAATTGATTGTTGTTTGGAATTCTAATTAGAAATCCACCATTTTGGTATTAGAGCATCTACGATTCTAATGGTGAACCTGACCGAACGAGTGGGTGACTTGGAAGGAATGATGGAAGGCATGCAACGAAGTGTTGAATCGGTGGAGAAGAACATAGCGGACTTGCTGGAGCAATTCGCTTGGATGAGAACGAGATGAGAAGAGCAGGAGAGGGAGAGGAAAAGCAAGGAGAAATTGGGAAGTCAGCCGTAGATATTCGCGCAGGATTCTGAAGCGACACCAGAGGCTGGGTTGAGGCGAGCTGAAGCAGATAGCCTCGAGGGAGGTTGGCGACCTGAACCTCGCGATCGCCGGCTGGAGTTGCTGTTTTTTGATGGAGGAAATCCAGATGGCTGGATCTTCAAGGCCGAGAGGTATTTTTCGGTGAATGGAATGACGGATTTGGAGAAGGTGGATATAGCAGCTGTTTGTCTTGAAGGGCCAGCCCTTTCGTGGTTCCAATGGGAAGAAAAATGGCGGAGAATGAGGACTTGGGAGGATTTCAATCTATTGTTGCGAAGCCGATTCCAACCCACTCAAGAAGGGTCGGTAGAAGAACGTTTCTTAGCTCTTCGGCAGAGAGGAACATTCTCAGATTATCGTCAAAGTTTTGAGGAGCTGGCATCGCCTCTGGAAAATCTGCCAGAAGTTGTGCTAGAAGGGCACTTCATCAATAGTCTCCGTTCGGAGATCAAGGCTGAGTTGAGGGTGTTGAGGCCAAGAAGTTTGGAGCAAATGATGGACCTGGCGCAAAGAATAGAAGAGAGGAACCTTGTGCTCCAGGGAAATGCAGCTGGATCGATTCGAATAGAGGTCCGTCAGTTTCAGTCGCTAGTCTAAATTACCAACGTGGGGGTCCTCAGCTCCATGCGCAACCAGCTTCTAAATTTTTGGCAGCCAACTCCCCTTATCCATTTTGTCCACAAAACAACGGGAGGGTGAGTAATCAGCCTTGGAAACGGCTTAGTGAGGCCGAATAGAAGTCCAAGCGAGATAGGGGCTTATGTTTTAGGTGTGATGAGAAGTATACGATAGGCCATAAGTGTAAGAATAGAGAGCTGCAAGTGATGATGATATACGATGAAGAAGTAGAGGAGGAAGAACAGTGGGTAGAAGAAAAAGAAGACAACCAATGCATCAGCCGAGATAGGGAGGCAGTTGGGGTACCAGCCCAAGGGGGTGAGGCCATTGAGCTGTCCATAAATTCTGTGGTAGGTTTGACAGCACCCCAAACAATGAAGATAAGAGGGAAGATAGAGCAGCAGCCGGTTGTGGTCCTTATTGATGGAGGAGCAACCCATAACTTTATTTCTGTGGAGTTGTTGCAGCTGTTGGGGCTAATTAGGGAGGAAACAACAAGGTACGGTGTGATTTTGGGTACAAGAGTGGCTGTTCAAGGTGCTGGCATTTGCAAAGGAGTGAAGCTTCAGCTCCAAAATTTGCAGATTGTGGAAGATTTCTTGCCCTTAGAGTTGGAAAGTTCGGATGTTATTCTGGGAATGAAATGGCTAGCAACGATGGGAAAGATGAATGTGGATTGGAAAACTCTCACCATGAAGTTCCAAGTAAGAGGCATGGCTGTAACCTTGCAGAGGGATCCTAGCCTGAGTAAGACATTGGTATCTTTAAAAGCTATGGTAAAAGCTTTCAAGGAGAAAGGGGAAGGGATGTTGCTGGAATTGGGGACAATGGCAGCTGAAATTGAAGAAGATCAGAGAGGAGCTCCAGAATTGTTGAAAAGGGCATTGGCTGAATATGGAGGGGTGTTTACTGCTATGGAGGGGGTGCCACCTAGTAAGGAAAGGGACCATGCCATAAACCTAATTTCGGGATCCTCACCGGTAAGTGTAAGACCTTACCGTTATCCTTATTTACAAAAGAATGAGATTGATAAGTTAGTGGATGAAATGTTGGCCGCGGGAATCATCCAACCCAGCTCCAATCCATTTTCCAGCCCAGTATTATTGGTTAAAAAGAAGGATGGGGGGTGGCGCTTTTGTGTTGATTATAGGGCCTTGAATAAGGTAACGGTTCCAAACAAATTTCCTATTCCAGTGATAGATGAGTTGCTTGATGAGTTGCATGGTGCTAGGGTTTTTTCTAAGCTTGACTTAAAATTTGGTTACCACCAGATTTGGGTTAGGCCCGAGGATGTTCCAAAGATAGCATTTAGGACTCATGAAGGGCATTACGAGTTCCTAGTGATGCCTTTTGGATTGATGAATGCCCCAACTACATTCCAAGCGTTGATGAATGAAATTTTCAGAGATTATTTGAGGTGTTTTGTGCTGGTGTTTTTCGATGATATCTTGGTGTATAGCAGCAGTTTGGAACAACATAAACAACACCTGAGATGTGTGTTAAAGGTGTTAGCGGACAACCAATTGGTGGCCAACAGCAAGAAGTTTGTGTTTGGGCAGTTGGAAATTGAGTATTTGGGCCATGTTATTTCCTATTTGGGAGTTTCAGCTGATAATAACAAGGTCCAAGCGATGATAGATTGGCCTACTCCAACAACGGTAAAGGAATTGAGGGGGTTTCCTGGGCTTACAGGGTATTATAGACGCTTCGTGAGAGACTATGGTAAGCTGGCTCGGCCTCTAACGGATCGATTGAAAAAGAACAACTTCTTTTGAGATGTGGTTGCTGAAGAGGCCTTCCAACAACTCAAGGCTAAAATGGTATCCTTACCCGTTTTAGTCTTGCCCGATTTTGAGAAGCCCTTCATCATTGAAGATGATGCCTCGGGGCATGGAATGGGGGCTGTTTTGATGTAAGAACAGAGGTCGATCGCTTATTTCAGCCAAGGGTTCAGTCAATTGGGGAGGAAAAAATCAGTTTATGAAAGGGAACTCATGGCTATAGTGTTTGTGGTGCAAAAGTGGAGGCATTACTTGTTAGGCAGAAAATTTTTTATTAAAACGAATCAAAAAAGTCTCAAGTACTTGATGGAGCAGCGGGAGGTAAGTCCTGAATATTTGAAATGGATGGTAAAACTGATGGGATACCAATTTGAGATACATTATCGGGCTGGTATGGAGAATAAGGCGGCTGATGGACTGTCCAAAATCTGTTACACAGCAGCTTTGATGGCTTTGACAATGCCTAGAGTGGTCCAATTGGAGCAGGTGGTAAGCGAGGCAGATGCTGATCCAGGGCTGCAAAAATTGATCCAGGAGTTACGAACTGAATCCTTCTCCCATCCTAATTTTCAGCTAGTGGACAAGCATCTCGTCTACAAAGGATGACTCTACTTACCCAAGGGATCCGCACTAATTCCATTGTTACTCCAGGAAGGGCATGATGGGAGTGTGGGAGGACATTTGGGGTTTTTAAAAACTTACAAAAGGGTGTCGGCGAATGTTTATTGGCCGGGTATGAAGAAGGATGTGCATTAGTATGTAAGTAAGTGTACGACTTGTCAACAAAACAAATATATAACCTTGTCACCGGGGGGATTGTTATAGCCACTACCAGTTCCTAACCAAATTTGGGACGACATTGCCATGGACTTTATTGAAGGGCTCCCAAAATCGAACAAGGTGGATTCAATCTTGGTTGTGGTGGATCGACTTAGCAAGTATGGGCATTTTATTGGCCTTAAACATCCATTTACAGCTGGGGATGTGGCTGGAACTTTTATCAAAGAAGTGGTGAGGCTCCATGGAGTTCCTAGGTCCATTGTGTCGGATAGAGATACAATTTTTATGAGTAGATTTTAGGAGGAGATTTTTCGGTTACAGGGCACCAAACTCAAAAGAAGTACAACTTATCATCCACAAACGGATGGGCAAATCAAGGTACTTAACTGGACTTTGGAGACCTACTTAAGATGTTTTGCTTCCTCCAAACCAAAGGCATGGTTCACTTGGTTACCTTGGGCTGAATTATGGTACAATACCTCCTATCACACAGCTACCAAGTTAACTCCTTTTCAAGTGGTGTATGGGAGGGAACCACCTCCCTTATTACGATTTGGGAAGGGAACTACCCCTGTCTCGATTGTGGAGCAGCAGATGATCGAAAGGGATGTGATCCTAGATGAACTGAAGGCACAATTATTGAGGGCACAGGCAATAATGAAGAAAAGAATAGATAAGGGAAGAAGAGAAGTAAAGTTCTAGGTAGGAGATTTGGTTTATTTGAAACAAAGGCCGTACCGACGAAGGTCTTTGGCTGCTTGTGCAAATGAGAAGCTAGCTGCTCGTTATTATGGCCCGTTTGAGATTGAAAATGAGGTAGGTTTGGTAGCTTACAAACTGAAACTGCCACCACATTGTCAAATCCACCCTACATTTCATGTGTCCTAACTACGGGAGGCTAAGGGTGCAATGAGGGCAACTATAGAGCTGCCCCAACAGCTTACTGAAGATCTGGAAATGGTGGTGGAACCTTCAGCAGTGCTAGGAGTGAGGTCGAGTGCTGGCAAGAACATGAAAGGAGCAGAAGTGTTGATCCAATTGAAGGGCCTTCCACCATTGGAAGCCACTTGGGAGCCCTACTCAGTGATTCAACAGCAATTTCCATTTTTCTAGCTTGAGGACAAGGTGAAAGTTGGGGGAGGGAGTAATGATAGGCCCCCGATTCACTTGACTTATCAAAGAAGGACTAAGGGGTAGTGATCAAGGGCAGCGGAGTAAATAAGTTGGCTAGCATAACAACCAGCCATGTGCGTAAGAGGTAGAATGGGGAATTACTGGTGTAACAGCCCAACTATGGCATAACAGAATTCGGTTAAGGGGTAGAGGGAGGAATATGTAAGGGGTGGGGGTGGGG
The DNA here is from genome assembly GCA_036245055.1 of Diospyros kaki. Taxonomy (NCBI): domain Eukaryota; kingdom Viridiplantae; phylum Streptophyta; class Magnoliopsida; order Ericales; family Ebenaceae; genus Diospyros; species Diospyros kaki. Next base: position 2,458,424 of record BSEG01000005.1, on the reverse strand, counting down.
GCGGGGGGGTAGAGAGGGGAGAGGCTGGTTTTTCAGTGGGTATTTGGGAGAGAGAGGGCCTCTCGAATGCCCTAGGTGATCTTGTTCTTGGCTGGAAGTTTGTTTGTTACTAATAATTGATTGTTGTTTGGAATTCTAATTAGAAATCCACCATCCTTCAAACACACCCCAGTCAAGACTCAAGAAGACTTTCTAATGCCTTGGATGCAACAAAGACAAACATAGCAAATACAGGCAGACCAGACAAGCCTAACAAACAAGAATACGTCACCGGCTTGGAATTCCGTTCACACTTCAAAGATGTTTAAGTGAAACGGAATACCAACTAGAAACAATCACGTGCTGATGTTTATGTTGTCAAATCTTTTTTTTTTTTTTCATCCACACTCCAGAATCATCACAGGGGCAGAGAGAGAGTTGCGGGCAATCTACCTTTTCGAGGTATTCCAAGTTTGGAAACAATTCCTGCAACTCCCTCCAGTCCATCTCTAGTTCAGTCAAGTACTTGAGACGCAATTCCTTAACCTTCCACTTGCGATCTTCAGGATTGACTACGTGCTCCTCGCCATCAAATTCCTGAAATTGACCCAGATCACCGTATTTACCTCCTCTAATGAAGAGTTTCTCCAAGTTCTTCAGCTTGCCAGGCCTCAACCAATCAGGTGCAATCATCAGAGGGAAACACTGAAGGTCCAATTTAATCAGTCCTGAGGGAAGATCTTCTGGCTGTGGCTGTGGCTGTGGCTGTGGCCGTGCGGATCTAGGAGAGCTAATAGTTCTCACCAGGGAATTTGAAGCACGTTTAATTCTGCTAGTTGTTGTAGTTCGTTCTGCTGGGCCATTGACTTTTCCATTTTCTCTAATTTCACTGCACGGGGTCCTAGCTCCTTGGTTAGATAGAGATGATTCTGCCCGAACCGTTCTCTTGGACTTTGTTCCTGGTTGTTCTGCCGCACTGACGCCTTTGTTTTTGTCATCATCTTTATTTTCTCTGGCATCACTTTTGGTTTGAACAGAGCCCCTTCCCCATACAATTGTCAGCTTGGTAAGCGCTGTAAACTGATATAAAGCATGCAGATCATCCTTGGAAGGAAAATCATCTGTTCCGGTGTGAATGCTCAACTTTCTGAGATTTGACAACGACGTCAAATTGTGAAGAGTACATGAGTTCTTGATCTTCGGATCCCCAAGCACAAATCCACTGAGGACTCTGAGTTCAGTGAGTGATGAAAGTTCTTTGGGCATCCGGTCAAGCAGGTAACACTCAGACATATCCAAGTGTGTCAACTTCTTGAGGCAGCCAATTTCATCAGGGACTACCTCAAGGTTGTGACAAGCTCTAAGGTCCAAGATTGTAAGATTTGTGAGCTCCGAAATGGCCTTGGGAAGATCTGTAATTCTGGAGACCCCTTGAAGGCTCAAAAACCGCAGATGTTTCATATTTTCCAACCCATCCAAAACATGTGCGTCCTTTTTCTTCAAGGTTTTTGTGTCCTCAACTTCAATGTGATGTGTGGCCTCTCTCTGCCACCTTCCGAGGTATAGAACATTGACATTTTTCATCTTTGCTAGCCACTCAGGATCAAAGTCAAGAATAGTCTGATTAACATTGAACATAGTGTGAAGGTTTTCCAACTTATCAAACATTTTTGTTTCCTGATCCTTTGTTAGCCCTTTACCTGTTAAGCAAGCCCTGAGAGAATCCCTTGTTTGCCCTTTAGTGGGGGACGGAGTGTAGACCTCTGCCGCATTCCCGCCATCATCAAAATTGAAGAAGTTAGCCCTCTCCGCAAGCCTGATTACCATTGACCGAACGAGAGGGTGCATCTTGCAGGTTTCCACCTTACCACTACGCTTTCGGTAGACAGGCTCAACGAAGCCCTTCGATACAAGCTGGTCAAAGTATTCACTTCCAAATTGCTCGGCGGTCTTATCCTCCTCTGTGATTTCTCTTTCAACTGGAGGTACAAAACCTTCCCCAATCCACCAATACACCATGGTCTTCTTCTTTATGTCTTTATTTTCCGGGAACACCGCAAAGCAAAGCAGACAGAGCCTCAATTCCTCCTTGAGCTCGAGATAACGCGCCTCAAAGTCTTTGAACTCCGAGCTTCTCTCAAAATTAGGGTTCTTGTTCAAGTTAGGCATATGGTGAGCCACCTTGTCGGCCTTAGCTCGATCGACGTCGGCCGTGATATTCGATTTCAGAGACTGATTCGTTTCGGAATCTGGGTCCTCGTCCCTGTGCCCGGACGATATCTGTTGCTTCAACTTCCTCACAGCCTTCTTCAGCTCCCGGAACTCCTCCACACTTCCGCGCTCATTGAGCCCTTCGAACTTCATAAAAAGTTCATCAATTGAAACTTCGTAAGTACTAACCTGCTGTTGGGTATTCTTCACGGACATCAGATCTGCGTTTATCAAGTTCGAAAGCGCCACAACCTCGTCACGATGGCCGGTGCTGCTGCCATTTTGGTTGGCTTCTTCATGGTTATTTGCGGTGGATCTGTCGCCCGTTGGTTTGGATTTGGCGGTTTTCGGCCTGGATTTGCGAAAGAGGTTTCCAATCTTCCACTTACTGTCTTTCTGATAATCTAAATGCTGAGGCGAGTTCAGGACTGATCTCTGGTCGGAGTGAGTTCCCCTAGTGTGGTCGGCCAGATCGGCTTGAATCTCATCGCCGCCGCCAAGGCTTGACATGTTGTCTTTGGGTGAAGAAAACAGAGAATGAAAGAAGACAAAAAAGACTGAATAGCGTACGATAAGAGTTAGGGTTTAGGGTCTACAGAACAGATGGGTGGGAGAAGACGAGAACTCGGATCAATCAACGCCACTTTGAAGCAACCGTGAAATCATTCACGTTCATCTGCTGCTTTCTGTAATGGCTTGGATCTGACCAAGAAGTCCAACTGTACCAGTCTCTCCAGTCCAGTCAAGTGCAAGGCAGACGAGACGAGCTGTAGTTAAAAAAGACCAATTTTTATTTTGCAGTTAAATAAAAATAAAAATATTATTTAGAAGCATAATTTTAATTTTTTAATATTAATTATATATTAATATATTATACATTTATATTAATATAATATAAAATCAAACACACTAATACATAAATATCATAAAAAATTATCACAACTAAATATTCCAACAAAATTTTTGATAAAAATATAAAAGTGTGAAGAATCTTTTTCTTTTGGCATATCTTTTGTCTCCTTCCATATATAAAGATTTGAAACTTCTTAAATTCAATGAAAGGGAAGTCTAAGCATTACATATGGATAATGACAACTTTTGGCTGATGAGACCAAATGGCAGCTATATCCACTGAAGCATCAGAGAAGATATAGGAATATATACACGTATAAGAAGTCCAAAGAGTTCTTAATCAAAGTTGACTTGCCTTCTTTAGAGTCATATTATATCCCATCAAATTAATTAATCGTGTAGATGTGCAAATCTTTTACATATTTGTCATATGTGATCTATTTACTGTTTGTTGTTAAAAAAGGGATATTTATGAGATACTCTCCAAAAAAAAAAAAAATTCTTTCAAAAGAAAAGAGGACTTAAAATAGATTATGTTGCAAGAGATAATATGGGGACAGAGTCGTGTAAGAGATGAGTCTCCCTAAATCTCCTTCAAGAACTTGACTCTACCAAATGGACTGTTAATTTGTGAGATGCAAGTCTCAAAAGTAGATTACAAAAAATTATCACATGGTCCTATGAGAAGATTGATCTAAAAGAGTCTTTCTTAGAGAACTACTTCTCCCAATAATACTCCATTCTTCATGAGTAACTCCCTCGTAAAGAAAAGACTACAACACTATTTTATCTAAGGAGATGTTTATTAAAATCAGTAAAATAAAATATATTAAGATAAGTTTAAAATATTTTTTGGATCAAGATATGGAATAATCAAGATAAGGTTGAAAAATATTCTAAGATTTTTATCAGACTATTTGTTAAATTTTTAGAATTCACTGATAATTGTACTTTTTTCTTTCTATATGTTTGTTAATATATATGATAAACAACAAAATAAAAGTTTTTTTTTATCAAAATATCCCTATTATCAAATTCATTCAAAATTATTTATTAACATCAACAATAAATTTATGATTAAAATAATATTTTATGATTAATATGAATTGTAAGAAAAAATTAAAATTAAAAATAATATTTTCTTTTCTAAATCCATGTTCATAAATAGATTTAAAAAGAATTAAAAAGTATAAATAATTATTATTGGAATTACTATAATTCCATCTAAATAATTAAAAATGGCCAAAATATATTTTCATAATAGATAATAAAATATAAAATTAAATAAAATAATTTAAAAATTTGTAAAAGGAATTGTATTAGTTAATAATATATATATATATAGAGAGAGAGAGAGAAATTTAAATTGAAAGGAATAATGTCATTTAAATTTTAAAAATTATTAAAAATATATGACAATTTAAAAATAAGAAAGAAAAATAAATAATACCAGTTGAATACTTTTTAGGTTGAATGTAGATAAATAACTCTTCAGTTAAGCGTGCTTGACCCGGCTCAAAGATAAGTGACCTCTGAAAAGTTTACGTAGGTCTATTAAGATAAGTTGTTTTAATTTTTCTTACCACTTGACACAAAATGTTACACATGTCCATGATTAATTAATAAACAATCCTTGGCTAGATTATGTGTGGCTATTTTCCGTTTTAGTTGTACAAAAATTGTTGCAAGGTTTGTAATTTTCTATACAAAATCCTATGATAGTGGTTGGGGATGAGGCAAAATTGATTCCCTTAATTTAAGTTTTGACTCCCTAAATTAATATGAAGTACCAAAAAATACACGTAGTAAATAAGATAAATTAAATATATTTACCTATAAGGGCCCTACTTCTTATATTAATTAAATACTCAATGTTAATCTCCAAAATTCCTAGACTCAACAATTTGATAGAGAATTTGCTAGTCAAATTAGAATAACGATTAATCTTTCAAATTTATTTCAAATTCTTCAAAATTGAAATCTGAAAGTTAAACTTATTAACTTATCTCTTGAATCTCGATCGAAGGATAGAACATGTGTCATTATCTTATTACTTAGCAATAGGGACACATGGTAATCTCATATTAGTTATCATCCAAAACTAGTTTAGTAATCCATCCTTCTAATATTTCCTCATCACCATGTTTAGTAAATTATCCCTCCAGATAGGCAACTTTTAAGACTAAATCACACATTAAATTTATGTAATCTTATTTTCTCTTAATTTTTGTATGTGATGTGAATGATACCATCCTAACAAATGTTATTAGAGATACAAAGTACAAAGATGTTACATTTTTAACACACACACACACATATAAAATACTAAGTTCTTAATTTGTTTTGGTAACTTCCCATTAGTCAACCAAAGCATGGAAGAACATGGCACGGTGGGGTTCACTTCCACCCATATAATATGGATAAAGTCAACATTTGGCACGGGAAAAAATGAAAAGATTATTTAAATACTTAAATTTGAGGTTTATAATAATATTTTATATTAATATATTATATTTTATATCATTTTATGTACATATATAAAAAAATAATGTAATTTAAATAATATTTTTGATTCACTAATTGTAATTACAATAGTGGGATTATCCATCGAAGATTTGAAACTTCTTAAATTCAATGAAAGGGAAGTCTGACCAATACATATGGAGCATGACATATTTTCGCTGATGTGACCAAATTGCAGCCCCATCCATTGAAGCATGGGAGAAGAAAAGGTACATAGGAAGTCGAGTAGTCATTTAATTAATTTTGTGAAGGCTACAACACTTGCCTTATCTAAATAAGAAATATCCTACAGCTAGAAATTATGAAGCTTCTATCTAGACAACATTTAATTAATTTTGTGATTATTTACGATCACTTGTTGGCGTTAGATCAAATTAGTGATAATTTGTCAATGACTTTTAATTAGTCTTCTTTTTTGTGTCTAATTAATAAATTTATTGGGGAGAATAAAAACAATAAGGTATAGTTTTGGCATTTAAGGACGATCCGTTATGGTCATAGCTGGCCCAGGCCTCCAGATTTTGGTTGGGCCAAGCCCAAATCAATATGTATGGATCAAGCTTAAGTTGCTTAACCAGTGCCATATGAGTACGATAACTAATGATTTATGGAATTTTGGGTGTTGGTTGGACTGACTCATGACTTATGAAATTTTGATTGGGTTGGGTTGGAAATTCGTCAAGCTCACTTACGCTCAAGGTTTGTGTTAACAAGGTCAACTGATCTAGAATATCACCTAAGGCCTTAGAGGTTTGGTCTTGAAATTCGGCCACTTGTGTAATAAAACTCATTTGACCTTGCATAAACTCATGAAGGGTGTCCTTTAAAAATTTTTCATCCTGAGGTTGATAAGTATCAAATCTAACCCCTTGTTCTAACTCGAATTGGTGAGACACTGGAGAGAAAGGTTCATGAGATTGGAACAAAGAGTCATCACTCCAAGGATAATTCCAATGGCCATAGGAATTGGGAAAATCAGTGTAAAGATTTGGGTCGTAGCCCGACAAATAATAATTCTCTCTCTGATTCTGGTTGAAAGAAAATCTCTCATCACTGGGCTCAAGATGGCCAAATGCATTAGAAGGCATAGAAATGCTAAAATACTGAGACATATAGAATATGAAAATGACAATTCAACGACAGATAATGATGTTAATGAATCAATTAATGGTTCAATAATCATACCTGATCGTAGTCTCTTGCTCTGTTTAGTAACTAACAGTTATCTAAATATATATATTTTTTTATTTTTTTTGTTATTTATTTTTTTAATTTTTTTTAATTTATAATTTTTTTTCTTTTTGTTTTTGCCTCAATCTCCCCAGCAACGGTGCCAAAATTTGACTGCACTCTCACCCTGCAATTAAAACACAAAACACAATAAAAATTTTATATATATTTTTTTTATATATTGGTGAGAGGTTTATACTCGTCAGTGTACGAGTGCAGTTGTAGTCCAAATTTAAATTTATATTTTCTGGATGAGTCCAGGTCGTCCACTGAGAGATTTATTTATGGCAAAATAAAAAGAATGTCACAAACACACACACACATTTGGATGAATTGGAAACAAGAATTTTTTTTATAGATTTTCAAATAACAGGTGCTAGGAAATAAAGTAAGACAAAAATTAAATAAACACTGAATGTGAGATTATGAAATTGGACGACACTTGAGTTAAGACAATTTCAGCACCAAACCGTTGATTCCAAATTTTTAGCAGAAGAGTTTAGCAATATTAATTTAATTTCAAATATGAGGGTTTGTTATTAAATGCAATTAGAGATGATGATAGTTCTAGTTTAAGCAATCCCCATACATGATATGTGAGATTCTAGTTTAAGCAACTACCATAAATCCAATTACAATTAATATACAAAACAACTAAATTAATCATCCGGGTTTGGGTATGATAGCGTTTCCAGTTCTAGTAACTCTCATACGTGGCATGAAAGCTCTAAGTTAGGCTTACGCTCCAATCCAAACCTAGTGATTTCTTAATTTAAAAATACACACTCATATTGAAATTTAAATTAATATCACTCATTTAAAGTGTAGCTTTCTTTGAGAATCATTGGCGTTGGACACTGTCCTTGCCTTAACCCAAGATTGGGTTTAGCTACTCATCTTTATTTGTAAATTAATTAACAGGAATTTAAATGGCGTAATTTAAATAACAGAATTTAAATGACAGGAATTAAAATAGCATAAACTAACTAGCCATTTAGGCGGTGAATAATAAAGAGACAATAATTAAAATTGCAGAAATTTAAAGGCATAAATTAACCGGCCATTTAGGCGGTGATTAATAAAGTAACAATAAATGACATAAGAATTTAAAAGAAGAAAGAAATGAAGTAAGATCACAAGAGAAAATAATAAAGAAAATGAGAAAGAACAAGAACAATCCTCAAAGAGAGAATTCTAAGGAAACAACTAAACTTTTATTCAAGAATAATAATCACACTTACAAATGCAATCAAATGACCTATTTATAGGCCACAAAATGCAATACAAACCACATAATTTTTAATTATTCAACTAGACATAATTATATCTAATGGGCACTCACACACTTAAAGTTAAATGGATTTTAGCTATAATACATAATTAAAGTTAAATGGATTTTAGCTAAAATACATACCTAATAAAACACTCATAAAGTTAAATAGATTTTAACTATAATACACAACTAATAGTTAAATGGATTTTAGCTAAAAGACACTTAATAAAGCACTCACATAAAAAATAAAAATAAATTTCTATAAATTGATTTTTAATCTTCATTAGGATTAAAAATAATCCTTGGGCCTTCTTCAAATGATATCTTTCATGGGATGCTCAAGTTGGGTCTTAATTCTTCATAGACTTTAATTTTTTCATGGACTTTAATTCTCCATGGGCTTGAATTCTTTTTTCTTCATGGGCTTGAATTCTTCATGGACTTGAATTCTTCATGGACTTGAATTCTTTTTGGGCTTCCAAGTCCACCTTCTTCATACCTATAAATAAACAATTTATTAATAAATCATCTATTATATTATATATATATTAATATGATATATTATATGAGATATTATATGCTTATATATTATATAGATAATCCATGCATGCATTTCATTGAGTATATATGTGTATTATATTTACATGTTTATTATAATATATTATATATTATATATATAGATATATATTACACATAATTATTCAATTAAACCAATTTAAAATCAAAATGAGGGTTATAATTATAACAAAAATTTTACAAAATTAACCACTAATCATACCCCCCAACTTAAACATTGCTAGTCCCTTAGCAATCAGACTATACACTTGCCAATCTTTATTCGCAATAACTGTATGAATGTAAAAATTTCAAATTCGAAACCGAAATGCATAAAATCGAATAAGTAATTTAGCATTCTAAATCAGATTTTTGGTTAATGGTCATACAATCTCAAGAATGGCAATTAGGATAATCAACACATAAAATTACTCCCTCAAAGTTTTGACTTCGAGAAGTGCCTAAACCTAATAAATCCTTTCACACTAGAATGAATAAATTGAAGATTCTTATGTATTACTGAGGAAAAGAACAGGACAGGAAGACCAACTCCATACCTGTGGTGAGGGGCTAGGGAGGAATTAGAGAGGCTTCTTCTGCAGGATATACTCGTCCACCCCACATCAGAGTCATTTAAGATTTCTCTCAAGGCATTTACTTCTAACTTTTAATGCTCCAAGCCGTTCTAACAGGTAAAAGACGCAAAAACCTTGGTGTTGTAATTATGCAGTTGAAGAAATTTATTCAATAATGGTTCCATTCAATCCGTGTCAACACGCAAGGACAAAAGCATCTTCCAAAGTTCATAACATGGGTTTTATTTGATCAGTCCTTCAAACACACCCCAGTCAAGACTCGAGAAGACTTTCTAATGCCTTTGATGCAACAAAGAGACAAACATAGCAAATACAGGCAGACCAGACAAGCCTAACAAACAAGAATACGCCACCGGCTTGGAATTCCGTTCACACTTCAAAGATGTTTAAGTGAAACGGAATACCAACTAGAAACAATCACGTGCTGATGTTTATGTTGTCAATCTTTTTTTTTTTTTTTTCATCCACACTCCAGAATCATCACAGGGGCAGAGAGAGAGTTGCGGGCAATCTACCTTTTCGAGGTATTCCAAGTTTGGAAACAATTCCTGCAACTCCCTCCAGTCCATCTCTAGTTCAGTCAAGTACTTGAGACGCAATTCCTTAACCTTCCACTTGCGATCTTCAGGATTGACTACGTGCTCCTCGCCATCAAATTCCTGAAATTGACCCAGATCACCGAATTTACCTCCTCTAATGAAGAGTTTCTCCAAGTTCTTCAGCTTGCCAGGCCTCAACCAATCAGGTGCAATCATCAGAGGGAAACACTGAAGGTCCAATTTAATCAGTCCTGAGGGAAGATCTTCTGGCTGTGGCTGTGGCTGTGGCCGTGCGGATCTAGGAGAGCTAATAGTTCTCACCAGGGAATTTGAAGCACGTTTAATTCTGCTAGTTGTTGTAGTTCGTTCTGCTGGGCCATTGACTTTTCCATTTTCTCTAATTTCACTGCTCGGGGTCCTAGCTCCTTGGTTAGATAGAGATGATTCTGCCCGAACCGTTCTCTTGGACTTTGTTCCTGGTTGTTCTGCCGCACTGACGCCTTTGTTTTTGTCATCATCTTTATTTTCTCTGGCATCACTTTTGGTTTGAACAGAGCCCCTTCCCCATACAATTGTCAGCTTGGTAAGCGCTGTAAACTGATATAAAGCATGCAGATCATCCTTGGAAGGAAAATCATCTGTTCCGGTGTGAATGCTCAACTTTCTGAGATTTGACAACGACGTCAAATTGTGAAGAGTACATGAGTTCTTGATCTTCGGATCCCCAAGCACAAATCCACTGAGGACTCTGAGTTCAGTGAGTGATGAAAGTTCTTTGGGCATCCGGTCAAGCAGGTAACACTCAGACATATCCAAGTGTGTCAACTTCTTGAGGCAGCCAATTTCATCAGGGACTACCTCAAGGTTGTGACAAGCTCTAAGGTCCAAGATTGTAAGATTTGTGAGCTCCGAAATGGCCTTGGGAAGATCTGTAATTCTGGAGACCCCTTGAAGGCTCAAAAACCGCAGATGTTTCATATTTTCCAACCCATCCAAAACATGTGCGTCCTTTTTCTTCAAGGTTTTTGTGTCCTCAACTTCAATGTGATGTGTGGCCTCTCTCTGCCACCTTCCGAGGTATAGAACATTGACATTTTTCATCTTTGCTAGCCACTCAGGATCAAAGTCAAGAATAGTCTGATTAACATTGAACATAGTGTGAAGGTCTTCCAAATTCTCAAACAATCTTCTTTCCTGATCCTTTGTTAGCCCTTTACTTGTTAAGCAAGCCCTGAGAGACACAGTGCAGTCCTCTTTCGCATTAAAGTCGTCATCAAAATCGAAGAAGTTAGCCCTCTTCGCAAGCCTGATTACCATTGACCGAACGAGTGGGTGCATCTTGCAGGTTTCCACCTTACCACTACGCTTTCGGTAGACAGGCTCAACGAAGCCCTTCGCTACAAGCTCGTCAAAGTATTTACTTCCAAATTGCTCGGCGGTCTTATCCTTCTCTGTGATTTCTCTTTCAACTGGAGGTACAAAACCTTCCCCGATCCACCAATACACCATGGTCTTCTTCTTTATCTTTTCATTTTCCGGGAACACCGCAAAGCACAGCAGACAGAGCCTCAATTCCTCCTTGAGCTCGAGATAACGCGCCTCAAAGTCTTTGAACTCCGAGCTTCTCTCAAAATTAGGGTTCTTGTTCAAGTCAGGCATTTGGTGAGCCACCTTGTCGGCCTTAGCTCGATCGACGTCGGCAGTGATATTCGATTTCAGAGACTGATTCGTTTCGGAATCTGGGTCCTCGTCCTTCTGCCCGGACGATATCTGTTGCTTCAACTTCCTCACAGCCTTCTTCAGCTCCCGGAACTCCTCCACACTTCCGCGCTCATTGAGCCCTTCGAACTTCTTAAAAAGTTCATTAATTGAAACTTCGTAAGTACTAACCTGCTGTTGGGTATTCTTCACGGACATCAGATCTGCGTTTATCAAGTTCGAAAGCGCCACAACCTCGTCACGATGCCCGGTGCTGCTGCCATTTTGGTTGGCTTCTTCATGGTTATTTGCGGTGGATCTGTCGCTCGTTGGTTTGGATTTGGCGGTTTTCGGCCTGGATTTGCGAAAGAGGTTTCCAATCTTCCACTTACTGTCTTTCTGATAATCTACATGCTGAGGCGAGTTCAGGACCGATCTCTGGTCGGAGTGAGTTCCCCTAGTGTGGTCGGCCAGATCGGCTTGAATCTCATCGCCGCCGCCAAGGCTTGACATGTTGTCTTTGGGTGAAGAAAACAGAGAATGAAAGAAGACAAAAAAAGACTGAATCGCGTACGATAAGAGTTAGGGTTTAGGGTTTACAGAACAGATAGGTGGGAGAAGACGAGAACTCGGATCAATCAACGCCACTTTGAAGCAACCGTGAAATCATTCACGTTCATCTGCTGCTCTCTGTAATGGCTTGGATCTGATCAAGAAGTCCAACTGTACCAGTCTCTCCAAGGAAATTTGGAAAAATAGGACTCTCGGATGAAACTTTGCAAAAATAAGACACTATACAAATCTTTGCAAAGTACGTTTATGTTTTTGCGTGGTAATGGGAGATGAGAAAGGTGGAAGTCAGTTTTATATATATATATAAAAAAAAGAAAAAGGAAAAAATGACCACAACAACAGCTATGACATTGTTGATATATCAATTAATCGATATCAATTAACAGTTAGTAGATATTTGTTAAAATATTAAAATTTTAAATTTAAATTAAATTAATATTAATTAATTTGATTCAATCTTTTTTATGTTCAGTTCAATTTAATTTAAGAATTCTAAAAGTTTGAATTTTTCATTTGATTTGAAAACTAATATTCTGTAAATAATAATCGAATAAAAATGTAACTGTGAATGGAATGGTTATTAAAGTATAATTTACTTAAAATAAACATAGTTAATTATGTTCAATTCGATTATTTTGATAAGAAAGATGATAGAGAGTTTATATATAAGAATATTTTGATAATTTTTTAATATTTTAATAGGTATTTATTACGGATCTCGATTAACTGATATCATATCAATTAATCGATATCAGCTAACAATCGATATCAATTAACCGACATCAGTTAACAATCGGTATCGGTTAATCGATATTCGTTAACAACCAATAGTGGTTAATCGATATCAATTAACAACCGATACCGATTAACCGACATCAGTTAACAACCGATATCAGTTAACTGACATCTGTTAATAACTGATATCTGTTAACCGATATCTGTTATCATTTGATTATCATTTACTTCTTTAGTCTTCAAACTAAATGAAAAATTTAAACTTTTATAATACCCAAATTAAATTGAACTGAAAATAAAATAAAATTGAATCAAATTAATTAATGTTAATTCTATTTAAATTCAAAATTTTAATATTTTAACAGATATTTGTTAACTGTTAATCGATGTTTGTTAATTGATATCGGTTAACCGATATATCAGCAACGCCATGGCCGTTGTTGCGGTCACTTTTCTCTTTTTTTTTGTACATGGTCACCATCTGGCTCTTCTCATCTCCTATTAATGCAAAAATACACAGTACATGTATAATACATATATACACAATAGAGAGAAAATGAGAGAGACCCACATCTTTTGAACTCAATCGTTAAACGTGAACAATATATACACATATATTTAGGTTACAAAGAGTGATAAAAGAAAAAAAATAGTAGGTGAATATATATATATATATGTACTTTATATATAGAGTAATATAGAGAAAGAAAGACTCAATAAAAAAGAAGAAGAAAGAAATGTCTTAACTGAAACAGCAAGAATATTTTTGTCAAATACATAATTTTACAAAGATTTTTAAAGTGTGTTATTTTTGCAAAGTTTCGTAGCAAGAGTCCTATTTTTCTAAATTTCCAGTCTCTCCAGTCCAGTCAAGTGCAAGACAGACGACATGAGTTGCAGTTAAAAAAGACAAATTTTTATTTTGCAGTTAAATAAAAATAAAAATATTATTTAGATGTATAATTTTAATATTTTAATATTAATTATATATTAATATATTATACATTTATATTAATATAATATAAAATCAAACACACTAATACATAAATATCATTAAAAAAATATCACAACTAAATATTCCAACAAAAATTTTGATAAAAATATAAAAGTATGAAGATTCTTTTTCTTTTGGCATATCTTTTGTCTCCTTCCATCTCTACAACTACTTTTTCTTGCCGTGCGAATAAAATTTGAATAAATATACAAGGATTATTTTGATTAGTTTGGGGGTTAAATTGGAATAAATCAATTATTTTGATTAAATAAATATACAATGATTAAAATTTAAATCATGCAATATTATAATTAATAAATTTAAACTTTTATTAACTAGCATATAATTATAATCCGAATCAACAATTACAAAATATTGACCATAAATTAATATATTTCCATTGTGATGTCTTTAGAATCACAAATGAGCTAAGTCGTTGTGAGTGACTCAGTATCTGATTTTATAAAAATTCATTTAAGTTCGTTCATAGAGATAAATGATTCGAGCATGAATCTAACTTTAAAACTCAATTTATAAATAAATCAAGTTTAAACTTAATAAAACTTAATTTATTAAAACTCACGAATATGTTTAATTAAAGGGCTAAACTCAATTAAAAATTTGCAAATAACTTTGTGAACAAATTTATTTATAAATATATTAACACATTTATTTATAATTTTATAAATATATTATCTAACATAAAATTATCATTAATTGATTATCATATTGATGTTATATTTGTTGATTATTAAGTTTGATTTAAATTTATATTTGTTGATTATTTACATATCAAATTATTAAATTTTTAAAAATAATTTTGACAAATTCGAGTTCAAACCTAAGTTAGGGCTCACCAAAAGCTTGTTGAGCTTAAGATCGAACTCGATCTAAGCTTTAAAGCTCAAACCAAGTCCGACCTCAAAATTAAAAAATGACTTGGCTCGATTGTAACCTTGAGTGTCTTCGCAGCAAGTCAGACCAGCCCCAACTCACTGCCACTTCCCAAATGCCTGAACTCTGTTGCTGCCAGATGATCGCCATGGCCAGTAAAGCCTATCCCTCCTTTCTCCAGGGGGACTAAACAACCCTTATCAACAGACGTGAACTTATCTGCACACTTACTTGCAGAAGACGTGCCCACAAGGGCTTAGAGCCACAAGTGACAATGTATTGGTAAAATTGACCTTGCAGTTGGGCAAGAGGTAGGACTTTCAAAAGATTTCCATTGCTTATCGTCCTAATTGTGTTTTCATCTTAAGAGTTTTTCCTTGCCTTCCGGGCAGAGTGTGCTGGAGGATGGGGCCTCTACCTTTACAGGAGCTTCTGGGGTGGCAGAGGGTAGCCAAAATGCTTTCATGGTTCGGAGTGCTTCCTCCTCATAAGGGGTAGCATTTTACACTCTGTTTGCACCACGAAAACCATGCTTGTCCTTGTTATAGTTCTTATATCACTGTATTGGGGCACCGCACCATGATTTTGCTGATCAAATGCATCAAGTTCGCCAGTTTTCCACATAATTAACTTCTTCTTCTTCCACTTCTTTTTCTTGTTTCTGCTGAGCAGCATCTTTTGCACCTAGTTTCCTGCCAGGCAAAATAAATATTGGTAGCGAGAACCATTATTGCTAGGGAAAAAAACACTACATGGAGAACCATTATCAACGGATGATGAACAGGTAAACAAGAACTCTCTCCAACATAAGCCACCAGCTGTGTTTTTCATGGAAATTATTCTAGCCATCTATGCTCCAACCACCTTTCGAATACCAGTAGCAAATATAATGTCAAGAGATTTGCGCAAAATCAATACCCATCCAAACTTACAGTGCACTATCCAGAAACCAGTATTTTATTCTATGATGTTGTTAGGGTTTGCAGCAGTACTTTGGACAATATTCACTGTAAATCAAGTCAGATTGCAGACGGAGAAATGTTCCATGTTTGTGGCAAATGTGCCCCCAAAATTTTACACGCCCCTTTTGGCAGCTATAACTCTCCAATTAGGTTCTATTAATTTATATTCTTGATTGTAGGAAAAGCAATGGATGAATGCATGACTGAACTCTCACTCTGTAATTAAAATACAAAATAAAATATAATAAAAATTTTATATTTTTTTTCCTTTATATTGGTGAGAGATTTATACTCATCAGTGTACAAGTGCAGTTGTAGTGTAAATTTAAATTTATATTTTCTGGATGAGTCCAGGTCGTCCACTGAGAGATTTATTTATGGCAAAATAAAAATAATGTCACACATAAACACACACACTTGGACAAATTGGCAACAAGGTTTTTTTATGGTTTTTTAGACAACATATACGAGGAAATAAAACAAAGCAAAAATTGAAATAATTACGGAATGTAAGAATATGAAATTGGATAGTACTTGGGTTAAAACAATTTCAGTGCCAACCCGTTGATTCTCAAATTTTAACAGACAAGGTTAGTAACATTAATTTAATTTCAGATATGAGAGTTTGTTATTAAATGCAATTAGAGATAATGATAGTTCTAATTTAAGCAATCCTCATACATGATATGTGAGATTCTAGTTTAAGCAACTACCATACATTCAATTATAATTAATACACAAAACAACTAAATTAATCATCCGGGTTTGGGTATGATAGCATTTCCAGTTCTAGTAACTTTCATACATGGCATGAAAGCTCTAAGTTAGGCTTACGCTTCAATCCAAACCTAGTGATTTCTTAATTTAAAAATACACACTCATATTGAAATTTAAATTAATATCACTCATTTAAAGCTTAGCTTTCTTTGGGAATCATGGGCGTTGGACGCTGTCATTGCCTTAACCCAAGATTAGATTTAGCTATTCATCTTATTTGTAAATTAATTAACAGGAATTTAAATAGCGTAATTTAAATGACAGAATTTAAATGACAAAAATTAAAATAGCAGAAACTAACCGGCCATTTAGGCGGTGGATAATTAAAAGACTAGAATTAAAATTATAGAAATTTAAAGGCATAAATTAACCGGCCATTTAGGCGGTGAATAATAAAGTAACAATAAATGACATAAGAATTTAAAAGTAGAAATAAATGAAGTAAGATCACAAGAGAAAATAATAAAGAAAAGGAGAAAGAACAAGAACAATTCTCAAAAAGAGAATTATAAGGAAACAACTAAACTTTTATTCAAGAATAATAATCACACTTACAAATGCAATCAAGTGACCTATTTATAGGCCACAAGATGCAATACAAACCACACAATTTCAATTATTCAACTAGACATAATTATATCTAATGGGCACTCACACACTTAAAGTTAAATGGATTTTAGCTATAATACATAATTAAAGTTAAATGGATTTTAGCTAAAATACATACCTAATAAAACACTCATAAAGTTAAATAGATTTTAGCTATAATACATAACTAATAGTTAAATGGATTTTAGCTAAAAGACACACCTAATAAAGCACTCACATAAAAAATAAAAATAGATTTCTATAAATTAATTTTTAATCTTTATTAGGATTAAAAATAATCCTTGGGTCTTTTTCAAATGATATCTTTCATTGGATGCTCAAGTTGGTTCTTAATTCTTCATAGGCTTGAATTCTTTTTTCTTTAGGGGCTTGAATTCTTTTTGGGTTTGAATTCTTCATTCTTCATGGGCTTGAATTCTTTTTTCTTCATGGGCTTGAATTCTTTTTGGGCTTCCAAGCCCACCTTCTTCATACCTATAAATAAGCAATTTATTAATAAATCATCTATTATATTATATATATATATTGATATGATATATTATATGGGATATTATATGCTTATATATTATATAGATAATCCATGCATGCATTTCATTGAGTATATATATGTATTATATTTATATGTTTATTATAATATATTATATATTATATATATAGATATATATTACACATAACTATTCAATTAAACCAATTTAAAATCAAAACGGGGGTTATAATTATAACAAAAATTTTATAAAATTAACCACTAATCAATGCATAGTAAATCTTAATAATAATTCACATGGAAAAAGCCATCTAACAATTTAATTTGCCTGAAGGCTGGCAAATATTATTTCTAGATACAATATGATAGCCAAGAAGTATTGCCGCCAATGATAGGCTTTAGCTAAGTCTTGAAAGTAAAACCAATCACCAGACCACCATTGAATACGCGTGCAAATAACTCTTCAGATTATTATGGAGTGTTCTAAAATGCGCTAGTGCTAGTTGAGCACTAAGTTAGGGCCTAGTGCCTAGGGTGCCTAGGTGAGGCTTAGATGGAGACTAAAAAAATTACTATTTTTAGCACATAAACCTATATTATTTTGTAACATTTGTTGCTTTTTTGTATTATTTTGTGCTTTCATTTAATAGTAAGTCATAGACAAATTAAATTATTGTATTAACAATAATTTGGCCTATGATGTTGTACTTTTCTTGACTTTTTCCCCCACAAATTTCTCATATGTGCTTTTTGACTAATCTTTGCTTTGCTTTGGTCTCTCTCCTCCCCCTAAATTTCTCTTATCTTCTAGACGAGTTCCATACTTCCATCTACTTTAGAAATTTTTCTCCCCTAAATTTCTCCAACAGATCTATTCTTCTCTGCTTCTTCTGTTCAATGACTACTACTACAGGCAAAGAGCCCACCTCCTCTTCTTCCGCTTCTCGGAGCAACAACAGTTATGACGTGTTCTTGAGCTTTAGAGGCAAGGACACTCGCTAAATCTTCGTCGACCATCTCTACACAGCTCTTACGAACGCTGAATTTTGCACATTCAGGGACAATGATGAAATCCAAATTGGAGAAAGTTGAGCTGCGGAAGGCCCAACACCTAGGATGTCGATCGGCATGAAATCTCAGCAGCCAGGCCGCGCGTGACCCAGGCGGGTAGGCAGCCCAAGCCACGCTCGACCCAAGCAGCTAAGCGTCACCTAGGCCACTTAGGCGTTGATCGAGCCCATTAATCGGGCCCGACACCTAGAGGTGCAGACTAGGGCTTAATCGTGGCGACGAAGGGTCGCCTAGGTGCTAGGTGGCTGCCTTGGCCGCGTTTTAGAACATAATTATGGCTGAAGAAGCAATTCAGTAATATCATGAACTGTCATCTAAAATTGCTAGTTAAAGACTTAAAATTGACGTGAGCTCTTAAAACTAATATAGAAGGAACTGTTAGCCTGGTTCATCAAACCCCAGCAGAATCAAGCCTCATCCAAACATAAATTTGTTTAATCTGAATGGCCTATCAAAAAGCCAAAATTGTATACCCCACCACATCAGGAGGGCAATATTTTACATCCACATTTTCTGCAAAGATTAGAGGCACAAGATAAGCATCTCGCTCCATGCTTTTTTGTTCCTTACTCCAAAGATATTGACCATAATTCCTCTAGCAAACAAGAACGAGGAATAAGACATTAAAGCCAATATTAATAGCAGGTCCTTTCAGTACTTCCTTCCTTGCTGATGAATGATCCTTCAACCACAAAACCTACAGGATTCACCTGTCCCGCGTCACATTTCCCTTATGATTCCCTAAGCAGATTGTTCCTGGTTCCATAACGTCCCCAGAAACCCATTCAATCATTAGCACTTAAAGCATTTCCACTATTTTACCAAGAGCCACTTTTCCAATCACTGACTGTAAAGACAAAAAGTTAGAGCATGCTTCTTAACAATCATCTACATCCTACAGAGACACAGCAATATATAAGAACGCCCTTTATAGCTTTATTCAAGACCCTGGAACCGAGCTTCCCTCAACACGAATCATGACATCTAGATGAATTCCAGGAAGAGCAATTTTTACTTCACAAACTGACATCTCATGCTAATCAAATGACATACCAAAATCCAATAGAACCATGACCCCAAAGTTCAGAGAGATAAATTAGCTCAATGCAAATTAAATACCACCGACTGACCTTTGAACATCTGAGCAAGCAAGCCCTCGAGAATGCATTCTTTGCAGACGACGTGGCCTTTCTGGTGACACAAAGGGTCCACGAAAGGCTTCAGGCTGAGGCAACAAGCGTCGAACGGCTTGATCGAATCTTTGCATAGCCTTTCCTTTTGAGTGCCGTACCTGATGGAGTTGAAACACCAAACGGTGTCGTGTGCCTTAGTAGATTGGAAGGCCGTGTGTGGCAACCGTAGGCTGTCATGTGGCACCTGTTGGATGGTAACACACGACAACCATCTGCTTGTCTTTGGAGGCGCCCAATTGTCCTTCTTGCCCAATTGCTTTCCCTGTTGGATTGTCTTTCTGTTGGAATAATCAATCGTGTTGCACGATTTGATCTCAATCGCTCATCCAAGCTTTATGAGGTGCAATCCTAGTCATCCAAAGACGCTATTAATCTCACTCCTCGGGATATGAACAGTCAGACGAAAAGAAAGAAAGAAAAAGGGGGAAGAAAGATCGGGAGGTTGGCTTTTGTCTTGTCTTCGGGCTAGGATTTATGGTCGGTTCTCTTTCTCATTCTCTGTAAATGCTCTGTATAGTTTTATTGTGTTCTCTGATTCTATAGGATCCGCCTCTAATCTGTATTTGTGATTATTGGGCCATTTTAGTAGTAAACCATTGTTGTATAGAAAGTATTTGTAAGTGATTTGAGGATGTAATCTCTATTCTTCATTTTAGTGCAGTGAGTTCTTTTCACCAGAATTCAACGTGGACGTAACCTCCTTTTTTGGGGGGTGAACTACAGTAAAAATCTTTACCTCTTTTCGTTTTTGTTTCTGGCTTCGTTTTTTTTTTTTTTTTGTGTATGTATGTTTATGCATGCTTCCAGTCCTTGCAATCTTTAGTCTGTGATTGATCGTATTCAGTTTACCCTAAGGTTTTTGTTATCTATTCGCAACAGTACCCGAGCTTCGCTTCTTATCATACGTGAAGAAAGCGCGATCCTTTTTGTTCTTTCAATGTCTCTGAGGCATCTCTCTTGGATCAAATGCTTTAAAACCCTAATCCAATAGATTGAATTGAGACCAAGCAAGTGATTAAGCGACTACAAAGAGGTTCAAGATAGAGGGGGACTAATTCTTTAGCCCTAGAAATCAACAGGTTTGATCGCCGAATTACGACTGTATACATAGCTAGATGCATCTAAGTGCGATTTTGTGCACCCTATTTAACGGGGGTTAAAATAAACCCCATGAAAAGCTAACGACCTCTCCTTTCTGTTTCTCTCTTCTTCTCCAAGTCTCATTTTTTCCTCTCTTCTCTCTCTCCCATTTCCTCTTCTTCTCTAGCCAGTCTCGTGTCACTGCCATCGCTGCTGCCTTTTCTTGCTCATTGACCACCAAGGTTTCCTCGTACACTGACTGCCTCACCGATCACAAGGCGACGAGGAGGTGGTGAGGCAGTGGTGAGATGGCGGTGCAGTGACAAGGCGAGGTGAGGTGGCGATGCAGCGGCGAGGCGATAATGAGGCGACGATGGTAAGAGGAAGGAGGGGAAAAGGTCGACAACAACGAGATGAAGGGAATGTGAGAGAGAGGAAAGAGAGAAACGGGATGGGTAAAGACTCCCGAAATGACCTATTTACCTCCCCAAACTAACAAGGGGTAAAGTTATCCCCCATTAAAAGGGTATGAACAAAATTGCACTCGATGCATCTTCATCTCGTAATCATAGCTTCGCGAAACGAATAAGGAACTGTTTGGCATTTGCCATTTGCTAACTTGGCTTGTGACTTTTTCAGTTTCCATTTTCTTAAATTTCTACAACTAAAATATGTCAAGATTTAATTTTAATAGAATGTGAGTTCCACTTCATACTAAACATATATAATTATTTTATTCTATTATATTTTGGAATAAAATATATAATTTTTTATATTTTAAAAATTAACAAATAATTTTAAATATAAAAATATTATTTAAACATTCCAATTTGATACTTTAAATATGATATATAATATATCAATACGAGCATTCCTAAAAATATTTAAATAGAGTTTTTATATAATATTTTTGTTACAAATATAAGACATGTAAGATATTTAAAAAAATTACGTTAGTATATAAGATATCGGACATATAAAGAACTACCTTGATGACCTTTTTTTAATTTTTTTCTAAAAAAGTTCAAAATAAAAATTGTTTTGCTTTATTTAGATATAATTAAAATATACACAATTATCTAATTCAAATATGTAATGATAAGATGGTACTAAATTAAAAAAAATGTATTTATCTAGTGAAAAAATAGTCTCAATAATAAATTATTATGCAAAAATTAGAGACACATTTGATAAGTCCCATTTAAGTTATGAGGCAATACAACACACTCTTGTGTTGGCTGTATTAGCCCTGCTCTTGCCTCTCTGCCTTTCTTAGTTGACTTGAAATGTTGCAATTAACAACCTCCGTGCCATTATAATTTAAATTTAAATCTAATATGAGCGGAGAAGAAGTTTGTTTATCCTGCTTAGAAAAGCATATCACCAATTAGTAGAGGAAACAGTGCCTTATGTAGCTGGACTCGGCGCCACCGCCCGCCGCGCCACCTAATCTGCCCGCCACCGCATCTTTCTTTGTTAGAAAACCCTCTCAAAGCCCCAACTTTTCAACTCTCTTTCTGCAATAGAGACGACCAAAGACCCAATTTTTAGTTGTATTTATCCATACCTATTTAGTTGTCTAGAGAAGACTAGAAGTGAGTCTATTATTCAAGCATGGCATCGCCGAAGAAACCGCCGCCGGCGATAATGGTCCAGCCGGCGTCCCCTAGGTTCCAGTCGGCGGGGGCCAAACGGAGGGTGGCGATAGCGGTGGATCTGAGCGACGAGAGTGCCAACACCGTGAAATGGGCGGTCCAGAATTACCTCCGTCCCGGCGACGCCGTGATCCTCCTCCACGTCCGCCCGACTTCCGTCCTGTACGGCGCCGACTGGGGCGCGATCGACATGGCGGTGGCTGACGAAAACAGTACCGACGAGGAGTCGCAGAGGAAGCTGGAGGACGATTACGACGCCTTCACGGCTTCGAAGGCCAACGATCTGGCTCAGCCGCTAGTCGAGGCTCAGATCCCCTTCAAGATCCACATAGTAAAGGACCACGATATGAAGGAGAGGCTGTGCCTCGAGGTCGAGAGGTTAGGGCTTAGTGCGGTGATTATGGGAAGCCGAGGATTTGGGGCTTCGCGACGCAGCACCAAGGGGCGACTTGGGAGTGTGAGTGATTACTGTGTGCATCACTGTGTTTGTCCAGTTGTTGTTGTCAGGTGTCCCGATGATAAGGACGGCGGTGCTTCCGGCGATATTTCCGGCCGTGTTGGGAAGGGAGGCGAGGGTTTACACCCGGTGCCGGAGGAGGAGGGTGAATATCATGATGCTTCTGATCGGCAAACAGGTTAGAGTTCTTCTATGGGACACTGTTGAGTGACTGATGATTAACCATAATTAGCTTAAATTTGAATTGCTTTTTTGGGTGGTTGCTTTAGTGATGGTTGATGATCGGTATAGAGTATGTAATTGCAGTGCTGATCAGAAGTAATACTGTACTTTGTTGGTCTCTTTTAGTCTATAGAGCTTAACTGGTTCCTGTTGTTTCACTGGTTGCTTAAACTTCGACTTACAGAAAGGATTTTCTTTTTCTTTTCCAGTGGTTGAATTCAGGAGCTGGATTCTCTTCTTTTGATCTTTTAAAGCCCTTGATCCTACTCTTATAACCATTTCAACCTTGCATTTCAATTTGATAGTCCCATTGATTTAGGCTCTATGTATAGGTTATGATTTAAAGACCATATTTTTTAAAATCCCTAAATTTGTTTCATTGATAACTTGGAATTGTTTAGAGAGGCGCAGATTGAAGAAGTTCTGGTCCATGTGACAGACTCATCCGGTGCTTGTTAGTTGGCTTGGTAGTTTTGACTAGCATTTTTTTATTCCGGCTCAAGGGCAACAGCTTCAGAAAAGGCTGGTCCTTGTCACCGGATTGTGGGATTGCATGGTGGAGGTTCCAACTGAATTATCTGTTTCTGTGGTATGAACGAGGTAGTTAAACAGGGTATGACATCCTAGGATGGGGGAGATTCAATAAGTTGATGAGGCTTGTGATTCCTCTTCTTGTGTGGCTTCACATGGAATGTAAATTAAGACAACTGGATGCCTTCTTTGTGCCGCATGTTCCTAGTTATGCAAATAACTGAATTATCTATTTGCCCAATCTACAGTCTCAACTCATGCTCTCTTGTTAACCAAAACAAGATTCTCTTAACTAGTGTGACAGTTAGGTACGCATTGGGTTGCTAAGCATCCCTGATTTGGCTCCATCTCTGAGATTGCCAACACTATGCTCTTGGTTAAATGTATGTAAGCTTGTCAATGGTCTGAATTTGGACCAGATTCACTCCAGGTTTGTTAGATATAGATCCAATAAAGAATGGTCCAGTCCAGATCCATTTGTATTTAGACCAGATCCCGTGGATCCGGACTAGATCCATGTCTGTATGTCTTTTGAACTTTTTTTACCTGCTTGCTTAAGAGAACATCAAAAACTATCACACAAAAAAACCCTTTTTGGCATAGTGAGCCGGTAGAGGGAGCAAAGGAACATATGGACAGAAAAGTCATTTGGCACTAGAAACCACTAGAAAAATTGGAAATCAAGTTTTCCTCCAACCCAACACTTGAAATTGCTTTCCCATTTGCCCGTGCACAACTACACTTTGTCTTCTCCATTGCATCTTTATCAGCAACAGGAAAGCAAAGGTATAATGCAAGCTTTTGTCTGTCATTGAAGCTGTCTTTGCACCGATGGGCCACCCCAGACCGAAACTGCTTTCAAAGTGGATCAAGCGGGTTTTGGACCATATGAATCTAGTCCGGATCAACTTTCAAATGAAATGGGCCTAATAGGTCTAGACTGAATCAAATATGGACTAGACCCGCTTAATTAAGAATGTCTTTAGGCTTGTCTAGATCATTGATAAGCCGAAAAATTCTTGAGACCCAGACATTGTATTGTACTTTTTCCAATACAATGTGGATGAGAGTATTTTAATCTTTTACTCTTCATTCTGTAAGCCTGTCTGTCAACCTGTTTGGCCCTGTAGAAGAAGTCTTGACAAGCCTACTGATATGTGACCCATGCGGTGAAATATTTATTGGTGCCTTTTGATGTGGTCTTTGCATGAAACCTATGCTTGTAGTTATTCTCTTTATGATTTAAGAATAGAAGAAAATTATGGTTGTATCTTTTCATTGTTTACGGTGTGATTGTACACCTTCCCTTGGTCTGCTCTCCCGGCATTTGCATAATAAAATATAAAATCAAGAAGAAGAAAAAGGAATAAATGCCTCTATGATATGGTCTCCTGCAATTTTTTCCCCATAGTTTATGATGGTTGACCTTGACTCTTCCCCGACCCTTGCAAGTGGAGACTGTCGAGCACTCAGAACACCCTTTATAATTTACCATGTGGTTCCACACACTTCCCAACCATATTTCACTGACCCTGATTAAGAATAAGTAATTATAAAATATAAAATAAAAAAATAATACAGTATAAAAGTAATTAGAAAATACAGAGAAAGGAAATAAATGGCTCAGTGATCTGTTTTCCATCCTGTATATCATGTTTTACTGGTTTAGAAATTAGATGGAAACTAATCGAGTCTAAACTTTTGTGTTGCAGATGCGGGAAAGGTTCTTGAGCAAATAAAGGATATGGGGAAATCAAAACCCATGGAAGATGGAAGCTGAGATGGCTGGAGTTGATGAAACTATCTTCGGAGGAATGGATTTTGGCTGTGTGCAAAAATGCAGTGTGGTAGCTTAGGTCCTTCTTCGAGTTGTTTTTCTGTGCACATACAACATTAGTAGTGTTTCAAAACCATGAAGTTCGGAATGGATCTTATTGTTGATCGATTTCCTTTCGTAGATTTTGGGTTTTAAATGGGTTAGGTTTCTTTCCCTGTGGCTGCAGTCCCTGGCCGGGTACTGCTTTGCAGCAGCTTCTGCTTCTTGTGTTAAATTTAACCAGAAGACGGTAAAGCTGATGATGCTTGTTTTTTCGAACAGCGAAACCAGTGTTTCTTGCAATTGTTGGGTCTGTACCAGTGCTACTACTTCTATCATGGACTTTGAGCCAGATCTGGGTCCTAAGTTGTGACAAAGCTCTATCTTAATTTTGCTGACCCAGAGTGAATCCAAAAGGAAGGAAAGTTCATAATTGAATATGATAAAACTCAGGAAAATATTCAATATAACTGCAATATCGTGTCATTATGTAGACATGGGATCACAGCCCAACGAAGATGCATTGACAAGAACTGCCCAAAAAACTGGTGAAGAGGATTAGTGGGTTTGAGAAAGTGGTCCAACTGAAAACCAAGTTGATCCTTTCTAGCCAGGTGGGTAGTAAGAACCTTTGATATCGACAACTTTCAAGCTGCCTGCCCATTCGCTATTTTAAAACAAGCCGGGTTCTGATTCTTGAAAACCACCTCAATACAACACACGTGTCGGATAATGAAGGAGAGTCGAAGCCAGCCGGTTTGGCCATTTGTGTGGCTTTATTTCGTGAGTGGAACGGACGACCGTTCCCAGAGCGAGAATGAAAATGTGAAAATCTTTTGCTGGCATTTTGTCAAACAGATCATGGTCATAAAGTTAGGCTAGCCGTTGAATCGTAGGAAGATAAAATTAAAGTTAATGTGAATACTGCTATCGGAGCCAAGAAAGTCAAAGAGATGAAACCATATCCCAAAACAGCGATTTAAAGCATAAGTCAACAATCGAAACAGCTTCAAATGGGAATGAACCATAGCCACACAACTCTCCCCATCACATTTGGAAACTGAAGGCTGCCTCTGGCTGTCACACTTGTCTTGATTCCCTCCCCAACTCATCACTTTTAAATTCAGCTTCCAACTATTAGTGATTTTAAAATCAAGTTGGCATTTGGATTTGCTAAACTTTAGCAACAAATTAAACTATGATCAAGTTGCCATTACTAATGCCAGATTTACGATAGGCACGTGCACATGTCGGCGACCTCACCGCCCCCCTCATTCTCCTAGGATTTTGTTAATCCAAGTTCATAACCATAATTAATTACTTCGAAAGCACGTGCCTTGTGGTCGGTTCTTGGATTTAATTGCCTGGTTAATGAGTTAACATTAACAGGCTATTGCCAAGATTACAATCCCAAGATATTTGATTTGGTTTCATGTTTGAAAGGAAGCTTTAGACTAGAACAGCTCTCAAACTATGCAAACAAGATAATGCAACTTGACAGCTAAATTAACATAAAGAAATCATACGAAGATGTCAATGTTTGTTGGCAACCATATATATATATATATATATAAATAAAACCTTTACCCAGAAAGATATAACATCAAATAGCTTTATGCGATCAAGACATGGTTAGATCAAGTATGAGATGTTATCCACTTTCATTAATTTAAACGCATCATTTATATCATCTTAAAAATAACTCTCTTCATAATTTGTTATAGCATCATTTTGATGATAATTTTTGTTCAATAAAATATCACCCTCCACGTTAATTGCTTGTCCTACTTGTACGCATGTCAAAACTCTTTGATGTATGACAAGCATGCATTAGTTAAATGGGGGCCAAATATCAAAGTGTTAGGTCTAAGCATCCACTTCATTCAACCACCAAAACAACTCACAAAATTCAAAGAGAATCAGAGTGGTTTCTGAGTTATGGTCACTTGGTCAAGGTTTATGTACGTCTTTGACAAGAACTAGTGACCACAAAAGGAAGGGAAAGTGGGCGAAATCAATATCGTCCACATTCCCTTCAAGTAGGGTCACTTGCGTATTATGGTGAAAGGAGATTCTAGGAACCTTTGATATCTCTGAGCAACCATTTATTGCAATGAAAATTTGGTACACAGCTCAGGCGGTAGACTTCATAGCCTATTAGGGCATCAATGCCATCATTTGTAAGAAGGTTTGTTGGGTTAGCAGGGAGGCGTTTATTGTTCATCACATAAAAAGAAAAAAAGAAAAAAAAAACCCACAAAATGGTACCATAAACTATACTAAGATTCTATTTGAAATTTGTGTGGTGCTTGTGGGCAATAAGTGGTCTTGTTTATTATTATTTAGAATACTTACAATGTAATGATAAATTTTTAATTAAAATTGTATCGCTTAAAATATAATACACTTTTTAACATCACTTTAAAAAAAATCAAGTCATAGTAAACATTATAAGATTAAATATAAATTTTAATAAATTTAGAAATAGTTACCTCGATATAGTTCGAACATATAGGACAAAGGATTATATCCATATGAATATCTAATCCGAATCATAGAAAAACATAGTATGTTTTAACCATGGATTGTGACAAATTTAAATTAAAATATGATTGATTCACTGTCACCATTGAAGTACTAAATTATTGTGAAGATTAAGACAGACTTTACAACTCAATCCAACATTGGTCTATAGTCCCAAAAAGGAAAAAGCAAACAAGAGGAAAAGAAAGCCTCAATCTCTCGTCCATCCTCAGACCTATGTTAGTCACTCTCATTCAAACCAACCACACAAAGTGAAACAATATATAATAAGGCCTGTAACAATGAGAAAGTTGGATACTTTCCTCTTATTTCAGATGGTGATTTCATCTTGAGCATGCCATAACATAAAAGCAACATAAGACAAGATCATAAAGATGGGCCAAATGATACATTCATGTTTGGCAGTTGTCCATTGGTTAGATCCTTGAAAGATTAGGATCAACAACATAACATTGGATCGTTTCAATCCGTTCTCTTGCTGCACTTCAATCCCCTGCATTAGTGAAAAAGAATCGATTAAAGTAAAATACAGATCGAAGCTTAAGAACCTATGCATATGATTGAATCATAAACAAAACTCAAAAAGGCAAAAAACTTCTTGTTTGCTCATTCTACACAAGTGATTTCAACCGAAAAAGGAGGAAGCTAAAACAGAGAAGAGAAGAGTTAGAGAGAAAACAGAGGAAGTGAAATCAGAGATCAGTAAGTTCACATGGCGGCGGTTTGGACAAAAACCCAGTTGTTGATTTGGATTTGTCTTCTTGGTCACTGTGTAATCTGCCGGAAGATTCTTCACTGCTTGAAGAACTCGAAAACTCAGGTGGAGGCAGAGGCATGAAAGTCATAGGAACAACTTGATTGTCGCCATCATCATCTTCATCATCATAGCTTGTATCATCATCACTATCAGATTCATTTTCATCATCATCATCATCATCATCATTGTCATCACTCTCGTCGTCGTCGTTTGTAGCGTTAGAGCTTCGGACGCAGGCCTGGCAGACGGAAACAGTAGGTGCGAGCTTCAGACCCGAGCCGGTCCACGGCGTCGGAGACTGGCAGGCGTGGCAGAGGAGAGTTCGGGAGTGTTTGGCGACAAGGAAATTGGCAGCGTGGACTTTGGAGTCGCAGTCCCAGCAGAGGATGGCCTGATCTGCGTCGCAGTGCATTCTTGCAACAGAGTTGCAGAGCTCACATTTCTTCATTTTCTGATGCTTTCCCTCTCTTTTTCTCCCCTCCCAAACAAGGTCTCTCCTCGCTATATGATCCCCTCCATACTTGATCTGCTTTCTTCTGTTGTCGTCTCTTCCGATTCAGGGTAAATAGAGAGAGACAGAAAATATGCAGACACGTAGGGGAGGGAAGGGGGAAATATGAGGCTCTCTCTCTCTCTCTGCTCCATACTTGAAAATTATATGTGAGGGTCAGTAGTTAAAAAAAATAAATAAATAAAATAATAACAATAAAATAAATACTGGGTTGCTGATTATAGGGGTAATTTAGTAATTTGGCAGCGATAAAAACTTTGAGCGTGCTTAAGTTGGACAAGATTGGGGGTGATAGGCAAAAGGGTGATGTGGTTGTCGCCTGTCTTCCCTCTTGGGGAGTTTGATCTATCAATGGAACCACCCCCAAGTGTTGCATTATCAGGCTGGACCCTTGGTTTGAATGCTCTATGTGCAGACAAAACAAGGTTTTGTTATCTTTCATCCCTGCATAAAGCAGCCTATTCTCTTTAGCTATGTACCAGATAAAGATATTAAGTTCACGAAACAGACTTAAAATCACTAAAAGATTAGTGGATTGGTGTGATGTCTCCGGCAAGCTCACTGGAAGTTGTCCAACTCCGATAAAGAAAGTGACGTGTCATGGTGGGTTATGGGCGGATGGCAAGCTCAAGTGTTGGATGGCATAGGACTGTCGTGCCAAGATGACAACAAGCATGCGAGGAAATGCAATAGTCGTGTGGCAATGTGTCGAAAAATGGGCCTCGCTGGCTGCGGCACTCGCACACGCGTGACGGTTGGCATGGTTGACGCGCATGAATGCAGTTGGACCCGACATAGTAGGGTAGATACCACAGGGTAACCACGCAAGCCGTGCCTGCGCAGTGCTATAATCGTTCCCGGTAAGCAACCTTCAAGTGCTAGTTGGCTCAATTCAAGCCTCAACCCCAATTGGTAGCTTAACTTGGGTGCATGTGGTAATGAATGGAGAAAATTGTTGTGCGCTAGTTGACAATGGAGCCTCACACAACTTAGTTGTTGACAGGATGGAGATGGCATTCGGGCTACAAGTGGAAACATGCCGAAATTGCGTCAAGGCCGTTAACTCCGCTGCCTAAGGTGTGCTAGGCTTAGCCTCAGAAGTGTCTATCTCGATTGGTCCATGGAGGGGAACGTTGCCTTTCATGGTGATGCAGCTAGATAACTTCGATGTCATCCTTGGAGTGGACTTTCTGATGCAGACCAAGGCAACGCCCATGATACACTTTGGAGGGATAATCATTTATGATGAGTTGTAGCCATGCTTTGTATGTCAGACAGTATTTAGCAGGCTGCAAGACAAGGGCAAGAACAACATGCTCTCTGCCATTCAGGTGGAGTAAGGCCTCAAGAGAGGGGAAATGACATGTTTGATAGCACTAATAGAGATGAAGCCGAATCAGTGGGTGGAAGTCCTAAATGTGATGGCAAACGTATTAGTCAAGTATATAGATGTCATTTCACCCGAGCTGCCAAAGACCTTGTCGCCTAGGAAGCCAACTAATTATCACATTGAGTTACTGCCTAGAACACGACCTCTAGCTAAAGCTCCCTATAGGATGGTACCATAGGAGTTGGCCAAGTTGAGGAAGTAGTTGACGGATTTGCTGAAGGCAAGCCTAATCCAGCCATCCAATGTGCCCTATGGAGCCCCTGTGTTTTTTCAGAAGAAGCATGATAAGTTCTTTCAGATGTGTGTGGATTACAGAGCCCTCAACAAGGTGACCATCAAGAATAAGTATTTGATTCTGCTGATAGAAAACCTGTTTGATAGGTTAGTGAGGGTCACCTTCTTCACCAAGCTGGATCTGCGTTCAGAATACTGGTAAATGTGAATAGCTAAGGGGGATGAGGGGAAAACTACTTGTGTAACAGGGATGAGGCCCATGAGTTTCTGGTGATGCCCTTTGGCTTAACCAATACCCTAGCTACTTTTTGTAACTTGATGAATGATGTTCTTAATGAACATATAGATCAGTTTGTTGTCGTGTATCTTGATGATATTGAGATCTATAGCGAGATCATAGATGATCATTTGTTGCACTTGAGGAAGGTGTTCTCTTAGCTTAAGGAACACTAGCTCTTTGTAAAGAAAGAAAAATGAAAATTTGCCTGACAGAAGATCATGTTCTTGGGGCATCGTGTGAGCAAAGGGTGAGTCTGGATGGAAGAAAAGAAAGTGCAAGTTATCGTCAATTGATCTGCTCCTATGAAGGTGTCCGAGCTTAGATCTTTCCTTGAATTGGCAAACTATTGTCTGAAATTCATGCAAGGCTACTCAAAGAAAGTTGCGTCCTTGCCCGATCTATTAAAGAAGGACAAGGCATGTCAATGGACTGTCAAGTGTCAAGAGGAATTTGATGAGTTGAAGGCAGTTATAGCTTCAAAATCGGTGTTTGAGTTGTTTGAGTTCAAGAACCAATTTGAGGTACACACTAATGCTTTTGACAAGGTCATTGGTAGGGTCTTGATGTAAGGTGGGCACCTTGTGCCATTCAAGAGTTAAAAGCTAAATAAAACTGAACAACGATACTCAACATATGAGAAGGAGATGATGGCGATGGTGCATTGCCTACAATTGTGGCGGATATACTTGCTGGGGACAGCATTTGTGGTGTGCACCGACAACATGGCCAATGCTTACTTCTCAACACAGAAGAAGTTGACAACCAAGCAGGCATGTTGGTAGCAACTTTTGTTTGAATATGACTTTGTGTGGCAGTGCAAGGTAGGGGCCAGAAATGAGGTAGCTGATGCTTTGAGTAGGAAGCATATGTAAGCAGTTGTGGCAATCATTAGCAACTTTAATACTTTGTTCTTAGACCGAGTTCAAGAGCAGTCCGAGGCTGACAATCAATATCAGAAGTTGGTACAATAGGTAACTAAAGACGTGGTGCAACGCTATAGGTTCAGTGACAGCTTGTTGTGCGTTAAGGGAGACCGACTATATATGTCTTGTAGCTCAAGCTTGTGGTAGCTGTTGATGCGAGAGATTCATGGCATGGCATGGCCACCCGAGAACCGCAGGGATAAAAGCCTTGCTTGCTCGTAGCTACTATTGGCCCAAGATGGATGACGACATAGAAGCCTATGTTAGGACCTGCATGGTGTGCCAGCAGGACAAAGTCAAGAGAAGAAGGGAAGCAGGTTTGTTGCAACCTCTTCTAATCCCCGAATGACTATGGGTGTCAGTTTCGATGAACTTCATAATAGGTTTTTCCAAGGTGGATGAGAAAGACATGATCATGGTGGTGGTAGATCGGTTATTAAAGTATGCAGTGTTTATGGCTACACAGAAAGCATGCAAGACTGAGACCATTGCTGAGCTATTTTTCAAACATGTGGTCAAGTACTTTGGGCTGCCTAAAGACATGGTTAGTGACTGGGATGCAAGATTTACAAGTCGATTTTGGACTTCCTTGTTCAACATAATGGGTTTTGAGTTAAAGTTTTCAACAATAAACCATTCTCAGATTGATGGTCAGACAGAGAGGGTGAATGCTTTGTTAGAAGAATACCTCATGCATTATGTGACAATAAGCTAGAGGAATTGGGTAAATCTCTTGGACACTTGCTCAGTTTTCTATAATTTGCATAAGTCTTTAGCAACGAGTCGGAGTCCGTTTGAATTGGTCCTGGGCCAACAACCTTTGATGCCTCATGAAGTGGCTAGGATAGATGTAACGAGTCAATGCCCTGCTGCATACCGATCGGCCAAAGAGAGGCAAGACATGCTTGAGGAAGTGCAAGATAACTTAGACAAAGTTGCTCGATGCATGAAAAAGTATGCGGATCAAAAGAGATGACCCTTGGAATTTGCTGTAAGGGATAAGGTATGGTTGAAACTTATTCCCCATATTTGGAAGCAAATAAACAAACATGGGTTGATTCTGAGATTTGATGGACCCTTCGAGGTAGTGCAACGAGTTGGTGCTGTGGCATATAAATTGCTATTACCCAAGAGGCTAAAAATACATCCAACTTTCCATGTGAGTTTCTTGAAGCCTTACTATGAAGACAACACACCTAGTCGAGTACAAACTAAGAGAGCCCCTCTAACTATTCAGGTGCAACATGATCGTGAGATTGAGACAATCTTAGACCATTGCACATTGGGGGCAAGCAAGAAGAACAGACGTGTGTAATACTTAGTAAAATGGAAGGGAGCTCTAAAAGGGGAGGAAAGTTGGGAAAATGGAACAACTCTATGGCAGTTTGAAGACATCATATAGTAGTACTTGTTTTCATTTCCGACAAGATCAGTAAAACCTTCTGGTGGGGATTGTTTGTGACGTCTTCGGCAAGCTCACCGAAAGTTACTCTATTCCAGTAAAACATCATGGCACGAAAGTGGCGTGTCATGATGGGTTGTGGGTGGATGGTAAGCTCAAGTGTATTAGATGGCACAGGGTTGTCGTGCCAAGGTGGCAACAAGCATGTAAGGGAATGCATTAGTCATGCGGTAATGTGCGAGAGAATGGGCTTTGATGGCTGAAGCGCTAGCATATGGGGCAACAATTGGCATGGTTGGCGTGCATGGATGTGAATGGACCCAATAGAGTGGGGCAGATGCCACGGGGCAACTACGCAGACCAAGAAATGCAGGCACGTTGGTGGGTTGAGTTGGCCGAGATGTGCGGGACACGGGGACAATTCACGTAGCCTTGGGGAAAGCGAGGCCAACATGCGAGAATGGTTATAGCACCGCGTGGGCACGATTTCTGCATTCTCGCAATATACGGGGCACGTCAGTGCAATGTGTGCCTATGAGGGCTATGCGCGCGTGCGCAACTGAGACAGTTGCAACAAGTGTCAGCTAGGCGAGCCATGTGACCCAGCAGATGGTTTTCTCACGTGGTGCACACTGCACATGATCCTTGTAGGTCTGATGGGACAATTATGGGGCATAATCGCTTGTAATTGCGTACTCTCTCTATATATGTGGCTAGATGGATGATTTTGGTAGCTTTTAGATAGTAAAGCCCGGGCCATTCTTTGTATTCTTGGATTTGAGTATAAAGTTGAGAATTTTCTTGTATTCTTTGTGTGTGTTTCTGTTTATATTGTGCATAAATCTCGGAGGATTGTTAGCTAATTTAAGTGGACGAATTTAGAGCTATCACAAGGTTGCCGGCCAGAATTTAAGACTAGTCTTGTGACAATTGGTACCCAGTAAATTAGCAAACTTAAAGGAGAAAATATACCACCATAGACAATATGAATTTTTGCAGTTTTTCCCTACAATAGTTAGTGAATTCCAGCACTATCCAATCCTCATGTCAACTCACACGAGATTAGGTACAAGAAAAAAGAACTCATGATAATGTTAATATCTCTATGAAAGATATGAGTGTTTTTCCCTTTACTAATCATGTAAAGCAGTTTTATTGGTTTGTTTCCAAACATCTTTTAGACAATGGGGTTGTCTAAATCTTAGTCAAACACGATTTTATTATTCGGGTTAGTTTAAATTAAAAGGAATTATATTATTCGGGTTAACTTATAAAATATTTTAACGTAGATGTTATATATGTTCTAATTAATCAAATGCACGACAGGAAATGTTTGTGCCGATGATAATAAAGTTGGCATTTTCTAATATGGGTTTTAATTATGATGAGATGGTGGCCAATATGGAGCAACAATGATGCAAATCTTCAAGCAGCTGATACCTAAATTATTGAACCTTGCTAGTCTAGAAATACATCTTATCCTGATCCATCTTTGCTCAGAGGATAGAGTTGCATTTTCTTTTGCATTAATATAATTTTGCTTCCACAGGCAGAACAATTGGGCCATGTCCAAAGGAGGAAGAAGATAACATATAATTTGGTGTGGAATATAGATGTGACAAAACATAAACCTTGCGGCTGGGGGAAGGCTGTTCCCATGCCTTTCTAGAATGACTTATTGGTGACTAAATAATGTATGTGTGTATATATATATATATATGTTGAAGTTAGGTATGGATATATCTGTCAGTTTTACATGAAGCACAGCCAAGGAAATGGCTGCTTAATTTACAGTACAAGACTTGTAACCTAACAGGCCAACACCCACTGCTCCACAGCTACCTTAATCAACTTTATATCTTGAGGCTTGCACATCAACTTTATATCTTGATTGAGTGTTTATGAAAAAAGAATAATATTAGAATGCTGTCGTCAGAATAATATTACAGTCTTTACGTTAGTGATTTTGACTTTTGACATTATAAACTTACTGATATCATAGACATCCGGTGATTTTGAGCTCATAAATTGTCATCCAACACTATAACTGTATTTCTAGACATTGGTCAGAAGATAAATACGATCATATTTAGATGAGCTGTCCTAATAATAAGATTAAAGTATGGGAAGATGGTTAAGATAATGATAATATGGTAAATTTTTGTGAAAATGTAGGCTCAGACCCACGACTTAATAGAAAAGGAGAGAATTGATACTTAATAGTACCCTTGCAATTCAAAACTGGGACGGATTCATAAAGAAGGATCATCAAAATTTCATAGAACAGGTACTGGAATAAAGATTAGCCGAAACAATAAACAGCAAAGCTGGGGCAATTAAGACAACTAATTAAATAAGAATTGGCAGATTAATGAAATTAAGGTGGAGGCGGCCTAATTAATTAAGCCTCTCTACTGGGCATTGAAGACAACTTCTTCCAGCCACATTTTGGAGCCGTTCATGAGATCAGGGCTGAGTCTGAACATGAGGACACAGAACTCCATCTGATTGAGGCAGCCGTCGCCGTCCAAGTCACCTTCTCGGAGCATGCTCATGAGCTCCTCGTCGCTCATCTCCCGCAAGCCGAGCACGGCCGAGTTCTTCTTCAAGCTCTCGAACGTGATCACGCCCTTGTCCCCATCCATCAGCAGCCGGAACCCTTTGCACAGCTCGTCCATGAACCCCTCCGCCCCCAGCTTCTCCACCATGGAAGGGAAGAAATCCTCAAACACAACACCGTTAATGTTGCTCTTCGACGACGACTGCGACGCCATTAATATATATAAATGATGAAATGAAATGTGGGATATATATGTAGAGTAGAGCTTGCTTGCTAGCTAGCTACTAGCCAGAGTCTTGGATGGTGACTGAGAATTAAAATGGTAGTGGTGCGAAGGGGGATTAAATAGGAGGATTTGAAGAGAATATGAACAAAAGAGAATACTTGGGGGAGGAAAGAGTTGAAGAAGGTGATGCCAAGGGAAGATAGTGACAAGGGGGCAAAAGGCGTTCTCTTGGCGATGGCGAGATTTCATGGCAACAGACTTCTCCTTCCTAGAAGTTGCATGGGAAGCTGCCATTTTCATCACTAGGTCCTCCCCAATTTTCCCATCATTTTTGCTTTGCTACAGAACAAATTATATATATATATATATATATAAATATGCTCAAATTGGGTTCCAATTTAATTACCCATTTGAATCAGAGAAATATTAATTAAGAAAGAAAAGACAGTGCAAAGTTCTGTTTTATCAAACAACAAATCCTCTGTTCCCAAACAACCGAAGCCTATATCTAAGTCACAGTACGTATTTTTTCTCTTTGAATAGTATAATATATGAAAGCTTTAATTCCTTTCAATGGCCGATCATGCACGTGTTAATTAGACGCACGTGTTAGTTGTCTAATTGTATTGACTTTAAGCAGCTTGTTTATTACGCTCTCGTAGTATATGTATCCCCATCCCCCGCTCTGTACCATCTCCATCCATCCTACATTATCGAAGTAAAGCGCTTGCATAGTTTACGGTTTTTCATCCCCCCCACCCCCCCCCCAAAAAAAAATACTAATTAAAAAGTGATTTATAAGTCTATAATAAATTAAAATAAACTATTTGAAATCTTCCTAATAAATTATACATAGTGGAATTGAGCGTGACGCTATACATAATCTTGATCCAACTTTATGTCAATATCCTATTAGAATAAAATTATTTTTTTTAACTTGTATTTTAGGTGAAGATGGTAATTAATAGGGTGACGGGGTCATTAAATCAAATCTCTTAAAAATTAAGATGACACGTGACGTAATCCTAAGATATTATATCTCTTTTATTAGTGTATCATCTTTGTTTTTGGCTAATAAAGCATATATAGGTTTTATAGTGATTTAAGAAATATAAATCAGATAATATTTAAAATCATACTCATAAGTTACATCATAAAAAAAAAAAAAAAATTAAACGCGATAAGTGAAAATCACGTTATACCCATTTCAAATCCAACAATATAAATCCTAAATCCTCTAAAAATATAAAGGAAAAAACAATCTTCTTTGTTAGTTCTTTAAGATTAAGATATTAACTTGGACAAGGAAATTGCACTAAAGACAAAGGCTCGCTCTCGTAAGAATTGACAATTCCCAATAAAATATACTGTTATATAGAGGAATGATTATTTTAGTTTATCCTAAAGAAAACAATCAACTGAAGAATGATTGCAACCACTAATTCATAATTCGAATTTTAGACCTCCAAACCTAAATAAATAAATAAATAAATAAAACAAATCCTGGTGCCTGTATATAATAATTGTCCGGAGAAGGCCCCATTTTCAGAAGGAAAAAGACCGAAGCCGAAGGGGATGATGGAAAATTCAGGCTGTATATATGACTACAATGAATTACCATTTTCTTTCTTCTTTCTTGCTGCTTTCCTTATTTTGCTTCGTTCCCACGAAGTTTCCTGCCGATATGCTTCCAGTGCCATTACAGTTGTCCATCTTACCAGTTAGGTTTCTGAATAGGTGCAATAAATACTACTGTGGCCGTACGAATTTAGAATGGGAAAAAATTTTGATCCAATCATTACACGCACGAAAAAACATAAAAAGTTTTGTAAAAAATTTAAATAAAAAAAAATTATACACAGAAGAAAAATATCATTACGATAATGTTGACATAATAATTTTAAAATATTAAATATTTATTTATAGAATTAATATTTATTTATAGATATATACAAAATAAAATATTACTTTATATATATTTATGTTCTGTTCAAAAGATTAGTTAAAAGATAAATTTTTAATTATTCCAATCACAGTTAAATTTAAATTTTGAATCATAATTATTATAAATTTTATTTTAATACGAAATTTAAATATAAAATTATTCTTTGTTATTCTCTCTTCTAACAAAATTATGAAAAAATAATCTTCTTAATGAATACTAACCAAATCCACACAATGCTCAAAACTTAGCAATAGGCAATCAATTAGTTAATATAACTTCAAGATTATTATGAGTGTTGATTTTTTTCACATAAATATCACCATGAAAAATAGTATCTTGAATAAAATGATATCTCACATTAATATGTTTTGTTCTCTTATGAAATATCTAATCTTTTATAAGAACAATGACATTTTGATTATCACAATAAATTGAATTGTCTTAAAAATTCTCATTGATTTCACCAATTAACCATTTTAAGCAAATTGCTTCTTTAACAACCTCATTAATTATCATATATTCACTTTCATCAGTGGACAATGCAATAGTAGATTGTAAAGTAGTCTTCTAATTGATAGCACACCCACTAATGGTGAAAACATACTTAAGTGATCATTTTTTATCAAGATTTCTTGCAAAGTCAGAATCAATAAAATCTATAACTCCAGTTCTAATATTTCCAAACTATAAACATACATCAGCAGTACTACATAAATATCGCAAAATCCATTAAACTATTTTTCAATGTTTTTTACTAAGGTTAACCATATATCTACTAAACACACTTACTGCATGAGCTAAATTATCTAGTCGTGTACAAACCATAGCATACATGAGACACCATACTACATTAGAGTATGGAATCTATGACATATTGTCAATTTCAATATCTGATTACGGAGACAAGCTAGATGAAATTGTAAAATGTCCAGCTAAAGATTTAGCCTTTTGCCTATTGAATTTAATTAGAGTTTTCCCGTTTTATCATTTTTTACTTAGATATGATTTACGTGCCTCTCTTGTTTCTTGAAAATTACATTTCAATATTTTCTTTGTTGTTTTCAAATATTTCATCTCAAATTCATTGTCGAGTTAAACTTTCTATTTCCTTATCTCATCTTCATTTTTTTATGTTATTAGTATGTTATCAACATATAAAAACAAATATATAAAGGACTCATTCTTGTTTCTTTTAAAATATGCACAACTATCATAACTACATTTATTAAAGTTATGATTAATCATAAATGAATCAAATCTTTTGTATCATTGTTGAAGTGATTGTTTCAAACCATATAGAGACTTTTTCAACAACCACATACAGTCTTTTTTGCTTGAAACTTCAAATCTCTTTGATTTTTGCGTATAGATATTCTTTTAAAGTTTCTCATGTATAAATGTTGTCTTCACATTCAATTGTTCAAGTTCATGATCTTAAATGGCCATAATACCAAATAATGTTCAAATAGAATTATGTTTCACAACTGAAAAAAAGACATCTATGAAGTCAACACTTGAAATCTAACTGTACTCTTTTATTACAAATCTAGTTTTGTATCTTGCCTTTTCAATTCCTAGTGTATCTTTTTTTTCTTTTTGAACACCCATTTGCATTTAACTGTTTTCTTTATCTTTGGGTAATTCCATTAACTTCCAAGTATTATTTTTATGTAAAGATTTCATCTCTTCTTGCATTGTTGTGATTCATTTCTAAATGTTAGCACAACTAACTGCTTTTGAATAAGTAGAAGATTTTTTATTGCAGTCGATAATTTCAGGTACATTTAAATCATATACAACAAGATCTATCTTAGTATACCTTTGAGAAAGTTTGATACTTTTTCTAGATCTATCTTTTACAATACAATATTGTGATAAATTGACACTTTCTTTTGAAATTGACTTAACCTGAAATTAGTACTCAAATGTATGGCTCTTAGAAAATTCTTAAGAAATTGTTTTCACATTGCAAATTAAACACTAGAAAATAGGATAAAAATAATTTATTTTGTATAAACTTTTTTGGTATGAAAATTATTTTTTAATATTTTTTTGTTGAAACAAACGGAGTCCAAGTCATGTCTTAGTTTTATTTGGCTGATATCTAATTTTTATAAATTCAAAAACTAATTTCATCTAATATGAATTATGTTAAGCTAAATTATGTGAAACGACAAATAATATAAAAACTATAGTATTGGTGAAGATGTTAGTGGGAGCTTGCTATGTCCTACAACTAGCACATCAGCTTCGTGTCCTCGTGCAAATAATGCCATCAATCATTCATTTATTTATTTTATCATAAAAATATTATTCTTATAAATAAAATTAACAAATAATCATCTCAAATTAACGGCACAAAATTTACAATAGATTTGCTCAAAATTAATAATATGTACTCACTATATAAACTATTGTGAACTCTTCATAATTTTGAGTAAATTATTACGAAAAATGGTTAATTTTAAATAAATTATTATAAGGTATATTTATAAAATTTGTTTTGTGGATGTAATATTTTTAAATTTATTGTTTTCTAAGGAAAAGTCTGGCGTGCTAAGTTCGTCGTGGCATCATCCAATGTGCCATGTAAGGCTGAGGTGCTGATATTTTTGTGCAATAGTGTCGAGGTCACTACAGGGAAATTGACTCTTTTTTTGTTTTTTTTTAGAAAGCCATTTATTAAAAAAAAAATTATATATGCCTCCAAGTATAATATGTGTTTCTAAATTATTTAATTATTTTAATATTTTTTTTTCTAATGGGGTGTGTCGAGTTAGGAGTGTTCATCTCATCCAATTTGGACTGGCAGTGTTGGGATTTAAACCGAAGATATATTTTCTTGTTTTTAGTTTTTAAAATATAAAATTTTAAAAAATATAAACATATGTTTATATATATATATCATCCAAATAATTTTTTTTAAAAAAATATTTAGATAAAAATTAACATAGTTTAACATTCTAAATTAAGTTAATTAATATCTAACTCTATAAAACAAATTAAACAATCGCTAAATTTAATATTAAAATTTATAAAAATAAAATAATAACAAAATATAACAACAGTCAACTTAATATAACATTTAATTGGTTCAGTTAATTTTCAATCTTGAACCAATCCCAGATTGGACCAGATTGAAGACGAGCTGACGCCTTTGATTGAAACGAGGATTAGACCACCAGATATTTGAACACTTTTATAGTTGTTGTGTAATAATCAAACGAAGCCCAAGAGCTCAAAATCAAACTTTGGACTGAAAGCCTGAAAGGTATGAATTTTTTGTCCCACATAAACAAGTAAATAAGATAATTTTGATATTTATTTTTTTTAAAAAAATAATCAATTATGTATAAAAAATTTTAATTTTAAAATAATTTTAGAATATCAAGATAAATATTATCTATAAAAGATAAATGTCATTTATAATAATTATAGTTTCAGTCACACTAGAATTAATCAAGATAAATGTTATTTATAAAAATGTTAATTTTATTACACTTTAGATCACTTCATATTATTCTATAAATAAACATATATTTATTTTTAAAAATGTATGATATCTTTGATACTAATTTTAATACAGTTTCTTTTATCATATTCAATATTTGATTTAAATATCAGAGTGTTTGCATAAAACCTCCTCACGCATTTTGATTGTTTTATTATTTTTATAGATTTAGGCAACTTAATCACGATGTTTTTAGTCAACTAAATTCATTGTTCTATTCAAATAATAAAAATTTGCGTCGTCTGTGAAAAATGTCTAAAAAGCTTATTAATACTACAATGGCTTTCACACAATTTTAAGATACAAAAGGCTGAATCAAATCAATTGGAAAAGAAACACACTATACATATGTGATAATCACATGAATGGTATGTTCATTTGGTTAATATTTTTGTACTGGATCATGTTGTTCGTACATGGGGAGTTTTACATGTAAACGAGCTCGTTGGGCGATTACAAGGTCGGTACGTTGAAGAACTCTCTCAACGACCTCGAAGTCGGACGAGACCACGTCCTGCGCAGTCTGGACAAACATCCCTCCGCTGTGCTTTGAAGAGTTAGAGGTGTTGCCGTCTTCTACCCTGTGGTTGCGGAGCTTC
Source organism: Diospyros kaki (assembly GCA_036245055.1). Classification (NCBI taxonomy): domain Eukaryota; kingdom Viridiplantae; phylum Streptophyta; class Magnoliopsida; order Ericales; family Ebenaceae; genus Diospyros; species Diospyros kaki. The sequence continues at coordinate 2,416,033 of BSEG01000005.1, read as the reverse complement.
TGATGACATCTACGACGGAAAAAAAAAGAAAAGAAAAAAGAAGAGTCAAATCCCTGAGACTGGATTAGTACTCACAAACCAAAGTTCCTAAGGGTTCTTTCTACCTATCAGGTCGCGCATTTTGCAATAAGGTATGACTGAAAACTGGGGAGAAGGGGCTAAGTCTATAAACCTATTAAGCCTCCTAAAATCTATGAAAGCTATACCCACAAGGCACACAACCATTGCCAAAAGGCAAAGTATGGAAACGGAATCGACAGAAAGAAATAGGAGCAAAAATGAAATAAACTAAAGAACTATGAGAAACTTAGGGCCTGTTCTCTTTGTTGTTTTCAACCTGTTTTGAGTTTTCAATTTTTTAAAACACTAAAAACGCGTTTTCTTTTCTGTTTTCAAAAGCACATTTTCAAAAATAAGAAGAAAATTTGTAAAGAAAACCCAAAACAACATTTTATTGTTTTGGGTGTTTTCTATGAAAACACGCACAAAAATAGAAAACACGGAAAACGCACGCACAGGACCCCCTACCCCAACCCTCCAATCTTGCATCTCTTCTCCGTCTCTCTCATCTCTTCTCTTTCTCTCTCTCTCAAGCCTCTGCCAAACACCGCACTCGCCATCTTCGTCGCTGCCGAGCCGCCATCGACCTTGCCTGCCACTGCTAAAAGCCATCGTCGATCGCTCCCCTTCCCCCCACCATTCGATCTCTCAACCGTCATCGACCGCTCTTCTCATGTCTCATCTTTTCTTTCAACTTCTCCTCATCTGCGTCATAGCCGCGAGTCACCATTGATTGAGCCCTCCATCTTCGTCACAGTCGCGAGCCGCCATCGACCTCACCCACCGCCGTCGACCACCCCTGCCATTAGATCTTGTTGGTTCTATAATCTCTAATCTCTTCTCTCAATCGTCGTCTGCCATTAGATCTAAAGAGATTTTGCTGTTGGATCTTGCTGGTTATTGGGTATGTTGGTCGATGGGGCCTTATGTGTCGGGTGGTTGCCTCTAATCATCGGAAACCACCGGCCACGATGGCCGGTGGTGACTGGCAGTGTCGAAGCTGTAGGGCGCCAGAAGAGAAGAAGAACAAAGAAAAAAGAAATGGAAAAGAAAAAAAAGAAAAGGAAAAAAATAAAAAATGAGAAAAAAAGGAATTAAAAAATTTATTATTAAATTTTAAAAATAAAATTATATATTTATTTAAAATTTTAAAAATATAATATATCTATTTTATAATTAAAAACATAAGATAGGATATATTATATTATTAAGTGTATAATTTAATATAAATTATTGTTCAGATGTATGTTAATAATTTATTAATTAAATTTATTATTTTATTTTAATAATAAAATTTTATTCAAAAGAGTTAATTTTATTATTTAATAATTAAATACATTGAATAAATATCATAATAACAAAAAAGAAATAATTTTTCAAAATTTTAAAGTAAACGCATTTTCTAGTTTTCTGTTTTGTGAAATAGTTTTTGAAAATGATAAAAAGAACACGTTTTCAAAAATTTCAAAACTGACACTCAAAACATAAAACTAAAAATGAGTTGAAAACTCAAAATTGAAATACAAAGAGAACACCACCTTACTGTTCTTAAATCGATTGTTGCAAAGGCTGAAGAGAAGAACTAGTAAGAAAGCGACAGTAAAGGGTGGAGAAGATTCGGAACAGTCGGCAATGGAGTCTTGGAGTCAAGAAGAAGAAGGTTGTAGAAGCAAGAACTGTTTTTAAAACGACACGGTAAATAGGGGAAAATAATTTTCTCATGCTTTTATAGTTTGAGGTATTCCACCATTGGATGAAAAACTGACGAACTGCCGTAGATTTATTGGCGACACGTAGAGTCATGGGGGCCACGGGTATAATGATTAAAGCGGTTATGGGGAACATACGCATTAAATACACCACAGACACACGCAACATGAAACGACAGTATTTAAAGAAAGTAGGCAGATACAAAAAGAGGGACTCAAGAGCTCGCATTATCTGCCTCAATCAACTTACATCAGCTCACAGTCTGAAGATCACACTGCGAGCTGGGGGTTAATGTTATGGGTATTTTTTGAATAAAATTAAATGGGCTCGACTCGAACTAGAAGGCCAGACCAAACTACCGAAGCCCAATAGGCCCAAGGCAGATCGCAGATCGAGCTCACAGCAATGCTTCCTAGCTCGCCGGCTTATCCAAGCGAACTCTTAGCAAGGCTTATAGCTCGCTAACTAACCTTTCAGCTCGCGTAACAAAAGATAACGAAATAATCGGAGGCAATATTCACCCACTTTGTCAAAAATAAACCAAATCCTTGAAAACATAGGATTTGTACTTGATTGCGTGGAGTCGATAAGGAAATATTATCTTCAAAATATTATCCCTCTATACTTAAAATTCATTCAAATTGTAAACACTCTACTTTAGAAATAGAAGACAAGAGCTATTGTATAAAGGGTAAACAATCATGGAGTCGACAATTCTAGAATTTTTATAAAAAATCAGATCACATCCGCCATTATTGACTTGGTACACGTATATTAAATCCAAAATTAAAGTATTTGAAATAACTATTGGAGTTTGCAGTTAAAACCACACAAAATTAGTCAACAAAATTTGTCAAAATACGTCTAGTAGCTTTCGGAACTCGTAGCTTTCGGAATAATTGCAATGGAATGGTACAAAGATATCTCTTACAATTTCTTACATTTATAAAGTTAAGATTTAGAGTTTTGGTTTTTTTCATACAACAAAAAATAACTATTAAATAAGTAAATAAATAAATTAGCTTAACAAGGACTCGATGGATGGATGCAAATTATTAATTGTGCAAGCAACTGAGAGCAAGTCTAACGGGAGCGTGTCGAATTATGAGTGTTCATCTGATCCAATTTGAACCAAATCAATACTGGATTTTTTATAAAAAAATCAGATCACGTCCGCCATTATTGACTTGGTACACATATATTAAATAAATAATTAAAGTATTTGAAATGATTATTGGAGTTTGCAGTTAAAACCACACAAAATTAGTCAACCAAAATTTTCAAAATACGAACATAGTCTAGTAGCTTTCGGAATAATTGCAATGGAATGGGAAAAGATATCTCTTAGAATTTCTTATATTTATAAAGTTAAGATTTAGAGTTTTGTTTATATTTCATACGATAAAAAATAATTATTAAAAAAGTAAATAAATAAATTAGCTTAACAAGAACTCGATGGGTGGATGCAAAATTGTGCAAGCAGCTAAATATGAATTGCCGTATTAATATATTTTTTTTCTAATTATCTAAACATTTTCTTAAAAATTTTGACCGTTAATTTTTTGACAACATGGAAATAAATAAATATTTTAAATTCTGTCGGGCGGCATTTGAATAGGGAAATGCTGGGCGTCATGACTGATGACAGTCATGACCCCAGCTGGCAGCACACCATTGGGTGTGCTGCGCCTCACATGAGAGAGGCGCGCGCCTCACATGTGAGGCGCAGCACACCCAATGGTGTGCTGCCACGTAGGCGTATGACTGTCTTCAGTCATGACGCCTAGCATTACTCATTTGAATAATAGGCAAGGACTTTTCCAGCCGCCTGGCGCAGATGAGATTGAGATGGACATTAAGAAGAATTGGGAGACGAAAGTATACTTCCATGGCAGTCGAGTCGAAGCCATGGAACTCATCATCTGCTGCAAAGATGCAATAATGCGATTTCTTCAGCTCCATATTCTGTTCTTTTCTTGTTTTTGCCTGCTGAAATTTTCCACAGCCAGGAGAGACACCATTACACACGCACAGCCCATCGCCGATCCTGAAAGTATTATCTCCAGCAACGGAGCTTTTGAATTGGGATTCTTCAGCCCGGCTAACACCACCAATCGGTTCGTCGGAACCTGGTTTAGCAACATCTCGGTGAAGACCGTGGTGTGGGTAGCTAATAGAAATAGGCCTTTGATTGATTCTTCCGGGACCATCTCAATATCTGAAGACGGCAATCTGGTGGTTTTGAATGGACAGAAAGAGATCATTTGGTCTTCAAATGCTTCAATCTCGACGGCAACAGGTGCCCAGCTGTTAGATTCTGGGAACCTTGTCCTGCAGGATAACTCGAGCGGAAAGACAATATGGGAGAGTTTTCAGTATCCTTCGAACTCATTCCTAGAGAAGATGAAACTCAGTAGTGATGTGAATACAGGGGAGAAAACCCTTTTGAAATCGTGGAAAAGCCCTTCTGATCCATCATTTGGCAGCTTCTATTTGGGGATTAATCCTTTACCTCTACCTGAAGTCTTTGTATGGAAAGACGGTTCCCCTTATTGGCGCACTGGACCTTGGAATAATCAGATCTTCATCGGAGTTGAAGACATGGTTTCTTTGTATCTTAATAGTTTTAATGTTGTGGATGATAAACAAGGAACTGTCTATATGACTTTCACTTTAGCAGACGAGTCTCCGCTATTGTACCTCATACTGAATTACAATGGAACTTTGATGCAGAAGGTATGGATTGAAGAGCAGCAAGAGTGGGAGGTTACGTGGCTGGCTCCAGCAACTGATTGTGAAGTTTACGGCAAGTGTGGGCCATTTGGAATATGCAATTCCAAGGGTTTGCCGATTTGTTCCTGTTTCAGAGGGTTTGAGCCAAAGCGTATGGAGGAATGGAACCGGGGGAACTTCTCCGGTGGTTGTGTCAGGAGGATACAATTGCAATGTGAGAGAAATAGCAGTAGTAGCCAAACGAGCAAGAAAGATGGGTTTCTGAAGCTAACTATGGTGAAGGCCCCTGCGTTTGAAGAGTGGTCAGCTGCCCTACAAGATGACTGTGAAGCCCAATGCTTAAAGAATTGTTCTTGTACAGCTTATGCTTATATTTCAGGCATCGGTTGCATGTTATGGAGTGGAGGCTTATTCGACATACAGAAATTTTCAAGAGGTGGGGTCGATCTTTACATTCGTGTGGCCAATTCGGAGCTAGGTAATGTTGCTTGCTTTATCCATATTTTTCCACAACTCAAATACCTGACAGCTTAACAAATGAAGAAGAAAACCACAACCTTGGCCAAGTTTTCTAATGAAGTTGTCCTTGTGTGATAGACTTGGCCAAACCCTTTCTGATAGTTGTTTTGTTTCACAGATAAAAACAGGGATATAAAAGTAATTGTAATTCCAGTAATCATAGGGTCAATTGTCATCGTGATATGCGGGTACCTTTTATATGCACGGATAGTTAAACAAAAAGGTATATGTCTCAAACTCAAAAAAAAACCTTTGCTTGTTTTAGGTAATAAGTGACTGAAAATTGGCTTCTGATTCAGGAAGAAATCGTGTCAACAAGTTTATCATCAAGAAATTTTTGACATCTCCAGAGCATTCGACCAATAATATGCTTGATGAAAATGTGAGCCAAGACAAGCTAGAAGAACTACCATTGTTCAAGTTTGAGGAGTTGACAATTGCTACAAACAATTTCCATGAAACTAATAAGCTCGGTCAGGGTGGATTTGGTCCAGTTTACAAGGTAATGTTTGTTCATAAAGGTTGGTTATATTTTTCTTGAAAAGTGGAAGTGATATGGTGATTTTTATAGGGGAAATTGCCAGATGGACAAGAAATAGCGGTGAAAAGGCTTTCAAAATCCTCTCAACAAGGGTTGCAAGAATTTATGAATGAGGTTATGGTGATCTCTAAACTCCAACATCGCAATCTTGTTAGACTCTTCGGTTGCTGTGTAGAAAGAGAAGAAAAGATGTTGATCTATGAATACATGCCAAATAAAAGCTTGGATGCATTTCTATTTGGTCAGTAGATTTAGAAAATTCGCAGATATTTATTGTTATCAGAAGTTGATTTTAACATTTTTTGTATAACATTGTTTCAGATTCAGAAAAACAAGAACTCTTAAGCTGGAGGAATCGACTCAAAATAATGGAAGGGATAAGTCGAGGCCTCCTCTACCTTCACCGCGATTCTAGACTAAGGATCATTCATCGAGATCTAAAGGCCAGTAACATTTTGTTAGATGAAGGCTTGAGCCCAAAAATTTCTGATTTTGGCCTAGCAAGGATTTTTGGTGCCAATGAAGATCAAGCTAATACGGAAAGGGTTGTTGGAACATAGTAAGTAATGCCACTTTTTCAAAAAAGATTTCATTATTTCAGTACCAGAAACTTGTTTTTTTTTTTTTTATGAAATTAATGGAATGCAATTTGAAAATTAGTGGGTATATGGCTCCAGAATATGCCATGGAAGGACAGTTCTCAGAGAAATCAGATGTATTTGCCTTTGGAGTATTGTTACTGGAGCTTGTAAGTGGAAGAAAGAACACTAGTTTCTACAGTGACGAACAATTTTCTAACCTTTTAGGATATGTAAGTCCACTTGTCTTGTTGCTTAGAAATCTAATTGTTCGTTGCTTCAAGGTCTTTCTGACAGATGCTGCTTAGGCTCAACTAGTACATTAATCAGTTCACACGGTTACTAAATTTTCAGGCATGGAAGTTGTGGAATGAACACAAGGCGGTGGAACTAATAGATTATGGGATAGTTTCCCAAGGCTCGCAAATGGAGATGTTGAGATGCATTCATATTGGCTTGCTGTGTGTACAGGAATTTGCTAGAGATAGGCCAACCATGTCAATGGTTCTGTCGATGCTGAGTAGTGAAATTGTTCATTTGTCCCTGCCCAAGCAACCTGCATTCACTCAGCCACCGGTCTCTTCCCAAACTCAATCTGCACACCAAAACCCAGAAGAATGTTCCACGGATAAGTGCTCTATTACAATTATTGAAGCTCGTTGATATTAATAATAGTTTAAAGAAGGCCAATTTGCAATTGTTGATTGGCGTGTGCTTTTGATGTTCTTATAAAGCCCTTTTTTGTTTTATTTGTCATGTGACTAAAAAAATAATTATTAAATAAATAATTGAGCTTCAGTATTCTTAATAAGAGATTTATGTAAAATTGAGCAACCATATGATTCAAATAAGGATTTGGCATTTGTACATTCTTGACAAATCACTAACAATATGCTCAGAAATTGATTTAATATCTATCATAATAAGCTTGTTCGATCTCTCCTATTTAAAATAGTAATTCTTTGTTAAGTAGCACTTCCATTAGTAATTCTTCCACTTGAGGTGCTAAGTCAATATCAACAATTTCCAAAACAAATTCAAAGTCTTACTTTCATCTCCTAAAGTTTGAATCAATCAAAACGTGTATATGGTAACATTACTGTTATTCATAGCAAAAGAAGTTGTATACAAAAGAAATAGAACACAACTTATTAGACACTATAAATATACAACAACTTGATCATAACGAGCAATTGAACAAATGATATACTAGATTCACACTGATAAATTGTGAGTTCGATTCTCGTCTTGCGTAATAAGACATTGTCGTACACCTACGATTTATCTTTTTTGCTGAACTATGCCAAGTTATATGTTTAGTGTGAGGTGCATATTTGCACACTCCTCTTTGGGTAGAAATGTAATATGTACATGAAACAAATGAAATAACACAATAGTCAATAGTATTGAAAATCATCCTATTTGGGCAAAAAAATTTCCAAAACTAATATCTTTACTTCATTTGTCAAATTAGTTGAAACGTAAAAGTCCTTTGGGCAGAGGGTAGCGACGATTCCTGTTGTATAGGAACGGCAGCATCGAGTAATTGGAGACATCGAGGGGCAAACGATGATAAGAGAACCATCAAAGAGATAGAGTTTGATGATTTCTTTGGGCAGTATATTCTTGTTCGTGAGAAGTGCAAAAATCGTAGAGAAATTTAACTTATTACAATAGTTTTATATATATATAAAAAAATAGAATCAATCAACGGTTTTATAATAAAAGCAAGCCTTGGAAATAAAGGGACGGGTTCTTAAAAAATTCGCACAATCGTGCTATGAGATAACACGTAGAATATTCAAATGATATGAATTTACCAGAACACTAAATATTGATAAAAGATAATATATTTGTATTTATTATTAAATAAAATTTTATATGATTCGACTTTAAATTATATGATAGTCATGAATACAGATAAACAACAACAACAACATATCCAGCCTTTATCCCACTATGTGGGGTCGGCTACATGAATTCTAGACTTTCATGTATTTCTATCGTTTGTCATATCTTCATTTAGATCCATATACTTCATATCGAACTTTAATGTCTCTCCTAAAGTCTTCTTGGGTCTACCTCTACCTCTTTTTGTGACTAATTGTTCTATTTCATCAACTCTCTTTACAGGTGTGTCTCTTAGTCTCCTTCTCACATGACCAAACCATCTTAGTCTAGTCTCTCTCATCTTCTCCTCGATTGGCACTACTCCTACCTTATTACGAATAACTTCATTTCTAATTTTATCCTTTCTTGTATGTCCGCACATCCATCTTAACATCCTCATCTCCGCTACACTCGTCTTTTGCTCATGTTGGTATTTGACTGCCCAACATTCTGAGCCATACAGCAAAACTGGTCTTATAGCTCTCCTATAAAATTTTTCTTTCAATTTTAATGGGATTTTACCATCACATAACACTCCCGATGCATTTCTCCATTTTTGCCAACCTGCCTTAATTCTATGGGCAACATCCTCGTGAATTTCTCCATCTTTTTGAATCACTGATCCCAAATATCGAAAATGGTCTTTTCTTTGTAAGATTTGGTCTTCTAATTTTATTATAACATCATCCACTCTTGCATTTTTACTAAATTTGCATTCCATATATTCTGTTTTCTTTCTACTTAATTTAAATCCCTTAGATTCTAAATTGTTTCTCCACAACTCAAGCTTAGTGTTCACTCCTTCTTTTGTTTCATCCACCAACACTATGTCGTCTGCAAATAGCATACACCATGACACATCTGTCTGAATATCTTTAGTGAGTTCATCCATTACTAAGGCAAATAAGTATGGACTTAGTGCAGAACCTTGATGCAGTCCTATTGTAGTTGTAAATGGTTCAGTATCCCCTCCGCATGTTCTGACCCTTGTCTCTACACCATGATACATGTCCTTAAGGGCTTGTATATAGGCTATTTTGACTCTTTTCTTCTCTAAAACCCTCCATAATACTTCTCTAGGGACCCTATCATAGGCCTTTTCTAGATCTATAAACACCATATGTAGGTCCTTCTGATGATCCCGATACCTTTCCATTAGACGCCTCAGTAAATATATAGCTTCCATTGTTGACCTGCCAGGCATGAAACCAAACTGATTTTCTGACACATTTGTTTCTTTTCTAAGCCTCTGCTCTATTACTCTCTCCCAGAGTTTCATGGTATGACTCATTAACTTAATTCCTCTATAATTTTCACAGTTTTGAACATCTCCTTTGTTCTTGTATATAGGAACCAAAGTACTCTTCCTCCACTCATCTGGCATCTTTTTTGATTTAAGGATCGCGTTAAATAGTTACGTTAGCCAGGAGATGCCCTCTTCTCCCATGCATTTCCATGCTTCTATTGGTATATTATCTGGTCCCACTGCCTTATGATTTTTCATCTTTTTTAAAGCTTGCCTTATTTCATTTGAACTTATGCATCGATAGAATGTGTAGCTCACATTCCCTTCGGAGTTACTAAGATGTCCCAACCTAACTCTTGTGTCACCACCATCATTGAATAATTTTGTGAAATACTCATTCCATCTCTCCTTAATCGCTCCCTCATTTACTAAAACATTTTGATTGTCATCTTTTATGCATTTCACTTGATTTAAATCCCGTGTTTTTCTTTCTCTTGCTTTAGCTAATTTATATATATCATTTTCTCCATCTTTTGTATCAAGTCGTTTATATAGATTCTCATATGCTTTTGACCTTGCTTCACTAACAGCTCTTTTTGCTGCCTTTTTTGCTTCTTTATAATTTTTTTTATTTTCTTCATTGTTGCATTGATATACCGCCTTATAGCAAGTTTTCTTATTTTTAATTTTCAATTGTACATCTTCATTCTACCACCAAGACTCCTTAAGGTTAGGGGCTCTACCATTTGTCTCTCCAAGGACTACCTTTGCCGTGCTTCTCAGAGCATTAGCCATTTCTTTCCACATTTGGTTTGTCTGTCTTTCTCCATTCCATTCCCTTCTACCCCTTAATTTTTCTTTGAAGATTAGTTGTTTCTCCCCTTTTAAATTCCACCACCTGATTCTTGGATTTTGTTTTATATGGTTTTTTCTGTTCCAATTTCTTACTTGAACGTCAAGTACTAGAAGTCTATGTTGAGTAGTCAAACACTCTCCCGGTATTACCTTACAATCCCTACAACATAACCGATCCTCTTGTCTCATGAGGAAGTAATCTATTTGGGTGCTTGAGGTGATATTTTTATATGTGATTAAGTGTTCGTCCCGTTTTTTGAACCTCGTATTGGTTATAATGAGCCCATATGCCATAGCAAAATCTAGTATAGATTTACCCTCATTATTAATTTCCCCGAATCCATACCCTCCATGTACCTCTCTATATCCGTTTCCGTCTCTACCCACGTGCCCATTTAAGTCACCTCCTATAATCACTTTCTCTCCTCTTGGTATCATTTGTACGAGTCCCTCTAGGTCCTCCCAGAATTTTGCTTTTATCTCATCACCTAACCCCGCTTGTGGTGCATATGTACTAAAGATATTCAGAGTTATTCTTCCTAGACTAATCTTCACCATAATAATCCTATCCCCTATTCTCTTTACATCCACTACCTCATCTATTAAGCTTTTATCCATAATAATCCCCACTCCATTTTTCGCTCGATCAGTTCCTGTGTACCATAGTTTATATCCAGCTTCTGATAAAGTTTTTGCTTTTTTCCCTACCCATCTCGTCTCTTGAAGGCACATAATATTAATTTTTCTCCTAATCATCACATCCACCACTTCCATAGTTTTGCCTGTTAATGTTCCTATGTTCCATGACCCAATCCTTAATCTATGATTTTGTTTTTGTCCTTGACTTTGGATTTGATTTTGTTTTTGGCCTTGACTTTGAATTTGATTTTGTTTGTGATTTTGATTTTGGTTCTGATTTTGATTTTGATTTTGGTTTTGATTTTGATTTTGATTTTGATTTTGATTTTGGACTAACTTCTTTACCCACATCCGTCCAAGCAAATGCGGGAACCCTTGCTCATTTATCACTACATCCGGGCGCCGATGCAGCGGCCCTAGCTCACTTGTCACTACACGGGGGCAGTGTAGCGCGTCGCTATGAAGGGTTACGCCCACGCCCAAACGATTTTTCATAATTTGTCTAGAGTTCATGTTTTGGATCCGACTAAGTTTTACGTTGGCTGTCGGCTACCTAACACAACCCTCCTCCTTTATCCGGGCTTGGGACCGACAGTGGATAACATCCCCAGGCGGAGTTATAGTCATGAATACAGATATCAAATCAAAATTGATATCAGGATTTTTCTTCCATAACTTCTTAGACAAATAATCATTTAATAACACAAACATACAATATTTTAAACGTTAAATAACTCTGATCCAACATTATTATTTAAAATAATTAATAAAAATTTAATTATAAATAAAATATTTATTTAATAAGCCTTCTATTACGGGTTAATTAGATAATGTGCATATTTTCCTAGTTATACTCTGTCTTCAATCACACTTGAATTAAAAAAAATTAATGTGTACGTTTTATTAACAATTAGTTAGATCATTATTAATAATGAGATTATTATGCATGTCTCTTATAAAATAATGGATCATATTATCGTTTTAATTTTAACAAAACAAAATCATTAGAATTAACAAAGCCACTTTCTCCAAAAGGATTTCATTATTTCAGCACTAGAAAATCTTTTTTTTTTTTTTTTTTTTGTGAAATTGATCGAATGCAATTTGGAAAATTGTGGGTATATGCCTCTAAAATATACTGTGAAAGGAAGGTTTTTTGAGAAATTAGACGTATTCAATTTTGGAGAACTATTAGTGGAGCTTGTTCGTAGAAGAAGGAATACTAATTTCTACAATGACAAATAATTTTTTAGCCTTTTAGGATATATGAGTCCCTTTGTCTCAGACCATTACTCTTAGAAAATTCTTTTTTATTGTAAATTCTACATTAACAAACAATTTTCTAGCCTATTAGGATACGTAATTCTAGTTGTTTCACTTACAAATTTGAATCTCTATTGCTTGAAAGATGCGAATGCTTAACTTATAAATTAATTAATTAATCACATGGGTCCTAAATTTTCAGGCATGGAAAGCTGTGGAATGATGAAGAAGACAACATCGTGAAACAAATAGATCCAGGAATTGCTCCTGAGGGCTTGCAAATGGAGATATTGAGATGCATTCACGTTGGCTTACTCTGCGTGCAGGAACTTGCAAGAGATAGGCCAATCGTGCCCATAAATTTATTTATTTGTCAATAAAATAAATAAATTAATGACACTTTTTTAAGCTTATTAAAATTCATATATGATGAGTTATAATTGATTAATTATGAGATATAATTTATTTATTTGTCAATAAATTTAAATATTTATTATTTTATCAAATAAATCCATTATACGTAATTCTTATTATTTTTTTTCTACAATCTTTTAGGTGTCTCTCTTCAATTCTCTTGATTATTACGTTATATAATTAATTAATTATTAAATAATATAAAATAAAATAACACACAATAATGAAGTCATGTAAACAAACAGGCACTCCAACTACAAACTTCTCTTCTAACTTAATTATATCTAAGAGTGAGTTTGATTGCGTACATTTATCATAAAAAAAGTGTAATTATTACATATATTTTTTATGAAAATAATCAAATATTCTTAATTTTTTTATGAAAAATATGTTTATGGTACAAATATTTAAAACTTATTTTCATAGAATTCATTTTTTAAGGAGGTGGAATAATTTTTATTTTTTAAAAAATTATTATCTAGAATTAAATTCTAGATAATACAATCAAATACACCCTAATAGATTTAACTTGTTATGTTCATGTACTCAAATCATTTCATGGTAAATCAATCCAATTATCTCTCTTAGTGATAGAAACTTTAAACTGACGAAAATTAAATTATTTTCCTAATTGTCCGGGTCACCTTAACTCCTTCCCCGTTAAGTACAAGTAAATTAATAAATGCAAAGTTTAAATAAGATGAATGGACTTCTTTATTGTTGTCTTCCATTCCCTACTATTTTTTCTCTAAACCCAATTTCTATTTGGGTCTTCAAAGTGGCTTGGGTTTTAGAAGAGTTGGGTCGGGCAAGGGGATCCTCGGGTTTGATGCTGGATCAGGGGCATTTAAAATCCGGTCCGGGTTAAGCACCTATTTCTCTTTCAATCGGCCGGAATCCATTTTGGGTTTCCATTTTGGGGAAAGGGGAAGACGCGACGAGGATCTGCCCACGGAGTGCTGGCTATCGCCGGCCCGGCCGATTCGAAAAGGAAGGAAGGCTCACCTGAAGTCGCGACCGACGGTAATTTTTCTGGTTTATCTCTCTCTTTTCTTTCTCTTCGTTCTCCAGCGAAGCCCATCTCGTTGTCTCTCTCACTTTGCGTCTTCCGGCGACCAAAATCAGAATGGAAGGAATGTAAAATACAAATGGAAAGTTTTTCTGTTAACTCGTCGGCGACTGAACCTTCTTTCTTGTTCTTATCGCATTCTTGCTGTATGGTCTCACTCTTTCTTCGTTATCTCTCTCAATTTTGTGTTTTTCTTTTCTTTCTATATTTATTAAAATATGCAGTTATATACTTATTTCCTAAGGCATATATATTGCATACTGTAGGTAAAGTGGCCATCTCTCCCTTTCTAGAGATTGTGGTCAAATGAATCTTATTCAAGCCTTCTTTGACATTGGATCTAGCTGAAAGTTAGACGTGATTATAACTATGAGTCTCCTAGATTAAACGATTAATCATCAAAGGATGTTGAGAAGAACGTTCAGGTTCCAGACAAAATCCCCCAAAAGCAGTCAAACAAATTTAATTAACTGTATGTTGTCAAAATACGACCATAGGTTAGGAACTTTCAAAGCAATTGTGATGTTCTCATAATTTATATTTTTTTCCCAAGAGCCGTATGTAAATTGTGGAACCACATAGATATCAAATTTACTAACAATCTTTTAATGTTTTTTTCTTCAACCATGTAGTCATCTCTTATACGTGTAATCATATGTTTGGCTTCTTAAAAAAAAAAAGGGCCGTTAGTCAGTTACTTCCTTTGACATTATGTAAATAAATATTATGAATTCTGACCACTGAACAATGAACAAGGACTTTTCCATCGGCTATGCCCAGCTGGGGCTGGAAGTGAGAAGAATTGAACAGATTAAAAACTACAATTTCATGGCATTGGAAGCAGGAAAGTTCCAAGGAAGCCATGGAACTCATCATCTGTGAAGGTGCAATGCTATTTCTTCTGTTTAATCTTCTGTTCTTTTCTTGTTTTTGCCTGAAGGTTTCCATTGCCAGAGACACCATTACACTTGCACAGCCCATTGCTGATTCTGATACTATCATCTCCAGCAACGGGGCTTTTGAATTGGGATTCTTCAGTCCTGCTAACACCACCAATCGGTTTGTCGGAACCTGGTATAGCAACATCTCGGTGAAGACCGTGGTGTGGGTAGCTAATAGAAATAGGCCTTTGATTGATTCTTCCGGGACCATCTCAATATCTGAAGACGGCAATCTGGTGGTTTTGAATGGACAGAAAGAGATCATTTGGTCATCAAATGCTTCAATCTCGGCGGCAACAAATGCCCAACTGTTAGATTCTGGGAACCTTGTCCTGCAGGATAACTCGAGCGGAAAGACAATTTGGGAGAGTTTTCAGTATCCTTCGAACTCATTTCTAGAGAAGATGAAAATCAGTATGGATGTGAATACAGGGGAGAAAACCCTTTTGAAATCATGGAAAAGCCCATCTGATCCATCAATTGGCAGCTTCTATTTGGGGATTAATCCTTTACCTGTACCTGAAATATTTGTATGGAAAGACGGTTCCCCTTATTGGCGCACTGGACCTTGGAATGGTCAGATCTTCATCGGAGTTGAAGACATGGTTTCTTTGTATCTTAATGGTTTTAATGTTGTGGATGATAAACAAGGAACTGTCTCTATGACTTTCACTTTTGCAGATAAGTCTTCGCTAATATACTTCATGCTAAATCACAATGGAACTTTGATGGAGAAGTATTGGAGTGAAGAGGAGCAAGAGTGGGAGGTTACCTGGCTGGCTCCAGCAACTGAGTGTGAAGTTTATGGCAAGTGTGGGCCATTTGGAATTTGCAATTCCAAGGGTTTGCCAATTTGTTCTTGTTTGAAAGGGTTTGAGCCAAAGCATGTGGAGGAATGGAACAGTGGGAACTTCTCCAGTGGTTGTGTCAGGAGGATACAATTGCAATGTGAGAGAAATAGCAGTAGTACCGAAATGAGCAAGAAAGATGGGTTTCTGAAGCTAACTATGGTGAAGGCACCTGCGTTAGAAGAGTGGGCAGCTGCTCTACAAGATGACTGTGAAGCCCAATGCTTAAAGAATTGTTCTTGTACAGCTTATGCTTATAATTCAGGCATCGGTTGCATGTTATGGAGTGGAGGCTTATTAGACACACAGAAATTTTCAAGAGATGGGGTCGACCTTTACATTCGTGTGGCCAATTCAGAGCTAGGTAATGTTGCCTGCTTTATCCATATTTTTCCACAACTCAAATACCTGACAGCTTAACCAATGAAGAAGAAAACCACAACCTCGGCCAAGTTTTCTAATGAACTTGTCCTTGTGTGATAGATTTGGCCAAAACACTTTCTGACAGTAGTTATGTTTCACAGATAAAAACAGGGATATAAAAATAATTGTAATACCAGTGATCATAGGATCAATTGTCATTGTGATATGCGGGTGCCTTTTATATGCACGGATGGTTAAACAGAAAGGTATTATTTCTCGTCTCAAACTCAAGAAAAACCTTTAATTGTATTAGGTAATAAGTGACTGCAAATTTGCTTCTGATTCAGGAAGGAATCGTGTCAACAAGCGTTTCTTCAAGAAATTTTTGACATCTCCAGAGCATTCGACCGAGATTATGCTTGGTGAAAATGTGAGCCAAGAGAAGCTAGAAGAACTACCATTGTTCAAGTTCGAGGAGTTGACAATTGCTACAAACAATTTCCACGTAACTAATAAGCTTGGTCAGGGTGGGTTTGGTCCAGTATACAAGGTAATGCTTGTTCATAAAGGTTGGTTATCTCTTTCTTGAAAAGTGAAAGTAATATGGTGATTCTTATAGGGGAAACTGCCAGATGGACAAGAAATAGCGGTGAAAAGGCTTTCAAGATCCTCTCAACAAGGGTTGCAAGAGTTTATGAATGAGGTTATGGTGATCTCTAAACTCCAACATCGCAATCTTGTTAGACTCCTCGGTTGTTGTGTAGAAAGAGAAGAAAATATGTTGATTTATGAATACATGCCAAATAAAAGCTTGGATGCATATCTATTTGGTTAGTAGATTTGGAAAATTCATAGATATTTGTTGTGATCCACAGTTGTTTTGAACTTTAACATTTTTTGTATAACATTATTTCAGATCCGCAAAAACAAGAACCCTTAGACTGGAGTAAACGATTCAAAATCATTGAAGGAATAGGTCGAGGCCTCCTCTACCTTCACCGGGATTCTAGACTAAGGATCATTCATCGGGATCTAAAGACAAGTAATATTCTGTTAGATGAAGGTCTAAGCCCGAAAATTTCTGATTTTGGCCTGGCAAGGATTTTTGGTGCCAATGAAGATCAAGCCAATACGGGAAGGGTTGTTGGAACATAGTAAGTAATGCCATTTTTTCAAAAAAGATTTCATTATTTCAGCTGGAGAAACTAGCTTTTTTTTTTTCTTTTCCTGTGAAATTAATGGAATGCAATTTGGAAATCAGTGGGTATATGGCTCCAGAATATGCCATGGAAGGGAGGTTCTCAGAGAAATCAGATGTATTCGCCTTTGGAATACTGTTACTGGAGCTTGTAAGTGGAAGAAAGAACACTAGTTTCTACAATGACGAACAATTTTCTAACCTTTTAGGATATGTAAGTCCACTTGTCTTGCAGCTTAGAAATCTAATTGTTCATTGCTTCAAGGTCTTTCTGACAGATGCTAGGCTCAACAAGTACATTAATCAGTTCACACGGTTACTAAATTTTCAGGCATGGAAGTTGTGGAATGAACACAAGGCTATGGAACTAATAGATTCTGGGATAGTTTCCCAGGGCTCGCAAATGGAGATGTTGAGATGCATTCATATTGGCTTGCTGTGTGTACAAGAATTTGCAAGAGATAGGCCAACCATGTCAATGGTTCTGTCTATGCTGAGCAGTGAAATTGATCGTCTGCCCCGGCCCAAGCAGCCTGCATTCACTCAACCATCGCCCTCTCCACAAACACAATTTGCACACCAAAACCCAGAGAGATGTTCCACCAATAAGTGCTCTATTACAATTATAAAAGCTCGTTGATATTATTAATAGTTTATACAATATATTGATTTTTTTTATTCTATTCTACTTTCGATCTCAGATATGTCTAATGCATGCACATGAACAATAAACCGCATATTAACTGAGGTAGTTTAAGGAAGGTCTGTTTGCAATTGTTAATGGAGCGCTTGATTTTGTTTATGGAGTGTGTGCTTTGATGTTTTTCTTAATCATATAATTATATATTTAAAGATATAGACAGGTACTTGACTTTTTAGTCTTTTTCAGTGGTAATTCGTGCCGGTTCTTCTTATTTAAGGGCGAGATTTAGAAATTAATACCTTAAAAAATAAAAATAAGTGTCCAAATAAAAGAACATAATGTATTTTTGTTATTATTGATCCCAACAAATTGGGCCAAGCTCAAAACAGGAGTCGTCCAAAGAGGGGGAGCTTTGAAAACCTTTTAATAGAGTAGTTTTTTCAAAATTCTTTTAGGGCCTAAGTACTCTCAGGAACATCTCCCAAGTTCTAGAAATACAATTTTTAGCTCAAAACATAGAAAGAAGTCCAAAAAGGGGGAGCTATGAAAACCTTCTAATAGAATAGTCCTTTCCAAATTCTTTTAGGGCCTAAGTACTCTCAAGAGCATCTCCCTGGTTTTGGAGATATAATTTATGGGGAATCTTTCAGATTATAGCTAATTAAGAATATGTTAACTCATCTTTATAATCTATGTCTAAAAATGAGGAGCAGACAATCTCAACAAATAGGGATGCTCTTTTTAGTTTTAATCTCTATAAATAAGATATTATCTTTTCAATTAAGATACGTAAGAATACTTATACACAAATTATTTGACTATTTTTTTATTTTTTTACTAAGACTGACTTGAGCATCAATGGACCCATGACGGGAACATCTCCCTTCTCTAATTATTTTCTATTTTACAAGTCTTCAAGATATTAAAAGTTTTAGACAAACATTCTCGCATAATTATAAATTTATTATTATATTTCAATAATAACAATTATTATTAACCATAGTATTAATTTGATTTTCACTTGAAGTACTAAGTTGGATAGTGATACATGAACAGATTATGATTTATTGATATTCATATATTAATAAATAAAATATTAATTTGTAAGCTAAATGTCATTTTCTTATCTCATGCTAGACAACATAGAAATTGTTGAGATTGAAAGATGCCCATGGTTTAATCTACTGACTCTTATACCAATTTATTCCAATTTAGAATAAAAGAAAAATTATGATTAAATTATTAAAAATAAAAGATTTACTTTAAAAACTTAAATTAAAAAAATATGAATAAAAAAAATATCATTATGATAATATTGATATAATAATTTCGAGATACTAAATATCTATTTGTATACCTAACAGTCATATATAAATATATACAAAAAATATTAATTAATTTTATTTTTATTTTTTAATAAAAATAAATCACAAAAATAAATCTTTAATTATAAATATATTTCAATTACAAACAAATTTAAATTTTTATTCACAATGATCACAGTAGTCATGTCACGGTGATATCTTGTCATCATGAGATATTTATGTTTTTTTCTTTGATAAAAAATGGCCAGTGAGGGTGAAAGCTCCATCAATGAAATACCATAATATGAGTCCATTTCAAGGTATCTTATTGAATTTACAGTTACACATGCTTTAAAAAAATATTGATTTTAGTGGTAAGTTTTAATGAACATAATGTGACTATGGGTGTAAAAAGATAAATTTTGATTTTGGTTCTTGTTTTGATTTTGATTTTGATTCTTTATTTTTAGGAACTAGAACCAAACTGTAAGTTTTCGATTTCAATTCTAGGTTTTTAACTAAAACAAAAAAAAAATAATTTTGAATCAATTTTAGAGAAATAGTTTTGGTTCGGTAAAAATATTATTTTGAATCAATTTTGAATCATTCATTTATTTATTTTATTATAAAAATATTATTTTTATAAATAAATTTAACAAATAATCCTAACAAATTAAGCAAAATTTACACTGAGTTTACTCAAAATTAACAACTAATAATAATCTTACTCAAAATTAATAATATCTGCTTACTATATAAATGATTATAAACTCTTGTTAATTTTGAGTAGACTAATAAGAATAATTGTTAAATTTAAATAAATTATTATAAATTTTATTAATTTATAAAAATTATTTTGTAGATATCATTTTTTTAAATTTATTATTTTCTAAGGAAAAGTTTGGCTTGCTATGTAAAGCTGAGGTGCTGATAGTTTTTGTGCAATACTGTCAAAGTCACTACAGGGAAATTGACTTTTTTCTATAAAGCCATTTATTAAAAGAAAATTATATATGTCTCCAATCCAAGTATAATATATCTTTCTAAATTATTTAATTACTTAAAAAAAAAATTCCTAGCCGAGCGTGTCCAATTAAGAGTGTTCATCTGATCCAATTTGAACGAAACAACACTGGAATTTTCATAAAAAATCAAATCACATCCGCCTTTATTGACTTAATTGGTACACATATATTAAACCCAAAATTAAAGTATTTGAGATAATGATTGGAGTTTGCAGTTAAAACCACACAAAATTAGTCAACCAAATTTGTCAAAATACGACCATAGTCTAGTAGCTTTCGGAACTCGTAGCTTTCGGAATAATTGCAATGGAATGGTACAAAGATATCTCTTAGAATTTCTTATATTTATAAAGTTAAGATTTAGAGTTTTATTTTTCTTTCATACAACAAAAAATAATTATTAAATAAGTAAATAAATAAATTACCTTAACAAGGACTCGATGGATGGATGCAAATTGTTAATTGTGCAAGCAACTAAATATGAATTAACCTATTAATGACTTGTTTTATAAGGCTCGACATGTCTACTAAGTCCTCATAAAAAGGGAGTAAAAAGATGATTTTATCTTCGCTAACTTTATAAATTTGCAAAGCAGATTACTGTCCCCGCCTCTGCTCTCTCATCTCCCCTGCTATGGTTGTCGTCTCGTTGTTGTTGTCGCCTCACCTCGTCTCTCTATCGGCGAGTCGAGGCGACGATGAAAGAGAGGCAAAGTGATGGCAACGACAAGGTGGCGATCATGATAAATGAGATAAGAGAACAGGAATGGGGCAATCCATGGGAAGGGAAAGGAGATAGCATGGTGTAGGGGCAAAATCATCTTTTTAACTCCTTTCAGTAACTTAGTCAGTAAGTGCGTCGGGCTTTCTAGAATTTTTTCTTATTAATTAATATTCTTTTCTAATTATGTAATCATTTCTTAAGAATTTTGATCGTTATTTCTCTGCCAACGTGGAAATAAATAAATATTTTAATTTCTGTCTGGAAGAATTTGAATAGCGGGCACGGACTTTTCCACCCGCCTAGCGCAGATAAGAATAATAATTGAGAGATGAAAGCAGTATACTTCCATGGCAGTCGAGTCGAAGCCATGGAACTCATCATCTTCTGCAAAGGTGAAACAATGCGATTTCTTCGGCTCCATATTCTGTTATTTTCTTGTTTTTGCCTGCTGAAATTTTCCACAGGCAGGAGAGACACCATTACACACGCACAGCTCATCGCCGATCCTGGAAGTATTATCTCCAGCAACGGAGCTTTTGAATTGGGATTCTTCAGCCCGGCTAACACCACCAATCGGTTCGTCGGAACCTGGTATAACAACATCTCGGTGAAGACCGTGGTGTGGGTAGCTAATAGAAATAGGCCTCTCATTGATTCTTCCGGGACCATCTCAATATCTGAAGACGGCAATCTGGTGGTTTTGAATGGACAGAAAGAGATCATTTGGTCATCAAATGCTTCAATCTCGACGGCAACGAGTGCCCAGCTGTTAGATTCTGGGAACCTTGTCCTGCAGGATAGCTCGAGTGGAAAGACAATTTGGGAGAGTTTTCGGCATCCTTCGGACTCATTCATAGAGAAGATGAAAATCAGTAGTGATGTGAATACAGGGGAGAAAACCCTTTTGAAATCATGGAAAAGCCCTTCTGATCCATCAATTGGCAGCTTCTCTTTGGGGATTAATCCTTTACCACTACCTCAAGTCTTTGTATGGAAAGACGGTTCCCCTTATTTGCGCACTGGACCTTGGAATGGTCAGATCTTCATCGGAGTTGAAGACATGGTTTCTTTTTATCTTAATGGTTTTAATCTTGTGGATGATAAAGAAGGAACTTTCTATCTGACTTTCACTTTTGCAAATAAGTCTTCGCTAATATACCACATGCTGGATCACAATGGAACTTTGATGGAGAAGCAATGGAGTGAAGAGAAGCAAGAGTGGGAGGTTATCTGGCTTTCTCCAGCAACTGAGTGTGAAGTTTATGGCAAGTGTGGGCCATTTGGAATTTGCAATTCCAAGAGTTTTCCAATTTGTTCTTGTTTGAAAGGGTTTGAGCCAAAGCATGTGGAGGAATGGAACAGTGGGAACTTCTCCAGTGGTTGTGTCAGGAGGATACAATTGCAATGTGAGAGAAATAGCAGTAGTAACCAAATGAGCAAGAAAGATGGGTTTCGGGAGCTTTCTACGGTGAAGGCCCCGGCGTTTGAAGAGTGGTCAGATGCTCTACAAGATGGCTGTGAAGCCCAATGCTTAAAGAATTGTTCTTGCACAGCTTATGCTTATAATTCAGCCATCGGTTGCATATCATGGAGTGGAGCCTTATTGGACATACAGAAATTTTCAGGAGGTGGGGTCGACCTTTACATTCGTGTGGCCAATTCGGAGCTAGGTAATGTTGCCTGCTTTATCCATATTTTTCTACAACTCAAATACCTGACAGCTTAACCAATGAAGAAGAAAACCACAACCTCGGCCAAGCTTTCTAATGAACTGGTCCTTGTGTGATAGATTTGGCCAAAACACTTTCTGACAGTAGTTCTGTTTCACAGATAAAGACAGGGATATAAAAATAATTGTAATATCAGTGATCATAGGATCAATTGTCATTGTGGTATGCGGGTGCCTTTTATATGCATGGATGGTTAAACAGAAAGGTATGATTTGTCGTGTCAAACTCAAGAAAAACCTTTGATTGTATTAGGTAATAAATGACTGAAAATTGACTTCTGATTCAGGAAGGAATCATGTCAACAAGCTTATCTTCAAGAGATTTTTGACATCTCCAGAGCATTCGACTGAGATTATGCTTGGTGAAAATGTGAGCCAAGAGAAGCTAGAAGAACTACCATTGTTCAAGTTCGAGGAGTTGACAATTGCTACAAACAATTTCCACGTAACTAATAAGCTTGGTCAGGGTGGGTTTGGTCCAGTATACAAGGTAATGCTTGTTCATAAAGGTTGGTTATCTTTTTCTTGAAAAGTGAAAGTAATATGGTGATTCTTATAGGGGAAATTGCCAGATGGACAAGAAATAGCGGTGAAAAAGCTTTCAAAATCCTCTCAACAAGGGTTGCAAGAGTTTATGAATGAGGTTATGGTGATCTCTAAACTCCAACATCGCAATCTTGTTAGACTCCTCGGTTGCTGTATAGAAAGAGAAGAAAAGATGTTGATCTATGAATATATGCCAAATAAAAGCTTGGATGCATATCTATTTGGTCAGTAGATTTGAAAAATTCATAGATATGTGTTGTGATCCACAGTTGTTTTGAACTTTAACATTTTTTGTATAACATTGTTGTAGATCCGCAAAAACAAGAACCCTTAGACTGGAGTAAACGATTCAAAATCATTGAAGGGATAGGTCGAGGCCTTCTCTACCTTCACCGGGATTCTAGACTAAGGATCATTCATCGGGATCTAAAGACAAGTAACATTTTGTTAGATGAAGGCCTGAGTCCAAAAATTTCTGATTTTGGCTTGGCAAGGATTTTTGGTGTCAATGAAGATCAAGCCAATACAAGAAGGGTTGTTGGAACATAGTAAGTAATGCCACTTTTTCAAAAAAGATTTCATTATTTCAGTGGGAGAAACTTTTTTTTTTTTTTTCTTGTGAAATTAATGAAATGCAATTTGGAAATCAGCGGATATATGGCTCCAGAATATGCCATGGAAGGGAGATTCTCAGAGAAATCAGATATATATGCCTTTGGAGTATTGTTACTGGAACTTGTAAGTGGAAGACGGGGCACTAGTTTCTACGATGATGGACAATTTTTTAACCTTTCAGGATATGTAAGTTCACTTGTCTTGCAGCTTAGAAATCTAATTATTCATTGCTTCACGGTCTTTCTGACATATGCGTAGGCTCAACTAGTACGTAATTAATCAAGTCACGCGGTTACTAAATTTTCAGGCATGGAAGTTGTGGAATGAACACAAGGCCATGGAACTAATAGATTCTGGGATAATTTCCCAGGGCTCGCAATTGGAGATGTTGAGATGCATTCATATTGGCTTGCTGTGTGTACAGGAATTTGCAAGAGATAGGCCAACCATATCAATGGTTCTGTCCATGTTGAGCAGTGAAATTGCTCATCTGCCCCTGCCCAGGCAGCCTGCATTCACTCAGCCATCGCCCTCTCTACAAACACAATCTGCACACCAAAATCCAGAGAGATATTCCACCAATAAGTGCTCTATTACAATTATAGAACCTCGTTGATATTAATATTAGTTTAAAGAAGGCCAGTTTGCAATTGTCGTGCTTTTGAGGTTCTTATAAAGCTCTTTTTTGCTTTTTGTTTTATTTGTCATGTTACTAAAAAATAATTATTAAATAAATAATTGTGCTTCAATATTCTTCATAAGAGATGTATGTAAAATTGAGCAACCATATGATTCAAATAAGGATTTGGCATTTGTACATTCTTGGCAAATCACTCGAAGGATTTGGCATTTGTACAATCTTGGCAAATCACTCGAAATATGCTCAGAAATGGATTTAATATCAATTATAATATGATTGTTCGATCTCTACTATTTATCATAGTAATTCTTCTGTTCAGTAGTGCTTCCATTAGTAAGTTGAGTAGGTTCTTTCACTTGAGGTGTAAGTCAATATCAATAATTTTCAAAGCAAATTCAATGTCTTACCTTCATCTCTTAAAGTTTGAAACAATCAAAACTTATATATGGTAACATTATCTTTATTCATAGTAAAAGAAACTGTACACAAAAAGAAACAGAACACAACTTATTAGATACTATAAATATAAAATAACTTGATCATAAAATAAGTTATATCCTTAGTGTGAGGGACATATTTGCACACTCCTCTTTGGGTAGAGCATACAATATGTACATAAAACAAGTGGAACCAATAGAGAGAACATAATAGTATTGAAAATCATCCTATTTGGGCAAGAAATTTTCCAAAACTAGTGTGTCTCTACCCCGCTTGTTTCATCCACTCAAATTAGTTGATACATATAAGCCTTTTTTGGGCAACTTACTATATGCAATGAACCAAAATTTTTTAGTACAAAGATGAAAATTACATATGTTGATATGAACAAATCACTTTGATGATAAATGCTCACACTAATCTACCTAATCTATAAATTGAAAATTAAATATGCCCAAGATTATATAACAAAGCATATTTTGCAACATGTATGATCATCAAACAAGTCTTTATAACATTCTAGTAAAAAATATTATGTGTACTTGGGCCAAAATAAAATGAAATAAAATTTTTTATTATCTATTTTATTTTAAATTTTTTTATCTTACATGGGTGGGTGGTTGATCTCGATCTAGATCTGTGTGGATTGGATCTACCCCAAATAGTAGGTCGGGTTCCCTCTGTCAAAATCATGTCGGAGACTTGAGTTTTATTTTATTTTGTTTTCGATATGCTATGAATAATAGTAAAAATGAGATAATGGAACTAGATAGAGTTGTAATCGAATCGAGTTGAACTAAATTTTTAATTTCTAGACTCGAGTTTTAAAACTCAAATCGGACTCAACTAGTCAAATGTTTACAAGTTGAGCTCGGGCTCGCTAGAATCTATTATTTTTCTTAAACATAATTTATTATTTTACTTTATTATATATATAGATTATATTATATTAAATGATTAAATTAATATATATAATAATTTAAAATTATATTAAATAATATATTTATGAACGAGTTTATTCATAAATTATTCGTGAACTTTTAATCGAATATATTTACGAGTTTCTAATATAACGTGTTTGTAAGATTTAATGAGTCGAGTTTTATTATACTTAAGTTTAGTTTATATATAAATAAAATTTAAAAATTAAAATCAAACTTGATTTATTTATCTTAACAAATAAAGCCGAATGAATCTTCATGAAATCAAATACTGAGTTGCTTGCGACCCTAGAACAAGACTTGTATCTTTCAACTAATTTTATGCCTTTTAAAACTTATCTTACGTTGCATCGTTGGCCGTCCTTGGTAATCCAAGTGAAGTGAACTTTGAATAATTGCATAAAAGCAGTATATATATATATATCATAAAATGTGGATCCTATTCAAAGAATAGTCATTGGCCCCCACAAAATGAGATGCGATGAGAAGGATGGGTGATGTACCAAACCCACCAACCAACTCACTCAAAATTAGCCAAACAAATTTGATTAACTCTTATCTTGTCTTGTGAAAATACCACCATAGATTAGGCGCTTTCCGAGTAATTGCCAAATTCATTGGTGAGGTTGCCAGGAAGATGGGCTCTACAGCAGTACCTATTAATTTGTTGTACGTTTGAGACTTTTAGAGGGCATATTAACTAAGAGTTGGAGTAGAGTAATTAATGAGAAAAGGAAAGCAAAGAGTGTCTGCCATCAAAGAATTGAAGGTTTTTATAGCATACACATGGAATGTAATTTGAGCAAGGATCAAGGCACCAGATCTTGTCTCGTGTGACAAGTTCCAATGCATTCTTAGTGGTGCTTAGGTCAATTATTGAGCCACGTGCCCATGCCTTGCTGATCCACGTGTCTCATTTTGGATTGGATCACATGGTGCCCTCTTTTTGGTTGATGAATTGATTATTTTACTTGGTCAAGTGGCATGATCCATAATATTTTTTTTATAGTCTCATAGAATTTATTTAGTTAACATTTATAATTTTATTTTATTTTTTATTTTTATATGACAAAAAAATTAATCATGAGTAAATAAAAATAAGGATCATATATCAAATAAGTTACTATATTTTAACTCTAAAAATAAATGAGTCATTATACTCTTAAAGAGGATCAAAGAAGCCATAGAGCTCAGAGTCTGCAAGGGTGGGATACGATTTCTTCAGTTTCATTGTCTGTTCTTTTGCTGTTTTTGCCTGAAATTTTCCATTGCCAGAGACACCATTACTCTCGCACAGCCCATCGCCGATCCTGAAAGTATTGTCTCCTGGAATGGGGCTTTTGAATTGGGATTCTTCAGCCCTGCTAACACCACCAATCGGTTCGTCGGAATCTGGTATGCCAAGATCTCGGTGAAGACTGTGGTGTGGATAGCTAATAGAAACAGGCCTTTGATTGATTCTTCCGGAACGATCTCGATATCAGAAGACGGCAATCTAGTCGTTTTGAATGCACAGAAAGAGACCATTTGGTCGTCAAATGCTTCAACTGCAGGGTCATCGAGTGCCCGGCTCCATAACTCAAGTGGAAGAACAATTTGGGAGAGTTTTGATTATCTTTCAGATTCGTTCATAGAGAAGATGAAGCTCAGGAATAATGTGAACACAGGGGAGAAAACCCTTATGAAATCATGGAAAAGCTCTTCGGATCCATATGTTGGCAGCTTCTATTTGGGGATTGATCCTTCACCTATTCCTGAAGTGTTTATCAGGAAAGATGGTTCCCCTTACTGGCGCACTGGCCCTTGGAACGGCCAGATCTTCATTGGAGTTGAGGACATGACTTTTATGTATCTTAATGGTTTTCATCTTGTGGATGATAAAGAAGGAACTGCTTATCTGACTTTCACTTTTGCAGACAAGTCTTCGGTTACATATTTCGTGCTGAATCACAATGGAAGTCTGCTGGAGAAGTATTGGGTTAAGGAGAAGCAAGAATGGGAGGTTGTTTGGTTGGCTCCAGCAACTGATTGTGAAGTTTATGGCATGTGTGGGCCGTTCGGAATCTGCAATTCTAAGGGTATTCCAATTTGTTCCTGTTTGAAAGGGTTTGAGCCAAAGCAAGTGGAGGAATGGAATAGGGGGAATTTCACGGGTGGTTGTATGTGGAGGACGCCGTTGCAGTGTTGAGAGAAACAGCAGTAGTAGCCAAGTGAGCAAGGAAGATGGGTTTCTGAAGGTAACTAGAGTAAAAGTGCCAGCATTTGTAGAGTGGTCAACTGTTCTACAAGATAAGTGCAAAGTTCAGTGCATAAAGAATTGTTCTTGTTCAGCGCTTAAAGAATTGTTCTTGTTCAGCTTATGCTTACGATTCAGGTGTTGGTTGCATGTTATGGAGTGGAAGCTTATTTGACGTACAGAAATTTTCAAAAGATGGGGCTGATCTCTACATTCGTATGGCCTATTGGGAGCTAGGTAATGTCTCTTGTTTTATCCATATTTTTCTGCAACTCATATATTTGACAACTTAGCAAATGAAAAAGGAAACCAAAACCTCAGCCCAGTTTACTAATGGAGCTGTCATTTTGTGGTAAAATTTTAGCCTAACGTTTCATGAACTTGGTTCTGTTTCACAGATAAAAAGAGCGAGATGAAAGTAGCTATAATTTCAATGACCATAGCTTCAGTTGTCATTGTGATAATCGGATGCCTTTTATATGCATGGATGGTTAAGCAAAAAGGTAAAACTAGCTCGAGAGTTAGCTTAGCTTAGAACTGAAGAAAACATTTGATGCTATTATGTAGTAAATGACCTAAAACTAGCTTTCCATTCAACTGAACTTATGCTTCATGACTATGTGAACCAAGTCAAATTGGAAGAACTACCATTGTTCAAGTTTGAGGAGCTGGCAATTGCTACCAACAATTTCGACATAACCAATAAGCTCGGTCAGGGCGGTTTTGGCCCTGTTTATAGGATAATGTTTGTTCATAAATGCTGGTGTTTTTTCCTTGAAAAGTTAAGGTAATCTGACCATTGTTACAGGGGAAATTATCAAATGGACAAGAAATAGCTGTGAAAAGGCTTTCAAGATCCTCTCAACAAGGGTTGCAAGAGTTTATAAATGAGGTTATGGTGATCTCTAAACTCCAGCATCGCAATCTTGTAAGACTCTTTGGCTGTTGTGTTGAAGGAGAAGAAACAATGTTGATCTATGAGTACATGCCAAATAAAAGCTTGGACTCATTTCTGTTTGGTTAGTAAATGCGCAAAAAATTTATACATTTGTAGTGATTAGCACTTCTTCTTGCACAATAACAATTTTAGAACAACATTGTTTTAGATCCACAAAAACAATATCTCCTAGACTGGAATAAACGACTTAGCATCATTGAAGGGATAGGTTGAGTTCTCCTCTACCTACACAAGGATTCTAGACTAAGGATCATTCATTGGGACCTGAAGGCAAGCAACATCTTGTTGGATGGAGGGTTGAGCCCAAAAATTTCAGATTTTGGCATGGCAAGCATTTTTGGAGGCAATGAAGATCAAGCAAATACAAGAAGGGTTGTTGGAACATAGTAAGTAGATGCCTTTTTTCCAGAAAGATTTCATTATTTCTGTACTAGACACGCCTTTTTTCTGGTAAAATTAATTAGATGAAATTTGCAAAACAGTGGGCATATGACTCCAGAGTGTGCCATGGAAGGGATGTTCTCTGAGAAATCAGATGTATTCAGTTTTGGAGTGTTGTTATTAGAGCTTGTAAGTGGAAGAAGGAATATTGGTTTCTATAATGACGAACAATTTTCCAGCCTTTTAGGATATGTAAGTTCACTTGGTTTTATTTACAAATCTAATTCTTCATCACCATGCCTGGGCTTAACTTGTGCATTAATTAGTTCACATGGGCACTAAATTTTTAGGCATCGAAGCTGTGGAATGAAGACGACATTGTGAAACTAGTGGATCCAAGAATAGTTTCTGAGGGCTTGCAAATGGAGATGTTGAGGTGCATTCATTTTGGCTTACTCTGTGTGAAGGAATTTGCGAGAGATAGACCAACTGTATCAACGGTTCTCTCTATGCTTAGTAGTGAATTTGCCCATCTTCCCATGCCAAAGCAACCTGCATTTACTCAACCACTCGCCTCTCCAACACAGTCTGATCGGCAAAGCCGAGAGAGATGCTCAGTGAATGGCTGCTCTGTTACACTTGTTGAAGCTCGTTGATGTTAAGACAAATACTTCGTGTGAGATTACATTAGGGTTTTTTTTTTTAGAATAGTTATACATTAGGAGAATATTTAATTGCATTCATCATTACAGAGAAAAAAAGAGAGGATATATTAAGTTTTTGTCTCTATATTTAAATAAAATATCAGATGGAGTTATTCGCAAATAATAACATTATTTAACATAGTCTAATCTAATTTTCATTAGGCGGATATCAATTCTGCAAAATAGACATTGAACTAACAATTCATTCTCTTGCAGTAACATTGAATTGTTATCCTAATTATCATTAATAGTTGCTGAGCAAAGTTATCTGTATGTTAATTTTTTTTTCTTGTCCCTTTTTATCAGCATGTTTGTGAATTTTACTATCCATTCTATGGTGAAAGAATTATTTTTCATGTCGCTCTCAAGGCATAGATCGAGCGGTCGGATAAACAATATGTTAGTGTCAATCCAGTGAGTTGCAAGTTTGATCCTCACCTTGCGCAAAGGTCAAAGGCCTAACTTGCGATTTACCTATCTTAGCGTAATTGAGGATGCGAGTATTGAAAGCTGCACAAGAACGATGATTCAAAAAATTATTTTTGATGTCATAAAGAAGATCCTTGATAATGCGCATTCATTTTTCTGTTCAAGGCAATGACAAAGTTATAAGGTTACTACTTGTTATAATTTTGCATTGCAATTTTTAGCAAGGATAGCAGGAAGGCTTACCTGAAGTCGCGGCCGCTGGTAATTTTTCTGGTTTCTCTCCCTCTTTTCTTTCTCTTCGTTCTCCAGCGAAGCCCATCTCGTTCTCTCTCTCACTTTGCATCTTCCGGCGTCCAAAATCAGAATGGAAGGAATGTAACATAAAATGGAAAGTTTTTCTGTTAACTCGTCGGCGACTGAACCTTCTTTCTTGTTCTTATCGCATTCTTGCTGTATGGTCTCACTCTTTCTTCTTTATCTCTCTCAATTTTGTGTTTTTCTTTTCTTCTATATTTATTAAAATATGAAGTTATATACATACTGTAGGTATATATATTACATACTGTAGGTAAAGTGGCCGTTTCTCCCTTTCTAGAGATTGTGGTCAAATGAATGTTATTCGAGCCTTCTTTGACATTGGATCTAGCTGAACGTTAGACGTGATTATAACTATTGAGTCTCCTAGATTAAACGATTAATCATCAAAGGATGTTGAGAAGAACGTTCAGGTTCCAGACAAAATCCCCCAAAAGTAGTCAAACAAATTTAATTAACTGTATGTTGTCAAAATACGACCATAGGTTAGGAACTTTCAAAGCAATTGTGATGTTCTGATAATTTATATTTTTTTTCCAAGAGCGGTATGTAAATTGTGGAACCACATAGATATCAAATTTACTAACAATCTTTTAATGTCTTTTTCTTCAACCATGTCGTCATCTCTTATACGTGTAATCATATGTTTGGCTTCTTAAAAAAAAATGGCCGTTAGTCAGTTACTTCCTTTGACAGTATGTAAATAAATATTATGAATTCTGGCCGCTGAACAATGAACAAGGACTTTTCCATCGGCTATGCCCAGCTGGGGCTGGAACTGACAAGAATTGAACAAATTAAAAACTACAATTTCATGGCATTGGAAGCAGTAAAGTTCCAAGGAAGCCATGGAACTCATCATCTGTGAAGGTGCAATGCTATTTCTTCTGTTTAATCTTCTGTTCTTTTCTTGTTTTTGCCTGAAGGTTTCCATTGCCAGAGACACCATTACACTTGCACAGCCCATTGCCGATTCTGATACTATCATCTCCAGCAACGGGGCTTTTGAATTGGGATTCTTCAGTCCTGCTAACACCACCAATCGGTTTGTCGGAACCTGGTATAGCAACGTCTCGGTGAAGACCGTGGTGTGGGTAGCTAATAGAAATAGGCCTTTGATTGATTCTTCCGGGACCATCTCAATATCTGAAGACGGCAATCTGGTAGTTTTGAATGGACAGAAAGAGATCATTTGGTCATCAAATGCTTCAATCTCGGCAGCAACAAATGCCCAGCTGTTAGATTCTGGGAACCTTGTCCTGCAGGATAACTCGAGCGGAAAGACAATTTGGGAGAGTTTTCAGTATCCTTCGAACTCATTTCTAGAGGAGATGAAAATCAGTAGTGATGTGAATACAGGGGAGAAAACCCTTTTGAAATCATGGAAAAGCCCTTCTGATCCATCATTTGGCAGCTTCTATTTGGGGATTAATCCTTTACCTGTACCTGAAATATTTGTATGGAAAGACGGTTCCCCTTATTGGCGCACTGGACCTTGGAATGGTCAGATCTTCATCGGAGTTCAAGGCATGGTTTCTTTGTATCTTAATGGTTTTAATGTTGTGGATGATAAACAAGGAACTGTCTCTATGACTTTCACTTTTGCAGATAAGTCTTCGCTAATATACTTAATGCTAAATCACAATGGAACTTTGATGGAGAAGTATTGGAGTGAAGAGGAGCAAGAGTGGGAGGTTACCTGGCTGGCTCCAGCAACTGAGTGTGAAGTTTATGGCAAGTGTGGGCCATTTGGAATTTGCAATTCCAAGGGCTTGCCAATTTGTTCCTGTTTGAAAGGGTTTGAACCAAAGCATGTGGAGGAATGGAACAGTGGGAACTTCTCCAGTGGTTGTGTCAGGAGGATACAATTGCAATGTGAGAGAAATAGCAGTAGTAGCCAAATGAGCAAGAAAGATGGGTTTCTGAAGCTAACTATGGTGAAGGCACCTGCGTTAGAAGAGTGGGCAGCTGCTCTACAAGATGACTGTGAAGCCCAATGCTTAAAGAATTGTTCTTGTACAGCTTATGCTTATAATTCAGGCATCGGTTGCATGTTATGGAGTGGAGGCTTATTAGACACAGAAATTTTCAAGAGATGGGATCGACCTTTACATTCGTGTGGCCAATTCAGAGCTAGGTAATGTTGCCTGCTTTATCCATATTTTTCCGTATCTCAAATACCTGACAGCTTAATCAATGAAGAAGAAAACCACAACCTCGGCCACGTTTTCTAATGAACTTGTCCTTGTGTGATAGATTTGACCAAAACACTTTCTGACAGTAGTTATGTTTCACAGATAAAAACAGGGATATAAAAATAATTGTAATACCAGTGATCATAGGATCAATTGTCATTGTGATATGCGGGTGCCTTTTATATGCACGGATGGTTAAACAGAAAGGTATGATTTCTCGTCTCAAACTCAAGAAAAACCTTTGATTGTATCAGGTAATAAGTGACTGAAAATTGGCTTCTGATTCAGGAAGGAATCGTGTCAACAAGCTTCTCTTCAAGAAATTTTTGACATCTCCAGAGCATTCGACTGAGATTATGCTTGGTGAAAATGTGAGCCAAGAGAAGCTAGAAGAACTACCATTTTTCATGTTTGAGGAGTTGACAATTGCTACAAACAATTTCCACGTAACTAATAAGCTTGGTCAGGGTGGATTTGGTCCAGTATACAAGGTAATGCTTGTTCATAAAGGTTGGTTATCTTTTTCTTGAAAAGTGAAAGTAATATGGTGATTCTTATAGGGAAAATTGCCAAATGGACAAGAAATAGCGGTAAAAAGGCTTTCAAGATCCTCTCAACAAGGGTTGCAAGAGTTTATGAATGAGGTTATGGCGATCTCTAAACTCCAACATTGCAATCTTGTTAGACTCCTCGGTTGTTGTGTAGAAAGAGAAGAAAAGATGTTGATCTATGAATGCATGCCAAATAAAAGCTTGGATGCATATCTATTTGGTCAGTAGATTCTAAAAATTCATAGATATTTGTTGTGATCTACAGTTGGTTTGAACTTTAACATTTTTTGTATAACATTATTTCAGATCCATAAAAACAAGAACCCTTAAACTGGAGTAAACGATTCAAAATTATTGAAGGGATAGGTCGAGGCCTTCTCTACCTTCACCGGGATTCTAGACTAAGGATCATTCATCGGGATCTTAAGACAAGTAACGTTCTATTAGATGAAGGTCTGAGTCCAAAAATTTCTGATTTTGGTCTGGCAAGGATTTTTGGTGCCAATGAAGATCAAGCCAGTACGAGAAGGGTTGTTGGAACATAGTAAGTAATGCCACTTTCTCAAAAAAGATTTCATTATTTCAACGGGAGAAACTTGCTTTTTTTTCTTTTCCTGTGAAATTAATGGAATGCAATTTGGAAATCAGTGGGTATATGGCTCCAGAATATGCCATGAAAGGGAGGTTCTTAGAGAAATCAGATGTATATGCCTTTGGAGTATTGTTACTAGAGCTTGTAAGTGGAAGAAGGGGCACTAGTTTCTACAATGATGGACAATTTTTTAACCTTTTAGGATATGTAAGTCTACTTGTCTTGCAGCTTATAAATCTAATTGTTCACTGCTTCAAGGTCTTTCTGACAGATGCCTAGACTCAACTAGTACATTAATCAGTTCGCACGATTACTAAATTTTCAGGCATGGAAGTTGTGGAATGAACACAAGGCTGTGGAACTAATAGATTCTGAGATAGTTTCCCAAGGCTCGCAAATGTAGATGTTGAGATGCATTCATATTGGCTTGCTGTGTGTACAGGAATTTGCAAGTGATAGGCCAACCATGTCAATGGTTCTGTTTATGCTGAGTAGTGAAATTGCTCATCTGCCCCTGCCCAAGCAGCTTGCATTCACTCAGCCATCGCCCTCTCCACAAACACAATGTGCACACCAAAACCTAGAGAGATGTACCACCAATAAGTGCTCTATTACAAGTATAGAAGCTCGTTGATATTAATAATAGTTTATACAATATATTGATTTTTTTTTTTATTCTATTCTACTTTCAGTCTCAGATATATCCAATGCATGTACATGACCAATAAACTGCATATTAATTGAGGTAGTTTAAGGAAGGTCAGTTTGCAATTGTTAAAGCAGCGCATAATGAGGCGCGTGTTTTGGTGTTTTTCTTAATCATATGATTATATATTTAAAAATATAGACAAGTGCTTGACTTCTTAGTCTTTTTCTGGAAACAAGGCATGTGAATTGCCCTTATCTCTTACCATTTTTCAGTGGTAATTCGTGTTGGCTCTTCTTATTTAAGAGCGAGATTTAGAATTGAATACCTTAAAAATAAAAATAAGTGTCCAAATAAAAGAACATAATGTATTTTTGTTATTATTGAACCCAACAAAGTGTGCCCAAGCTCAAAAGAGGAAGAAGTCCAAGGAGAGGGACCTATGAAAACCTTCTGATAGAGTAGTCCTTTCGAAATTCTTTTAGTGCTTAAGTACTCTTAAAGCATCTCTCAGGTTTTTGACATACAATTTTTGGAAAATTTTTTAGATTATGATTAATTAAGAATGCGTTAAGAAAATTTTTGAAAAATTTTCGAGACTCGTGGTTCTACGATATGAACGGTAGAGATTTGATTTGGAGGCTAAGATCCTTAGGAATCGAGCCCTTTTCATACTGCCTTATGATTCGGTATGTTCTTAACTCCTTTGTCATTTCATTGATTTGAGATAAGTGTGATTCCATGGTTTGTCTATTGCATCTTGTGATTGAGAAGATTTTGTAACCAAGATTTGATGATATTAATGGAATTTTTGAGTGGACTCTGGTCATGTAGTTTTTACTACTCATATTGAGGGGGTTGTCATGTAAATTAGTTGTAACACCTCCTCTCTTGAACCACCCTAACCCTTAGACAGGCCCAGACAAGGAGCGATACATGGGAGAATAAGAATACTAACACCCACATCATAGCATGCATAAAAAAAAAAAAAAAAAAAGTAAACTTCAACTCTACATACCATACATCCGTTATACTACCCAAAACATGCAAAAAACAACTCTCATTACTTTACAAAACATACATCCACAAAATATTACGTTCACTCAAAAGAATGGAGGATCTAAGACACTAGTTCCACCACATTCCCAAGACCTTTTGTTGAGGGAGCCCCGACGCATATTTTTAACCTGACCGCCTTACTTGAACTCGCATCCACTACCTGGAATGGTGAGGAAAACAAGAGCCATAAGACTCAATAAATAATACATAAAAATAATAACATAGCTAAAAGTAGGGTATATGTTTCGAAATATATGGGTCATGTTTCGAAATACAAGTTTCTGTAGGGTGAGGTTTCAAAATACAACCTATCAGCTTTCGAAATACAACTCTCTGTTTTGCTATGTTTCGAAATACAAGCTATAGGTTTCAAAACCTAAGACTGCATTCTCTTTACTTTTCAATTTTTAGTTTTGAGTTTTGAATTCATTTTCAGTTTTTTGTTTTGCTAGTCTGTTTTTAGAAAATTGAAAACACGTTCTCTTTGTCATTTTGAAAAACTATTTCTCAAAACAGAAAATTAGAAAACGCGTTCTTTTTAAAATTTTGAAAATAATTTTTTAATAATATTTTATACAAAAAAATTTGATTATTCAGTAAATTAGAAATATTTAATGTTAATATATTATTAAAAAAATATATACACTTTAAAGTTAATGAAATTTTGTAATATTTTGTCCCATTATAATAGTAAAATATAAATAAATACATAAATAAATATGTTTTACGTTTAGAGTTTGTTTTAGATGAAAACACTCAAAACAACTTTTTGTTTTTTTGAGTTTTCTTTACAATTTTTTTTTGTTTTCAAAAATGCATTTTTAAAAACAGCAAAGAGAACATGTTTTCATTATTTTAGAAAATTGAAAACTAAAAATGATTCAAAAACAATAAAGATAACGCAACCTAAGTTTCTGGATCTTGATATTTCGAAATATACTGAGACAAGTTTCGAAATAAAAATCTCTGGTTTCTTATGTTTCAAAATATGATATGTAGGTTTCGAAATACTCATCCTCAACCAAATAACTACTCACCCACTCCATGCAAAATGATGTGCAACATGCATACAAAAGCTTATAACACATACATGGCCACATAATAATCATAATACTTACCTGGCCGTGACTGAAAATTTGCATCCAAAGAAATTATAAACACTTTAGAACCATTGGTCCTATTACATCTGTAGCTATTGCCAATACATATATATACATATACTCTTTCCCACAGTCGTCACCAACAGACGCGCTCTCAGTTGCCACTGAAGAAGTGTGAACCCTAGTCTAGTTAATGCTCACTAGTTTTGGGAGATATATCCGGGCAAAAATTCTTCACACCGCGCGCATTAATGCTCATCCAATGCAACATTTTAGTGGGTTCGCTCAAATGTACGTGCAACCAATAGAATTTATGCTCTATGCTCACTCATGAATCAAACTACTACATGCATACACGAGTCATGTCCATGATGTACAAATACCACACTTTTCAAGTCATGCTATGTTAAGATTTAGCATTCATAAATTTAAAGACATTTCATTCCATCATCATGGCCATGTTCTCTTTAAAATCTCATTAGAAAACTTGGGAGATTGAGAATTATAAGAACACATACCTTAGCATTGGTTCTACGCATATTTGATCATTTTGGGCAAATTTATGACAAGAACACACAAACACCAAACATGCGAGAAGACCAATTCTTTACCATGCTTAGTTCAAAGAACACACCATTCCTTAGGAATTATAGAGGAATACAAACCCCACCTTGGACCACAACAACATGCACAAGAATTAAAGACCATCAAATTTAACTATTTACCAAGACAGAGCTAGAAACCTTACTTTACCCAAGACTTGGTTTTCTCATAAAACCATCAGTAACACCATACTCCCATAGCATACCATATCCACCAGCTCCCAATTCCTCATCCCAAAACCCTAAAGTAAAAGTATAAATCAACAGCCCCAAATTCCCTCAATCCAAACCCAAAAGGGGAATAAATAACCATAGATGAGAGAGAACTTATCTTTATTGACTTCTTTAGATGGTGATCGGATGAGTTGGAGTCTTTAAAATGATGAGATTTGGCTTAAAAATTAAAAAAAATGTTTAGAAGATGGAGGAGGAAGAGACCTACAAGAAAGCTTCTCCAATTGCTTCTCTTTTTCTTCTCTAATCCCTTTATTTACTTAAATAATTCTCCACCACAAGTTATGCTCACACCACTCTT
Organism: Diospyros kaki; assembly: GCA_036245055.1. Classification (NCBI taxonomy): domain Eukaryota; kingdom Viridiplantae; phylum Streptophyta; class Magnoliopsida; order Ericales; family Ebenaceae; genus Diospyros; species Diospyros kaki. The sequence goes on along the minus strand of BSEG01000005.1, from coordinate 2,378,258 downwards.
AGCTATACTTGCGTTACACTTAAATTGCACTTAACTTAGCTTGGAAAGTTTTCTCTAATCTCACAAACTTTGACTCTTGCCTTCTCCAACTTCATGTTTCTAGAAGGCCTTCCTATTAGCTTCATTAAGTCATCCCAGAATGCGTTTCAAATTTTCCCTTTTTCTCATTTTGACTTTTCAATGCCCACTTTGAACACTTGACCACCACATCACCGTTCAGCTCTTTGACTTAGAATTTTCATGGACCCCAATTCTCGTTACCTTGTATTTTCATGTATACCCAATTAACTTAAAATTTAATGTTTACCATATTAATTATTCAATTAAATTTTTATAAATTATTCAAATTAACAAGACATAAAATTTTACTTACTCGATCTCTCTGTTATCGCTCTATCGAGTTCCCAGATGAACCGTCAAGTACTCTCAGTCCTTAACAATAAACAAGTTAACTATTTAGGCTAAGTAGTCTCATAATTAAAATACTCAAAATAGGGTGTTACATTAGTTGTCTCCTTTATTTTTTTGTGATTGCACTTGGATATTTGGTTGGTTGTTTTATTTCCTTATAGGGTTTCACAAGTTAGGGATTGAGTATATTGATGCCAAGAGGAATTGGCTTAAATGATTTTGGTGGAATTGAAACTGAACCGTCTATAAATGATTTTGATTTTAGTTCACAACGGTTTTGATTCTAGTTTAAATCGATTTAATAAAATGAAAACAAATAAAAAAAATTAGACTTAATTTATATAAATCAAGTTGTCTATGTATCTTTTTTAGGTTTAAAGAAATCAAAACCTATGTAATTTACTTATTATTTGAATTTATAATCCCTTTATCTCAATCGAAATTATTTTTGAAATTGTATTATATATTTTATATTTATTTAATTTATTTTTTAATGGGTTGAACCATTTTCAATTCTAGTTCTGGTTTCGATTTCAGTTTCGATTCCTTATTTTTAGGAATCAAAACCAAATTGTAAGTCTTGGGTTCCGATTCTAATTTTTGAACTAAAATGAAAAAGACAATTTCAATTCAATTTTAAGAGGAACCATTCTAGTTCAATTCACAATTCGAACTAAACTATTATCAAAACTGTTTCAATGTAAATAATGCAATTAATCATCCATTTATTTATTTTATTATAAAAATATTATTTTTATAAATATATTTAATAAATAATTCTCACAAATTAACGTAACACACAAAATTTACTCAAAATTAACAACAAATCATCACAATCTTACTCAAAATTAATAATATCTACTCACTATATAAATTATTATCAACTCCTCTTGTTAATTTTGAGTAAACTATTATGGATACTTGTTAATTTTAAATAAATGATTATAAATTAAATTAATTTATAAAATTTATTTTGCAGATATAATATTTTTAAATTTATTATTTTCTAAGGAAAAGTTTGGCGTGCCATGTAAGGCACGGAAAAGTTTGGCGTGTTATGTAGGACTGAAGTGCTGATAGTTTTGTTTTGTGCAACACTGTCAAAGTCACTATAAGGAAATTGACTTGTTTTATAAAGTCATTTATTAAAACAAAATTATAGATGTCTCCAGTCCAAGTATAATATATCTTTCTAAATTATTTAATTATTTTAATAAAAAAAAATTTCCTAACGGAACATGTCAAATTAAAAGTGTTCATCTGATCCAATTTAAACTGAATTAATATTAAAATTTTTATCAAAAATCAGATCACACCCGCCTTCATGAACTTGGTACACATATATTAAACCCAAAAATAATTTATATGAAATAATGACTGGAGTTTGCAGTCCAAAACAATCAAAATTAGTCAACCAAATTTGGCAAAATACGACCATAGTCCATCAATTGGCAGTTTTCGGAGTCATAGTCCATCAAAATTAGTCAACCAAATATTTGAAATAATGACTGGAGTTTTCAGAGTAATTGCAATGAAATGGTACAATATATCTCTTAGAATTTCTTAGATTTATAAAGTTAAGATTTAGAGTTTTGTTTTTCTTTCATACAATAAAAAATAATTATTAAATAAATAAATAAATTAGCTTAACAGGGACTCGATGGATGGATGCAAATTGCATGTTAATTGTGCAAGCAACTAAATATGAATTAACCTATTGATTAATATTCTTTTCTAATTATGTAATCATTTCTTAAGAATTTTGATCGTTATTTCTCTGCCAACGGGGAAATAAATAAATATTTTAATTTCTGTCTTTGAATAGGGGGCACGGACTTTTCCACCGGCCAGGCCCAGATAAGAAGAATTGAGAGATGAAAGTAGTATACTTCCATGGCAGTCGAGTCGAAGCCATGGATGGAACTCATCGTCTGCTGCAAAGGTGCAACAATGCGATTTCTTCCGCTCCATATTCTGTTCTTTTCTTGTTTTTGCCTGCTGAAATTTTCCACAGCCAGGAGAGACACCATTACACACGCACAGCCCATCGCTGATCCTGAAAGTATTATCTCCAGCAACGGAGCTTTTGAATTGGGATTCTTCAGCCCGGCGAACACCACCAATCGGTTCGTCGGAACCTGGTATAGCAACATCTCGGTGAAGACCGTGGTGTGGGTAGCTAATAGAAATAGGCCTCTGATTGATTCTTCCGGGACCATCTCAATATCTGAAGACGGCAATCTGGTGGTTATGAATGGACAGAAAGAGATCATATGGTCATCAAATGCTTCAATCTCGGCGGCAACGAGTGCCCACCTGTTAGATTCTGGGAACCTTGTCCTGCAGGATAGCTCGAGTGGAAAGACAATTTGGGAGAGTTTTCGGTATCCTTCGGACTCATTCATAGAGAAGATGAAAATCAGTAGTGATGCGAATACAGGGGAGAAAACCCTTTGGAGATCATGGAAAAGCCCTTCTGATCCATCAATTGGCAGCTTCTCTTTTGGGATTAATCCTTTACCTCTACCTGAAGTCTTTGTATGGAAAGATGGTTCCCCTTATTGGCGCACTGGACCTTGGAATGGTCAGATCTTCATCGGAACTCCAGAGATGGCTTCTTTGTATACTAGTAGTTTAAATCTTGTGAATGATAAAGAAGGAACTGTCTATATCACTTTAACTTCTGCAGATGAGTCTTCGCCATTATACTTCATGCTGAATTACAATGGAAGTGTGATGAAGAAGCATTGGATTGAAGAGCAGCAAGAGTGGAAGGTTATCTGGCTTGCTCCAGCAACTGATTGTGAAGTTTACGGCAAGTGTGGGCCATTTGGAATATGCAATTCCAAGGGTTTGCCAATTTGTTCCTGTTTGAAAGGGTTTGAGCCAAAGCATGTGGAGGAATGGAACAGTGGGGACTTCTCCAGTGGTTGTGTCAGGAGGATACAATTGCAATGTGAGAGAAATAGCAGTAGTAGCCAAATGAGCAAGAAAGATGGGTTCAGCAAGCTTACTACGGTGAAGGCCCCCGCGTTTGAAGAGTGGATAACTGCTCTACAAGATGGCTGTGAAGCCCAATGCTTAAAGAATTGTTCTTGCACAGCTTATGCTTATGATTCAGGCATCGGTTGCATGTTATGGAGTGGAGACTTATTGGACATACAGAAATTTTCAGGAGGTGGGGTCGACCTTTACATCCGTGTGGCCAATTCGGAGCTAGGTAATGTTGCCTGCTTTATCCATTTTTTTCTACAACTCAAATACTCGACAGCTTAAAAAATGAAGAAGAAAACCACAACCTCGGCCAAGTTTTCTAATGAACTTGTCTTTGTGTGATAGATTTGGCCAAACACTTTTTGATGGTTGTTACTGTTCCACAGATAAACATAGGGACATAAAAGTAATTATAATTCCAGTGATCATAGGGTCAATTGTCATTGTGATTTGCGGGTGCCTTTTATATGCACGGATGGTTAAACAAAAAGGTATCATTTATCATCTCAAACTCAAAAAAAACTTTGATTGTATCAGTTAATAAATGATCGAAGATTGGCTTCTGATTTAGGAAGGAACTGTGTCAACAAGCTTCTCTTCAAGAAATTTTCAACATGTCTAGAGCGTTCTACTAAAATAATGCTCGATGACAATGTGAGCCAAGTCAAGCTAGAAGAAATACCATTCTTCAAGTTTGAGGAGTTGACAATTGCTACAAACAATTTTCATGTAACTAATATGCTCGGCAAGGGTGGGTTTGGTCTAGTATACAAGGTAATGTTTGTTCATAAAGATTGATTATCCTTTTTTGGAAAAGTTAAAGTGAAATAGTAATTCTTACAGGGGAAATTGTCAAATGGACAAGAAATAGCGGTGAAAAGGCTTTCAAGATCCTCTCAACAAGGGTTGCAAGAGTTCACGAATGAGGTTACGGTGATCTCTAAACTCCAACATCGCAATCTTGTTAGACTTTTCGGTTGCTGCGTAGAAAGAGAAGAAAAGATGTTGATTTATGAGTACATGCCAAATAAAAGCTTGGATGCATTTCTATTTGGTTAGTAGATTTGGAAATTTCATAGATATTTATTATGATCAGCAGTTATTTTTTAACTTCAACACATTTTGTATAACATTGTTTTAGATCCGCAAAAACAAAAACTCCTAGATTGGAGTAAACGACTTAAAATCATTGAAGGGATAAGTCGAGGCCTCCTCTACCTTCATCGAGATTCTAGACTAAGAATCATTCATCGAGATCTCAAAGCAAGTAACATTCTATTAGATGAAGGCCTGAGCCCAAAAATTTCTGATTTTGGCCTGGCAAGGATTTTTGGTGCCAATGAAGATCAAGTGAATACGAGAAGGATTGTTGGAACATAATAAGTAATGCCACTTTTTCGAAAAATACTTCATTATTTTAGCACGCGAAACTTACTTTTTTCTATAAAATTAATGGACTGTAATTTGGAAATCAGTGGGTATATGGCTCCAGAATATGCCATGGAAGGGAGGTTCTCAGAGAAATCAGATGTATTCGCCTTTGGAATACTATTACTGGAGCTTGTAAGTGGAAGAAAGAACACTAGTTTCTACAATGACGAACAATTTTCTAACCTTTTAGGATATGTAAGTTCACCTGTCTTGCTGCTTAAAAATCTAATTCTTCATTGCTTCAAGGTCTTTCTAATAGATGCCTGGGCTCAACTTGTACATTAATCAGTTCACACGGTTACTAAATTTTCAGGCATGGAAGTTGTGGAGTGAACACAAGGCTGTGGAACTAATAGATTCTGAGATAGTTTCTCAAGGCTCGCAAATGGAGATGTTAAGATGCATTCATATTGGCTTTCTATGTGTACAGGAATTTGCAAGAGATAGGCCAACCATGTCAATGGTTCTATCTATGCTAAGCAGTGAAATTGCTCATCTGTCCCCGCCCAAGCAGCCTGCATTCACTCAGCCATCGCCCTCTTCACAAACACAATCTGCACACCAAAACCTGGAGAGATGTTCCACCAATAAGTGCTCTATTACAATTATAGAAGCTCGTTGATATTTCTAATAGTTTATACAAGATAATGATTTTTTCTTTCTAGTCTAGTTTTAGTTTTAGATATATGTAATGCATGTACATGTACTTGAACAATAAACTGCATATTAATTGAGGTAGTTTAAAGAAGGCCAGTTTGCAATTGTTAACACCTTGAAAATAAAAATAAGTGTCCAAATAGTATAACTTAATAATGTATCATTGTTATTATTATGTTTAAAAAAGTTGGACCAACCCCAAAATAGATCATGAGGAAGAAGCCCATAGAGGGATGCTTTGAAGACTTTCCCAAGAGAATAGTCCATTGGAAATCCTCATGGGGGGGTTGTTGATATTTAGGACTGTTTAACCGAAGCCAATCAAAGATAATTCCCTCTCGAATTCAAAGAAACTCGCAAAAACATAAACTGAATTAAAGAATCAAAGCAAAATAGAAATGAAAACAGAAATAAGGAAAGATAAAACAAACCAAAGAGCCAAGATTTATCTTGGTTCAAAATGTCTTTGGCAAAGCTACATCCAGCAGTCAACACCCACTCCAAACAACCTTTATTAGGATGAAGATGATCAGTACACAAAGCTTCTAAACACTTATCTATCTCCTCGAGTACAAGCACACATTCTCTCAAGAAAAACACAAGACTCAAACTGTTTTTCTCTTCCTCAAGAACGAAAACTCCTTACTCGAACATAAACAAAATCAGAAGCTCTCTCTTATGTGTTATCGACTGCCCACCTCGCCCTCCTATAAATAGAAAAGACGAGATTCCCAAGGTAACTAACTACTATGGAAATATTACAATTAGGCCCCAAAAAATACAAAGTAATTACACTTATATTTAAGAACCCTAATTGGTCTAAAACTTCCAACAGATAGACTTCAACATTTACTGATCTTCTACTGCATCAAAACTCTAGGCAAACTCAGCAAGGGTCTTTCTTAAATCCCTCCAAGAGCCTTTATTGGGTCCCAAACATATAGTCTTTGGGAGACCCTTTGGATTATAGTTTTTCAAGAATGTGTCAACTTATTTCTGTGATTTTTACTTATAGATCAGGAGCAAACAACCCCAACAAACATGGATGTTTTTTTACATATTAGTCTTAACCTTTATAAATATGGAATCATCTTTTCAATCAAGGTATGCAAGAACTCCTATGTAGGCTATTTGTGTAACACCCCAGCCTCTTCAGAACGTTATATCATATACTAGGATTTTTTTTTTTAATATACATAAATCAAACTAAAATCCTCAACACATTCGCATAATATCAATTCCCAAAATTAACATTAAGGAAATGAAATTCATAATTACCAGCAAAATAAGATCGAAACCTAGAAAAAACCTTAGTAACGAATCATAACATCCACGAGTTTATACATATTACTTAATTAATATAACATTACAATAATTGAAATAAAGTAAATCAATTAAACAAGATAACTTGTCCTAGCCCTGGCTTAGGACCCATCACAATCTCCATCATGCTCATGTCTCGATTACTCCTTTGCCTTTCTGACTGCTCGACTCACTTGGAACGTGGAATATTCTAGGGACATACATCCAACATTAGAAGATGAGTCTTCTAGGTGATTATTAAAATAATAGTTACATGAATGCATGATGCAATAACATGAACGAACATGTGCCCTAGTGTAACTTTTTCGGCCCACTAGCCTAGCACGAAACTCTAGGCAGAATCTCGACCTACTTTCAAGATAATCCTAACGTTGTTCCATCATTTGCCCTTAGGGAATTTACAGCTACACTATTAAGGCAACATCCCGACCCGACACGAATATTAATATGTCAATAATATCGTACCATGCAGAAATCATAATACATCGATACGACAATACATGTAAAAATATGATAAGATGCTCATATAATACATATAACTTAGTCATTTTCGTGACTATTATGCTCAACATAGTCAAAATATAACATGTATAAGTTTTTGGGGTAAAATCACTCATATTGAACAGAAATTCGACTTATCTCGGAACACATGTCAACCTAAAAAATCGTGTGAATCCTCAAACTCCTTGGCTAATCACTTCCTAGCCAATAATTTCCAACTAAAATCAATAATATAATTTTTTTCAAAATTTTTCATAATTTTCCTCTAATTTTTCTATTTTTCTTTATTTTTCATAAACATAAATTCTTTCAAAATTCAAAATAAATACCTAATCAAGTAATTTCTTCAATAGTTCTTCATGAAAATTCCTAACTAATCTCTAGAAATTTTCTAGAAATTTTTCAAAACCTCTATTTTCTCATGAAATTTCTCAAATAAAAATTCATAAACGTAAACTATTCATTTTTCCTGTATTTCTAGATATTTTTTCAGAATTTTTTCCATCTTATTTCTATTTTTACTCTATTTTCTTTTATTTTTAGTATTTAAAAAAATAATAAAAATTATCTCCAGTCGTCTTCTCTAGCACTGGCACACCGGAAAATTAAACTGACTATACTAAAAGATAGCTTACCTTGAGTCGATCTGTTTAGCTAAATTTGAGCTCAAAACAATATTCGGAAGACCTCCCTCCGAGCAAAAATCAGTTCAGCTCTAGCGAGATTCGATTTTTCCGGCGAAACTCTGATCACTCCTCAAATGAATTCCAAAATTTCTCAAAATTTCCATAAATGATCCTCACCTCATGGGCAACAAAAGCCCTATGGTTTGATGCCTCAATTTTGTTAAAAAATGAGATCGATTTAAAAATCAAATCTTGCAAAACCCTCGGCCACTATATCCTCTATTTATAGCCAAATTTGAACCCCAAAACGACGAATTTTGCTTCACCCAAAATCATTAAAGCCTTCCCATGCCCTAGATCAGTCCAAAATGCACCGAAAGTTGCTTAAAAGCCAATTTACAAAGGGTAAATTATGGTTGCTTTCGGTCGAAAATTTGGTCGTTTTCAACCAAACCAAGGCTGATTGTCAGTCAAGATCGATTCTGGGGCCTTGCCTCGACATCTTTTTCCTATTTCTTGGGTTTTCCACCACCGAATTCGGTGATGGGAAAGGTGGCCAAAAGCTTGGTCTGCCATGGCAACTTTCAAGTTTCAAAAATTGTATTTTTGTCCTTTCATTTTGACTTTTTTACATTTTGACATTTCCATGAAACCCCTGAACTTTCTATAACTTCTACTGAGTCCCTCAAGCTTTGAACTCTTCATTTATTCTTCTAAGATTCTGAAAAAATGTTATTTCAACCTCCCTCAAACAAATTCGAGAAATTATACTTAGGCCCGAATCTTCATTTTGATCGTAAATCCTTTTATTTCTTCTTAAAACTACTGAAAGGTTGTTCTACATACTAAATATGAACTTTCTTGGGGTTCCGTTGACCTCTTGAGAGTCTTCTGCGATAATTCAATTTTTCAACCAAAATCATTCCTGATCCAATTTCTCTCAATGGTAAAAATCATTTCTTGAGATTCTTAATAAGTATATGCCTATTTCCTTAAGTATATGAGCCTCGGGCATTCCCTTTAGTCGATTCGGACATTTTCTTGGACTATTTTGATACTGATTTCTTTTGAAACCTCATATTTCTTACCCAAAAGTTTTTTGGGTATTAAAATTTGAATACTTCTCTATTTTTCTGTTGAAACTGATTTAAACATCAGAAAGTCAATGCAAAAAACACCTCATACACCTAATTGTCTTCTATTTTACAAGTCTTATAGAGATTAGAAATTCAAAATTGATCGATATGACCGATTTTTATTGCAATTTAAAATATCATTGACTACTCATTTCAAAAAATCATAATTTAACAAGTTGAGTGGATTCAAAAAATCGTAATAATTTTTTTTTTTAAATTCCAAAATTGTGGCCTTTATCAAATTTCAACAATACATCATCCAAATCTATCTATGCTAAAATTGCTCATATTTTCATTTGCCATTATGAAAATCTAATATTTCGGTCCAACAGTTAAATATCATATTTTAAAGTTGTCATTGTCAAGATCAAATAATCCCAAATAATGTCAAAAGATCAATAAAGAAGGGCCTAACAAAAAACAAACAGAAAAGTGGATCTGGACCATAAATCTAGGCGAGATAGATCCAAATCTATCAGATCTAGGTTGGACGAATTTGGCGGGTCGATTTTGGTCTAAATTGTTATGCCCTGCAAATAGTAGATAGTTTAGATATGGAGTAGACTCAAATGGCATATATGGGTCAAAATCAGAAGATCCAACGCTAAAAGGGCCAAAAGCCCAAATGGAAGATAAAAAAAGTTAAAGACCAAGGAATGATCGAGTAGGGTGCACCCCACTCGATCATGAATAGCCCTATCCTCTAAAAATGCGCAATTGACCCATTTTTGAAGAAAAGTTTGCCAATCAACATGTTATCAAGCAAACCAAGCAAGCAGATGGACAAAAGAACCACAAAATCAAGTGAAAAAGCCTCCACCCAACTTGTGATCGGATGGAATGCACTCCACTCAGTAATGACCTAGTGGAGTGTACCCTACCCAACCACTCCAACACCCAACAAGTTGTAAGATGACAAAGCAAGCATAAGAAGAAGGAAAAGTTAAAAATATCATAAGCCGAATGAGGATCCTTCCACTCGACCATGATCAAGTGGAGTGTACTCCACCATTTCATCTTCTTCAAATTTCGACCATCCCATCTCCCAAGCCCAACCATGCAATTCGCCACCCACAGAAGCCTTTCTTGTAGCCAAAAGACACTTCCTTGGACCTATAAGAATATTCCAAGATTTTATAGAGTATGTCAAGAATATGCCAAGAATAGGAGAGTTGCCTCCTCCCTAAGGTAAGTTCATTTCCACACTCAAGACTCTATTTTTTACACTCAAGCATTTAAAGATTGACTTAGGCATTAAAGGGTTTGTGCGGGGACATCCACTAGCACCCTCAACTGATTATTCATCTCAGTAGCGCATCCGATCACAGAGAGGTCACCCAATCAACAAGGCATCCGATCATTAAGAAGACACTTGATCATTAGGCATCTGGTCATCAAGGGAGACACCTGATCATCAGGCACTCAATCATCAAGAAGGCACATGGAACTCAATCATTAAGTCATCTGATCACTATAAGACTCAGGATCCTTTGTCCTAGGCTTACAGGTCTCCTGATCATCAGCATCTAGGCTTATAGGTCTCCTGATTATATACGCTTAGATAGGTCTTAGGATAATTTGTGTTCATACTTGAAACTCTTAGGATCATTTCTTGAGATTATTCTAAGCTAAAACTCACTCTTTCACACTACAAATTAATTGTTGTATTGAGACATCAACATAAATGAATCTGATTTGGGCTAATATGATCTAACTAGGTAAATCTAGATGAATCTAGGTAGTTTGGGTTACAGATCTACTAGATTCAGACAAATTTAGGGTGACAAAGCCTTTGATCGGTCAACAATAATGGCGAAAGGCAAAAGGAGACCAACGGCTATGGCTGATGTGGTTGTCAGTTATCGTGAAAGGTATAGAAGTAAACGGTCATCGACTATGGCAAAATCGAATATGGCTAATGATTATGGCTTTGAGGAGCAAGGTGACGACGGGAAAAGTGGTTAGTCACGATGATTGGAGAAGACAAACTAGTCAAATGCAAGGACAGTTCAATGATTGCGCAAGGTAAACTACAACCAAAGACGGCGAGTGGATGATCGCAATGATTATAAAAGAAGAAAGTGAACGACTGCAACAACAAAAAAAGTTAGACAGACTACTGCAATTGCATGAAAAAAAATCAAAAAGGAAATCGACCAATCGCTTAAGCTAATAGAGTTGATGGCGACTGCGAGAAGATTGTTAGCGATCGGCGACAATAGAGCACATGTAGCTAACAACAGCGATAGGAAACCCTAAGTGACTAAGATGACGAAGAGTTGTAGATTTGAGGATTGAGATTGAAAGATGCTTATGGTTTGACCTAATAGCTTTGATATTAGTTTGTACGAATTTAAGAAATAAAAAATTATAATTAAATTATCAAACACACAAAAGTGTACAAAATATTTACATGAAAAACTCAATTAAAAAAATCACGAGTAAAGAGAAAAAATATTGCTATAATGATATTAATTGGTACAATAATTCCAAGGTACTAACTACATATTTATATACTTAACACTCAATTATAGACATATATAGAAAAAATATTATTTTATATATGTTGCTAATGTTATATCCCGTATCGAGCGATAGGAAGGACCAGAACAACTTATCCTGATGGATCTACGCGAACTTCCCAAGAGGGTCACCCATCCTTGAACTGCTCTCAGTTCAAGCACGCTTAACCCCGGAGTTCCTTGCCTACATTCAGCCCAAAAGGTATCCAGGTGGTATTGTTTCCTTCCTTTCTTATCCTCGATATATACTACTCTTCTCTGGCCTCTTGGGGTATTACATTCTCCCCCCTTGAGCACATGACGTCTTCATCATGCGACCTTACAACTGGTTGCAGACCTTTTCCCCTTTGGAGGTTGTCATCCTAGAAGCTTGCCAGGAGCCGCTCCTTGATCAGGCCTCGCACCCTGGCGCCACTCCCCTCCCTCATTGGACCTCCTTCTCCAAGGGTCAGATCTGATACCACTTGTAACATCCCGCATCGAGTGATAGAAAGGACTAGAACAACTTAACCTGATGGGCCTACGCGAACTTCCCAAGAGGGTCACCCATCCTTGAACTACTCCCAGCTCAAGCACGCTTAACCCCAGAATTTCTTGCCTACATTCAACCCAAAAGGTATCCAGCTGGTATTGTTTTCTTCCTTTCTTATCCTCGATATATACTACTCTTCTCTAAGCTCTTGGGGTATTACAGCCAAAATACAATAATTGAATTTTATGATGTGAGACCTACAGGAACTTGATGTCTTATAGAATGGGGTAGTCGTGAGGAAAGTCGCCATGAGAGAGTTTACTGCAAGGGTTCCTACCGCAAGGAAGGTCACCTCAAGGTGCAAAGCCACAAGGATTTGCCACAAGCCTTTTCGCCACTAGGTTCCGCCACAAGCCTCTTCACCACCAGGTTCAGCCACAAGCCTCTTCGTCTTTTCGCCACTAGGTTCCGCCATAAGCCTCTTTGCCACTACGTTTCGCCACAAGCTTCTTTGCCACTAAGTTCTGCCACAAGGCCTCGCCACAAGCTTCTATTTCACCACAAGGTTTCGCCACAATCTTCTGTCTCGCCGTAAGATCTTACCACATGCTTTCGTCTCGTCGCAAGGTCTCGTCACAAGCTTCTATCTCGCCACAAGGATATTACTCTGTTGATACTCAAAAAATGGGTTAGATGGCTCGCGAGAATCCTCGCTCGCAAGAACCCTCTGATTCCTACGTTAGTACCGAATCCGCATAACGGTTCCCAAAAACAGTAAAAATGTGGTCAAAATTGTATCGAAATTGAAGAGCCTCTTCTAATCCCGTGTAGTTGGGTATATATAGGGTATGCTTCTCAAGGATTCTTGGGGTTGACACGTGTCTTTTGCTAAATGGGCCATGCCTTAGGCATGACAAGGCCTTATGGCTGCTAGGCCTCGCGGCACACTGCCGTAAGAGGCTGCAAGCCCGCAAGGCCAGTGCTACACGACGCCACAAGTGAACTAGGTCGCAAGGCTATGGCTGCAAGGCCGCATGGCCATGCCTGCAAGGTTGCAACCGTTTGGCCACGAGAGAGTTTGGCCCCAAGGCTGCAAGGCCAGCAGGGCTTGCGGCTCACTACCGTAAGCCCATGGCCGCAAGGCCTTGGCCATTAGGCCTTTTAATTTTTTATTTAAAAATTTTCAATAATTTTGATGGCATAACAATATATATCTATGTTTTTATCAAAAGATAAATTATAAAAATAAATTTTTAATTATATATATATCACAATTGATGAAATTTAACTTTTCACTCAATTAACACACCAGCCATGTCATGATGATATGTTGTCATTATGAGATATTTTCTAAGATATCTTTTTCTTTAATAAAAAATTATCAGTGAAAATGAAAGTTGGATGTATAAAATACCATAATATTAGTCTATTTCAGCGTATCATATTGAATTTACTGATACACATGCCTTAAAAAAATATCTATTTTAGTGGTAAGTTTTAATGAACATGATGTGACTATGGGTGTCAAAAGATCAATTTTGTTTTTTTTAGCCATTACCCTTTTCTTAATCGATTAGGAGGATTTTCTTTTGTATTGTCTTTGATTCTATTTTAAAACATGGCTGGAATGAAATAACATTCCCTGATAATATTTAATATTCACAATAATTAAGTTATAATAAATATATCTTATTTTAACACTTTCTGAAACTTATTTTTTCCACAAGAGATGGGAGATGGGCGGGTTGGCCCGGCCCGACCTGCATCCCGCTTGGCCCACCCATTTGGTGGGCCGGGCTGAATTTGGCCCACGAGAGAGACGAGTCGGGCCGGGCCAAGGAAATGAAAAGTTGGGCCCGGCACGGCCCTATGACCCTTAATAAATAGGTTAAAGTGGGTTGGACCAGGCTATGGCCCTGCTGGGCTGGCCCGTGGGCCTATTGGGCAGGGCCGACTCGTGGGCTTGGCTATTTGGGTCAGCCCGTGAGTCATTTATTTTTTATTTTTTTATATATAATTTTTTAAATATATTTTTTTATTTTTTTCCCATAACTAATATTTTTTAAAATATGTTTATTAATGTTTACTTTTAATTTTGATGTTTCTAAAATTATGATGTTTACAGACTGTGAATCTGAGATTTATGTTTGTGAATTAAAATTATGAATGCCAGTTAAAATTATGATATATTATGTATACAAAAATTATACTAAAATTATGTTTACAAACATAATAAACATTATGTTTACAAACATTACAATAAAATTATGTTAACAAGAAACATAATTTTTAATTATTATGTTTATAATTATTAAATACAAACATAATTTTTTAAATATTTTTTTATTTTTTGGTGGGCCAGGCCGGGCCATTTTAGCGAGCCAATTGGTGGGCCGACCCACGAGCTATTTTAGTGGGCCGAGCTGGGGCAGGCCGCGAGCCACATATTGCTGACTCGGCACGACCCTCATTTTGCTAGGCGGGTCGGCCCGGCCCATTTGCTACATTAACGGGCCAGGCTATGAGGCGGGCCGACCATTTCTCATCTCTATGTTCCACAAATAAAAATATGGATATAAAAATAATTGTAATTTCACGTATCATAGGGTCAATTGTCATTGTGATATGCAGGTAGAGATGGCAAACGAGCCGGGCCAAATCGGCCTGCTTAAAAATGGGCCAGCAAATTGCTGGCCCTAGTCTAGCCCTACACGGGCCAAACGGACCAAACGGGCCCGCCCAGATTTGAGGGCAACTGAGGGACGAGGGCGAGGGCGAGGGTGAGACAGAGGGCGGGCGAGGGCGAGGGCGAGAGCGAGTGTAACACCCCAGCCTCTTCAAGGCATTAATATATACTAGGATTTTTTTTTTTTTTTCATCAAACTTCAACCAAAGATAAATCCTTAACATATCTTTTATAAGTAGCAATCCCAAACATAACAAAGGAATGATACACTTTAAACATAAGCGAAAGCAAGATCAGAACCTGTAAGGAACCTCGAAGACACATCATACGTGGGTGCATACACATCGTTCACTCGACATAATATTACAAATATTGTTAAAGTCTAAATAATACAACGAAATATAATAGATAGTCCTAGCCCTACATGGGGCCCATAAAATATCCATCAAGCTCATGCCTCGATCACTTTCTTGCCCTTCCGACCGCTCGTCTCGCCAGGAACGTGGAATATTCCAGGGACATAGTCCAATATTAGAAGATGAAATCTTCTAAGTGAGGGTTATATAAGTATGAATGAATGAATGATGCATGGACATTTATAAACAAATACCCTAGTCTAACTTCCCTGGCCCACCAGTTTGGCACGGAACCCTAGGCAGAATCCCGAACCTCTATAGGATAATCCTAACGTTGTTCCATCAATTGCTCTTGGAGAATTACGGCTACACTCTTAGGGTGACATCCCAATCTCATGTATGAGTTTAATATGACAATAATATTATGTCATGCATACCTCATGACTTCTCGTGCAACAGTATATGAAGATGATCATAACATACATAGATTTCATGCATAGAAAGGTATTCATATCATATATGGGTTATAGGGGCAAAACCACTCTCCTTAAACAAAATTTGACTTACCTCGATTTGCGTGTTATCCTCGAAAATAATGTAAATTGTCAAGATTCTTGTCCAAATCACTTCTTGGCCAGTCATTTCCAAGTAAAATCAATAATATAATTTTTCTAGAATTTTTCTTATTTTTCCTTTATTTTTCATAACCATAAATTCTTTCACAATTCCTAATAAAATAATTTATTCAATTTTTTCTTCATTAAAATTCCTAAAATAATATTTCTAATGTCTATAAATTTTCTGGGAATTTTTCAAAACCTTTTCCTATTTTTCTCTAATTAAGTTTCCTTTCGAAAATTTAAAATAATTATTTTATCATAAAATTTCCCAAATAAAATTTTATAAAATTGAACTATTCATTTTTCTCGTATTTCTGGATATTTTTCTAGAATTTTATCTCTCTTATTTCTATTTTTACTCTATTTTTCTTTATTTCAATATTTAAATAATACTAAAAATTATCTCCGATCATCTTCTCCGGCGTCGGCACATCAACAAATTAAACTAACTATACCAAAAGATAGCTTACCTTGATTTGATCACTCTGGCCAAATTTGAACTTGAAAGAACACTTGGAAGACCTCCCTCCGAGTAAAATTCAGTCTGGTTCCGGCGAGATCCGATTTTTCCGGCGAAGCTCTGATCACCCCTCAAATAAACTCCAAAATCTCTCAAAATTTTTAGAAATGATCCTTACCTCATGGGCAACAAAAACCCTATGGTTTGGTGCCTCAATTCGTTCAAAAATGAGGTCGATTTTAAGTTCAAATCTTGCAAAACTCTCTACCACTACATCCTCTATTTATAGCCGAATTGGAACCCCAAAACAACGGATCTTGCTTCATCCGAAGCCACTAAGGCCTTCCTATGCCCTAGATCTGTCCAAAACGCACCGAAAGTTACCCAAAAACCGATTTACTTAGGATAAATTATGGTTACTTTCGGTCAAAAATTTGGCCATTTTCAACCAAATCAAAGCCAATTGTCGGCCAATATTGATTCTGGGGCCTTGTCCCGACGTTCCTCGCCAATTTCTTGGGCCTTTCACCATCGAATTCGGTGATAAGAAGGCTGGCCAGAAGCTTGGTCTGTCATTGCAGCTTCCAAGTTCTGGAAATTATACTTTTGCCCCTTTATTTTGGCTTCTTTACATTTTGACATTTCCATGAAGCCCCTGAACTTTCTATAACTTCCATTGAGTCCCTCAAGCTTTGAAATCTTCATTTCTTCCCCTAAGATTCCCAAAAAATGTCATTTCGACCTCCCTCGGGCAAATTCAAGAAATTGTACTTAGGCCCAAATCTTCATTTTGGTCGTAAATCCTTTTGTTTCTTCTTGAAACCGCTAAAGGGTTGTTCTACATGCTAAATATGAACTTTATTGAGATTCTTTTGACTTCTCAAAAGTCTCATGCGATAATTCAGTTTTTCAGCCAGAATCATAGCTATATTTTAGCTGTACCGAAAATCATTCCTGATCCAATTTTTCTCGATGCTAAAAATCATTTCTTGAGATTCTTAATAGGTATATGCCTATTTCTTTAGGTATATGAGCCTCCAGACATTCCCTCTAGTCGATTCGAACATTTTTTTGAACTATTCTAATATCGATTTTCTTTGAAACCACATTTTTCTTACTCGAAAGTTTTTCGGGTATTACAGCGAGGGGCGCGGGCAAGGGTGAGGGTGAGACAGAGGGCGAGCGAGGGGCACGGGCGAGGGTGAGGGCGAGGGCGAGGGCGAGGGCGAGGGCGAGGGTGAGACAGAGAGCGAGGGGCGCGGGCGAGGGCGAGGGCAAGGGTGAGGGTGAGGGCTAAGGTGAGGGCGACAGCGAGATAGAGGGCGAGCAAGGGTGAGAGCGAGATGAGGGTGAGGGTGAGGGTGAGGGTGAGGGCGAGGGCGACAGATGGCGAGGACGAGACAGAGGGTAAGGGCGAGGACGAGACAGAGGGTAAGGGTGAGGGCGAGAGGTGAGGCTGAGAGGGGGGGTTTGTGTGGCCGATTGGCGAGCCAAGCAGGCCGGGCCAAATTGGCCCGGCCTTAAATGGGCCAGCAAAATGCTAGCCCTAGCCCGGTGTCGGGCCGGGCCCCAACGAGCCAGTCCGTTAGGCCAGGCCCATTTTGCCATCTCTATATGCAGGTGCCTTTTATATGCACGGATAGTTAAACAAAAAGGTATGATTTATCATCTTAAACTCAAGAGAAACCTTTAATTGTATTAAGGAATGCCAGTTTGCAATTGTTAACACCTTGAAAAATAAAAATAAGTGTCCAAATAGTATAACTTAATAATGTATCATTGTTATTATTGTGTTTAAAAAAGTTGGTCCAACCCCAAAATAGATCATGAGGAAGAAGCCTATTGAGGGATGCTTTGAAGACTTTCCCAAGAGAATAGTCCACGGGAAATCCTCATGTGCGTCTTTCTTAAATCCCTCCAAGAGCCTTTATTGGGTCGCAAACTTATAGTCTTTGGGAGACTCTATAGTATAGTTTGTCAAGAATGTGTTAAGTTACCTCTGTGATTTTTGTTTATAGATTAGGAGCAAACAATCCCAACAGATATGGATACTCATCTTAATCTTTATAAATATGGAATTATCTTTTGAATCGAGGTATGCAAGAACTCCTATGTAGGCTATTTGAATACTTCTCTATTTTTCTATTAAAACCGATTTAAACATCAGAGAGTCTATGCAAAAAACACCTCGTACCCCTAATTATCTTCTATTTTACAAGTCTTATAGAGATTAGAAATTCAAAATTGATCAATATGGTCGAGTTTTATTGTAATTTAAAATATCATTGATTGTTCATTTCAAAAAATCATAATTTAACAAATTGAGTGGATTCTAAAAATTGTAATAGTTTTTTTTTTCAAAATTCCAAAATTGTGGCATTTATCAAATTTCAACAATATATCATCCAAATCTATCTGTGCTAAAATTGCTCATATCTTCATTTGCCATTATGAAAATCTAATATTTCGGTCCAACAGTGAAATATCATATTTTAAAGTTATCATTGTTAAGATCAAATACTCGCAAATAGTGTCAAAATATCAATAAAGAATAGTCCAATAGAAAACACATAGAAGAATGAAGATAGACCATAAATCTAGGTGAGATAGATCCAAATTTATTGGATTTGGGCTAGACAGATTTGGCGGGTCGATTCTGGTCTAAATTGTTATGCCCTGCAGACAATAGATAGTTTAGATATGGAGCAGACCCAAATGGCATATATGGGTCGAAATCAGAAAATCCAAGGCTAAAAGGGCCAAAAGTCTAAGTGGAAGATAAAAGAAGTTAAAGACCAACCAAAGACCGAGTGGGGTGCACCCAACCCAATCATGAATAGCCCTATCCTCTAAAAATGCGCAATTAACTCATTTTGGAAGAAAAGTTTGCCAAACAACATGTTATCAAGCAAACCAAGTAAGTAGATGGACAAAAAAGACCACAAAACCAAGTGAAAAAGCCTCCACCCAACTTGTGATTGAATGGAATGCACTCTACTCGATAATGACCTAGTGGAGTGTACCCCACCCAACCACTCCAACACCCAACAAGTTCATCTTTGAGGAAGATATTATCAAGCTGTAAGTCGACAAAGCAAGCATAAGAAGAAGGAAAAGCTAAAAAGATCATAAGCCGAACGAGGATCCTTCCACTCGGCCTTGATCGAGTGGAGTGTACTCCACCCTTTCATCTCCATCAAGTTTCGACCATCCCATCTCCCAAGCCCAACCATGCAATCCACCACCCACGAAAGCCTCTCTTAGAGCCAAAAGATCCTTCCTTGGACTTACAAGAATATTCCAAGATTTTATAGAGTATGTCAAGAATATGCCAAGAATAAGAGAGTCGTCTCCTCCCTAAGGTAAGTTCATTTCCGCACTCTGACTCCATTTTTTACACTCAAGCATTTGAAGATTGATTTAGGCATTGAAGGGTTTGCGCAGGGACATCCACTGGTGCCCCTAACCGATTGTTCATCTCAATAAGGCATCCAATCATAGAGAGGTTACTCGATCACCAAGAGGTCACTCGATCAACAAGGCATTCGATCATTAAGAAAACACTTGATCATCAAACATGTGGTCATCAAGGGAGACACTTGATCATCAGGCACTCAGTCATTAAGAGGGCACATGGAACTCGATCATTAAGTCATCTGATCACCACAAGACTCAAGATCATTTGTCCCAGGCTTGCAGGTTTCCTAATTATCTATGCTTTGATAGGTCTCAGGATCATTTGTGTTCGTAGTTAAAACTCTAAGGATCATTGCTCAAGATTATTCTATGTTGAAACTTACTCTCCCACACTACAAATTAATTGTTGTATTGATCGAGACAACGACTGCAACAATCGAAAAAGGCAGACGGACTACTGCAATTACTCGAAGAAGACATCGAAAAGGCAATCAGCCGATAACTTCAGCTGATAAAGTCAATGGTGACTGTGGAAAGATTGTTAGCGGTCAGCAACAATAAAGCACATGTAGCTAACAGCAGCGACAGGAAACCCCAAGTGACTAAGATAACGGGGAGTTGTAGATTTGAGGATCGAGATTGAAAGATGCTCATGGTTTGATCGAATAACTTTGATATTAGTTTGTACGAATTTAAGAAATAAAAAATTATTATTAAATTATCAAACACACAAAAGAATACAAAATATTTATGTGAAAAACTCAATTAAAAAAATCATGGGTAAAGAGAAAAAAATATCGCTATAATGATATTAATTGATACAGTAATTCCAAGGTACTAAATACATATTTATATTCTTAACACTCATTTATAGATATATATATATATTATTTTATATATATCTATGTTTTTATCAAAAGATAAATTATAAAAATAAATTTTTAATTATAGATATATCACAATTGATGAAATTTAACTTTTCACTCAATTAACACACCAGCCATGTCACGATAATATCTTGTCATTATGGGATATTTTCTAAGATATCTTTTTCTTTAATAAAAAATTTTCGTTGAAAATGAAAGCTGGATCTATAAAATACCATAATATTAGTCTATTTCAACGTATCATATTGAATTTATTGATACACACGCCTTAAAAAAAATATCTATTTTAGTGATAAGTTTTAATGAACATGATGTGACTACGGGTGTAAGAAGATCAATTTTCATTTTTAGCCATGACCCTTTTCTTAACCGATTAGGAGGATTTTCTTTTGCATTGTCTTTGGTTCTATTTTAAAACATGGCTGGAATGAAATTAACCTTCCCTGATAATATTTAATATTCACAATAATTAAGTTATAATAAATATATCTTATTTTAACACTTTCTGACGCTTGTTTTGTTCCACAAATAAAAATAAGGACATAAAAGTAATTGTAATTTCAGTGATCATATGGTCAATTGTCATTGTGATATGCAGGTGTCTTTTATGTACACGAATGGTTAAACAAAAAAGTATGATTTATCATCTTAAACTCAAGAAAAACCTTTGATTGTGTTAGCTAATAAGTGATCGAAGATTGGCTTTTGATTTAGGAAGGAACTGTGTCAACAAGCTTCTCTTCAAGAAATTTTCAACATCTCCAGAGGATTCTAAAATAATGCTTTATGACAATGTGAGCCAAGTCAACCTAGAAGAACTACCATTGTTCAAGTTCGAAGAGTTGACAATTGCTACAATCAATTTTCAAGTAACTAATATGCTTGGCCAAGGTGGGTTTGGTCCAATTTACAAGGTAATGCTTGTTCATAAATGTTGGTTATTCTTTTCCTAAAAAGTGAAAGTGATCTGGTAATTCTTATAGGGGAAATTGCCAAACGGATAAGAACTAGCGGTAAAAAAGCTTTCAAGATCCTCTCAACAAGGGTTGCAAGAGTTTATGAATGAGGTTATGGTGATCTCTAAACTCCAACATTGCAATCTAGTTAGACTCTTCAGTTGTTGCATAGAAAGAGAAGAAAAGATAATGATTTATGAATACATGCCGAATAAAAGCTTGGATGCATTTTTATTTGGTCAGTAGATTCAAAAAATTCATACATTTATTGTGATCAACAGTTGTTTTTGAACTTCAACACATGTTATATAACATTATTTCAGATCCACAGAAACAAGAACTCCTAGATTGGAGTAAATGACTTAAAATCATTGAAGTGATAAGTCGAGGCCTCCTCTCTACCTTCACCGGGATTCTAGACTAAGGATCATTCATCGAGATCTTAACACAAGTAACATTCTGTTAGATGAAGGCTTGAGTGTGATACCCAAAATTTTTGCGTTATTTTAAAAATAAAAATATGAAAAGAAATACGAAGTTTTAAAGGAATAATCAATATTAGAATAACCTGAGAAAATGACTGAATCAACCAGAGGGAATACCCAAGAGCCTAGATACCTAAGGAAATAGGTACAACCCTAACAAACACCTTGAGATATGATTTATGGTATTGAAATAAATCGAATTAGAGACAATTTTTGGTACATCTTCAAATCAAGCTGAAAAATTGAATTGATATAAAGGGCTTCTGAAAAATCAATGGAACCCTTAAAAGAGTTAAATTTGGCTTGTTAAGCAACCCTTAAGTGACTTCGAGATAAAACAAAGGGATTTTGCAATCAAAACATAATTTTGAGCCAAAGTGTAATTTTTGAAAACTACCAAGGGAGGTCGAAACGATATTATTTCTGAAATTTTGGGGGTTAAACAAGAAATTTAGAATGTGAGGGTCACAACGGAAGTTTTGGAAAATTCAGGGGCCTTGTGGAAATGGCAAAAAATGTATTTCAAAACTTGAGAGAGGTGAAAGTGCAATTTTAGAAAAGTTTAGGCAGTCATGGTTGACCAAGCTTCCGGCCACCCATTCCATCACCCCTTTCGGCCACTGAAAACTCTAGGAAAAGGGAGAGGGGACCTCTGGGCTTGACCTAGAGCGATCCATGGCTGACAAAAGGGATTGAAATGGCCGAAAAATCGACCGAAAGTGGCCAAAAGTTGGCCATTGTAAATTGAATTTTGGGGCAATTTTTGGTGGGTTTGGAACTGATATAGGGCACGAGAAAGCATTAGTGGCCTTGGATGAAGCAAGATCCGTCGTTTTGTACCTTGATTTGGTGTATAAAATGGGAACCAAAGTGGTCGAATTTTTCTCAAACTTGAAGCTCGAAATCAGGCATACTAGAGGGAAAATCGAGCATCAAGGATAAGAGGCTTTTGCTCTTGAGTTGGTGAGAATCAATTCTGGAAACTTTGGTGAATTTTTGTATCAATTTGAGTGGGTTTTGATCATTGGTCAAAAAATCGAGCGGGCGGCAAAGGCGGTCTGAAACTTGATTATTTCAGCCTTTTTCAGCTAATGGTTCGGCCATCGGAGGGTGCCCCTAGGATCAACTCAAGGAGGACTTCAACGTGGTGGAGTCAGATCGACCATCAGAGGTGAAACTAGGTGGCGACGATGAGTAGTTCATCAAGGAAAACAAACCAGAGGCACTCACGCGCCATGCGAATGGCTCCGAACGAGTGACCGTGAGTGATAAGTAAGAAAAATAGAAAAAAAAATAGGAGAAAAATTTCAAAAATTTCCAAAAAGTCAAGGATTTTATGTTATGAATTATTATGGGAAATATTTCTAGAAAATGATGAAGGAAATATTTTTTTTGCAATTTTTGAGGAAAAATGAATTGTGGAAATTAGAGAAAAATAAAAATAAATTGAGAAAAAATAGGGTTTAATATTTATTTGAATGAATATGATGAATAGGGTGTTTTGTGGCTCAAATTGAGTGATTGTACAACTTTCGAGATTTAGCACACAAATCGAGGCAGTACACGCTTTTCAAGGAAATTTGAATCCTAAGTTAAAGGTGAGTGATTTTCCCCAAAAGTTTATACATGTTATGTATTGTCTACGTTGAACATGATAGTCACGATAGTGACTAAGTTATATGTATTACATGAACATCTTGTCATATTTATACATGTATTGTTACACTGATGGATTACCATTTTTGCATGACACAATATTATTGGCATATTGATATTCGTACATAGGATTGGAATGTCGCCTAAATAGTGTAGCCGTAATTCCTTAAGAGCAAAGATAGAACAATGTTAGGATCATCCTAAAAGCATGCCAGGATTCTACCTAGGGTTCTGTGTCAGGTCGGTGGGCCAGGAAAGTTACACTAGGGCATGTGTTCATTTATGTTACTGCATCATGCATTCATGTAATTGTCATTTTAACTCTCATATAGAAGATTCATCTTCTAATTGTTGGACGTATGTTTCTGGAATATTTCACATTCTGGACAAGTCGAGCAACCGAAAGAGCAAGGGTGTGGTTGAAGTATGATCGTGATAGAGGTTATTGTGGGCCCTATGCAGGGTTAAGTTCCAATCGTTTCGTTTATTTATGTTATATGGTTTTAAATGGTCATTGTAATGATGCAATGGGCAAACGATATGTATGAAACCATGTGTGCTATAGTTTTTTTTTAGGTTTCGATCTTATTCCGCTGGTAATTATGAATTTCATTTCCTTAATATTAATTTTGGGAATTGTTATTATTATGCAAATGTGTTGAGGATTTTAGCTTGATTCATTTAAAAAAAAAAATTTCTAGCATATAATACAATGCCCTGAAAAGGATGGGGTGTTACGAGCCCAAAAATCTCTGATTTTGGCCTGGTAAGGATTTTTTATGCCAATGAAAATCAAGCCAATACGAGAAGGGTTGTTGGAACATAATAAGTAATGCCTCTTTTACGAAAAAAATTTCATTATTTCAACACAAGAAGCTTGTTTTTTTCCTATGAAATTAATGGAATGCAATTTGGAAATCAGTGGGTATATATGACTCTAGAATATGCCATGAAAGGGAGGTTCTTAGAAAAATCAAATGCATTCGCCTTCGAAGTACTGTTATTGGAGCTTGTAAGTGGAAGGAGGAACACTAGTTTCTACAATGATGAAAAATTTTCTAACCTTTTAGGATATGTAAGTTCACTTGTCTTGCAGCTAAGAAATCTAATTGTTCATTACTTCAAGGTCTTTCGGAGAGATGCCTAGGCTCAACTAGTACATTATTAATCAGTTCACACGATTACTAAATTTTCAGGCATGGGAGTTGTGGAATGAATACAAGGCTGTGGAACTAATAGATTATAGGATAGTTTCCCAGGTCTCGCAAATGGAGATGTTGAGATGCATTCATATTGGCTTGTTGTGTGTACAGGAATTTGCAAGAGATAGGCCAACCATATCAATGGTTCTGTCCATGCTGAGTAGTGAAATTGCTTATCTGCCCCTGCCCAAGCAGCTTGCATTCACTCAGCCACCGGTCTCTCCCCAAACACAATGTGCACACCAAAACCCAGAGAGATATTCCATGAAAAAGTGTTACATTACAATTATAGAAGCTCGTTGATATTAATAATAGTTTATATAGTATAATGATTTTCTTTGTTCTACTCTCTAGTTTGAGACATATCCAATGCATGTACATGTACTTGAATAATAAACCGCATATTAACTGAGCTAAGTATCTTTGGTACGTAAAAATTGTTATGCAAATTATTTGAATATTTTTTTATTTTTCTATTGAAACTTATTTAAACAATAGAAAATTTGTGCAAAATATACCTCGCATCCATAATTATCTTCTATTTCACAGGTGTTTTAGAGATAAAAAAATTTAAAATAAATATTTTTTTATCATTATAAATTTATTATTATATCTTAACAAAAAAATTATTATTAACCATAATATCAATTTGATTTTCACTATGAAGTAGTAAGTTGGGGTAGGGATACATGAACAGATTATGATTTATTGATATTCATATATTGACAAATAAAATATTAATTAAAATCTAAATGTCTTCTTCTTATCTCATGCAAGACAACGGAGGAATTGTTGAGAGGATAGAAAATTGTGGGGGTGGCGTGGTGGTTTGGAATTGACCAATGACCCGAGTTCAGAGCAAAGCACTACACTCCAAAGCAACAGGTCCATCTTACTTTATTCTGAGTTATAATTATCGATTTCATCTGACCCTTTTTTACAAATAAATTTGTAAGGGGGATTAATAGCCAATTTTAGAAATACCTTTTAAATTAAATCATTAATAACGATTTAGGTATAAGCCATTATGTTTTTTGCACCATCTAAACCATAGTACAGTGATTTGGGCAATTTGAAGAATATAAAAAATATAGTCACTAAAATTTAAAAATTAATATTTTTTTTAAAAAAATTAAAATAATTTTATGAAATATCAAAATTTACAAAACTCGTAAAGTTTCAAATTAAAAGATTCAATCATATGTTCATGCCTCCAAATTGCCACAATTATCAAGAATTAATGATTATAGGGTTCTTTTTGAGATTTAATTAAAGAATATGGACAATCAACGAAATCGAAATTGATCGACATAATCAATTTTTATAGCAATTTAAACTATCACTAATTGCTCAAATAAAAAAAATCGTAATTTAACAAATTGAGTGGATTCAATTTTAACCATCTTCACATAATTTAAAATTTTCTCCGCACTCTTAAAATTTGACAAACAGAGTCTTCGAAACTCTTTTTGTTTTCAAAACTCTAAAAATATCTCATTTTTATAATTTTAAAAATGTATTAAAACCGTTTTGTAATAAATTGAATATATCATAAATGCGTTTTCGTCCACGAATGAGTTTAGAGACGGATGATAGAATCTATGTTCATGTTTGTTTGAATGTATTATAAAATTTATATTTATATTTATTTTTAAATAAAATAACTATTTTTATATTAAATATTATATTTATAAATAGATGTCTATATTTTTTTATTTACATATTCTTTTAATATTTTCATTCATTACTATTTTGAAATATGTTATTTTCTATTTTCGTTGCATGCCGTTCGTTTCCGGGAAACCTGTGATGGCCATAAATGATTAATTGCGCAAATCACGCAGGCATTTCATTGGATGCACGTGACACAACAATTCTTCATTCAATATAAGTCTACCATAGCAATGCCATCATCGGCAGGCTTGTGCTTCGTACGTCCGCTTTCTTTTACTTGAAGGCGCCGCCGCCGCCACCACCCCCACCAACCATGGAAGATAGGTTTAGGTTTGACAGACAGAAGACTAATTTTCACAATTTTTTAATTTGACAATTGACTTTAAAAAAAATATATACTTGTTGCTACCAAAATACAATAATTTATTTATTTTTTTATTGTGAACAGACACAAGAGTCTCGGAAATCGTGTCTTCACTGATGAGAATCTTGACAAGCGATTGGATCCGTCAGAGTTCTAAGTCTGATAATTCGATAGTGCTGATGGTCTGACAGGCTGATGATTTTGTAGGCTGGTGATTTTGTGGGCTGATGGTCTTGTGGGCTGATGGTCTTGTGGCTAAAAGTAATCTGGCGGCCCTAAAATGATCTGGTGGCCTTGAGGATGACGAGAGGCCTCGATGGTGACGAGAGGCCTCGATGGTGACGAGAGACCTTGTTGGTGACGAGAGGCCTCGGGGTGACGAGAGGCCTTGATAGTGACGAGAGGCCTTGCGGATGACGAGAGACCTACAAAACGAGAACACCGTTAGGGTGCCGGTGGGGGTTCCCACTCAAAACCTCCGATGCTTAAATTAGATCTCGAGAGAAAATAGAAAATCGTACTTCAATTGCTCAAAATAGTGTACCTTATGATGAAGGCATGGTCTCATATTTATAGCGGAGGAGAGAGAGAGGACGTGCGAGAATCTCGCGGCCCATTTCGATGATTTCGCAGCCCATCCGAGAGGGAAAATAGGAAAGATTGGGCTAAGCCCACTCGACCATGACCGAGTGAGGGGGCCACTCGGTCATGATCTGGTGGGGGGCCACTCGGTCATGATCAAGTGGGGGGCCACCCGATCATGCCTTCTTTTGCCCTCTTCCTAGTCTCGATTTTGAGTGGTTCTCGTACCTCAACTTCATGTCCAATTTACACCTTGATTTATCTCGAATCTCTTAAAACTCAAAACATAAAAGTTGTAGATAATTCTCTTAGATTTCCATAGAACTTTGAATCAGATCAATCAGAGCTCGTATGAGAAAGTTATGACCAAAAAACCATGGAAATGTCATACCCACTCGGCATAACCGAGTGGGTCATGAAAAGTAAGGGGAAATTGGCCTCCCCATGACCAAGTGGGGGGCCACTCGGTCATGACCGAGTGGGGGCCACTCGGTCAGGTCTTCTTTTTCCCAACCGAGGGGGGGGCCACTCGGTTATGCCTTTCTTTGCCCTTTTGTCTTGGTTCGAATCCTTCTTCCTTCAATACTTAACTCCAAGCCTTAATCATGCATGTGCATCAACTTCATGCCCAATTTTCATATTTATTGAGCTTGAGTCTATTGAAACTCAAAGCATTAAAGTTGTAGATAATTCTCTTATTTTTCCATAGAACTTTGAATCAGCTCAATCGGAGCTCGTATGAGAAAGTTATGGCTAAAAAACTAAGGCAATATCGTACCCACTCGACATAACCAAGTGGGGTCATGAAAAGTTGTGGGAAATTGATCTCCCCATGACCGAGTGGGGGGCCACCAGATCATCACCGAGTGGGGGTCCACTCGTTCATGCCTTCTTTTTGGCTTTTGTCTTGGTTCGGTTCCATCTTCCTTCAATACTTGACTCCGAGCCTTTATAGTGTAGGTGCATCAACTTCATACCCGATTTTCGTATTGATTGAGCTCGAATCTCTCAAAACTCAAAACATAGAAGTTGTAGATAATTCTCTTATCTTTCCATAGGACTTTAAATCATCTCAATCGGAGCTCGTATAAGAAATGTACGCCTGAAAAACCAAAATAATGTCGTACCCACTCGGCATAATCGAGTGGGCCCTCCCCACTTGGTCTCGACTCGACCTCTTGCTCCGTCGGCTTATTTCCTTGATCTCCTACAACCCGTTGGGCCTTTGGGCTTCATGTCCACATCTCACAACTTTTTACGTCTTGTAGTTCTCCAAGTTTTCAGGGCATATCAATACTAAATCCACGTAGCCTAAGCAAAACTAAGGAAAATAATTGGGTGGATACCTATGGCTATATAAGTGGATATTTATATGCTCAAAGGCTACAGATTTGATCACGTTAGTTAATAAAGCAGAAGGTCTTTAACAATTTATTAATTTTTATTTGGCAAGTTGTTAAAAGGATATTTCAGATTAGATTTGAGTTGTTGGGTGATGTACATAAATCTTAGCCTTGTGGTATATATGTAATATGTACAAATTAATTTTTATAAATAATATAATAAATTACTTTAAATTTATCAAAACTAACATCTATTTAAAATTAATTTATGTAAATAAGATAATTTTTAAGGCAGCTAGGCAAGAAAGTATTTCCAAATGGATACTTACAATTTTACAATAGTCATTATCTCCAAGCGCACTAGACTTATAAAAGAAAATTTTTAAAAATATTGTAATTTCTCAAAATAAATTAACAAGATATTACATATTTCAAGCTATAAAATGATGGCTTTTACATATGGCACTCCCTTAATAATTAAAAAAAATAACATTTCATTTTTAATATGCAAAACGTCACAATTCCGTATCACAATTATTAAAAATTGTTATTTTATGTCGTTATCATGACAAAACATTAGCGTGTATATAAACGTACATGTTTTCATAAATAACACGTCATATGGATGATTGCTTGACAGTATTTAAATAGCCTGGTTGATTTATTATACTCGTTCAACAATTAAACAATATGGGAGTTTGGTGCATGATTCGCAAAGTGTCTGTTTTTTGTATTTTAACTATTAAAAATTATTATTTTAACTCGTTATCATAGGACACAAAAGAAAATATAAACAAAAGAGCACGAAAGCAATTGAAGCAAGTTTAACAAATAGAAAGGATGGATAGTAGTTCTGTCATATTTTCTTATTGAGAATAGAAAATTGTAGTGTTTTTTGGATTAGTGATTAAGAGATTTAGGTTGTGTTCTCTTTACTGTTTTCAAGTTATTTTTAGTTTTCAATTTTCTAAAATAATGAAAACGCGTTCTCTTTACTATTTTTGAAAATGCATTTTTGAAAACAAAAAAAAATTTACAAAGAAAACTCAAAACAATAAAAAGTTGTTTTGAGTGTTTTCATCCAAAACAAACTCAAAACTCAAAATATATTTATTTATTCATATTTTATTATTGTAATTGAAAAAAATATTATAAAATTCATTAACTTTAAAATATATATTTTTTAATAATATATTAACATTAAATATTTATAATTTACTTAATAATCAAATTTATTGATTAAAATATTATTAAAAAAATATTTTCAAAATTTCAAAGAGAACGAGTTTTCTAATTTTTTGTTTTGAAAAATATTTTTTCAAAATGATAAAGAGAACACATTTTCAATTTTCTAAAAACAGACTATCAAAATAGAAAATTGAAAATAAATTCAAAACTAAAAATTAAAAAGCAAAGAGAACACACCCTTAGGTGTTTAAAATTTATTTATTTGGGATTTAGGGTGTTTTTAACCTATGAGTAATTTGGTCTTTTTTTTATATTAAGATAAATTTTAATCTGATGTATTTTGTTAGCATGAATTTTTTATAACATAACATTTTATCCTTTTTATGTGTATGTTTTACACGACACAAATAATAACTCTATTCACTCTCAATCAAGGTATGGAGAAACAACAATTTTTCATAATTAAGATATAAAATTTTAACATTTTATACATTAAGAACTAAACATCATATTTTATAATTATTAAAAGAGCATAATAAATCAGTTAATATATTCAAATATTATAAATCGATTATTTTTATATTGTATCACTTGTGAAAATATATACATTCATACACATGCTAATTTTTTTTATAATAAAAATTTAAAATAATAAATTTTAATAATCAAGGTATAGAATGATAACGTTTTGCACAATAAAATTATTTTTTAATTACGAGAAAACAACGTACCTATTTAACCTCGTGTGATATGCATCCAGTCAGTCCATGTTAAAACGTGGAGTCAGTACAATAATTTGAATCAAATAAACGCGTTGTCAAAGAAAGCGAGTTCCACAGTTTGTACAAGTGCATGGCTTGCATTTGGAAATATGTAATATTTTATTAATTTATTCTAATAGAATTATCCCTTGACTGCATATAAATATATATATATTAATTAAATGGTAAAAAATAGCCATTTATATACTATTCTCAATCTCATTCGGCCCGACCCGAATAGTGACTCCATATCAACTCCATTTGACAAACTGTAAGAACATTGAATTCAGCGATCAGCTTATTTGATGAGTCATGACATGGAATAAGCTGAATTAATAATTTGAACACCTATGAGGTTCGGACAGAGCGAGCTGATGTTATCTGGTAACCAATTGTCTTGACATTTACCTAACCGAATATTTTTCCAGGCTTTTGACCATGGAAAACGACACAAATTTGCTAGTCAACTCTCTTCAAAGGTGTTCTAAGGTCAAACTTTCTCAGCCCTAAATCTGATTGGTTTATTCCGTCCAAAATGGGGGTGCCATGGATTCGAAGGTTCTTTTCTTCCCTTTGAACCCAGAGAAAATGAGAAACAACGCGCCGCCTCCTTTATACTAAATCCATCTCCCGGGAAAGTTTTTTTTTTGCCATTCTTCAGCTTCTGAAATGGATTTCAGTTCCAAAACCCGTATAATTACGTTTGTTTGGTTTTTCTTCTGCTCTTTCTCTTCGATCTGTTGGGCTGCCAACAACATCACGCGGGGCCAATCGATTTCAGGCGGCGAAACCATCATCTCCGCCGGCCAAATATTTGAACTCGGTTTCTTCAGTCCGGCGAATTCATCGGATCGATATCTCGGAATATGGTACTACGAAATCCCCGGACCGTCAGTCGTATGGGTTGCCAACAGAGACCACCCTGTCTCCGGCGGAGACGCAGCTTTCACGCTGGATAAAAACGGTAGCCTGGTCGTTTTAGACGGAAATGGGACCTCAATCTGGTCGAGCAATTCCTCGTCGGCATCGAACTATTTCGTCGCGGTTCTGATGGACACCGGCAACCTTATTCTCTCCAGCAGGGAGAGTGTCAGTGGCGCTCACGGGGCCATATGGCAGAGCTTCGACGATCCCACAGATACATTCCTGCCGGACATGCAAGTTTTTATGAAAACCCAGGGCGAAGAGAAACGTGTTTTCACTTCGTGGAGCAGCTCCGACGATCCTTCTCCCGGGCGATATTCGATGGGCGTTGATCCACGGGGATCGCCGCAGATAGTGATTTGGGACGGGCAGAATCGACGGTGGAGAAGCGGCTACTGGAATGGATTGATATTCACCGGTATTCCCACCATGATGTCTATATATTTGTACGGCTTCAAGCTTTATGATGGCGAAAATGCCACCTTGTATTTCACGTATACTCCGTCGAACAGTTCGGATCTTCTGAGGTTTCGGATTCGATCGGATGGGTACGAGGAGCAGCTGCTGTGGAACGGAGCTACGGATCAATGGAAGGCTGTGCAGTTGCAGCCCGACGATGAATGCGGATTTTATAACAAATGTGGGGCTTTTGGGATTTGCAGTGTGGAGGACGACTCCTCTGCCAAATGCGATTGTATTCAAGGGTTTGAGCCCAAGTACAGTGAACAATGGGAGAGTGGAAATTGGTCGGGCGGATGCGTTAGGAAGACAGAGTTGCAGTGTGGGAACAACTCTGCGAGTGGGTTGGAAGAAGACGGGTTTCGGAAGATTGGAGGGGTGAAGCTGCCGGACTTTGCCAGCTTAATGGAGGCGACGGACCAGAATGACTGTGGAGAGAAGTGCTTGAAGAACTGCTCTTGCCTTGCATATGCGTTTGTTGATGGAATCAGCTGCATTGTGTGGAGTGATGATCTCAAAGACATCGAGCATTTTGATGATGGTGGAGATGATCTTTACGTTCGCCTTGCAAAATCCGAGTTAGGTATGGCTTTCTTCTTTCTTGTTGATTGATAGGGTCTTTCTACCTCCCCTGAACATTTGTGCCTTG
The DNA here is from genome assembly GCA_036245055.1 of Diospyros kaki. NCBI lineage: Eukaryota > Viridiplantae > Streptophyta > Magnoliopsida > Ericales > Ebenaceae > Diospyros > Diospyros kaki. Next base: position 2,345,516 of record BSEG01000005.1, on the reverse strand, counting down.
CTTTTCTTCTCGTACTTAGGTGTCGATCATAAAGTATCACTTACTGAGTTTTAAGTGGCAATATCACTAGTTTTTTTATCTTTAAATTTGAATAACCCCCATAATAAGCGGTTAACTAAGCCCACAAGGATTTAGAGGGATTGTTCATTTGGAAATTTAAACTTTGGTAACCCCATATGGAATCACTCTTTACATTCTCTTCCTCAAACACAGATGACAATTCCAAAATCTCCAAGCTTGTGATAATTATTATCACGGTGATCGGGATATTCCTCATCAGTGTATCAATTTGGCTGTTGTGGAGGTTCAGAACAAAGTTAAAAGTTAAAGGTAGTCTTCCAAATCTAGCTCATGAAAGATTGCTTGTTTTCTTTGCTCGACTCTTCCTATATATAATGTTTGTTTCTACACTTGGTCCTTTTGCGTGCAGCATTCTCACACACATGGTGTAAGAAGCATCAATCAAAACTACCGTTTCCCAGAAGTAAAGAATTGTCGACAGACTGTTCAGGATCTTGCGAGCTTGGAGTCGAAGGGCAGCAGGGGAGAGGACCCGAATTATCGCTTGTCAGCTTCAGTGTTGTAGCTGCTGCTACAAACAACTTCTCCGACCAAAACATGCTTGGGAAAGGAGGGTTTGGCCCGGTCTACAAGGTGAATTAGTTCTATGATATAAGGAACTGCTGATTAGAGCTGCAAGTCGAAGTTGTTGCAGTGTACTGAGTTGATGTTCTTATTTCGTTTTCAGGGGAAGCTGCCGGGGGAAGAAGAGATAGCCGTAAAGAGGCTTTCAAGAAAGTCTGGACAGGGTCTGGAAGAGTTCAAGAATGAGATTACACTAATTGCAAAATTGCAACACATAAATCTTGTTCGGCTTCTGGGCTGCTGCATTGAAGGCGAAGAAAGGATGTTGATTTATGAATACATGCCCAATAAAAGCTTGGATTCATTTCTTTTTGGTAAGTTCTTATGACTCTTGAGTCTGATTGCCAATTGTGCCTTGCCAATTAATCTTCTAACTAGGCAAACCTTATATGGCAGATCCAACTAAACAAGCACAATTGGACTGGAGCAAGCGGTTCAAGATAATCGAGGGAATCGCACGAGGCCTCATTTATCTTCATCGAGACTCAAGATTTAAAATAATTCATAGGGATTTAAAAGCTAGCAACATTTTGTTGGATGAAGAGATGAACCCAAAAATTTCCGACTTTGGCATGGCCAAAATTTTTGGAAAAAATGAAATTGAAGCAAGTACAAGCCGGGTCGTTGGCACATAGTGAGTTAAATCCTCTCTTCCAAATGAAATATGAGATAACTTTAGCCACATCAACAACTTCTTAACTCCATATTTCATCATTCTTGGTAAATGTAGTGGCTACATGGCTCCTGAGTATGCAAGAGAAGGTGTATTTTCTATGAAATCTGATGTCTATAGCTTCGGAGTACTGCTACTGGAGATCATAAGCGGCAAAAGAAACAGTAATTTTCGCTCACCCGAACACTCAAACATCGTCGACTACGTAAGTCTTTTAACATTCCACAGTTTACTCTGTTTCCAGCTTCCATTTTCGTGTTTTCTCAACACATCTCTTGGAATGTTTTCAGACTTGGGATCTGTGGGACGACGGCCGAGCAATGGAGCTCATCGATCCCAGCATCGTCAGATCGTGTCGCGAAAGTGAAGTGTTGAGATGCATACACATAGCACTTCTGTGTGTGCAGGACTCGGGGGTTGATAGGCCAAACATGTCAAATGTATTGTTGATGCTGGAGAGTGAAACTGCAACACTGCCCATGCCTAGAGCCCCCACCTTCACTTCAGTGAGGAGCTCTGGTGAGATTGATGCGTGGCAAGGCAACCATACGGTCCATACCCTGCCAGTGGCATCCTCAAACGAAATCACTGTCAGTCTGATCATTGGTAGATAGTTCATCCAAAGATGATGAATTTTGTGTTTTGGTCCATAGTTACTGTGAATTATGTATGTAGTTCATTGGTCATAGTGCAATTTTGACTTTTAATTAATCCAACATTAAACAGATCAAGTTGAAATGTAGCTTTACATTAGGTGGGTTATTGTTGGATGACCGAATGCTTCGTAACTTTTTCAAATTTTTTTATTAATTAATCTAATTTCTCTCGTGTAAATTAATTTTACTTTAACATGAATTAAACGTGAAAATATATAACATAAAAATAATTAAATCTCAATTAAAAATACTTCCAAATTATATTTACAATTTTTTCATAATATGTTATGTTGACTTTTTTTTATGAGTGTATAATTTCAAGATTAATTCTTTTTTTAGAATAAGTAACGAGATTAATGACTCTCATTTAAACGTAATTTTTATCTATTTCTTAATTGGCATCTTACCTACTTGAGTATTTGTGATTGACAACCATTTCTAAAATTTACAAAAATCATATGACATCCAAAGAATTGAACTAAATTTTTATTAGGCATTAGCAGTACTATTATTTACCTCTTCACCTCTTAACTCCATAAAAAGTAGTAAGGGATCATAAGGACCATACTACGAGCTCTAATAACAGTCAACATTGAGAATTATAAAGTTTAAATACGAGACTTCCCCTCACCAACCACACATTTGAATGCTAGACTGCCATATCGATGATTATTAGGTTGGGTTTTCAAGCAATCCATTTCTTTAGAACTTGTGGAAGATACATGTGGTCACACAAACCTCAGATGGAAAGCAACAGGGTGCCTATTACTTGCGTATATGATGAATAATGATAACGCAAACCTATTGAGTCGGGCCACTCCACAGGCCTGCATATCACGTTCCCTATGTACTTATCTAATTCGGGTCGAAGGACTCTGACTTGGCCCAACCCAACAAAAGAAAGCGAAATCTTTCATTTTGAAGGGTCTAACCGTAAATTGGCAGAAGAATATTTTAACCGTGATTTGAGGGGGAATCAAATGACCGCCGCCCTACGTTACAAATTCGACTTTCAAAAACCCAACCCTACATTAGCTAAATTTAATATTAACTTATTGAACTTTTTTGCTCTTCCCATCTGGTAAAAACTCACTTTCTTCTTTTTACTCTTTGCAGTCATATTAATAATTATTTGCAGTCAATATTTTTTAAAAATACTCTCTTTTATTACCATCACATATAACCCCAATCATCTCTACACAATTATTTCTATAACACATCATTAAACCCCAATAATCAAATTGTCGGTCGGTGTTTGCAAAGAGGATGAGCTTTAAAAGAGGTAAAAGACTGCAAAATTAGAGGTAGATTATGTGGGTGTGGGCTACCTCTGCAAAACTAGAGGCGTCATCGCAACCACCAACAGCCGCCACCATCACGGCCACAAGCTGAAATTTTGGGCATAATATGGGCAGTCATACCCGCTAGCCATGGAGATCCTAGAAGGCCCCCGAACCCTAGGGTTCAAGGGCCATCAAAGGCGATCGCCGCCGACAAGTATGGCCATTTCCTTAGCAATCTCTGACGGCTTCCTCGGCCATCTCCGATTCTCCATGTGTTTATCTATGTGTGTGCACGCACGTGTGCATGTTCGAATGCATTGCCATTGTTCTTCTACTCCATGGCTATATTTCCATTCATTTTTTTGTCTTTGTCGCATTGTATCTAGCATTCTTGACCACATTGTCTCCAACGTGAGTAGGCGACTACGTATGGCAACTGGTGGGCAACTATTAAGGGATAAAATGGTTGCAGGGTAAAAAAAAAAAAATTTAAACGTGGGCATTTCAAGTATATTGAAATGTGGTTGTGGAGAGTAAAATAAATGGCTGACTTAGGCATTTTAGGCCAAGTCAGTTTGGGCAAAATTTCGGTAAATTATATAGGGAGCATGAATTGTAGATCCAAACTCAACTCAAATTGACTTGTAAAACATTATTTATTATGGTAGTGTTTGTTAATTAAAATATGAGATGAAAAAGATCTAAGAAGTATTTCGGATGTTTGTTGTTTCCAATGCGTTTATTAAACTTATTTGATATTCTCTGAAAAAACTCTCACATGACTTCTTATTTTACCTTTTACAGGTAAATTTATTTAATATTTTATAAATAAATCTAAATTACTCATATCTCCCTTATAGGATAATCAATATCATTTAACATATTTTTAAAATTTAAATTTATTAAATCTTATTTTTAAAATAAAGTTAGTTTAAAAAAAATTATTTATTTAAGTTTCATAATTAATGTCATTTAATATATATATATTTTTAAATCGTCATATGTTTTAGCTATTTTTAAATTTTAAATGAAATTATTCTTTTCACCTATTTTTAAATTTTAAATTTCTCTCTCTCTATATATTTTTTATTATCTAATACAAATTTCTTTCACCATTTTTTAAAATTATTTTATTTAATTTTATATTTTATTATCTATTATGAAAATATGTTTTGGTAATTTTTAATTATCTATGTGAAATTATTGTAATTTCACTAAAAATTATTTTTACTTACTGAGTCTTTTTAGAATTTATTTTTGAACATGAATTCAAAAAATAAATTTCTATTTTTAATTTTTTTTTGACAATTCACATTAATCATAAATTTATTGTTGATGTTAGCCTACAATTTTGAATAAATTTAGCAATAAAGATATTTTAGTAAAAAAAATCTTATCTTAGTGCTTATTATATGTATTTAACGAATATATGGAAAAAAAATACAATTCTTAATATATTCTAAAAAATTTAACAAACAATCTGATATAAATTTTGAAATATTTCCTAACTTTATCTTTGTCCACTTTCAGAATTGGTCGACCGTGATTCATTGGCCCGCACTGGTGTAATAAATCCAAGAGGAAGAAAATGGATTATCTAGTTTGGTTTGTTGACCCGCCGGCCGATCTCCACAAGGTACGTCGATACTCAAGTCAGTCCACGAGTAAGTAAAAATGTAGAGTATTAGTAAGTTGGCAGGGAAAGCATATCAGGGCTCTAGGAAGAGCTGGTTGATATATGGAATGAGGAGAGATGTCTTCCAGCATGTACTGTATGTCTGTAAGTGGTGGGACAGAATATCCAGCGCTGATAGAAACGTCCATGCAGTAGCAAGGTGCCTACGAGACCCTCATTAATGTGAATGAGATCTGTCATTAATGAGGATGAGATCTAAGGTGAACACGTGAAAATCAAGACACGAATGTAATGATGTTGTTGCAAAGGAGCTAGAATGAGACTGACATGGGCCGATCAAATGGGCCGAGAGGATAGGGCCAGATCGGGCCTGAATGGCCCAGTTGGGATGGCCCCTAACCCACTAATATTCTCTGGCATATGGCCCTCTCGTTATGCAAGCTGATCGGCTAAGCTGACGAACTGCAAGAGTCGCTGGGAGCTCGCTCGGATAGGCCAACGAGCTAGAGGCATTTCTGAGAGCTCGCTTGGCTCTGCGATCTGAGCTCGGACCCCAAGAATGTGTGAGATCGCTTTGACGAACTCAACTCGAGATTTGCTAAACCTTATGCGATTGGGTCAGCCGCTGAATTGAGTCCAGCCCATAAGGAGTAAAGAGGGAAAAACTCGTAAAAAATCTTAATAATTCTATATTTTGATTCAAAAAACATTCAAACTTTATCTTGATAGTCCTTTATGTTACTCATTTTAACAAACATTACTCATGTAGGAAATCAAGATGCATTTGTTTTGTGATTTGTGATATTGCTTGTTTTCACCATAGAGAAGAGTAAAAGAATTTTTTTTGTACTTTTTGTTGGTAAATAAGATTATCACACTCAAAATTTAATGGAACAACAATTAAAATAAAAGTTATTATATATAAAATAATAAAATCCTAAAATTATTATACGTGTTTTGTATATATATTGTCGAGATAGAATAATAAATTTATAATTATAAAGAGTATTTATCTTGAATTTCTAATCTTCAGGAGATCTATAAAATAAAAGATAATTAGGAGCGCAAAATGTCTCTTTCATGAGCTTTCATATATTTAAATCAATTTTAATAAAAAATTAAAAAATATATTTAAATAAATTATGTAAAAATTCTAATATGCTTTGATAAGAAAGATGACTTTTTATGTATAAAGATTAAGATTAATAAGTGAAAGAATATATACGTTATTTAAGGTTATTTCTTCTTGATCTCTAGACAAAAATTTCAAAGTTGAATTGACACATTCATAACAAGCTATAATTTAAAAAGACTCCCAAAGACTGTATCTTTGAATCTTGGGAGCGTCTCTCAAGGGTACCCAATAAAGGCCCTGAGAGGGTCTCTTGAGGATTAATCACTCAGGAAAGTCTCCAAGGCCACATAAATAAATAATCAATGAGTATATATATGTAAAAATTTAAATTTAAATGACTTTATTTATAAGCACAAATGGATTTAAAATATAATTTAAATTCGTTCAATAAATAAATAAAAATGAAAGAAAACAGAATAGGTCAATTCATCATTTAACTACCTATATGTAGGTGGAATGATCAATTCGTCTATGTCATGTGGTGTTTGCTTATCAAATCAAGATAGCAATTAATGATAATTTTAAGTTGATTAAAGACCAGGCTTCTTCTAAAAAAGACTTAGATAATAGTATAAGGTCAAATTTGTATAAAATAATCAAATATCTTAGGTTTTCTTCGAGCTTGCAAATGACCCCAAGGTACAAAATTTTAAAATGGACGTAACAAACCACTTACAAACCACTTTATTTTACTGAGTTCTTCTACAGAGCCAGAAAGCCCTGTCAGACGGCCTTACAGAAGCGACATCTCGCGATATTTTGATTATCAAAATATCGCGAGATTTTTGGTTAGAGGAAAATTCCCTTCTCTCTTTTTTTTTCTCTCTCTTCTTCCCCCTCTCTTCAGCTCACCTTCGCTGCCACATCTCTAGCAACCGTCGGATTCGTCTCGCCTCCACCCCCGCATCGCCTTGTCCAGCAGCCGTCGGATCCCTATCGTCTCCTCCATCGCGTCGCCTTCTCCAGCAACAACCACCATCTCCGCTGTCCACAGTTGTTAAAGCCGCCGCCAACGCCAACGCCTCCGCCTCTACTGTTGGGCCAATACTTTCTGCCAATTAATTAGTGTTCTACAGCTTCTACACCTGGAACCCAAAGGGTCAGCTTGTCTCTGTGTATAGCTAGTGTAGTTAAAACCATTTTTAGCAACATTCAAGTTTGAGATAGAGCCCTTTCTTTTTCGGTGTGATGTACAGGTTTACAAGGCCAAACGTGTGGCAACAATGAAAATGATGGAGGATGGATTTGAGGAGAAAACAAAAGCCCGAAAAGAGCAGAAATTGAAGATGTTAGCAGAGAAATGACTACTAAAGAAAAGGAAAATAGCATAAAGGGAGGGGACAAGATCAATGGTGTCGAGCTCGTTGAACACAGAACATGCATCTCTTATGGCTCCACACTTGACATACATGTCGACAAGAGCAGTGATCAATAGAGAACTTAAATCAATACCCTTCTTGATCATATAACCATGAACCCACTTCCCCTGATGTAATGCTCCTGACTTTGAGCATGCTGTGACTATACTCCCAAAAGTGTATTGGTTACCTTCAACCAACCCATCTCGCATTTGATTAAACAAAATCAAACCCTCCTCTGTACAATTGTTCTGCACATACCCAGCAATCATCGAAGTTCAAGAAACTACATTTTTGTCAGTAATTTCATCAAACACTTCGCGGGAACAGTCAACCTCACCACACTTGGCGTACATATCAACAAGACCCGTCAACACAAAACTATCCGGATTACCCACCTTAAGAATCTCACAGTGGACTTTTCTTCCTTCGTGTAGATAACTTAATTCACTGCACGCCTTCAACACAATGGAGAAAACAATGTTATCTATTTCTGTTAGGCATTTCCTCAAATAAGTGTAGAACTGAATAACGTCCGAGTACAAGTCGTTCAAAAAATACCATCTGATCATCACTTTATATGAATAGATATCCGGGTTTGGTATTCTATCAAACACCAAGCGAGCAGCTCCAGCTTGCCCGAACTGCCCATACAAACTGACCAATTTGGTCTGGAAGAGAATCTCGTCGGTTAAGCCGTGAACGACAAGCAAAGCATGGATTTTCATCCTGAGCTGCAGCCTGAAAAGGTGTGAAACATAAACATAATACAGGCTATAGTTACGATCTCGTTTCAAGGCTATAGTTACGATCTTGTTTCAGTTTCTGCAGCTCAGGCGGTTTCAAGCGCGAACTAGAAGAGCATAGAGGGAGGGGGCCAGACGGGTTTAATTGGTTATTTTGGAATTTTCTCACAATGTATGAGATAATTTTGTCAATTTATATTCTTCTGTAAGGCCGTCTGGGACGGCTTTCTGGCTCTGTAGACTTTTCTTTACTTTACGGTAATACATAGAATGTGAATGATTTAGTCAGAGTCAGAGATTCAAAAGTCAACATTTTTTTTGTCGTTTTCCACGTGGGAAGAACGAAAACTATGCCACATGATGAGAAAATTGAGATCAAGACTAACAACAGGGAAGTCTTTTGACTTTCATTATCGGGCCCAGGCACAGGGAATTTAGAATAATTCCAATTTAATTTTCATATTAAATTTTATGAGGATTCATTATGATTTGGTTGCCTATTATGATTAATTTGAGTACCCATTATGATTAATTATTTATTTACCTGTTAACAATAACTCTCCTCGGCCAGCAATTAAGTCTGAGAGTTCTTAAATGAGAGTCTCTCGTTAAAACTTAAAAAGCATCCGATTGGGAGAGAGAGAGAGAGAGAGAGAGAGAGAGAGAGAGAAACAGAGGGAGGGAGAGTAGGTGGTAGAAGCTTCTGAGCAAAGAATGAGAAATCCCCAATGTTCTTTGTGGATTTCCACCGTTCTGATCACTTTCTTCCCAATCGCAGCTGCGGCCACGGAAACCATCATGGCGGCGCAGCCTCTCGTCCCCAACCAAACCATAGTCTCTGCCGGGGAAGTTGTGGAACTGGGCTTCTTCTCCCGGGGAAATTCAAACAAATGGTACGTCGGGATTTGGTACAAGGACAGTGATCCAAGCAGAACCGTCGTCTGGGTTGCTAACAGAGACAACCCATTGACAAACAGCTCGTCTGGTTCGTTGAAAATCGGCGATGATGGAAACCTTTTGCTGGTTGACGAAGCTGCAAATATAATAGTGTGGTCATCGACGTCGAACCAGACGAGCTCGGCGAACACCGTGGCGCAGCTTCTGGATTCGGGCAACTTAGTTGTTCGGAGAGAAAACGACGTCGATCCGGAGAATTATCTGTGGCAAAGCTTTGACTATCCGACGGACACTTTCTTGCCAGGGATGAAGCTGGGTTGGGATGCAAAAACTGGGCTTAACAGGTAACTAACTTTAATTTTTAAAAAGTAAATTATGAATAAATCATTGCTTCAATTAAGACTGTTTTCCTCAAGCGTGGAGAGCGAGAACCTATAGCGCTCACAACTCTTCGCAATAGGTACCTAAATTCGTGGAAGAGTAATGACGATCCATCAACTGGTGACTATTCTTTCAAAATAGACGTTCATGGATTGCCAGAGCTATACTTGTGGGCCAAAAAAGCAAGTGTGTATAGAACCGGGCCGTGGAACGGATTAGGATTTAGCGGCGTTCCAGAGATGGGTCCCACCTACAACATCAGTTTCGCATTTGTAACGGAGAAAGACGAGATTTCATATTCATTTCAGCTAGAAGACAAGTCCCTGAATTCTAGGTTGACTTTGAACCCCATCGGCGTTGTGCAACGCTTCGCCTGGATAATAGGCACAAGCCGGAATCCGACCCTCTTCTGGTACTCGCCGAAAGACCAATGCGACAACTACATGGAATGCGGCGTTTATGGTGTTTGCGACATTAATGCTTCACCGGTCTGTAAATGCATCCAAGGGTTCGAGCCCAACGATCCACGGGCTTGGAAGATGAGAAATGGGTCTGGTGGCTGCGTAAGGACTACGAAGTTGAGCTGTCATGGAGATGGGTTTTTGCCGTTGAAGAACATGAAGGTGCCGCAGACTTCAACAGTGTTCTCTAACAAAAGCATGAGTTCGTCGGAGTGCAAGCAGGTCTGCATCAGAGATTGCTCGTGCACTGCCTACGCCAATTTGGACATTAGGCAAGGTGGCTCTGGGTGTGTGATGTGGAGCGGTGATCTTCTTGATATGAGGCAGTACGCCGGCGGAGAAGGCGGCCAAGATCTATATGTGAGAGTTTCTGCCGCTGATTTAGGTACGTAGAATCCCTTAACTTCTTTGCTTTAATGTTTCATTAAGTTGGGAGATAATTTTTTTTTGTTTTGAGTAGAATTTAGAAAAAAAAATTGTTTTTTGAGTAGAATTTGGGTCTCTGGACCATTGTTAAGTAAATTAACTATATATTTCTTTGTTCATTTTAGAAACAGGTGGAAGCATCGGAAACAATAATAATACTAGTAAAACTGGACAAATTGTTATGATCGTCGGCATTGCGGTTGGTGCTGGTGTTTTGCTATTAGTATCAGGCATATGTTTTGTACGACAAAGAAAGAGAATGCAAAGGTCATTGAGAGAAAAGATTCAACGTAGAGGTACCAATAAACTCAACACTATATATCTGTTATTTACACGAGCATGGATTTGCAACAATCTAGCTTTCTCACTCTCATTATCAACTTTAGGTTTACGTAGAAGAAATCAAGATATGTTAATGAGTGAAGGGGTCATAGCAAGCAACGGAGAGTATTCCAATGAGAGCGCATCAGATGAACTAGAGCTACCATTGTTCGATTTGGACATCATAGCAATGGCGACAAACAATTTTAGCGATGAAAGTCAGCTCGGAGAAGGTGGTTTCGGCATTGTTTACAAGGTAAGTTCACTGCCAACATGGTAAATAAAAACAGCATATATATCTTTGTAATACTACGTGGGGATTGACTATATAAATTATAACTTTCTATAGTCATTTGTATATATGATCTTATCTTTTGTAAGACTAACTTAGATCACATCTAACTTAATGACAATGCTTTGAATAAAAATACTAGGGTATGTTACCGGATGGGCAGAGAATAGCGGTGAAGAGACTCTCAAAGAATTCTGGGCAAGGGACAAAGGAGTTCAAGAACGAGGTTCGATTGATTGCAAGGTTGCAGCATAGGAACCTTGTGCGCCTGCTCGGTTGCTGCATAGACATGGAAGAGAAGATGTTGATATATGAATACATGGAAAACAAAAGCCTGGATTTCATTTTATTCAGTGAGTCCCTGGTTGCCTTTCAATATACTCATAGAACCAGAAATAGTGGAATTTATGTGCACGTGTTCATGAATTGGGAAATGAAAATCTTGCAGATGAAGAGAAATGCTCATTGCTAGATTGGCAAAGGCGCTTTAACATCATCAGTGGGATTGCTCGAGGGCTTCTCTATCTTCATCAAGATTCGAGATTTAGGATCATTCACAGAGACCTTAAAGCAAGTAACATTTTGCTTGATAAAGAAATGAATCCAAAAATATCAGATTTTGGCCTGGCAAGAATTTTTGGTAATGACCAGACTGAAGCAAATACAAAAAGAGTCGTCGGAACATAGTAAGAATAATTCAACTCGCACTTGAGATTTTTTTTTTCCCCTTAATAATTGAAGAGAAAAAAAACAACCAGGAGACTTAAAATATTAATATAGAAAACTTCTTTAAAATTGAAGAACAACCAAGAGAGTTAAAATTCCACTTTATAATCTTCACTAGAATCAATGAAGGCTCAAGATCTAATTTCAAGTTAATAATGGATGCACAACTCGATTCCAGTAGATAAGAACTAGGAAAATGGGAAAACTTCACCCATGATAGAGAATACTGTTTTGACACCGAAATCTGGATTTAGAGTACTTTGATGATCAATCCACTGTAGAAATTGAAAAACCATGTGCTAGCTACAGTCTCACCAAAAATCAGCCAAATTTGACCTAGAATTCTTCGACAGTCTGTTCAAAGCTATAGGAAGGAAACCCAAAAAACCCAGCAATGCTTGTAGCAAACACTGAGTTTTGCCTATATGTGAATGTGCAGTGGATATGCGATGGACGGACTTTTTTCGATAAAATCAGATGTTTTTAGCTTCGGTGTACTGGTGCTCGAGATTATAACTGGCAAGAAGAACAGAGGATTTTACAATACCGAGGATGAGCTTAATCTTCTTGGACATGTAAGTGTGGAACCTTCGCATTTCATCCTTTGTGATAAAAATGCATTGAATGGGTGTTGGTGCAGGCATGGAGGCGATGGAGAGAAGGAGAAGTGCTAGAACTAGTCAATCCTGCAACGAGGGATTCGTATTTGCCATACGAGGCGGCTCGGTGCCTACAAGTGGGGCTCTTGTGCGTGCAGGAGCGAGCAGAAGACAGACCATCTATGTCAGCTGTGGTGCTGATGCTGAGCAGTGAAAATGCTTCGTTGTCTCAGCCAAAACAGCCTGGTTTTTGCCTGGGAAGGAACCCTTTGGAAACAAATTCATTGTCCAGCAAGCAAGACGAGTCATGCACTGTGAACCAACTCACAGTTACGATGATCGACGGTCGATAGCAGCCGACTGGTGAACTTAAGACTCCTCGAAAGAGTTGGGATTTTCTGAGTAAATATTTATATATTTTCCCTGCTTCCTCTTTTTTTTTTTTGTTGAAGATTTACTAATATAGGCTATTGATTCAAGTAAGATTAGTTCAGTAAATAACAATTCAAGGCTTTTGGGATACAGGTAATAAAAGAAAATAGTCAAAATGCCAAAGAAGGTTGTCGCCCGACAGACTGAGAGATTAGGTCTCTTGAAGACTCTCCCGTAAAGCAATCCTGCAAAGGCAGGAAAGAAGTCCCGAGAGACCTAGAGGTCTTCCAAATACTCTTCCGTGGGGTTTTCCCAATGAAGAAGTGCAAATAGATAACGTCGAAAATCTTTCTAATAATCTCACAAAAGATAAAGCTCATCCATAAGAGTCCAAATCCTTGTGTCAATATCGAAATACCAGGTATGCTTACCACAAACTCCTAACTTCCTCTATAAATAGGACAACCTTCATTCTTTCAAGGTTAGTCACTACTACCCAAAAGAAAAAACTCTGCTAACTCTTTTGAATATAAAAATCTAACTTAAACATTAAAGCGTTTGCGCGGAGAATGTCCTACTCTCTCTAATTGCCTTCTTTTTTCGCAAAATCTTGACAACTTGGAGATGATTTCTTTAATATCTAAATGTATTGTTGTATTTAAGTAACAACAATTGATATCATCTATGGGAATCTATCAAGAAGCCAATTAAAAAACTCTTGGTGATTGTTTCAACCCATATAGAGCTTTGTTTAACCTGCATGCCACATCTTTTTCTTTTGTTGAATTCAATCTTGATGGTACTTCCATATAGATTTCTTCCTCTAGATCTCCATGTAGAAAGGTATTTTTCATATTAAATTTTTGTAATTTCCAACTAAAGTTAGCTGCTAGGGGCAACAATATCCTTATGGTATTCATTTTTGTAAATAAAGCAAATGTTTCTAGATAATCCACACCATAGGTTTGTGTATAACCCTTAGCAACAAATCTTACTTTATATCTTTCTAATGACTTATTTAAGTTGTATTTAATTGTGAATATCCACTATTATGATCCAGGGGTAGATTAGTCATTGGGAAACTATTGTAACTAACTAGTGGTTAAGTAGTTAGAATAATACAACTACTTCAGCTGGCAGTTAAACACCTAGCGGGAAGCAATTGCCTTTAAACAAGGTTGTTGTAGAATGGGTTGGACATCTTATGGAATAACAGAAGCTATCTGTTCTCTCTGGTCTATCATTTTCTCTCTTTCTCATTCACTCTCATTCTCTCTCTCTCCCTCCCTTATTCTATCTATTTTTCCTACATTTAATTCCTTTTCGGAATGCAATTCGAATTCCTTCAATTGTTCAAGCCCAAATCTGAGGGATTGACAAGTGGTATCAACGCTAGCAATCTTGGCAGTCGGCGTAGAGGGGATCCATTTCGAAGTGGTGCGGCAAACCCAAGTGATCGCGATTGGAACGGAGCTCAAGCCAAGGCAGTGCGGCAAACCCAGGGCAGACGTAACTAAAGTGGGGTTCACAACGCTGGAATTGGGTTCGAATCTTGAAGGCAAAGCAGTGCAGGAAATTGAATTCCAGCGATCTTGGGTTGAAAATTGAAGACGACGCAGGTTAGAAGAAACAGGCGTGAAGTGGAAATTGTGATCGGTGCGAAAATTGGAAGTTCGGCAATACTGGTTCGTTGCTTGAAGGCGAAACAGACAAGTTGAATTCCTTCAATTGTTCTAGTGATCCATTCTTGCTAATCGAGAGTGACCTAGGACCGATTCGGGTCGTACGGGGTGGACGACCAACTTGGGAGGGGGGGGGGTTCAATTTGGGGGTTCGATTCTAAGACAGTAGTGGATCACGATGGACGACGGAGGATTTCCGCAGACAGTGACGATCGAAAGTGGCGGGCAAAAGCTATTTCGGTGCAATTAGGCGTGGGCGACGCAATGCAATCAAGAAAAAAAAATCAAGATTGTGAATTCCGACCATTGGTCAGTGAGTGGATTAGAAGAAGGCGCTGGCATGGGCGACGTGGTATCACAAGCGATCAAAAGGGAGTTTAAAAGCGAAATTGGCTAAGAAGACAGTAGCGTTCAAGCAACGGTTCAAGGCAAGGAAGAACAACCTAATACCATGGCGAAGGCACCGGACTGAAGCAACTCGAGAATCGCATGGAGGCTTTGGAAGTTGACATGTCGCACATGCAGGAGGATGAGGCAACCATGAAGATTCAGAGCAGGGAGGATATGGCAACCATTAAGGACAGCATACACGAGTTGGAGAAGGGCTAAGAAAGGGCATATCACTATTGGCAAAAGATCGACAGCATGTTTAACATGTTGTCCGCCCTGCCACAATCCCGTATACCAGCGGATTTCCCTCTAAGAACGGGTCCTGAACCGATCTTGGACCAGGATGGCATTTTGCCTAGGTCGGATGGAAGGTGGGAAGCTGAAGATAGGCTTGAGTGGGAGAGGGAAAACCAAGTGAGGGGTACTACTTCAGTTGTTAACCGTACACCTATGCCTCGATTGGAAATTCCAATGTTTGAGGGGTTAAACCAAAGTGGTGGATCCGCCGTTATGAGGAGAAGAAGGTATCATTTGTGGCCGCGTATCTCAATGATACTCATGGTATCAAGGTTGGTAGCAAGCTGAGGGTGGATTAGTAACTTGGCCTGAATTTTTTGGAAGAGTTGTGGGTCGGTTTGGTGAGAAAAGTATGGCGGACGCGGTTGAAGAATTTACCAAATTGAGGCAAGAGGGGTCGGTTGAAGACTATCAAGAGAAGTTTGAGTTGTGGGGCATTACTATGGGCCTACAACATTAAAACAGGAGGCGAGAAGGCAAAGCTCCAAGAGCTTAGTTAAAAGCTATAAGAACCTATATTTTCATGATGTTGTCATGTAATTTAAGCCAGTTTAGAATACCGAAAAATTGGCCTAATAGTAATTATAAATACCGAATCGACTACAGAAAATACCTCGAAATAAAATTTTTTAAGGAAAATGATATGATTTCGATGAGCATTTCAAGATAGGATTTATGGTATCGAAAAAAATCAAATCGGGAATCGAATCGGGATTGATTTTCGGTACAGCTAAAATGCAACAGCTATTTAGACTGTAAAATCGAATCATTGTAGAGGACTCTTGAAAAATCAACGAAACCCTAGGGGAGCTTCGGTTTTTCGTAATGAGCAACCCTTCAGTGGTTTCAGGATGAAACGATAGCCCAGTGAAGACACTGGGGTAAAATTGGCATTTTCGAGTAACTTTGAAGTTATTAATTTTGCATTTTCGGTATCGTAATGCAAATTAATTTGGCGTTTGATTATGTAATTGCAATTAGAGAATTGCCCAAGTATAATAGAGATGAAAATTAAAATTTAATCATACAATTTCTTATAAATATTAATATAATATATAGTGTGTATATATATATATAAATGTGGCATATATGAGGCCATTCTTAGCCATTCCTCTGTAATTTCAGACCCATGACCTGCATCATTATACCCATGTCCTCCAATTTCAATTTGCAAGTTAAGTGTCCTTCACGCAAATCCCATGCCCTGCAAGTCTATGCATTCCAGCCATGCCTCTGTAAAATCGGCTGAGATTTGAGCAAAGAATGGGAGATTATGGCAGCAAGATTTTAGATATATGTATTTATATTCGTCAATGGCTGCCTATAAATAGGCAGTGTTTGGCCGAGAGAATGAGAGAGAGGAAAGGGAGAGAGAGAGAGAGAGAGCGAATGAAAGGGAGGAAAGGGAAAGGGAGAGAGAGAGAGAGTTAGGTGCGATGGCAGCCAAAGGCAGCAGCCATGGCCGCAAACAGCAAAGTGGCAGCGAGCTGGACAGCCATGGCCGCGACCATGGTAGCACCGCGACGAGCAAGGGAGGGGCCGCGATGGCAGCCAGCGGTGGCAGACGGTGATGCAGTGGCCGATGGCGGCGCACGCGACCAGTGGAGCAACTGTGGGCGGCTGGCATGGCAGAGCTGCTGGTGCGAAGAACTGAGGGAGAATAAGGTGAATAGGAAAAGAAGAAAAAAAAAGAAAGGAGGAAAAAAATAGAAAAGAAAAGAAAGGAAAAAAAAAAGAAAAGAAAGAAGGATGGTTGCTGTTCGTGAGTTGCAGAAAGAGGAAACAGGGAAGAAGAAGAAGAAGAAGAAGGAGAAGGAGGAGGAGGAAGGAGAAGGAAAAAGGAAAGAAAAGAAAAAGAAAAAATGAAAGAAAAAATAAGAAAAAAATAAAAGAAATGTGGAAAAAATTTTAGAAAATAGGAAATGAAGTTTTATGGTTATTTCTGAGATTTTGGCAAAAAAAATGACTTGGGCACACGTTTCGAGGATATAGCACGCATACTGAAAAAGTCTGAGAGGTTAAATTCAGGTTAGTAAAATTTTTTAGAAAATTTTATAAATTCAGAAATATTATTCTATAAATTTTCATAATGAAATATTTGAGAAATATTTAGTTTGGATTTATTGAGAAAAAATAGAAAAAAATAGAGAAAAAAATAAAGAAAATGTAAGAAATTATGGAAAACTAAGTTTTAATACTTATTTAATTAAATATGGTGATTATGATGCTTTGAGGCTTAAAATTGAGGTGACTTGTTGTAATACCCGAGAAATTCTAGAGGACTCAAGAGTAATTTACCTTGGGGTAAAAATGAAATTTAAGGATAAATTAAGGATATAACGGTAATTTGTACCGTATGAATGACTGAATCGACTGCCGGAAGTACCCTGGAGCCGAGATGCCAAAGGAAAATTATGTGGCATTAATGAGCACCCCGAGATAGGATTTATGGTCCCGAAAGAAATCAGATCGGGAACCGTTTTCGGTACAGCTAAAAAGGCGGCTGTCAATTAGGCTGCAATACCGAATTGTCATAGACGACTTTTTGGAAGTCAACGGAAGCTCAAGGGGGCTTCGGTTTTTCATGAGGAACAACCCTTCAGAGGTTTCAGGAAGAAACGAATGGGTTTGGGCCAAAACGAAGATTCGGGCCTAAGTACAGTTTTTAGAAATTGCTAGAGGGAGGCCGAAACAAGGTTGTTTTGGAATCTTCGAGGGTTGAAATGATGTTTTAGGACTTTTTGGGCCTAAATGCAATTATGAAAAGTTGAGGGGTTTAGTGAAAAGGGCTAAAATGAGATAGTCAAAAGTCAAGGGGCCAAAGTGCAATTAAGCAAAAGTTTGGCCAATCACCATCAAGTCTCCCGTCGTCGATTTCGGCCGATCCAACCGTAGGGATGGCACGAGGCTTGGTCGGGGATGATTTTTCGTAAAGGCTCGAGGGGACAACGACCACCGGAGTGGTCGGATTTTGAAGGAAAAGTCGACCAGAAAACTGGTCGGATTGTCGCGACCTGCAAGTCGCGATTGTGGTCGGCCTGGGTCGATTCGAGGCTCACCCAGGGGCGGGTAAGACTCTTAAAGTGATGGGAAAGGCGGCCAAAGGGGTTTGAGTGCTCGGCTTTTGCTATAAATAGCAAACGAATGGCCGAAAATTTTAGAGGGTAGAAGCTTCAAATCTAGGGTTTTATTGAACGAATTGAGCCGCCAAAGGATAGGGATATTTTTGCCCATACCCTAAGGATGAAATCTAGAAACTTTGAGACGTTTTGATGAAGGTTTGGAGGCTGTTCGTGACTTCGCCGGAGAATGAGGCGGACGGCCAAGCCGAGGCTTTGGCCGTCCGATTGAGGGCTTTCCCGAGGTCTTTTCGAGGCACAAGAGGTGTCATGGTGATCGACTGAACAAGGAGAAGATGATGGTGGAGCAAGCCAGCGTCGCCGGAAAAAGTTCGCCGGAGAAGATGACCGGCGCGTGGCCTGCACGCGCTGTGCTTCACGCGCCGCAACTCGCCCTAGGCACGTGCAGGCGTGTGAGGGCGCGTGAGACATGGAAAAATTTGGGAAAAATGTTGAAAAAATAGAGAAAAATATTTTATGGAGGTTTGTGCAAAAAGATTGAGATTTGGGATTCGCGATGTCTCGATTTCCGCACCAAAGTGCCTCATTTTGCCTGAAAACGCAATATCCGGGTAAGTTCAGTATTTTTCCTTGAAAGTTCATAACTTATAATGAATTGTTATGAAGTTAGATTTGAGGAAATAGTCTCGGTATATTTATTGGGATTTTTAGAAGGAAAAATGATGGAAAATGAAAGGAAATAGGAAATAAATGGTACTTTGAGGATATTTAGTAATTAAATATCATTTTATGTTTAAGGAGATCGAGATGATGAGGTTGGTGCAACTTTTGAGAGTTAGCACAAGAATCGAGGCGGGGCACGCATATCGAGGAGATGCACACTTTTCGAGATGTCTTTGTCTTTGGGCAAAGATGAGTGGTATTCTCAAAAAAACTTATATTCATGATATAATTGTTATATATGCATGCTATATATGAATTGCAATATTCATCTATCATATTGCATTGAAAGTCGTGATATTTACATTGCACGATATTATTGTCATATTGAAACTTGTGCATGGGGATGGGATCATACCCTCAGAGTGTAGCCGTAATTCCCCTAGGGCATTGAGGGAATAACGTTAGGCCTATCCCGCAGAGGTTCGGGATTTGCCTAGGATTCCTAGCCGGGCTAGGGATGCCTGGGAAGTTACATTATGGGTATATGTTTATTCATGCCATTGCATCATGCATCATATATATGTTTTTGGACCCTCACTAGAAGTTTCATCTTCTAATGGGTTATGCCCCTGGAACATTCAACGTTCCAGTTGAGACTTACAGTTAGGGCAAGGAGCAGGTTGAGGTATGACAGCACGTGATGGCGTGGCCGAGGGATTCAGCAGGAGATTTCAATATTTAATTTATTGAGAAATGTATTTGATGCATGCTCGAGGTTTCATATGATTTGCACTTAGGGTGTTAGATATTATCTCGGGAGACGTGTCTCAATGTAATTATGTATTTAAGGATTTGATGGTAATATATGGTATGAATTCTTTATGATATTATATATAGTGAATTCAAGTATGTACCGTATCAGGTTTTGATTATTACTTTCGTATTGTGAATGATTTGCTGGGGGCTTCTCTTTGAAATACGATATTTGTTGTATGAGGAACGTATTTGGTAAAGGGATTATGTATGTATAATGGGCCCCAGTATAGTGGCACGCCCTTCGATGGGACGGGGTGTTACAGTTGGTATCAGAGCGAAAATGTTAAAGACATAGGAAATGTCTGACTCTAGTATAGATGATATTAGAGCGAACCTAAGGAAAAGGTCGCGTGTGGCTAGATAAGTAAAGCCACCGTAAGATTTGGGTATTGACGGTTACTGGATAAATACGTTATAGTGGAAGTGCATGTCTAGGCTAGTTCTGGCTAAGGAAAGACTGGTACTTAAGTGAGTCCTTTGTGACCCACCACTCTTTCCTGGGAACTTACCTGGTGTACTCTTCACGACAGACATTATTTCAGTAGACGACTACTATTCCCGGTGAATAGTAGAATGCCTGATAGAAGCTAGTATTTGAAAAATGATCTAGCTATTGGAATAAGGATCCAATGATATGATTGGAATGTAAGAATGACTCGGTAACCATGATTATGGATCCAAGAGATTTTAGAGACTATTGATTTGAGGACATTAGTCAAAATCATTGTAAGGAAAGATTGGATAACAGGTAGTTATCGAGGATGATCAGATCAGGAATGATTAGTCTGATGTGACAGACCTAGCTGATGAGTTAGGATCAAAGGATAAGTATTTTCGAGGATCATTTAGTAGCTTCGGAAATAAGATATGGGATCCCACAGATTGGGACAAACAAGAGGCCGAAGATGGCCAAATGATGGCGCGTGAGTGCGTCAATTGATGAGGCGAAAGTGGTGCAACCGATGTAACTCGTAGAGGCGGGATAAGCAAACCCTAGCAGGGTGACAGCAGTACTGGTCGGTGTTCGTAGTGACAGATCTGGATCTAGGGACCTAGCAGAAGGCTTGTAATGAGCTTACGATCAACGTACCAGGGAAGCTAGTTAGCTGTCTTGCGGTATGAGTCGAGGACTCAGGGTCTAAGTTGCTTAGTGTACTGCCGAGGAGACGATCAGATGCTGAATATCTGGGGCAACACAGTAGGGTTTGTACCTTGTAGGGGAGATCCAAGTCCCAAAGGGTGCGAGGTGTGCCACTAGCTATGATCGATCGAGACTGGAAGCCTCAGGAATCTAAACGAGATGGATTAAATATGGACTGTGCCCTATTTAAAGATTGAAATGGGATCATGAGATGGTCGTGTTGGGTGGCTCAAAGGAAAGCTACCTGACGTATGAAATGGAAAGGAAAGATGCATGCTTATGAGCCGTGTAAGCGCTACCTATGAGGTGATGAAATCACCAGGCCATGATGAGGGCCTAGAAGGAAGGTTCTTACAGAAGGAGTTAGACTCAGAGCAACGACGACGAATGATAGTTCTTAAGGACTACGACGAGACCGTGCAGTTTTTCACCCGGGACGTACCCGAGTGAGGGTCGACGTATGATGTAGGAGTAAGCCTACCATATGATGGGGGTGATAATGACAGCTGTGTGCTGGCTGACGGAAAGAGTAGCGCCTAGGAAGAACTAATTTAATGATCGGGTGCCGATAGTCAACTGGATCTGAAGAACGAAAGGCGAGAGTCAGTGGATTCTCGGTATGAGATTTCAGGTAGTATAGCATGACCGGTCCAAAGGCTTAACTGATGAATAGTGAAAAGGGTAGTCTCGACTCAAAGTAGAGTTCGGGTACTAAAAAGGAAAAAGTTGCTTAAAGGTCGTATCGACCGTAAAGGAATGATAGGGAGACCTAGTCAATAGAGGTTGTGACTACGTTTCAGTGTGCCAAATGAACCTGCAGAATCAGGTAAAGTGGTCAGTAGTCAACCCGACAAAAAGAGCTTAAAGGCACCATGATGAATGATGGATAGAAAGCCATGATGGCAAAGGAATCGAGTTCTTGGAAGATAAATGGAACCAGATAGTGTGATCTGATTTGGGATCTTCGAGGATTGATCGATACGAGATTTTTGAAGAATTTCTTAAAGAATTGATTGGGGATCTAGGGATTCGTGATAGAACTTTAGAGTTTTCAAAGGAAGAAATCCAGCGAGGATTGGAGTACCGTGGGTAATGTAAGTACCTACCTGCTCTAGCTGGTAATGTAGCTATGATTGTCGTCTTGAAGATTGTGCAAATCTTGGACATGATGGAAAGGATCAAATGATGGAAAATGTGCCAAGATGTTAGGTCGCAATAAGAGAAGCTGCAGACCCAAATTGATTGAGGATCCGAGATTGGAATTCTCGTATGGCTAGACAGTTAGTCTAGGTAGCCTTGGTGGGCAAATTGAGATATGTATCGCTGAGTGATGTCAGCAAGTTATGGAAATAAGAAGCCTGTCGAGATATGGTACGGGCACTTGCGGTCAGTGAAAAGCCGTAAAAGGAATTAAGAAATGATAGGATATATTCTCGGAAGTATTAACGGGATTATTTCTTAATGATGATTGTCAATGATAACTTGAGGTTATAGGATGATTAGCCGTGTGTGGCTTGATTGAGGATTTAAATTATCAGACTTTGGAAGAGATGATAATTAAGAATTGATATCTTTTACCTCGAATTTGATGAATAATGAAACAACCACAAGAGGCTGGGATTTTTTATGATTGATGAATGATCGAGGTTAAGATAAGGAAATAAGGTATTCTGAAATCGATGTTTCGATGATAAGGATATTGAGATGATGATCTCGGAATTGATGATTTGACCAATTTACCATTCGCATTGAAGTCACGTTGGTAATTGTGTCTATTGATGATATATTGGTGTACTCCTCGGTTAGGGAGACACATAAGGAACATTGAGGATCATAGAGTTAATGATATGATAGTATACTCCTCGGAAAGAGAGACGCACGAGGAACATTGAGGATAATATTAAGGAACATCACGATTGATGTTATGAATGAAATTAGCTTGCTAGGTAGTAAGCAGATTATGAAAGAATTGATGAGAGCATGAGGCTCTATGTTGGTGATCGTGGAATCAAAATTGATTGTCATAAGCACCGTAAGGATCAGAAGTTTCTGAAAGGTAAGATGTCCTGATAGATTTCAGGAGACAAGCCAAATGTTTTGAATAGATGATGGTTTGAGGAAAGGTTGGAAACCTAAGAGAATGTAACTCTGAATAGGATCGAGAATCCGTAAGATTTGGAGATTTAGACTGGTATGGAAAAGTATCAGAAGTGACGGGAGTCGGGCCATTTACAACTCTCGGAGACGGGACAAGGAGGCTCTAGAAAGACAATAGCACGATAGGTGTGTGGCCTGTAACAGCGGATCTGAGCCCAAGAACCAAGGTATGAAGGCTAGTAAAGAGCTTATGATCAACGTACCGGGGAAGCTAGGTAGCTGTCTCGCGGTATGAGTCAGGTGACTCAGGGTCTAAGTTGCTTAGCGTACTGCCAAGGAGACGGTCAGATTCCAAAGTTTAGGTACCACCGTGACTGTTATGGTTTGACTAGGATCCAAGTTCCAATGGACCAGAGCGTTGTGATAGGATCCCTACCTGTCTATGAAATGATGGAAAGTTTTTGAGGTTGACAAGTTGTTGTCAGGGGTTTGAGAAGGAACTCTCTGAAATAGCTGTGTCTATGAAAGGACTCGAGGAGAGAGTCGAATGAGAATGAACTGCCGGTGCAGTGAGAGCTTGTGATAGCTCAAAGGATAGGGTTGCGTGATAGTGCAACAGAACTGAATGATGGCGTGTGGATCATGCCAAGGCACAGAAAGGACTACCCGATGTATGACTTGGTGCTGGTAAATTGTGGTATGTGCTCTCGAGGTTATGAGACACTACCAGAATGATGGGGCATTGATGTGCTCAAGAACCACAAAGAGCCTGAAGTATGAGTTCTCTCAAAAGGAGCTAAACGAGAGGTAGCAAAGGTGATGGAGTTCTTTAAGGACTACGACTGTACTACTTCGTATCACTAGGCGCGTGGCAGAGAGGTGCCCAACGCAGGACCTGGTGGATAGCTGTGAGTGTCAGATGAAGTTGGAGGCTTGTTAGCCTGTCGACTATGATGGTAGTGCCGAATGGATCGTCTATTTTTATGGCTAGCCTGATTGTTTAGCTGGATCTGGTGAACGGGATACGAAGGCAAGGTGGTTGACAAGTGTACTTGTCTATGATTGATGATTATGACCAGTCCAAGAAGTTATGATTTTTGAAATGCAAAAGAGCATTCTCAAAATTTCAAGGTAGGATGTGCGTGCCTAGAATGATGAAAGATGTGTGGTCGTCTGATAAAAGCCACAAAAGGAAATGATCTGAATGACACGGTATGCTTGTAAGCATTGCTCGTGTAAGAAATGCAAACTGAGAGGTGTTTGCCAAAGGATCAAATAGATGTTTGATTTGAGGTGTTTAGGTAATGAGCTACGTATTGTCTTAGTTACCTGACTGTCAGATTAAAATTTTGAGACCCAAATTTCTTTAAGGAGGGGTGAATGTAATACCTGAGAAATTCTAGAGGACTCAAGGGTAATTTACCTTGGGGTAAAAATAGAATTTAAGGATAAATTGATGATGTAACGATAATTTGTACCGTATGAATGACTGAATCGACTGCCGGGAGTACCCTGGAACCGAGATGCCAAAGGAAAATTATGTGGCATTAATGAGCATCCCGAGATAGGATTTATGGTCCCGAAAGAAATCAGATCGGGAACCGTTTTCGGTACACCTAAAAAGGCAGCTGTCAATTAGGCTGCAATACCGAATTGTCATAGACGACTTTTTGGAAGTCAACGAAAGCTCAAGGGGGCTTTGGTTTTTCATGAGGAACAACCCTTCAGAGGTTTCAGGAAGAAACGAATGGGTTTAGGGCCAAAACGAAGATTCGGGCCTAAGTGTAGTTTTTAGAAATTGCTAGAGGGAGACTGAAACAAGGTTGTTTTGGAATCTTCGAGGGTCGAAATGATGTTTTAAGACTTTTTGGGCCTAAATGCAATTATAGAAAGTTGAGGGGTTTAGTGAAAAGGGCTAAAATGAGATAGTCAAAAGTTAAGGGGCCAAAGTGCAATTAAGCAAAAGTTTGGCCAATCACCATCAAGTCTCCGGTCGTTGATTTCGGCCGATCCAACCGTAGGGATGGCACGAGGCTTGGTCGGGGATGATTTTTCGTAAAGGCTCGAGGGGACAACGACCACCGGAGTGGTCGGATTTTGAAGGAAAAACCGACCAGAAAACTGGTCGGATTGTCGCGACCTGCAAGTCGCGATTGTGGTCGACCTGGGTCGATTCGAGGCTCACCCAGGGGCGGGTAAGACTCTTAAAGTGATGGGCAAGGCGGCCAAAAGGGTTTGAGTGCTCGGCTTTTGCTATAAATAGCAAACGAATGGCCGAAAATTTCAGAGGGTAGAAGCTTCAAATCTAGGGTTTTATTGAACGAATTGAGCCGCCAAAGGATAGGGCTTTTGTTGCCCATACCCTAAGGATGAAATCTGGAAACTTTGAGGCGTTTTAATGAAGGTTTGGAGGCTGTTCGTGACTTCGCTGAAGAATGAGGCGGACGGCCAAGCCGAGGCTTTGGCCGTCCGATTGAGGGCTTTCCCGAGATCCTTTCGAGGCACAAGAGGTGCCATGGTGATCGACTGAACAAGGAGAAGAGGATGGTGGAGCAAGACAGCGTCGCCGAAAAAAGTTCGCCGGAGAAGATGACCGGCGCGTGGCCTGCACGCGCTGTGCTTCACGCGCTGCCACTCGCCCTAGGCACGTGCAGGCGCGTGAGGGCGCGTGAGACATGGAAAAATTTGGAAAAATGTTAGAAAAATAGAGAAAAATATTTTATGGAAGTTTGTGCAAAAAGATTGGGATTTGGGATTCCCGATGTCTCGATTTCCGTACCAAAGTACCTCGTTTTGCGTGAAAACGTAATATCCAGGTAAGTTCAGTATTTTTCCTTGAAAGTTCATAGCTTATAATGAATTGTTGTGAAGTTGGATTTGAGGAAATAGTCTCGGTATATTTATTGGGATTTTTAGAAGGAAAAATGATGGAAAATGAAAGGAAATAGGAAATAAATGGTATTTTGAGGATATTTAGTAATTAAATATCATTTTATGTTTGAGGAGATCGAGATGATGAGGTTGGTGCAACTTTTGAGAGTTAGCACAAGAATCGAGACGGGGCACGCATATCGAGGCGATGCACGCTTTTTGAGATGTCTTTGTCTTTGGGCAAAGATGAGTGGTATTCTCACAAGAACTTATATTCATGATATAATTGTTATATATGCATGCTATATATGAATTGCAATATTCATCTGTCATATTACATTGAAAGTCGTGATATTTACATTGCACGATATTATTGTCATATTGAAACTTGTGCATGGGGATGGGATGATACCCTCAGAGTGTAGCCGTAATTCCCCTAGGGCATTGAGGGAATAGCGTTAGGCCTATCCCACAGAGGTTCGGGATTTGCCTAGGATTTCTAGCCGGGCTGGGGATGCCTGGGAAGTTACATTATGGGTATATGTTTATTCATATCATTGCATCATGCATCATATATATGTTTTTGGACCCTCACTAGAAGTTTCATCTTCTAATGGGTTATGCCCCTAGAACATTCAACGTTCCAGTTGAGACTTGTAGTTAGAGCAAGGAGCAGGTTGAGGTATGACGGCACGTGATGGCGTGGCCGAGGGATTCAGCAGGAGATTTCAAAATTTAATTTATTGAGAAATGTATTTGATGCATGCTCGAGGTTTCATATGATTTGCACCTAGGGTGTTAGATATTATCTTGGGAGACGTGTCTCAATGTAATTATGTATTTAAGGATTTGATGGTAATATATGGTATGAATTCTTCATGATATTATATATAGTGAATTCAAGTATGTACCGTATCAGGTTTCGATTATTGCTTTCGTATTGTGAATGATTTGCTGGGGGCTTCCCTTTGAAATACGGTATTTGTTGTATGAGGAACGTATTTGGTAAAGGGATTATGTATGTATAATGGGCCCCAGCATAGTGGCACGCCCTTCGATGGGACAGGGTGTTACACTTGTGCAAATTCTGAGATTGGCACGTAAATCGAGACAATGCATGAATTTCGAAGCAAGGCATGAATATCGATGTATCTCGATAAACTTGAGAAGGCAAGTGTATTTCTATAAGTTTTGTATGGTTATAAGTGATATACCCTTAAGTAGGTACTTGGTACCACGTAAGTGGTTTGTGTTCATACCCCGATTCTCGTGAATGTTTTCATCATATTGACATGCTCTGATATGTTTCTATCATATAGACTGCATACATGACATGACTATGAAACACATATGTACAAGTTAATATCATTGATCACGCGCATTTTGTTCGTTTAGGAGTACGAATTAGCACTGCTATTTTACCAAGGGTGCCCCCATACATCACAGCTTCGAAAGAAGTGGCCGTAAAAATGGTGAGTAGCATGAATGATGCAGTTGACCCCTACGATGAAATAAGACATTACAAACATGCATGATAAAACATTTTGTACCCTTACCTAAATGATTCATCATCTAAATTGGGTTTTGTCCCTGGAATATTCAAACGTTCCAAATGGAAAGTATAGCAGAGACGAGAATGAATGAGGCATGAAATGACATTTAGCAAAGTGCACGATGAATTGAGTGATAAATGACATGTATGCAATGTAGCCATATATTTAAGTTCTGCTATTTTGAATTCTAAATGTTTTGAGAAATGATGATATTTAACAATTTAGTTAATGATGATGTAAAACCCTATTTAGGGTTAATGTTAGTTGAGAACTTATGTTATGTATTAAGTTATGTTGAGGAGCGATGATGTAAGAACTGATTTATGATTAATGTTAATATTAATATATCATGTTCGATCCACATTTAATGTGTATAATGATTTTCTTTCGAGAAAAGTGTTTGAAAATTTTGGGATAGATATGATATGGTTTAGCATTAGGTTTTGAAAAGAAAAATTTATTATCCTAGAATTGTCCTAAGTTATAACGCGTCTAAGAAAGACGAGACGTTACAGAAGCGATTTGCAATAAGTATGCAATGGAAACGAACATTCAACCTTCGCTTTATCAACCATTGGAAGGAAATCAAGTGCATGTTAATTCTAAAGTTTATCCCAACTCGGATGCAACTAAATCAATTACTATAGAATAGAGACGGAAGTTGGGATTATGTTACAAATGTGGAGATAAATTCAGTTCCAGCCACCGATGCCAAAAACAGTTCCTCAGCATGAATGAAAAAGAGGACAAAAACGAAAAAAAAGAACCCGTAGGAATTGGGTAACGAAGAAGGCACAACAGTTCTAAATTCTTGGGGACAAGAATTTTCTGAAGGAGAAGAGAATTGTTATAACCCAAGCATAGATTAGTCATTGGGAAACTATTGTAACTAACTAGTGGTTAAGTAGTTATAATAATACAACTATGTTATTACTAGGCTTCACTGGTTTAGATTTCTTTGAAGTAAATTAAGCCTCTCACCCACTCATGCATTTAAACTTAATAACAAAATTAATGCAATCAACAGAAACAAATGAACAGAACAATGAAAGAAACGCAAATCACACAATAAAGATAGATCTTTATCCTGATTCGAACTATCCAATATGGATAAAGATAACCCTGCATCCAACCTTCAAACACTCAATAGTAGTCTTGATTTATTTAGAAATTGATCAATACAACAGTCCCTCCGCAACTGAGTACACATTTTATTCTCTCCCAAGATTACAAAGCACTATCGATCATCTAGCCTTTCCTCTCAGAGAATACATATGCACTCAACAAACTTTCATACTTCAAATGAATCCTTTTTCCTTCTATTTATAGCAGAAGGCAGACACCCCAATACAACTAATCGGATTTAGATAATTCTGGTTTAAACCCCCTTCCCCCAACTTAAATTAATTACAGTTGAACCACTGCCTATCTAATTAGTCACTTGAGATACTTGATTGCTTCCACTTGGATATAAGACTTAACTCTAGGCAAACTGATTCATAAACTACTTTAGCTGGCAATTAAACACCTAGCGGGAAGCAATTGCCTTTAAATAAGGCTATTATCGATTGGGTTGGACATCTTATGGAATAACAAAAGCTATCTCTTGTCTCTCGTCTATCTTTTTCTCTCTCTCATTCTCACTCGTTCTCCCTTCCTTATTCTACCTGTTCTTCCAACATTCAATTCCTTGTTAGAATTCAATTCGAATTCCTTTAGTTGTTCAAGCCCCAATTTGACGGCTTAACATCCACCCCACTGACTTCTTCCCTTTAGGTAGCCTTACTAGATCTCATGTCCTATTCTTTTCAAGCGTCTGCATCTCTACCCTCATAGCATCCCTCCAATTCTCATTGCTTAAAGCCCCAGATACTATTTTTGGTATGGGAATTGAGCTAATGTTAGAAAGGTTTTATGACTAGGAGACAATTTTTTATAGAACGTGAATAGGTGCATGGGGTGTTTTGTGCACGTTCTAATTTCATTGTGAGTAGCAATAGGTAGGTCACTATCACTTGAGTTAGATATATCAGCAATAGGTTCAATTCCATTAAGAGGGATGGAAGTAGAAGTGATTACCTCATTATCAAGACCAGGTGTTGATTCAAATGCTTGAACATGTGCTAAATGAGAAGTTGATCTCTTTCTTCTTGAGTTTAGACTTCTGAACCGAAACTTCTTGTATCTGTTCTTGAGTTTTGGATGCAGGTTATAAGGATGCAACAATAGGTTGTATGTGTTGAACACGAGAAGAAAATGAAGACAGAAACTCAAGAAGAAATAGATCTCTATCATTTTCCTCAATTATTGAGGTTTCCCCTTGAAGTGAATTCTGAACAAAATATTGATTTTGTTAAGCAAATGTAACATCCATTGATATAAAGAATTTTTGAATTGGTGGATGAAAACATTTATACCCATTTTGAGTAAGTGAATGTCCCACAAAAATACATCTAAGAGCTCTAGGATCAAGTTTTATCCTTTGTTGAGAGTGTAAATGAACAAATACAACACACCTAAATATTCTAGATATAAGACCATTAGATATTAAAACTTGTGGAAAGAATTGAGACAGCAGTTGGAGAGAACTTTGAGAATTTAGATTGGTTTATAAGATGAGTAGCAATTAAGATGGCTTTCCCCAATATTGTTTTGGAACATTCCTTTGAAATAGGAGAGCAATCAAGTTTTATTGATTTTGTTTGGGACTTTCAGGTCCTCTCCCCCCAATGTACCTCTCGCCAACTACAAAGCTCTTCGAAGGCAGCATGAGGAGAGTGTGCAAGCTCTTAAGGGGGATGGCACGTTTACCGCAGAATATCATACCTCAAGGGGACATTTGGTACAAGAGAAATTTTAAGATTCCTGAAAATGTTAAGTTAGAAATCTGTATTCTCATGTTTGGTATAACTTTTTTATAAAAAGAATCCTGAAAAATAAGTTTCCCGAGAATGATTTTTAAACAATTTTTCCACAAAAATATTTCCATGAGGGGCTTGGAATCCAAGTTTCTCATGGTATTGGGAATGTTTTTAATAAAGAAAAAGACTAAAACACCCCTTACTCTTTTATAACCCCATACAAATATTATATATATATATATTATATATGTAATATATTTATATTAAATATAAAAAAATATATTATATTATATTTATATTATTTATTATAAAATATTATATATAAATTAAAGTAGATATTCATACAAACAAATATATTATATATATATTATATACACACACAAGTATATATATACATAATGTAAAAAAAATGACATTTTTTTTAATTTTCTAAAGATGTTATGAGTCCTAATATTTTATATAGTAGAAGGAATTTATTTTTTTTAAATAAAAAATCAAATAAGGGTAATTTTGAAAAAAGAACATGAATTTCCAAGAATGTTACATTTAAACCAAACATAGGAATGTAAGATTCTCAAAAAAAAAAATACTCAATATTCCTAAGAATGTTTAAAATTAACCAAACATAGAATTGCATAAATCCTGATAATCAAAGATTTCCAAAAGCATTCTCAAGAATCATGAATTCCAAAAATTTAAAAATTTCTCCCATACCAAACGCCTCCTAAAAGATATTTCTGTCAAGCACTCAAAAGGGGAGATTTGTTAAACTCAAGCATCCTTTTATTCGTGATTTAGTTAACAAAGGAGAAATTTGATTGGAGTTTATCAAGACAAATGAGCAACCTGCAAATGTATTCACCTAAGCCGTAAAAAAGGAAAGACTTGAATGGTTCAAGGAGCAACTGAAAATTACAAATTAAAAGCGATTGTTGGAAATGTAATTTGCAATTTTTCAGAAGCATTAAAGATGTAGATAAATAAGAATGACTCTTTGATTCTGAATCAGGAAGCTTAAATGTCTTTCTAGAATTTTCTAAAATCAAGTATAAAAGAAATACATTTGGTTCAATATTAATTAATGAAATATCGGCCTAAAAATTCAAGAAAAACAACTCTCTAATGTGCAACTCTGCAAAACCATCGACTTATTCTTCTTTTTCTTCATTCTAAACCCATCAGAAATATTCTAGTACTACAACAATATTTTTTTAAGAAAAATCTAACTTATAATGACGTAATAAACAAGAAGATACTCAGAATTTACTACATTCGGCTGGCCTTCTCGTAACATCATTACTTTTAACTTGCAAGCTTAATTTAAAAGAAATAAATTGAGAAAGACCACATAAAGCCGACCATGTGAACATAATGGTCAACTCGATATGTTGTTCCAACATGTGAATGATTGCTCAATAGGATATGTATATAGATCTTAACTAATAAAAACCAGCAACAACTTTTAGCAGGCTAAGATGTCCAGAATACGCTCATTAGGGGCTGAATTTTGCAATCCAGAGAATTGAAAATGGTTTAGTCACACTCAGCGACTGAGTCAACTCCCTTTGCTGACAGGCATTACCTTAAGAGTTAAGAATATGATTGAGAAATTTGAAATCAAAATTAAAAACCAGGGAAGACTATGGACTTTCATGCTCATGCTTACAAGTGGGCACCGCTCTCTCCGGTAAGACATAGACACTTCAACAACCCCTTGATCAGTTGGTGAGAAAACGATTTCTTGTGCGTGGAAGAAGGTTCCGCCAGCTTAGTTTGAATTGAAGTTTTGCTTTTTATCAGATAAAATTCTGATAGAACGTCATCGTTTTATCAGAAAGACAAATTGAACATATATTAAATTGCAACTTGGTTTCCGAAAACAAAGCTAAGAAGCACCATGCGAGGTTGACCATGTAAACCTCAAACAATGGGAATATTAGAACGTTTAAGTCAGTCTATAATTTGTTGTTTCTAACATGACATGCAATGCATGCTGAAAAGAGTAGTCTTTCTTCTCCTCCAACAATTCATCACTTATGGCGGCTCTTAAACGTCTAGAAGAGTATCGAATTAGAGTCCATCCTTGAAATATCAGATTGGCCAGAGAGACAGAGAGAGAGAGAGAGAGAGAGAGAGAGAGAGAGAATGAGAAATACCCAGTGCTTTTTGTGGCTCTCCACCGCTCTGATCGCTCTCTTCCCAATCGCCGCCGTGGCCATTGAAACCATCACCGCAACGCAGCCTCTCTACCCCAACCAAACCATAGTCTCTGCTGGGGAAGTTGTGCAACTGGGCTTCTTCTCCCCGGGAAATTCAAACAAATGGTACATCGGGGTTTGGTATAGGGACAGTGATCCAGACAGAACCGTCGTCTGGGTTGCTAACAGAGACAACCCATTGATAAACAGCTCGTCCGGGTCGTTGAAAATTGGCGACGATGGAAACCTTTTGCTGGTTGACGAAGCTGCAAATATAGTAGTGTGGTCATCGACGTCGAACCAGACGAGCTCGGCTAACACCGTGGCGCAGCTTCTGGATTCGGGCAACTTAGTTGTTCGGAGAGAAAACGACGTCGATCCGGAGAATTATCTGTGGCAAAGCTTTGACTATCCGACAGACACTTTTTTGCCCGGGATGAAGCTCGGTTGGGATGCCAAAAGTGGGCTTAACAGGTACCTAGCTTTTATTTATGATAAAAAAGAGAAGGTACTTAAAACCAACTAGTGTTACTTTATGTATATGAATACGCATATACGCGTTCTATATGTACATATATATAAAAAAAAAAGCCTTAGCAGGTGTTTAGCTTGCTGATTTGACCGCTTATAAATTATTCATTTACCTTATAAGCTGACAAACTTATTTTGTTAAGTGTTTAGTAAACACTCAAGAACTTAAACATTTTTAAGCTTAAAAGCTTCTCCATCAGCGTTTTGAAAAAACTCCTACCCCAACTTTTCCAAAGATGCTGTGAATAGTTTATTGCGTTAAATGTCTATTTTACCCTCAAATAAAATACATAATTCCAACCATATCCCTCTCTTCATCCTCTACCTTCACTGTCGCCGCCACCGCCAAACCCATCTTTGACCGCCGCTACCGTCATCCATCACCATCAGCATTGATGTTGCCCTAGCCATTCACCTCTCGCAGTCGCCTCAATCGTTCGCCTCTCACCGTCGCCCTAGTCATCGCAGTTGCCCCAGCCCCAACCTCTCGTCATTGCTGTCGCCCCACCGCCTCCTCCGTTCATTGCTCTTCTGTTCTATATATATATATATATCATATATATTACGTATATACATATATATATTTAACATTTTTATTAAAATTAATATTTTTATAAATTTTATTTACATTTTTCAACACCATGTCTATTTTGATCTTTTTGTCAAGTTTGAATAGTTTATCAATTATTTCAAACTAAACATGTAATTATTAATTGACGGCTTAAAAACATATTTATCCAAACACATTATCAATTTAAAAGTTATCCAATTTTTAAGTTAAACGCTAAACAGTTTAAAAGCTATAACAAAAAAGGGTAAGCCAAACGCCCTCTAAAATTCACATGTTTAACAAAAAATCCATGAAAAATCCAATGATTCTGCATCTTCGATTTCTCTTCCATAAACATACGCGATGATTTTGTATATATGAGCCTGATAATATGTGCCCGTGCATGCAAAGAGTTATTTTTTGCATCAAAATAGCTATTTAGGTTTTGGAAGTGAGAGCTGAGAGCAAGATTCTATAAAGATGACAATTCTGCATAACAGGTACTTAACTTCGTGGAACAGAATTGACGATCCATCCACCGGCGACTATCATTTCAAGATGGACGTTGATGGACTGCCGGAGTTTTTCTTGTGGGATAAACAAGCAATAAATTACAGAAACGGGCCGTGGAACGGATTAAGGTTTAGCGGCGTTCCAGAGATGAATGCCACTTACAACATCACTTTCACATTTGTGTTAGAGAAAGACGAGGTTTCATATTCTTTTGGGCTAAAAGATAAGTCCCTGAATTCCAGGGTGACTATGAGTTCACTCGGTGTTCTACAGCGCTACACTTGGATTGGAAGTAGCCAGAATTTGGACCTCTTCTGGTACTCACCAAAAGACCAATGCGACAACTACATGGAATGCGGCGTTTATGGTATTTGTGACATTAACGCTTCGCCGGTCTGTAAATGCATCCGAGGGTTCGAGCCCAAGGATCTGCAGGCTTGGAAAATGAGAAATGGGTCTAGTGGGTGCGTTAGGACATCGGAGCTAACCTGCCATGGAGATGGGTTTTGGCAGTTGAAGAACGTGAAGCTGCCTGAGACTTCGACAGTGGGTTTTAACAGGACCATAAGTCTGTCAGAGTGTCGGCAAGCTTGCCTGAGAAATTGTACGTGCACTGCCTATGCCAATTTGGACATTAGGGAAGGTGGCTCCGGGTGTGTGATGTGGAGCGGTGATCTTCTTGATATGCGGCAGTTCGCCGTCGGGGAAGGCGGCCAAGATCTATATGTAAGAGTTTTTGCCCCTGATTTAGGTACGTTGAATTGGTTTCCTTAATTTCTTCACTTCCAGTTCCACATTTCATTGAGTTTTGTGGTACAAATTTTTTACGTTTGTTGGATACCACACTATATAGGAATTCGGTTAAGGAAGAAGTGCCGTTTGGGTTCCCCTTTTCTGAGAATACCATGCCACAGAATTAACAATAATTATCTTCTTATTCGTTTCAGTAGGAGGTAAAACCGGACAACCCGTTAAGATTGTCGGCATTGCAGTTGGTGCTGGTGTTTTCATACTAGCATTAGGCATATGTTCTGTACGGCAGAGAAAGATAATACAAAAGACAGTGAGAGAAAAGATTCAACAGAGAGGTACCAATGAACTCGATACTATATATCTCATACTTAACAAAGCAAAATTTGCGGCATTCAAATTTTCTCTCCCTCACTATCAAAATTTAGGTAGACAAGGAAGAAGTCAACATATCAAAGTGAACATAAGAGTATACTGTGATAAGAGCGCATCAGATGAACTAGAGCTACCATTGTTTGACTTCCCTACCATAGCAATGGCAACAGACAATTTCTGCAATGAAAATGTGCTAGGGCAAGGTGGTTTCGGCATTGTTTACAGAGTAAGTTAAATTGCCAACACAGTAAATAACAGCAGCATATAAGTCTTTATTTCATTACGTAGGATTGGCAATATGAATTCTGACTCTTTAGTTATTTCTATTTATGATCTTATTTTCTATAAGATTCTTATAACTTATTCATGTCTAACTGACAAAAATGCTTCCGTTGGAATACCAGGGTATGTTACCAGAAGGCCAGAAAATAGCAGTGAAGAGACTGTCAAATAATTCTGGTCAAGGGACAAACGAATTCAAGAACGAGGTCCAATTGATTGCAAGGCTGCAGCATAGAAACCTTGTATGCCTGCTCGGTTGCTGCGTAGAGATGGAAGAAAAGATATTGATATATGAATACATGGAAAACAAAAGCCTAGACTTCATTTTATTCGGTGAGTCCCTGACTCACTCTCTTTATACCTTTAGAACCAGAAATGACAGATCTACTGTGCATGTTTTAAGAGTTGGGAAGTGAAAATCTTGCAGACAAAGAGAAATGTCCATTGCTGGATTGGCAAAGGCGCTTTAGCATCATCTGTGGGATTGCTCGAGGGCTTCTCTATCTTCACCAAGACTCGAGATTTAGGATCATTCACAGAGACCTCAAAGCAAGTAACATATTACTTGACAGAGAAATGAACCCGAAAATATCAGATTTTGGCATGGCAAGGATTTTTGGAAGTGATCAGACAGAAGCAAATACAAGAAGAGTTGTAGGAACATAGTAAGTACAATCCCACTTGCTCTCGGGGTTTTCCAATTGATGGGAAAAGAGAAAAAGAACAACAGTAACATATAAAAGCAGCACAATCAGACACTTACACACAAAAATCAATGCAGAAAACCTCTTTGAAAACTGACTAAGAAAAACCACAGGACCTGAAATTTCACTTTATAACCTTCACTATAATCAATGAAGGTGCAGAACCTACTCCCAACTCAATAACGGGTACACAACCTGATTCCAAGAAACAAAGTAAAACAACTACAAAAATTGGCAAACTTCAACCAAAACAGAGGATGCGATTCTGACACCAAACTCTAAGTTTAGAGAACTTTGATGATTAAATCCACTAAAAAAATTGGAATCCCATATGTTAGCTACGTTGTGGCCAAAACTCAGCCAAATTTGACCACAAATGACCTTGCAAGTTGCCTTGAACAAAACAACTGCAACGAACTTGCCTTAATTTTTCTATATCAAATTTCAGCCACGCTTTTGTTGAATACAGCTAAGCATAGAAAACCCTGATCCCTACAATTAAAGGGATAATGGACTTCATAATTTTGTCAAACAAAATAACCCATAAACCCTTAAAAGTTAAAATGGACTCATAACATAATAAAAAGTTTTCAATTTTCTTCATATAGGAAGGGAACCCAAAAACCCCCAAAACTACTTGTAGAAAATACTAAGATCTCGCTATGTGTGAATATGCAGTGGATATATGTCTCCAGAATATGCAATGGATGGGCTTTTCTCAGTGAAATCCGATGTTTTCAGCTTCGGTGTACTGGTTTTGGAGATAGTAACTGGCAAGAAGAACAGAGGATTCTATAATGCCGACCGTGATCTTAATCTTCTCGGATATGTAAGTATCGGAACCTTTCATTTCTTCATTTTGTGATAAAAATGCACTGAAATGATGCTGGTGCAGGCATGGAGGCTGTGGAGAAAAGGTAAAGGGCTGGAACTTATTGATCCTGCAGTGAGGGATTTGTATTCACCATACGAGGTGGCTCGAACCATACAAGTGGGACTATTGTGCGTGCAGGAGCGAGCAGAAGACAGGCCATCCATGTCAACTGTGGTGTTGATGCTGAGCAGTGAAAATGCTTCATTGGCTCAGCCAAAACACCCTGGCTTTTGCTTAGGAAGGAACCTTTTGGAAAATGACTTGTTGTCCAACAAGCAAGACAAGTCGGGCAGTGTGAACCAAGTCACAATTACGATAACTGAAGGCCGATAACGGCTGGCCAACAGACTTAAGGACTAGTGTTATTAAAAGCGCGCCTAGGTGCAAGGTGCACCTTGGGCACCTGGAATGCTTCCAGGCGGGCGTAAACCATCAAGGTGCGCCCAAGTGCACCTAGGCCCAAGGCGTCTTGGTCTTAGGTGCGCCTGGGCTTTTTTAATTGTTTTTTAAGATTTTTATTTTATTGTTTATTACTTTATTTAACTTTTTACTGTTTAGGGTTTAAATTTATTAGTTCAACTAAAAATTTGACAATGAGTAAAAGGCTACTACTTCAAATGCTCCAACTAAATTTAAACTAGATGAAGATGGAGAGGGAGATGATGTGGACGAAGATATTAGAGACGATACTTCTAATAATGAAAATATGGAAATGTTTGATCTTGATGATGAAGATGAGTTTTAGATTATTTAAAATGCATAATTAGTTAATATTGATTAAAATTTAAGATCTATAAATTGTTTAAAATTTAATTTAAGTTGACTGAAACACTTTTAGATAGCATCTTTTGGCATTTTTTATTGTTCTTTTCGTTAGTATATGTTGAATTTTTTAATTTCTTTGATAACATACTTGTGAATATGCTATCAGGAGTTAAAACCTATTTTATATCTTATTTTTCAACTAAGATATATGTTTTTCTTTTTTTTTTTTTTTTACTTAACATGTGCCTAGTTCTATCAGGTACGCGCCTCGCCTTACACCTTAGGTTCCAACACTCTTTTGCGCCTTAGTGTGTCTTTGGCCTTTAATAACACTACTTAAGACTCCTCCGGGCTATGTAAGGATTGAGATTTTCTGGGTATACATATACTTCCATTGCTTCTCTTTTTCCCCTTTTTTTTTTTTTTTTTGAAACAGTTGAGGCACGACAAGGGTCAAAGATAAGATCCTCCGTTTATGCAACCAGCTATAAAGCTGCTTGCACTTCTTTGAAACTTCGCTTTATTACACCAAATTCAAAATGATCACACTTAGTGAATCAATTTCTTTCGGATAGGCATTTAGCTTACCAAACAAAACAGGGAAGAATATTGTCACTTTCATGCTAATGCTTCCAAGGCTGATCTTCCCAGTTTGACAACTTGACAAGTGGCCCAGGTCTCTCTAGTAATAGACTCCTCTGCAACTCCAAATAATAGAACAATAAGAAAGGCATTGTAAGTTGGACAAAATCAATTTATCCATACTGAATATCTAATAGCACGAATTCATCATCATCATCATCACAAGAGTTACATGAGTTCTAGCTCTATCGTGTCTATCAATATCTAATCTCACACAGCATGGAGATAAAACTCTGACATAAGTAAAAGGATTTCGAAACCACACAAGTACAACTGAAGAAAATAAACAAACATGTTAATGAGAACAAGAATTTGCAACTTCTAATCCGAAACATACCTTTTTCAATTGATTCATCACATTTGAAATTTCGCTGCAACGTGCCAAGCTCAAGTAAACCTCCATTCGCTGTTTCAAATCTTCACAACCGCAGACGTCGAGCAAGAAGCCTGCAAAGCTGAAAATATAGAAACCGCATTGCTATCCTCTAAACCACGCAACGCCAGGGCCCAGACCGAGCCACTCCTCCCCCGCCGCGGAGGTTCCAGGCACCGCTGCGCTTTGTCAAACCCAACCCCACCAGCTCTCCCTCTTCCCATTCCTCATTTCCGCCTCTTATCCGACGAATCTGAGCGGAATGA
This sequence comes from Diospyros kaki, assembly GCA_036245055.1. Classification (NCBI taxonomy): domain Eukaryota; kingdom Viridiplantae; phylum Streptophyta; class Magnoliopsida; order Ericales; family Ebenaceae; genus Diospyros; species Diospyros kaki. The sequence goes on along the minus strand of BSEG01000005.1, from coordinate 2,306,635 downwards.
GGCCAGAGTTTGAATCAGGAAATTGAGAGTTAAAACGGAGAGGCATTTTGCCAATGACTTGAGGGACTCTCCTTGTCGATCCGAGGAAAGGGTGTCACTGAAGGCGATGACGAATTGACGGTACGGAGAGTTGAAGAAATTAGGGTTTCAAAGAATAAGTCATTTTTACACTTTGTTATTTCTGTTTTTTCGTTTTTTTATTTTTTAACTAGTTCAATTTTTCATAAATTTATTTAATTCGATTTAATTTTTTACACAAATTTAATCTGTATAATTTTAATAATTCAGTCAGTTTGATAATTGAACTGACTGAATGATTATTCTTAATTTCAGATATTATTTTAGATAACATCTCTAAAATAATCTAGGTTCGATTTCCTTCTTGTCGGATTCAAGAGCTTCCCATTCAATGTCATATTTGTTTAGGTAAATTACTATTTGCTCCGTTGGATGAATTTATTATCATATTTTTGTATTTTGGGTATATTTTTATTATTTTTTATATTTTAGTTTTGTTAATATCTGTTTTATAAAATTTAAAAGAAGATTATACAGCTCATCTTTATTAACAAAAGATATAAGATAAATTACAAATTTTCCTTGAGGTTACTTAAAATTCGTGATCATCGCATTCCTTTATCTTGAATGCATCCTCGATCGTTATTTTCCTACATTTTAATTCCATTCGTATCTTTTAATGGAAAATAAGAAAAGATTATATATATGATTAATATAATTTTATATAATTGTATGATAATTATGTATCTATAACATGTTTAAATTTATTGCACCATTCTTTAATATAATATTTTATATTTTTTATCAAAATATAATAATTATATATCGTAGTAATCAAAATATATATGAACTTATTTAAATTTTTTATAATTAATATCATATTTAACTATTTTTTATCATTTTTTTGTAGGGTCCACTTGCCACGTTAATAATTTATTAACAGATATTGACAGACTGGAAACATAAGTGCTCATGCAGGTGTTTTGGAAACCAAAAAATATAATCATGAATTTCATCTAAGCTCATAAAAAAAATGAAGATGCGTCTGATTTATTTATAGTTAGTGCTAATGCTTGCATTTAGGAGAGAGAAGAGTAAAAGATTTTTTTTTTACTTTTTGTTAGTAAATAAGATTATATCACCCTCGAAATTTAGTGAAACAGCAATTAAAATAAAAGTTATTATACATAAAATAAGCAAATTTTAAAATTATCATATGTGTTTTGTATACATGTTGTTGTCGAGATACAACGATAAATTTATAATTATAAAGAGTGTTCATCTTGAGATTCTAATTTTCGAGAGATTCATAAAACAAAAGATGATTAGGGCCACGTAGTTTCTTCTACACTAATTTTTAAATATTTAAATTGGTTTTAGTTAAAAAATAAAGAAATATTTAAATAAATTGTGTAAAAATTTTGACATACCTCAATAAGAGAGATAACTCTCTATATAGAGAGAGTAAGACTGACAAGTGGAGGAGTATCTATGTCTTTCAAGCTTATTTATTCCTAATCTTTAGGCAAATATCTTGAAAGTGAATTGACGCATTCATGACGGGTCATAATTTGGAGAGTCTCTCGAAAACTATAATTTTGGACCCAAAGAGCTTCTTTCAAAGGTACCCAAGAAAGACCCTAAGAGGGTCTTTTGAGAACTAATTGTTATGGCTATGGACCTTCCAAATCTTTACAGTGGTATGACATTGTGCATTTTGGCTTTGTTTTTGGATTTTACCCAAAAGGCTTCATACCAATCAAGATATATTGTCCACACGTATACGCCCATGATCCTTTCTATGTTTAGGCTGATACGAGACTTTATTTTGCACACCCAACAATCATTCTATAATACCCCAAAAACCTAGAAAAGAGTAGTATATATTGAAGATAAATAAGGAAGGAAACAACACTAACTAGATACCTTTTGGGCTGAATGTAGGCAAGGAACTCTGGGGTTAAGCGTGCTTGAGCTAGGAGCAGTTCAAGGATGGGTGACCCTCTAAGAAGTTCGTGTAGACCCATCAGGATAAGTTGTTTCGGTCCTTCCTGTCGCTCGATGCGGCATGTTACAGGTGGTATCAGAGCCGACCCCCAATCCTCTGAGCGCGATAGTGGGGCAAACCTCGTCGAGGTCGTTGGGTCCCTAAGGGGGGTGCGTGTAGGCACCTTAGGCGAATCCCACATCAGCCATGTAAGGGAGGAGATCTGGGACTAGTTGTAAGGTCGCATGACGAGGACGCCATGTGCTCAAGGGGGGGAGAATGTAATACCCCAAAAGCCTAGAAAAGAGTAGTATATATCGAGGATAAGTAAGGAAGAAAACAACACCAGTTGGATACCTTTTGAGCTAAATGTAGGCAAGAAACTCTGATGTTAAGTGTGCTTGAGCTAGGAACAGTTCAATGATGGGTGACCCCCTGGGAAGTTCGTGTAGACCCATCAGGATAAGTTGTTCCGGTCCTTCCTATCGCTCAATACGAGATGTTAGCGAGGTACCTGTAGTGCATCCATATATATATATATTGTTTCGCTTTCATTGTTTTAAGTTTTTTTGTGTATGCATGCCAGGATAGTTCTTGTCTTGTGTCTCATTTTTCCCTTCCGTAAGTGCTCCCGTTCGAGTAGTCCGGGTGCTTGGGGGATATCCGGACAAGGGTGCTTACACATTCCCTCAAACAAAGGACCACATCATTGTGGTAATTTTTCAAGCCTCCTCTCAAATGATCCTCCATCCATCTGCTCCATCAAGATCAATTACTCATCTTTATCGTGAGCAAATAACACGTTCGTGAAGTTCTAGAATACCCCCTACCTAAAGAGTTCGCTCTAAATAGAGGTCAACCACAGATCCAATCATGAGCTTAATTGGGACCCACCATCAACTTTTCATATATTTCACATTGGTATAATATTGTTTATTTTGGAGCTAAGTTCTAATAAATTTATTTTTGAATTTTATTCAGAAGGTTTCGTACCAATAAAAATATTGTTCACACTTATATGTCCGTAATTGTCCACATGTCTAGTTGATGTGGAATTTTAGTTTGCACACCAAACACTAATAAATCAGGAAGGTCTCCAAGATTTCTCCTCTTAAATTTGGGCTTATTTTCTTAAAATACAACAATATTCAAAATGATAAAACTCTAAAACGTACTGTCTGAGTGTGTGTGTGTTAAATGAATAATAAATGAGTATATATGTAAAAATTTAAATTTAAATGACGTTATTTATAAACATAAATGGTTTAAAATATTAATTAAATTCATTCAATAAATAAATATAAATGAAAGAAAATAGAATTCGTCAATTCATCATTTAACTACCTAAATGTGGAATGATCAATTGGTCAATGCTATCAAATCAAGATAGCAAATCTTAATTTGACAACTTTAAGTAGATTAAAGACTACGTTTCTTTGAAATAAAAAGACTTAGATAAGGTCAAATCTGTATAAAATAATCAAATATCTTGGGTTTTCTTCACCCCAAGGTACAGAATTTAAAAACCAGTGTAACACGGGGGGTCTCTAATTTTCAAATCCCTTGTTAACAAACCACTATATTTTATGGTAATACATAAATGTGAATGATTTATTCAGAGCCAGTGACTCAAAAGTCAATTTCTTTGTTTCGTTTTTCACCTGGTAAGACACGTGATGAGAAAATTGAAATCAAGACGAACACCAAGGAAGACTCTTGACTTTTATTTTCGGCCAGCAATTAAGTCTGAGTTCCTAAAGAGTATTAAATGGAAGTCTCTCCTTAAAAAGCATCCGATTGGGAAAGAGAGAGAGAGAGGGAGAGGGAGATAGAAGCTCAGAATGAGAAATCTCCAATGTTCTTTGTGGATCTCCACCGTTCTGATCACTCTCTTCCCAATCGCAGCCGCGGCCACCGAAACCATCACGGCGGCGCAGCCTCTCTTCCCCAACAATACCCTAGTTTCTGCCGGGAAAGTTGTGGAACTGGGCTTCTTCTCCCGGGGAAATTCAAACAAATGGTACGTCGGGGTTTGGTATAAGGACAGTGATCCAAGCAGAACCGTCGTCTGGGTTGCTAACAGAGACAACCCACTGACAAACAGCTCGTCCGGGTCGTTGAAAATCGGCGACGATGGAAACCTTTTGCTGGTTGACGAAGCTGCAAATATAGTAGTGTGGTCATCGACGTCGAACCGGACGAGCTCGGCGAACACCGTGGTGCAACTTCTGGATTCGGGCAACTTAGTTGTTCGGAGAGAAAACGACGTCGATCCGGAGAATTATCTGTGGCAAAGCTTTGACTATCCGACGGACTCATTCTTGCCGGGGATGAAGATGGGTTGGGATGCAAAAACTGGGCTTAACAGGTAACTAACTTTAATTTTTAAAAAGTAAATTATGAATAAATCATTGCTTCAATTAAGATTGTTTTCCTCAAGCGTGGAGAGCGAGAACCTCTAGCGCTCACAACTCTTCGCAACAGGTACCTAACTTCGTGGAAGAGAAATGACGATCCATCAACTGGTGACTATTCTTCCAAGCTAGACGTTCATGGATTGCCAGAGCTATACTTGTGGGCCAAAAAAGCAAGAGTGTATAGAACAGGGCCGTGGAACGGATTAGGATTTAGCGGCGTTCCAGAGATGGGTCCCACCTACAACATCAGTTTCACATTTGTAACGGAGAAAGACGAGATTTCATATTCATTTCAGCTGGAAGACAAGTCCCTGAATTCTAGGTTGACTTTGAACCCCATCGGCGTTGTGCAACGCTTCGCTTGGATAATAGGCACAAGCCGGAATCCGACCCTCTTCTGGTACTCGCCGAAAGACCAATGCGACAACTACATGGAATGCGGCGTTTATGGTGTTTGTGACATTAATGCTTCACCGGTCTGTAAATGCATCCAAGGGTTCGGGCCCAAGGATCCACGGGCTTGGAAGATGAGAAATGGGTCTGGTGGCTGCGTAAGGACTACGAAGTTGAGCTGTCATGGAGATGGGTTTTTGCCGTTGAAGAACATGAAGGTGCCGCAGACTTCAACGGTGTTCTCTAACAAAAGCATGAGTTTGTTGGAGTGCAAGCAGGCTTGCATCAGAGATTGCTCGTGCACTGCTTATTCCAATTTGGACATTAGGCAAGGTGGCTCTGGGTGTGTGATGTGGAGCGGTGATCTTCTTGATATGAGGCAGTACGGCGGCGGAGAAGGCGGCCAAGATCTATATGTGAGAGTTTCTGCTGCTGATTTAGGTACGCAGAATCCCTTAACTGCTTAGCCTTAACTTCTTTGTTTAAGCTGATTTTTTTGATTAGTTCAGGCACGAAAAAATGCTCATTATTCATCCTTAGATGTTAAATTAATTTATATACTTTTCGTCTCTAACTTAACAATCACTAAAAACGATGTTAAATTTACATAGTCAATACTGCCACATCGAATGCAATTTTGTTCACCTCCTTTAACGGGGTGAACATGACCCCAGTACTTTGGGGGTCAAATTTAACAGAGGGGACAGCTGATCACTGTTTGGCTGTTCCCCTCTCTGTTAAATTGCACTCCTGCCACATCACTCTTATAATCATTGTCAGCACTGTCATGTGGCCACATATCTTCTTCTCGAGTCTCCTCGCAGAAGCCCTTCAACCTCTCCAACTTCCGCCGCTTCTTTCGCTTATTCTCCGTGTGTTTGCACTCGTTTTCCACTTCGTTTCTCGAGTCTCCTTCCGCGCTAACATGCGCCACTTCCTGGTCCACTTCTTCGGCTGGAAGCTTAAACTTCTCCGCAATATTCTGGGCTTTCTCGGTCAACACATGAGGGTTGACGTTCTCGCCATGGCAAAGCTCTTCAAGCTCGCTGAGAAACCTGTAGCTTTTGCTGTAGCCCGCCATGTTGCTGAAATGCCTGCTCTCCTCTGCAAATTTCTCCTTCACGTCTCAGCGCTTCTTTTAAACCCAACCTCTGCAAGTTTCCTGCACCATCCATTGATGAAATAAAATCAAATCGCCAATCTATCATCATTCATTCTCTGTAACATTAAACTATTCCATCTCTTCACGACGAACAGAAAAGATACAATTATGTACATTCATTAGTATTAATAATTAATTCAGACAGTCACATCTGGAAGTCAGTGAGGATCCAGATGATAAAACCCCCATTGGCATCAGAATTTTAGGTGAAACCCAAAATTTATTGACTACATGGAAGCGACGAATGGACCACAATTATATATACCCAGAAACATGTTCCCAGGTGAAATCAGGAAACCATCTCTCCATGGCAGATCGGATCCTCAACAGCGCAAGAATCTCATCGTGAGACCACGCCGGGATTTGCTCCGATATGGATCTCGCGGTTTGGAGCTGGAAACCTGTCTGGAGCAAGGCGTTTGATTGTTTATCTCATGGTGGTGCAATTGGGGAAGGAGGTGGGCATTGGACTGCTGCTGCAACTGGAGCACCGGTGAGAAGGGAACTGGATCGTTGAAGCCGGGGTGCGCTGCGGCGGATGGCGAGGCGTGAATAAGCGGGAAGGGGAGAGGAAAATAAGAGTGCAGGAGTGATGTGGCTGATGAGGCAAATTTAATATTTCTTTTAACGACTATTAAATTAGAGACGAAAAATATATAAATTAATTTGATCCAGTGATGAATAGTGATAAATAGTGAGTATTTTTTAGTAGAAGTCCTTAAAATTATTTTTTTTATTAATTCAAAGACAAAAAAAATGCATTAACCTTCTTTTAATGTTTTATTGAGTCCAGAGGATTTTTTTTTTTTTTGTTTTGAGTAGAATTTGATTCTTTTGGCCATTGTTAAGTAAATTAACTATATATTTATTTGTTCATTTTAGAAACAGGTGGGAGCATCGGAAACAATAATAATACTAGTAAAACTGGACAAATTGTTATGATCGTCGGCATTGCGGTTGGTGCTGGTGTTTTGCTATTAGTATCAGGCATATGTTTTGTACGACAAAGAAAGAGAATGCAAAGGTCATTGAGAGAAAAGATTCAACGTAGAGGTACCAATGAACTCAACACTATATATCTCTTATTTACACGAGCATGGATTTGCAACAATCTAGCTTTCTCACACTCATTATCAACTTTAGGTTTTCGTAGAAGAAATCAAGATATGTTAATGAGTGAAGGGGTCATAGCAAGCAACGGAGAGTATTCCAATGAGAGCGCATCAGATGAACTAGAGCTACCATTGTTCGATTTGGACATCATAGCAATGGCGACAAACAATTTTAGCGATGAAAGTCAGCTCGGAGAAGGTGGTTTCGGCATTGTTTACAAGGTAAGTTCACTGCCAACATGGTAAATAAAAACAGCATATATATCTTTGTAATACTACGTGGGGATTGACTATATAAATTATAACTTTCTAAAGTAATTTGTATATATGATCTTATCTTTTGTAAGACTAACTTAGATCACATCTAACTTATGACAATGCTTTGAATAAAAATACTAGGGTATGTTACCGGATGGGCAGAGAATAGCGGTGAAGAGACTGTCAAAGAATTCTGGGCAAGGGACAAAGGAGTTCAAGAACGAGGTTCGATTGATTGCAAGGTTGCAGCATAGGAACCTTGTGCGCCTGCTCGATTGCTGCATAGACATGGAAGAGAAGATGTTGATATATGAATACATGGAAAACAAAAGCCTGGATCTTATTTTATTCAGTGAGTCCCTGGTTGCCTTTCAATATACTCATAGAACCAGAAATAGTGGAATTTATCTGCACGTGATTATGAATTGGGAAGTGAAAATCTTGCAGATGAAGAGAAATGCTCATTGCTAGATTGGCAAAGGCGCTTTAACATCATCAGTGGGATTGCTCGAGGGCTTCTCTACCTTCATCAAGATTCGAGATTTAGGATCATTCACAGAGACCTTAAAGCAAGTAACATTTTGCTTGATAAAGAAATGAATCCAAAAATATCAGATTTTGGCCTGGCGAGAATTTTTGGTAATGACCAGACTGAAGCAAATACAAAAAGAGTCGTCGGAACATAGTAAGAATAATTCAACTCGCACTCAAGATTTTTTTTTCCCCCTTAATAATTGAAGAGAAAAAAAACAACCAGGAGACTTAAAATATTAATATAGAAAACTTCTTTAAAACTGAAGAACAACCAAGAGACTTAAAATTGCACTTTATAATCTTCACTAGAATCAATGAAGGCTCAAGATCTAATTTCAAGTTAATAATGGATGCACAACTCGATTCCAGTAGATAAGAACTAGGAAAATGGGAAAACTTCACCCACGATAGAGAATACTGTTTTGACACCGAAATCTGGATTTAGAGTACTTTGATGATCAATCCACTGTAGAAATTGAAAAACCATGTGCTAGCTACGGTCTCACCAAAAATCAGCCAAATTTGACCTAGAATTCTTCGACAGTCTGTTCAAAGCTATAGGAAGGAAACCCAAAAAACCCAGCAATGCTTGTAGCAAATACTGAGTTTTGCCTATATGTGAATGTGCAGTGGATACATGTCCCCAGAATATGCGATGGACGGACTTGTTTCAATAAAATCAGATGTTTTTAGTTTCGGTGTACTGGTGCTCGAGATAATAACTGGCAAGAAGAACAGAGGATTTTACAATACCGAGGATGATCTTAATCTTCTTGGACATGTAAGTGTGGAACCTTCGCATTTCATCCTTTGTGATAAAAATGCATTGAATGGGTGTTGGTGCAGGTATGGAGGCGATGGAGAGAAGGAGAAGTGCTAGAACTAGTCAATCCTGCAACGAGGGATTCGTATTCGCCATACGAGGCGGCTCGGTGCCTACAAGTGGGGCTCTTGTGCGTGCAGGAGCGAGCAGAAGACAGACCATCTATGTCAGCTGTGGTGCTGATGCTGAGCAGTGAAAATGCTTCGTTGGCTCAGCCAAAACAGCCTGGTTTTTGCCTGGGAAGGAACCCTTTGGAAACAAATTCATTGTCCAGCAAGCAAGACGAGTCATGCACTGTGAACCAAGTCACAGTTACGATGATCGACGGTCGATAGCAGCCGACTGGTGAACTTAAGACTCCTCGAAAGAGTAAGGATTTTCTGAGTAAATATTTATATATTTTCCCTGCTTCCTCTTTTTTTTTGTTGTTGAAGATTTACAAATATAGGCTATTGATTCAAGTAAGATTAGTTCAGTAAATAACAATTCAAGGCTATTGGGATACAGGTAATAAAAGAAAAGAGTCAAAATGCCAAAGAAGGTTGTCGCCCGACAGACTGAGAGATTAGGTCTCTTGAAGACTCTCCCGTAAAGCAATCCCGCAAAGGCAGGAAATAAGTCCCGAGAGACCTGGAGGTCTTCCAGATACTCTTCCGTGGGGTTTTCCCAATGAAGAAGTGCAAATAGATAACGTTGAAAATCTTTCTAATAATCTCACAAAAGATAAGGCTTATCCATAAGAGTCCAAATCCTTGTCTAAGTCCAAATCCTTGTCAATATCGAAATACCAGGTATGCTTACCACAAACTCCTAACTTCCTCTATAAATAGGACAACCTTCATTCTTTAAAGGTCAGTCACTACTACCCAAAAGAAAAAACTCTGCTAACTCTTTTGAATATGAAAATCTAACTTAAACATTAAAACGTTTGCGCGGAGAATGTCCTACACTCTCTAATTGCCTTCTTTTTTCGCAAAATCTTGAGAACTAGGAGATGATTTCTTTAATATCTAAATGTATTGTTGTATCTAACTAACAACAATTGATATCATCTATGGGAATCTATCAAGAAGCCAATTAAAAAACTCTTGGTGATTGTTTCAACCCATATAGAGCTTTGTTTAACTTGCATGCCACATCTTTTTCTTTTATTGAATTCAATCTTGATGGTACTTCCATATAGATTTCTTCCTCCAGATCTCCATGTAGAAAGGTATTTTTCATATTAAATTTTTGTAATTTCCAACTAAAGTTAGCTGCTAGGGGCAACAATATCCTTATGATATTCATTTTTGTAAATAAAGCAAATGTTTCTAGATAATCCGCACCATAGGTTTGTGTATAACCCTTAACAACCAATCTTGCTTTATATCTTTCTAATGACTTATTTGAGTTATATTTAATTGTGAATATCCACTATTATGATCTAGGGGTAGATTAGTCATTGGAAAACTATTGTAACTAACTAGTGGTTAAGTAGTTAGAATAATACAACTACTTCAGCTGGCAGTTAAACACCTAGTGGGAAGCAATTTCCTTTAAACAAGGTTGTTGTAGAATGGGTTGGACATCTTATGGAATAACAGAAGCAATCTGTTCTCTCTGGTCTATCTTTTTCTTTCTTTCTCATTCACTCTCATTCTATCTCTCTCTCCCTCCCTTATTCTATCAATTTTTCCTACATTTAATTCCTTTTCGAAATTCAATTCGAATTCCTTCAATTGTTCAAGCCCAAATCTGAGGGATTGACAAGTGGTATCAACGCTAGCAATCTTGGCAGTCGACGTAGAGGGGATCCATTTCGAAGTGGTGTGGCAGACCCAGGTGATCGCGATTGGAACGGAGCTCAAGCCAAGGCAGTGCGGCAAACCCAGGGCAGACGTAACTAAAGTGGGGTTCACAACGCTGGAATTGGGTTCGAATCTTGAAGGCAAAGCAGTGCAGGGAATTGAATTCCAGCGATCTTGGGTTGAAAATTGAAGACGACGCAGGTTAGAAGAAACAGGCGTGAAGTGGAAATTGTGATCGGTGCGAAAATTGGAAGTTCGGCAATACTGGTTCGTTGCTTGAAGGCGAAGCAGACAAGGTGAATTCCTTCAATTATTCTAGTGATCCATTCTTGCTAATCGAGAGTGACCTAGGACCGATTCAGGTCGTACGGGGTGGACGACCAACTTGGGGGCGGGGGGGAGGGGGGGTTCAATTTGGGGGTTCGATTCTAAGACAGTAGTGGATCGCGATGGACGACGGAGGATTTCCGCAGACAGTGACGATCGAAAGTGGCGGGCAGAAGCTATTTCGGTGCGATCAGGCGTGGGCGACGCAATGCAATCAAGAAAAAAAAAATCAAGATCGTGAATTCCGACCATTGGTCGGTGAGTGGATTAGAAGAAGGCGCTGGCATGGGCGACGTGGTATCACAAGCGATCAAAGGGGAGTTTAAAAGCGAAATTGGCTAAGAAGACAGTAGCGTTCAAGCAACGGTTCAAGGCAAGGAAGAACAACCTAATACCATGGCGGAAGGCACCCGACTGAAGCAACTCGAGAATCGCATGGAGGCTTTGGAAGTTGACATGTCGCACATGCAGGAGGATGAGGCAACCATGAAGATTCAGAGCAGGGAGGATATGGCAACCATTAAGGACAGCATACACGAGTTGGAGAAGGGCTAAGAAAGGGCATATCACTATTGGCAAAAGATCGACAGCATGTTTAACATGTTGTCCGCCCTGCCACAATCCTGTATACCAGCGGATTTCCCTCTAAGAACGGGTCCTGAACCGATCTTGGACCAGGATGGCATTTTGCCTAGGTCGGATGGAAGGTGGGAAGCTGAAGATAGGCTTAAGTGGGAGAGGGAAAACCAAGTGAGGGGTACTACTTCAATTGTTAACCGTACACCTATGCCTCGATTGGAAATTCCAATGTTTGAGGGGTTAAACCAAAGTGGTGGATCCGCCGTTATGAGGAGAAGAATGTATCATTTGTGGCCGCGTATCTCAATGATACTCATGGTATCAAGGTTGGTAGCAAGCTGAGGGTGGATTAGTAACTTGGCCTGAATTTTTTGGAAGAGTTGTGGGTCGGTTTGGTGAGAAAAGTATGGCGGACGTGGTTGAAGAATTTACCAAATTGAGGCAAGAGGGGTCGGTTGAAGACTATCAAGAGAAGTTTGAAGAGTTGTGGGATTTTCTTAGGTTTTAATACTTATTTAATTAAATATGGTGATTATGATGCTTTGAGACTTAAAATTGAAGTGACTTGTGCAAATTCTGAGGTTGGCACGCAAGTCGAGGCAATGCATGAATTTCGAGGCAAGGCATGAATATCGATGTATCTCGATAAACTTGAGAAGGCAAGTGTATTTCTATAAGTTTTGTATGGTTATAAGTGATATACCCTTAAGTAGGTACTTGGTACCACGTAAGTGGTTTGTGTTCAAACCCCGATTCTCGTGAATGTTTTCATCATATTGACATGCTCTGATATGTTTCCATCATATAGACTGCATACATGACATGACTATGAAACACATATGTACAAGTTAATATCATTGATCACGCGCATTTTGTTCGTTTAGGAGTATGAACTAGCACTGCTATTTTACCAAGGGTGCCCCCATACATCACAACTTCGAAAGAAATGGCCGTAAAAATGGTGAGTAGCATGAATGATGCAGTTGACCCCTACGATGAAGTAAGACATTACAAACATGCATGATAAAATATTTTGTACCCTTACCTAGATGATTCATCATCTAAATTGAGTTTTGTCCCTGGAATATTCAAACGTTCCAAATGAAGAGTATAGCAGAGACGAGAATGAATGAGGCATGAAATGACATTTAGCAAAGTGCACGATGAATTGAGTGATGAATGACATGTATGCAATGTAGCCATATATTTAAGTTATGCTATTTTGAATTCTAAATGTTTTGAGAAATGATGATATTTAACAATTTGGTTAATGATGATATAAAACCCTATTTAGGGTTAATGTTAGTTGAGAACTTATGTTATGTATTAAGTTATGTTGAGGAGCGATGATGTAAGAACTGATTTATGATTAATGTTAATATTAATATATCATGTTCGATCCGCATTTAATGTGTATAATGATTCTCTTTCAAGAAAAGTGTTTGAAAATTTTGGGATAGATATGATATGGTTTAGCATTAGGTTTTGAAAAGAAAAATTTATTATCCTAGAATTGTCCTAAGTTATAACGCGTCTGAGAAAGACGAGGCATTACAGAAGCGATTTGCAACAAGTATGCAATGGAAACGAACATTCAACCTTCGCTTTATCAACCATTGGAAGGAAATCAAGTGCATGTTAATTCTAAAGTTTATCCCAACTTGGATGCAACTAAATCAATTACTATAGAGTAGAGACGGAAGTTGGGATTATGTTACAAATGTGGAGATAAATTCAGTTCCAGCCACCGATGCCAAAAAGAGTTCCTCAGCATGAATGAAAAAGAGGACAAAAACGAAAAAAAAGAACCCGTAGGAATTGGGTAACGAAGAAGGCACAACAGTTCTAAATTCTTGGGGACAAGAATTTTCTGAAGGAGAGGAGAATTGTTATAACCCAAGCATAGATTAGTCATTGGGAAACTATTGTAACTAACTAATGGTTAAGTAGTTATAATAATACAACTATGTTATTACTAGGCTTCACTGGTTTAGATTTCTTTGAAGTAAATTAAGCCTCTCACCCACTCACGCATTTAAACTTAATAACAAAATTAATGCAATCAACAGAAACAAATGAACAGAACAATGAAAGAAACGCAAACCACATAATAAAGATAGATCTTTATCCTGATTCGAACTATCCAATATGGATAAGGATAACCCTGCATCCAACCTTCAAACACTCAAGAGTAGTCTTGATTTATTTAGAAATTGATCAATACAACAGTCTCTCCGCAACTGAGTACACACTCTATTTTCTCCCAAGATTACAAAGCACTATCGATTATCTAGCCTTTCCTCTCAGAGAATACATATGCACTCGGCAAACTTTCATACTTCAAATGAATCCTTTTTCCTTCTATTTATAGCAGAAGGCAGACACCCCAATACAACTAATCGGATTTAGATAATTCTGGTTTAAACCCCCTTCCCCCAACTTAAATTAATTACAGTTGAACCACCGCCTATCTAATTAGTCACTTGAGATACTTGATTGCTTCCACTTGGATATAAGACTTAACTCTAGGCAAACTGATTCATAAACTACTTTAGCTGGCAATTAAACACCTAGCGGGAAGCAATTGCCTTTAAATAAGGCTATTATCGATTGGGTTGGACATCTTATGGAATAACAAAAGCTATCTCTTGTCTCTTGTCTCTCGTCTATCTTTTTCTCTCTTTCTCATTCTCACTCGTTCTCCCTTCCTTATTCTATCTGTTCTTCCAACATTCAATTCCTTGTCGGAATTCAATTCGAATTCCTTTAGTTGTTCAAGCCCCAATCTGACGGCTTGACATCCACCCCACTGACTTCTTCCCTTTAGGTAGCCGTACTAGATCTCATGTCCTATTCTTTTCAAGCGTCTGCATCTCTACCCTCATAGCATCCCTCCAATTCTCATTGCTTAAAGCCCCAGATACTATTTTTGGTATGGGAATTGAGCTAATGTTAGAAAGGTTTTATGACTAGGAGACAAATTTTTATAGAAAGTGAATAGGTGCATGGGGTGTTTTGTGCACGTTCTAATTCCATTGTGAGTAGCAATAGGTAGGTCACTATCACTTGAGTTAGATATATCAGCAATAGGTTCAATTCCATTAGGAGGGATGGAAGTAGAAGTGATTACCTCATTATGCTCAACGTCAAGACCAGGTGTTGATTCAGATGCTTGAACATGTGTTAAATGAGAAGTTGATCTCTTTCTTCTTGAGTTTAGACTTCTGAACCGAAACTTCTTGTATCTGTTCTTGAGTTTTGGATGCAAGTTGTAAGGATGCAACAGTAGGTTGTATGTGTTGAACACGAGAAGAAAATGAAGACAGAAACTCAAGAAGAAATAGATCTCTATCATTTTCCTCAATTATTGAGGTTTCCCCTTGAAGTGAATTCTAAACAAAATATTGATTTTGTTAAGCAAATGTAATATCCATTGATATAAAGAATTTTTGAATTGGTGGATGAAAACATTTATACCCATTTTGAGTAAGTGAATGTCCCACAAAAATACATCTAAGAGCTCTAGGATCAAGTTTTATCCTTTGTTGAGAGTGTAAATGAACAAATGCTACACACCTAAATATTCTAGATATAAAACCATTAGATATTAAAACTTGTGGAAAGAATTGAGACAGCAATTGGAGAGGACTTTGAGAATTTAGATTGGTTTATAAGATGAGTAGCAATTAAGATGGCTTTCCCTAATATTGTTTTGGAACATTCCTTTGAAATAGGAGAGCAATCAAGTTTTATTGATTTTGTTTGGGACTTTCAAGTCCTCTCCCCCTAGTGTACCTCTCGCCAACTACAAAGCTCTTCGAAGGCAGCATGAAGAGAGTGTGCAAGCTCTCAAGGGGGATGGTACGTTTACCGCAGAATATCATACCTCAAGGGGGCATTTGGTACAAGAGAAATTTTAAGATTCCTAAAAATGTTAAGTTGAAAATCTGTATTCTCATGTTTGGTATAACTTTTTTATAAAAAGAATCCTGAAAAATAGGTTTCCTGAGAATGATTTTTAAACAATTTTTCCACAAAAATATTTCCATGGGGGACTTGGAATCCAAGTTTCCCATGGTCTTGGGAATGTTTTTAATAAAGAAAAAGACTAAAACACCCCTTACTCTTTTATAACCCCATACAAATATTATATATATATATTATATATTTATATTAAATATAAAAATATATATTATATTATATTTATATTATTTACAACAACAACAACATATCCAGCCGTTATCCCACTATGTGGGGTTGGCTACATGAATTCTAGACTTCTATGTGGGTTACATCCCAACAGATAGTTTGTCTAGAATTCATATTTGGATCCGACTAGGTTTTACGCTGGCTGTCGGCTACCTAACGCAACCCTCCTCCTTTATCCGGGCTTGGGACCGGCAGTGGATAATATCCCCTGACGGAGTAATGATGAAATGAAGTTTGAACACCATTTTCACATGGAGAAATTTCATGAGATGGTGGTGAATGAAGATAATATATTTATATTATTTATTATAAAATATTATATATATAAATTAAAGTAGATATTCATACAAACAAATATATTATGTATGTATATTATATACACACAAGTATATATATACATAATGTAAAAAAAATGATATTTTTTTTTTACTTTCTAAAGATGTTATGAGTCCTAATATTTTATATAGTAGAAGGAATTTTTTTTTTAAATAAAAATCAAATAAGGGTAATTTTGAAAAAAGAACATGAATTTCCAAGAATGTTACATTTAAACCAAATATAGGAATGTAAAATTCCCCCAAAAAAAAAATACTCAATATTCCTAAAAATGTTTAAAACTAACCAAACATAAAATTGCATAAATCCTGATAATCAAAGATTTCCAAAAACATTCTCAAAAATCATAAATTCCAAAAATTTAAAAATTTCTCTCATACCAAATGCCTCCTAAAAGATATTTCTGTCAAGCACTCAAAAGGGGAGATTTGTTAAACTCAAGCATCCTTTTATTCGTGATTTAGTTAACAAAGGAGAAATTTGATTGGAGTTTATCAAGACAAATGAGCAACCTGCAAATGTATTCACCTAAGCCGTAAAAAAGGAAAGACTTGAATGGTTCAAGGAGCAACTGAAAATTACAAATTAAAAGCGATTATTGGAAATGTAATTTGCAATTTTTCAGAAGCATTAAAGATGTAGATAAATAAGAATGACTCTTTGATTCTGAATAAGGAAGCTTAAATGTCTTTCTAGAATTTTCTAAAATCAAGTATAAAAGAAATACATTTGGTTCAATATTAATTAATGAAATATCGGCCTAAAAATTCAAGAAAAACAACTCTCTAATGTGCAACTCTGCAAAACCATCGACTTATTCTTCTTTTTCTTCATTCTAAACCCATCAGAAATATTCTAGTACTACAACAATATTTTTTTAAGAAAAATCTAACTTATAATGACGTAATAAACAAGAAGATACTCAGAATTTACTACATTCGGCTGGCCTTCTCGTAACATCATTACTTTTAACTTGCAAGCTTAATTTAAAAGAAATAAATTGAGAAAGACCACATAAAGCCGACCATGTGAACATAATGGTCAACTCGATATGTTGTTCCAACATGTGAATGATTGCTCAATAGGATATGTATATAGATCTTAACTAATAAAAACCAGCAACAACTTTTAGCAGGCTAAGATGTCCAGAATACGCTCATTAGGGGCTGAATTTTGCAATCCAGAGAATTGAAAATGGTTTAGTCACACTCAGCGACTGAGTCAACTCCCTTTGCTGACAGGCATTACCTTAAGAGTTAAGAATATGATTGAGAAATTTGAAATCAAAATTAAAAACCAGGGAAGACTATGGACTTTCATGCTCATGCTTACAAGTGGGTACCGCTCTCTCCGGTAAGACATAGACACTTCAACAACCCCTTGATCAGTTGGT
This sequence comes from Diospyros kaki, assembly GCA_036245055.1. Lineage (NCBI taxonomy): Eukaryota > Viridiplantae > Streptophyta > Magnoliopsida > Ericales > Ebenaceae > Diospyros > Diospyros kaki. The sequence continues at coordinate 2,289,297 of BSEG01000005.1, read as the reverse complement.
GAGAAGACGATTTCTTGTGCGTGGAAGAAGGTTCCGCCAGCTTAGTTTGAATTGAAGTTTTGCTTTTTATCAGATAAAATTCTGATAGAACGTCATCGTTTTATCAGAAAGACAAATTGAACATATATTAAATTGCAACTTGGTTTCTGAAAACAAAGCTAAGAAACACCATGCGAGGTTGACCATGTAAACCTCAAACAATGGGAATATTAGAACGTTTAAGTCAGTCTATAATTTGTTGTTTCTAACATGACATGCAATGCATGCTGAAAAGAGTAGTCTTTCTTCTCCTCCAACAATTCATCACTTATGGCGGCTCTTAAACGTCTAGAAGAGTATCGAATTAGAGTCCATCCTTGAAATATCAGATTGGCCAGAGAGAGAGAGAGAGAGAGAGAGAATGAGAAATACCCAGTGCTTTTTGTGGCTCTCCACCGCTCTGATCACTCTCTTCCCAACCGCCGCCGTGGCCATTGAAACCATCACCGCAACGCAGCCTCTCTACCCCAACCAAACCATAGTCTCTGCTGGGGAAGTTGTGCAACTGGGCTTCTTCTCCCCGGGAAATTCAAACAAATGGTACATCGGGGTTTGGTATAAGGACAGTGATCCAGACAGAACCGTCGTCTGGGTTGCTAACAGAGACAACCCATTGATAAACAGCTCGTCCGGGTCGTTGAAAATTGGCGACGATGGAAACCTTTTGCTGGTTGACGAAGCTGCAAATATAGTAGTGTGGTCATCGACGTCGAACCAGACGAGCTCGGCTAACACCGTGGCGCAGCTTCTGGATTCGGGCAACTTAGTTGTTCGGAGAGAAAACGACGTCGATCCGGAGAATTATCTGTGGCAAAGCTTTGACTATCCGACAGACACTTTTTTGCCCGGGATGAAGCTCGGTTGGGATGCCAAAAGTGGGCTTAACAGGTACCTAGCTTCTATTTATGATAAAAAAGAGAAGGTACTAAAAACCAACTAGTGTTAGTTTATGTATATGAATACGCATATACGCGTTCTATATGCACATATATATATATATAAAAAAAAAAGCCTTAGCAGGTGTTTAGCTTTTCGATTTGACCACTTATAAGCTATTCATTTACCTTATAAGCTGACAAACTTATTTTGTTAAGTGTTTGGTAAACACTCAAGAACTTAAACACTTTTAAGCTTAAAAGCTTCTTCATCAGCATTTTGAAAAAACTTCTACCCCATCTTTTCCAAAAATGCTGTGAATAGCTTATTGCGTTAAATGTCTACTTTACCCTCAAATAAAATACATAATTCCAACCATATCTCTATCTTCATCCTCTACATTCACTGCCACCGCCATCGCCAGACCCATCTTCGGCCGCCGCTACTGTCGTCGGTCACCATCACCATTGATGTTGCCCCAGCCATTCGCCCCTCGTAGTCGCCTCAATCGTTCGCCTCTCACCGTCACCCTAGCCATCGCAGTTGCCCCAGCCCCAACCTCTCGTCATCGCTGTCACCCCACCGCCTCCTCCGTTCATTACTCTTCTGTTCTATATATATATATATATCATATATATTACGTATATACATATATATATTTGATATTTTTATTAAAATTAATATTTTTATAAATTTTATTTACATTTTTCAACACCATGTCTATTTTGATCTTTTTGTCAAGTTTAAATAGTTTATCAATTATTTCAAACTAAACATATAATTATTAATTGACGGCTTAAAAGCACATTTATCCAAACACATTATCAATTTAAAAGTTATCCAATTTTTAAGTTAAACGCTAAACAGTTTAAAAGCTATAACAAAAAAGGGTAAGCCAAACGCCCTCTAAAATTCACATGTTTAACAAAAAATCCATGAAAAATCCAATGATTCTGCATCTTTGATTTCTCTTCCACAAACATACGCGCTGATTTTGTATATATGAGCCTGATAATATGTGCCCGTGCATGCGTAGAGCTATTTTTTGCATCAAAATAGCTATTTAGGTTTTGGAAGTGAGAGCTGAGAGCAAGATTCTATAAAGATGACAATTCTGCATAACAGGTACTTAACTTCGTGGAAGAGAATTGACGATCCATCCACCGGCGACTATCATTTCAAGATGGACGTTGATGGACTGCCGGAGTTTTTCTTGTGGGATAAACAAGCAATAAATTACAGAAACGGGCCGTGGAACGGATTAAGGTTTAGCGGCGTTCCAGAGATGAATGCCACTTACAACATCACTTTCACATTTGTGCTAGAGAAAGACGAGGTTTCATATTCTTTTGGGCTAAAAGATAAGTCCCTGAATTCCAGGGTGACTATGAGTTCACTCGGTGTTCTACAGCGCTACACTTGGATTGGAAGTAGCCAGAATTTGGACCTCTTCTGGTACTCACCAAAAGACCAATGCGACAACTACATGGAATGCGGCGTTTATGGTATTTGTGACATTAACGCTTCGCCGGTCTGTAAATGCATCCAAGGGTTCGAGCCCAAGGATCTGCAGGCTTGGAAAATGAGAAATGGGTCTAGTGGGTGCGTTAGGACATCGGAGCTAACCTGCCATGGAGATGGGTTTTGGCAGTTGAAGAACGTGAAGCTGCCTGAGACTTCGACAGTGGTTTTTAACAGGACCATAAGTCTGTCAGAGTGTCGGCAAGCTTGCCTGAGAAATTGTACGTGCACTGCCTATGCCAATTTGGACATTAGGGAAGGTGGCTCCGGGTGTGTGATGTGGAGCGGTGATCTTCTTGATATGCGGCAGTTCGCCGTCGGGGAAGGCGGCCAAGATCTATATGTAAGAGTTTTTGCCCCTGATTTAGGTACGTTGAATTGGTTTCCTTAATTTCTTCACTTCCAGTTCCACATTTCATTGAGTTTTGTGGTAAATATTTTTTACGTTTGTTGGATACCACACTATATAGGAATTCGGTTAAGGAAGAAGTGCCGTTTGGGTTCCCCTTTTCTGAGAATACCATGCCACAGAATTAACAATAATTATCTTCTTATTCGTTTCAGTAGGAGGTAAAACCGGACAACCCGTTAAGATTGTCGGCATTGCAGTTGGTGCTGGTGTTTTCATACTGGCATTAGGCATATGTTCTGTACGGCAGAGAAAGATAATACAAAAGACAGTGAGAGAAAAGATTCAACAGAGAGGTACCAATGAACTCGATACTATATATCTCATACTTAACAAAGCAAAATTTGCGGCATTCAAATTTTCTCTCCCTCACTATCAAATTTAGGTAGACAAGGAAGAAGTCAACATATCAAAGTGAACATAAGAGTATACTGTGATAAGAGCGCATCAGATGAACTAGAGCTACCATTGTTTGACTTCCCTACCATAGCAATGGCAACAGACAATTTCTGCAATGAAAATGTGCTAGGGCAAGGTGGTTTCGGCATTGTTTACAGAGTAAGTTAAATTGCCAACACGGTAAATAACAGCAGCATATAAGTCTTTATTTCATTACGTAGGATTAGCAATATGAATTCTGACTCTTTAGTTATTTCTATTTATGATCTTATCTTCTATAAGATTCTTATAACTTATTCATGTCTAACTGACAAAAATGCTTTCGTTGGAATACCAGGGTATGTTACCAGAAGGCCAGAAAATAGCAGTGAAGAGACTGTCAAATAATTCTGGTCAAGGGACAAACGAATTCAAGAACGAGGTCCAATTGATTGCAAGGCTGCAGCATAGAAACCTTGTACGCCTGCTCGGTTGCTGCGTAGAGATGGAAGAAAAGATATTGATATATGAATACATGGAAAACAAAAGCCTAGACTTCATTTTATTCGGTGAGTCCCTGACTCACTCTCTTTATACCTTTAGAACCAGAAATGACAGATTTACTGTGCATGTTTTAAGAGTTGGGAAGTGAAAATCTTGCAGACAAAGAGAAATGTCCATTGCTGGATTGGCAAAGGCGCTTTAGCATCATCTGTGGGATTGCTCGAGGGCTTCTCTATCTTCACCAAGACTCGAGATTTAGGATCATTCACAGAGACCTCAAAGCAAGTAACATATTACTTGACAGAGAAATGAACCCGAAAATATCAGATTTTGGCATGGCAAGGATTTTTGGAAGTGATCAGACAGAAGCAAATACAAGAAGAGTTGTAGGAACATAGTAAGTACAATCCCACTTGCTCTCGGGGTTTTCCAATTGATGGGAAAAGAGAAAAAGAACAACAGTAACATATAAAAGCAAGCACAATCAGACACTTACACACAAAAATCAATGCAGAAAACCTCTTTGAAAGCTGACTAAGAAAAACCACAGGACCTGAAATTTCACTTTATAACCTTCACTATAATCAATGAAGGTGCAGAACCTACTCCCAACTCAATAACGGGTACACAACCTGATTCCAAGAAACAAAGTAAAACAACTACAAAAATTGGCAAACTGCAACCAAAACAGAGGATGCGATTCTGACACCAAACTCTAAGTTTAGAGAACTTTGATGATTAAATCCACTAAAAAAATTGGAATCCCATATGTTAGCTATGTTGCGGCCAAAACTCAGCCAAATTTGACCACAAATGACCTTGCAAGTTGCCTTGAACAAAACAACTGCAACGAACTTGCCTTAATTTTTCTATATCAAATTTCAGCCACGCTTTTGTTGAATACAGCTAAGCATAGAAAACCCTGATCCCTACAATTAAAGGGATAATGGACTTCATAATTTTGTCAAACAAAATAACCCATAAACCCTTAAAAGTTAAAATGGACTCATAACATAATAAAAAGTTTTCAATTTTCTTCATATAGGAAGGGAACCCAAAAACCCCCAAAACTACTTGTAGAAAATACTAAGATCTCGCTATGTGTGAATATGCAGTGGATATATGTCTCCAGAATATGCAATGGATGGGCTTTTCTCAGTGAAATCCGATGTTTTCAGCTTCGGTGTACTGGTTTTGGAGATAGTAACTGGCAAGAAGAACAGAGGATTCTATAATGCCGACCGTGATCTTAATCTTCTCGGATATGTAAGTATCGGAACCTTTCATTTCTTCATTTTGTGATAAAAATGCACTGAAATGATGCTGGTGCAGGCATGGAGGCTGTGGAGAGAAGGTAAAGGGCTGGAACTTATTGATCCTGCAGTGAGGGATTTGTATTCACCATACGAGGTGGCTCGAACCATACAAGTGGGACTATTGTGCGTGCAGGAGCGAGCAGAAGACAGGCCATCCATGTCAACTGTGGTGTTGATGCTGAGCAGTGAAAATGCTTCATTGGCTCAGCCAAAACACCCTGGCTTTTGCTTAGGAAGGAACCTTTTGGAAAATGACTTGTTGTCCAACAAGCAAGACAAGTCGGGCAGTGTGAACCAAGTCACAATTACGATAACTGAAGGCCGATAACGGCTGGCCAACAGACTTAAGGACCAGTGTTATTAAAAGCGTGCCTAGGTGCAAGGTGCACCTTGGGCACCTGGAATGCTTCCAGGCAGGCGTAAACCATCAAGGTGCGCCCAAGTGCACCTAGGCCCAAGGCGTCTTGGTCTTAGGTGCGCCTGGGCTTTTTTAACTGTTTTTTAGGATTTTTATTTTATTGTTTATTAATTTATTTAACTTTTTACTGTTTAGGATTTAAATTTATTAGTTCAACTACAAATTTGACAATGAGTAAAAAGGCTACTACTTCAAATGCTCCAACTGAATTTAAACTAGATGAAGATGGAGAGGGAGATGATGTGGACGAAGATATTAGAGACGATACTTCTAATAATGAAAATATGGAAATGTTTGATCTTGATGATGAAGATGAGTTTTAGATTATTTAAAATGCATAATTAGTTAATATTGATTAAGATTTAAGATCTATAAATTGTTTAAAATTTAATTTAAGTTGACTGAAAGACTTTTAGATAGCATCTTTTGGCATTTTTTATTGTTCTTTTCATTAGTATATGTTGAATTTTTTAATTTCTTTGATAAAATACTTGTGAATATGCTATTAGGAGTTAAAACCTATTTTATACCTTATTTTTCAACTAGGATATATGTTTTTTTTTTTTTTTTACTTAACATGTGCCTAGTTCTATCAGGTACGCGCCTCGCCTTACACCTTAGGTTCCAACACCCTTTTGCGCCTTAGTGTGTCTTTGGCCTTTAATAACACTACTTAAGACTCCTCCAGGCTATGTAAGGATTGAGATTTTCTGGGTATACATATACTTCCATTGCTTCTCTTTTTCCCCCCCCCCCCCTTTTTTTTTTTTTGAAACAGTTGAGGCACGACAAGGGTCAAAGATAAGATCCTCCGTTTATGCAACCAGCTATAAAGCTGCTTGCACTTCTTTGAAACTTCGCTTTATTACACCCAATTCAAAATGATCACACTTAGTGAATCAATTTCTTTCGGATAGGCATTTAGTTTACCAAACAAAACAGGGAAGAATATTGTCACTTTCATGCCAATGCTTCCAAGGCTGATCTTCCCAGTTTGACAACTTGACAAGTGGCCCAGGTCTCTCTAGTAATAGACTCCTCTGCAACTCCAAATAATAGAACAATAAGACAGGCATTGTAAGTTGGACAAAATCAATTTATCCATACTGAATATCTAATAGCACGAATTCATCATCATCATCATCACAAGAGTTACATGAGTTCTAGCTCTATCGTGTCTATCAATATCTAATCTCACACAGCATGGAGATAAAACTCTGACATAAGTAAAAGGATTTCGAAACCACAAAAGTACAACTGAAGAAAATAAACAAACATGTTAATGAGAACAAGAATTTGCAACTTCTAATCCGAAACATACCTTTTTCAATTGATTCATCACATTGGAAATTTCGCTGCAACGTGCCAAGCTCAAGTAAACCTCCATTCGCTGTTTCAAATCTTCACAACCGCAGACGTCGAGCAAGAAGCCTGCAAAGCTGAAAATATAGAAACCGCATTGCTATCCTCTTAACCACGCAACGCCATGGCCCAGACCGAGCCACTCCTCCCCCGCCGCGGAGGTTCCAGGCACCGCTGCGCTTTGTCAAACCCAACCCCACCAGCTCTCCCTCTTCCCATTCCTCATTTCCGCATCTTATCCGACGAATCTGAGCGGAATGAGGCCAGAGTTTGAATCAGGAAATTGAGAGTTAAAACGGAGAGGCATTTTGCCAATGACTTGAGGGACTCTCCTTGTCGATCCGAGGAAAGGGTGTCACTGAAGGCGATGACGAATTGACGGTACGGAGAGTTGAAGAAATTAGGGTTTCAAAGAGTAAGTCATTTTTACATTTTGTTATTTCTGTTTTTTCGTTTTTTTATTTTTTTATTAGTTCAATTTTTCATAAATTTATTTAATTCGATTTAATTTTTTACACAAATTTAATCTGTATAATTTTAATAATTCAGTCAGTTTGATAATTGAACTGACTGAATGATTATTCTTAATTTCAGATATTATTTTAGATAACATCTCTAAAATAATTTTATTTTCTATTGGACTTGATCCAGGTTCGATTTCTTTCTTGTCGGATTCAAGAGCTTCCCATTCAATCTCATATTTGTTTAGGTAAATTACTATTTGCTCCGTTGGATGAATTTATTATCATATTTTTGTATTTTGGGTATATTTTTATTATTTTTTATATTTTAGTTTTGTTAATATCTGTTTTATAAAATTTAAATGAAGATTATACAGCTCATCTTTATTAACAAAACGTATAAGATAAATTACAAATTTTCCTTGCGGTTACTTAAAATTCGTGATCGCATTCCTTTATCTTGAATGTATCCTCGATCGTTATTTCCCTACATTTTAATTCCATCCGTATCTTTTAATGGAAAATAAGAAAAGATTATATATATGATTAATATAATTTTATATAATTGTATGATAATTATGTATCTATAACATGTTTAAATTTATTGCACCATTCTTTAATATAATATTTTATATTTTTTATCAAAATATATTAATTATATATCGTAGTAATCAAAATATATATGAACTTATTTAAATTTTTTATAATTAATATCATATTTAACTATTTTTCATCATTTTTTTGTAGGGTCCACTTGCCACGTTAATAATTTATTAACAGATATTGACAGACTGGAAACATAAGTGCTCATGCAGGTGTTTTGGAAACCAAAAAATATAATCATGAATTTCATCTAAGCTCATAAAAAAAATGAAGATGCGTCTGATTTATTTATAGTTAGTGCTAATGCTTGCATTTAGGAGAGAGAAAAGTAAAAGATTTTTTTTTACTTTTTGTTAGTAAATAAGATTATATCACCCTCAAAATTTAGTGAAACGGCAATTAAAATAAAAGTTATTATACATAAAATAAGCAAATTTTAAAATTATCATATGTGTTTTGTATACATGTTGTTATTGAGATACAACGATAAATTTATAATTATAAAGAGTGTTCATCTTGAGATTCTAATTTTCAAGAGATCCACAAAACAGAAGATGATTAGGGCCACGTAATATCTTCTACACTAATTTTTAAATATTTAAATTAGTTTTAGTTAAAAAATAAAGAAATATTTAGATAAATTGTGTAAAAATTTTGACATACTTCAATAAGAGAGATAACTCTCTATATACAGAGAGTAAAACTGACAAGTGGAGGAGTATCTACGTCTTTCAAGCTTATTTATTCCTAATCTTTAGGCAAAAATCTTGAAAGTGAATTGACGCATTCATGATGTGTCATAATTTAGAGGGTTTCTCGTAAACTATAATTTTTGACCCAAAGAGCTTCTTTCAAAGGTACCCAAGAAAGACTCTAAGAGGGTCTCTCGAGAACTAGTTGTTATGACTGGACCTTCCAAATCTTTACAGTGGTATGATATTGTGCATTTTGGCTTTGCTTTTGCATTTTACCCAAAAGGCTTCATACCAATCAAGATATATTGTCCACACATATACGCCCATGATCCTTTCTATGTTTAGGCCGATATGAGACTTTATTTTGCACACCCAACAATCATTCTATGATACCCCAAAAGTCTAGAAAATAGTAGTATATATCAAGGATAAATAAGGAAGGAAACAATACCAGCTAGATACCTTTTGAGCTGAATATAGGTAAGGAACTCCGGAATTAAGCGTGCTTGAGCTGGGAGCAGTTCAAGGATGGGTGACCCTCTGAGAAGTTCGTGTAGGCCCACCAGGATAAGTTGTTCCGGTCCTTCCTATCGCTCGATGCGGCATGTTACAAATGGTATCAGAGCCGACCCCCAAGCCTCTAAGTGCGATAGTGGGGCAAACCTCGTCGAGGTCGCTGAGTCCCTAAAGGGGGTGCGTGTAGGCACCTTGGGCGAATCCTACATCAGCCATGTAAGGGAGGAGATCTGGGACTAGTTGTAAGGTCGCATGACGAGGACGTCATGTGCTCAATGGGGGGGAGAATGTAATACCCCAAAAGCCTAGAAAAGAATAGTATATATCGAGGATAAGTAAGGAAGGAAACAACACCAGTTGGATACCTTTTGGGCTAAATGTAGGCAAGAAACTCTGAGCTTAAGTGTGCTTGAGCTGGGAACAGTTCAAGAATGGGTAACCCCCTGAGAAGTTCATGTAGACCTATAAGGATAAGTTGTTCCGATCCTTTCTATCGCTCGATACGAGATGTTAGCGAGATACCTGTAGTGCATGCATGTATATATAGTTTCACTGCCGTTGTTTTAAGTTTTTTTGTGTATACATGCCAGGATAGTTCTTGTCTTGTGTCTCATTTTTCCCTTCCATAAATGCTCCGTACGGGTAGTCCGGGTGCTTGGGCGATATCTGGACAAGAGTACTTACATATTCCCTCAAACAAAGGACCACATCATTGTGGTAATTTTTCAAGCCTCCTCTCCAATGATCCTCCATCCATATGCTCTATCAAGATCAATTACTCATCTTCATCGTGGGCCAATAACACGTTTGTGAAGTTCTAGAATACCCCCTACCTAAAGAGTTCGCTCTAAATAGAGTCCAACCACAGATCCAGTCGTGAGCTTAATTGGGTCCCACCATCAACTTTTCATATATTTCACATTGGTATAATATTATTTATTTTGGAGCTAAGTTCTAATAAATTTATTTTTAAATTTTATTCAAAAGGTCTCGTACCAATAAAAATATTGTTTACACTTGTCCACATGTCTAGTTGACGTGGAACTTTAGTTTGCACACCAAACACTAATAAATCAGGAAGGTCTCCAAGATTTCCCTCTTTTAGACTTTTTCCTCTTAAATTTGGGCTTATTTTCTTAAAATACAACAATATTCAAAATGATAAAACTCTAAAACGTACTGTCTGAGTGTGTGTGTGTTAAATGAATAATAAATGAGTATACATGTAAAAATTTAAATTTAAATGACGTTATTTATAAACATAAATGGTTTAAAATATTAATTAAATTCATTCAATAAATAAATATAAATGAAAGAAAATAGAATTCGTCAATTCATCATTTAACTACCTAAATGTGGAATGATCAATTGGTCTATGTTATCAAATCAAGATCGCAAATCTTAATTTGACAACTTTAAATAGATTAAAGACTACGTTTCTTTGAAAAAAAAAAGACTTAGATAAGGTCAAATCTGTATAAAATAATCAAATATCTTGGGTTTTCTTCACCCCAAGGTACAGAATTTAAAAACCAGTGTAACACGGGGGGTCTCTATTTTTCAAATCCCTTGTTAACAAACCACTATATTTTATGGTAATACATAAATGTGAATGATTTATTCAGAGTCAGTGACTCAAAAGTCAATTTCTTTGTTTCGTTTTTCATCTGGGAAGAACGAAAACTATGACACATGATGAGAAAATTGAAATCAAGACGAACACCAAGGAAGACTCTTTTTTTTTCATTATCGGCCAGCAATTAAGTCTGAGTTCCTAAAGAGCATTAAATGGAAGTCTCTCCTTAAAACTTAAAAAGCATCCGATTGGGAAAGACAGAGAGAGGGCGAGGGAGATAGAAGCCCAGAATGAGAAATCTCCAATGTTCTTTGTGGATCTCCACCGTTTTGATCACTCTCTTCCCAATCGCAGCCGCGGCCACCGAAACCATCACGGCGGCGCAGCCTCTCTTCCCCAACAATACCATAGTCTCTGCCGGGGAAGTTGTGGAACTGGGCTTCTTCTCCCCGGGAAATTCAAACAAATGGTACGTCGGGGTTTGGTATAAGGACAGTGATCCAAGCAGAACCGTCGTCTGGGTTGCTAACAGAGACAACCCACTGACAAACAGCTCGTCCGGGTCGTTGAAAATCGGCGACGATGGAAACCTTTTGCTGGTTGACGAAGCTGCAAATATAGTAGTGTGGTCATCGACGTCGAACCGGACGAGCTCGGCGAACACCGTGGTGCAACTTCTGGATTCGGGCAACTTAGTTGTTCGGAGAGAAAACGACGTCGATCCGGAGAATTATCTGTGGCAAAGCTTTGACTATCCGACGGACTCATTCTTGCCGGGGATGAAGATGGGTTGGGATGCAAAAACTGGGCTTAACAGGTAACTAACTTTAATTTTTAAAAAGTAAATTATGAATAAATCATTGCTTCAATTAAGATTGTTTTCCTCAAGCGTGGAGAGCGAGAACCTCTAGCGCTCACAACTCTTCGCAACAGGTACCTAACTTCGTGGAAGAGAAATGACGATCCATCAACTGGTGACTATTCTTCCAAGCTAGACGTTCATGGATTGCCAGAGCTATACTTGTGGGCCAAAAAAGCAAGAGTGTATAGAACAGGGCCGTGGAACGGATTAGGATTTAGCGGCGTTCCAGAGATGGGTCCCACCTACAACATCAGTTTCACATTTGTAACGGAGAAAGACGAGATTTCATATTCATTTCAGCTGGAAGACAAGTCCCTGAATTCTAGGTTGACTTTGAACCCCATCGGCGTTGTGCAACGCTTCGCTTGGATAATAGGCACAAGCCGGAATCCGACCCTCTTCTGGTACTCGCCGAAAGACCAATGCGACAACTACATGGAATGCGGCGTTTATGGTGTTTGTGACATTAATGCTTCACCGGTCTGTAAATGCATCCAAGGGTTCGGGCCCAAGGATCCACGGGCTTGGAAGATGAGAAATGGGTCTGGTGGCTGCGTAAGGACTACGAAGTTGAGCTGTCATGGAGATGGGTTTTTGCCGTTGAAGAACATGAAGGTGCCGCAGACTTCAACGGTGTTCTCTAACAAAAGCATGAGTTTGTTGGAGTGCAAGCAGGCTTGCATCAGAGATTGCTCGTGCACTGCTTATTCCAATTTGGACATTAGGCAAGGTGGCTCTGGGTGTGTGATGTGGAGCGGTGATCTTCTTGATATGAGGCAGTACGGCGGCGGAGAAGGCGGCCAAGATCTATATGTGAGAGTTTCTGCTGCTGATTTAGGTACGCAGAATCCCTTAACTGCTTAGCCTTAACTTCTTTGTTTAAGCTGATTTTTTTGATTAGTTCAGGCACGAAAAAATGCTCATTATTCATCCTTAGATGTTAAATTAATTTATATACTTTTCGTCTCTAACTTAACAATCACTAAAAACGATGTTAAATTTACATAGTCAATACTGCCACATCGAATGCAATTTTGTTCACCTCCTTTAACGGGGTGAACATGACCCCAGTACTTTGGGGGTCAAATTTAACAGAGGGGACAGCTGATCACTGTTTGGCTGTTCCCCTCTCTGTTAAATTGCACTCCTGCCACATCACTCTTATAATCATTGTCAGCACTGTCATGTGGCCACATATCTTCTTCTCGAGTCTCCTCGCAGAAGCCCTTCAACCTCTCCAACTTCCGCCGCTTCTTTCGCTTATTCTCCGTGTGTTTGCACTCGTTTTCCACTTCGTTTCTCGAGTCTCCTTCCGCGCTAACATGCGCCACTTCCTGGTCCACTTCTTCGGCTGGAAGCTTAAACTTCTCCGCAATATTCTGGGCTTTCTCGGTCAACACATGAGGGTTGACGTTCTCGCCATGGCAAAGCTCTTCAAGCTCGCTGAGAAACCTGTAGCTTTTGCTGTAGCCCGCCATGTTGCTGAAATGCCTGCTCTCCTCTCCAAATTTCTCCTTGCACGTCTCAGCGCTTCTTTTAAACCCAACCTCTGCAAGTTTCCTGCACCATCCATTGATGAAATAAAATCAAATCGCCAATCTATCATCATTCATTCTCTGTAACATTAAACTATTCCATCTCTTCACGACGAACAGAAAAGATACAATTATGTGCATTCATTAGTATTAATAATTAATTCAGACAGTCACATCTGGAAGTCAGTGAGGATCCAGATGATCAAAACCCCCATTGGCTTCAGAATTTTAGGTGAAACCCAAAATTTATTGACTACATGGAAGCGACGAATGGACCACAATTATATATACCCAGAAACATGTTCCCAGGTGAAATCAGGAAACCATCTCTCCATGGCAGATCGGATCCTCAACAGCGCAAGAATCTCATCGTGAGACCACGCCGGGATTTGCTCCGATATGGATCTCGCGCTTTGGAGCTGGAAACCTGTCTGGAGCAAGGCGTTTGATTGTTTATCTCATGGTGGTGCAATTGGGGAAGGAGGTGGGCATTGGACTGCTGCTGCAACTGGAGCACCGGTGAGAAGGGAACTGGATCGTTGAAGCCGGGGTGCGCTGCGGCGGATGGCGAGGCGTGAATAAGCGGGAAGGGGAGAGGAAAATAAGAGTGCAGGAGTGATGTGGCTGATGAGGCAAATTTAATATTTCTTTTAACGACTATTAAATTAGAGACGAAAAATATATAAATTAATTTGATCTAGTGATGAATAGTGATAAATAGTGAGTATTTTTTAGTAGAGGTCCTTAAAATTATTTTTTTTATTAATTCAAAGACAAAAAAAAATGCATTAACCTTCTTTTAATGTTTTATTGAGTCCAGAGGAATTTTTTTTTGTTTTGAGTAGAATTTGATTCTTTTGGCCATTGTTAAGTAAATTAACTATATATTTATTTGTTCATTTTAGAAACAGGTGGGAGCATCGGAAACAATAATAATACTAGTAAAACTGGACAAATTGTTATGATCGTCGGCATTGCGGTTGGTGCTGGTGTTTTGCTATTAGTATCAGGCATATGTTTTGTACGACAAAGAAAGAGAATGCAAAGGTCATTGAGAGAAAAGATTCAACGTAGAGGTACCAATGAACTCAACACTATATATCTCTTATTTACACGAGCATGGATTTGCAACAATCTAGCTTTCTCACACTCATTATCAACTTTAGGTTTTCGTAGAAGAAATCAAGATATGTTAATGAGTGAAGGGGTCAGAGCAAGCAAAGGAGAGTATTCCAATGAGAGCGCATCAGATGAACTAGAGCTACCATTGTACGATTTGGACATCATAGCAATGGCGACAAACAATTTTAGCGATGAAAATCAGCTCGGACAAGGTGGTTTCGGCATTGTTTACAAGGTAGGTTCACTGCCAACATGGTAAATAAAAACAACATATAAATCTTTGTAATAATACGTCGGGATTGACTACATAAATTATAACTTTCTATAGTCATTTGTATATATGATCTTATCTTTTGTAAGACTAACTTAGATCACATCTAACTTCCGACAATGGTTTGAATGAAAATACTAGGGTATGTTACCGGATGGGCAGAGAATAGCGGTGAAAAGACTATCAAAGAATTCTGGGCAAGGGACAAAGGAGTTCAAGAACGAGGTTCAATTGATTGCAAGGTTGCAGCATAGGAACCTTGTGCGCCTGCTCGGTTGCTGCATAGACATGGAAGAGAAGATGTTGATATATGAATACATGGAAAACAAAAGCCTGGATCTTATTTTATTCAGTGAGTCCCTGGTTGCCTTTCAATATACTCATAGAACCAGAAATAGTTGAATTTATCTGCACGTGATTATGAATTGGGAAGTGAAAATCTTGCAGATGAAGAGAAATGCTCATTGCTAGATTGGCAAAGGCGCTTTAACATCATCAGTGGGATTGCTCGAGGGCTTCTCTATCTTCATCAAGATTCGAGATTTAGGATCATTCACAGAGATCTCAAAACAAGTAACATTTTGCTTGACAAAGATATGAATCCAAAAATATCAGATTTTGGCATGGCAAGAATTTTTGGTAATGATCAGACTGAAGCAAATACAAAAAGAGTCGTTGGAACCTAGTAAGAACAAATCAACTCGCACCTGAGTTTTTTTTTCCCCCTTTAATATTGAAGAGAAAAAGAACAACCATGAGACTATTTAATATAGAAAACTTCTTTAAAACTGAAGAACAACCAAGAGATTTAAAATTCCACTTTATAATCTCCACTAGAATGAGCAAATGCTCAAGATCTAATTCCAACTTAATAAAGGATGCACAACTCGATTCCAGTAGACAAGAACTAGGAAAATGGGAAAACTTCACACGCGATAAAAAATACTATTTCAACACCAAAATTTGGATTTTGATAACTTTGATGATCAATCTACTGTAGAAATTGAAAAACCATGTGCTAACTACATTCTCACCAAAAATTAGCCAATTTTTCAAAGCAATAGGAAGGAAACCTAAAAAACCCAACAATGCTTATAGCAAATATTGAGTTTTGCCTATATGTAAATGTGCAGTGGATACATGTCTCCAGAATATGCAATGGACGGGCTTTTTTCGATAAAATCAGATGTTTTTAGCTTTGGTGTACTCGTGCTTGAGATAATAACTGGCAACAAGAACAGAGGATTTTACAATACCGAGGATGACCTTAATCTTCTTGGACATGTAAGTGTGGAACCTTGGAAAAGGTTCACATTTCATCACTTTGTGATAAAAATGCATTGAATGAGTGTTGGTGCAGGCATGGAGGCGATGGAGAGAAGGAGAAGTGCTAGAACTGGTCGATTGGGCAACAAGGGATTCGTATTCGTTATACGAGGCGACTCGATGCCTACAAGTGGGGCTCTTGTGCGTGCAGGAGCGAGCAGAAGACAGACCATCAATGTCAGCTGTGGTGTTGATGCTGAGCAGTGAAAATGCTTCGTTGGCTCAGCCAAAACAACCTGCTTTTTGCCTAGGAAGGAACCCTTTGGAAACAAATTCATTGTCCAACAAGCAAGACGAGTCATGCACTGTGAACCAAGTCACAGTTACGATGATCGATGGCCGATAGCGGTCGGCCAGTGAACTTAAGACTCCTCGAAAGCGTTGGGATTTTCTGAGTAAATATTTATATATTTTCCCAGCTTCCTTTTAATTTTTGTTGTGAAGATTTACAAATATAGGCTATTGATTCAAGTAAGATTAGTCAGTAAATAACAATTCAATACTTTTGGGATACAAGTAACAAAGGTTTTAT
Source organism: Diospyros kaki (assembly GCA_036245055.1). Taxonomy (NCBI): domain Eukaryota; kingdom Viridiplantae; phylum Streptophyta; class Magnoliopsida; order Ericales; family Ebenaceae; genus Diospyros; species Diospyros kaki. The sequence continues at coordinate 2,272,975 of BSEG01000005.1, read as the reverse complement.
TTTGTATGTGATGTATCATGAGTTAAGATCTACCAACAAAGATGTCACAATTGTTTGGAATTAATTTAATTATCTCAGAGAATACTTCTCTTTTAATGTGACATTATGTCTAATAAGTATTTGTTAACTATATTCACATACATGTGTTTTTGAAAAATATAGACTGTTTATCATCACAACTTTCCCCCTACACGTTATCAAACATTCATTATATGCAAAAGAAAATGTATAACTGTGACTTACAAGCTGTGGAATTGAAATAACATTTCAAATCACATTCGATATATGTAAACAGTCATATAAAACTAGCACATGCGCAGAAGGTAAAGATACAGAAATAGTCCCTATATTTAATGTGACAATGCTTGCCCCATTGCCAACTTGCAAAATCACTTTGCGCTTGTCATGTGCCTTACTTTGATTGAGATGCTGCACATACAAACAAATACAAGAAATAGAGTCAAAATCCATAATCCAAGAAGCAAGGTATTAACCAATTGAAAAATTGGTCTCAATAACACACATAAAAGGAGAAATACCTTGACTCTCTGGGCACTTTCCCTTAAAACTCCTCAAATAGTCTGGACAATTCCTCTTCTAGTATCACTTCTGTCTGTAAAAGTAACAATTACCCTTGCTCTAAACCTCTTTACCCTTTGTATCTATCTGACCATCACCTTTGTTGGTTTAGAGAACATTTCTTTTCCTCTTCTTAGATTTAGGTTTCTTCTAGAAAAAAAACGAGGCAACAACGAGAACTCTTTCTCTACCATTTCCTTTCATTTGTGACTGAGTGATTATTAACATATTTAATAACTCGAGAAGATAACACTAAATCTTATTCATATAGAAATAAGCAACAAATGAAAAGAAAGAATTCGGCAACGATTGTAGGACAATATCAGTCTGGAGAAGAGTGTTCATTGGGAATTCTAAGGTATCTAGTTGACCAATCACATTGATCATGCTGATGACATGGTCTTCGACATCTGAACCTTCAAAGCATTCAGGCATGAAACAACTTCTTCGATATCTCATACCGAACTGTCCGACTATGCTCACCAAAGAGGTCCTTGAGATTCTATATAATGCTTGCAACATTCATAAAATGCTCAAGCTAACGTTGCAAATCATTGGACATCAATGTGAGAATATAGTTACGAGCTCTCATGTCATATTATATTTCAAAATCCCTCAAGTGATAATCTCTTCATCAATTGCAATTGGAGAAATATCAATAGGTAGTATATAAAATAAAGTGTCATTTATTTTTTCTATATTGAGCACTATTTTTATACTCCGAAATCAGTCAAAAAAATTAGGACCAGTGATCCTATTGGTTTCTAAAATACGAGTTAACGGTTTTAAATCTTCCATTTTAATATGCAGAAAATAAATAAATATATTAGCTTGCATCTTTGTAAAACTCCATTTAATTAAGGACGTTTATTAAATGGATACTCCCAATAATTTTTCAAATCTTGCGCTTCCCAAGCAAAAAACATGATCCTTATAAAGAATCCAATAATAAGTGATTGAATTCTCTTTCGTAAAAATACCTTTTATATATTAGTTAATTACTTGAAATAATCTCATAATTAAATAGACAACACTTGTCACCACATCATGTGGAACTTGACTTTTGACTTCTAACCCATCATAAACTTCACATTTATAGTTTTTTGTCCTGATGAACTAGTTAAATCTCACCCACTGTCTGGTTCAATGTAATAAGTTGAGTATCACCATCCCTCACATTTTAATTACTTGGTTGGGTGAGACCCATTAAACATTGCCCTATCTCATAGTTAATAAAAAAAAAACAAATAATCTTTCATGAAATACACCATCACATTTATAATTTTTTGAATATACCCAATTAGACTGATAAACCCCTATGATAATAGAAAGCCACGATAAATTAAATTTACCGTTTAGATCTAATATAAATTTTATGGGAAGAATTTTTAACTTTCTTTTCTTAAGGTCTCATCAAATTCCATTATTTATTCTATCACACAACTATTGCATAATAAAATAAATAATACATTAAACCAATATGATCATGGGCTTGCACACAAAATAAACTCAAGTCTCTTGGGTTTAAATCATGCCTCACATCAACTCTTTGATAGATTGTTACTTTACCGCTTCTGTTGTAATCAATTATTTGACGCTATTTTTAATTTACAACTTTTATAAAATAAAAACTAAAAAAAGTTACTTAGGCTCATGCCTTAGTACATGTCCGAATGAAAAAATTATTACAAATTTTAATTAAATCAAATGAAGTCATGTAATATTTATTCATTCATACATACCAAGCTCATACTTATCTTGTACATACAATCATTTTCGTTGTTTTAAAAATATTTTTTGAAAACATTTAACCTACATATGTCAAATAATACAATCTGACATCCAAATAAGCATATTTAACTCCCCATATAGCCTTATATAAATTACCGCACAACCATAAAAACGAAATAATTAGAATATATTGTCTGGTTGTTGGAATCGACACATCGATTAAATGTAATATTTGACACATACATCCGTGTATATGCATTAAATACCAAATTGAGACTCTGATACCGCTGAAGAAAATCACTAATACGACGGTATAGACAAAAATAAAATTTTTACCATATATTAGATACATGCATCAAAATATAACATACACGCCACATATAACTTGGGTATTTAAGTAACATACATATTCAACAATTGAATGCATAAATAAATGCATGCATACTGCTCGATGATGGAATGAAATACAAAACTGATTTTTGTATTGAGACAGAGTCCACCATAAGATGTGGTGATCCTAGTCAGTCGATACCTAGTATGTAGTAATGTATCGTTTCGATCACCTTTTCCCATATTAGACGCAGAGGATCTATGTATCACCGGTGCTCGTGTCTAAATATTATATGCATAACAATTACATATATAATTTCTATGATTTTTTAGAAGAAGAAGAAAAAAGAAAAGGAAAACTGCGTGAGAAAATCAAAGAGAGAGAGAGAGAACTAGAAAAAGGGGGCAGAGGGCTCTGCCTTTTTTATAAAAAAAACAATTTCCTTTCCCTCACCCCTTTTCTTCTTCTTCTTCTCTCTCAATTGAATTTTCTTTGAGGTCCGTGCAGCCCCCCCTCAATTATTCTCTCAATAATTCAAGAGATTACTATGCAATTACACTATATACTATGCATTATGCAATTTCAGTCGCCACTTCTTACTGTGCAATTAATAATTGATTTTACATTATGCACTATTGGTAGGACCAAAGGTCAACTTTTAACTAAGCAATTTTAGAGACATTTCGGGCATATGATGTCGATACTAAACACAACACTATATGATGTGTGACTTTCTAGGTTCACTACCCACTAGCGATCAATTAACACCAAAACTCTTTTCGATATCGATTAATCACTTGATCCACATCGAAACTTCTCCAAATCTTGATGACATTCTAAGATTTCCTGAATAGTACATAACAACGATTCAGGATAGTATAGGTGATAGTGAAGTCTCACTTTAAGTGAACCTATTACAGTTAACGATTATCGTGTGCTATAATTCTTCCATCACCTGACATATCGACTAAGCAAGAGTCATAGAATGACAAACTTACAAACTCAGTAACTATGTGTCAGACGTAATTAATGTGACTAGATAACACCTTAGGAAACACCTTTCCTGACTTTCAATCTGCCCTGGCCAGGGACTGTCCTATCACATCAATAATAGATCATATAAAACGTTCACCCCATCAAATACCGACAAGGGTGACAAATCTTGTTCCTGGCGCGTCTTTACATACCAACAATACAGAGCCACTAAGGGTGTGCAATCGGTTATAACCGAACCAAACCACCCAAAAGTTATGAATCGAACCGATCGACCGACCCCAATAAACCGAACTAATCGAAACCTAAACCGTGCTAACCGAACTGAAATCGAAAACCAAACTGGAGACAATATAACCAATAAACTGGCTTTGCTGTTGCTGTCGGCCACCTAGCCGGCCGACGATTCCAATGATCGAAACCGATTATCAGATTTCCTCAACCACGGTGACCCACATACCCAAAAACTAAAAGCATCTAATGGTGGGATTTTAGTATATATATGTTTCAAAATTTCAATGTAAAAGAGAAATAAAGTGCAAACTTATTGAAAAACTATCGGCGTGGTCTTCGTCTTCTTCTTCAACTTCTGCGATGGCGATGGATGGTGAAGGGAGAGAGAACAGATGAAGACGAAGAGTCTTCGTCCAGTGCCTAATCTACAAAGCATCGAAGAGCCTTCGTCTTCGCCATCGCTATCGAAGAGCCTTCATCTTTGCCTTCGCCTTCGTCTTCGTATTCGCAATCGCCAGATCTATGAACTCGAACTCAAATCAAAGAGAAGATGAAATGGCGAGACGCGAGAGAGAGAGATAGAGAGAGAGAGAATAATGAAGAACAAAGAAGATAAAATGTCGCGCCCGCGTGACTCTTGAGGGAGGGGCAGTTCGGTTCGCACAGGGGGGTGTTGTGGTCGATTCGGTTCAACAGAGGCTATTTGTTACAAGTTCGGTTTGGTTCAATTTTTTGAGTATTTTTATAAAAATAACCAAACCGAACATAATAACCACTTTTTAAAGAAAAATATAACTGAACTGAACCGAACAAACTTTTCAGCTCTGTTCGGTTTAACCGAACTTTTGCTCACCCCTAAGAACCACATACATAAACGTTCTCATCTCACAATTGGATGGTTCAGCTCATTAGCAAATTTTACACACCAATATATAAAATAACTGTGTCAATTCAAGTCTAAGAATCAACACATCGTTGTAACCTAATGACATAACCATTATCCACTAAGCCATGTGGTCATTTATCGATGTCACATTTGACTAACTGTTTCCCAACGACCACCCATAGATTTACAAGCGACATTTCATGTCGTATGGTGTGTGACACACCATCATCTTTCCATCAGTATCCCCATATTGAACGAGATAGCAACCCCTATGCTGGTCTATAATCAATTAATCGGAATCCCATCCAAAAAATCAAAAGACTAGGAATAGTTTAAGATATTCTGTTACTAGAGAATCATATCACACAGTCTCAATACTTTGAAAATAAGATTCTTACATAACAGATCTAGAGATTCATTCCTATAATTAATTGGAGAAAATATGAATGAAATTTTTTTTGTCTTTTATGAATTTATACAAAAATATAATTAATGCATTAAAACGAGCCTGCTAGATGTCATCCAAATATAGCATCAAAACACACAACACTAACAATATCTAAGTGACAACAATTGGTGTCATCTATGAGAATTGATCAAGAAGCCAATTAAAAAACTGTAACAACCAGAAAATTTGGGTTGTTTCGGGAATAGTTAATTTAAGAAAAATATGAGTTTCGTAAAAGATTAGCATCTAAATAGCCCAAAAAAATTTACCAAATCAATTATAGGATATGCCCTGAGGCTTAGATACCTACAAAAAAGTGTACAGAGTTGGCGAACATCTCAAGGAATAAATTTTAGTATCGAAAGAAATCGGATCAGAGACAATTTTCGGTACAGCTTCGGTTCAGGCTGAAAAATTAAATTGTCGTAAGAGACTTTCGAAAATCAACAGAACCTTTATATGAGTCAAATCGTACATAAAGAACAACTCCTAAGTGGTTTCGAGATGAAACGAAAGAGTTTACAGTCAAAACGTACGTTTGGACAGTGTAATTTTTTAAATTGTCCAAGGAGGCCAAAAAGATATTTTTCTGAATTTTTAGGGGTCAAATGAAAAGTTTAGAACTTGTAGGTCATTATAAAATTTTTGGAAACTCAAAAGGTTGCTCAGAGGGGTACCAAATGCAATTTCAAAAGTTGAGGGGGCTGTAGTATAATTTTTCAAACTTGGACATAGCCATGGCCAACCAAGTTGCTGGCCACATCTCCTATCATCGATTTCGATCGCGAGAGACTTAAGAGAGTGGGTTGAGAGGCCACCATGGCTAGTCCTTGGCCACATCAATAGTCAATTGAGTGAAAATTTTCAGTCATTTCTTGGTCGAAAAATTGAGAATGTTGAAGGCTAGATTGTGGGGCTTAAATAAGGGAAATGGGTCAACCTAGGGCAAACAAAGGCTTTATAGACCTTAGATTGCATAAGGTTGGTCGTTTGGAGGCTCGATTTCGACTATAAATAAAGGAGGGTTTGGTCAAGGGTTTTTAGAAATTGGGGCTTCAAAGTGCTCACGTTTTTGGAAAAATTGAGTGAAATGGATAAGGACTTTTGTTCTTGAGTTGGTGACGATCATTTCTAAAAAATTTGGAAGGTTTTCGTGATGGTTTGAATGGGTTTTGAAGGGTAGCAGAAAAATGAGGCGATAGCTTTTGCTGAGAGTTTAAACAGTCGGTTAGGCCATCTTCGGTGTTTGTTTCAAGTATCCAAGCACACCATCGTGATCAACTCAAAGTGCAGAGCAAACCAGGAGCAAAAACCAGCATCGCTGGTGTATCAGAGCTGGAAAAGACGATCGACGCGTCAGAGCGTGTGGCCAATAGGTATTTTTTGAAAAAATAAAATAAAATTCTTAGAAAATTATGTTATGAATTGTTGTGAAAAAAATATTTGGGAAAATATTTAAGGGGATATTTATTTTGGAAATATTAGAGAGAAAAATAGGAAGAAAATAAAGAAAATGATAAACAATTATGAAAAAAATAGGTGTTGATGTTTATTTGAATAAATATGATGGATAGAGTGCTTTGGGGCTCAAGATTGAGTGACTGTGCAATTTTTTAGGCTTGGCACAAAAAATGAGATAGTGCACGCTTTTTTAAAAAATCTGTATTTTTGTTCAAGGTTAGTGGTTTTTACCCCCAAAGGCTTATATACTATGAGATTTCCTTTATTATGCATGTTATTCCTGAGAATTGCTAAGTATTATGTAATTTGTGAGTATTTTGTCGTATTTGTACATATATTGTTGCATCGATAAACATAATTCTTCACATGGCACGATATTATTGGCATATTGACATTTATGCATGGGATGGGATGTCGCCATGATAATGTAGCCAAAATTCCTCAAGGGTATTGTCGAACAACGTATAAGAATATTTCATTGCCTTGTGTGCAAGATGGGACTACTGCCTAGGGTTCCGTGCTGGACTGATTTTCTAAGAAAGTTACACTAAGGTATCTGTTTATGTAAATCTATGTATCATACATTCATTTTTTTTAACTATCTGTTAGAAGATTCATCTTCTAATGTTAGACATTTGTCCCTGAAATATTGCATATTCTAAGCAAGACGAACGATCGGAAAGGCAAGGGAGTGATCAAGGCAAGAGCATGATGGAGGTTGTGATGGGTCTTAAGCCAAGGCTAGGATAAGTTATCCAGTTAGATTGGTTTGCTTTTCTTTCAATTATTGTAATGATATGGTAGACAAACAATATGTATGAACTCATTTATGTTATGATTTTCGAGATTTCTTAAAGTTTTGATCTTGCTTCTGCTTATGTTTAAATATATCATTCCTCAGTCATGTTTAGAAATGATGATCATATTCAAGTATGTTGAGGATTTTATTATGATTTGTGTATGTATGAAAAGAAAAATTCCTAACATAAATTTTAACGCCCTGAGGAGGTGGGACATTACAGAAACTCTCAACATCCAAATCCTCCAAGTCATAGGAAGAGGATAATGAAGGTTTTCAAAGGAGTTGTCAAGAAACCACAAAGGGAAGTAGAAGAGCTAACTACAAGTCTATGGAAGAGTGAGGAAAAGTATTTAGGAAGCTGCAACAAAAGACTAGTCCCTTCCCAAATGCAAAAGAGTCTCTTCCCCCCCCCCTCCCCCCCTCCCCCAGGGCGCGCGCGTGCACGAGGTGAGAGAGTCTTCTAGATCAGCAAGAAAAACCAATCCCTCCCCTAAAGGTAAGAAAAGTCTCTAGGTCAATAAGAAAGACTAAGCCCTCACTCAAAGAGTTTTTTAGGTAACGAAACCCCCATACTAACTCTATGTAAACGTCATCAATCGAGTCAAGCTCTACAACACCAACAAATCAGTGCTAAAACAAAATAACAATGGCACAAACAAGATGAATTGTAGTAGGAAATCAACAAAGTCAAGAAGGACCTAAAGCCAAATCCTTAGGAAAATCCTCAAAGATTGCGAGAGGACCTTTTGTTTGGTCCCTCGAGAACCTAGTCTCCCAAAAACACTCAAAGGCCCCAGGAGACCCTTCCGTCTAGTCTCCTAGGGACTTTCGGATCCGCCCCCCCCCCCTATTTTATCTCCCACTCTCGCCAAATACGAAGCTCTTCAAAGGCAAGATGAGGAGAGTGCAAGCTCTCAGGAAAATGGCATGTTTACTGCAGAATATCATACCTCAAAAGATATTTTGGTCAAGCAATCAAAAGAGGTGATTTATTCGTGATTTAGTTAACAAAAGAGAAATTTGATTGGAGTTTATTAAAACAAACGAGTAACCTGTAGATGTATTCACCTAAGCCCTAACAAAGGAAAAACTTGAATGGTTCAAGGAGCAACTGAAAATTACAAATTAAGAGCGGTTTTGCAATTTTTTGGAAGCATTAATGATGTAGATAAAAGAAATACATTTGGTTCAATATTAATTAATGAAATATCAGCCTAAAAATTCAAGAAAATCAACTCTCTAATGTGTAACTCTGCAAAACCATCGACTTATTCTTCTTTTTCTTCATTCTAAACCCATCAGAAATCTTCTAGTAGTACAACAATATTTTTTTTTCAAGAAAAATCTAAGTTATAATGACGTAATAAACAAGAAGATACTCAGAATTTATTACATTCGGCTGGCCTTAGCGTAACATCGTTACTTTTAACTTGCAAGCTTAATTTAAAAGAAATAAATTGAGAAAGACCACATAAAGCCGACCATGTGAACATAATGGCCAAGTCGATGCGTTGTTCCAACATGGGAATGATTGCTCAATAGTATGTATAGATCTTAACTAATAAAAACCAGCAAGAACGTCTAGCAGCCTAAGAAGACCAGAATACGCTCATTAGGGGCTGAATTTTGCAATCCAGAGAATTGAAAATGGTTTAGTCACACTCAGCGACTGAGTTAACTCCCTTTGCGGACAGGCATTACCTTAAGAATATGATTGAGAAATTTGAAATCAAAATTGAAAACCAGAGAAGACCATGTGGACTTTCCTGCTCGTGCTTACAAGTGGGCACCGCTCTCTCCGGTAAGGGATAGACTCTTCAATATCCCCTTGATCAGTTGGTGAGAAGAAGATTTCTTGTGCGTTGAAGAAGGTTCCACCAGCTTAGCTTGAATGGAAGTTTTGTTTTTTATCAGATAAAATTCATCGTTGACAAATTTAACATATATTAAATTGCAACTTGGTTCCTGAAAACAAAGTTGGGAAACACCATTCGAGGTTGACCGTGTAAACCTTAAAACAATGGGAACTTTAAAACGTTTTAAGTCAGTCTATAATTTCTTGTTTCTAAAATGACATGCAATGCATGTTGAAATGAAGAAGAAAACCATCACAAGTGAGGGGTGATCAATATTCCATCCTAGTCATAACCACAGAACTAAGTAGTATTTCTTCTCCTCCAACAATTCATCACTTATGGCGGCTCTTAAACGTCTAGAAGAGTATCGAATTAGAGTCCATCCTTGAACTAAGTAGTCTCTCTTCCCCAACCAAACCATAGTCTCTGCTGGGGAAGTTGTGGAACTGGGCTTCTTCTCCCCGGGAAATTCAAACAAACGGTACGTCGAGGATTGGTATAAGGACAGTGATCCAGACAGAACCATCGTCTGGGTTGCTAACAGAGACAACCCATTGAAAAACAGCTCGTCAGGGTCGTTGAAAACCGGCGACGATGGAAACCTTTTGCTGGTTGACGAAGCTGCAAATATAGTAGTGTGGTCACTGACATCGAACTACACGAGCTCCGCGAACACCGTGTTGCAGCTTCTGGATTCGGGCAACTTAGTTGTCCGACGAGAAAACGACGTCGATCCGGAGAATTATCTGTGGCAAAGCTTTGACTATCCGACAGACACTTTTTTGCCCGGGATGAAGGTCGGTTGGGATGCTAAAAGTGGGCTTAATAGGTACCTAGCTTTTATTTATGATAAAAAAGAGAAGGGACTTAAAACCAACTAGTGTTAGTTTATGTATATGAAGACGTATATACGTGTTCTATACGTACATATATATATAGAGAAAAAAAAGGCCTTAAATTCACATTTTTAATGAACAATCCATGAAAAATCCAATGATTCTGCATCTTTGATTTCTCTTCCACTAACATACGCGCTGATTTTGTGTAAGCAGATGATTTGTGTCCGCGCATGCATAGAGCTCTTTTTTGCATCTAAATAGCTATTTAGGTTTGGAAGTGAGAGCTGAGAGCAAGATTCTATAAAGATGACAACTCTGCATAACAGGTACTTAACTTCGTGGAACAGAATTGACGATCCATCCACCGCGACTATCATTTCAAGATGGACGTTGATGGCTGCCGGAGTTTTTCTTGTGGGATAAACAAGCAATAAATTACAGAAGCGGGCCCTGGAACGTATTAGAGTTTAGCGGCGTTCCGGGGATGAATGCCACTTACAACATCACTTTCACATTTGTGTTAGAGAAAGACGAGGTTTCATATTCCTTCGGGCTAAAAGACAAGTCCCTGAATTCCAGGGTCACTATGAGTTCACTCGGTGTTTTACAGCGCTACACTTGGATTGGAAGTAGCCAGAATTCGAACCTCTACTGGTACTCACCAAAAGGCCAATGCGACAACTACATGGAGTGCGGCATTTATGGTATTTGTGACATTTACGCTTCGCCAATCTGTTAATGCATCCGAGGGTTCGAGCCCAAGGATCTGCAGGCTTGGAAAATGAGAAATGGGTCTAGTGGGAAGTGAAAATCTTGCAGACATGGAGAAATGCTCATTGCTGGATTGGCAAAGGCGCTTTAGCATCATCTGTGGGATTGCTTGAGGGCTTCTCTATCTTCACCAAGAATTGAGATTTAGGATCTCTATCTTCACCAAGAATCGAGATTTATGATCATTCATAGAGACCTCAAAGCAAGTAACATATTACTTGACTAAGAAATGAACACGAAAATATCAGATTTTGGCATGGCAAAGATTTTTGGAAGTGATCAGACAGAAGCAAATACAAGAAGAGTTGTAGGAACATAGGAAGTACAATCCCACTCTTTCTAGGGTGTCTTCCAATTGATAGGCAAAGAGAAAAAGAACAACATTAATATATAAAAGTGTCACAATTCAAGGATAGTTAGAAAGACATTATTGTAATAAGGTTGTAGTAGGAGGAGGAGGTATTTTGTGAGTTGTTAGGGACACATGGGTGCTATTTTTCAGATTTCATTTACTATTGAATAGTCTATAAATAGGCCCTAATATGTAGAGAAAGAGAGGTTGATGAATGAAGTGGATTCTTATCTTCCTAATTCACTTTTCCTCTCGTTTCCTCTCTAATCTCTCTCACTCTCTTTCTTTGATTTCTCTTTCCCTCATTTAATTCTATCATCCAGTTCTCCCCCTAATTCCAATCACAACCCTAGGAATGTGACAAATGGTATCAGAGTCGACAATTCTTGATTGTGATTCGAAAGTCGTAACAATTGACCAAGGCGATTCCACAGCAAATTTAGACGATTGCAGAATTGATTGAGGCAGTAGGTTTGGGAATTTGAAGCAGTGATTTCTGACGCTTTGTGGCGGATTAATTTCCAACAGTCCTAGATGCAATTCTGGTGACTGGAAAATTAATCGAAGCAAAGCACTACAAGCTCGAAATTGGAGACGAAGCGGCCAGATGAGTTCCGATAGTGATTCTGAGAGAATCTGAAGGTAGTTCAGGGTGGCACGGTTAGAAGTGGATCGTGAGTGATAGCCAAACATCAGCGAGTGCACCTTAATGAGGTAGTTTAGGTGATGAATTGTAGGCGAAGCAAAATCGTATCCGACCAAGCAATTTCCAGAATCGGTAGATTCGTAGTCAAGCGATCATGTCTAGTGTGATTTCCGCAAGCAGTGATTAAGTTCATAACAGCAGAACGTTGGCATTTGCAGTGAAGCTTGAGGCGAATCTATCAATTTCGACTAGACAGAGATTGGTGGAGTTCCGGTGAATTGTGGCCAAGTGATCTCTGACTTGATCAGTGTTATAAAACTCGACCTAGGAGCCGCCGAGGCGATAGGCGGACACAGACTGCCGCAATTATGGGCTAATCGACCCCCTTAGGCGCTGGCACAACTAATCGGTTCCGGGCGACGCCTAGTCGGCCAAGGTGGCCACCTAGCCACGTGAACAACCTGGCCAATTAGGGTTTTTGTTTCCCCTTACCTCGTCGATTTCCCCTTATCTCTCTTGCACACCACCGCCGACTGTCTCTTGTCGAGACGTCATCGCCGTCGCCGCTTGCCCTTTCTATCAAAGCCTCTCTCGTCGTATGCCGCTGCCGTCTCTTGCGGAGTCGCCGTCACCGCTTTTCATTTCTGTTAACCTTTTCATCTCACGATGTCGTCGTCGCTGCCGCCGACCTTCATTCCACTCTACTTTCTAGCTCTCTCTCTCGTCTTCCTCACTCCTCACCATGCGGTAAGCAATAAGCAAACAACAAGAACGCTTGCTGCTTACTGTTGCCTTGCCTTTTTTTCTTTTTGTTATTTAATTTATTATTTATGTTAATATTTATTAATGTGTAAATTTGTTATTTAAATATTTATTATTGTTTTAAATATTTTAATATTTGTAATTTGTGAGCAAACAAGTTAAATGTTATTTATATTTTAATATTTGTTAATGTTATTTAATATTTATAACAACTTCTTCTTGTTGCATCTTGCTATTGCTGGCTCTTGACAAACAACAATTTATTTTCTCAAGCTTAATTTCATTATTTCACTTGTTGTTTCAACTTTAATTTACTTAAAAATAACATCAAAATGTTTAAAAATAAAAAAATAAAAAAACAAATTTTCTAGGCCCTGCCTAGTCCCCACCTAAGCACTAGGCCCCAGTCGGGCACCCAACTAGCGCCTAGCACGTTTTAGAACACTGGACTTGATTCAGTTGAGAGGTAAGATAGCCTTGCGGTTGTAAATTTCGTCTCAGATTTGAATTGCGTAGGCAGAGCTAGTTCTGTAATCTGATCTAACTTGAAATTGGAGGCGACGTTCCTCAGAGAGGAATCTAACGCAACCGACCTTGATCTTAGATGTAATCTGGAAGCGGAGTTCTGCGATTTGCCAAGGCAAAGATAAGGAATTCTGGTGGTTACGGAGTTTTGGTAGGTGATTGGGTTGGGTAAGCAAGTACACAGGCCTGAGGCGAATTGAAGCAAAGTCGATCAGTATGTGGTTGTCACGATTTTAAAGGTGAAATAGACCAGCGATTCCAATTGTGTGATTCCAAGTCTAACTGTTGCATGTGTAGTGGATTTCGTGAGGTGAATCTAGAGGCCGAAACCGATTCAATCAAGTTCTAGAAGTATTTGCACAGCAGAAACGTTGTTATCAGAGTGGCGCAGCGGGTTTTGGAATCGAAAATGGATCTTGAAGGCAGAGTTAGGAGTTAGTTCCGACTATGAATTCTGGTAAATTGTGTTTGAAACTTGGAAGGCGATTCCGACGATGACTGCGAACATACGCGGTCATGTGCAATTGAACGAGGCGAGCTTAGTACTGCTAAATTTGGATTTTGAGGAAGGCGACAGCAAGAAACAATCTCTTGTGTAATTGCGGAACATCAGTGAATTGCTAATCAGAAGTGATCCTAGCGAAGTGGATCTGCTTAGTTTTCTAGAAGCTGAGAGAGGCGAGTTCCAAGTTATTTCTGACTAGATTCCAGCAAATTTTATTGGCTACATCGGAATCGATCAACAGAGGAGGTGGATCCAGAGCAGCCAATTGCGGATTGGGAAGTGGTGAGAAGTGAAACGGAGAAATTAGAGCCATTGCAATCACTATCGGATTTTGGAGAATTTGATTTGGAGCTTGTTCAGCGGCAAGAATTGAGGTTGTTGAATCGAAAGCAACCATTGCAAGGATGAATTAAATTTCAGAGATTAAGGATTGTTGAATTTTAATACAAATAGGAGTTACAGAAGGAATCCTTAGAGGCTGATCCATAGTTGTTAAATCAAGATTCGAATCAAGAATCGAAATTCTTATTTTATGAATCGTGAATCGAATCGAATCGTAAGATTCGGTACACATTCTCAATTTCAACTATAAATAATATATATCCATAGAAAATAAATAATGTGTCCACCATGATCAATTCTTTTAAATATAAATAGATAAATAAACTTCTAAATATATTTGCTAAGTTTAAAATTATATCAAAAGGCAAAAGTATATTCATGTTGCCTTTAAATTCAAATTGCACCAAACCAAACCACTTTAAAAATAACTAGGAAAAAAAAAAAAAAAACCTACAACTACAAAGTTACTAATAAACTCCATTGTTCATAATCTTCACTAGTTATCAATCATCTTCGTCTTCAAGTTCAAGAGCATCATCATTTTCATCATCTTCTTTGTTTTCAAATATAGCCAAATCGAACGAATATTTGATTAAAGCGCACGTGCAGACGAAGTCGCACGAATTGGATGAATCGGACGAATCGTGTTATTCATGCGATTCATTGTCAATTTGTTCGATTCATAGTTGATTCTAAGGGATTTTCGATTCGCCTTATAAATTCGACTCGATTTCTATATGAATCAAGTCGAATCATACGATTCGAAGGGATTTTAGATTCACCCTATAGATTCAACTCGATTTCTATATGAATCTAGTCAAATCGTACGATTCAAATCATGAATCGTAAGATTCTAATAATAGTGGGCTGATTAAGAGGCTGTTACAGGGTGCAATCTCAAGGAATTGAACCGAGGAGATGGTCGAAGGACTAATTGCTGCAACAAAGGAAATTAAGGACCTCTGTAGGCAACTGGACCATTTTTTGATCTTGTGTTCACATAAATTTTAGACTGCTAATCGGACTTTATCGACCTCAATTCCAAGTGCCGATTTGCCCACTCTTGCTCTATTGGTTATTCTGATGTTGGACAGGGATAGGCCAAAATGGTGGATCCGGTAATGTGAACGGATGTTTTACCAACACCGAGTAGCTGAAAAAGAGAAAGTAAAAATGGTTGCAGCTAATTTGAGTGGAATTCCATATGTTTGGTTCTTGAATTGGAGTTGAGGAAGGGTGGAATTGAGCTGGCCGTAGTTTGTAATTGACTTGTGTAACCGGTTTGGAGAAAGGACCAAAACCTATATTATCAATAGAGCTTCTAAGGCTGTTAATCTGGAGATACAAGAAGCTAATGAGGAAGAAAAGGAAGTGGAAGAAGGGATTAAAGAATTGGGGGATGGCAGTCCAACGATTAGCAGTATCTCAAGCACTCCCACTGGTATTGAGAATTTAGATGCTAAAACCCTCAATATGACACCGTTGGAGGAGGTAACTGTTGAGGATGAAGTCGAGATGTTCGCTAGCAATTTGAGAGCCAAAGATCTTGGAATGGAAACGACCACAACAACTTTAGATTGTGGAGATCTTAAATCTATTTCTCTTGAAAGAATAAGAATGGAAAGAGTTGCTGAGTTATCCACTATAGATCATGTAACTCCAACTGAGAAATCAATCAATTGGGAGGAAACTTGTGCCTTAATTGAAGTGGATAACCAATGGAGGGCAGTTCAAGATTGGTTAGAGGTTAAGAGAGGATGTTTGCATGAAATTGATTACACTAAAACCTTCCAGCAGTATGTTTTTTATCTAGAGCAATGGAGGGCGCAGAAGGATAAAGCGAAGCAAGATGAATGGAAGAAAAGGAAGGAATTCTTTGTTGAAGGGACCAAGACCCTTGTTGTTTTGCTTACTCATGTTTCCATTGGTGTGGCAGCAAAACATAATGTTGTTGCTGTTAAGGAGAAAGAAAACATAAAGCAAAATAGAAGAGAAAAACAAGATAAGAAGAACAAAAAGCGAAGAAGAAACCAATGGGTGAAGATGGGCATTGGATGAAGAAACGATGGCTTGGTTGTAATAAGTTTTTTGAAGACAAGAAACCTTTCAAGGGGAGGGAAATGTCACAACTCAATGGTAGTTAGAAGAGCATTATTGTAATAAGTTCTAGTAGTAGGAGAAGGTATTTTATGAGTTATTAGGAGCACATGGGTGCTATTTTTCAAATTTCATTTACTATTGAATAGCCTATAAATAGGCCCTAATATGAAGAGAAAGGGAGGTTGATGAATGAAGTGGATTCTTATCTCCCTAATTCTCTCTCCCTCTCATTTCCTCTCTAATCTCTCCCACTCTCTTTCTTTGATTTCTCTCTCCCTCCTTTAATTCTATCATCCAGTTCTTTCCCTAATTCCAATCACAACCCTAGGTAACCCTAGGAATGTGACAAAAAGCAAGCAGAGTCAGACTCTTACACACAATAATCAATGCAGAAATCCTCTTTAAAAACTGGCTAAGAAAAACCACAGGACCTGAAATTCCACTTTACAACCTTCACTATAATCAATGAAGGTGCAGAACCTACTCCCAACTCAATAACGGGTACACAACCTGATTCCAAAAAACAAAGTAAAACAACTACAAAAATTGGCAAACTTCAACCAAAGCAGAGGATGTCATTCTGACACCAAACTCTAAATTTAGGGAACTTTGATGATTAAATCCACTAAAAAAATGTAGAGTTCACAGGGTCACTATGAGTTCACTCGGTGTTTTAGAAAAGGTTTCATATTCCTTTGGGCTAAAAGACAAGTCCCTGAATTCCAGGGTCACTATGAGTTCACTCGGTGTTTTACAGCGCTACACTTGGATTGGAAGTAGCCAGAATTCGAACCTCTACTGGTACTCACCAAAAGACCAATGCGACAACTACATGGAGTGCAGCGTTTATGGTATTTGTGAAATTAACGCTTCGCCGATCTGTAAATGCATCAGATGGTTCGAGCCCAAGGATCTGCAGGGTTGGAAATAAGAAATGGGTCTAGTGGGTGCTTAGGACATCGGAGCTATCCTGCCATGGAGATGGGTTTTGGCAGTTGAAGAACGTGAAGCCGCCGGAGACTTTGACGGCAGTTTTTAAAAGGGGCATGAGTCTGTCAGAGTGTCGGCAAGCTTGCCTGAGAAATTGTTCTGCACGGCAGAGAAAGGTAATACAAAAGACAGAGAGAAAAGATTCAACACATAGGTACCCATGAACTCAATACCTATATATCTCATACTTAACTAAGCAAAATCTGCGGCATTCAAATTTTCTCTCTCTCACTATCAAAATTTAGGTAGACATAGAAGAAGTCAACATATCATAGTGAACAGAAGAGTATACTGTGATAAGAGCGCATCAGATGAACTAGAGCTACCATTGTTTGACTTCCCTACCATAGCAATGGCAACATAATTTCCGCAATGAAAATGTGCTAGCGCAAGGTGGTTTCGGCATTGTTTACAGAGTAAGTTAAATCGCCAACACAGTAAATAACAGCAGCACACAAGTCTATTTCATTATGAAGGATTGGCAATATGAATTCTAACTCTTTAGTTATTTCTATTCATGATCTTATCTTCTATAAGATTCTTATAACTTATTCATGTCTAACTTAAAAAAATGCTTTCGTTGAAATACCAGGGTATGTTAGCAGAAGGCCAGAAAATAGCAGTGAAGAGACTGTCAAATAATTCTGGTCAAGGGACAAACGAATTCAAGAACGAGGTCCAATTGATTGCAAGGCTGCAGCACAGAAACCTTGTACGCCTGCTCGGTTGCTGTGTAGAGATGGAAGAAAAGATGTTGATATATGAATACATGGAAAACAAAAGCCTAGACTTCATTTTATTCGGTGAGTCCCTGACTCACTCTCTTTATCCTTTAGAACCAGAAATTACAGATTTACTGTGCATGTTTTAGAGTTCGGAAGTGAAAATCTTGCAGACAAAGAGAAATGTCCATTGCTGGATTGGCAAAGGCGCTTTAGCATCATCTGTGGGATTGCTCGAGGGCTTCTCTATCTTCACCAAGACTCGAGATTTAGGATCATTCATAGACCTCAAAGCAAGTAACATATTAGTTGACAGAGAAAAAACCCGAAAATATTAGATTTTGGCATGGCAAGGATTTTTGGAAGTGATCAGACAGAAGCAAATACAAGAAGAGTAGTAGGAACATTGTAAGTACAATCCCACTTGCTCTCGGGTGTCTTCCAATTCATGGGCAAAGATAAAAAGAACAACAGTAATATATAAAAAGCAAGCACAATCAGACACACACACACACAACAATCAATGCAGAAAACCTCTTTGAAAACTGACTAAGAAAAACCACAGAACCTGAAATTCCACTTTACAACCTTCACTATAATCAATGAAGGTGCAGAACCTACTCCCAACTCAATAACGGGTACACAACCTGATTCCAAGAAACAAAGTAAAACAACTACAAAAATTGGCAAACTTCAACCAAAACAGAGGATGTCATTCTGACACCAAACTCTAAATTTAGGGAACTTTGATGATTAAATCCACTAAAAAAATTGAAATACTATAAGTTAGCTACGTTGTGGCCAAAACTCAGCCAAATTTGACCACAAATGACCTTGCTTCTGTTGGCTTGAACAAAACAACAGCAACAAACTTGCTTTAATTTTTCTATATCAAATTTCAGCCACGCTTTGTTGAATACAGCTAATCATAGAAAACCCTAATCCCTACAATTAAAGGGATAACGGACTTCATAATTTTGTCAAACAAAAAAACCCATAAACGCTTAAAAGTTAAAATGAACTCATAACATAATAAAAAGTTTTCAATTTTCTTCATATAGGAAGGGAACCCAGAAAACCCCAACACTACTTGTAGAAAATACTGAGATCTCGCTATGTGTGAATATGCAGTGGATACGTGTCACCAGAATATGCAATGGATGGGCTTTTCTCGGTGAAATCTGATGTTTTTAGCTTCAGTGTACTGGTTTTGGAGATAGTAACTGGCAAGAAGAACAGAGGATTCTATAATGCTGACCTTGATCTTAATCTTCTCAGATATGTAAGTGTGGGAACCTTTCATTTCTTCATTTTGTGATAAAAATGCACTTAAATGATGCTGGTGCAGACATGGAGGCTGTGGAGAGAAGGTAAAGGGCTGGAACTTATTGATCCTGCAGTGAGGGATTTGTATTCGCCATACGAGGTGGCTCGAACCATACAAGTGGGACTATTGTGTGTGCAGGAGCGAGCAGAAGACAGGCCATCCATGTCAACTGTGGTGTTGATGCTGAGCAGTGAAAATGCTTCATTGGTCAGCCAAAACACCCTGGTTTTTGCTTGGGAAGGAACCATTTGGAAAATGACTCGTCGTCCAACAAGCAAGACAAGTCATGCAGTGTGAACCAAGTCACAGTCACGATAACTGAAGGCCGATAATGGCTGGTCAGCAGACTTAAGATTCCTCCAGGTTATGCAAGGATTGAGATTTTCCGGGTATAAATATACTTCCATTGCTTCTCTTTTTCCCTTTATTTATTTACTTTTTTTTTTTTTTGAAAGAGTTGAGACACGACAAGGGTCAAAGATAAGATTCTCTGTTTATGCAACCAGCTATAAAGCTGCTTGCACTTCTTTGAAACTTCGCTTTATTACACCAAATTCAAAATGATTTCATCACACTTAGTGAATCAATTTCTTTCGGATAGGCATTTAGTTTACCAAACAAAACAGGGAAGAATATTGTCACTTTCATGCTAATGCTTCCAAGGCTGATCTTCCCCGTTTGACAACTTGACAAGTAGCCCAGGTCTCTCTAGTAATAGACTCCTCAGCAACTCCAAAAATAATAGAAGAATAAGAAAGGCATTGTAAGTTGGACAAAATCAATTTATCCATACTGAATATCTAATAGCACGAATTCATCATCATCATCATCATCATCATCATCACAAGAGTTACATGAGTTCTAGCTCTATCGTGTCTATCAATATCTAATCTCACACAGCATGGAGATAAAACTCTGACATGAGTAAAAGGATTTCGAAACCACGCAAGTACAACTGAAGAATATAAACAAACATGTTGATGAGAACAAGAATTTGCAACTTCAGATCCGAAACATACTCTTTTCAATTGATTCATCACATTGGAAATTTCGCTGGAACGTGCCAAGGTCAAGTAAACCTCCATTCGCTGTTTCACATCTTCACAACCGCAGACGTCGAGCAAGAAGCCTGCAAAGCTGAAAATATAGAAACCTCATTGCTATCCTCTTAACCACGCAACGCCAGATTCCAGGCCGAGCCACTCCTCCCCCGCCGAGGAGGTTCCAGCCTTCCAGGCACCGCTGCGCCTTGTCAAACCCAACCCCACCAGCTCTCCCTCTTCCCATTCCTCATTTCCGCCTCTTATCCGACGAATCTGAGCGGAATGAGGCCAGATTTTTAATCAGGAAATTGAGAGTTAAAAAGGAGAGGCATTTTGCCAATGACTTGAGGAGTCCCCTGGTCGACCCGAGGAAAGGGTGTCACCGAAGGGGATGAAGAATTGACGGTACGGAGAGTTTAAGAAATTAGGGTTTCAAATTGGGGTGAGCGACGTATTGCTTAAACCAAATTGGGGCAATTTGGCTTACCCTTTTTTTCATTATTTAATTTTTAAATTATATAAAACTTAAAAATTAACATAACGTGATAATATATTTGAATAAATATCTTTTTAAATTATCGGTTAATAATTATATATTTAATTTAAAAAAATTGATAAATTATTAAAATTTGACAAAAAAATTAAAATAGATTGATATAAATAAAATTTATAAAAATATTAATTTTTAATAAAATTATTAAGTGTATTAATTTAATATATGTTAAATATATATATATAGAGAACGGAGGAGGTGACGGATTAAGTTACATAGAAACGGAAAACATTTCTAATATGAAATGAAAATATAAAAATAGATATTTTTTTAAAAAAATAAACATAAATAGAATTCGAAACCAGAATAAAAAATATTTTAGAAATGTTTCAAAAATAGAACAATGACTCATCTGAGCTATTTTCGTACAACATAGATGACAAACTGTGGCAACCTCCTCAGTATGTATACAAAACATAATATATATGATATATATATATATATATATAATTTGTGATCATGATCTTGAATGCATCCTCATTATTCCCATACATTTTAGTTCCATCGGTATACTTTGATGAAAAATAAGAAAATACCATATTGCTAATCTTTATTAACAAAGTATATATAATTAATACAATTTTATATAATTGTATGATAATTAAGTAACATGTTTAAATTTACTACACCATCCTTTAACATAATATTTTATATCATTTTATCAAAATATATTAATTATATATTACAATAACCAAAGTATATATAAACTTACCTAAATTTCTTATAAATAATATTATATTTAATTATTTTTCATCAATTTTCTTTTTTAGGATCCACTTGCCACGTCAATAATTTATTAGCAAATATTGACAAAATTGAAACATAAGTGATAATACAGGTGTTTTTTAAACCAAAAAAAAAAATATAATCATGAACTTCATCTAAGCTTATTTAAAAATAATAATTTACCCTATTTGTTTCTAGAATTTAAAATATGTAGTCTCTCTTGTAATAATTATGTAATTAATTCATTGAGCATAAAAAATGAAAAAAAAATTCTAAAGCATTCTAAAATTAATATTATTAATTAATATTTTTTATTGTTTGGTAGATTCTCTAGGGCATAGTAGTGTGGTTGGATTGGACTGGATGTCTCTGCAAACAAATTGCCAAGGTATTAGTGTCTCCGTGTCCTTGCTTCCTTCGACACCCCCATTTGCGTTAAAATAAGTCTCTATCCCCCATTCCACCGCACTTTCTGTAGCCATGACATGAAATGAAATGAAATGAAATGAACGAGAACGTTAACGTGAGCAAAATGAGGGCCCCCTCCGTGCCCACTTCAATCAAACTCGACCTACAGAACAAATTTAATGAAATAAAATATTAATAAAAGCTCACATAGAAGTTGATGTCATCCAATAGAACAAATATTTATGTAAAATTTATAATTTAACTCTTATATTTATATTTTTATTTTTATTTTTATTTTTATTTTTATTTTTATGTGATAATTTAATTTTTTTATTATTTCAATTACACATTTAAAAATATATATTTTGTAGTCAACTACACACCTTATTAAAATTAAGTTAAACATAAATTTTGAGATAAAAATACTTGTTAAAAAGATGTGGAACCAATTTGTATTTTGTAGTCAAATCTAAGATAGAAATACTTATTAAAGAGATGTTAAACCAATCTGTTATCAGGTCTAGTCACAACCTATTTACTTCACCCGTCCTATTGGTTAAGAAAATATATGGCACATGGCGTTTCTATGTTGATTATGTGCAACTCAATGCCAGTACTATTAAAGATAAATTTTTTATTTTAATAATTAAGAACCTATTAGATGAGCTCAAACACACCTTTCAATTCTCTAAATTGGACGTAAGATTTGGATACCATCAAATTATGATAGATCCAAATGACATACCCAAAATAGCCTTCAAGACACACCACAACCATTTTGAATTCACCATGGTGTCTTTCAGTCTAATCAACGCACCTGCTACATTCCAAACTCTTATGAACCAAATTTTTGAGCCATACCTCAAGAAATTTGTGTTGATCTTCTTTGATGACATCCTAGTCTATAACCCTTCTTTCGATCAACACTTTAGCATTACATTTGAGATCTTGAGATTCAACCGATTGTATATCAAATGATCAAAGTGTGCTCTTGTACAACGACAAGTGAAATGTGTGGGGCATATAATTTCAGGAGTTGGAGTGGACACAAACCCCAAGAAAATTGAGGGTGTAGTGGCATGGCCTAAACCCACCAGTATCAGGGCACTAAGAGGGTTCCTAGGGCTCATCGATTATTACCAGAGATTTGTAAAGAATTATAAAATAATCAGCAAGCCATTGATTGAGTTATTGAAGAAATATGGCTTTAAATGGAACCCTAAAGCTAAGGAGACTTTTGAGCAATTGAAAAAGGCACTAAATGAAGTACCATTGCTAGGCTTGCCTCATTTCAACAAGTCGTTCACATTGGAAACAAACGCTAGCAACTATAGTAAAGGGGCAGTACTTTCACAAGATAGCAGGCCCCCTATCCTTCCTTAGCGAAACCCTAGCCCCTAAACACCAAGGACTCATCATCTATGAGAAAGAGTTGATGACAGTCCTAATGGCAATGGAGAAGTAGCGACACTATTTAGAGGAAGAGAGATTTTTCATCAAAACGAATCATAAAAGTTTGAAGTTTCTACTGTAACAAATGTTGCACACTCAGTTGTAGAAGAAAAGTATGACTAAACTTATGGGGTCGGATTATGTAATACATTTCAGGAAAATGAAGGAAAATGTAGCAGTAGATGCTTTATCTCGCTGCCAAGAAGAAGGAATGACAATAGTCATTTCAGCAGTAGTACCGGATTGGCTCTGAAAGGTCACAGACCAAAGGGTTATTGGAACAGCTGAGCATAGATGCAAATAGCTGGCATAATTATTCATTTAGCAATGAAGTAATACAGTACAAATGCAAGTTGGTGATTGGAGAGTATGAGGAATTGAAGGACAGGATACTATAAGGATTACATGAGTCCTCTATTGGTGGTCATTTAGGCAAACAAAATACCTACCAAACGGCATTATAGGTATTCATTTGGCCTCAATTAAAAAAATGTGTGGGATTATGTGTTGAAGTATGATGTATGTAGGAGATGCAAACATGAAACAGTGGCTCCTCCAGGTCTACTACAATCCTTATCTTATGGTCCACGTTTCTATTCTCAAGAAAGTCATTGAAGCACATAGATCAACCCCTACGCTTCTACCTATAGTGAGTGTTATGTGTTTGCATTGAGTCAAGCCTAGAAGGAATCAATGGAGTTGGATTGATACTCAAGCGACAATTTAGTTAGCTTAATGTATGAGGGGTATATTAGGAAGTTGAGTAATCTATTGAAATCCTTGTATTGTCCACCCAAATGTCTATAAATATAAGGCATAGGGTAGTCGCTTGGCATCAATCATTCTACATTTACTGGTGCTATGAATTAAGAGGAAAGACTAGATTTCAGAGTGCCTTTGTAATCTCATTATGTTTGTATTCGTGTGTGAGGGATACTTGTACTGGTTTCATTCAAGATTCTAGTGGATTACTCTCGGGATCAAGAGGTTGGATGTAGAATTATTTTTTATGATTTGAACCAGGATATATTATTGTGTTCTCATGTGATTTGCATGTCTTTTCTCTTCTATTTAATTTTGTTATTGTTGTGTTTTCTATTTTGGAATTAAATTGTGTGTGTGACTAAAATTGGCAAAGAACTAGTGAATTCCAATGCTCTTGATTTCCTAGTGAGAAAAGAAACGGAAGAAGTAGTACCTCTAGCTATCCTAGGTAGACGAGTGATCTACAAACACAGGGTTCCTCTCACCCAAGTTCTAGTCAAATGGTCGACCATCCACGAAGACAACAATGCATGGGAGTATTTGCATAATCTTTTCCACCAATTTCACATCTCAACCAACTTGCTACACATTTCTTGAGGATAACAAATACCTTAAGGGGAAGGTATTGTCACATTAGCAGGTTGTTAATAAGTTATTAAGCCTAACTAAATAACAACGTTTTTTTGGCATAGCTAGAGAAATGTTGCAGCATGTCTTACGACAAGTTGTAAGGCTAAGTGGGCAAGGGGATAACCGTTTTGGCACCCAAATTATGCTATAGATCAGTATAAATATTATTGATCTGTGCCTATACCCACATGATGAATGACATGATGAATGAATACGGAAATCAGTTCCCTTTCATTTCTCTCACTCTCTTTCTTTCGAATCCTCCCTCTAAATTCCCAATCCCCCTCATCTCAATTCCTCTCAACAATTGAGAATTCTACTTCTATGTTCATGTTGCGATGTTATTCATCGATGAAAGAGCAGAGGTTGAAACCGATTGGGAGAAAGACAATAGTAATCCAAGTAAGGTCATGGTGCCTAAAAAACTTTGATTTGTAGAGAGTGTGAGTGTGGTGCATTCTGAGAGGACTAACTCTAGTTTTGTGTAAAGGCTTACTTGTTTTGATGTAGGATTGCAAGAGGGCACCAACGCATAACATTCCAATGTGCACAAACTATAATGTGGTTCCCAAAGAAGGAAGTCACACTTTGTAACTATGCTTAGAACCACACACACAAATTGCAAGACAGACTACAAGAATGCTGATATGGTTCAATTTATTTTTGATTTTCTCTTATTCACCTTGGATACTTTATCCAACTAAGCATGCAATTTTAAGATTGACAAGTTTCGTAACCATATAACTAAGTGATAAAGCTACTAGCATCTTACATTTCTCCCTCTTCCTCGTTGCTTACCTCTTAACCACCCCCACCCCCCCGGGAGGACCCGACTCTCTTTGTTTGTGGAAAAAAAGGTGGATGCACAATCCAATTATAGTTATCATATTTTGCATTTTCCTTGCAAGTATCTTAATGCCAAAAACTAGTCAGCTTTGACCCTTTTGATATTTATACCAGTCTCTAAAATGCCTTAATTGATAGATTAATGCCTCCATTAACCTCAATAGGGGGAGGGGAAAAAAAAAAGCAGCAAAGAAAAAAAGAATAATTCTACCTTCTATCGGTTACTGTTGCAGCTGTTCCTCTTCTTATAATTTCAAAAATAACAGAATAATGATAATATTAAAATATAAAAACTTTTTCCAATTGTTTTCTATGACTTTTTACACTTTGATAATACCATATAATGACTTCATTATCAATTTTATTAAATATATTATTTTTAACATACACAACTAAGCTATCATTCATCCATTGGTCTTCAATCTTATTACGTAATCGATTCTTTACAATATTTATTGCATAAAATACTCTTTCAACTATTATAGTAGCAACTGAAAAAAAGAAAATTGGATGGGTATTGAGAAAAAAAGTAATATATAGGATAAATTTAAAATTAAATGGATGAGGACTTAGGACTTAGTGAATTTGGACCATTTGACCTATTTAAACTAAGTCTAACATAATAATTTTAAATTGATTTTAAAATTTAAACTTAATTAAAAATAATATAAAATAAAAAATAATTAATATCTGGAGTCGCTCCCATTGGGTCTCACTTAGCTCCGCTCTTGCTCTCCTCCTCTTTTCCTTCCTCTCCTTTTCCTTTTTATCTTCTTCTTCCTTCCTTGATAGCTGTTGTGACTATCTGAGTTCTTCCAGACTAGTTGAACTCTAGCTCCTCAAAAATCTATCAAATCCCTTTATTTTTCTCACAATTTCACTCAACTACACCCTTCTTTGTCACTCTTTTCTACTTCGCTCTTCAAATTTCTCATCCAAACACTCAGAATCAATTTAAATCAGGATTGATTTTTTCCTCAACCCTTGAACCATAGGCCCTATTTACACACAAAATCCCACCAGAGTCTTGCCATAGGGGCACCAGAGCAGTGTGGCAGTGAACTGCCACAATGCAAATTTCCAAATTTCTAAAAGTTGCAATGGGGTCCCTCCAATCTAGTTAGTTTCTTTTTTGCCCTTTGGCATCCTCATTTGGGAATTTACACTAGGGCCATGTGAATTAAAATTTCACTCGTATTTTGAAAACTTGGAAAAATTACACCAATACCCTAGAATTAATTAGAATTTGTCGCCAATGCCCCATTAAAATTACGAAGAAACATCCTTCAAAAAGGGTTTGGGACCTATTTTACGATTTTTCCTCCAGAAATAATCTTCTAAAATTAATTTATATAAACCCAAAAATTGATTAGAAATCCTGGGTACTATAATCTCTCTCTATATAATATAATTTATTGCATAACATTTTAGTTTGTTTTTTCCTTTTGCTAGAAATTTTAGTTTTTACATACACTTATGTACACTTTATAAACATTATGTACATTTTATTATCATTTTGTATAGGAAAATAAAGTGCACATATGTATCATAATGTCAAAATCTATATTATGTACATTTTAGACTAAATTATGTTATTTTGATAAAAAATCTCTATAGCGTACATTTCAATTTGAATTATATTATTATGCTAAACTTTGGATGCTACTGTAAAAAAATGATATATTATTTTATTAAGTTTTGTTTTTGTATATAACTTAAATTCTTATATCCTTTAGTCCATAATTTATTTATTATAAATATTTCTACTAAGTTAAAAGTTCCTAATTTCTAACTGATTTTCTTTTTGTTCACCTATTCACTGTACACTAAACTTTTATCTCACTATGAAGAGTCAACTACATAAATTCTACCTCTTCAACCATTTCTATCTATAACTTTATATTCTATAAAGTTCTTATAACTAATAGCCATCCCTAAGTGTCATCTGCCCAAGTTTTTCTTAATTTCCTATCTCTTTTGCTAGATACTTAATTCATTCCATCAATAACAAACATATATGCTATTAATATAAAAAATAGTGCCCTGATACCTCAAGTACAAGTATTATACCATAGCAAATACCAAGGGGGGGGGGGGGTTTAGAATGATTTTAAAGATCAACAGATGATCTTTATTGCGTACTGTGACCTCCTATAGTTGAAGTGCATTGCACATTCAGGATAATACCAATTCTTTTGTTCCACCAAGCCATTTCTCCTGGTGGCACATGTGATAATGTAAATGTCGAGTTAATTGTTTGAGATTTCTAAATATATAATTTGAGCATTATACCTTAAGGATAATTTAAGAGAATAATACAATGCAATTTCCTTTAATGCCAGCGCAATAGCATAACTAAATTTAAATAAGATCTCAAATTATTTTATTTTATAAAAAAAGAAGCAAAAGTTCTTATTAAGATTAAGCTAAAGTTCAAAAACTATCAAAAACCAGCAGATTAAGAGATTGTTTGGATTAGCAGTTTGACCGCTTATAAGCTGTTTATAAGCTTTATAGTTAAGTGTTTGACAATAATAATTAACTTAAAAGTTACGTAATTTAAAAACTATTATAATAATGTTTTACAAAAGTTGGTATCCCCAGCTTTTGCAAAAAATACTATTACATTAACCAAGTAAAATACTATTCTACCCTCGAATATTTTTCATATTTACAGAATTATCCCTACTATTACCATTATATCTCCTCCCTTGCTCTCTTCTCCCATCATCTTCCCTTCGCTTTTGCCATTATTGTCGTTGTCATCGTCACCCCTCCTCCATAATCATTGTCGTCGTCATCCAACTAGGCCGCCACAAGCAGCCTCGTGTTGGTGGGTTGCATCATTGCCACATCTGGTTCTAGATCCGTTTGTAAGTTAAAATCATAATATTGTATAATAAACATGATATACAATTTAACTATTATACCCATAATCGTAAAACTCATGTAAATCACATAAATTGTAATTAAATGCGTACCTGAATCCATAATAGGATATACCGTAATGAGAAATACTGACTGATGACAAAATACCGGAATCTGGTTTCTCTCCCTTGACCTCAACCGTAATGATGGAATAATATAACTGTGATGCTTTTGATTGTGTTGGGTAGGGAGATGACTAGACCCCTATTTATAATAGTAGAAGTAGTCTCCCATCAAGACTCTTAAGAGTTATCATTAACATATTCTAAACCAAATAGAATTAGGATTGACCATTATCTTATTAAATCCTTATATTTATCTTATCAGATTAATACAATTATATCTGATAATAAACTTGATTATCTCATCAGATAAACACTATAATATCTGTTGAGATATTTACTTAATTATCATGTGAGCCACAAGATAATTCTTACATTCTCCCACTTGGCTCATATGATATTGCATTTATGATTTAATAAGAAATAACATAATGTGCGCAAACGATCATCCTTAATTCTCTTTATTTTGGTTACCATAACGTCATTATTAAGTTAAAATATTAATGCGGGTCATGGCGGTTGTGAGTCAATTCTTTCTGACCCAGTCTCTTCCATGTACCACAACATTAACTTCCAACTTAACATGACCTTTAATGAAGATGATCATGATGGTCCAACTTTAATTATTCCTGTCAACTTTATTCTAAACAGTTATGTATACAAATAGAAAACAGGAATATCATAAACATATGAAATCAAAATGTCAAATGCATAAACTTTAATAGAGTCAAATTACATAATACCCAAAATACCTATCCTTTCAACATGTTCATTAAGTATTTTGGGTGGCAGTTCTTTTGTCATAGAATCTGCTATCATAAGTTTGGTGCTAATATACTCTATTGACACTGTATGTTTCTGAACTTCTTCTTTAACGGCCAAGTATTTGATTTCTATATGTTTAGCACCCTTAGAATACTTGTCGTTTTTAGAGAAGAATACTGCTGCGGAGTTATCACAATAAATTTTCAGCGGCTTGGCAATATTGTCGACAATCCGAAGCCCTGAAATAAAATTTCGTAACCATAAACCATGAATGGTGGCCTCAAAGCAAGCCACGAACTCAGCTTCCATAGTGGATGCAGCGATGACAGACTGCTTCGCACTTTTCCATGAGATTGCTCCTCCAGCTAATATGAACAAGTAGCCGAATGTTGATTTTTTGGTATCAACACATCTGGCGAAATCTGAATCTGAATAGCCAATCACCTCAAGATGATTGGATCTTCTGTAAGTGAGCATGTGATCTTTAGTTCCTTGCAAGTATCTGAAAATCTTCTTTGCAGTTTTCCAATGATCAAGGCCTGGATTACTTTGATATCTGCCCAGAACCCCGACAGCGAAGCTTATGTCTGGTTTGGTGCAAGTTTGAGCATACATTAGGCTCCCAACTGCAGATGCATAAGGAATATTTCGCATTTGCTCTCGTTCCAATTCAGTTTTCGGGCATTGCATAAGGTTAAATTTATCCCCCTTCTGAATTGGAACTACTCCTGATGAGCACTTATCCATATTGAATCTCTCTAGAATTTTATTAATATATGTTTTCTGAGACAACCCTAACAATCCTTGTGATCTATCACGGAATATTTCTATTCCTATCACATAAGTTGCCTCTCTCATATCTTTCATTTCAAAATTTTCAGAGAGATACTTCTTGGTTTCATGTAATAAACCAAGATCATTAGCAGCAAGCAAAATATCATCAACATACAGGATTAGAAAAATAAATTTACTCCCACTGACCTTCATATATATACATCGATCAACGGTGTTTTCTTGAAAGCCAAAAGATGTAATGGTATTATTAAACTTTAGATACCATTGGTGGGAGGCTTGCTTAAGTCCGTATATTGATTTCTTTAATTTACACACCATGTGTTCCTTTCCTTTAATTGAAAAACCCTCAGGTTGATCCATATAGACTTCTTCCTCCAAATCCCCATTAAGAAAAGCGATTTTTACATCCATTTGATGTAATTCCAAATTATAATGAGCCACTAAAGCCAAGATGATTCTAAGAGAATCTTTCTTAGAGACTGGTGAGAAAGTCTCTTTATAATCGATGCTGCCTTTCTGAGTAAAACCTTTGGCAACAAGTCTGGCTTTATGTCGTTCAATATTGCCTTTAGAGTCACGTTTGGTCTTAAAGACCAATTTACATCCAACTCTTTTATACCCTTCAGGCAATTCAACGAGATCCCAGACTTGATTTTGATCCATAGATTTTAACTCTTCTTTCATGGCATCTAACCATTTAGTAGAATCATCACATTCCATGGCTTGCTTAAATGAAACTGGATCGTTATCAATTCCTAAGTCAAATTCAGACTCTTGTAGATAAACCACATATTCATCAGAAATAGCAGATTTTCTGTCTCTTTGAGATCTTCTTAATGCTATTGCTTGTGATTCAACTGTTGCCGGTTCATCAGAGAGTGTTTGTTGTTCTTGACTATTATTTGGTTGGATTGCAACTTGAGGAACAACAATTGTATCAGTCTTGGACATAGGAACTTCCACCCTAACTTCTTGAATGCTGACATTATGCATTTTATCACTCCCACTAATTTCACCATTTTTAATGAACCTAGCATTTCCAGTTTCAACAATCATAGTACTGTGATTAGGACAATAAAATCTATACCCCTTGGACTTTTCCGGATATCCAATGAAATAACCACTGATAGTTCTAAAGTCCAATTTCTTTTCATGTGGATTGTAAACCCTTACTTCTGCTGGGCAACCCCAAACATGTAAGTTCCTTAAACTAGGTTTCCTACCCGTCCACAGTTCAAAAGGAGTTTTTGGAACTGCCTTACTAGGAACCTTATTAAGCAAATACATAGCAGTCTTTAATGTATACATCCACAATGATAAGGGTAAAGATGAGTGACTCATCATACTCCTAACCATTTCCATTAGGGTATGATTACGCCTTTCAGAAACACCATTTTGTTGTGGTGTACTTGGCATTGTGTATTGAGCACAAATACCATGTCTTTCAAGGAATTTGGTAAACGATCCTAGACATTGACCTGATTCATCAAATTTTCCATAATATTCACCACCTCTATCTGATTTTACAATTTTCACCTTTTTATCTAATTGTCTCTCAACATCTTTAATATACACCTCAAGTGCATTGATAGATTGAGACTTATCATGCAATAGATAAACATAACCATAACGTGAAAAATCATCAATAAAGGTGATAAAATATTTTTCTCCACCAAAAGATGGAGCATCAAAAGGCCCACAAATATCGGTGTGTATAATTTCAAGAAGCTGTGTGCTTCTCGTGGCTCCTTTCTTAGTGTGTTTTGTTTGTTTGCCTTTAATACAATCAATACACACTTCAAGGTCAGTAAAATCAAAATATGGAAGGATTTCATGCTTTACTAATCTTTCCATCCTTTCTTTAGATATATGACCCAAATGTTTATGCCACAAGTAAGCTGAATTTTCATTAACTAAATTGCGTTTAGTACCAACATTATGATGCAAGGTCATTAGAGTCTCAACAAACACATTATCACGTTTAAACTTGTAAAGACCATCACATAATATACCGGAATCAATAAAATTGTTATGTTTGAATAAACTAAAAGATCCAGAACCAAATTTAAAAGAAAAACCAGCTACATCAAGTTTCTGCAATAAAACTAAATTTCGAGTAAATGTAGGAACATAAAGAGTTTCTAATAAATCTAAGTAATGTCCGGTATCCAGAATTAAACGGTAAGTGCCAACGCCTTCAATGGGAGCTTTACTTTTATTCCCCATGAACACAATACTTTCATTTGGCCTTGTGGTTCGGATCGTAAGGAACCCCAGCATCGTATTAGAAATATGAGTAGTGGAACCAGAATCAATCCACCAAGTATTATGTGGAACTTCAATAAAGTTTGATTCATAACATACTAAAGCACAAGGCTTACCTTTCTTTTCGAACCAAGCTTTACGTTTCGGGCAGTCTTTCTTCATGTGTCCACTTTTCTTACAAAAGTGACACTTAACAGCCATAGATTCTTTATGAGCACCTTTCGAAGAATCGTTCAGGTTACGAGGACCTTTCTTCTTGCTCTTGCCACTTCTCTTTTTGAAATTGTTACCAGCTTCTTGATGCTTTAGAAAATGAACGGAATGAGATCTTTGGTTCTTCAGCCTCGTCTCCTCTTGAATGAGCATACTAGTCAATTCATTGACGTTCCACTTATCCTTTATAGTGTTATAGTTCATTTAAAATGGCCCATATTGCTCTGGAGGCAAGGAATTGAGAATAAATTGTACCAAGAAATACTCATCCACAATCATTCCCAGGGTCTTTAATTTTGCTGCTAAGGTGGTCATTTCCAGAATGTGCTCATGCATGGTACGAGAACCATCATATTTCATGGTGGTCAAAGAATTCATTAATGTACCGACCAGAGATTTATCAGCAGTCTAGGAACACCCTTCCACGAAATTCATAAGTTCCTTAGCGTTTTCAGTTTTGGGAAGCGTTGACTTTATGTTGTTTGCAATAGTCATCCGCATAAACATAAGGCACAATCTGTTCGATCTCTCCCATACTTTATAGAATTCCCTCTGCTCATGGGTGCTTTTATCGGTGAGATTAGCGGGTTTCTCGATTTTGAGTGCTAAATCAAGATTCGGAACACCTAAGTGAAACTGAACTTGTTCACTCCAATCGGAGAAATTTAATCCGTTGAAAAACGGTACAGACGATGCTTGCGAATGCATTGAAACAGGCATAGTTACTGCAAAGAAATTTAAATACTCAACATTAATACATAAAAATTTCACATAATTTCATATTCAAATATTAATCATAAGGCACATCATAGTTCTCCTTTGGGCGATACTAAGATGTACAAAATAAAACAATAATTGATAATTAAATATGCACCAATTAAATCTATTTGCTATCTTTGGATATGCAAAATAAAATTAACAGAACATAATAATTATCACATTTATGTTTGACAATTATAAAGATAAATAATTAACCTTTGGATTAATCCCGAATAGTCTTATAATGCAAACTTCAATTTACTCATAAACAAATATCAAACAAAACTTTAATGTCATCAACTATAATGTTTATGAAAAAATTGAAAATAATTTATAACTCAAAATTTATTTACTTTGCAAAATTTGGCCACTTTGGTGACTAACAAATTTTTCTTAATATAAATTTTAAGCCATAAATATTTATTTCATTTATTATATATATATACACACACTATAATTGTATATATAAATAAATCCAATTATGAATTAATTATTTTATAATTTAAAATTTATTTTCTTTACAAAATTTGGTCACTTTGGTGACTAACAAATTTTTCTTTACATAAATTTCAAATTATAAATAATTTTATTTTCTTTATTATATATATATTCCATTATTATATATATAATATATAATATATATATTAAACAGATCCTATTATGGATCTGTATTGGTCACGGATCTGATAATGAATCCAGATCTGCGCAATGAGATGAGTCCGGCCTTAATGGGTTGAGCAACCCGATCCAAAATAATTGGATCTGACCTATCGGGTCAACCAAAAAATTTACTGGGTCGACTCATCTTCTACCCTTTTCTATTAGGGTTTTAAACCCTATATTGCGTTACTGCCGCCTCTGATTATTCTCTGTGCGCCGACCACACTGTCGCCTCTTATTCTCCATCATTCACGGAACTTCATTGCTCCATAAGCCTCAGCCACTAATGACCAAAATTAACAGCCATGGCTGACCGTAAATCCATGGCCAAGCGAGCAAGATGTGAGAACAAATCCCACTGACATGGAGAAAAGTGAATGATTGTATATACGGCAACTGTTATGGCGGAAGAAAGATCGCGGCTATGGCATTGCAAGCTTTAAAGCCCACTGTTACGGAATAATGAATATTGCAAGTTCCGTCGCCTACTGATATGGCGTGCATAACATACATGTATATATATATATATATGCAGAATAATGGAGAGAGAAAAGCCACTTTATCCATAATGCCTCATTAAAAAAAATCCACTGATATCACACATCTTAATCCATTACATGTAATAATATATTATATATATGCATTGAATGATTGCTTGGGGTGAAAAGATCACAACGACCACAGAGAAATTTTATGGCACTGTCCAAGCTTTTATTTTAATATATCAATACAGTGCCCATAAATTAATGCCATTGTTTGTACATATATTTGGATGATGCAAATACGCACATTCTGTATATGCTTGGATTATGCAAATATGAACATTCAATAAATTTATACAAAAAATACACGAGTTTTATAAACGAGCTCTGATATCACATGTAAGTTAAAATCATAATATTGTATAATAAACATGATATACAATTTAACTATTATGCCCATAATCGTAAAACTCATGTAAATCACATAAACTGTAATTAAATGCGTACCTAAATCCATAATAGGATATACCGTAATGAGAAATATTGGCTGATGACAAAATACCGAAATCTGGTTTCTCCTCCTTGACCTCAACCGTAATGATGAAATAATATAACTGTGATACTTTTGATTGTGTTGGGTAGGGAAAGAACCAGACCCCTATTTATAATAGTAGAAGTAGTCTCTCATCAAGACTCTTAGGAGTTATCATTAACATATTCTAAACCAAATAGAATTAGGATTGACCATTATCTTATTAAATCCTTATATTTATCTTATCAGATTAATACAATTATATCTAATAATAAACTTGATTATCTCATCAGATAGACACTATAATATCTGTTGAGATATTTATTTAATTATCATATGAGACACAAGATAATTCTTACACCGTCGCCATAAGCCGTCTAGCACGCCATAAGCTGTCTAGCATCATCGACGCTCTTCCATTACCCTCATCATTGTTGCCATCAATCGCCACCTCCAACCCCAATCGTCGCCTTTTCCATGTCCATCGTCGTTGTCCACCGCTCGCGCCTCCATCATTAGTGGCATCCCCAATCAACCTGTAAGTGTATATACAATATATATTTATATATAAAATAAATAAATATTTTAGAAATAATTTATTTAAATATTAATGCTTTAAATGTATTGATAAAATATAAAAATAAAGAATTTTATAAAATGTATTAACATATATATTTAATATTTTTATGAAGTAAACCTAAATTTACAAACAAAAAGTATTATATTAATATATTTTTTAATAATTATGTATAATTTTTTAACTTGTAATTGTAAATATTTTATCAATGAAAAATTAATTTATATTTTTTTATAAATAATAGTATTTTTATAAATTTATTTGTATTATTCAGTATCACGTCTATTTTAATTTTTTTACCAAGTTCTAACAGCTTATCAGTTTTTATAAATCAAACAGATAATTATTAACTGAAAACTTAAAAACACATTTATCCAAATACGTTATCAATTTAAACACTATATAACTTTTATGTTAAAAGTTAACTAACTTAAAAGCTCAAATAAAAAACGATAAGCCAAACAGCGTCTAAGAGACAAGGCAAACCCAAACAGCAAAGTCTTAAAGTAGCAAACACAAAAGAAGCACAAAACAAGACAAAATAAAAATTAAGAACTCATAAATAAAAATTACACCAAAACCGGCTACACTAAGCACCAAGAACTCACACAATAAACAGAGAAATAGTCAAAAGAATAGCCCCTGCAAAAAACTCCTAGGTGCAAACCAAAATAGAAAATAATGCTCAAGAAAACCTCTAAATCAAGAACTCTCAAACCAAACCAATTCTCAACACAACCAATTATTTTCACAAATAAAAGAATAACAAAAAGAACATGGAAAGTTGATTAAAATCCATTTCTCCATACTGAATTTCTAATAGCATGAATTCATCATCACAAGAGCTACAGGAATTCTAGATTTCTAATTATGTCAATCAATATCTGATGGCAAATAGCATGAATCATACTAAAATTATTATTATTCAGGTAAATTTATTCTCCCACATAGGAAACAAGAATTTGAAACCACTCCAATCACGCCAATCAATATCTAATCTTAGATAGCATGAATCATACTAAAATTATTATTATTATTATTCAAGCAAATTTTACAAATAGGACACTTGCTCATTTTTTACAAAATAATAGTCCCTACCAACTATCAAACTGCAGTTGATTACTTTTTTTTCAGAGTTTTTGGGAGTCTTTTGCTTTGCTTCCATATTGCCCTTTCTTCGAAACAAATTTTCTCCAAGAGCCACAACTTGTATTTTCTTGGGATATCATCCAGATGTTGAGGGATACAAGTTATATGATCTCACAACCAAATCTGTGTTTGTTTCCAAAGATGTGGTATTTCATGAGAATATTTTTTCTTTTCACTCTATCACTACTTCTAATGAGCTTGTTGATCTCTTTCTTGATATGGTGCTACCAATCTTTTTCACGTAGCTACTATCTTCATCTACTTCTAAATCTTCACCTAGTGTGTTCTCCAATTTAGATGAAAGACAGTCTATCACGTCCAATTCTTCTCTTGGTATTTTTATTCATGCTCTTATTCGCAGATCTGCTCATGTTATTCTTCCTCATTCTCATCTTCGAGATTACCATTGCAACTTGTTGGCTCATCATCTCCTCCCACGGTCAATTCCTCATATCCTTTGCAACGTTATCTTAACTATTCAAAATTTTCTCCTGCTCACAATTCCTTCCTTCTTACTGTATCTTCCAATTTTGAGCCTCAATTCTATCATTAAGCTGTCCAATTTGCTCATTAGAAAGATGTCATGGCAATTGAATTGGATGCCATGCATTTAAACAACATTTGGATTGTTACCTCTCTTCCATCCAACAAGCATACCATTAGATGTAAGTGGGTTTACAAAACTAAGTATGAAGCTAATGGTTCCATAAAAAGGCATAAGACTTGTTTAATGGCAAAAGGGTA
This sequence comes from Diospyros kaki, assembly GCA_036245055.1. Taxonomy (NCBI): domain Eukaryota; kingdom Viridiplantae; phylum Streptophyta; class Magnoliopsida; order Ericales; family Ebenaceae; genus Diospyros; species Diospyros kaki. Next base: position 2,235,419 of record BSEG01000005.1, on the reverse strand, counting down.
TACTCAATAAGAGGGGTTGGATTTCTTAAACACCTATTCTCCTATTGCAAAACTTGTTACGGTGAAATCTAGCTTGCTCTAACTATTATGAAGCAATGGGTCCTTGTTCAATTAGATGTCAATAATACTTTTCTAAATGGAGATTTATTTGAAGAAATATATAAGGATTTAGCTCTTGAGTATAAGCTTTCTATTTCTGTTATTCAGGGGCAAAAGTTAGTGTGTCGTTTGCATAAATCCATCTACGACTTGAAACAAGTTTTAGGACAATGGTTTGCCAAATTTTCTCATGCCCTTATTAAGTTTGGTTTTCAGTAGTTTAAATCTAATTATTCTTTGTCATGCCCTTATTAAGTTTGGTTTTCAGTAGTTTAAATCTAATTATTCTTTGTTTACCAAAGGCAATGGTTCTTCCTTTGTGCCTCTTCTCGTTTATGTGGATGATATCATTATCACTAGTTCAGATTTGACTATTATAGACTCTCTCAAGTCTTTTCTTCATAATCAATTTAAGTTGAAGGATCTTGGCTGATTGAGGTATTTTCTTGGGCTTGAAATTGCTCAATCTAAGAGTGGGATATTTCTTTCTCAAAGACATTACACTTTACAGCTCTTAGAAGATATTGGTTTTCTTGGTTATTGATAAGTGTCTTTTATACACTTATTTTGGTCTATAAACTTAGCATTTATACATTCAATGAGCATGATTTCTACTTGATTTGGTTCTATATATGGTTATGTAGATGTGGAGCATGTGTTAAAACAGACATGGAGCAAAAAGAGTGATTTTTGATGCATGATGGGAGTGAAATGAATCTTGGAGGCATGGTCGAGTGTCGAATTAAAAAGAAGCAAAAGAGTATCGAGAACAAGAAGTTGAAGATGATAAAGCAAGAGACCAAAGAAGAAAGCTAGCGGGCTTATAGCGGCATGCATACCGCTGTAGCACCGCTATAAGACTTAGTTTCTGGAGCTCACGGTCTTACAGCGATATGCATACCGCTGTAGGACCGCTTTAGGAATTATTTTCTAGAGCTCACGGTCTTACAGCGATATGCATACCGCTGTAGGACCGCTTTAGGAATTATTTTATAGAGCTCATGGGTCTGCAGCAACAAGCATACCGCGGTAGAACCGCGGTAGGGTTCAAAGTTTCGAGACAAGGCCGTTTTAAGCCCGTTTTAATCCAAATAAAAGGGAAATAGACTCCTTCAAGGTGAAGGACTTTGATAACCTAAAGAGGGCTATATAAAGGATTATTTTTGGGAGATTGAGGAGCTTTTGGAGAAGAGGAGAAGACGACAAGTCGAGGCAAAAAAAGGATTCTCTTGAAGATCTTCGGTTTTGGTTTTATTTTTCTGTTATTTCTTTTCTCCAACATCATGAACTCTGTTTTTATTATTCTTTCGTTAGTTGAAACTATGTTAGGCTAAGTACTTTGTGACTAGGGTGATTGATGAAACTTAGTTCGATGATGGTTTAATTTAAAGTATTTGGGTTTTATGTTATTCTTGTCTTTTGAGTTGATCATTTATTATGCACTAATTCCATTTTGATGCTTGACTGCCGTTAGAACGTGTTTGTGATTTATATTGCTTTTGAAAGATTCAATATAGATTAGCACTTGATAATAAATGACATAAGGTTCGATAATAGGTAGAGATACCGTTATGCTTTGTGAAATCTTATTTTAATGATCATTGTGGATAAATACATGTTTGTATATATGCAGATTAATTAGAGATAATTAATCTCATATGTGAGCATAGATTCAATTGACCATCGAAAGAGGCTTTTGATTAATTTAATATCATTGATTTTCATCTCAAAGCAAGAATTATGAAACCCAATCATTGAAAGATTAAACCATTTATAGAACTATGGTGGAATCATGAACCCTATTGCATTAGATTTCTATATTTAAAACCTAAAGAATTATTTTGTGTTTTCCGTTTGGTGAGTTAGTTTGACTTATATAAAACTTCCATTGAATATTCTTTTAATTGTGTGTGACTTATTAAAGTTAATAGTGGTTAAAGTAAGGGCCAAAAGCCAATCCTCGTGGGAACGATACTTAATTCATCATTATATTACTTGTTACGATTTTGTTCACTTGCGGGGAAGAAAAAGACAAACAGTTATAAACTTATTAATCTGCCTATGGTTCATAATCTTAAACTAAGTATGCATGAGGATGAGCTACTTGAGGATTCATCAATCTATCGACATCTTATTTGCCGGTTACTCTATCTCACCATTTCTCGGCTCGATATCACATTCACGGTTCATAAATTTAGTCAATTTGTATCTCATCCTCGCTGTAATACCCAGGAATGATTTGAGGATATAAACGGTATTTAGTGAAGGGCATAAATGGACTTTGTGGAAAATAAGACTATAGGGTACACTAACGCAACTTTGGACGATCGAATTAGTCAGAGGGAGTACCCTGGACCCTAGATAGCCAAGGAAAATGGTATATTATCGACAAGTAATTCGAGTTATGATTTTAGGCATCAAAAGAAGTTGGATCAGGAACGGTTCTCGGTACAGCTAAAAAGGCAATTGTGATTTAGGATGAAATACCAAATTATCGTATGGGGCATTCAGGAAGTCAATGGAATCTCGAGGAAGTTCATATTTGGCATATAAAGTAACCCTTCAGTAGTTTTTGGAAGAAACGAAAGGGTTTGTAGCTAAAACGAAGATTCGGGCCTAAGTGTAGTTTTTTTCGAAATTGATAGAGGGAAATCGAAACGATATTTTTTCAGAATTTTAAAGAGAATGTTTTATGATATTTCAAAGGGTTATAAAGGTCTTTAAAGAGAAATTCAGTTTTTGAGCCAGGGGCAAAATCGTAATTTTTGAGGTTGGGGTAAAAGTGTAATTTACCTAAAAATTAGGGGCATTAGCGCAATTAGTCCATTTTTCAGGGACTAAAATGCAATTAAAAATTAGCCTGAGACCATGTTGAAAAGGGTCAAAGTGCAATTATCCAAAAGTTCGGGCCAAAGTGTAATTCTTGAAATCTTTTTACTAGAGGCATTTGGGAGATTCAGGAAAAAAGCTTCATAAATGACTTAAGAGATAAAGATGAAGTGTCATGATAATATTAGAGATAAGATGAAGGCTCATGATGACTTTAAGGATAAGATTTGGACAAGATTTGTTAAGATTTGATTGGATAAGATTTTGTTGGATATGATTTGATTTAGATAAAGATTTGATTTGGATAAGATTTAATTCGGATAACAATGATTGCAGAAGATTTTAGTAGATTTGGAATTATTATAGAAGATTGCAGAGAATCTTAGAAGATTTTGGAATAATTACAAAAGATATTAGAAGATTTGGAATGATTATAAAAGATTTACAATGATTGCAGAGAATCTTAGAAGATCTTGGAATGATTACAAAAGATATTAGAAGATTTGGAATGATTATAGAAAATTTACAATGATTGCAGAGAATCTTAAAAGATTTTTGGAATGATTGCAAAAGATATCAAAAGATTTGGAATGATTATAGAAAATCTTAGAAGATTTGGAATGATTGGAAAAGATTTTGAAAGATTTGAAATGATTGCAGAATATACATTTCTTGGTGGCTAAGTTTCCTAAACATATAAATAGGGGCTCAAGACTAAGGATTTTCTCATTCGAAGTTGTGATACATTTGTGCTAAACGAGAGTGCTTCGGGTTTAGTGGATAGAGGATTTTTAAAGCATATGCAAGGCATCACACGCGTAGAGCACTTGGGCAACGCGTGAAGACGTGTAAGGAGGTGGTTTGGTTAAAATACTTGAGGAGTTGCATAAAAGTCGAGGTTCGAAACAAGATTCAACGTGCTTTGAGTTTCGTTCAAGGTGAGTGGTTTGACTCTAGTTTTACCCTTGTTTGGAAAATGTCTTGATGTGAGTGTAGCGAGTTTAGGTGAGCAGTCTCACCAAAACTCGAGATGCTATGCTTATGCGTTTCACTTATGTATTTATGTCGTCATTTGCATATTGAACATATGATATATTGCATCAACTGTTTTTACTTACAAAAGAGTCGGTGCATGGCGTGTGATTTTCATATCATTGAGGTATTGATATTCGTGTCAATGTTATTTTCTGTGTGGGACGGGATGAGGTCTACTTGAGATTGGGACAATGTTAATCCAGGTGAACGGGTGTCACACTGGGGCACTCGAGGGAACAATGTTAAACCAGGTGAACGGGTGTCACGACGGTGCACTCGAGGGATTAACGTTAGACCAGGTGAACGTGTGCCACAGTGGGACATTCGAGGGATTAAGTATGTCAGGGTGATGTCTCAAGTTAGACGTGTCTTGCATATTTTCGTTTGTCTGAGTATGCCATGCTTGTGTCTATCATGCATTGTATAAACTGTTTTATGCCTTCACTTAGATGTTTATCATCTAATCTGGGTTATGCCCCTGGAACGTTTGATGTTCCAGCCAGGGACTGCTGCGAGGCATGGATGTGGCTGGTTGAGGGCTAATGGTGCCTAGTTTGTTAGTCGTTGTAACGTTTGGAGGCTTTAGTATGTATTACAGGTTGTAAATGAACGGTTGCATATTAGCAATGTTATCATTTGATCTGTATTACGTATTTTGTTATGGAAATACTATGTAAGAACTACGGTGTTTTGATATTAATGTATCCGCTGCGTTGTATTATGTCTCGTTTAGTTTAAGATTATTGATCTTGATAGTTAAACGGGCAAGGCTGGGGTTCTCGGGGTTTGTATCTGCATGTGAAGACTGCTCTTGATACACCGTGCATGTTGAACTTAGAGGAAAAAAAAAAAGAAATCCCGGGAATACCCTTATAGTGACACGCCTGACGAAACGGGGTGTTACAATTGGTATCAGAGCCCTAGGTTAAAACCCTAGGACGATTTGGCTAGGTTGTTGAACTTAGTATGGTTAGAACTATTGAACAAGAACTTAGAACAGGATTATGGATTCTAAGAGACATTTGGAACATAGTTGAAAATGGTATGGAGACTCTAAAACGTGAAATTTGAGGTTTTCAATTTGAATATACTTTCAACGTCAAGTGGAGATAAACAAGATCTATTCACATCTTTTGGAAAATTAGGAAGCCAGTAATGAGGGTCGTTGAAATAAAAGAAATATATGATCTCAAACCTTTGAGGAATAAATACTTTGATGATTCCGGTATAACTTGAGGTATGGTATAAAATCTCTTTCGGAAGAATCATAGTAAAATGTCCTAATACCCTCTCGATTGGGACATGTTTAATGATGGTAATGTCATGCCCTGACAAAGATAAGTGAAGTGACAGAGGTTATTAAAAGAACCTGTCGAGGGCGTGAAAAAAAGAAACGACCTGAAGATCTTAAGGTTAAGTTAGATATCCAAATTGAGGACCTAAGAAGAACGGATTCAGTTAAGGCTAACTAATGAAAATCCCGAGTGGAAACAAAAGGGAATGGAACTAGTAGATCAAAAAGACAATCCCTACTTGGAGATTTGGGGGTTTGTCGGTTGAGGTCTTTGAAATTATTAATTGGAGAATACTAGATTTTGCTAAGTGATGGAACATTGAGTCGGGAGTTAGTATCCAACAAAATGGGTCGAATGTAAGGTCAATTCGATAAACCATAACTGAGGATTCGTAAGAATCGGAAACCGTAGATTGGAGATCATTAGTTAAAATCAATCTCACTAAATGTTGGGATAACTGGTGGTTATTAAGAAGAAACAAGTTGTGGACGATTAGTTTGATATGACATAACCTAATTATAAGTCAGGTTTTGATCGAATGGTATAAGGATTCAAGGGAAAGAATGACTTGGTATAGATCGAGGATCCTAAGGAACGACCTGATAAGAAAACCAGGGTGAGACGATAAAAACTTTTTTTAGAATTGAGGATTTTAGGAATCCGAAATTGTTGATGGGGATATTGAAATAAAGGAACTGGAGTTAACGATTGAGGAAATAAGAAAATGTTACCTTAAAACAACTCATAGGAACGAGTTGTATGTATGACTTCTTATGTTGTTCAAAGACAAAGTAGGTCAAGGTGTAGATTTGAGTCTTATGGAAGTTTCAGTAACGGAATAGTTGTATCGAGGATGTTAGCTCAGGAATCAGACGAGGAAAACAAGTCGGAACTAATTGAGGATCGAATTCTTGTTTGAGGTGTTTAAAAGTTTTCTCGGTGGTAATTGGCTTGAATAAAATGCGCTAGGTTATAATGGGAATTTTTCTTTTGAGAGAAATCTTGATGACTTAGGGTTTTGGAATTTTCCTTTGGAAGTTGAAAGAATCTTTGACTTATAGAGGATTTGCAGAATAAAACCTTACGTGAATATATGGGGATTGCAAACGATATAAGGATCAATGATAAACTAGAAATCGGTAATTTAGGACGAATCTTGGAGACTAGAAAGATTTTGGGATAAGAGAAAATCTTGGAGACTAGAAAGATTTTGGGATAAGAGAATTTCAAGTTTGACTTTTATACTGTATACACTTGGAAATAAAAAGATATTTTCAACTTATGGAGACGATGCTATTTTAAGCTTCAAATGACTTTAGCCGATTTAAGAAGACACAAACTCAAAGAAAATAGTTAGCATAACGATGAGAATCAAGGACTGAGAGGTAGTAATAAAAGTCTTGGTTTGAATTTTAAGGCACCAAGCAATGAGATAGGCTTGCTAAAGCTTGATTAAGCTCATAAAGATATCTTGGAATTTGATTAGGTCTTAACAAAATTAAAGTTGATCCTAATAGATCCAAAGAAATAGGAATAATTGACATAATGATCTATGGAGTGAGTGTTAGTTGAAAGTCAACCGTGGAATAAACATATAAGGAGAATGGAACTTCTAAGCCAATCTTGTGATAGATTAAGCATACGGCAATAACGAGAATATAGTTGAACGATCTAGTATAAGTTTAGAAAATGATAAACTGGAAATACAGTTGATGTTGGAGTGTTTGATAAATTATAAATGTCTGCAAGAGTAGCAACAGTAGCGCGAGGTTCCGTCACATGCGTAACAAATTTGGAAAGTAAAAAGGGATTAAATTGTGAGAAAGAAATCCGAAGTCTTAGGAATGGTTAGGATAAGAGTGCTTGATACGAATGAGTGTTACTCTGGAAAAAGAACATTAGGAATCCAAAAGATCAGGGAGTTGGATTAGTACCAATAGAACCACTGTAGCTCTCAGAGATGGAATGAGGAATTCTAGCATAACGATAACACCATTGGTGTTGGTCTATAACAATGGATCTGAGCCTAGGGACCAAGGCAGAGGACTAGTGGTTGGCTCGCGGTTTGGGGTGTGATACCTACGAGTCGGAGCAACACAGTGAACTGTGGAGACGGTCAGGTGCCAAAGTTTGGGCGACACTGAGGATGTTATGTATGGTTTAGAGTCCAAGTTCCAAAGGACCAGAGCATCATGGCAGGATCCCTAAATCATTATGGAAAAGTTGAAGGATTGGAAGATGACTTAAGCGGGTTAATTGCTATGTGGATTATGGTGGTCGATAGTCAAAAGAGAATCGAAAGAAGTAAAAGTAATCTCGAGTGATGAAACAATGTTTGGCAAGCTGTTAACAGAGATCTATAAAAGATTCTTCTAAGATAGTTGCATCCATGATGGAAATTCGTGAAGTTAAGGTTACTAAGAAGTGATAAATAAACTCGGGGAATTCAGGAGTTGTGGAGAAATAGTAATATTGCTCCTAGGTCAAGGTAGCTTCTAATTAGGAATAGGAGTAAACCTTGGTATAAACGTGTGCCGTGAAGTTGCTTAGGAAAAATGTGTTAAGCAAGAAGTGAGGCGATTGTTTTCTAGATATAGCTTTGGGAGGAATTTAATTACTATTGTCAACCTAGCTCTTGATTTAGTGTATTTAATATTACACACCTTAGGAATTGTTAGCAATTGACTCCAATTTAGTTATTTCGAATCTTGCCTTTGGTGATATATAAAGGTTGGAGCAATAGTAAGTATACCTAGGTACCCTTGAGAACATGAGTTGACGGATTGAAAGAGACAAAGTTAACATAAAGATATGGCAAGTTATAAGTCGATAAGTAAACAAAAAGTAAACAAAAGTGTTTTTCTTTTAGAGAGAAGTGTTATGAGTTGAGGAAACATATAGTGAGTTGTTATAAAGGAAGACGTGAGTTTTTAGTTTCACTATGAAAATTTTATTTGGGTCGTAAGATAGTAGGCTAAGCTATTTAAGTTATACTAAGTGCTTTAAAAAAAAAAAAAAAAAAAAAAAAAAAAAAAAACCGGTAGGAATCAAAAGTTGTTCAATAAGGTTTTCATTTAAGGAAATTGTATGAAAACTAGAATCGCCTAAGAAGGACGAGATTAAATCTATTCCTAGAATCAGGGATAATAGGGATCTTGTTTGAATCAATAGAGAGATTATCTCTCACGTGAGAAGGATATGGAAAGCAATGTTTAGTTGAAATAGAACACTTAGCGGTATTAAGTTGAGGACCCACAAATGAAGGACGTGTATAAATATGGACGGTTGTCGATAAATTGAAACGACACGGGAGTTCTGAGCTGAGATAAATTGATCTGATTGATGGATAGTGTTTGGAAGAGAAATAGTAACATGTCAGGATGTTAGGCTGTTGTAAGAGAAATTGTGTTTTTGGGAGACCTAAATGGATAATTTGTATGACCAGCCGTAAAAGACTGAGAAATTATCTTTAAAAATAATATGCGATCGAGATAATTGAGAGAAAGATACGCAAAAATAATATGCGATCGAGATAATTGAGAGAAAGATACGCCAAGTTAAGTTCAATGTTATCAATTTTTGTGCAATCATGGCAGCCGATGTAAAAGTTCAATGTTATCAATTTTTGTGCAATCGTGGCATATGCATTAGTATAGGAATGGGTTGGGAGAATTATTTATCAAATAAAATGAGCTCTGAGGACACGATTGAGAATGATATTAAGTATTATGAATTATTTTGGGATTCATGTAACCGCTTGTTTAGAGCTACAACGAGATATTCTGAAAATAAAAGATATGTCTAGTAAGCTCAGATCATATAGAAATGTAAGTTATAAATAATTGCTAAGGATTATGAATGGTACTTAGGATATTTCAATTTGGAGTCATTAGCAATAACAGTGATACAATTATCAATGAGTAAATTTCGAGGACGAAATTTATTAAAGGGGAGGAGAATGTAATACCCAGGAATGATTTGAGGATATAAACGGTATTTAGTGAAGGGCATAAATGGACTTTGTGGAAAATAAGACTATAGGGTACACTAACGCAACTTTGGACGATCGAATTAGTCAGAGGGAGTACCCTGGACCCTAGATAGCCAAGGAAAATGGTATATTATCGACAAGTAATTCGAGTTATGATTTTAGGCATCAAAAGAAGTTGGATCAGGAACGGTTCTCGGTACAGCTAAAAAGGCAATTGTGATTTAGGATGAAATACCAAATTATCGTATGGGGCATTCAGGAAGTCAATGGAATCTCGAGGAAGTTCATATTTGGCATATAAAGTAACCCTTCAGTAGTTTTTGGAAGAAACGAAAGGGTTTGTAGCTAAAACGAAGATTCGGGCCTAAGTGTAGTTTTTTTCGAAATTGATAGAGGGAAATCGAAACGATATTTTTTCAGAATTTTAAAGAGAATGTTTTATGATATTTCAAAGGGTTATAAAGGTCTTTAAAGAGAAATTCAGTTTTTGAGCCAGGGGCAAAATCGTAATTTTTGAGGTTGGGGTAAAAGTGTAATTTACCTAAAAATTAGGGGCATTAGCGCAATTAGTCCATTTTTCAGGGACTAAAATGCAATTAAAAATTAGCCTGAGACCATGTTGAAAAGGGTCAAAGTGCAATTATCCAAAAGTTCGGGCCAAAGTGTAATTCTTGAAATCTTTTTACTAGAGGCATTTGGGAGATTCAGGAAAAAAGCTTCATAAATGACTTAAGAGATAAAGATGAAGTGTCATGATAATATTAGAGATAAGATGAAGGCTCATGATGACTTTAAGGATAAGATTTGGACAAGATTTGTTAAGATTTGATTGGATAAGATTTTGTTGGATATGATTTGATTTAGATAAAGATTTGATTTGGATAAGATTTAATTCGGATAACAATGATTGCAGAAGATTTTAGTAGATTTGGAATTATTATAGAAGATTGCAGAGAATCTTAGAAGATTTTGGAATAATTACAAAAGATATTAGAAGATTTGGAATGATTATAAAAGATTTACAATGATTGCAGAGAATCTTAGAAGATCTTGGAATGATTACAAAAGATATTAGAAGATTTGGAATGATTATAGAAAATTTACAATGATTGCAGAGAATCTTAAAAGATTTTTGGAATGATTGCAAAAGATATCAAAAGATTTGGAATGATTATAGAAAATCTTAGAAGATTTGGAATGATTGGAAAAGATTTTGAAAGATTTGAAATGATTGCAGAATATACATTTCTTGGTGGCTAAGTTTCCTAAACATATAAATAGGGGCTCAAGACTAAGGATTTTCTCATTCGAAGTTGTGATACATTTGTGCTAAACGAGAGTGCTTCGGGTTTAGTGGATAGAGGATTTTTAAAGCATATGCAAGGCATCACACGCGCAGAGCACTTGGGCAACGCGTGAAGACGTGTAAGGAGGTGGTTTGGTTAAAATACTTGAGGAGTTGCATAAAAGTCGAGGTTCGAAACAAGATTCAACGTGCTTTGAGTTTCGTTCAAGGTGAGTGGTTTGACTCTAGTTTTACCCTTGTTTGGAAAATGTCTTGATGTGAGTGTAGCGAGTTTAGGTGAGCAGTCTCACCAAAACTCGAGATGCTATGCTTATGCGTTTCACTTATGTATTTATGTCGTCATTTGCATATTGAACATATGATATATTGCATCAACTGTTTTTACTTACAAAAGAGTCGGTGCATGGCGTGTGATTTTCATATCATTGAGGTATTGATATTCGTGTCAATGTTATTTTCTGTGTGGGACGGGATGAGGTCTACTTGAGATTGGGACAATGTTAATCCAGGTGAACGGGTGTCACACTGGGGCACTCGAGGGAACAATGTTAAACCAGGTGAACGGGTGTCACGACGGTGCACTCGAGGGATTAACGTTAGACCAGGTGAACGTGTGCCACAGTGGGACATTCGAGGGATTAAGTATGTCAGGGTGATGTCTCAAGTTAGACGTGTCTTGCATATTTTCGTTTGTCTGAGTATGCCATGCTTGTGTCTATCATGCATTGTATAAACTGTTTTATGCCTTCACTTAGATGTTTATCATCTAATCTGGGTTATGCCCCTGGAACGTTTGATGTTCCAGCCAGGGACTGCTGCGAGGCATGGATGTGGCTGGTTGAGGGCTAATGGTGCCTAGTTTGTTAGTCGTTGTAACGTTTGGAGGCTTTAGTATGTATTACAGGTTGTAAATGAACGGTTGCATATTAGCAATGTTATCATTTGATCTGTATTACGTATTTTGTTATGGAAATACTATGTAAGAACTACGGTGTTTTGATATTAATGTATCCGCTGCGTTGTATTATGTCTCGTTTAGTTTAAGATTATTGATCTTGATAGTTAAACGGGCAAGGCTGGGGTTCTCGGGGTTTGTATCTGCATGTGAAGACTGCTCTTGATACACCGTGCATGTTGAACTTAGAGGAAAAAAAAAAAGAAATCCCGGGAATACCCTTATAGTGACACGCCTGACGAAACGGGGTGTTACACTCGCAAACCCCATTTAGATGTTTTCCATCACTTGTTATAGTATCTCAAATTCACTCCAGGTCAACGCTTATCTTTTTCAACTTCCTCTTCTTTACAGCTTCGGGCATTCTCGGATGCGGATTGGGGGTTATGTTTGGTCGTTTAGTTACTAGTTACTATGTATTCTTCGATGATTCTTTGGTTTCGTGAAAATCTAAAAAGCAAACCATAGTGTCTCGATCCTCAGTTGAGGCTGACTATCGTGCTTTAACTTCTATTGCTAGTGAGATCACTTGGCTTACTTAGATTTTAGTGGATTTTCAAGTTTCTCTCTATCTCATACTTTGTTGTTTTGTGACAATCAAGCTATCATGCACATTGCCAACAACCCTATATTTTATGAACGTACCAAACACATCGAGCTTGATTGCCATTTTATTAGGGACAAAGTGATTGCTAGTCACATCAAACTTCTTCCTATTTGATCTCATCATCAATTTACATATTTGTTTACTAAAGCTTTCCTAACTCCTCAATTGTTTTCCTTATTGTCCAAGATGGTTGTTGTTAATCCTCAATTGTTTCCTTTGTATTTTTGGTATTTGCCTTCAATGGAAATTTTGTAATTCAACATTGTAGTAGTTTTAGGTATTTAAATTGAGATTAATAACAAGAATGATCCATAAGGCATTTTACAACTTTGTCTATTCTTTCTCTGTCGTGAAATTTATACTCTGACATAGGTAACAAGAATTTGAAGCCATATGTGTAGCTTTGTTAATTGACTTATTGCATCGAAAATATAACAAGAACAAGTATTTAAAATCCCAAATCCAGAAATAGACCTTTGTTAATTGACTTGTCGCATCGAAAATATAGGATGCCTGCAGTTGAAACTCACTACAATCCTCTTTAACCATGCTGCAACACACCATGTCGACCCATTCCTCCACACCCCTATTCCTTACTTCTGCCTCTTAAATAGCCCATCACCTATTATTTTCGACGAATCAGAGCAGTATGAGACCGAGATTTAACTCACAAAATTGAGGCAAATGGTGAGGAACCTCCCTTTGTCGATCCGAGCATTCCATACTGACTTTGACCATTTAAAACATTTGAGGTTGAATGCTCTAAGGCTTCGAAATGGTGAGGATTTATGTCATTTGAAGGCTGTGAAAAGTTAATGGTACTGGGAGTTTGAAATTAGGGCTTTGGAGGTTCTATTTGGGGTATCAAAAATTAGAGTTGTCTTTGAAACGAGATAATGATAACAAATAATACTATTCATCTCCATTGTTGATCATCAGCAGGAGACATGGCACCCATGGAAGGGAAGTGGCAATACACATACGTGAAGCACAGAAATGGCTCGAAAAAGCCATTTTAGCATTTTCGAATCGTTTCCAAAACAAGAAATGTTTCCTGTTTTAGAACTATTTACATTTTTTTTAAAGAAAAATACCTATTTTCCTGTTTTTGTTTTGTATCGGAAACGTTTCTCGTTTTCATTTCCATGCAACCTGGATACACATTGATAAAAACCAAAAAGATTCAAATTGACATTTCAACTTCCCAAAGAAACACTTTCCTCCCATGAGCTACCATGTCTCCTATGATCAGCAGTAAAGATGAATAGTATTATTTTGCCTAAGTAGAAAACGTAGGGTTAGGTTTTAGAACTTAGAATTTGTAACGAAGAGTGACAATAATTTGATTAAAAATAATTATAAGAGTCATGACTCATGATACTATCATCAATCATGTGTTGTATTTTTATTAAATGAGGTGATAGACAAAAGAGAAAATATCACATAATATCCTTAGTCTTCTCCAATGAAAAGACGCCACATAACTGATAATATCATCTTCAGTCATGACTCCTAACATTACATTTTTATTAAACTTCCAGCAATAACGATCATGCACAAGACTAAATTAGTAACTTACTCCTCTGCCAATTTATGGTTACACCCTTCGAAGTGAGAGATTCCCTTTTTTTTTTTTTTTTTTCTTTTGAGTCAGGCCAAGCCGTTCTAGGTTAGGTTAGTTCGTGCTAAATTTCAGTAAATTATATAGGGAGCGTGATTTGCAAATCCAACTCAACACAAATGGGCCTGTGTAACATTATTTATTATATAGAAGATGAAGATGCGTTTGCTTTCCGATTAGTACTATTGCTTGCTTTCAGGAGAGAGAGAAGAGTAAAAGATTTTTTTTTCCTACTTTTTGTTAGTAAATAAGATTATATCACACTTGAAATTTAGTGGAAGAATAATTAAAATAAAAGTTATTATATATAAAATAATAAAATCCTAAAATTATTATATATGTTTTGTATATATACTATTGTTGAGATATAACAATAAATTTATAATTATAAAGAGAGTTTATCTTGAGGTTCTAATCTTCAGACGACTTGTAAAACAAAAGATGAATAAGAGTGCAGAGTGTTTGCTACGCGAGTTTTCAAATATTTAGGTCAATTTTAGTCAAAAAAATAAAAAAATATTTAAGTAAATTATATAAAAATTCTATTTTATCTCGATAAGAGATACAACTCTTTATGTATAGAAGTTAAGACTAACAAATTGAGAAGTATTCAAGTTTTTTGAAATTATTTATTTTTTATCCTTAGATAAAGATCTCGAACGTGAATTAACACATTCATGACGAGCTATAATTTGGATGGTCTACTGAAAATTGTATCTTTAAAACCTGGGAGCATCTCTTAAGAGTACCCAAGAAATACTTTTAAGAGAGTCTCTCAAAAACTAATCAGGAAAGTCTCCAAGGCTACTCTCCCCTTAGATTTGAGCCTACTTTTTCAAAACACAATACAAAATGATAAAATTCTAAAACGTGTTATGTGTGTGTTGGTGTGTTAAATGAATAATAAATGAGTATATATGTAAAAATTTAAATTTAAATAACTTTATTTATAAACATAAATGAGTTTAAAATATTATTAAATTCCTTCAATAAATAAATAAAAATGAAAGAAAACAGAATATGTCAATTCATCATTTAACTGCCTAAGTATTCGTCTATGTTAAGTGGTGTTTGCTTACCAAATCAAGATGGCAACTAATGATAATTTTAAGTAGATTAAAGAAGACTAGGTTTCTTCTAGAAAAGACTTGGATAATAATATAAGGTCAAATTTGTATAAAATAATCAAATATCTTACGTTTTCTTTACCCCAAGGTACAAAAATTTAAAACCGGTGTAACACGGGGGGTCTCTATTTTTCAAATCCCTTGTTAATAAACCACTTTATTTTATGGTAATACATAGAATGTGAATGATTTAGTCACAGTCAGTGACTCTAAAGTCAATTTCTTTCCTTTTCTCGCCCTGGAAGAACGAAAACTATGACACATGATGAGAAAATTGAAATCGAGAGTCTTGATTAGGGCGGCCTGGCTCATTTACAGCTCTAATCAAGACTAACACCAAGGAAAGCTCTTGACTTTCATTATCAGGCCCAGGCCCAGGGAATTTAGAATAATTTCAATTTAATTTTCATATTAACAAATAATGAAATTAATAAAAACCACATTATTTAAATAATTTATTTATTTACTTGTTTGGAAGAAAGAGATTTGGGTAAATTTTATGAGGATTCATTATGATTTGGGTACCTATTATGATTAATTATTTATTTACTTGTTAAAAATAACTCTCCTCGGCCAGCAATTAAGTCTGAAAGTTCCTAAAAAGTATTAAATGGGAGTCTCCTTAAAACTTAAAAAGCATCCGATAAGGAAACAGAGAGAGAGAGAGAGGGAGATAGAAGCTTCTGAGCAAAGAATGAGAAATCCCCAATATTCTTTATGGATCTCCACCTTTCTAATAACTCTTTTCCCAATCGCAGCCGCGGCCAAAGAAACCATCACGGCGGCGCAGCCTCTCTTCCCCAACCAAACCATAGTCTCTGCCGGGGAAGTTGTGGAACTGGGCTTCTTCTCCCCGGGAAATTCAAACAAATGGTACGTCGGGGTTTGGTATAAGGACAGTGATCCAAACAGAACCGTCGTCGTCTGGGTTGCTAACAGAGACAACCCATTGACAAACAGCTCGTCCGGGTAGTTGAAAATCGGCGACGATGGAAACCTCTTGCTGGTCGACGAAGCTACAAATTCGGTGGTGTGGTCATCGACGTTGAACCAGACGACCTCGGCGAACACCGTGGCCCAACTTCTGGATTCGGGCAACTTAGTTGTTCAAAGAGAAAACGACGTCAATCCGGAGAATTTTGTGTGGCAAAGCTTTGACTATCCGACGGACACTTTCTTGCCGGGGATGAAGCTGGGTTGGGATGCAAAAACTGGGCTTAACAGGTACCTAACTTCAATTTTAAAAAGTAAATTATGACTAAATCATTGCTTCAATTAAGATTGTTTTCCTCAAGCGGGGAGAGAGAGAACCTATAGCGCTCACAACTCTTCGCAACAGGTACCTAACTTCGTGGAAGAGAAATGACGATCCATCCACTGGTGACTATTCTTTCAAGATAGACGTTCATGGATTGCCAGAGCTTTACTTGTGGACCAAAAAAGCAAGAGAGTATAGAAGCGGGCCGTGGAACGGCTTAAGATTTAGCGGCGTCCCAGAGATGGGTCCCACCTACAACATCAGTTTCATATTTGTAACGGAGAAAGACGAGATTTCATACTCATTTCAGCTGGAAGCCAAGTCCCTGAATTCTAGGTTGACTTTGAACCCCATCGGCGTTGTGCAACGCTTCGCTTGGATTGGTACAAGCCGGAATCCGGATCTCTTCTGGTACTCGCCGAAGGACCAATGCGACTACTACATGGAATGCGGCGTTTATGGCGTTTGTGACATTAATGCTTCCCCGGTCTGTAAATGCATCCAAGGGTTCGAGCCCAAGGATCCACGGGCTTGGAGGATGAGAAATGGGTCTGGTGGCTGCGTAAGGACTTCGAAGTTGAGCTGTCATGGAGATGGGTTTTGGCCGTTGAAGAACATGAAGGTGCCGCAGACTTCAACGGCGTTCTCTAACAAAAGCATGAGTTTGTTGGAGTGCAAGCAGGCTTGCATCAGAGATTGCTCGTGCACTGCCTATGCCAATTTGGACATTAGGCAAGGTGGCTCTGGGTGTGTGATGTGGAGCGGTGATCTTCTTGATATGAGGCAGTACTCCGGCGGAGAAGGCGGCCAAGATCTATATGTGAGAGTTTCTGCCGCTGATTTAGGTACGTAGAATCCCTTGACTTCTTTGCTTTAATGTTTCATTGAGTTTGGAGATAACAGATTTTTGTTTGAGTAGAATTTGGGTCTCTCGACCATTGTTAAGTAAATTAACTATATATTTCTTTGTTCATTTTAGAAACAGGTGGGAGCATCGGAAACAATAATAATACTAGCAAAACTGGACAAATTGTTATGATCGTCGGCATTGCGGTTGGTGCTGGTGTTTTGCTATTAGTATCAGGCATATGTTTTGTACGACAAAGAAAGCGAATGCAAAGGTCATTGAGAGAGAAGATTCAACGTAGAGGTACCAATGAACTCAACACCATATATCTCTTATTTACACGAGCATGGATTTGCAACAATCTAGCTTTCTCACTCTCATTATCAGCTTTAGGTTTACGTAGAAGAAATCAAGATATGTTAATGAGTGAAGGGGTCATAGCAAGCAGAGGAGAGTATTCCAATGAGAGCGCATCAGATGAACTAGAGCAACCATTGTTCGATTTGGACATCATAGCAATGGCGACAAACAATTTTAGCCATGAAAATCAGCTCGGAGAAGGTGGTTTCGGCATTGTTTACAAGGTAAGTTCATTGCCAACGTGGTAAATAAAAACAACATATAAATCTTTGTAATACTACGTGGAGATTGACTATATAAATTATAACTTTCTATAGTCATTTGTATATATGATCTTATCTTTTGTAAGACTAACTTAGATCACATCTAACTTACGACAATGCTTTGAATGAAAATACTAGGGTATGTTACCGGATGGGCAGAGAATAGCGGTGAAGAGACTATCAAAGAATTCTGGGCAAGGGACAAAGGAGTTCAAGAACGAGGTTCGATTGATTGCAAGGTTGCAGCATAGGAACCTTGTGCGCCTGCTCGGTTGCTGCATAGACATGGAAGAGAAGATGTTGATATATGAATACATGGAAAACAAAAGCCTGGATTTCATTTTATTCAGTGAGTCCCTGGTTGACTTTCAATATACTCGTAGAACAAGAAATAGTGGAATTTATGTGCATTTGTTCATAAATTGGGAAGTGAAAATCTTGCAGGTGAAGAGAAATGCTCATTGCTAGATTGGCAAAGGCGCTTTAACATCATCAGTGGGATTGCTCGAGGACTTCTCTATCTTCATCAGGATTCGAGATTTAGGATCATTCACAGAGACCTCAAAGCAAGTAACATTTTGCTTGACAAAGAAATGAATCCGAAAATATCAGATTTTGGCATGGCAAGGATTTTTGGTAATGACCAAACTGAAGCAAATACAAAAAGAGTCGTCGGAACATAGTAAGAACAATTCAACTTGCACTTGAGTTTTTTTTTTTCCCCCTTAATAATTGAAAAGAAAAAGAACAGCCAGGAGACTTAAAATATTTAATATAGAAAACTTCTTTAAAACTGAAGAACAGCCAAGAGACTTAAAATTTCACTTCATAATCTCCACTAGAATCAGCGAAGGCTCAAGATCTAATTCCAACTTAATAATGGATGCACAACTCGATTCCAGTAGATAAGAACTAGGAAAATGGGAAAACTTCAACCCCGATAGAGAATATTGTTTCGACACCGAAATCTGGATTTAGAGAACTTTGATGATCAATCCATTGTAGAAATTGAAAAACCATGTGCTAGCTACGTTCTCACAAAAAATCAGCCAAATTTGACCTAGAATTCTTCGACAGTCTGTTCAAAGCTATAGGAAGGAAACCCAAAAAACCCAACAATGCTTGTAGCAAATACTAAGTTTTGCCTATATGTGAATGTGCAGTGGATACATGTCTCCAGAATATGCGATGGACGGACTTTTTTCAATAAAATCAGATGTTTTTAGCTTTGGTGTATTGGTGCTTGAGATAATAACTGGTAAGAAGAACAAAGGATTCTACAATACCGAGGATGAGCTTAATCTTCTTGGACATGTAAGTGTAGAACCTTGGAAAAAGTTCGCATTTCATCACTTTGTGATAAAAATGCATTGAATGGGTGTTGGTGCAGGCATGGAGGCGATGGAGAGAAGGAGAAATGCTAGAACTAGTCGATCCTGCAACAAGGGATTCGTATTCGCCATACGAGGTGGCTCGGTGCCTACAAGTGGGGCTCTTGTGCGTGCAGGAGCGAGCAGAAGACAGGCCATCTATGTCAGCTGTGGTGCTCATGCTGAGCAGTGAAAATGCTTCGTTGGCTCAGCCAAAACAGCCTGGTTTTTGCCTGGGAAGGAACCCTTTGGAAACAAATTCATTGTCCAGCAAGCAAGACGAGTCATGCACTGTGAACCAAGTCACAGTTACCATGATTGACGGCCGATAGCGGCCGGCCAGTCAACTTAAGACTCCTCAAAAGGGTTGGGATTTTCTGGGTAAATATTTATATATTTTCCCTACTTCCTTTTTTTTTTTTTTTTTTTGTGAAGATTTACAAATATAGGCTATTGATTCAAGTAAGATTAGTTCAGTAAATAACAATTCAATGCTTTTGGGATACGGTAACAAAAGTTTTATTTTGTATGTGATGTATCATGGGTTAAGACCCACCAACAAAGGCTCAACCTCACAAAAGAACAGACTTAAAAGGCTGAAGAAGGCTGTCGCACAACAACCCGAGAGATCAGGTCTCCCGAAGACTCTCCCGCGGAGCAATCCCGGAGGAAAGAAGTCCCGAGAGACCTGGAGGTCTCCCAGATACTCTTCCCTGGGATTTTTCCTGTTGGGAAAATTGGGCTATTTTCTCCAAAATCATACAAATATACCCGATAAAAACTATTGAATATAGTAACAAATAAAATGCTAGAATATAACGAGGATCAGCCAATTTAGCCTACGTTCTCGGATGTTACCAAAATACTTCACTAATTTTCAAAGTGAGAAATACAAATGAGAGAGAGAGAGAAAAGAATACACAATTTGTGGGATGGTTTTGCAAATGGGGGGAGGGCTCCTTTTATGGTATTTGTGACATTAACGCTTTGCCGGTCTGTTAATGCATCCGAGGGTTCGAGCCCAAGGATCTGCAGGCTTGGAAAATGAGAAATGGGTCTAGTGGGTGCGTTAGGACATCCAAGCTAACCTGCCATGGAGATGGGTTTTGGCAGTTGAAAAACGTGAAGCTGCCCAAGACTTTGATGGCGGTTTTTAACAGGAGCATGAGCCTGTCAAAGTGTCGGCAAGCTTGCCTGAGAAATTGTTCGTGCACTGCCTGCCTAGTGCACAGCTTGCCGACGTGGCGCTGGGCTGCGGAACGTTGTGGTATGTTATGATCCATTGCAAGGTATGAGACTTATCCCACATTGGAAGTTCAGGCTTCTGGTGTGGGGTTTATAATCTCTTGAGCACCCTCCCCTTAACAGCTAGTTTTTTAGGGTGAGTTCTACCTGAGAGTTGTAACAAAATATGCAGTGGATACATGTCTCCAAAATATGCAATGGATGGGCTTTTCTCGGTGAAATCTGATGTTTTTAGCGTCGGTGTACTAGTGTTGGAGTTAGTAACTGGCAAGAAGAACACAGGATTCTATAATGCTGACCATGATCTTAATCTTCTTGTATATGTAAGTGTCAGAAACTTTCATTTCTTCATTTTGTGATAAAAATGCACTGAAATGAAGCTTGTGCAGGCATGGAGGCTGTGGAGAGAAGGTAAAAGGCTGGAACTTATTGATCCTGCAGTGAGGGATTTGTATTCGCCATACGAGGTGGCTCGAACCATACAATTGGGACTATTGTGTGCGCAGGAGCAACCAGAAGACAGGCCATCCATGTCAACTGTGGTGTTGATGCTGAGCAGTGAAAATGCTTGATTGGCTCAGCCAAAACACCCTGGTTTTTGCTTGGGAAGGAACCTTTTGGAAAATGACTCGTTGTCCAACAAGCAAGACAAGTCATGCAGTGCGAACCAAGTCACAATTACAATAACTGAAGGTCGATAACGGCTAGCCAGCCGACTTAAGATTCCTCCAGGCTATGCAAGGATTGAGATTTTCTGGGTATACATATACTTCCATTGCTTCTCTTCTTCCTTTTTTTTTTTTTTTAAAGAGTTGAGACACGACAAGGGTCAAAGATAAGATCCTCCATTTATGCAACCAGCTATAAAGCTATTTGCACTTCTTTGAAACTTCGCTTTATTATACCAAATTCAAAATTATTTAGAGGCTATTTGGCTTAGTGGTTTGACCACTTATAAAATGTATAAGCAGCGTATAAGCTAGATAGTGTTTTATGTTTAAGTGTTTGGCAACCACATGTAGCATAAAAGTTGCACAACTTAAAAGCAGTTATAATAGCATTTTGCAAAAGCTGGTACCCCCAGCTTTTGCAAAAATCTCCATTAAGTTGACCGATTAAAGTACCAATTTGCCCTCGAATATTTTACATATTTACATACTTGTCCCTCTATTACCGTTGCATCTTCTCCTCTCTTCTCTCTTCTGCCATTTTCATCTTCCTTTTGGTTCACCCAACGCCGTCGACCCCTCATCCAGCACCATCATCACCCCTCATCTATCGTCGTCGCCCATCTGGGCTGCCGCAAGCCGCCTCCTTATGGTGGGTCGCGCCATCACCGCTCCTGCAAGAGATCTGTTACGATGGGTCATGCCATCTGCAACAGATCTGCGCCGCAAGCTGCCATCGCCCCCATCGCTTGGACCGTCGCTGCCCCCATCTCCTCCGCCCCAATCGCAGCTGCCAGCCGCCGTCGCCACCATCTCCTCTGCGCCAATCCCTGCGTGTATGTATATATATTACATATAACTGTTGTTATATGTATATATATAATACATAATAATATATATTATTGTTATATATAACATATATAATATATATAATAATATTGTATTAATATAATTTTAATAATGATGTATAATTTATTAATATTTAATGATAAAATTTTACATCTGATAGGCCACCGGTGCAACAAACCTATCATAGGCGTAATAAACAACTGAAGGCTTGAGGCTGGAATTAAGGGGACCGCACATGCAGGTGTAACAACCAGCATGTGCGCATGGGGAAGGGGGGGTAAAATTGTAATCCACACTGCTGAAAGAATAATCAGCAGTGTGAATGGGGAATTCTGTTAAGAAAGCGTGAGAAAGGGGTATAAGCAGTATAGGAGATGGAGAATTGGATAGCTAGTTTTTGGTAATGAATTGGGAGAGTTAGGGCCTCTCGAATGCCCTGTTTCATTCTTGTTTTTCTATTGAAAGCGATTGGAATATATTGATATTGGAATTCTATTGGAATCCTATCAATTTGGTATCAGAGACAGTCCGCACCTGGTGGTGAACTTGACAGAGCGTGTTGGCGAGTTGGAATCGACGGTGGAAGGCGTCAAAAGAGGGGTCGACGACATTAGAGGGAATGTACAGTCGGTGGAGCATAATGTAGCGATGCTGCTTGAACAGTTCGCTTTCATGCGAACGAGATGGGATGAGCTGGAGCAGGAAAGGAAGAACAAGTCCAGAGAGCGAGAAGGGCAGTCGGAATTCACTTTGGATTCCGAAGTAACCCCTGGAGTGATGGGGGGTTGCAATTCGGGAGGGGGTAGTGGGGGCGAGTACCGGGCGGACTTACGTGGAAGACGATTGGAGATGCCTCTCTTCGAAGGAGACAATCCAGATGAGTGGATCTTTCGAGTCAAGAGATATTTTGCTATCAACCAACTCACGGATGAAGAGAAGATTGACTCTGCAGCCCTGTGTTTTGAAGCCGCAGCACTGTCGTGGTTTCAATGGGAGACCAGGCGAAGAGGAATCCGGAGCTGGGAGGGCCTGAAACAAGGACTTCTGAGCCGGTTTCGCCCCACTCAGGAGGGTTCGTTAGAGGAACGGTTCTTGGCTCTTCGGCAGGAGGGATCGGTGAAGGAGTATCGTTTGAAGTTTGAGACTATGGTTGCGGCAGTACTTGATGTGCCGAGGCGTTTTTGGAGGGCCAATTCCTCAACGGCCTCAACCCAGAGATACGAGCCAAGATCAGAGTATTACAACCGCGGGGGCTTGATCGAATTATGTTGGTGGCACAAAACATTGAGGACAAGAACTTAGCTCTTCAACATTACCATCGGGCAGCTGGGTCAACGAGGAGCGGTTATTCCACCACAACCGCAATCGCGAGTCGGCTGACACCGGTACCCGCGAAAGGTGTGGGTTCCTCTCAAAGGTTCGTGAACCAGCCAGGCCCTCGGATTCAGTCCGCAGGTAATGGTGGCAATTTTCCTTTCAAGAAACTTAGTGAGGCTGAGTGGAAGGCAAGGCGAGAGAAGGGCCTTTGCTTTCGCTGCGATGAGAAGTACTTGATTGGCCATGGGTGCAAGAACAAAGAGCTCCAAGTGCTGATGCTCTATGATGAAGAAGTAGGCGAGACTGCGGCAGAAGGAGAAGAGGAGCAAGGAGGTGACAAAGGAGTGGAATATGGAAGAGAGGTGATTGAATTATCTATGAATTCAGTGGTGGGATTAACTACCCCTCAAACGATGAAGCTAAGGGAGCTCATAGAAGGGCAGCCAGTGGTAGTTCTGGTGGATGGGGGAGCAACCCATAACTTCATCTCCTCCGAGTTGGTGCAACGCTTGAATTTACCGAGGACGGAAACAGCGGGATATGGGGTGATAATGGGGACTGGAATGGCGGTACAAGGTGCAGGAGTTTGCAAGGGGGTCAAATTGTCTTTGGATAACTTGCAGATAGTGGAAGAATTCCTTCCCCTTGAGTTAGGAAGTTCGGATGTCATTCTTGGCATGAAATGGCTGGCTTCAGTGGGTAAGATGAGTGTGGATTGGAGGAATCTGACCATGAAGTTTTCAGTAGGGGGGATGGCAGTGACTTTGTAGGGTGATCCTAGCTTAAGTAAAACATTAGTCTCCTTAAAAGCTATGATGAAGGCGTTGAAGGAGAGTGGGGAGGGAGTGTTGTTGGAAATTGGAGAGGTGGCTGCTGAATGCAATGAGCTGCAAGTGGGGCTGCCCGGAAGTTTGGAGGAATTATTGGCTGACTTTGAAGGAGTTTTTTCCAGCCCAATGGGACTGCCACCCACTAGAAACAGAGATCATGCCATCAGTCTCCTACCCGACACCCCCCCGGTTAGTATTCGGCCTTACCGTTACCCGTATCTTCAAAAGAATGAGATCGAAAAGATGGTACGAGAGATGTTGGCAGCTGGTATTATCAAACCAAGTGTTAGCCCGTTTTCTAGCCCGGTGTTGCTCGTTAAGAAGAAGGATGGGGGATGGCGGTTTTGTGTAGACTACCGGGCTCTCAACAAGGTGACAATCCACGACAAGTTTCCTATTCCAGTCATTGATGAATTGCTGGATGAACTACATGGCGCGAAGGTTTTTTCGAAATTGGATCTCAAATCTGGTTACCACCAGATTCGAGTCAAGGCTGGAGACGAACCAAAGACTGTCTTTCGAACACATGAGGGCCATTATGAGTTCCTCGTCATGCCCTTCGGATTGACAAATGCCCCGGCCACCTTCCAATCCTTGATGAATGATGTCTTCAGGGAGTATTTGCGTCGGTTTGTGTTGGTTTTTTTTTATGATATTTTAATCTATAGCCAAAATTTTGACTAACATTTGCAGCACTTACGTTGTGTGCTGAAAGTGCTGGCTGCAAATCAGTTGTTCGCCAACAAAAAGAAGTGCTCCTTTGGGCAGTTGGAGGTTGAATACCTGGGCCATATCATCTCCCAACAAGGCGTGTCGGCTGATCGTTGCAAGGTGCAAGCCATGATCGACTGGCCAGCGCCAAGTTCTTTGAAGGAGTTGCGGGGATTTCTTGGTCTTACGGGGTACTATAGGAGGTTCGTGAAGGATTATGGTAAGATGGCATGGCCCCTCACCGAGAAACTAAAGAAGAACAACTTTCGTTGGGATGGAGAGGCTGAACGAGCATTCCAGCAGCTCAAAACAGCAATGGTGACACTGCCAGTTCTTGCACTACCGAACTTCGATCAGCCCTTCATTATTGAATCCGATGCTTCAGGGCATGGAGTAGGGGCAATGTTGATGCTGAATCATAGACCAATTGCATATTACAGCCATGCACTTAAACCATCGGAGAGAAAAAAATCGGTTTACGAAAGAGAGTTGATGGCTATGGTGTTTGCAATCTAGAAATGGAGACATTATCTTTGGGGAAGGAAGTTCATAGTGAGAACGGACCAAAAAAGCTTGAAGTTTTTGTTTGAGCAGCGAATGGTGAGCTCGGAGTATCAAAGGTGGATGCTGAAACTAATGGGCTTCCATTTTGAGATACACTACCGGCCGGGATTGGAGAACAAGGCTGCAGATAGCCTTTCGAGAATCAGCCACCCAGCAGCTCTATTCGCTCTAACGATGCCAAGGGTGGTGCAACTCGATCAGCTGGTCCAAGAAGTGGAGAAGGATACTTATTTACAGGGTATCATACAGAAATTAAAAGCAGATCCAGCTTACAGCTCAGATTTTCAACTGGTAGGCGACCAGCTCCTCTATAAGGGGCAGTTGTTCCTGCCTTAGAAGTCTTCCCTAATTCCCTTAGTGCTCCAAGAGGGACATGATGGCAGTGCAGGGGGTCATTCCGGGTTCTTAAAGACTTATAAGCGGATTGCAGCGAGTGTTTTTTGGGCGGGCATGAAGCGGGACATACGCCAATATGTGGAAAGGTGTGTCATTTGCCAGCAAAGTAAATATGAGTCCTTATCTCCAGGGGGTCTTTTGCAGCCTCTTCCAGTTCCTTGTCAGATTTGGGAGGATATAGCAATGGATTTTATTGAGGGGCTACCGAAATCGGGTCATATGAATGCTATATTGGTAGTTGTAGATAGACTCAGCAAATATGGCCATTTTATTGGTCTCAAACATCCTTTTACAGCTGGAGCAATAGCTGGAATTTTCATAAAAGAGATAGTACGGTTGCATGGTATGCCTAGGACTATTGTTTCAGATCGAGATAAGGTTTTTATGAGTCGTTTTTGGGAAGAGTTATTTCGACTTCAAGGCACTAAGCTTCAACGTAGTACAGCCTACCACCCACAAACGGATGGGCAAACGGAAGTACTCAACCGGACCTTAGAGACTTATTTGCGCTGTTTTGCATCAGCAAGGCCTTTAGGGTGGTATGTGTGGCTGCCATGGGTGGAATTGTGGTACAACACCTCATACCACACTACTTCACGGATTACTCCTTTCCAAGTTGTTTATGGGAGGGAGCCGCCAACCTTGATCCGATTTGACAAGGGATCAACCCCGGTTTCAGCAGTGGAACAGCAGTTGCTGGAGAGAGATTTAGCATTGGCTGAGCTCAAAAACCAGCTGGAACGAGCTCAAGTGATTATGAAGAAGGGGGCTGACCGAAGGAGAAGGGATGTGCAATTTGCAATTGGTGATTTTCTCTACTTGAAATTAAGGCCGTATAGAAGGAAGTCCCTAGCTGGCAGACCTAATGAGAAGCTGGCTCCGAGGTACTATGGGCCATTTGAAATTGAGCAGAAAGTGGGGTCAATGGCTTATAGACTCAAACTCCCAGTCAACTGTCGGGTTCACCCGGTTTTCCATGTGTCTCAGTTGAAAGAAGCTAAGGGCAGTCCTGGCGCAAGAGAGCAGATTCCCCTAGAGCTGCAGGCTGATTTAGAAATGAAGGTTGAACCAGAAGCAGTGTTGGGAGTGCGGCCTGGGAAGGGTTCTAACTTGCACGGGCTGGATGTCCTGATCCAGTGGAAGGGCTTACCACCGTTAGAGGCAACTTGGGAGCCCTACAACATGATTCAGCAACAATTTCCAGCTTTTCACCTTGAGGACAAGATGAAAGTCCGAGAGGGGAGTAATGATAGGCCACCAGTGCAACAAACCTATCATAGGCGTAACAAACAACTGAAGGCTTGAGGCTGGAATTAAGGGGACCGCACATGCAGGTGTAACAACCAGCATGTGCGCATGGGGAAGGGGGGTAAAATTGTAATCCACACTGCTGAAAGAATAATCAGCATTGTGAATGGGGAATTCTGTTAGGAAAGCGTGGGAAAGGGGTATAAGTAGTATAGGAGATGGAGAATTGGATAGCTAGTTTTTGGTAATGAATTGGGAGAGTTAGGGCCTCTCGAATGCCCTGTTTCATTCTTCTTTTTCTGTTGAAAGCGATTGGAATATATTGATATTGGAATTCTATTGGAATCCTATCGACATCATTTAACACCATGTCTATTCTAGTCTTTTTATCAAGTTTTGATAACTTATCAGCTATTTCAAACCAAACACATAACAAATAATTGATAGCTTAAAAACACATCTACCCAAACACATTATCAACTTAAACACTATCTAACTTTTAACTTAAAAGCTATTGATAAAAACGCTAAGCCAAACAGCCTCTTAGTCACACTTAGTGAATTAATTTCTTTCGGATAGGCATTTAGTTTACCAAACAAAACAGGGAAGAATATTGTCGCTTTCATGCTAATGCTTCCAAGGCTGATCTTCCCAGTTTGACAACTTGACAAGTGGCCCAGGTCTCTCTAGTAATAGACTGCTCAGCAACTCCAAAAATAATAGAAGAATAAGAAAGGCATTGTAAGTTGGACAAAATCAATTTATCCATACTGAATATCTAATAGCACGAATTCATCATCATCATCATCACAAGAGTTACATGAGTTCTAGCTCTATCGCGTCTATCAATATCTTATCTCACACAGCATGGAGATAAAACTCTGACATAAGTAAAAGGATTTCGAAACCACACAAGTACAACTGAAGAAAATAAACAAACATGTTAATGAGAACAAGAATTTGCAACTTCGAATCCGAAACGTACCTTTTTCAATTGATTCATCACATTGGAAATTTCGCTGCAACGTGCCAAGCTCAAGCAAACCTCCATTCGCTGTTTCACATCTTCAAAACCGCAGACGTCGAGCAAGAAGCCTGCAAAGCTGAAAATATAGAAACCTCATCGCTATCCCCTTAACCACGCAACGCCAGGGCCCAGGCCGAACCACTGCCGCGGAGGTTCCAGGCACCGCTGCGCCTTGTCAAACCCAACCCCACCAGCTCTCCCTCTTCCCATTCCTCATTTCCGCCTCTTATCCGACGAATCTGAGCGGAATGAGGCCAGATTTTGAAACAGGAAATTGAGAGTTAAAACGGAGAGGCATTTTGCCAATGACTTGAGGGACTCTCCTTATCGATCCGAGGAAAGGGTGTCACCGAAGGCGATGAAGAACTGACGGTACGGAGAGTTGAAGAAATTAGGGTTTCATAGAGAGTCATTTTTGTACTTTCTTATTTTTGTTTTTCAATTTTTTATTTTTTTAATTAGTTCGGTTTGGATTTTTTCCCTTTTCCAGTTTTTTAATTTATTTAATTTAAAATTTTATTTATCATTTTGGTTTCAAAATCGCAAGCCCTGTCCCACAAGGAGTCGACACTATCGTCGATAGTTACTATGCACGTGGATCAATCGATCGTTGATTTATATGGAAAAAGATTGATGTAAAGTCGGCCATAGAAAAGACACAAGGTTGTGACATAGCAAAATTGATCGACCATTAACCATGAGGGAGATGTAAGGTTGTGGGCATGACGATGAATGATGTAGGAGAAAGGGGTGGCCAACTATAGAGGAAGAAGGCAAACTCATGGAGAGAAAGAAGATGGGTCTTGATCCAATTAATTGAATTTTTATTTTTTATTTTTTTCAACAATAATCAATGTAGACCCTCTTAAATTGCCAAGTGGCATGTCACCTGAGTTAAGTCACACGCCTCTCTAATTAATTTTGATGTGTGAATAAAATTACACCTAATTTCTCAAATCGAGTACTTATTATCAAAATTGAAAATTTTGAATAAAATCACAAAGATTTGATTTTTTCATGTTAAAAGGTTTTAAATTTATTGCATCATTCTTTAACATAATATTTTATATCTTTTTATCAAAATATATTAATTATATATTGTAGTGACCAAAGTATATATAAACTTACTTAAATTTCTTATAATTAATATCGTATTTAACTATTTTTCATCAATTTTTTTAATATTGTAAGACTTGAAAAAAGTTTCAGTACTTAAGTTTTTGATAAAAATTGTCACTTTCTCTCTTATAACCTACGAACCAAGATCGATGGAGCAACAATTGCACTCCAAATAAGCCCAAATCAAAGATAGTTAATACACTCCTCACACAATTAAAACACTTGCATTATATTTTATTTTTTTAAGATCTACATGCCAAGTCAACAATTTATTAGTAGATATTGACAAAATTGAAACATGAGTGATAATACAGGTGTTTTTGAAATCAAAAAATATAATCATAAATTTCATCTAAACTCATGAAAAAATAATAATTTATGCTATTTGTTTCTATAATTTAAAATATGTAGTCTCTCATGTAATAATTATTTAATTAATTCATTGAACATAAAAAATGAAAAAAAATATAAAGCATTCTAAAATTAAATTATCAATTAATATTTGTTATTGTTTGGTAGATTCTCTCGGGCGTGAGAGTGTGAATTGGACTGGATTGGATGGCTTTGCAAACAGACTGGCAAGGCATTAGTGTCTTCGCATCCTTGCTTCCTTCGACACCCCATTTCTGTTAAAGTAAGTCATTGTTTCCATTTTACCCAATGTTTTAAAACGCGTTAGGCACTGATCAATTGTTTGAGATTTAGTGCTTAAGCAAAATCTAAAAAAAATAAAATAATTTTTTTTTTATGTTATTTAAGATGAACAAACAATAACAAGATGATCCTTGGTGCAAGTAATAGGAAGGAAGATGGCTTGTTACCAAGCAACAAAGAGCAAAGACGAAGATGACGCAACAAGCAACAAGGAGAAAGATGGTCATACGTATCGGAGGAAGAAGAGCGAGAACTAGCAGAGAAAGAACAACTCGATCGGCAACGAGAGGGAGAGGGAGAAACGACGAGATCAGTGACAAGAGAGAGAAATGACGAAATCGGCGACGACAACAAGTTCGACAAGAGAGAGAGAGTGAAAGAGAGAGAGAGAGTGAATGATCCAGGCAACGACAAGTCCAGCTCATGCACGACCTAGGCGGCTAGGCATCGCTAGGGTCGCCTAGGCGCCGACGCCTAGAAAGGCCATTTTGGCTTTAATTGCAGCTTGCCTAGATCACTTTTTAAAACATTGATTCTACTGCACTTTCCCAACTTGCAAAATTAAAATAAAATGTGTAATACGTATATGCTAATATGTAAACAAAAAAGTAAGATGAAAACATTTTTCAATAATTTTCTTCTCATTACCAAAAAAAAAATATAAAAAAAAGGAGAAGAATTAAAGATACCAAAGTTGGGGATTGAAGAAAACCAACGATGTTGCTGTAGTTGAGATCGATGTGAGCGAGCAACCCAAGCTCCTCTAGGTGGTAGCTAGCGTCATCAATAAAATTTTATTGAAAAATATTTAAATATAATATAAGTCATAAATATTTTATACATTCAACTCCATATAACAATAAAATTAAAATTTAACATGTTATTGGTGTCCAAATGCGTTTGTAAGAATGAGCAATAAAGTTTAGCCTAAAAGATCCTCAGTTCATTATTCAACTACCCATATAGGTGGGATATCAATTTCTCTATGCTGCCATCATCTGGAATTTTGAACATGATGTGAGGTCATTCCTGATCAAATCTAGATAGCAACTAATAAAAATATTGGGTTGATTAATGAACACTAGAGTTTAAAAATGCACTAGTCAACAATAATAATTAAAGCTAGAAAATAATGTAACACATATCACAAGATTAGAGAATTTTAACTTAGCACCAGCTAATTGACTCTCTTGGAAACCAAAAGTTCAAACTTTAAGATAGAAGCGCCCAACAATGGCCAACAACCATAGCCAAATGAATTGAATAATGGCTAGAATTGAACCAAGTTTGATTGGAAAGACACAACTTGAACTAATTTAGTCACATTTATAGTTGTTCCAATATTTCTGCCATCTTATTTAATAAAGTTGCAGATGCTTCTATCTCAAGAGCATTAGCATAATCACATCCATCAGCATGAAATATTAATTGTCGACTTTAGTTTAGAGACGCTTGAATCTCAATATTGTTTATCTTAATTTTTTTAATTTGACTCACGTGTAATTACTATCGAAGCTTCACTCAACTCGATTTGGTGAGCCAATTTCTAAGATTGAACTCGACTCATCAAAAGATTAACAAACTCGAGCTCGTCCAATAGTCTTGAGTGCGTTAGACAAGAGGTGTGTGGTGACAAGCAATAACAGTGGTGGGAGGTTGCAGCAAGCAATGACAACACAATAAAGATGTGTGCGACAGTGACAGACGAAAACAATGCATAATAGGCAATGGCATAGCAATGAAAGACAGTGTGCAATAGAGATGGAAAGCGGCATCTAGCGGTGGTTCAACTTCAAATAAAGGCTTGCAGCAACACTAACGACATCATGTGTTGACCTTAGGTGATGTCTATACTTAGCTCTTGGCTTTTGCTCTCAGTTTTTTTCTTTTTCAGTGTTTAATCTTCTTCATTTTTTAAGGTTTTAAATTTAGACAATTATATATATGGTATTTGAGTAAACCTAATTTGCTATTTTACTTTATTATATATATAATATTTTATTATGTTAAATAATATATTTGTAAATTAACTTTTTCACAAAATATTCACAAACTTTTATTTGAATATATTCATGTGCCTTTAATTAAGTCTATTAATATTGATAAACCTCTAATTCAATATATTGATGAGCTCAAATTCGACTTATTTATAAATTAAAATTTAAAATTAATTCAAATTTGATTTATTTCCTTTAACAAATAAATTTAAAAAAACTTTTATCGAGTCGAACTTTAAATCACTTCTAAAAATTTACCAACTTACATGTAATGAGATTACCCTTTTATGACAACAAGGAGATGACTATTTTGAAGTTTTCAGGACATATATCAAGTGGTTAGATAAATAATATTTTGGTATCAATTTGGTGAGATGTGAATTCGATTCTTGTTTTACGTAAGAATCAAATGCTCAATTTATAATTTATTTTTTTAATATAATTAAAAATATAAATACTGAGTCATATAAGAATGGTTCATTCTAAAAATATTTATTTTGAAAGGTATGTTAAAAAGCTACGCCTTTATATAATTATAATATATTCTGCAATCTTCGACGCAAATCCAGACTTTGTTTTTTTATTGTAACACAGGAAAAGACAAACTTGTATTATTGTCTTATAAAGTGTGCTGCTGTTTCTGAAAGTCACTTCCTTTATTATCAATTCTGAAATTAACCGTAGAATTAGACACAGTCCAGACAATTCAAAATGATTTAGTCACGCTCAGAGTCAGTTTCATTGGTTGACAGGCATTAGCCTGAGACCAAAATTTGAAATCAAGACCGAAGCCAGGGAGGGAAGATTGTAATGCTTCCAAGCCTCATAATTCCCAGATTGACAAGTGGGCCCAGCTCAGCTCATCTCTCTGTGGTAAATAGACCCCTCAGCTGCTCCCAAGCGAAATGGGCCCAAGCCCCTAATATTATTCTAAAATGAGTCAACTTTTCGTATCTATTATCACTAACATAATTCAATAACATTTTTTTAAAAAAAAAATTATAACAAATAATTACAGATTATTGTTCACTGTTTTTGTGTCACGACAAAAATTAAAAGATGAAAAAAATTTCAAAAAGTTATTTTAACTTTTTAAAATAAAAAGATTTAATGGTGTGTTTGATTAGAATTATTTTTTATAAAAAATGTCACATCAATTAAAAAATATTTATGCTTGCATGTTTACTTTAACATTTTTCATGAAAAATGTTTACAGTATAATACATTAAAACATGTTTTATCCTATTTTTTTTATAAAAAATTACAACTAAGGGTGAGAATTGTTTTTCATGGAATTAAAAAATATATTTTTTCATCTTTTTTTAATAGAATTATTTTATGAAAAATGTCATATTAACGAAAAAATTTTCTTACTTGCATGTTTGACTACTTTAACATTTTCCATTAAAAATTTTTATGATACAACACATTAGCATATTTTGACCAATTTTTTATAAAAAAATTACAATTAGGAGAGGAGGGAATTGTTTTTCATGGAATTAAAAAATATTTTCTTTTTTCATCTTTTTCCAATCAAACACACTTTACTTTTTTTTTTAAAGAGGTTCCACACAATGCACAAATTGAATAATTTTGATATTTAAAAACCACTTGAAGGTTTTACAAAAAGGATATATATATTATCTATAAAAATTTCTAATTCTAATAAGACCCTAGAATATTGAAATTAATGTTATTAATAAGAAATCTTAATTTTATTAGATTTATAATTATTTCATACTCCTTTATAAATAAACAGACCCTTATTTAAAAAAAATATATGTTTTCAATATTAGTTTCAATACGATTTTCAATTTTTTATTGTCTAAATTAAGTATCGGACCATTTATGTTATTTGATCTAATTCTAGTAGATTATTACCAGCTGGAGGACAAA
Source organism: Diospyros kaki (assembly GCA_036245055.1). Classification (NCBI taxonomy): domain Eukaryota; kingdom Viridiplantae; phylum Streptophyta; class Magnoliopsida; order Ericales; family Ebenaceae; genus Diospyros; species Diospyros kaki. The sequence continues at coordinate 2,201,935 of BSEG01000005.1, read as the reverse complement.
ATTTTTACTTTATAAACAACTATTTTTGAGTGTATAGTAGCAAATGAATAAAAAAACCAAATAATTTAACTTATATATATGTTATGAGAAATAGATTTTGTTGAGGAAGAGGAAGGTTCCTACTTCCTATAAGCCAAATTGGACTGGACGGAATGGTGTGTGTTTTTTTATTGTACAAAGGTTGTGATGGTGCAAACTTATCCTTTTATTTAAGTTGCTGTTTCTTAATCAAGATATAAATTAAAAAATATAAAATATAAAAAATATTTTAAATTAATATATTTATTAAATTTATCTAAAGAAATTATACGACTTTTTATCTTGAATTTTTTAAATAAATTTATTTTTCTCTATTCATATAAATTATCTTAAATTTTATAAATAAATTATTTTAATAGGCCCATATGTTACTCATTTGTAAATTGTTACTTGGAAAAGAAATCTAACTTTAATTAATTTGCAGTCAAAGTTAATTTCTTAAAACAAAATTGAGAAAGACCATACGAAGCGGACCATGTGAACATTATGAACGCTTTAAGTTCACGTCTTGTTTTATTTAACATGACAGGCAAGTTAGAAAGGAACAAGGAAGGGAAGGCCACAAACTAAACAAATTGATAAATGAGTCCAGGCATCCCGCGGGTAAATCACATTAAAAATTATAAAATTTTGACCTCTTTTTTAATTTGATCACTAAACTTCAATTCCTTGTAAAGTGATCATAAATCTTTAAAATATTTTGCAATATAGTCACTAAAGTGATTTTTGAACAATTTTTGGTCAAAATTGCTGACGTGGCGATGATGTGGCGTTGACGTGGCCAAAATTGTTGACGTGGCGATGATGTGGCGCTGATTTGGCAATGATGTAGCCATTGCCACGTCAGTAATTTTGATCAAAAATTATTCAAAAATCATTTTAGTAACCACATTGTAAAACATTTTAAAGTTTTGTGATCACTTTATAAAGAATTAAAATTTAGTGATCAAACTGAAAAAGATACTAAAATTTTGTGACCTTTGGTGTGATTTGCCCGGCATCCCGCCCGCCTCCCTTCTCCAGCGATTAATTATTAATTATTAATTATTCCGAATGTACTTAACTAGCATACAGAAGAGTCTTGAACGAGAGAGAGAGAGAGGCCTCTGAGTAAAGAATGAGAAATACCCAATGTTTGTGGCTCTCCACCGTGCTCACTCTCCTCCCAATGGCCGCCGTGGCCTTTGACACCATCACCACCACGCAGCCGCTCCTCCCCAACCAAACCATAGTCTCCGCTGGAGAAGTTGTCGAGCTGGGCTTCTTCTCGCTGGGAAATTCGAGCAAATGGTACGTCGGAGTTTGGTATAAGAACATAAATCCTGTCAGAATCATTGTGTGGGTTGCTAACAGAGATAACCCACTGACAAGCTCGTCTGGGTCGTTGAAAATCAGCGAAGATGGAAACCTCTTGCTGGTCGACGAAGCTGCAAATTCTGTAGTGTGGTCGTCGTCGAACCAGACGAGCTCGGCGAACAGTAGCGTTGCGCAGCTTCTGGACTCCGGAAACTTGGTTGTTCGGAGAGAAAACGACGTTGATCCGGAGAATTATATCTGGCAAAGCTTTGACCATCCGACGGACACTCTGTTGCCGGGGATGAAGCTGGGCTGGGACCGCAAAAGTGGGGTTAACCGGTACATAACTTCGTGGAAGAGAAGCGATGATCCATCCACCGGGGACTATTACTTCAAGATGGATGTTGACGGATTGCCGGAGATTTTGTTATGGGCCAATCAGACAAGAATATACAGAAGCGGGCCGTGGAACGGATTGAGATTCAGTGGCGTTCCGCCGATGAATCCAACTTACAACATCACTTTCACATTTGAGTTAGAGAAAGACGAGGTTTTATATTCATTTGGGATGGACGACAAGTCTTTGAATTCGAGGCTGACTGTGAATTCAGCCGGAGTTTTGCAGCGCTACGTTTGGACAGATTCAAGCCAGAATTGGAACCTCTTCTGGTACGCTCGGGAAGACCAATGCGACAGTTACATGGAATGCGGCGTTTATGGTATTTGCGACACGGATGATTCCCTGGTCTGTGAATGCATCCACGGGTTCGAGCCCAAGAATCCGCAGGCGTGGACGCTGAGAAATTGGTCGGATGGGTGCATGAGAACTTCGAAGCTGAGCTGCCATGGAGATGGGTTTCTGCCGTTGAAGAACATGAAGGTGCCGGAGACTTCGATGACGTTTTACAACAAGAGCATGAGCCTGTCGGAGTGCCGGCAAGCTTGCCTGTCAAATTGTTCCTGCACTGCCTATGCTAATATGGACATTAGGATAGGCGGCTCCGGCTGTGTGATGTGGACCGGCGATCTTCTCGACATGAGGCAGTACGCCGCGGCGGAAGGCGGCCAAGACCTGTACGTGAGAGTCTCCGCCGCTGATTTAGGTACGTTGAACTAATTGGTTTCCTTAATTTCTTCACTTTCATCATGTTTCATGTTTGAGGTTGGGATAGTAAATTACAGTACAGCTAGAGGAAAATGCTTTTAAATCTTCAAAGGCAAAACGATTCCATATTCATTACTAGATGTGAGGATTAATTTGGTTCAGACTTAATTTGCTTATATATAAACTCAATTAATCAAATGCTCACCTCTTAATCTTATATTTAAATTAATTAATTATCCATTGCTTCTCACTAGGAGGAAGTTAGTGGCACGTTAGATGTTCCCAAAGGTACTTTCACTAGAGACTATATAATGGGATAAAAAGTGGGGGGCTGATTAGGGACACAACCATCTCAAATGACGTTAGATGAATAGATTTGGTGCTTTCCTTATATGGTTGCGTGACAAGTTTAATTACCTAATTAATTGGATATTGCTTTCATATAATTCATTTTTCAAAAGTAGTTGGCCCACCCCAAAAAAGGCTCCCTCCAAACCCCAACTCCATTGGCCGTCTCTTTTGACTTTCTGGCTACTATTTCTCTCTCTCTTTTATTTATTTATTATTTTCATCTGATTTGTGGCTGTTTCTTGGCCTAACAATTCAATTGTTAGGCTGGGAAATTTAATTTTTTGGCACACTATTTGGATGGTAACATTAATTCTGTGGGCCAGCCCGAATTATTTCGAGTGGTCGGAAGCCCATTTAGCTGTACACCATGCATTTTCATTTTTGAAATTTAAATTTTTAACTACTTTTACTTTTACGTGATTTTATTATCATATTATTCTTTTATTTTCTTTAAACAGAATATTGAAAATTATTTTTTTTAAAAAAAAATCTCGGCAAACAAATGGTTTGTTTCTTTTAATAGATTAAAATTTGGTGGGCTTAGGCCCAACTCGTGTTTATGCTTCATAGTTTTCTTCTATTTCCTATTGATTTAACCCTTGTTTTTGGGTTTTTTAAGTTTAAAAAGACGGATTTGTGTGTGTGTGTTGAATTGGGGTCCATTACTATTAGATATATGTTTTTGAGTTAGTCCTGGCTAGAAGTTTGTGGAGGGCTTTAGACCCACTGCATTGTGAAAGCCACCGTTTGTGTACGAATTGCGAGTCCTTTATGATGTTGCCCACCTGTATTCATTCATTGGTTAATTCAATTTCGAAGGCAGGATTGCAGGGGTGCCCACTGTCATAGAACTTTCTGGTTTTATTTATTTATTTATTTTTAAGCCACAACCACTATTGGGTAAATTATCAAACGCACAGACAATAATAACCTTAATAGTAATTATAATCTTTTATCACTAAATCAATCCTTTGGAGATTGGCCTTTAGGAGTTGAATTGTGATGAAATCAACCCAAGCAGCTAAAAACACAGGCAATTTCGTGTCAGTATATGGCTGTTTTGTGGAGGGTTTGACCATAATGCTTCATGTGTTTGTACCAGACTTGGGCTTTGGGTCCAGTACTCTTAGCTTATGCCACTAAATATAATCCTACATAGCACAATATTATATGAACAACGATAATGATCTCTTTATTAATTCATTTCAGAAGCAGCTGGGAGCACAGGAATAAGTAAAAGCTCTAGTCAAACAGTTAAGATTGTCGTCATTGCAGTTGCTTCTGGTGTTCTGCTACTGGGCATAGGCATTTGCTTTGTGTGGCAGACGAAGAGAACGCTGAGGGCACGGATAGAACGTATTCAGCATAGAGGTAGGTACCAATGAACTCAATACCATATACTTCTCTTATCCCATGAGCATGGATTTGCAGCATTCTAATTTGCTCACTCTCACTATAATTTATTCAGGCAGCCACGAAAGAAGTCAAGATATGTTATTGAGCGGAGGGGTCATAGTGGGCAGAAGAGACTACTCTGGCGAAAGCACAACAGATGAACTAGAGCTGCCATTGTTCGACTTCGACACCATAGCAATGGCTACTAACAATTTCGGCAACGAAAATAAGCTGGGACAAGGTGGTTTCGGCATTGTTTACAGAGTAAGTTGGCATCAAGACCTTATCCCATGAGTCAAGTGCATGAATTCTTCTATTTTGTCTATTCTGACGACAGTGCTTTGAGTGGAAATATCAGGGTGTGTTACCAGAAGGCGAGAAGATGGCTGTGAAGAGACTGTCGAAAAATTCTGGGCAAGGGACGGAGGAGTTCAAGAACGAGGTTCAATTGATTGCAAGGCTGCAGCATAGGAACCTTGTGCGCCTGCTGGGCTGCTGCGTGGACAAGGAAGAGAAAATGTTGATATATGAATACATGGAAAACAAAAGCCTGGACTTCATTTTATTCAGTGAGTCCCTCCTCTGTGCTTTGAGAATCAGAAATGGTAGATTTTATGTGCATGTTTTGTGAACTGAGAAGTGAAGATCTTGCAGACAAAGAGAGTAGCTCGTTGCTGGATTGGCCGAGGCGCTTCAATATCATCTGCGGGATCGCTCGAGGGCTTCTCTATCTCCACCAAGACTCGAGGTTTAGAATCATTCACAGAGATCTCAAAGCAAGTAATATTTTACTTGACAGGGAAATGAATCCGAAGATTTCAGATTTTGGCATGGCAAGGATTTTTGGTAGCGAACAAACTGAAGCAAATACAAAGAGAGTTGTCGGAACATAGTAAGTAGAATCTCATGCAACCCAATTCCAATCAACAAAAGTAACTTGAAAAATTGCACAAACATCATCCAAATTCTAAATTTAAAGAATTTCGATAATGAAGTCTACCGTTTAGATTGAAATTTTTTTATGTTAACAATGTTTTCCCGAAGCCAAAAAAAACTACAAATGACCTTTAGATTGTGGTCTTTTTTCTCTTCCAATTTTTACGACACTTATGTTACATACATCTGATCAAAACAACCGCTGTTCTCAGCAATTAATTAAGGGGATAATGAGATCTATAATTTTTCCCAATAAAACAGCACATAAAACTTATAACATGATATGAAGTTTTTGACTGTCTTTACTGAGTTTTAATCATATATGAATATGCAGTGGGTATATGTCTCCTGAGTATGCCATGGATGGACTTTTTTCAATAAAATCCGATGTTTTTAGTTTTGGTGTACTGGTGCTGGAGATAGTAACTGGCAAGAAGAACAGAGGATTCTACCAGGCGAACCATGAGCTTAATCTTCTTGGACATGTAAGTGTGGAAACTTTGAAAAGGCTCCCAGTTGTTCACTCGGATTTTGTTGATAAAAATGCATTGAAACGGTGCTGCTGCAGGCATGGAGGCTATGGAAGGAAGGGAAATGGCAAGAATTGATCGATCCTGCTGCGAGGGATTCGTATTCGCCATACGAGGTGGCTCGGTGCATTCAAGTGGGGCTCCTGTGCGTGCAGGAGCGAGCCGAAGACAGGCCGTCCATGTCAACGGCGCTGCTGATGCTGAGCAGTGAAACTGCTTTGTTGGCTCAGCCAAAACAACCTGGTTTTTGCCTCGGAAGGAGCCCTTTAGAGACAGACTCCTCGTCCAGCAAGCAAGATGAGTCGCGCACTGTGAACCAAGTCACAGTAACCATACTCGATGGCCGGTAGCGGGCCGGCCGGCGGGTTGGAATTTTCACTTTTCAGGGTACATATTTTACTTCTCCTGGATTTTCTTTTTCTGGAAGGTTTACAGAAAATAGGTCTGTTGATTCAAGGAAGATGCAGTTCAGTACATAGCATTAGCCGTTTCAATGCATTTTCTTTAACCATTTAGAAACGACGACCGAAAGATAAACAGAAAAAGACCCGAAAAGGGTCAAAAAGACGCATGATCCACCATCCATGCAACCAGCAAAAGCTGCCTGCCCTTCTTCGAACCTTCGCTTTATTCCACCATTTCTGGGAAGCAACTCCCACTCCCCCTTCATCGCTTGATTGATGACTTTAATGAATAGAAATCAAACTAGTAATGAATATGAACATCTGAGAGTGGGCTGCGAGCGAACCACCTTTTTTGATTCTGCCAACGTCGCCTCCAACCTTTCCTATAGCTTTTGGAAGAACGTGCAGATCATAAAAAGAACAAACAAACAAAAACGATGGCGACGTCTCTGTCGGATCATGGAGACTTCGAGGTGCCTTCGGAGACAGCTTACGCCTAGCTATATTCAAACTCTCCATTCAAAGTTGTCGCCTCGTGCAGAATAATTAATGTAAAACTGTAATTACGATGTCTTTAATTAATAATAATTATGTTACATCTACTTTACTCAGACTAGCATTTTACTTAATAATTTCTTCAATCAAGCGTTGTTACATGAACAATGACATGGAGTGGGAGTAATTAATGTCGCCTTCATCTATTTATATTAATATTAATATTGTTACACTTGGCTCAACAGATGTGGTGCATGGAAGGGTCAAAACAGATATATTGTTTAAAATTGTGTAGGATAATGAAATATTTTATAGATAAAAGGGTTTAAAGTGGGTTGTCGAATCAATCATTTGATGGTCCAGCGTTCATATTTTCCAACCCCAATTAAGGGAAAGGGACATGCAAATGACAGCAATATGATGGTCCCCTTTGTATATCTATCCTAAGTAATTGCGCAAGTAGTCCTTGTAATTTTTCTCGAGTTTCACTTCGATTCTAGAATGCCTCTTATTGCATCAAATTTAATATTTCATTTATTAAAATATTGAATAACACTAAGTAACTAAAAACATTTGTTTAGGTTAAGCAACCCTTTGGTCGCCAGTCACCATTTGATTTTAAAGTATCTGGGTTAAGAAAAAAGATTAATTGTTTGTGTTCTAAAAGATTAAAGGGTAACTATAATATAGTCAAGACTAATTAAAATTAAAATAAAATTCAAAATAAGGTACGAGGGGGCAGAGTCTAATTAAATTTTAAGTTTAATTTAACAGAGTTAAGCCTTAAGACTTGGCCAAATTCATTTTTGGGTGATAATTTAAATTTTTTTATTATTTTAATTATATGTCTACATAATTATTTTTTACTTAATTTAATTTTTATATTTTATGTATAAAAAAATAAAATAATAAAGTACACATTACATTCAATTTATATAAAAATACAAAAAATCGAATTGATTCAAAAATATAAATCTAGATATGTAATAGAAATAATAGAAAATTTGAATTGTCATAAAAAAAATTTAAAATATAAGAATTAAATTAGTTTAAAAATATAATTGAAATAATAAAAAATTTTAAATAATTATAAAAAAAATATAAAAATAGAGGCGCAAAAATATAATTTGCCTCAAACTTTGATGGTCCGCGTGATTGAGGGATTGATTCCAGACATGTAATATGCAGATCTTTAATTATTAATTTATTAAAAACCTTCCAGCAATGCAGACCAATTTTGACTTTCGGGTAAACTACCGACTGCTTTTGTGTCACAAAAGTCTTTTATCTTCTCCTGGCTCCAATCATCACTCTCACCTTTTATATAATCTCATTATGCACGTGGTTCCACCGTCCGTCTCTACTTCCGACGACCTCCAACTCCGCCAGAGCAACTGCTGGCCCCGCCAGGCGCAAAAAACACTCTTTCTTGGTAGGTTTCAGATACTCAGATCTCAGACTTGTTTCTGCCAGGATTGGTTTCAAGATAGGATTTTTTACTGCTTTCTGTTCTACATTCAGTCCAAACCTTTACAAGGGGAACCCAAAGGGTCTTCAAATCCCACACAAACCCTTTCTGGTGTGATTTTTTCTGCTGCTCTGCTGCTTCGCTCCCCCGTTTTCGGGTTGATCATAGTTGCTTCATACAGTGATTAGTTTCTGTTTAGTTGATTGGTTGGTTACCGTTGATTCGGGTTTAAATTGCTAAACAGGTCTCACACAGTGCTAATTCTTGAAACTATTACATGTTCAATCAAGCTGAAATTTCATTCTTTCTTTAATTTGATTGGTTGGTTACAGTTGATTCGGGTAATCTGTTTAAATTGCTAAACAGGTTTCACGCAGTGGTAATTCTTGAAACTATTACATGTTCAATCAAGCTGAAATTTCATTCTTTCTTCTGGCCTGGGTTCTGAATGCTAGTATACAAATCGTATTACCAAAACCTTTCTGTATGTTTTCAGCTTTTATTCTCAAGGATTCCTGGAACTCATTAAAGGAGGAGAATTGCATTAAGTAGCGGATCGAATCCACAGTGGACATGAAGTCTTAGAATGACATAATAAGATCCCTGCAGGAGAAGAACTTAGTTTGAGGTTATCCATGACTGTGGTCTTAGGTAGGGTTCTGGTACAGGGCAGGGCCACAGGGGGCAATTGTCAATGATGCGGAAATATTAACCAAGGGTAGCTTTTCTTACATCCCATCAGTTCATAGTGAGTGGAGAGGCAAATTGATGGAATTTAGAAAATTCAACACCTACCTAGCAAATCATATTGAAATTTCCTTTCGGATAATAATCACATGCCCATTTCTTTTTCATTTCTAAATGGCATTTTAGACTTTCAGCTTTCTACAGAATATTTAGGTAATATACTTCCACATGCCGCACTTTAGTCAGATGGGTCTTAAATCAGACCAACTCTATGCTTGTGCACTTCTAGGTTATTTACTGGTTAACTGATGATTTCTCAAATGAAATAAATATAATTCTGCATGAGTATTTTTGGTTTTGGGCGATGTTGTGCATTTATTATATCAAGAATGGTTCTCAATGTTTTAAGTCATGAGCTAATGTTTTTTGCTTAGGATAGGATCTAGTTTAAGGCAGAAAACATATATTTGATGAACAAACTAGATTCAAAGTGGTTTCTTTCCCCACTTTCCTATGGAGATGTTTGATCTCTTCAGTATGAAATTACAGATAAAAGTTTTCCTTAACTAGTTTGAGTTACCAGTTTCATTCCTACATGGAGTCCCTTTCTTCTTTGTATCATGCCTTTATCTTTCAAGTTTTATGGGTTTAGTACTCTTATTCACAGCTTGAGTTTGTAGGTTGTCGGAATATAAGGTGAATGCCAATACAAGAGCTAGATCCTGGAGTGGGTTCTGCTGATTTGTTGAGAATGGATTTGGATCTTCGTGCTTATATTAGCAAAAACATAGAATTGTTTTATCAGAGTTTTATGTGGCCATGAGATAATACTGAATGGACCTTTGTCTCTTCAGTGACTGATTAGAATTTTTATTTGAGACTTTAAGTTGCAATTTTCTGTGACAAAAGTCTTAATTCAACTCTATAGCAGCTGGTTGGATTTCTCTAAAATTTCTTGTTAGAGTTTTCTGTCTAATTGAACCACTTGGCCCTTGGCTTGGTAATTTATTTCTTCTTTCAGCAGCGGCTATGTCATGTTCCAAAGTTTATTTATTTAGCATGCTTGTTTGCTTGTTTTTTCTGTTTTTCATAAGAACTTTTAAGCATCAACATGGACTGCAAGAAGCCACGAAATGCAGTAACTTATCGTGTGAATTTTGTTGGGTGGGCAGGGTCAATTGCTGCTGCCAGAGGAACAAGCAAGTGATGTCGATTGTAGTTGTCGTGCTATGTACAGTTTTTGGGATGATCCTCTCCAGTATGGCTGGCTATTATATTTGTCAGTTAAGGAAAGCAAAGATTAAAGGTAAAACATAGCTGTAACATTTTCTCTGTCATTTTCATTTCCTTATAAATTGCTTGATCTTAATAGCTTGAGTCTCTTCCATTCAACATCGTAGTTGGCATGCCATTCTTTTGATATGAAAAAGGAGAAATGTCCTATGATTCCTGTTCCAATTATTCCAAAGAAAATGCAATTTTGAGCCTCATCTAGTTTCACTTGTTTCAAAGAATGTTTGACTGCGTGTCTTGACATGTGAAACAAACTCCTTCAAGGAAAGAAATCCATGATATATCTCATCCTCTTGATCCTTGCATTTGTCTGGAAATGAAACTTTTATATATGATTTCTGCCTGAGGGCACAATGTTTGTGTCAAAAAGTGGAGGGCAATGTCGGTTATTTTAATAGGATAATGGGGCTGTCCTAATGTTATTTAATAAAACAATGAATTATCTCAATATACATGTATGTATATATAAAAAGTTCAACCAGTATTGGTGTTGCCCATAATCATAATATAAAAAAAAAAAAAAAGAGCTGGAAATACATAATCCGTATCTCAAATAGTCAACTCCTTGTTTGGTCGGACATAAGCTTTTATGTTTCCATCGCCTAACAAAGTCATTTTTGCAGCAGCTCAGCAAGAAAATAGTGTCTACACTGCTTCTAACGAGGCAAGTAAAGATGGCAACATTGAATTACCTTATTTTGATCTGGATACCATTTTTGCTGCTACCGACAAATTATCTTTGGTGAACAAGATAGGAGAAGGTGGATTTGGCCCTGTCTACAAGGTATTTTTTCCCTTATGTGGCGGTATTGTTGTGTTTCTCCTTGTTTCATATGGCATGTGGTATGATATTCCAATGGAAACCCTACCTCCTTGTCCTGTATTACCTTCATGTTTTACCATTACTAATACTTAGCTTAATAATTTTGTAGGGTGAATTGCTTAATGGACAAGAAATAGCCGTGAAGAGGCTCTCACAGAGTTCTGGGCAAGGCATCCAAGAGTTTAAGAATGAAGTTTGTTTGATTGCTAAACTTCAACACCGTAACCTTGTCAAGCTCCTGGGATGCTGCATTCAAGGGGAAGAAAGATTGCTAATTTATGAATTCCTGCCTAACAAAAGCTTGGACAATTTCATATTTGGTATGTCCAACCTAAATGCCAACATAATCTGTTTTCATATGATCAATTAGCAGAATCTATCTACATGGGTTCCGTATGTTATTTGTTTGGTTGATGGATTTGGAAAGGGAAGGAGAAGAAAATGCACTAGCAACTAATTTTTCGTTGCCTTCTATCTTTTAAATCTGAGGCTAATTTTTTCAAAGCCCCCTGCCCTGCCCCACCGTGCCCTTAAACTATTCTTCTTTGCTTTTCTAGGTAATCATGTTTCTTTGAAATCTTATTATGTCTTCCCACTTGTGAAATAACCATTTCTTAGAAATTTTCTTAGCATTCCTTTCCTTCAAGTGATAGAAAAGAAACTTGAAAAGCAATGATTTGAATGTTCGTTTGCTTCCTTTTTGTCTTGCTCTTTCATCTTCAAGCACAACCAATAATCAAACTGGATGGATGTGTTGTTGCACGCAGATCAAACTAGAAAGAAGCTACTACCTTGGATAAAGCGCTTCAACATTATTGTTGGAATTGCACGAGGACTACTTTACCTTCACGAAGACTCAAGACTGAGGATCATCCACAGGGATCTTAAAGCAAGTAATGTGTTGTTAGACAATGAGATGTATCCCAAAATTTCCGACTTTGGCATAGCAAGAATTTTTGGAGGAGAGCAGACAGAGGACAAGACCAAGAGAGTGATGGGAACATAGTAAGTGGTCTTAACATATATATCCAATGAAAATGCATACAAATTGCACATGGTGAAATTGGTGATTGCATATATTTTAGGCACGTTTTTTATGTTTTTTGATGGGTTCAGATGACTCCCTTAGTAGATATTTATCTTATTGTGCTTGCCATTTATGTCGAATTCAGCTTGATCTGAGGTCTGATCTCCCATCCCTACAATGCTCCAAATAAAATTTCATAAAGAGTAGTCGTGGATGAGGAAACTCTGGATCTCTGATTGAACTGAGATTGGGCATGTGTAACTAAGTATTCAAGATTATTGATGATGTAGTTCTTTTTTATGACGTTTAAATTTTTGTCCTTTGGCTGGCAGTGGTTATATGTCTCCAGAATATGCAATGAGCGGTTATTTTTCAGTGAAGTCAGACGTATTTAGCTTTGGAGTTCTAGTGTTGGAGATAATTAGTGGCAAGAAGAATTGGGGATTTTATCACCCTGAACATGACCTTAACCTGATAGGCCATGTGAGTATATATTGTCCAGTTTTGCTGTTCTCTGCTATAAAAGCTAATCGACAACTTTTACTTTAGAACTTCCAGTGGTGTTACTAAAAGAGACACTGTTCAAATTGATCTAGGCATGGAGACTGCGGAATAGTCAGACTCCTCTGGAGCTTATGGACAAAGAATTGAACGAGACGTTTTCCGAAGATGAAGTGGTAAGATGTATTCAAGTTGGCCTTCTGTGTGTACAGCAGCGCACGGAAGACCGGCCAACAATGTCGGCTGTGGTCTTCATGTTGAGCAATGAAAGTGCAGTGATACCGCAGCCCAAGGAACCTGGCTTTTGTGTGGAAACCTTCTCACTCAAGATCGAATTATCGTCAGGCAGGCACACTTCTAGCACTGCCAATGATGTTACAATTACAGCATTGGCCGGGAGATAAAGGGTTATTACATCCGGTTGCATCTTGTACAGTTCTTCAGTTTCCCAGTATGCTTTTTCGAGCTATATTACATGACATTACGGAGAGCCCCTTAAACGTTTCCATGCACATAGGTTGTCCTGGCTGGAATTTTGGTGGGTTGGAGTTGTTCTATGGATCTCAAGCTCTTGTACAGTCTTCCTTGCCTTCTCCTAGTTTTGGCACTGCTGTTCTTCTTTGAGTGTGAGATGATGTTGTGGCCTCAATAGATCAAAATGTACAAGAAAAATGGAGTCATTAATTACAACAAACTGCTTCAGTCTTTGCATTGACATCCATCTTATTTTCACTGCTTTGTGAGGTGAATTCATCACTACTTGCAGTTGTGACTGATGATGAACAACCAAAAGTGCAAAGCTTTCAGAGGCAATTACTGTGTTCATGCCGGCAAAACAAATATAGTGTCATTTGGATTCATCCAAGCAAAGGTAAATAACTATTCGACTAGATGGGGAAATTTTGGGTGGAAGTCACTCATGAAAATTTGAACTTTTAAATTATAGAAATATAAATATATATATAACTAGATATTTAAGTATTTATAATTATTTTTTTAAGAATAAAGTCATCATTGACAGGGTTACCTTTTTGTCAATCAAAATATATGATGATTGGTTTGTAAACAGTTAAAAGATATTTATCGTGTTGAGTTTTATATTTAATATGAGATGTTAGAATTATCTTAATTGCTTTTATTAGGTCAAACAATGATTTCACTAACCTGAAAAAAAAATCTTATATTTTTATCAATATTTTCCCTAACTAAAATACCCACCATATCAAATAATTACAACATAAATAGAAATTAAATACCTTACTCAGTAGGAAAATGTTGTATTCTTAAAATCAACATTTTCCTATTAAGGTAGCGTTTGTTAAAATGAGCAAGATAAGAGAGTATCAAGATAAGGTCGGAATGCTTTCTGGACCAAGATATAGAATAATCAAGATAAGGTTGGGAAGCATTCCAAGATTTTTATCAACCTGTTTGTTAAATTTTTTTAAAACGCACTAGAGAACACAATCGTCATTTTTTTCTTATCTATAAACACCAAGATATGCTTATTTTGAGGGGGGGAGAGATAAGCTTATCTTGAACAATCAAAATAAGAAGTCATTAATGACATTTCCAAAAATTATTAGATAAATTTAACAAACATGTTGAAAATGATAGAAGTCCGGGATACATTCCATATCTTGACTTTTTCATCTCATATCTTGATTAACAAACGCCCCCTAAACATAAAAATTGTATTCTCTTGACATATGACAAAACAATAAATTGAGGGTTTTTTATTCAATTATTGTGAAGAAAAATAATCTTAATTACTCATAACTTAAAAATATCATTAGGTGAAAATAAATACAACACATAATTGTATTTATGGGAGTATCATATTATGAGATCAAAATTCAACTCTGAGTCAGACCAACAAATTGAGTTTTTCACTTGACTCGTACTTGACTTTAATACCTTATTGCCTAGTTAAATTAATATTTCACCTTCTTATATTTTGCACGAGCAAGTCTTGATAAAGGAGAAAACTCACAATTTCTTGAATTTAAAGTTTGAGTTTTTTTCTCTAAAAAGTGGCTTAGTATCAAGTCATACAAGAATCTCCATCTATAAAAACTCATTCATGTGAGACAATTAAAGTGTAAAAGGTTGACTTTGACTAATTAATGGAATGTTAATCACATGAAAGTTTCGATCAATTAGGACATATTGAAATTAAATATGGTGACAATCAATTGCTATAAAATAATTAAAAATATTTTCACAAATTTTTATTCTAGTTTTTTATTTTATTTTAGTTCTTTAATTTCCATTTAGCTAAGAAAAAATAATAAAAAACATTATTTGATTTTAATATAAATTATCAAAAAAGTAAAAATAAAAGATAAATTTAAAAATAATATTTTATTTTTTAAATTCATGTTCAAAATTAGATTTTAAAAAGGCTTAAAGTAAAAATAATTATTGGCAGAATTATAAAATTTCACTTAAATAATTAAAAATTGTTAAAATATATTTTTGTATTAAATAATAAATTATAAAATTAAATTAAATAATTTAAAAAATAAACAATCTGAAAGAAAAGAAGAAAAACATCTTAAATATGAGAATCTGTGAGGGACGGTGAAAAAAAAGGGGAGATTTGCGAGCAGGGGTTGCTGGACAGTGGAGCCAAGGGAGAAGAAGTAGACCAGCGGTTGCCGGACGATGAAACGAAGGGGAAAAGGTGACCAACGGTGGCCGAAAGGTAGCGAGGAAGATTGGTGAGCAAGGGAACTTGTGAGAAGCTATGTTGCACGAAAATGGAAACGGGAAACGTTTTCAATAGGAAATGAAAACATGGAAACAGATATTTTTTTAAAAAAATAAGCATAAATAGAGTCTGAAATAAGAATACGAAACATTTCAAAAACATTTTAAAAGCAGGAAAACGACTTCAATGAGGAGTTTTCATGCAACATAGGTGAGGAGGAGGGGGAGAGAGGCGTTGGGTCAGCTGGGGTGTATTCGGAGAAAACGGCAACGTTTTCAAAGGGCGCCCCAAATCCAATTAATCGTTTTAACTATGTCCTCCCCCAAACCCAATTTACTGACATTTAATAGAAGGCTGAACTTGAAAGCCCAAGAAAAACACAGAGAGAACCATCGCTATCGAAATCGAGGAAGATTTTCATGGAAAACACAAACGCAAACTCCTGAAATCACAGGCCTTGAACCCCCCGAAACCCCGAAATAGAATGGCAATCTTGTCTCTGTCACTGACACTTTGCTGCCTCTGCATGTCACTCGCTGCCATTTCTGCAACAGATACACTGACTCCACTCCAGAGGCTCAAGGTTGGCCAAAGTCTGGTCTCAGCCAACCAGCGATTCGAGCTGGGTTTCTTCGCCCCTCCCGGCCAAATTAAAATCAGGTATTTGGGCATTTGGTACAGGAACATAAACCCGCTCACAGTGGTTTGGGTCGCCAACAGGACCAACCCGGTAAAGAATTTGCATGCCTCACTGATGCTCGACTTCAATGGCGGCCTCTCCGTTCAAGATCGCAGGCGGTGCCAGGTTTTGCTATCAATGCCGGCGAAGACGGTCCAAAACCCAGTTATGCAGCTTCTAGATTCCGGCAATCTTGTTGTTAGAGACGATATCGGTGTTTCTTCTGGTGGGTATTTATGGCAAAGCTTTGATTATCCTAGTGATACATTATTGCCTGAAACGAGGATTGGTTGGGACTACGAATCGAGGCGAAACCGCGTTATCACGTCGTGGAAGAACATTGATGATCCGTCGACTGGTGATTTCACATTCGGGTTGGAGAAGCCTCAATTGCCCCAGTTGGTGTTGAAGAGGAGTTCAAACACGCAATCTAGATGGGGTCCGTGGGATGGGGTAAGGTTCAGTGGTACAAATGTTTTAGGGACTAACCCTGTTTTTCACCCCATGTTCATGTCCCAAAGCAATGGGCTTTTCTTCTCATTTAACGTTATAGATGAGTCGGCTCTTGTGAGATTAGTTTTGACTCCGTTGGGCCAGGTTCAGTTTCTGGTTTGGAATAGCAATGGCAGCAAATGGATCCCAATGGTTACCCTTAATGGGGATGCTTGTGAAGGGTATGGGTTGTGTGGGCCTTATGGAGTTTGCTACCTTGATGGGCCGAATTGTCGGTGCTTGAAAGGGTTCAAACCTAATTCAATGCCCGATTGGAGGGATAAATTGGATCTGAGAGGTGGGTGTAGCAGAAACTTTAAGCTGAATTGTGATGGAGATGGGTTTGTGAAGTACAAGGGATTGAAGTTGCCGGATAATGCAATAGTGTGGCCAGACCTCCTGTACAAGGAATGTGAGAAAATATGCCTAAGGGAATGTAGCTGTATGGCTTTTGCTTTCATAAATATTTATGGGAATGGTAGTAACTGTGTGGTGTGGTTGGATCAGCTACTTGACATGCGCAGTTTTCTGCCTGGTGGGGATGAGATTCATATTCGTATGGCTCGAGATGAACTGGGTATGCACCTTTGATTTGTTCCATAACCATGTATATGACTTTGCTTGAATGATAATTTATGACTATCCTGATATTTCGACACGTGACTTTGTTTGAATGCTAATTTATGATTATCTGCTATAGAATTGTGGTTAATTCCTGGCGAGATAAACAGAAAATTCATGAATATAACCATATATGTCTATTAGTTTAACTAGTTATCCTTTTTAGTTTGTTGGGTGCGTTTATCTAAAATCTAACTTGTTCTAGACTTAGCTGTTTGATTTCTTCTGTGGCAGATCAAATAACATCTTTCGACTTCAGCAAGTGGAAAATATTGGAAATTGCTAAGTGAGGTTCAATTAACCTGCAAATATTAAACTAATCAAGGTTTTTGTCATGACAATCTAGCAAATTATTCTCACCCATAGTAAACAAGGTTGTTAGAATTGAACAATTCAGGATTGGAATCATGTGATTCGATACAAATCTGAACTAAACTGGTACAGAACTATGGAGGAACCGAAAATTGGAAAGAATCGAAAGTGAATCAGGAATTGGAAGTGAAGTGGTCGATTCTCATCCAACCCAAATTTTGAAATAAAATCAGAAAAATTTGAATGCCATCCATCTTCTAACAATATTTATACTTTATATAGGTCCAAAGAACTTAAGGACTGATAGAAAGAAATAGTAAAACTATTGAAGGGGAAGAAGATAAATTGATTGCTACTGAAGGAGAAAGAAGATAAAGAGGATTAAGGAAAAAGAACTGGAGGATATGCTTGTACTCAATGATAATGGTGAAGGAGAAGATGACATGGATGATGACTTTGACCTTTTAGGATGATAAGTTAGAACTTGAAAGATGATGATCTTAATAATGGATATGCTTTTATTTATTTAGTACTTTAAGGTGTACTTCTTAAAATTATTCGATATTTTATATGAATATTTATTTGTTTTTGTTGAGGAATAAGAGATCTATGCTTGGATTTATATATTTATTAATTTAAAAAATGTATGTTGAATCTTATGATTCAATTAGATTCCCAATTCTCAATTAGCAAAAGAAATACATAGATTCATTATTTGAATCTCAATTTAACAACTATGTTCTCATCTCATATATGTGAAGTAGGATGGCATTAATGCCCACCTATTAATTCTTTTCCTTGTGTTCTTCCTCGTCGTCACTATAGTTTTTCTGGGCACAGCTAGATATGGTTCTGAAAATTATTATATTTCACGTGGCAGCAACTCTGCTTTACTGGATATGTCCTGCTTGCTTGTTTCTACCGATGTGTTTTCTGTTCCCAGATCTTTTAGATTATTCACAAATTAACTTATGCAGCTAATGAGCTTGGAAAATCATAATTTCTTAAACAAGATGTGAATTCAGACTAGTGAATGCCTTGGAGCTTCATTCACTCTTTGTTGCCAGCTGATTTCAGAATGCCATGAAACAAAAATAATGATTTTTCTGGCTTGTTTTGTATGCAGAGTCCATTGCTTCAGCCAAGCGGAAAAGAACCCAGACCTTGATTGCTGTCATCCTTGCATTAGTTGTAACTGGAATGGTTTTGTTGGGTTTTCTTCGCTGGTGCTGTGTGCATAAGGTTATGCGTAGCGCAGGTAAAACAGTTCATCTGCAGCCTTTGATCAATCTTCTTAGAGCTGCTTTCTTCCCATCTCTTCTCTCACACAAGTATTTTGGTTAATAGGATATAGTTCTTATTACTGCCAAAATCCCCATTTATCTTGAACATTTCAAGAAAGCTATGTCTATAATATAAAGTCATTGTCGGTTTTCTTTTTGACAGTTTGCAGAAGCAATCCACTAATGCATTCCAATGGGTGTCAGGAGGAGAACTCAGAATTCAAATATTTTAATATCCGTGTCATCTCTGCTGCTACTGACAACTTCTCTAACAATAACAAGATTGGACAGGGCGGTTTTGGCCCTGTCTACATGGTAATTTTCATGTAAACACTCATAAAGGGGCCAAAAATTTTGGCCCAAATGGGAGGATGAATGGGCTTTTTTTTTCCTTCTCATTTTGTCCTTGCATCAACAATCAAATGGGAGCCAAATGAGCTTTTTGTCCACTTTGCCTCCTCCCATTTTGGCCAAATAATCATTGTTCTATTCATTATTTTACATCAAGTGTTTTGAGGCGAAAGAACTTCTCACCACTCATTATTCTGATGGTGTGCCTGATAATTTGAAGGGTGAGTTACCTTCAGGACAACTTATTGCTGTAAAGAGGCTCTCCAGAACTTCCCAACAAGGTGTTGAACAGTTTGAGACTGAGTCCAGTTTGATTGCAAGGCTTCAGCACCGGTACCTTGTCAAGCTGCTAGGATGCTGTGTTCATGAAGAAGAAAGAATGCTCATCTATGAGTACTTGCCAAACAAAAGCCTGGACAAATTCATTTTTGGTTTGACCCTTTAACCTTCCATTTGGTTCTTTAAATGGTCTAAATTTCTAGTTACCCAAAGATACAAGCTTCGTTTAACTGTGGGATCTCCACATCCAGATGAAGCAAGGAAAGGGCTCCTTTCATGGGCTAAGCGGTTTGACATTATTCTTGGGGTTGCCAAGGGGCTCGCTTATCTTCATGATGATTCAGGGTTGAGAATAGTCCACCGTGATCTTAAAGCAAGCAACATTTTGTTGGACAGTGAGATGATGCCCAAAATATCGGATTTTGGTCTAGCAAAAATCTTGGAAGGGAATCATGAGGAGGCGACATCCAGGAGAGTAATTGGAACATAGTACGTAATGTTGCATGCTGCATACGCCAAAACAGGCCGGCCTTTGTTGATTACAAATCTAACTACCCTTGTCTTTTCTTGCAGTGGCTATATATCTCCTGAGTATGCAATGCAGGGCCAGTTTTCAGTTAAGTCCGATGTGTTCAGCTTTGGCGTTTTGGTGTTGGAGATCGTAAGTGGCCAGAGGAATTGGGGATATCTACAACCTGACCAAGACTTGAACCTTGTGGGACATGTGAGTTCAACAAAAATACAAATAACATTGAAACCAGCTTCCTTCCTGCATTATGACTTCCTTATTCTGCTATAACTAGGCTGAAATGGAATTGCCTCAGGGATGGAACCTGTGGAGGCAGGGGAAGGCCCTAGAACTCGTGGATTCGACACTGGAAGGTTCGTTTTCTGAGATCGAAATTCTGAGATCCATCCAAGTAGGCCTATTGTGCGTGCAGAACATTCCAACCAGCCGGCCAACAATGTCGACAGTGGTCTATATGCTGAGCAACAAAAACACGGAGTTGCCGCAACCAATGGAACCTGGTTTCTTTGCAGGAAGCGCTCCCCTGCAGTGTTCTGTCAGTGCCAATGGGCTAACCCTCACAACCTTAACTCCTAGATAAAAGGAACATTTGAAGCGCCATAGACAGGATGAACAGAGTTGATAGAACCATCGCTGTTCAACAATATACCAGTTGGATAGGAAAATTTTGAATGAACATGATTGCATTTGTTGAATAGATATAGGTTTAGCCTATCTGTGGCAATTCTGATAACATTCTCAGGATTAATATAAGTTCCAGTTAGGAGATCCCAGATCCCAATAATATTGTATAGGATCTCTTTGATTTTCTAATGTTGATTGTTAGGTTTGTATAGGTCCCAATAATATTGTATAGGATCTCTTTGATTTTCTAACTTTGGTTGTTAGGTTTGTATAGCAATAGCACTAATATTTAAGAGGGAATGAATTAGATTCTTTTTAAAAAAGTAATTGAACTTGAAAATTCTTTTGATGAAAAGTGTGATTTTAGTGTAAGTGAAGATTATTGAAATGTTTGTAACAATAAATGAAAGCAAAAGCACAAACAAATAAGAGACACAATGATATTTAGTGGTTTGACTTAAATCAAGCATAATTCACTACCTTAACTCCTCACTAAGAATTTTTTAACCAATCCACTAAAAAGTTCATATCTCTCCAGATAGGCCCTCTAATAATAAACTAGAAATTGCAACTTCTTGTTTAAACAAACAAGCCTTCTAGCTATCTTGTTAGGAAATATAACTTTTTACTTAAACAAGCAAGCCCTCTAGCAATCTTGCTAGGAAAACCAAGAATAATACAAAAGAGAAGATTTAAGAGTAAACTATTTTAGTTATAAGATCTCTCAATATAAATACAAGACTTGAACAAAATAATACAAATGATAATCAAAGCCTTTAGAGAGAAATATGAAGAACAAATGAAATAATGAAGCACTTGAAGAATAAACACTTGTAAGCTTGTAATGATCTCTCTTGGTTGATTTGAATCATCCATTTAACTTGTATTTATAGTGCCTTGATAGCCCATTCATGAATCTTGCCGTTGGTAGTGGAAAAATAACTTTGGGTGAGTGAAAAAACTAACTCTTAGGGGTTTCTGTGACACAAACGATTGACAGATGCAAGGCATCAGTCGACATATGAGTAAAAATTCAAAATCCAATCGACAGATGAAGAAAACGATCAACAAATAGATGAATATTGGTCGACAGATGGATGTCATTTCAAAGACAACCATTCTGTTAGTCGACAGATGCACAAGCATCGGTCGACAACTTGGGAAAAAAATTGATTAGTTTGATGATACGATCCATAGTATGTATACATTATAACTTATTTACATTTCTTTAGACCACATTTTTTTTATATTTATATTTTATCTTTCATTTGCTTTTAGTCCACATTTTTTTATATTTATATTTTATCTTCCATTTACTTTTAGTCCACATTTTTTTTATATTTATATTTTACCTTCTATTTACTTTAATACATAAATATAAATAAGAAAGTATCCTCTATTTGGATTTAATAAAGATATCTAGAAAATCAAAATCCATAACAATTAGAAAGTAGAATTTTGGTTTTAGTATAAATTCAATATTTAGCAATTTTACCACCTCCAAAATACATACTTTCTATTTTTTGAAAAATTCATTAAAAATCATTTTAACACCAATAAATGTTAGCTATCAAAATACTGGGAGATAGTTTTTTAAAAAGAAAACATTTTCTTATATGTCTTCTTATAATGCGCTAGCCTTCTATACTTAGAAAAATAGGGTTTTGCAAATCTCAATACTTAGAATTCATTTGGTTTTCATTTTCACAAAGTAATACTTGATATTGAAATTGATTTATGTTGAAAACCATAAGTTTGGCTCATGACTTAGAGATAAAGCAAAGTATTGTTTTTCATCATCAAAATTAAGTATAAGGGTAAAATATCAGTACTGCCACCATATCCTATGAAAAAGTTTGGACTATGCCCCCAGGGGCATAGCTCAGTGGTCAAGGTGAATATGAAAAAAAGCTTTCTGCCTTCATGTTTGCGGTATGTCAATGTTCAAATTTTGGCAGTTGCGATTCCCTGATTTACCCCTTCCATTAGAATCGTGGGGTTGAGTAGCGAAGGCGTTCGTGATGGAACGTCATCCAAAAAAAAAAAAAATTTAAAGTTCAGATTATACTCCAGGGATAATGCTAGATGAACAAACACTTTGATAACTTTGTTAACAACTCATGCAAAAATTATATATCTACCCCAAGCCTCAATTATAGATCTACCTCTACCAACCTTTATTTCTCATTCTCTCTTTCTCTTCATCAAAAAGTTTTGAATACCCGCTTGCCTTCTCTCTCTCTCTCTCTCTCTCTCTCGTTCCAGCTTGTTGTGATGCCTTGACCCCTACTATCAAGTATCACTGTAACTCGTGATTACAACTCTGGCCTATCTCGAATGACGACTATGCCCCCTCATCATAAAATATTAAAATAATATGGGCACCCTAGGTAGGATCCAGGCTTCGCTGCCTCTAACTATCGAGTATTCAGGTTCAAGTACATAGGCAATGGAAATTTACCCGACTCTTATACCAGACTATACCTTTAAAATACCAATTAAATTGAGTATCAGCATACTCAATAAAATACTTTAATAATTAAGCAAATCACATACATTGAATTACTCATAGCGGGAACCTTAACTTGATCCAAAACAAATTTTATTTAAATCATAACCGTTTCCTTTATCAAGTACAGAGCATATATAATCTACATAAACAACATGTATATGGCCCACATTTTCATTACCCGCAATCACTATTAATTGGCAACTTTTCCACCATTATCGCTTTCCCTTTCTTAGATCTCGAGCCATCTATTGGGTTAGTGGGAGTGAAGGGGGTGAGTCCGGGGACTCAATAAAGGCAATATGAAATGCAGTAAATTAATGAGCATGACATCATAGAAAAAAATAAAGTATAACATGCATTCAAACCCGTCCACAACACCTATCTCAGGCTCTAGGTGGACCTAGTGGTTCCATTTATGACCCCGTCCTAGGACCCTTACAGTCAACAATCCATTGCCCCATGTTTAGGCACTTCCTCAAAATCTTATGCAAGCCATGACAAAAGAAATTTACACACAGAACATATTAAACCCTTACCTTATCAATTGCTAAATGCCAATAGCCCAGTTAACGCATCGTCGACGCACTAAAAAATTCCTATATAATTATGTATAACATAAATTAATTAAATAAATCCATGGCAGCCCTTATACTAAAATCCTCCAATAAATACCATTCAATTATTTTGCTAAGTTAATTTACTAACTAACTAGCTTGTCAAATTAACTAGTTTAACTATAAATTAACTTTGAAATTAATATACCTCATTGTGGAAAGTTCCTTTTCAAGCTCTCAGTCACTTCTCCTGTTTCCCTTACTTCTTGCTTTTCATTTAACACCCATACCCACCTATTTATAATCTTGATTGCCCCTTGTTTTTACCTCTAAATCTATGGTCTCATCCACTCTTTTATCCTCACAAGAGACAAGGTTAATTATGCCTCTGTTACACGGTTGAAGGCAACTCTTTGAGGGCCAAGCATGCACCAGAGGCTGCCATGTGGTAGCAAAATAGAGGAGGCTGGTGGCTGAATTAATTAACATGTAGAAAATGGAGAATTTAAGAGCTAGCTGGGGTAGTTCCTGCTGCCCACACATGGCTACTTTATGGCAGCCATTAATTCCTTCAATTGAAGGCTCCAACGGCACTGTTTTGGTGCCCAACTTTGTTGGAAAATTCCATTTTCTTTCCAACAAAATCTACCTTCAATTTTTTTCACTCTTAAATCGAACCCACAACCACACAGAAATTCCTATGCGTGCGCAACCAGCTTGGCTACAAGCTACTTTAATTCTATTTGATGCTTTAATTTTACTATTCCATCTTCACTGCATCTTCTTCCACATATACTAATATGTATATACCTATTATATTATGTAATATAATAATTACATATCAAACCCTCATATTCTTTCTTTATTTCATTTGAGTATTTTGTTAATTGCAATTATACCCTCAACCATTGAATTAATAATCATCGAGATACTTAAAATCTAAAATTAATAATTTAAAACTTACTGGATAAGGACGATTTCGTTTATGCGCCCTCGCAAGACCTTTGATTTATTCTGAAAGCACTTCAGGGTCGATCCCTACATAGAACTAGAACCCCTCAAGCTTCCATTGACTCTCCAAAAATCTCTTACGATCATTCAATTTTTTTTCAGGCTACATCACAGCTGTATCGAAAACTATCCTTATTTTAATTTCTTTCAGCGTCATAAATCATATCTCAAGGCACTTGTCAATGTCTTATTGTTTTCCATTAATTTTCTCAAAACCACACATAACTCAATAAATCATCTTAAAATCCATAAATTAAGGATGTTACACCCATAGTCGGTAGGACCTTCATTGTGTAGTGCGTGACCGGACCTCTATCGTGACCAGCTGGACTTCCATCATTGCAGTTGTTGCCGTTCACCACTGATGTCGTTGAAGTCGTCGTTGAAGCTGCATCTATCTCTCCATCTCTCTCTCTTTTTCTCTAGGTCTTTTGTTAAACCAGCACATATATAAATATATAATATATTTATTGACATTGTATTTTTACTTTAGGTTAAATATACATATTTTCTAAATAAAAATATAGATTAAACAACTATACAAATAAATAATATACTTTGGGTTAAAATATATTTTTATGTTATTATTCATTTTCTTATCTATTTATATTACTTGTATAAACCTGAAATATGATTATTTGGTTTTGTTTGACTTTAAATATAATTTTTAACTTTTATAAAATATAATATTAAGATTTTGTATAACTTTACATACAATTTTTGATCTTTCAATTCAAAAAATACGAGTAAATAATAACATAAAATTAAACATAATTATTTATACATTAAATAATTACAAAATATATAAAATTTTATATTTTGTATGAATGATAAAGATAAGAAATATAATTGTATTGTGATGGATATATGAATATATCTTTTTATTAAAAAAATATTATAATTTATAATTTGATTTTCATTTTATAATTTAAAAAAATAGAACAAAATTACAAAATAATTTTTTAAAAATAGCAACCCAAACTATATTCTTAAAAGTTACAACCCGTTACTAGCCAAAACTTTTAAAAGTAATAAAATAGGTTTAATTTAGTCTAGATAGATAATTTTATATAATATGCTTTTAGTTTATAATTATATTTAAAAAATATATTTGTGTATATTTATATATACATAAATCTTTTGTGTAATGTATATATACTTAATTTGTGTATATTTATAGATATGTAAATCTTTATGTTATATATATATACTTAGTTTGTGTATATTTATATATATGTAAATCTTTGGTGTAATAGATATATTTAGTTTGTCTATATTTATATTTAGATAGCAATAAACAGTGGCGAACAGTTGAGGCGGACGACGGAGTCATCGCCAGCGAAGAGAGAGAGAGAAAGAGATGGAGGTGTCGGCGGTGGCGGACAACGAACGACGATACGAGAGAAACGACGAGCGAGAGTAAAAGACCCAACGAGAGAGAGAGAATGAGGGATTGAGCATCGAGTATTGACCACCGACGTAGGTGAGCTTGTCGGCGACCGATTTCCTTCATCTTAATTTGAGTTTGTCGGTGACTCCTTCGTCTTTGAGCTCACTGGCAATGTCGGCGGCAATCGCTTCTAGTGGACGACCGATGACAACAAGAACGAGTGCTGAACGGTTGGAGGTGGAGTAGATACATGCCGACGCTGCTGTTGGTGAAGGTCTGACGACGATAGGCATGAGCACCAAACGATCGAAGGTGGAGGAAACACAATAGAGAGAGAGATGGAAATGCAATGGAGAGAAAGACACTATGGAGCGAGAGAGAGAGGGAGAGAGAATGACAGGAGTATGAAGAAGAAGCTCCAATTTTGGATGCTTCTTCAAATAATTTGGTTTTAATTTATCTTTAATATTAAAATATCGTGATAAATTAAGGTTGTCAATAAAATTGTCGACCCATTGTCGGTCTAGCATTGTCCTCATAGTTAGATGTTGGCTTTAATTTCATTCATGTTTATCCAAGAATGAAAACTGCACACCAAATTTCATTTTTTTCTTTTATTTTTAAAGTAAAAAAAATAAAAATCAAGCCGCCCCGATTGAAGTTTCGATGTAACAAGTCTTCTCCTTCTAGATGGTTCTGCCGCGGGAGTGGTTTAAGCCACAGGCTGTTTCCCCACATCAAGGTGTTGACAGTGATCTTTTGTTGTAATTATCGATGATGGATTGAAGTCAACCCGAAATAAATTTAATTGACAAACCTTAGTTTGATCAAGAAAGGAGACGAGATGTGCAAGATGCCAACGGCAATGGCATGATTTGAGAAGAAACACTATTATCTCATTAACTCCTATCTGTAAAATTAAATTATAGTCAACTTTTCAGTTTGAATTTTAGTTTCTTCTCGAAGATTCAACGGGGAGAGCCATTTTTTCCATTGAAGATGGAGACTTTGGGGCTGAAGGGTCACTACATATACAGAGAAAAGTCTGTATAGGCGGCTCTGATTTCTATGAAGGTTGAGAAATTTTCTGGTCGTCTTCAAAGCTTTCAGGGGCTTGCGTATTTTTTGTGGTTTACCCCTTGAGACAAGCAAATATGGTTGATGTGTTCGCGTGGATTTGGGATCATCCATAATGATGATCCTTGCTCTCATTTTCTTCTTCTTCTTCTGCATTTTCTCTAATTCTCTCCCTTTCTTCACCACTCTCTCCTCGGCAGCTGACACCCTATCTCCAAACCAGAAGCTCACAGACGGCGCCGCCACCCTCGTCTCCGCCGGCGAAGCCTTCGAGCTAGGCTTCTTCAGCCCACCGAACTCCAACAACCGGTACGTCGCAGTATGGTTCAAGAACGTCCAGGAGATAACACCCATCTGGGTGGCCAACAAGAACAGGCCGGTGACCGATTCCTCCGGCGCCCTCACAATCACAGCCGCCGGCGACATAGTCATCTCCTCCAACCAAACCAGCACCGTCTGGTCTTCCGACTCAACTTTGCCGGCGGCCAAGAATCCCGTTCTCCAGCTTCTAGACACCGGCAATCTCGTCGTGAAAACCGACAATTTGAACATCTTTCTATGGCAAAGCTTTGATCATCCGTGTGACACGCTGGTGCCTGGAATGAAGCTTGGATGGAATTTACAGACCCGTCAAGAATGGTACTTGACGTCGTGGAAAAGCCTGCAAGATCCATCTTCAGGTGATTATACGTATAAATTAGACTCTCGCGGCCTTCCACAGATAGTTCTCCGGCGACGAACCGAGGTGATCTACCGTAGCGGGCCGTGGGACGGGGTTCGATTCGGCGACGGTCCGCCAATGACAGAAAACTCGGTGTTCAATCCTAAATTCGTATTCAACTCAACCCACGTTTACTATTCGTTTACCAACGTAGATGATAGCGTTATTTCGAGATTTGTAGTGAACCAGCAAGATGGGTCACTTCAGCATCTGACATGGAATCAGGGGCTCCGCCAATGGTTCGGCATTCTCACCCTTCAAGGCGATACCTGCGACAAGTACGGCTATTGTGGACCGGACGGCCTCTGCGACAAGAACTCGCGGCTTGCTTGCCGCTGCCCGGATGGCTTCACGCCCAAATTGCCGGCGGACTGGAACAGGTAATAAATATATAGAACTTACCCAAACTAAATGACCCAATTCCAAACTTGCTATGAAGAAAAAACCAATGATGGGTGAGATGTAAGAAGGATAATATCTTCACCCCCGGTTACTTTGAAACGCTTGCTGCAGGATGGAGTGGCAGGGAGGGTGCGTGCGTAGGACGCCGTTGAACTGCACAATTGATCAGGGTTTCAGGAAGTTTTCAAGGCTGAAGTTGCCGGACGTTTCCAATTTTTTGGTGAATGGGAGCGAGACGAGCAAGGTGGATTGCGAGGCAGCGTGTCTGAGAAATTGCTCGTGCATGGCTTATGCAAAGACTCATGTTAGCGACTGCGTGGTTTGGTTTGGACAGTTGCTTGACGTCAGAACGTACAGTGAAGGTGGGCAGGACCTCTACGTTCGGATGGCTGCTTCTGACCTTGGTAAGTGTTTGTTTGGTAGCCCAGAAAATTACACAATGCTAGCTTATATATAATCAACTTCTGCATTCGTCATTTTCCTTTTTCAACTTTGATGGATGGTGGGTGCTTTGTAATAGGCTCCAGCAGTAACAAGAAGCGGACGGCCGTGATTGCATCAGTGACGGCCGGAACAGGGGTTCTTGTCCTGTGTTTGATTGGATGGTTCCTGATCAAGAAGCGGTCTGCTCAAAGAAATGGTAAATATTTATCCTATCCTCCTGATTTTTAAAAATAAAATTGTTGAACAGTTAAGAGACGTTCAGCTCAAGTCTGACAAAATGCGAAGCTGCAGGAGTTCATGGTCCATATTAGTTACCACCACGAGCATGCAAGTATGCAACTGTCCAAAAGTCTTTACGAACGTATGATTGATCGTAGAAATTTAAGTCACTCTCCCGGTAGTTACTGACTAATTAAGCACTTGCTGAAGATTAATCCTATTAGAAGATGGTCCATAATATATATATATATATATATATAGCTGGCAACAGATAAGGGAAATACTTCTTTAAGGCCTTCAATGGAATGGTGGTGTTGAAGCTATTGCAACCTGTGTTGGGTACCATGGACGTGAGACGCAGAATCCTTTTGTCTAATATTCCAAAGTCTCCTTCGATCCAAAATTGACAACACCATTCTTGTTTTTATCACTCATCAATCGAATCTATAATATCCTTAGCTTCCAATACCATACCAAAAAAGGTTTTCTATTTGTCATTGGTACAAACTGAGGGCTCCACAATTGGGATTTTGTTTCTGCAAACATTAGACTTGTACCACATTGATATTGATTTTATTGTTATCTGTAAGCCATCTTCTTCATTAATATATAATCTCTCTATTTTTCAGAAAAAAACATTGATACCGGCTGGTACAGCTGATACACATCAATGCTTTGATCAGACCACAATCCTGAAAATTTTGTACTTAATTTCTTCAAGTAGGGTACTGGGTAGGCTTGGGCTTTAAGAACATGCGTGTGTAAGTAACCAGGCTTGCACCAAGTACGCAGCAGCATACATGTGTATTGTTTTATGATGAATTAGATTAAAATTCGTGTCTTTTAACTTGAGTTTATGAGGATGATCCGAATGGTAAATTTATATCTTGGTTTATGTCATGCACGTGTTCACTGGAAGCCGTTAGTTTATAATCTTTCTATTTCTCTCTCTCTCTCTGCATTCATACTCTTATTACACATTGTTAACATGTCATTTGTAGGGCTCTGTAGATGCCATCCTGCCTAGTAACGTAGAAGAGCATTTCTCCAATAATACTGCATTGCATAACATTCAATTACTCAAGCATTTCGCCCATCTTTATTGACTTGACCAAGTTGGTTTTCACACATCTATGTTACCATAAACTATCCTGGGCAATACCAAATTTCGAATTTTTGCAGGTCGGACACCAGCTAACCAAAGCCAGCAACTCTTCGTTAACAGCCAAAGCGTTGTGGAGGAGGACCTCGATTTACCTTTCTTTGATTTGCTCACTATTTCTACATCCACCGGCAACTTCTCCTTCGACAATAAGATTGGAGAGGGTGGCTTTGGACCTGTTTACCGTGTATTTTTCCTTTTCATCACTTGAAAGAGTTGGCAATTAATTACTGGTCAAGCCTAATAATGGTCAATGTTGGCTAATTATATGAACCATTCATGATAATCTACAGGGTCGGCTCCCAACTGGACAAGAAATTGCAGTGAAGAAACTATCCAAGACTTCAGGGCAAGGCCTCATAGAATTCAAGAATGAGGTCGTCTTGATTTCTAAATTGCAGCATCGGAATCTGGTTAGGCTTTTGGGATGTTGCATTCATGAAGAGGAAAGGATGTTGATCTATGAATACATGCCCAACAGAAGCTTGGACTTATTCATCTTCAGTTAGGACCTAAACCTTTGAAATCCCTCTACAAGCTTTGCTTAAGTGTACCTAACTTGTTTTTATTGTCTCAGATCAAACAAAAGGTACATCACTTGACTGGTCAAAGCGCTTTGATATTATAGTGGGAATTGCTCGAGGGCTTCTTTATCTTCACCGAGATTCAAGATTGAGAATAATTCATAGGGATTTGAAACTTAGTAATATTTTGTTAGATGGCGAAATGAATCCTAAGATTTCTGACTTTGGCCTGGCAAGACAGTTTAGAGGTGATCAATCTGAAGAAAATACAAATAGGATTCTTGGGACTTAGTGAGTACATTCCCTTCACCTCTAACATTTCTCGTATTTAGGTATATATCATGCTACTCCTCATCTGATATCTTTGATAATTTTGCTTGCAGTGGTTATATGTCTCCTGAATATGCAACTGATGGATTATTTTCAATCAAATCCGATGTTTTTAGCTTCGGTGTGCTAGTCTTAGAGATAGTGAGTAGCAAGAGAAATAGAGGATTTCATCATCCTGATCATGAACTCAATCTTTTGGGGCATGTAAGTCTAAAATTTAATCATTTCATAGGCCATGTAAGAGATGGATTTATGTTATGCATGTGGATTCAAATTTTGGGTTTCTTTCTGCTTCAGGCATGGAAATTATGGAATGAAGGAAAGCCGCTGGCCATGGTGGATGCTTTCATGGAGCGCCCTGCCACGGTTTCAGAAGTGTTGAGATGTATTCAAGTAGCTCTTCTGTGCGTACAGCACCGCCCTGAAGATCGGCCAACGATGTCGACAGTTTTATTAATGTTGGATAGTGAGAACCCAAACTTACCATCCCCTAAACAACCAGGATATTACTCAGAAAGATATCCACCTGACACCGATTCTTCATCCACCGGGAAAAAGCCTTTTACATCAAATGAAGTAACTATATCAATGTTACATGGTAGATAGCTAGAATTGCCTCCCTAGTCTTTGTAATGTTTTCTCTGCAAAGCTTTATTAATGTGCTCTATAATCCCAGTATTTCTCCACCTCATTGTAACATTTATGAGTATAACTGGAAATGAAAAGGAGAAGATAAACAAAATTAGTCTCATTTTGTATATTTTAAATCATATATGGTGCTGTTATCCTTAATCTATATATATGATGACCAATAAAATTATATCTCAATTATTAATTGAGTGTTCAACTTGATTTTTCTTTGAAGAGCCCATCAATAAAATCCAATGTTTAGAAAAATAAGCTAAGGTTATCTCTAATCCACTAATTATTCCAAATAAAAGAAGTTCAAGCTCAATAGTTGGATGAAAATACAAGAATGAAATCCATTACATAATGCTTAATAGATTTATAAATATGTTAACTAAAATTATCTTCCAATTGAGAAAATTATACAACAATATTTAATTATTTATACAAATTTAATGCAAATATAACATTCAAGATCAAATATTTAAGTTACAAATACAAAATTACAAAAAAAAAATAAAAAAAAATTAGCCATGCATTATCTTAATGATATATATTATCCAAATAATAGATATCCACTCTTTCTAAATATCTCAAATTATTATTGATGTGTCAAATGTCACAAGAATAAAGTCCCAAGAAAAACAAAGCCTAAGATTATAAAGAGGAAACACCTCCAAACCCCCTAAAAACTATTGATAGTCTCTTGGAGTCAACAGAAATTGTCGAAAATTCCTGATGATTTCTGGGAGATTGTCTTGAAAATTATTAACAGTCTCCCAAGATTGTCGAGGACAATTTTTCTGCAGATTAGATCCTCCTGTGGAGCTTTTATAATAATTTTTGAAAGAAAACTAACAAGAAAGGTTGGGGGAGAATGGAAAGTCCTCCAAAGACCTCCTTCTCTAGTGGGAAAGTCCCAACTAATGAGCAAACATGATATTAAAGATTCATCTGAAAAATTTATAACGGACAAGGCTTATACATATTCTCATTGATCTTGAAATACAACTTATTCTCAACCACCCAGCTCCTCTATAAATAAAAAAATTAATATTAAGAAAATGTATGTGTAACACCCCAGTCTTTTCAGGGCATTAATATATGCTAAAATTTTTTTTTTTTTTACATCAAACTTCAACCAAAGGTAAATCCTCAACATATCCTTTATAAGTAGCAATTCCAAACATTACAAAGGAATGATACACCTTAAACATAAGCGAAAGCAAGATCAGAACTTGTAAAGAACCTTGAAAACACATCATACGTGGGTGCATACACATCGTTCACCCGACATAATATTACAAATATTGTTAAAATCTAAATAATACAACGAAATATAATAGATGGTCCTAGTCCCACATGGGGTCCATAAAATATCCATCAAGCTCATACCTCGATCACTTCCTTGCCCTTCCGGTCGTTCGTCCCGCCTGGAACGTGGAATATTCCAGGGACATAGTCCAATATTAGAAGATGAAATCTTCTAAGTGAGGGTTATATAAGTATGAATGAATGAATGATGCATGAACATTTATAAACAAATACCCTAGTGTAACTTCCCTGACCCACCAGCCTGGCACGGAACCCTAGGCAGAATCCCGAACCTTTGCAGGATAATCCTAACGTTGTTCCATCAATTGCCCTTGGAGAATTATGACTACACTCTTAGGGTGACATCTCAATCTCATGTATGAGTTTAATATGACAATAATATTATGTCATGCATACCTCATGACTTCTCATGCAACAGTATATGAAGATGATCATAACATACATAGATTTCATGCATAGAAAGGTATTCATATCATATATAGGTCATATCATATATAGGTTATAGGGGCAAAATCACTCACCTTAAACAGAATTTGTCTTGCCTCGATTTGCGTGTTATCCTCGAAAATAATGCAAATTGATAAGATTCTTGGCCAAATCACTTCCTGGCCAGTCATTTCCAAATAAAATCAAAAATATAATTTTTCCAGACTTTTTCTTTTTTTTCCTCTATTTTTCTCAATTTTTCCTCTATTTTTCATAACCATAAATTCTTCCAAAATTCTTAATAAAATAATTTCTTCAATTTTTCTTCATGGAAATTCCTAAAGTAACATTTCTAATGTCTATAAATTTTCAAGGAATTTTTCAAAACCTCTTCCTATTTTTCTCTAATTAAGTTTCCTTTCAAAAATTCAAAATAATTATTTTATCATAAAATTTCTCAAATAAAATTTTATAAAACTGAACTATTCCTTTTTCTCGTATTTCTGGATATTTTTCCAGAATTTTATCTCTCTTATTTCTATTTTTACTCTATTTTTCTTTATTTCAACATTTAAATAATACTAAAAATTATCTCCGTTCATCTTCTCTGGCGCCGGCACACCGGAAAATTAAACTGACTATACCAAAAGATAGCTTACCTTGAGTTGATCAATCTGACCAAATTTGAGCTTGAAAGAATACTTGGAAGACCTCCCTCCGAGCAAAATTTAATCCGGTTCCGGTGAGATCCGATTTTTCCGACGAAGCTCCGATCACCCCTCAAATGAACTCCAAAATCTCTCAAAATTTCCAGAAATGATCCTTACCTCATGGGCAACAAAAGCCCTATGGTTTGGTGTCTCAATTTGTTCAAAAATAAGGTCAATTTTAAGCTCAAATCTTGCAAAACTCTCTACCACTAGATCCTCTATTTATAGCCGAATTGGAACCCAAAAACGACGGATCTTGCTTCACCCGAAGCCACTAAGGCGTTCCCGTGCGCTAGATCTGTCCAAAACGCACCGAAAGTTGCCCAAAAGTCGATTTACTTAGGGTAAATTATGGTTGCTTTCGGTCGAAAATTTGGCCATTTTCAACCAAATCAAAGCCAACTATCGGCCAATATTGATTCTGGGGCCTTGCCCCGACGTTCCTTGCCAATTTCTTGAGCCTTTCGCCATCGAATTCGGTGATAGGAAGGCTGGCCAAAAG
Source organism: Diospyros kaki (assembly GCA_036245055.1). NCBI lineage: Eukaryota > Viridiplantae > Streptophyta > Magnoliopsida > Ericales > Ebenaceae > Diospyros > Diospyros kaki. Next base: position 2,167,756 of record BSEG01000005.1, on the reverse strand, counting down.
CTTGGTCTGCAATGGCAGCTTTCAAGTTCTGAAAATTGTACTTTTGCCCCTTTATTTTGGCTTCTTTACATTTTGGCATTTCCATGAAGTCCCTGAACTTTCTATAACTTCCATTGAGTCCCTCAAGATTTGAAATCTTCATTTCTTTCTCTAAGATTCCTAAAAAATGTCATTTCGACCTCCCTCGGACAAATTCAAGAAATTGCACTTAGGCCTGAATCTTCATTTTGGTGGTAAATCCTTTTGTTTCTTCTTGAAACTGCTAAAGAGTTGTTCTACATGCTAAATATAAACTTTATTAGGGTTCTTTTAACTTCTCAAAAGTCTCATGCGATAATTCGGTTTTTCAGCCAGAATCATAGCTATATTTTATCTGTACCGAAAATCATTCCTGATCCAATTTTTCTCGATGCTAAAAATCATTTCTTGAGATTCTTAATAAGTATATGCCTATTTATTTAGGTATACGAGCCTCCAGGTATTCCCTCTAGTCGATTCAGACATTTTTTTGAACTATTCTGATACCGATTTTCTTTGAAACCACATTTTTCTTACTCGAAAGTTTTTCGGGTATTACAGTATGCCACTAATATTAATTCAAGAGTTCTATAACTTTATTAAATATTTTTAAAAATTTAACTTAAGTATCAAAATAATTGCTCATAAATTGTTTTTCGTCCTCTAAGGATATCCTTAGTTGTAGGAATTTACTACGTTAAAGACATATAAATTCTATTATTATATCTAAACAATAATAATTATTATATTTTTAACATTTAAAAATAAAATTAAAAATAAATAAAATACTCAACCATTAAACTGGACCGATTCATCTATTTCTCTATTCAAGGATTGAACAACCAATCATTTTTAAATCAATTTGTTGAAGAATTTTAATATTTTTTCCCGAACCCATTAGGGACGCCACTCAACCACTTAAGTCTTAATATTTTATTATAAATTAAAGTTCATATTTAATATATAATTTAATTTATAAAGTCACTATCCTTCCCCACATTTAAGATATATATAATAATAGTTTTAAATGTGAGAATCTTATCCTTGAGCATTTGCTTAATCAAAGACTGACGGGAGAGCCAGCCAACAATAAAAACCCAAAATTTCCCAATTGAAGTGTTTGAGACGGCCGGGCAGCCTCAGGGTCTTCATGGCAGGTAGAGGCCAAATTTGAAACTGTTATAATTTATTAAAAACTTATATTTTTTTATTATTATTATTGAAAGGCTCAGATGCTTCCTTATAATGACCCTTTAAAAGGGTTTTTTGATTTATTATTAAAATATTTATAAACTTAAAATTCAAGTTTTAGGTGAGCCCAAAGTCAAAACAGACGTTGCTATTTTCCCTATCGCTTTTCGGCAGGAAAGGCAAATCACTATGATGCCTGAGTTGGAGGAGGAAATTGCCATTGGGATCGTCAGTGATGATTATGCTCCTTTCTCCCATTGTCTTCCTCTGCATTCTCACTTCTTTCCCTCTCTTCACTAATTTCTCCTTCGCCGCCGACTCCCTATCTCCAAGCCAAGGGCTCACAGACAGCGGCGCCACCCTCGTCTCCGCCGGTGGAGCCTTCGAGCTAGGCTTCTTCAGCCCAACAGGGTCCGGAAACCGTTACATCGCAGTATGGTTCAGCAGAGTTTCGGAGATAACGCCCATCTGGGTGGCCAACAAGAACAGCCCGGTGACCGATTCATCCGGCGTCCTCAAGATTACCCCCGCCGGCAACATAGTCATCTCCTCCAACCAAACCAACACCATCTGGTCTTCCAACTCAACTTTTCCGGCGGCAGCGAATCCGGTCCTCCAGCTGCTGGACTCCGGCAACCTCGTCGTGAAAACAGATAATTTGAACAGCACCTACCTATGGCAAAGCTTTGATCATCCCTGTGATACAATTGTACCTGGAATGCGGGTTGGAATGAATTTACAGACCCATCAAGAATGGTACTTGACGTCGTGGAAAAGCCTCCAAGATCCATCTTCAGGTGATTATACGTATAGGTTAGACGCTCGCGGCCTTCCACAGGTCTTTCTCCGCCGAGGAACGCAGATCATCTACCGTACCGAGCAGTGGGACGGCATTCGCTTCGGCGACGGTCCGCCGCTGAAAGAGAACACGGTGTTCAAACAAGTATTCGTATTCAACTCGACCCACGTTTACTATTCCTTCTCGCCCGCAGATGATAGCATTATTTCAAGATTTGTGCTGGACGCACAAGGCTCGCTCCAACAACTCGCATGGAACCAGGGGCGCAGCCAATGGGTTGATATCCATAGCCCTCAAGGCGATACCTGCGACAAGTACGCCTATTGTGGTCCTAACGGCCTCTGTGACATGAGCTGGCGGCTTACTTGCCGCTGCCCCGACGGCTTCACGCCCAGGTTGCCGGCCGACTGGAACAGGTAGAGAGACTAATTAATTTGGTCAAACAAACTGATCGAGTACATGTCTAAAATCTAAAGTACATATAAAGTCATTTTGCCAAGTGGTGAGAGACCATATAGCTTCTTCTTCTGCAATTTGTGTGTGTTTTGGGACTAGTGAAAGTGATTTGTGGGCTGTTTCGTGTAGAATGGAGTGGGAGGGAGGGTGCGTGCGGAGGACGCCGTTGAATTGCAGTGGTGAGCAGGGATTCAGGAAGTTTTCGGGGCTGAAGTTGCCGGACTCCTACAGTTTTCCGGCGCATAAAAGCGAGATGAAGAGGACGGATTGCGAGGCGGCGTGCCTCAGGAATTGCTCGTGCATGGCTTACGCAGAGACTGATGTTAGCGGCTGCGTGGTTTGGTTTGGGGATTTGCTTGACATTAGAACGTACAGTGTAGGTGGACAAGACCTCTACGTTCGGATGGCTGCTTCTGACCTTGGTAAGTGTTTGTTTGGTAACCCAGAAAATCTCACACTGTGCTACCTTACGATCAATTTCTGTATTTGCCAATATATATTTTAACTTTGATGATTGGCGCACGGGAACGTACTTGCAAAAGGCTCAAATAAGAACAAGAAGCGGACGGCGGCGATTGCATCAGTAACGGCCATATTAGGGGTTCTTGTCCTGGGTTTAATCAGCTGGTTCGTGATCAAGAAGCGGTCTGCTCAAAGTGGTGGTAAATATTCATCCTATCCTCCTCGTTTAAAACAAAATTGTTGAATAGTTGGGACGTTCAGCTCAAGTGTTTGACAAAATGCGTAGCCTAACTCTTATTTCTGTACGATTGTGTATAGATCATAGAGATTAATGGAGTCTCTCATGTTAGTTACTGACTATTAAGCACTTGCCGGAGACCAATCCCATTAGAAAATTCTTCTCGAAGGCCTTGGGTGGAATAGTGTTGTACGTAGCAGTTAAATTGGCAGCATAAGTCTTAATTTTGCACTTAATTATGAAAGCAATACTGGAAACTGTTTAACAACATAGCAACGGCAGTGAAGCTCCTGCAACCTCTATGTTGGGTACTGTTGGATGATGAGACACAGAACCCTTTTGAATAACATTAGTTCCAAAGTCTCCTCCAATCCAAAATTGAGACTCCATACCTGTTTCTCGTTAGTGGGATTTCCAGTACTCTTAATTGTGGGTATTAGACCAGGCAAAATATTAAATGTCATTAGTACGACCCAACAACTCTGTATTAATTTGAGATTTACCTTATGTTGACGCAGACTCGTTGAGCTGCAGAGGTGGTACAGTGGCTCATTAACAATGGCTGGTACAGTTGATACCAATTAATATTTTGACCGGACACAATCAAGATAATTTTGTTTTGTTTTGTTTTGGATTTTTCCAGTGAGGGTAACAGATTGACCTAGGCTTCAGCATCAAGAATGTGTAAGCAGCCATGCTTGCACCAAGATCCCAGCATATATACATGTGTCATGTGTATATTGCTTTATGATGAATTAGGGTAAATTTAGAGTAAAATTTGTGTCTTTACTCGCTTGTACAAATGGACTTTTCTTCCATCTAGATATGTAAGACCATACTGGGGGATGTTAATTGACTGATCCGAACATACAGGAATAGAAGGGCTAATGTGGTTTCATATACTGGCATTTACATTTCTTATCTCATCAATTTTCAAATTTTTGCAGCTAATCAAAGCCAGGAACTCCCATTCAACAACAGTGAAAGCATTGTGGAGGAGAATCTAGATATGCCTTTGTTTAATTTGCCCACTGTTTCTATGGCCACCAACAACTTCTCCTTTGAAAATAAGATTGGGGAGGGTGGTTTTGGGCCTGTTTACAAGGTATCTTTCCACATCACTTGAAAGGATTATTGATCACCATTTGATTTTATAGCCATGGTCATTGGCTAATATGAACCATTCATATATCATGATCCACAGGGTCAGCTCCCAACTGGACAAGAAATAGCAGTGAAGAAGCTATCCAAGACATCAGGACAAGGCCTTAAAGAATTCAAGAATGAGGTCATCCTGATCTCGAAACTACAACATCGAAATCTAGTTAGGCTTTTGGGGTGTTGCATTCATGAAGAGGAGAGGATGTTGATCTATGAGTACATGCCAAACAAAAGCTTGGACCTGTTCATCTTCAGTTAGCACTTAAACCTTTGGAATCTTTTACAAGCTTTGCTTCAAGCGTATATAGCTAAGAACCTAACTTGTTTCTATTGTCTTAGATCAAACAAGAGGTACATCGCTTAATTGGCCAAAGCGCTTTGACATTATAGTGGGAATTGCTCGAGGGCTTCTTTATCTCCATCGAGATTCAAGATTGAGAATAATCCATAGAGATCTGAAAGCTAGTAATATTTTATTAGATAATGAGATGAATCCTAAGATTTCTGACTTTGGCTTGGCCAGGCCTTTTGGAGGTGATCAGTCAAGAGAAAATACAAATAGGATTCTTGGGACTTAGTGAGTACATTCCCTTCATCCTTTCCCTTACATTTTCATATTCAAATTTAGTACTTTGTAATCTAATATCTCTAATACTTTTGCTTGCAGCGGTTATATGTCTCCTGAATATGCAATTGATGGACTATTTTCAGTAAAATCTGATGTTTTTAGTTTTGGCGTACTAGTCTTGGAGATAGTGAGTAGTAAGAGGAACAGAGGATTCAATCATCCTGATCATGAACTCAACCTTTTGGGACATGTAAGTTTGAAATTTAATGTGATCATCTCATAGTCTATATAGATAATATAGATAACTGCAATTTCCTTTCCTATAAGAAATGAGTCAAATTTTGAGTTTTTTTTTTTGCTTCAGGCATGGAAATTATGGAATGAAGGGAATCCTATGACCTTAGTAGATGCTTTAATGGAGAGACCTCTTCCCACTTTTGAAGTGTTGAGGTGCATTCAAATGGCTCTTTTGTGTGTACAACAACGTCCTGAAGACAGACCGACAATACCGAATGTTATATTAATGTTGGAGAATGAGAACTTAAACTTGCCACCTCCTAGACAACCTGGATTTTACTCAGAAAGGCATCCTATTGAGAATCAGACCTCTTCCTCAGATTTTTCTCTTAGAAAACATCTTTTTACTTCAAATGAAGTAACTATGTCGACATTACATGGTAGATAGAATTATCAGCCTCATCTTGGTACTAAGTTTATTGGCAGAACTTTATAATAAGTCCTCTATAATCTCAAATTTTATCTTCCTTGTAAATTGATGATGGATGGTGGCAAAATAGTCCCATTTTGTATATTTAATTTAGTTAGCTATTCAGTGTCATGGTGCACCATGAATAACCATGTCTCACATGATGATTGAGAGTTTATTTTGTTATGCATTCAACAATCAAATTACAAGTCCTGCCAGGACATAGGTCAAGTGGTCAGATAAACGATATGTCAGGTTTGCATTGGTGGATTGTGAGTGTAATACCTCATACCTTCATGAAGTTGTCATGTAATTTAGATGAATTTAAAATACCGAAAAATAGGTGTGATAGTAAATAAATTGTCAAATCGACTGAAGGGAGTACCTCGGGACTTAGATACCTAAAGAAAACAGTACAGCAATATCAAGTATTTCGAGATAAGATTTATGGTATGGAAAAAAATCGGATTTGAAACAGTTTTTGGTACAGTTAGGATTCAGGCTGAGGAACTGAATGATGGTACGGGATTCTCAAGAAGTCAACGGGACCCCAACTAGGGCTATATTAAATATAAGAAAGAACCCTTAAGAGGTTTTAAGAAAAAACATAAAGATTTTCGGTCAGCATATGATCTTAAGTACAATCGGGCCTAAGTGTAATTTATTGATTTTGATAAAGGGAGGTCGAAACGATGGTTTTTCTGGATTTTCAGGGGTGAAATGAAGATTTTGGAACTTTAAGGGACTTGATGGAATTATTGAGTAAGTCAGAGGCTTGAGGATAGGGGCCAAAATATAAAAGAAAGTTCAAGGGGGGCCAAACTGCAATTTCTAAAAACTTGCAAAAGCATGGCAAATCTAGCCGCAAGTTTGGCCGAAAAATTCGGAGAAAATGGAAGCCAATCTCGTCAGGGCATGGGCCAAGGTCGAGTAAGGGTGAAGCAACGGCCTCTGGTTGGTCGGAAAACAGATGAAATTAGCTATAAATAGCCGAGTTTTAGTCGAGGATTTGCATAAAAAATTTTACTTCAGATTTCTCACATTTGGGAGCAAATCAGAGGTCGGGGATAAGGGGCTTTTGTTCCCCAAGTTTTGAGAAGAAATTCTGGAGATTTTGAGAGTTTTTGGAATAGTATAGGGGGTGTTTTCGCATATATACATATATATATATATTCGGCCGCCTATATATATACATACTGTGTAATCGGATTGTAGAGTGATTGATCGAATGATCTAATATGGGGATTTTGGTCGAGAGGCTATGAAAAATTAGTCTGGAAAGTTTTGTGTCAATCGGAATTTGAATCAGAGGTCAATTTGGCTCGCCGGAGCTCGGTGGCGGGTGGCTTGAGCGGTCTGTTTTTAGTCAAATCAGAAGACTTTCGATGGTTTTTTCTGACCAAGAGGAGTACCATTGGGATCGACTAAGGGAGAGGAGCAGCCTGGTGTCATTGCTTCGATTTTCTGGTGTGCCGTAGCCGGAGAAGATGACCAGAGGTATTTTTTGTGTTTTTTAAATATTGAAAATATAGAAAATTCAAGAAAAATAGAATTGAAGGAAATAAAATTCTGGAAAAATATCCATAAATTCAAGAAAAATTAATAGTTTATTTTTATGAATTTTTATGTTGAAAATTTTTTGAGGAGATAATTATTTTGGATTTTTGAAAGGAAAGGTAAATGGAAAATAAATATGAGAGACTTTTATAAAATTCTGAGAAAATTCAAGAAGGATAAGGAATTTATTTTATGAGTTTTAGTGATTTTTCATGAAGGATATTCGAAGGAAATCAAGGATAAATAAATTTTTTCAAGGAAAAGTAATTATGGAAATTTGAGAAAATAAGAGAAAATCTGAAAAATTTTCAGAAAATTCCAAAGGCTTATAAATATTGTTTTATGAATTTTTTTGGAGAAAAATATGAAAAAAAATGCTTGAAGAAGTATTTATTTGGAATTATCGAGAGAAAATTAGGAAGAAATTAGAGAAAATTTATGAGAAAATTGAGAAAATAGATATTGATTTTCCGTTGAATACATATGATATCTAAGGTATTGTTGAGGCTTGAAGTTGAACTATAGAGCGTCTGGCATGAAAATCAAGGTTAGGCATGCATTTTGAGGAATCTTGACTTTAGCCCAAGGTGAGTGGTTCTAGCAGAAAAATTTGTTTGTGGCATGTGAATGGTTTACTGTGAGTAGTTCAATTCAATTATTGTACATATTCTTGTTACTTTTGATCACTTTTGATTTATCGTTAGCGGTTGGTTTCGTGCGATGGTTCGTCCAAACGATTATTTACACATGTATTGAATTTCGTGTGATAAGTTGCATACATTGAAATGTTGATTTTATATTATACATGTTATGATTTTCGGCATTGGTATGTTATGTGTTATCCATATGGGACGTGGGTTGTTAACCTGTGACGTGACCTTTGAGTGATAGTACTTGGGATGCGTGTTGAGGATTAATGCTATATGACTTACTTGGGATAGGACTGAGACGGACTTCACCCTCTAGTACTCAAGTGGCGGGGCTGAGAGTGGACACCACCCCAGGTTCCTTTGAGCAATAGCATTAATACCGAGGTGTCGTTGATTCCGGAGATAGTGCTAATGTGATACTCTTGGAGCTAGGGTTGCATTGGGTTTTGGAATGCTTTTGAGTAGGAGTGTAATGCCTAACAATGACAATGGAGTGATTTTCGGGTTTATATATTGAGATTGTCCCTCTTAAGTAGGATTGTGTTTGCCAACGGATTGATGTGATCGTGTCGCCTTTAGAGAGATTGCATTTTTTCCGGTTAAGGTTAAGTGCTATGTGGGATTCTCTTAGGTTAGAGCATGTCAGGATCTGTCGGTTTTATATATAATTTTGCATATTTTCATGAAAATATTTTTAAACTCTCACTTAGATGATTCAACATCTAATTTGGACTATGTCCTTGGAATATTCAAACGTTATAGGTGAAAACAGTGGCGCTAAGAGAAATGATGTCATCGAGATGTAGCTACTATGTTTAGTTTTTGTAGGTTTTTGTCTATGATTACGATGTTCAGAGATTATGTAATATTTTGATATTCTCATGTGAAACATCGATTTAGTTATTTAATTGTAAAAAGAATTTGTCGGTTATATATTTTTGAGATTTCAATCTTACTTCCGCTGATGTGATTGTTAATACCTGTCTTAATTTGTTAATTTTAAATTTTGATATGTTGAGAAGGTATAATCGGGATTGTCGGAAAATTATTATGATGAGGGTATCGAGAGACTTATGTTGTGTGTTTGTTGTTGAAAAAAACAAATATTTTCGAAATCTCGAGATAATGCCCGTTTTGTGAAGACACGGGGTTACAGTGAGTTCGATCATCGCCTTGTGCAGTAAAGTAAAATTTTGCACCTGTGATTTACTTATTCTGTCGGAATTGAGGGCATGAACGGCAAGGTCGCGCAAGGGCGACATCCCAACAATCAAATTAGAATGATTGTCATATATATTCATTCGTGAGATTTTACTGTAAAATTAAATTTTATATTTAGTTTGTGTTATTTTAAACATAATAATTTATTTGTAAATAAATTATATGTAAAATTTATTACAAATGAATTATAAATTTTAAGTAGATATATATGTCTTATAAAAATATATATATATATACATATACATATAACACAAGAATTATTGTTGCTAGAATACAACACTTGACATTTGTTTGTTTCGAGAAAGTTTAGCAAAAAGTCGACAAAGCCACACAGAAGAACAAGGATGCGTGCAAGGATGCTCAATTTGTTGTTTGGAAGTGCACAAGGTATTCCAAAGAAGTCATGCCGAAGAAGTTGCTTCAGAGAAGTGGTTTGCAAGGCATAAAGCAATTAGAAGGCATGCAAACAAAATTTTCACGTGAATTCTTTAATATTTAAGTCAAACACTGTTATTGAAAAACAAGAAATTCAAGTGCAGCGCTGATGAAATATGTAACTAGTGCAGAAGAAGTATATGTAGTTAGTTGTCTAGAAGAATGAGGATTTCCTCGAAGAACTGTGCAAAGGAGTTGTTCGGGCCAGCTAAAGAGTTGGAAATGATCCGCTTGAGATGAGAGGTCAAGTGGGATTTATACTTGTCGGTCGGTGACTGAGAGACGTGACACACAAGTACGGGGGACGCATGATTCTCCTGACCGCACACAACTATCCCAAGGTTAAGCTTTGAAGGATCCAAATGAAAACCCATATGCAATAAAATATCCCCAAACAATTGTAGAGTATCTTGGAGATCTTCCCATGGGCCTGTAAGAGTGTAGTGCAAGACGTCCGTCCAGCCCATATTGGCCATTCGGGCCCTTGGAATGGCCGGACCACCTAACCGGTTTGCCCATAATGGATTCCACGCCCAACAACTTGAGGGTTGACTCCTTTTTTTTTTTCTATTTTTTATAAAATATTCATGTAAAAAATAATATAAAAAATATAATAAGCATTCGGAGGGGCAATCTCACCCTGGTTGTGAATTATCGATAATATAAAATATAATTTTTACATATTTGCATTATAAGCCAGCAGAGAATATTATTTAGTTAAAATTAAATTTATTAATTAAGATTAGAGTCGTAAATGAGATAAGTCATTCATGAATAATTTTGTGTTCAACTCGATAAAAATTTATTTAAATTCATTCGTTAAGATAAATAAATTAAAATTGAGTATAATTTTAAAACTTAATTCGTAAACGAATAAAGTTTGAATTTAGTAAAATTTTTGAATTTATTTAATCAAAATTTTATAGATATTAATTTTATTATTAAATTATTTTACATGAAAATATAAAATATTATTGGGAGATGACCCGTTTGTTGATACTTTATGCATTAAAAAAATAATATAAATAAATATCTAAATAATATTTGGAAAAAAAATAATGAATGGTGCCGTGAATTGGGATGTCTGACTTTTCCAGCACGTGGCAGTGGCAGTGGCAGTGGCAGACGCAGACGCGCCTTCGTTAGTGCCCTTCGATCCAAAATCCATGGAGATTAGAGAAGATTCTTCGTATTTATCAATCAAAAGCTGACTACTAATAGAGTTTACAATTGATATTATTGGGTTAATTATTTTTTAAAAAAAAATTAATTTTAATCAAGCCACCTTCCATACAGTTTACAGTGATTTTTCCGCTTTGAAAAGTCCAAGATATAAAAAAATAATAATTAGAAAAATGAGGACTTGGCCAAAGAGTCGTAAGTCGGGCACTACTTACAACGCATTTTCTCCGCAACTTACGTGTAGGGGCGGCCATTGCAATATTAAATTTATTAATTTCTCTTTTATTTAAATATTTTTTTTATTTTTTACTCATTCAAATATAATAATAAATTTATTAATTAAAAATATTATTATCAAATCACTTAAATTTAAAATAAAAATGATCAAAAGACATAAAGTAATCCCAACTCAAAAATTCTGATATTTAAAATTAAACATTAAAAATCTAAATATCACATCAAAATTAATAGAAAAAACGTATATATTCAAAAATTATATTTTATCTATTTATAAAGGTGTATAAATTTTTTAAAATTTAATAAAATTAAAAATTTTATAAATAATATTCATCTCGACATTTTAAAATACACTAAAATTATAATTTTATAAATAATATTTATTTTTTTAACAAAATTCTTAAAAAAATTTTAAATATCAAAATTATTTTATGTATAATTTTTTTGAATCCCCTGTCAAAAAAAAAAAAAAAATTACCCAACAAGATCGAGGCAGTCAGAGTCTCTCTGAAAGACTATGAAAGTCTCTCAAAATGCTTTCCAGTAGATTTGTTAATATTTTTGGCCGGACACAATCTTCGAGACGTATCTTTTCAGTGATTCTCCTTGAGACGAATAATTCTTATTTTTCTATTTTTTAGTTTAAAAATTATTTTAATATTTTTAAACTTTTCTATATCACATATCAAATTTAATAATAAATAATTAGAGATTAGGAGGAGTTGAGATCTACCGTTTCTTCCCCCCGGTCTTCTCTCCAATTAAATTAAGTTACCTTATCAAATTAATATACATCACTAAATAGTAATATACATTAATAATAATAAAAAATTTAATATTTTTTTATAAAATTTATTCTCTAATTAATAATAAAAAATTCATGTCTTTCATATGAAGAAATGAATTTTTTTTAAACAGAATAATTCTAAATAAAGAAGTAATGATATTAATTTAATTAGAAAGAGAGGCAAAGCAACAGTGAGAAGGGAGGAGAGCAGATCTGAACACGATTAGGAGTGGGGCGGAAGATAAATGGGGTGGAAAGAAGATGCATAGAAATTTTAGGTTATGAAGTTGTCACGTGTCCCCATAAATGGTAACACGTGAGAGGAGACAGCCCCACGCTTTTCGGGTCAAAACTGCCTTTCTTTGAAGTCTTGTTTCGCAATCTCAAGGAACCGCGGAATCAATTTTTTTTTCTTCATTTTAAAGCTTAAAAAATTTAGGGTTTTGTGAACACTATTTAATTTATTTTATTTATTAATAATAATAAATACATCCTACCTTAAAATATTTAAATATTAGGTGATTCGGCGCTTCTTCCAAGTTACTTAAATTAAATGCTTTTTAAAAAGAAAAAAAAAAGGAGAAAAAGTATTCAAGTAAGGGTGGGGGCCCCACTCCCACCACATAGTGTGCTTACACGCGTACAAACATCATAAGTCGGCATCCAAACAACCACATTCCTCCTCTCACGATGCGTAATTTACAAGTTTGAAGTTTGAACGAGAGTTATTCAAATTCATTGTAATATAAAATTACAATAATGTCCTTTTCATTTATTTTATATTTTTTATGGCATCATTGCTGCGCCGGCTTAAAAAAACATTTGATAAACAAATACTAAAAAATGAAAATCAACGACGGAGTCCCCAGCTGCCCGCCGGGTCGGTCAAGCTCAGCGGCTGCCCTAATCATGCGCTACCATTTGACGTATGGAATGGGAACAAAAGTGGGAATATTCCAGAAGAGGCCCAATTTCAATTTGACTTTTTGTTCCCAAATAAGTTAAATTAATGCGTGATGTGAGAAAAAACCTAACCCATGTAATTGAATTTTCATTTGCTTTCTTGTCCCTCCTCCAATTCAGAATATTTGTTAATGTTTGTTAAAATAAATGAGGTAAAATAATTTTATAATATTTTTTATATTAAAATATATAATAATTAAGATGAGGGTAAAAAATATTTAAAGATTTTTATCAGATTATTTGTTAAATTTTTAAAATTTACTAATAATTATATATTTTTTATATACATTTATTAATGTATATGATAAATACTAAAATAAGAATTTTTTTATTAAAATATTATTATTATCAAATTTATTTAAAATTATTTATTAATATCAACAACAAATTTATGATTAAAATTAACTACACAACTGACAAATTAAAAAAATTTCCAAGAAGAAATATCATATTCTGTAATAATAATGTAAAAAAATCAGCAACAAGTAAATAAAATTAAAATATAAAATAAATTTTTGTACTAAAAATTCAATATTTAACAATAAAGCAAAATAGCCATTAGGTGCCTTTGTATTTACCGAACAGTTAGTATCCCATTTCAATGTTTCTAACATAAAAGCATTTATGTGAAAACAAACGGAGCTTCATTTATATTTTTAAGAGTGATAAATCTTTATTTTCAGTTCAAAAACTAAGACTAACATATAAGCTTTTTCCGTATTTACAATAAGAAAATGAAACATATTTCAGTACACTAGCAAACAGCCCAACCTCCTGCATTAATTTAAGATCATAAACTTCGAAAATTAAATGTTATGAAATTGGATTGAAAATAAATTAACAATTAAATCAATTAACCACACACAAACACATAATTTAATGTAAAATATCTAAATTGAAAAAAATCATGAACAGAAATAATAAAATATCACTAACCAAATATTAAGAGTACAAAAGTGATATTAATACACACTTTGTATTTGATTTCATGTGACCTAACACCTATTTATAGACCTAAAATTATTTATGGATGAACATAGAAAATTATTTCTTGATCAGAAAATGATACATGAGAATATTCATCCAGATAAAATAAATGTCACATAAAATTAAATTTAACAACATCATAATCATAGTCAAATTCAAAGTTATAATCACAATCAAATCATAAAACTCAATCATAGATAAATAAGGATTTTGAATTATAATTATCACAAATCTCTACGTTGACTCTAAATCCACAAACGAAATTAGCCAAAATTATTTTTTCCAACGAAATTACGAAGAATCAATCTCATTGACGAATACCAACCAAATCCACGCAATACTCGAACTTTGCAATAGACAAGGACTTGGTTAACATATCTATAGGATTATCATGAGTACTGATTTTTCTCACAATAACTTCAGCGCAAACAATAATATCTCAAATAAAATGATACAGCACATCAATGTGTTTCATTATCTCGTGAAACATCTAATCTTTAGTGAGAAAAATAGCACTTTGACTATCACAATAGACTATACTATCATGAATATCTTCATTGATTTCACCCATTAACATTTTTAGCCAAATAACTTATTTAATAACTCAAGCACTTGCCACATATTTTGCTTCTGTAGTAGACAAAGCAACGGTGGACTGAAAGATAGCATTCCAATTGATAGCACAACCACTAATGGTGAACATATACCCAGTAAACGATTTTCTTTTGTTAGGATCACTTGCAAAATCAGAATTAACAAAACTAATAAATCTATCTCTAGTATTTTTGAACTATAAACAAACATCAGTGATACAACACAAATATTGGAGAATCCATTAGAATGTCTTCTAATGTTTTTTCCCAAGGTTAGCCATGTATCTACTAACCATGCTTACTGCATGAGACAAATCAGGGCGTGTACAACACCATAACATACATAAGACAACCCCCTGTACTAGAGTATAAAATTTTTGACATATTGTCAATTTCATCATCTAATTGAGGAGATGAGCTCGATAAAAGCTTAAAATATGCAACCAATGGAATACTCAGGTTTAGCCTTCTGCATATTGAATTTAGTCAAGACTTTCTCAATGTATCCCTTTTGACTTAAATACAATTTACCTACCTCTATGTCTCTTGAAATTTGCATTCCAAGTATCTTATTCACTACTCCCAAATCTCTATCTCAAATTCTTTGTTGAGCTGAGATTTCAATCTTTTTATTTCATTCTTATCTTTCGATGCTACTAATATATCATTAACATATAGAAACAGATATATAAAAGACTTGTTTTTGTTCCTTTTAAAATATACACAACTGTCATAACTGTGTTTGTTAAAATTGTGCTTAATCATAAATGAATCAAACCTTTTATTTTTATATCACTACCGATGAGACTGTTTTAGGCCATATAGAAACTTCTTTAACAAGCACACGTAGTGTTTTTGCCTAGAATTTCAAAACTCTCTAGTTGCTGCATATAGATATCCTCATCAAGTTTCTCATGTAAGAACGTTATCTTAATATTTTGTTCCAATTCAATATTTTGAATAACCACAATAACAAGTAGTGCTCGAATGGAACTATGTTTCACAACTAGGAAAATATGTTTGTGAAGTCCACACTTGGAACTTCATTATATCCCTTTGCTACAAATCTGGCTTTGTATCTCATTTTTTCAACTCCTGGTGTACCTTCTTTCCTCTTAAATATCCATTTGCACTTAACTGTTTTCTTATCCTTAAATAGTTTCGTTAACTTTCAAGTACCATTTTTGTGCAAGGATTCAATCTCTTCATGCATTGCAGAAATCCATCTTCTAGATTCAACACAACTAACTGTTTCAAAATAAGTGGAAGACTCTTCACTGCTGTCAATGTCTTTAGCTATATTCAAAGCATATGCAACGAGATCAGTTTCAACATATCTTTGAGGAGGTTTGATATTTCTTCTAAATCTATCCTTAATAATACAATAATTTGAGGGACTAACATTTGTTTCTGGACTTGACTTGGGGCTTGACTTAATCTGAGATAATGATGACGTCTAAGATGTCTGAGTTTTGTCGATTTCAGGCTTCACTTGAATATCAGAACTCTGGTGACCTGTAGGGTTAGTTTATTTTGCAGACAAACCATGGAGTATAACAATTTCATTAAAAATAATATATCTGCTAATTACAACTTTAGACGTTTCTGGATCCCATAACTTATAACCCTTAACACCAGATTTATAACCAAAGAAAAGACACCATTTAAATCTTGGTTTTAATTTTTTATTATCAATATGAATAAATGCAGGACATTCAAAAATTTTTAAATTAGAATAATTTACAGGAGTACTTGACCAAAATTTTTCTAGAGTTTTCTTATCAATAGCAAACGACGGTGACTGATTAACCAGAAAACATGCCATATAAGCAGTCTCAGACCAAAAAAACTTAGATAAACCAGAATTAAACAGCATACACCGTACCTTTTTCATCAAAATTATGTTCATATGCTCTGCTAGACCATTTTGCTATGGCATACTTAGAATTGTTAAATGCCTTAGAATTCTCTTTTTCCTGTAGAAATTATTAAATTCATGTAAACAAAAGTCTAAACCATTATTTGTGTAGAGATGCTTAATTTGTCTGTTAGTATGTTTTTCAATCATAGTCTTCCACTGCTTGAAAGTAACAAAAACTTCAGTCTTTTGTTTCAAAAAAAAAAAAATACCCAAATTTTCTTAGAAAAATCATTGATGAAAGTTAACATATATCTGGCACCACATGCAGAGAGTACTCTGGCCAGAACCCAAAGATTAGAATATACATGGTCCAATATATCTTTCATATTGTAAATGCCTTTAGTAAATTTAACCTATTTTTACTTACCAAAAATGCAGTGCTCACAAAATTCTAATTTTTCAATACTTTACTCTTTAAGAAGTCATCTTTTGCTCAATTTAGTCATATTTATTTCACTCATATGCTCAAAATGCATATGTCATAACTAAATGAAATCGGTATCAGATAAATAAGAAGTAAAAACAAAAACATCACCTAGAGCAGTACAACCTTGTAGAACATATAATCGACCGTATTATTTCGTACTTTTCATCACAACAAGAGCATCTTTACTGACCTTAATAACTCCACATTCACCATTGAACTTATACCCATTCGAATCAAGAATACTCAATGAAATAAGATTTCTTTTAAGATCGAAAACATGTCTGACATCAGATAAAGTTCGAACAATACCATTGAATATCTTAATTTTAACAATTCCAATGCCAATAATTTTACAAAAAGAATTATTGCCCATCAACGTATCACCAGAATTCAGAGTTTTATATGTCAAAAATCAATCCTTATTATGAGACATATGAAAAGTGCATGCTCTGTCGAGGATCCAATCTTCACTACGTTTAGTAACCACCATAAGTTTCCCATCAATACTGTTATTTTCAACATTAGTTTCTTTTTTTCAAGTTTTTGGTTATTTTTCTTTATGCTCAGTTTTTTATCTCTTAAGTTTGTTCTGCAACTTATAACACTCATTCTTTATGTGTTATTTCTTCTTATAGTAATTACAAACTTTTTCTTTATTCTTGGACTTGGATATACTTTTTCCTCTACCACCAGAATTTATATTATGTATTTTCCCTTTAATCAACAGACCCTCTCTCTAATTCTCAGAAGTTTTTAATAACTGCTTATCAATTTTTTTTTTAGAATAAAGTATCATAAACTTTATCTAGGGTGAGAGTATCCTGACTATAGAATATGATGTCTTTAAAAATTGAATACGAAGCTAGTAGAGAACATACAAAATTAAAAGCAAATTCTCATCATCATACTTAATCTCCATGGATTCCAAATCAGAAATAATTTCTTTAAAAATTATTAAATGACTCTTAGTAGATGTATTTTCAATCATTTGATGAGAATATAATCTTTGTTTCAGATGTAACTTACTGGTTAACCTTTTCGTCATATACAATTGTTTCAGTTTCAATCATAGAGCGATAGCGATTTTTTTTTTTCAAAACACCCTACAAAATTTGATTCGATAAATGCAGATATATTTGAGACAAGGCCTTACGATCCTTACATTGTTTTTCTTCAATACTTCATGATTGTGACATTTTTTAAAGCCAAAAAATGCATAGTTTAAATCCATCTATGCAAAAATTGCATGCATCTTAACCTCCCATAGTGAAAATTTGATATTCTGGTCCAATAGAAGAATATTGTACTTCAACGAAGTCATTAAATATCCCCAAATAATATCAAATAATTTAAATTATAAACCCAATTGAAAAACGGATCAAAAATACCAAATATGGGCCAATCTGGGCAAAAATTAGATCTAGAACTGGATGGCAGATCTAAAGTGGGTTAGAGCTAGGTGGATCAAATCTGAAACAGATCTAGGTTGAGATCTAGGTGAGCTAAAAGAGATTTGGACAAAGATTGAAGATTAGTTGTTATGGAGGCATCGGTCGATGCCAACGAGGAATAGGGAGGACGACCGACAGGGAGAAGCAAGGATGGCTGATGACGGAAGCTGATGGTCAGCGATGGCCAAAAAAAAGGTCTGCTGAGATGACAACGAGTGGATGAGAGAATACGAACGTCGGCCTCTAATGCTGAAGGAATAAAGATCGATGGGGATGGTAAGGAGGGAGACGACTGACGACGTTGAGGGCGTGGGTAACTAGAGGAAAAACGGATCGTCGATGATAGCTTCGAAAATGATGGTGAACGATAGAAGGTCAAAATGTAGATGACGACAGTGTTAGAGATGCTTGACGAAAACTCATGGTTTTGGTTGGAAAACAACAATGGTAGTTAGACGACAGGGGCGATTGACGATGGTAGTGGGCGCTGATAGATGCGTTGGCCAATGCTAGCAGGGGTGACAGCTAGGGTTGGGTAACTCAAAACCCAGCTTGAAGAAAAAGAAAAAGATGCTGAAAATCAGATCAATGGCTGAGATATGCAAATGGTGATGGTTTGATTCAACAGCTCTGATACCAGTTTATTATGAAATTGAATCAAAAATAAACTAACAATCAAACTAATTAACCACACATGAACACATAATTTAACATGAAAAACTCAAATTGAAAAAAACACTGTCAAAAATAACAAAATATCATTAACCAAATATTAGTACTGTAATACCCCGAAAGCCCAAGGTTAGGTCTAAAAAAGGACTTTAGAAAAGATAGTATATATATCAAGGATAGAAAAAAAGAAAACAACACCAACTGGATACCTTTTTGGGCTAAATGTGGATAAAGAACTCTCGAGTTAAGCCTGCTTGAGCTAGGGTAGTTTAAGGATGGTTAACCCTTAGGAAGTTCATGTAGGCCCATCAAGGTAAGTTGATCCGATCCTTCCTATCGCTTGATGTGGGATGTTACAGGTAGTATTAGAGTCGACCCTTAGAGAAGAAAGTTCGATGAGGGCGAGGAATGGCGCTGGGCCGCGAGAACTTGGACAAATAGAAGGTCTTGACAGGTTTCTAGGATGGTAGCCCCTAAAGGAGAGAAGATCTAGGACTAGTTGTAAGGTCACATGACGAGGACGTCATGTGCTTAAGGGAGAGAAAATGTAATACCCCGAGAGCCCAAGGTCAGGTCTAAGAAGAGACTTTAGAGAATACCAACTGGATATCTTTTGGGCTAAATGTGGATAAAGAACTTTCGAATTAAGCGTGCTTAAACAATGGTAACTTAATGATGGGTGACCCTTGGGAAGTTTGCGTAGGCTTATCAGGGTAAGTTGATCCGATCATTTCTATCGCTCGATGCGAGATATTACAGGTAATATAAAAGTGACATTAACACACACACACACACACACACTATATTTGATTTCATGTGACTTGTGCAGCTATTTATAAATCTAAAATTATCTATGGATGAATACAAAAAATCATATGCTGATTAGAAGATGATACATGAAAATATTCCTCCAGATGAGATAAATCTCACATAAAATCAAATTTGACAACATCATAATCACAGTCAAATTCAAAGTTATAATCATGGTCAAATCAAGAAACCTAAAAAACTCAATCATAGATAAATAAAGATTTCGAGTCATAATTATCACACTAAAAAGATATGATGGACATAGACTCGTACCCTTTGTTGAAGGACATAACAGTAATGATAATGCCATGACGGAGATGACCACTTTGAGAAATATTTGAACAAATAAAAAAGAACAAAGGTCGCGATAGAGGCAATGACACTAGGTGAAATAGGCCACAATGAAGGCGATGATTGGAGGCGAAGTCAATTGTGGCGAAGGAAATAGAAGAAGATTTGCATAAAAAGAAGATGGACATGAAATGAAGATATATAGGAAAAGAGGAAAGAAAGATTACCAACAAAGAAAAAAAAAACGAGAAAGATTTGAAAATGTACCTTCCCTTTATTATTTCCCTAGAATCGTAACGATAAAAGAAAGATGAATAGTCATAAAAACAAAAGAAAAGAAGATGAATATGTGATGGAAGTTTCATGGGTGAAGCTTTTATATAAGAACATATATATATATAATTTATGTTTATTTATAAAAAATTAGATAAATTTATTTAGAGAGCTTTTAGAAATGATTAGATAAAAAATTAAGATTCCTTTTATATTTTAACTTTTTCATTTTATATCTTGAGTAAGAAACCCTCAGATAACTAATTTAACCTAATTCTATCCAAAATTGAGCATAAGAGGAAACGAGTAATCTTGACTGAACAAAATATACCAATAATATGGAGTAAATGGAATATGATTGGGGGTGGGGTGTTAACAATGAGATTTAACAATTAAATGGAGGTGGAGATGGAGGTCCCTTTGCGAGGGCGGGGAGGGGGTTAAAAATGAGATTTAACAATTATGCAACAATTAAATGGAGGTGGAGATGGAGGTCCTTTTGCGAGGGGGGGGGGGGGGGGGTGGGGGGGGGGGGGTGGGGGGGGGGGGTTAAAAATGAGATTTAACAATTAAGTGGAGGTGGAGATGGAGGTCGTTGGTCCGAGTCTTCATCTCATCCTTTATTTATATGAAGCCATCCTCCGTCCATTCATTCGCTGTCAGGACAGGAAGTGGGCTTCGACCAAGTACAGAGAGAGATAGCAATCGGAAACACAGCTCCAATGGCCGCCACCAAGATCTATATTGTGTATGATCTCTCTCTCTCTCTCTCTCTCTCTGGTATTTTGTTTGTGGCTGCAAAAATCTCTCATGGGTTGGTGGGATGAAACTAGAATTGATATTTCTCTCAAACTTGGGGCTTTCTGATTCTATATATGTTACTTTCCAAATTGTTGGGTTATACATTCAGAAGATGAATCTTAAGGTGTCTCTAATCTTTGAAATGGATGAATAAAAAAAGAATATGTCATTCGTTTGGGTTGACTTTTGTTCGATCCTCGTATATGGGGTAGCATCTGCAGACACCAGAAACCAGGGGAAAGGGGAGGGGCCAAAATGGACCCCTAGATGTCTCTCTGTCCAGCAAGCAGTGATATATCATTTCCCCGGACAGTTTCGAGTCTCTATTTTGCTTAGCTTGTCACAGTGCTGTGCTAGCGACCTCCTTCGCTCTGAAAATATGCCCCTTTTGCTTTGTAAAGAAAAGTAGTCAAAGAATACCCGGTAAACCTTTGGTTTTAGATGATGTGGTTTGATGATCCGTGTCCTGTTTCTGATGCAGTTACTACTCAACCTTCGGACATGTTGCTCGGCTGGCACAAGAAATACAGAAGGGAGCTGCATCTGTTGCCGGTGTGGATGCAAAGCTATGGCAGGTATGTGATTGCCTTTGCATTCAAATTCTAACTTCTATCAACGTTCAACAATGTTTGAGCTAATTCAGCATATTGTTATTACCATAAATAGTTTGACACGAAACTGGTCTAGCCTAGCCTAACTAGTAGGGTAAGTATGATATTAGCTATATGGCCTTAATGAGGCCATAAATAAAATTGATTGAGAGTTAGAGTTCACGTAACCGACCCGATAATGTGAAAGGCGGCTTGGTATGACTGAAAGGTTAAAATCCATGAGATAAAGGCTTGGTATGTTGTTGGTGTAAGATAAAAATTCTTTGAAACTCTGGTATTAAACACGAACTTATGCCAGTAGAACCCATTTAATTTTATTAGGACAAGTACAGGCTTTGGCTATGAAACGGATGTAGATGCATTCTTTGCTTGAAGCTTCTGCAATCAGAAGAATTTTTGTTGGGATGATGTTCAATTTTCCATAAGCAATTTTAGAATGAACTTGATAACTCAGATATTCATTCTTCTAGGCAATGTCAGTTAAGGATCAGGAAGCTAGAACCAGGTTCCATGCTTATTCGCATTTCATTTCTGAATGAATCAGGTTCCAGAGACAATGCCTGCTGAAGATCTGGCACAGCTGAGAGCTCCACCGAAGAGTACTGAAGTGCCGATCATCAAACCACATCAGCTCGCTGAAGCTGACGGGCTTCTCTTTGGCTTCCCCACCAGATTCGGGATGATGGCTTCCCAGTTCAAAGCATTCTTGGATGGAACTGGTGGCCTGTGGAGGGAACAGAAGCTGGCTGGGAAGCCTGGCGGGCTCTTCTACAGCACCGGTGCTCAGGGAGGCGGTCAAGAGACTACTGCGTGAGTTCCCGTCTCATCAAATCGTACATTCTTTCCTTTTTGCTCGATCCAATAATATTGGAAGGAGAACAGCAGGAAGAGGCCTCACGAACTTATGTATAAGATGTTTTTAACCTTGCAGCTTGACAGCGATCACGCAGCTCGTTCACCATGGAATGATCTACGTGCCGGTTGGCTACACAATGGGAGCCGGCATGTTTGAGATGAATCAGGTGAAGGGTGGCAGTGGCTATGGCGCCGGAACTTATGCCGGCCATGGCGAAAGGTGGCCGACCGAGCTTGAACTGCAGCTGGCTTACCACCAAGGAAAGTACCATGCTGAAATTACCAAGAAACTCAAGGGAGCTGCTTAATAAATTAAGATTCTTCAGGCTTGATTTTGCCCCACAGTTCCATCTCCTTTGAAAGCACTACTACGCTAATAGTATAAATTCAAGTCTAGAAGGACGAATCATATAAGACATTTAGAATAAGTACCATGGTCCCTCCATTGTACCCTTGTTTCTCAACCCAATGGGGCTTTTCCTGAGTTTGCTTGATTTTCTGCTTCACCTCTCTCTGTGCGTGTGATTTGACATGGTTGGTGGGGGTGGTCTTTTTTCTCTTATTTTCTTTGCTCATCTCTCTTTATATGCCTGGTTTGGATTGAAATCAACCATCGTGTGGAATGGATCTTGATCGTATCCGACTTTATTTTGATAGCTAAATTGGGAAGACAGAACTCCACTGTCACCTCTATATAATAAGGAATTGACCTTCTGAAGTAGCTTCGCATGTGGCAGGGCTTGGCAAATGTTGAACCTGTAGGCATCAACAAAAGACAATCAACAACATAAACACAGAAAAGAACAGACAGAAAAGAATGCTAACACACACACAAATGTACACCGAGAAATTACATGTTTGGATCTTTAAATGAATTAAATGAATTATACTCATGGCAGAGGTTTCAAACAAGAATAAGGGATTATAAAGATACAAACAAGAATGTTTGGATCTTTAAATGAATCATACTTGTGTGTTTGGATCTTTAAATGAATCATACTCATGGTAGGGGTTTTAAACAAGAATAAGGGATTATAAAGATACAAACAAGAATGTTTGGATCTTTAAATGAATCATACTCATGGCAGGGGTTTCAAACAAGAACAAGAGATTACAAAGATACAAACAAGAATGCACTTACACTATCACAAACAAGAAAATAAAACAGAGTACACGGTGTTTCAAGAACCTGAGCAATCTCCCATCACTTAATCCCTCCTTCAACAGTCTCACACCCCAGTGATTTTGCCATAGAATAGCAATACAGAAATTAGGGTTAGAGTTCTTACTTTTGATTCACGCGATATGTCTGAATTCCTCTCTTTGCCAATTGGAACATTTATATATAAAAGAGGAAATGAACTGAGATGTTGGATCTAGGCTAATAAGTTAGGAATCAACAGCTTACAATAATCACCAATTAAACAGTTAATAAAACGTCTCGGTCACCAAAGCAAGCTGATGGCCTTAATTAATAAAAATAATTAATTTGAATCACACAAAATAACAGCAAATGATTAATAGAGGTTGTCTTTTTTACAAATATGGTCTGTTTAAGGTGCAAGTATTAATTAATTATATATATATATATATATATATATATATGGTTACCTTACATCAACTTGAAACAACAAATGAATAAACTTGTATTTTTAATTTAAATTGAATGGATACAAGTATTTCAATCAAATCCATTACATTTCCTACCATAATTGATTAATCAAGTATCTAGTTCTAGGCTTGTCTTGCCTGTGAAAATAAATTATGAATCTCTAAACATTGTAAAGCTAGCTCTTAAATTATTTCAAACAAAATCCTCTCTGTATAGTTCAATTTTTAACTACAACAAAAAGAACATGTTATTGCTGCAAGCAACTTGATATTGGGCCCTTTGTGAGTATAAATAAAAATTGGGCCTTTACATGCAGTCAGTCCCATGATACTTGGGCGCAAACTCAGAAGAAGTTCCAAAAGGCCCATCTTCCCATTTTCTCAGGGCCCATCAACCACAAGGCCTGATAAGAATTGGTCACTTCAACAGATTGCCAAGTATCGTCTCCTCTTGTACTAGCTTGAACAAATGTATTCACATTTTAAAGGCAAAAACTAACATCAAACACGAATACTTACGTAAAAATAACTTTAGCTCAAGGGACGAGAGTGTAGAGTTTCAAGTTTGAATCCCTCAAGCGGGCTGCAATCTGCCCTTTGTGACTTGATTGCATCAGTTCATGATTATAGTTTAACGAGAGATGGGGGAAATTAAGATGGAGGTCTAACTGTCAGCTTACACACTTGGTGAGAGGAGACTTACAAGATGAGATTCAAAGGTGGCATATAAAGAAAACACCCTTTTGAGATGGAGAGATTTGGGAACAGGCTTCTGGCACAAGACATGTCAGTAGTCTTGGACATTGATTAGCCCAGAAAGGAAAAGCATATATAGGAGTCTGCTTCTAAAGCAAGACTGTAATAGACGTATGCTTTACTATATATCATCTAAATGATTCCAATATGCTTTCTCTTTCCATTATTCCTCTTTATGTTGAATTTTTTCTTTCTGCCTATACTACTTCACATGTAATGATAAGAATTCAATACCATGGAGTACCCAGGAAGGACTCATATATCCTGATGCTCTATATGTCCTTCGATATACATATATATATATATTAATAATTATATATATATTATTTTTATTCTAATATATAGCAGCACCCAGAATGAATATAGGAAAATATATAATATTCTCTTACTATTGTTCCTTTTTGCAGAAAATATTATCAAAATGATGTGATAGTGAAGTTCTTTTGTACTGAAAACACATTTTATTAGATATATAATTAATTAATTAATTAAGAGTATCCATGAGTATAGTATATAGACATTGACCAATCAGTTCAAAGTCACAAAAAGCTTGTAAAGCAGGTGCCTCTTTAGATACAATTAATTAAAGGAAGGAAATCTCAGCCATAGATGTTCTTTTTTTGTTCTGTTTTTCCATGATTAGTCGCTTGTCAAGGGGGATTCTTCAACACTAATTAACCTTCTCTTCATCTCCCATCGTTGATTAAGCTACCTTCAAATTTATTTCTTCTTGTACTTTCTCACTCAATAAACTTGAATAAAACGATGTAAAGGTAAGATCTACAAGAAGAGTTATCATTTTTCAAAAGTTCACTCTAAATGTATATAAGTTGTGACTACATTCAAATTAACTTAGAGAGTGAACTAGGGGGAAAAACTGCTCTCCCTAGGATTATTCGGGCGAAGATCAGACACCTAGGTTATAAAAAAAAAATAAAAATGAAAAAAAGAGAAGAGAGTAACTTTTACTAGCTATTTATTCATATATGTGTGTGTCTTGTGTGATGATAATAAGGACATAAAACAATTCAATCATGTTGGAAGTTAAAACATTGATAAACATATGGGCTAACTTTGAATAAATTGGTGAAACGAAAAATCTAGATCCTAGTCAGATTATAATCTCAAAGTTTTCAAGTGTGTTTAAGTTGAAAATATCTAATTTGGATCCCAGACGAACAATACTTTTTGAGATATCTTAAAATGTATAGTCTGGACGAAACTCAATTTCAATAGAAAATAACCATTGAAGCAATCTACCTAAGGAGATGAGTATAAACGTCATAGTTTAAGCAGAAAAGTCATTAGAGTCTTAATTTGATAAACCATATTCCAAAGATGGTTATCATAAGATAAATTCTTAATACGAGCCAAATCTAGACGTCATTGGAGGCTTATAAATCAAAACCCTACAAGGAGAGTCACATGATAAACATATCAAGATCTATTCCATACAATTCATATCATTTCTGAATTTGTAAAACAAAAAGAATCAACTAATCCTCTACTATATAGAGGAGGCTGATTAATTCTTATCTCACGAATCTTATCACAAAACTCAACTCAAAAGATATAGAAAGACCTTGAAAAGCAAGCCTAGTTGAGGTACATCATTAAGTGTTCTTTATTCTTTGTAAAGTACCTATAGTATCTTTGTTGATTTAAATATCAAAGTGACATTATTATTGAGTTGGGATAGCCAATCGATAACTAATTATATGTGTGTATATATATATATTGTGTGGTTTTGTTTTTCTTGCAGCAATATATAGAGTATAGTTGAACAGTCTCCAATATTAATGAATATCAGATTGTTTTTGTGTGCTTGAATGTTCATCTGTTATTTTCGAAACCTTGGCTGCCTGGCTATGGAAATTTCCACGCGTCGCAATTCGGACGGGCCACTGCACTGATTCTTTCTTATGGTCCGAAACACCATGAAAGTGCACGAGCACTTGCAGAATGGCTGGAAAAGCAACAGTAGCGTCATGTTGGGCAAATACATAAAACAATCCATTCACAGCGCAAAAGTTGACAGAAAAAGAAAGAGAAAGAGAAAGAGAAACCCCATAAGTATATATATATATATTTATATATATAATTAAATATATAAATAGATAGATAGAGGGTATGGGCAGAAAAGTAAATAATTCAAGTATGAAAATTATTTTGCTTTCTTCCCCAAAATAGAACTAATTTACTTAAAAAAAACTGCAATTATATGTTATAAAAATATTGATTTTATATTTAGATGATATTAATATATATATATATATATAAAAGTTGATTTAATCAAGATTGACGTAAATTGACTAGTTGGTCCACGCGTGCACACAAAGAACTTGTACTGCAATAGAAACCCTAAAAGCAGGAACAGTGGGCCGCCCTCTGACTTCCACTACCACATTTAAGCAAATTATTAAACAACTCATAAAGAAGAAAAGTTAAAAAAAGAAGAAGAAATAATAATAATGATAATAGGATAAGCTCCACCACAAAAACTTTCTTCTCAAATTTTTGGTGTTTTTTTGGGCCCAATTTCCCTTGAGCAAAAAGAACTAATACATGTAGAAACAGGAACAAGAACCCCAAGTTTAATCACCTTCCATCTGCTAAATTCAGCTTATAACAAATCCCCTCTAAACTAATCTACTTTTTAAGCTAAATTTAGCACTTGTTCCTGTTCCTAGCTAACCCACCTCTTCTTAACTATACAATACACATTGGTTTATATATAAATTATTACAACACATGAAAATTAATGTTATCTTCCAGTGGTATACCGAATCATTTGCTCTCTGGTGCATCATTTTGCCTGACGCTTGGCCCAGCATTTCCTGTCCATCCTTGAAGGGTCACTTGCTCCTTTTTTTGTTGTTGCTTTTCTTGTCCTTTTTCTGTTTGTCTTGCTTTTGCTTCATTCTGTCTTCAGTACAGGAATATGGGTCGCGCGCAAGCTTTTCCTTTAATTTTCTTATTACTTTCCGAATTGAAACATATATGATCATACCCAACTTGGATGGGCTAGCTTGGTCGCGTCAACCTAATTCTCTTGTCTATCTGAATGTTCCTCCAAATGTTGGTGTCCAGAAATCAGCCGTAGTCTCAGTGGCAACTGGAAGGGTGCTTGATATCGGAACCAGACAAAGCCCCCGGCTTCTTAGGTCTTGTTTTGGCCCTAATTCGGTGTCCCTCGCCAGTTTATCAGTAGCCTGCAAAATCAATGCAAAGGAAATTCAGCAATCTAACCCTTAAGCCCCTTAATTCAATCCCGGATGGACTGGATCAAATATTTCGTCCAAGAGATAGAGAATTATTTAAAAAAATAAAATAAAAAAGAGATTTACATGTATATAATATTAGTTTAAAGACAAGATGATAGATAAAAATAACTAGAGAAGCTAAAAGAAAAGTGTAAGACAACCCTCTACCTGATGGCGCTGAACCGGAGCTCCATTCTTTATGTATGGAGTACTTAAAACCTGAAAGATGCAAAGGAATATACATATATCAGTTCATCTTGAATTACTTAAAGCTATCATAGATATGTTTAACTTATATTTTATTTTCAAAGGTTGAGCATCGATCAGTACTAATACTATGGTTATTCTCTTTTCTAGCAAGATATATATATCAGATGGTATTACTAGAACGTACACTGACTTGATCATGCAGGAATTTGATGTACTCGATGGCTTCTTGGAGAACCGATGCAGTATCAGTCTGAAACAGTTGCATGATTGAACCAAACCTCAGGGATAACCTTTTGAATTGATATAACCAAGCAAGGAAAAAGGTTCTTGGGAAAAGTAGTGTGGAAAAATCCAATTTCTTACCTTTCCGAAAGGAGAAACCAGCTGCTGGAGGGCAGTTATTCGGTCCCCTAGCTTCTCTTTACGGACCTGATAACAATAAAGCTACAAGTTCTCATCCATTTCTTCACACCAATAGAAAAGCTTCAAACTTCATTTAAGCGACAAATCCTGAAGGAATATATATTGCATATATACCTTAAAGGTTGGTAATGGCGATGGCGTTTCAATTCGCAGTTTCTTGAATGCTGGTTCGCTACTGCTTTTCTTCACTGCTGAACCCGAGTCTTGAACTGCTTCACTTGTGGGCTACAAGTAAAACATGCAGATATAAATATATATAGAGCGGTTCAGTTCCAAAAACCCTACCATTACTAAGGGGGGGAAAATTTATTTTCACAACTCAATTTTTGGACACAAAAGAACAAGTTTACTATTACTAGCCGGGCTGGCACTCAAACCATTTACATACAGATTTAAGAAATTTAGAGTTCGATGCTGTTTATTGGTTAAGAAATTTAATTACCTTTGTAGTGACATTGGGTGAATTGGGTTTCTCTTCAAACAATTTTGAAGGAAAAATGCTGGCACGGATGTCGTTTATAGCAGCAGTGGTGGCATTCCAGAAAGGATTAATTTGTGGCTGCTTTGGCAGTGAATTAGGCCTTATCAAAGGCGACAACTTTGCCAAGGAAGGATCAAATTCATTCAAGCTTGGCCTGTAATTTGTTGCAGATGGATAGTTCATGGACCCATTTTCGAAAAGAGATTGCTGTGGTTGATGATGATGGTCTGTGTCAAACAAAGTTGGAATCAATGTTGGAGAGTAGCTATTATAAGAGGCCGAACTCATCCGAAAGCTGCTCGGCAATCCCTGGCAGGTCGCCGCCGAGTCGCCGGAGCTGGTGGCGCAGTTCAGACCAGGCTCATCTAGCGAAAACTCTTGATTCGTTTGTTTGAATTTATTGATGGTTGAATCTGGAATGGAATAGTTCTTGATATGGATTTGAGGACAATCCATCCCTGTTTCTTGCCGGAAGTTGAGCCGGGGATTAATCATGTCGTCTTGTAGAATAGAAGAATTGAAATTGTTTTCGCTTCTTCCAGTACTAGCACTACTGCAAATTGGAAAGATAAGAACAAAAAGAATTGATTGATCGAATTGACTTCACTTTTCAAATGATTAAGTGGAAACAATTCTTGAAAATCCCACTTTAATTTCTTTATTGGTAGTGAAAGTTCGCACTAGCAGGCCTCTCAAGATTTAAAATTTCCGGGAACAATTCACTTTTTAGTTTTATATTGACATCATATTACATGAAATATAAGATATATACTCACAGTAGAGTTTGGCTCCAATCTTCTGTTGTTGTTGAAGATGAAAGGGGGCCGATACCCATCATTTGCAAGGCGGAATCCGTTAAAACGTCGCCGCCACCCCCGACGGAATCCGGCTGATCCTGTTGTTTCTGTATGTCTTGGAACATTACAGAGCCCTCAATATTGGACCTTGGCTTGACCTCCAACAAGTCGCTTGGCCAGCCAAAGCTTCCCATATCGTTGATGGCCACCGAGCAGGGCGACATCCCAAGTGAGCTTCTCGGCAAACCACTCCACCAGACTGAGCCACAAACTCCAGCTTGGAATTCTTCAGCCATGGCCGCTGATTGTTGAGATGATATGACAATTAATCAATAAGGCTCTCTTTCTCGTCTTCTAGCTGTTTGAATTCCTGGGTTATCTCTCTCTTGAGTTCCCAGTGATAGGAAATTAAGTGAATTACAAGCTTCTGCGTCGTCTATATATATATACACAGGTAAGGGAGGAGAGAGAGAGAGAGAGAGGCAGTTGAAGGGGTACAAACGGTGGAACCTACCGGAATCTGGTTGACATTCAATAGAGATGATAATTAGACAAACCATATAGGCTTGTTCAATTAATTTATCATAAAAAAAAATAAAGGAATTAGAATAAAAACATATTAAAAAATATCATAATACTCGACCTACCTAGTAGTCTAAATAATATTGAGCCTTAATTAATTGTTTGAGACTAGATTTTAAATTTAAAATCCGACTTTTAAGAGTACCTTTATATATATATATATATTATTATTCTCAAACTGTGTTAATAATATTATTATTTATAAATCACTCGACATGAAGCTTATCTTTTTAATTAAGTGAATAATTAAAATAATTGTAAAAGATGGGGCGCTTAGAATCGAATTTTACTTTTCCATGCTATATATTGTCATCCATTCCCTCCTCTAGCTTTAATGATTATTTATGTATTTGTTTGTAATTTGAGGGACTTGAGAAAAAAATTGGAGAAATTCTATTGTTCCTTGTCAATAAAGGGAAGTGGTATGATGATGAGAGGCTTGCCAAGAAATATACCATTTGCTTATTAAATCCAACGGCTCAAATTGTTTATTCCATGGGATGGATGGATGAAGCAAGCTAGCTAGCTAGCTATACCAACCGCATATATGGGACACTTGAACCAGCTGTGTTGTGTTGCACAGTTGTAGATATATATATATATGCTTCCTCGCCAAATTAATACTTTCTGGCAGCTAATTATTCATTTGTCCAAAATGATATCTTACATTAATTAATATAAATATCAATAAAGTAATTAACGTCACACTCTCATTTTTCCTAAGTATAACCCACTTTTTCCCTTTTATTTTTCTAGCTAGTTTAAAGATAAAACCCAAGCAACGAGTTATAATAGCAAGTGACTAAAAATATGTATGTTTTAATGTGTAAAAGTCGCTTTGGGTTTCCAATCTCATAATTCCTTTTGCAAGAATTAAAAAAAAAAAAAAGAGGTCAACTTGTGATGGTCGATATATATATATATATATAGCCAATTAAGCCACAATCTCTGAAGTCAATGGCATTGAAGGCGGCATTAGCAACCAAGCTTGGTAAGCCCTAATTCAACCATGGAGTTGACACAAAAAAATGTAACACGTTGAAGTTCCTCCATAAATAATAAATAGAAAACACAATCATCACATCGTCTCTCTCTCACACACAGATACACACACACACACACAGTATTTCAAATTTAATTTTTCAAAGGGGAAGGACCACCCGGCCTGTCACCAACGCGACGTTTTTGACGCGTTTTTATTAGGTCTTGTAATTTTGGATTTCGTTACCAAAGTCTTAGCCTACTTTTATCTTTTTATGTATTTTACATACATCCACCATATTTCCCCAAGACAGCCGCATTACGTTGACTTGGGCTTACTCCAAATTAAGATTTCAATGCCAAGTTAGGTCTCTCAGCAATTTTCTTTGAAAATCTGAATTAATTAAGTTGACCCTATTAGGAATGACATGACATTTCACTCACAATATTTTGGCATCTTAATTAAAATCAAATAGCCCAACTCAAGCCATATCTAATCATCCATGTGGTACGATTATAACATTTTATATAAAAAAAAAATACCAATTCTGAAAGACAAATAAATTGTTTATTGTGCACTATCACTTAGCTTTATCTCTAGTGTTGAGACGAAGTTGATCCTTTGGGAATATAGCGGCAGAACAAATTCCGTTTTTACAAATTTAACAAGTTTTGCACAAACACAAAGTCTACCGAAAGCCCTCAATTACTTGTCAAATCTATATTTTTGTCTCTTTACTTTCACGTTTTTTTTTTTCTCATTTGATAATTTAAATTTTTTATTATTTTAATTACACTATAATTAAACCTAATTTTTGAGTCAATTTAACCATTGAATTTGATATTTTTTTTGTTTGATAACCTAAACTTTTTGTTGTTTAGATTACACCATTGAATATGTATTTTTTAGTTAATTTAATAGCTATATTTTCATGTATAAAAAAAAATTAAAATGAGATGATAAATTACATATTAGACTCTGTTCATATTAAAATATAAGAGTTAAATTGATTTAAAAATATGAGTTTAGTTATATAATCGAAACTATAAAATATTTAAATTATCATATAAAAAGAATATCAGAGTATAAGAATTAAATTAATTTAAAAATATAAATTCAGTGATCTAATTAAAATAATCAAAAGTTTAACTAATAAAAAAAACATAAAAATATTGAAACAAAAATATAGATGAAGTGATATCCACTACAACTATCGCCAAGAATCAATAAAATATTTAGAATATTAAAACATTAATGTTGCAAGTGTTACATTAAAATAACTTCACTATATATATATTTACTTATTTTATTAAATGAACTTTATATGTACCACCCACCAAATAAATATTTAAAAAGTCCAGATACACGTATGAGTATGACCCGTTTCCCCTTTGTAGGTACGGTGGGTCATCGCAACTTGTAATTTTGATTAATGAAATGAGTCAAGTTTCACATCGTCAACTTCACAAAGTAATTGTTGATTTTTTTTTTTTTAATATGGATTGTGTAAAAAATTGTGTAACGGGTCAACATATAAAAATTGCACATTATCTGTTGCTAAAATCAAATTTAATTAGGTCAATTTCAATTTTATATTATTTTATTATAAATTTAATATATACAGATACTTCGTCAGCTAGATATCTTAGAAATTAAATATTATATTTTCCTTAATTATTAAAAAATAATTATATGTATTAATTTTTTATTATATTACGTGTTGAATTAACATTTACTGAATAATTACACGTGGCTACAATATAATTAAACGGTTGAGGATATACCGCCAATCGGCTGCGAGTGGTGAGTCGGCCCGTAGAAATAATCATTAATTTAGGGACAGATGAAATTGAGGGAAGGGAACGAACAATATACATCTTCATTAGCGTAAGGGTCAAAGGGGGTGGCGGGGCCCACGGAGCACGCGCGCGTGACGAGACAATGGGTCCTCTCCGGCGTCCGAAGAGTCAAAGCCCTGACTGTGACAACACTTTCTTTCTTAAATTCCTATTTAAATTTCTTGGTATATAATTGGGACTTAACTTTTTATTTTTTTTTATTTTTTTGAGATTAGTAGCAGTCTATGATCTGTAGAAAATCTTACGTGTGTCATTTTAGCAACTAAAATTCCTATTTAAAATAATTTTAAATTTTTTAAATTCCTATTTAAACACTAATTTTTTTGGGTCAGTTATGTAATTTAAAAAAAAATTAAAATTATTTTATAATATTAAAAATATCAAAAGTACATTTCTGTTTGGAAGAAAATTAGAGGCAAAAATCCATCTCTAACTAATTAGAGATGATTTTTTTTCTACCCCTAATTCAAAATTTTTATATTAAAAATTATATACACGATTTTTTTATATTTTTTATGTTAACAATTATATTTATAAAAAGATTCTTATATTTATTTATTAGTTTTTTTTTACCTTTTTGAAAAATATCATTTCCGTTTTATATTATATTTATTTCTTACTTTTATACAAGCTAGTAGTAGTTGCTAAATTTATAGTTTTTTATTTTTAGGAAATTTGTTGATATTTTTTTGTTTCTATTTTCATACGATTTTATAGCAGTTGTTAAATTTAAAATTTTTCGTTTTTAGGGAATGCGTTGACTTGACGTAATATGTAATTTTAATATAAATTCTCAAATATTGCTGGGATTCTTGTTTTTCCTTAAAATTATATATATAAAAATAACACAAATGGTGTACTGAAATTTCTTGCGATTGGCCTACCCTATAAGTTAATTTAATTATTTAAGATTGAGCCATCAGCTCGCTTTCAATGCAATGCAAAGGGGAATTAGGTGACGCCCATCCACTATTTGGAACATTGTGCTTGTCTTGACACGCTTCGTCAGAATATTTTCTCGACCGTGGCGTAAGGGAAATAATATCTTACTAATAGTACTATTACTTAATGAAGCCTCTAAGAATTAAGGCTAATAATGATGTAACGCTTTCAAAATTCGTTTATTTTGCACATATATATATATATATAATCTAGTCTAGTCTCTTTACGTTTTCAGCCACCATGATTATTGCACTTCACACGAGACCTTTATCCCCTTTAAATTATGCCCCTTTGTCAACCCGAATATATATGTACACATAATTACGTGCATTTATCAAAATAATAAGCCATCATGCAACCAAAGTCAATTTAATTTGCTCCATCGCCCAAACATGTTTGTATTCAAGTAAGTAGCTACCTATCATGTCCTTACCAATGGCTAATAACAACAATATGTATGTATTGAGTTACCTACGTGTATAATGATCGCTACCAATAATTACTATTCACAAGACAACTAAAACATTTATTTAGAAAATATAATTAAAATAAGAATAAATTATCAAAAAAACTTATTTAATTTATGTCGACATTTAAAATTAGCTGACTGTACTGCGTAGACTCGCACTGAAGTAAGTAAGACCAAATGTAAGGAAGAAAAATAAAATAAAAATGACACCAAGAATTTTTACATGGTTTGGCCAGAACGATGCCTACTCAACGACTGTTCTCTAATTATTCCGGCAGAATCATAGTATGATCCTATTATTATTCTAGTTTTTTTTTTTTTACAATGGTGTTTTTGACCCCTATTTATAGTGAATAATGTTTAGAATTGCATAAGATATAAAAATATAAAGATGATATAATGGGGGATAAACTGTCCTTATCATCTGCATAAAACTGTGAGTGAGATCCTCATTACGAGGGATCTGACTTACCTCAGTTAAAGTGAGTGGGTCTTTGCCACCGACTATTCAACAATTTTGTTATCTATGCGAGCTGAAGGAACAAACTAGCGAGCTAAAAGCATTATTCGAAGCTCGTTGGGTATATTGCTAAGAGCTCGCTGGAAGTCTTGTTTGGAGCTCGCTTAGTTCTGCTACCTGAGTTCGAATTTCAACGATATATGAGCTTACCCTAACGAGCTCGGCTGAGCTTTAGGCGATTGAGATGACCTATTAAATTGAGTTTAGCCCATAAAAAGTGGTATGATAAATATGTATAACAATTTAAGATAATTAAGTCTCTTTTAGGTTTATTTTTGACCAACCCCTTTATCATCATTTTCTGGCTAAAAAATTTAAATTTATGGGTGAAAAAATGATCAGAATATTTCAATTAATTTTAAATAATACTACACCATTCAATTATTATAAATTAATTAAAATAAAAAAATCAAAATTATCTTTATGTGAAGGAAATGGTATCAATTAATGATTTGGAAAGCTGAAATGACGAAAAAAAAATAAAAAATATATATATAATCACCAACCATAATCATTCCCTAAATTAAACTAAGGAAAAACATACGTGTATAGTGATTATCCAAAAATCATAAGTGTATACATAAACGGGGTATCTAAAGTTTGGTACACTGGAGAGATAGTGTTGGTTGGTTAGAGTAATGCTTGATGACGTCGTCTGTGATGTCATCCTGAGGTGCGTAAGTTGACCAACACACGGACTTTGTATTTAGCAAAAAGGAATGGAGAGTGTGTATATTAAAGCAAAGGAAAGGAAATGAAAGGAAAGGTAGGATTGTTATTTAGTTTAGGAATTCTTTGTTAATTAAAATATAGATAAAAAAATAGAATATAAAAAATATTTTGAATAAAAATATTTTTTATTATGTTTGTTAAATTTATCTAAAAAAATTATGAAACTTATAATCTTAGACTTTTTAGATGAATTTATTTCTTTCTTATTTAGATAAATTATTTTAAACTTTACAGATAATTTATTTTAATGTAATCTTATTTTACTTATTTTAACAAATATTATGTTGGTGTTTAGGTTTTCGAACCAAAACAGTCTCCAATTAGAATTGATAATAATTGATAATTTTGATTAATTTAAGTTAGTTATTTTGATTTAATCAAAATGTTGGTTAATCCTAAGAGGCTAAGATCAACCATATATATGTATATATGTATATGAGCCGCCCACTGAAGGTGGCTCCGTGTGAACGTTTCCCACAATCCCTTTCCATTGCTTCCACTTAATTACGACTAAAACGTGTTCCGTTTTGTTGCTTTTGTCCAGTTCATCGATCTCTACGTACGACCACTTTTTTTTTTTTTCTTCATTATTTTGGCCTTGTATTAATTGTAGTCATATAATTGTTAGTTACAACATTTATAATGTGTTTGTATATATATATAATGATACGTGGGGTATGCACTATTAATTGCAGTTGATCAGTAGTAAAGAAGTGAAAATTAAGGTTACGGCGGCGATGACCATAATAAATTATTATTGTACTAATAATGAAGGAAGCAACACGCTGTAAAGGAGAGGAGTAGTAATCCTAGCTAGCTAGCTATCCGACTTAACTAATTAAGAGTGGAGTAGTGGTGGTAAATGGTAATACATAGCTTCTCTCTCTCTCTCTCTATATATATATTCCAAATAAATCAGAGTAGTTTATGGTAATTCTCATGATAATCCAGTGATCGATATCTCCTAGCAAGCTAATTAATGAAGGTTTACCCAGGTTTACGTTTCATGATAGTAAATCCATGCGAAATTAATACACCCCATGGTAGTGATTTCCATTAATAATTATTATATATTTCCAACCAAATCATGATATCATTTTAATAAGCATTTTTTTGGTTATTTAAATGACAACACTAGCAAGACAAGTGGTGCGTTGCTTGTGACCCAACATTATAAATGATAAATATTATTGATGTGTGGATAGATATATGGGGCATGCTCAAAGAAGGAATGATTAAAGAGAACTAAAAAAAAAAAAAAGAACAATTTATTAGATGGCTAAAACCCCTTTTTCTTGCCGTCCTATCCCTCAATCTATTAATTGTTTAGAGATTTATATTTACTTTGTCTAGGGCTTAGTAGGGGGGGGGGGGTTTAATTTGTCCAAATCCTTGTGATCTTCACCTACTCTCTCTCTCTCTCTCTCTCTCTATATATATATATATATATATATGTACACACCCACAAGCATATAGCCAAATGTAAATCCATTTGAAATTAATTAGGGTTTGTGCTAAATTTGGATTTGGGCTTCTCTCTTTAGATTTGTCTTTTTAGGGATTGGGGAATTGGGAACGCATTTTCCACAAGAGAGGGCGTGCACCCCATTCTAACATTAGCTAGATAAGTCACAAATCATTGGACTTGTGGACTAGTGAAATGCCACCAAATTAGTGTTCTCATGGTGAGGGCTGACAAAGACTTTTGACACTTCTAGATGAACATTTTCTTTAATTAGTCACCACAATTAAGGTCCCACATTTCATAAACCCTTCAAACTTTGTGGACAAAGTCTTGGGACATGAATGGAAACATGGGTCAATACACTTTTGTCTTTTGTGTTATTTCATCTCAATGCCAAATTTGAAATTAGGGTTTGTGACTCAAAAAAAAAAAATTGCATAAGTAACACGGGATTGATGTGTTCTCTAACCACATTAATTATTTATATCATTTTGTTTTCTGTATAATATTGACTTATCAACCTAAGCGGATGTAATGTGTCTTATGTTTCCGTATATGTAATTCAATGTTACATATGTTTTATATTTCTGTAATATTTATTTACTCTATTATATTTTTAGTAAAATAAAATAATAAAAAATCAATATGTAAGAATAATTAATGTAATTAATTATATTTTTCTTCACGTATTAAGAAAATATTTATGATAATAACTCATAGTCAAAAAATTATTAAATTCGCCCTATTTTATTTGCACTTTTTAAAGTAAAATCTTATGAAATATCATTGCAATTGCTGTCATCCAACAAAGAGAGGCTGAAAAGGTGGGATCGCCTCTCCTTTGGGAAGCCCTAAAATTCCTCTTGAAAACCAAATTAGCTAGTTACATCACATGGAATATAATGTAATCTTTTTCTCTTTTTACATAGTAATAGGATTTGATGCTAAGACTTGACCTCTGAAATATCAAATATTAGATTCTTATAATTAAAAGCTGAACTTAAGTCTCTTGGGATGGACTCCAATATGGCTAAATTAGTATTTTGTATATGAGAGAGTGAGAGACAAAGTAATGAGTAAATTTTAAAATGTATTTGTGTTTATCTTTTTGGGATTAGTCTACTTATATAGTTTGGCTCTCAATAAGTGGGTGAGATTTTTGATAGAATTATTGTCGGGTGAGATTTTCGATAATGACGAATCCAAAATTCTTAGACCGAGAGAAAAAAAAGTTTAGAATATGAGTAACTACGCCTATATGGTAGAGGAAAAAGTATGATACTTAATATTAATTAATTATTGAGAGACGTGTTACGCAGAGCCGGCCCTATTGTAAGGCCAGCAAGGCGGCTGCCTGGGGCCCCCAAATTAGGAGGGCCCCACATTTTAAAATTTTGTTGTTTATATATATTTTTATTTTTTAATAATAAATATTTTATTAAAAAATTAAATAAAAAATACAATTTGATGAAAATATCAATGATTATAAAACACAATTTGTTGAAGAATCATTTAGAGTTGATTATTTTATATAAACAATTGATCAAGTCATTTCTTCACTCCGAAATAGATTTGAATAATTTGAAATATATGAAAAAAGTTTAGATTTCTAAGCAATTTTAAAAAATTAAAATCAATGGATGAAGATGTTTTAAAAGGATATTGTTTGAATCTTAAAAATGTTCTTAACTTTAATGGACTTTCTGATATAGATGGTTTAGATTTATTTTTAGAATTGAGAGTGTTAAGACACTTTTTAAGAGGAAAAAAATAGTACATTGAAAATTCTTCACTACATCAAAAGAGCCGATTATTTTCCAAATACATATATTGCTGCTTATAGAATATTATTCACAATTCTAGTTTCAGTGGCTTATGCTGTAAAAAAAAATTTAAAATTGAAATTGATAAAGTCATATTTGAGGTCAACTATGTCACAAGAAATATTAAATGGATTAGCTATATTATCCATTGAACATGGTTTATTAGATAAACTTAATTATGGAGATTTAATCAACGATTTTGTATCTCAAAAGGTAAGAAAATTTAATTTTACATAAAACTGAATATAGGTCAATGCATATTTGTGTAATAAAATTTGCTCATTATTAGTGAATTTTACCTTTTTAATATTATCAGTTTAATGTTTATTTTGTTTTATTCTATAAAAAAATCAGGAATATATAGTTTTTTACTCGAGTTACACTGACCTTTCTAGAGTTTTAAGAAAAAATTAGTTTTATTTTTTCTTTGTTTATTGTAATAGATTGTTTAGCATTTTTAATCTCTGAGATATTATA
Source organism: Diospyros kaki (assembly GCA_036245055.1). NCBI lineage: Eukaryota > Viridiplantae > Streptophyta > Magnoliopsida > Ericales > Ebenaceae > Diospyros > Diospyros kaki. The sequence goes on along the minus strand of BSEG01000005.1, from coordinate 2,128,041 downwards.
TTTTAGTTAAAAATTCACTATCATTAAGAAATTATCAAATTTTGTAATTGTTTGAACTTCAACTTTAATTAAATGAAATGATAAAATTTAATGAAATGATAAAAATTTTTAATAAAAAAATATATTATTTATTTTTTTATAAAAAAATTATACTCTTAAGAAGGCCTCAAAATTTCTTTTCGCCTCAAGCCCCTAAATTGGTTGGGCCAGCTCTGGTGTTACGTTATAATTATTTTTTTACAAAAAATAAATACGACACTACTCTCGTAAATATACGACCCATCATCAAGATTTATGAATCATCTTCATATATAATCATACATTAACAAAAGAAGATATACCAAAGTGATTATATATAACTACACTAGTAATAATTATAATAATAGTAATAATAATAATTTCAGTGACATTTTTTCACGCAAAAATTCTTGTTGAGTTTAAGACTGGTGTGGACGTCTCCACTGCATCACCAAGGTACTGCTTTAAGATGGGTCAATTCCATAGTAATTGAACAAAGGACTTTGAAAGGGGGAGACTTATGTGTGTGTGTGTATATTTGCATTAGGTTGATTCCATGGAGCTATTATGGAGTTGAGAGATGGGTTGGACCAACTCTCTCTCTCACTCTCTCTCCCTCCCCCCCGGCCGATATATAGTACTTTAGTTTAATTTCTTTCTTGTAATTATAGCTAAAGAAACAAGTCCCCACATTCAAATTGGCCTGTGTGTGTCCACACATAAGTCTTTTCTGGTCTCCTATATCCCTTGTCTGTGTCTTTAATTAGCCTGTCCTAATTAAACAGGGTTACTAACCCTGACTTTGCTACCAAGATCTCTAACTCATAATTGGGTCAATAACCATGAGGTCACTTTAAGTCATTGTTGCTTATGCAACCTGGCTTTTTCCAAGAATTTGGATTAAGATTTGCACCATACCAACAACCCTATCTATATATATGTTATAATAATAATAATAATAATAATAATAATAATAATAATAATAATAATAATAAAAAAAAAATAATCATCAAGGAAAATATATAAATCTAGAAACAACATATTTATGCATTAATATATTTCATACATAAAATTTATATATTATATATTCTATATAAAGAGAAAATCTAGTTTTTACATACTGTCTAATTAAGATTTCTTTAATCATTAAGGAATTAGATTAATAGGTTCTTAAAATGCAGATGATAATATATTGAAGAGGCAAATTAATTAATATACAAATACCAAATTCTACAGTACAGTGTAAGCTTGCATTGATATATAATGCAAACAATCTAGCAAATAAATAATAATAATAATAATTAATACCATCAAGGAGAACGTATGTGCATATATATATATATATTGATCGATTAATTAAGCAATTGGACCAGGATGGTTTGTGCACGATTAGATATATCTTAATTGCCATTTTCTATTAGAGTCAATCTTGCTTAACTCCAAGCACCACAGTCCAAAACATCTTGATCAACAGGGAAGGTTAAACTGCTCTTGCTAATCCCCTACTTAATTATATACATAAAAGGCTACACATTATCTGCTAATCAGTACATAGTTAATTCAACGACTTTGGATCAGTATGATCGCTTATAATTAACGTACTTACGATCCCGTATAGAGAAGATTATGCAACTCCCCAATCAAAAGCTGTCTCTACATATGATCAAAGCAGGCTTAATTTGGTTCGAAAGGAATTATACATTTGGGATACGTACGAGGCCTAGTTAATTATGATACTCTTAACTAGTTAATTAATTAATTAGCCTGTAAATATACATGTAATATAGATAGATGATGGGCCTGTTCCAGGTTGAGACAAACACTAAAAAAGGTCAAAACTATTTCCTTTACAATATCCTGCAACTGCCCACAAGTTTATTGTTTAGAATTTGCAAACTCGATCGATCATAAGAAATGCAATAATGGAACAGATATCTCATGTCTCCTTGTGTGATTCTTCCGTATTTTCTGCGAATCCATCCTTTAAGACAATCAGGTTTTGTTGAACAACCGATTAAATAATAGATTTCTCCCCATATTTCTAATCCAAGAATGGGTTTATCTGTATTAATTAGTTTACATTAGTTTGCAAGCTTTACACTGCTGAAACCCATGTCTCTAAGCTGACTGAATTATCGTTGACGCATGCAGTTAATTAGAAGACTCTTCAATTCTTGGTGTTATTCAACTGGGTTGATGATACTTCTTGGTGATGTAATTTAATGGGAACCTAATTAACCTTTAATTACACTCAAACTTTCTTAATGCATTATGTTTTCTTAAACTCTGGGACTTAATTAGTTGAATCCTCTTTGAGTAGAGTTCAATTTTTTTTCTTTTTTCTTTTTAAAGACGAATCCTCACAAATCATAATTTATATGAGCTATTAAGTACATATACTTATGAGTTTATTTAATGCATACTCAAAAAATAACGACTCCATATTATTATTATCACCTTAAAATTAATCAAAGGCTTGGACTTATTTTGGGAAGATTGATTGAGATTTTCAACGAGAATTAGCAAATCACGGAGAAGAAAACAAGGGTTTAGGGTGAAGATGACCACATTTGAATTTGACTTGATACCTCTATTAAGAATTCGAATACTATATGTTACATATAAATATATATAATTGAATTAATTAACATATGTATTCATACTCTCCTGTAGAAGAAAACAAGGGTTTCGGGTGAGAGTGACCACATTTGACTTAATTACTCAATATTAGTTTAATTTGTCAAAGCTAGACTACCATTTAATCAACTTTTTATATTGTTCGATTGTTATTTTGGGCCACCTGTTTCTTCTCTTCTCATTGCAATTGGGCCCAAACGATTACATTCCCAGCCCAGCCTGCAGTCAGTGTCCATTCTTACCTTTAAAATCTCCTTTGTTTGTGTAGGCCCAGCATTACATGTTTTTGTTGGGTCGGAGGCCCAAGATTGTTCAAAGCATATCAGGTTATGGTTTTAGTAATTATTTTCTAATTTTAGATTAGAAAAACTAAAGAAAGAGTACACATTTGATAAACACGTCATAGAAAGTACTTTCAGATAATTTATCTCAAATTATTTAATTTCAGATAATAAAAAAGGATATTTTTGCTTGTTTGAAATATTATTTAATTTCACGATTTATGGGCCAGCTTAGTTTACAAATGGGCCTGCAAAGCCTACGAAACGGCACGGCCCAATTCGAGGGCCATGGTCCTGGATCCAACAGCACATCCAGTTATGCCACGTTTGGATGGCGAGAAGTGAAGCAGAGGAGGATTAAAATGCATAATATTACCAAGGCCTCCCCCTTCCTCCGCAATTCTCAAATCCGGACACGACCTTTTGTCGTGGCAGCCTCTTATTGGGTAACACAGTGCGAAAAATCACAACGTCGCCACCTTGCCCCTGATAAATATCTCTCTGTTCCTCATCTTTCACCTCCTTTCTCTTAAAGAGTTATCTTCTCCAATGGCAGCCGTTAATCTCTATCTTCTCTCTAAAACACCCAAAACCCACTTCAGACCTATAGTCGCTCCGGTCTTATTCGCCTCCTATCGACTCCCCGTAGCCCTCCCATTTTGCCGCTCAGCCCCGCGGCGGTCGAGCCACAGTGCTTATCGGAATCTGGTCCGGGCCGCCGGCGATGGCAGGAGGAGCAGCGGCGGTAGCAATGAAGAGAGAGAGACGATAATGCTGCCAGGCTGTGACTATAACCACTGGCTGATAGTGATGGAGTTCCCTAAAGACCCTGCACCCACCAGGGAGCAAATGATTGACACCTACCTCAACACTCTCGCCACTGTCCTTGGAAGGTTACTCCTCTCCCCCTCTCTCTCTCCAAAATTTATAAGCTGTTCATTTGATTAGCCTTTTCTTTTCATCTTCTCCCGCTTTTCCAAACTAAAAATTTCGTCTTTTCTAGATTTTCTGGAACTTAATTTTAGTTCTTTTTCTTACTTGTACGGGTATATTAGGATCTTTTATAATTTACAGTTCATATAAGGACCTTAAACAATTTTAAATAAGCAATCCTATTAGCTGTTCCTGTTTAACCTGGGAATATCTGAATGCATGAACATACAAGTGTAGCGGCTGTGTGCCATTTCTGTTGAATGACTGTTTTGATATTTCAGAATTCTTGAACTGGGTTCGTGGGATTGTCTTTGAAGTTCTGAGTAGTTGTTGAGAAAATTCGATTAAAGTCAGAGTTTTAGTTAAGAATCTTGACTATGCTCATTCAATGATTTTATTTCGCATTGCTTGAGTGCATCTTTGTGCCATTTGTGTTTCTCGACTGTTCTGGTTATGTTCGAGCTTTCTGTTGTTGGCTTAATTTTGTACTTCTTGTTTATGTTTCTCAAATTGGGTTTATTGTTTTGCCCTTCAAATAACTACTTCGGACTTTGAGAAACAAAAAGAAGCCAAGAATTTGAAACGTGATTAAAGTAAGGGTAATGCCCCATACAAAACTAAGGATATTGCAATTGGAATCTTGTGTTTGACATTAGCTGTGTGAGCGTGTTTCTTTTCCCCTGCTCATTCAATGTTGCTTTTTTTTTTTTTGGGGGGGGGGGTGGTGTTGGCGTTGGTCATGTTCGATTTGAGAAACACAGATATAGTATTAGTTATGAGTGTCTTATAAAAGATAATGTCATGGATAGAAATTAACGGTGAGTTAGAATTCACATTGGCGACCTCACATAGTGGGATAAAGGCTTAGAATGTTGTTATGTCATGTAACTTGTGTTTGATTTCTTTGGGGGAACTTTGCATCTTTCTTCTATCAGATGATAAATAAGGTGTGAGATTACTGTAATATGTTTAACAATAGGCAGAAGCAATTAGTGCTATGGATGTGCTTTTCTCAGTTTCTAGTTACAGTTTGAGAATAATATCAAGATCCAAGAAAATGATGGGGATATTGTTAAGTGGGGTCCAGTCCATTGGGGCCCACTTGAATTAAAATATATATATATATATATATATTAATATAAAGGTGCTGTGTGTGTGTTAGGGTAATTAGAAAAAGAAGAAGCGAATTGAGATTGAGGCCAAAAGAGTGGGACAGCACGGAGAAAGAGAAGCAAAAAGGGTTTTGATTTTGCAAACTTTTGGCCAAAATCAAGTGGTGATTTCAGCTCTGATCTTGATAAAATTTTAGCATGTTGTTGTGATGAAATTTTAGTATGTTGTTGGGTGTTTTTCATATATCTTGTTTCGGTTAGATTTCTCAGTTTTTCTTCTATCTGGATGCCTAAAATTTGATTCTTGAGATTTAATTGTCGAGATAGGCCTCTAGTTAAGCTAAGGAAGAACTTTTATATGTTGCCTATTATTTTGATAGTGAAAGATTGATTGGCTTGTGCCCGTGGTTTTTACTCCCCAAAACAGGATGGTTTTCCACATAAAAATATCTGGTGTTGATTATGTGTTTGTTGTGATTCTTGGTTTATTGCTTTGTGTGTGTTTCTCTCAACAGAGATATCATCAAGAAGAATGGTTGCATCACAAGTTCTAGTAATGAAAATGGCCACGAGGAAATTTCCTATTGGTTGTATCAGCTTGAGGACATCAGAATAAAATAAAAAAAGAACAGCAAAGAAGCAAAATATACATATTTGCAGATTTCATTATGAAACAAGGGGTATACTTATTGGTCAGTGCGAAGGGACCGGCAGGTTTCTGTAGTTCCATTCTTGGCTGCTCTATTTTCTAATTATTTTGTAATATACATGTTTCATAAGTATGTTCGCTTGTAATATATATGTTCCATAAATATGTTCGCTCTGGTCTATTTTCAGTATGGAAGAGGCAAAGAAGAACATGTATGCTTTTAGTACCACCACTTACACTGGATTCCAGTGCACTGTATCTGAAGAAACATCCGAGAAATTCAAAGGTAATTGAACGTATTTGGCATTTGGTTTAATCATGTCGGAGAATACAATTATTCTTTTGCCCAAAATATGATTGCTGCTTCATCATTTGTAGGATTGCCTGGAGTTCTATGGGTACTGCCAGACTCATATATTGATGTTAAAAACAAGGACTATGGAGGTGACTATTTATGAAGAATTCTTTCGATATGATAAACTGTCAGCATTGCTATGGTGAACTGGTTTTTTATTATTTTGACTTTTACTTGTTTTAGGAGATAAGTATATCAATGGGGAGATAATTCCTTGCAAGTACCCTACTTATCAACCTAAGCAATCCAACCGATCGAAATATGAGAGTAAAAGGTATGTGAGACAGAGGGATGGTCCTCCATCAGAACGAAGGCGGCCACGACAAGAACCAACTCCTTCATAATCTACCGCTTACCTGAATGTAAGCGTCAAAAGTTTCTCCTTTGTTAACTTGCTTATGAAAATTCTTTGTTTCTGGTTATCTTTATTGTGTATTATTTTGGAAGTATAATTCTAACTACGTTGAGAATCAATAATGTATTTGCAGGCATACATTTTTCTTCTGTGTATGATGCTTAGATTGTTCTTTATCTTCTCTAAGTACTGAATTTGCTAATTCTGTTTCCATTATTTCTCTATTCCCTTTTTCATTTTGTAAGCACTACACATGTCCACACCCATATTCCGAGAGAGAATGATGTATTAATCTCTCTCGACTCTTCTCTGTCATAAAATAATTCCATTGTTCTATTTCAATGTTTTCATGTGTTCTTCTCTTTCGCAGGGTGACAATATTTTGGTAACAGAGAAGCCATTCGGAAAATGCTGATAGTTCCTTGTTAGCCATTTATTGTCATATGTAGCGATGCCTAGATAGCTTGGGGTTACAAAAACCTTGCTTCTAGTACTGTTCAATCTGGTGGAGTGCTAGCTGTGTATGCTATATCTCAGACCAATTAATGGTGAGTTCCATCCTGATTCCTGAGTGGTATGCAATGTTAATGTATGAGCATGCAGCAATATTGAACAAGAAGTTTTGACTTTAAATGATTTATATGTATCTGAACTTGTACATCTATTAATTACTATTTTTCGCACATATCTATCTTTAATAGCCTCCTGTTGAATTCCTGTCACTCCTTGTGATTTCATTCCTGCCATGTGCTGCCGTGGCTTGGCGATCATTTCCTGCTGCTGCAGCTGCTGTTCTTGAGCTCGTTAGAGATAAATATATGACTACTAAAATAAATAACTGTAAAATTACTGAATGGCCACGTGAGTGTAACCTAGTCCTTGGATTCAGCAAGGCTGAGCCTTCTAGACTGAATCTACTTAAAGCTTATAGATAGTTTAACAGCTTAGTTCCATATGTGTGGATTGGGAAAGCAAGCAACATAATACCCTGTTTTTGAGCAATTGCTTATACAAAAACAGTTTTATTAGTTATCAAAGTTTTATTAATCTTATTATTATTTAAATTATTTGGAAAAGTTATAATTAAAATAAAATAAAATTAATTAATTTAATTTTAACAGATCAAAGAGTAATAAAAAAATTAATATTAATTTATCACTGAAATATTTAGAATTTACTTAAATTAATCATATTTAATGGGTAAATCAAACCAAAACTTGCCCATTTTTCTTTTAAAACGAAACAATGGCCATATGCTTCTTGGGTTAACCTTCTGTAAAAACCCTTTCTTTTATTGCGATTGCCAAACACCGATCTGAAATAGCGGAACGGCCATGTCTTCTACAATATGCAGCCGGCTTCACGGTCTCTTTACCGCCCGGAAAACCACCGCCACTCTATCCAAATCTCCCAAACCCGCCACTGCCACCGTCGCCGCAGCAGCAGCTACCGCTCCCAGCCCACCGCCGTCCGATTCGTCGGAATCACCATCCGAGTACCGAAAACTCAGAGCCCTCGTCAAAAAATTCAAGAAAGACTGCGACTCCAGCCGCTTTCGCCGTCTTTCCGGCTACGGAGCCTATGAAATCATTGTTAGGCGCCTCTCTGCCGCCCAGAAATTCTCGTACATTGAGGATATCCTGGAGCACCAAAAGCAGTACAAAGACATCACCAATGAAGGCTTCGCCATTCGTCTCATTTCTTTGTATGGGAAGGCTGGAATGTTCGATCATGCCCGCAGGTTGTTTGACGAAATGCCCCAACTGAACTGTGAGCGCACGGTCAGATCATTCAATGCCCTCCTCTCTGCTTGCGTGAAAGCGAAGAAATTTGACAAAGTTCGGGAGCTTTTGAGCGAGTTACCAGAGAAACTGTCTATTCAGCTCGACAGGGTCTCGTACAATACGGTTATTAAATCGTTTTGTGAAATGGGTGCTTTTGATTCTGCTTTATCAGTGATCGATGAGATGGAAAAGAACGGGTTGGAGCCTGATGTAATAACCTTCAATATCCTTTTAGGTGCTTTTCATCGGAATAACAAGTTTGCTGACGCAGATAAGCTGTGGACATTGATGGAAGACAAGAAAATTGTTCCTAATGTGAGAACTTACAATCCAAAGCTGCGAGCACTGGTTGCTGTTAATCGAATTTCAGAAGCAGTTGAGCTGATGGAAGAAATGAGGAGTAAGGGATCCAATCCTGATGTGTTTTCCTACAATGCAGTGATCAAAGGATTTGTTGATAGTCAGAATTTGGAGGAAGCCAAGAGGTGGTACAAGGAAATGGCGAAAGATGGTTGTGAACTAGATATTGCAACAGTTTCTATGCTTGGTTATTTTGTTAGTAAAATGGGTGACTTTGATTTTGCTCTCGAGTTGTGCAAAGAGGCTATCAGTGGAGGCTGTATTCCTTACAAGACAATGATGCAACTTGTTGTGGATGGATTGATTAAAGAGTCCAAGAGAGAAGACGTAAAGGAGCTTGTGGAGCTTGGCAAGCTTCAAATACCCATGGAGAAGTAGTCTAGTCATTTTTCTTGTGCCTTAACCATGGAAGTTATGTTTTTGGTCTACCAATGGAAAAGTAGTCTATGCATTTTTCTTGTGCCTTAACTATAGAAGTGTATGTTTTTGGGCGATTATATTTGAGCAGTCGACCCACTTTCTCCATTAAGATTTACATTTCGCACTTACTCGTATGAATCGATTTTCACCTAGAGCATCAATATAATTACTGTCAATGAAGTGGGAAGTGAGCATATTTACTCTGCAATCTAACAAAGTTGCTCTTCATTGCTTCTTTTCATTATATAACATTGCTCGCCATGCTGCTGCTACACTCTAAAGGGAAAAAGGTTGCAAGTTGTAATTAGTAATTAATGTAGGCTCGTATTTTTCCTGGATCCTTGGAAGGAAACACTGCTAGAGAGTATCGACTTCATGTGATCTTCAAGGATTGGAAGCCTTTGATTGTCATCGTAGCTGTACATCAAAGAAACCATCCGTGCCATGTTAAGACAACCCTTTGTGAAAGTTGCTGAATATGGATTTGGACGCAGGCATTCCCTGTTGAGTCTTTTCCATGAATCTGAAATCATTTGCATGACTTGCTTTCTTGCACTTTCAACCGAGGTGCCTCTGTGGTCCTTCATGTAGCACGCTACATATGATCCGTCACGGCCGTCTTGATGCTTATCCTGAAAATTCAAGCCCAAAGCTTGTTTTAAAGCTGAAATCACAATAAGCTGTCATGCTGCATGCGGAGGAGAAAAGAAAATCTCTGCTAATCAAATGGTACATGTCTTAATTATTTGCTGCTTTATCAAAAGCTGGATATAAACTATGGTACACAAGAACTGATCGAGCGAAAAATGGAGTAGGGATTATTATGGATAAAAGCTTAATAGATGAGGTAGTGGATGTAAAGAGAATAGGGGATAGGATTATTATGGTGAAGATTAGTCTAGGAAGAATAATTATGAATATCTTTAGTACATATGCACCACAAGCGGGGTTAGGTGATGAGATAAAAGCAAAATTCTAGGAGGACCTAGAGGGACTTATACAAATGATACCAAGAGGAGAGAAAGTGATTATAGGAGGTGACTTAAATGGGCACGTGGGTAGAGACGGAAACGGATATAGAGAGGTACATGGAGGGTATGGATTCGGGGAAATTAATAATGAGGGTAAATCTATCCTAGATTTTGCTATGGCATATGGGCTCATTATAACCAATACGAGGTTCAAAAAACGGGACGAACACTTAATTACATATAAAAATTTCAGCTCAAGCACCCAAATAGATTACTTCCTCATGAGACAAGAGGATCGGTTATGTTGTAGGGATTGTAAGGTAATACCGGGAGAGTGTTTGACTACTCAACATAGACTTCTAGTACTTGACGTCCAAATAAGAAATTGGAAGAGAAAAAACCATATAAAACAAAATCCAAGAATCAGGTGGTGGAATTTAAAAGGGGAGAAACAACTAATCTTCAAAGAAAAATTAAGGGGTAGAAGGGAATGGAATGGAGAAAGACAAACAAACCAAATGTGGAAAGAAATGGCTAATGCTCTGAGAAGCACGGCAAAGGTAGTCCTTGGAGAGACAAATGGTAGAGCCCCTAACCTTAAGGAGTCTTGGTGGTGGAATGAAGATGTACAATTGAAAATTAAAAATAAGAAAACTTGCTATAAAGCGGTATATCAATGCAATAATGAAGAAAATCAAAAAAATTATAAAGAAGCAAAAAAGGCAGCAAAAAGAGCTGTTAGTGAAGCAAGGTCAAAAGCATATGAGAATCTATATAAACGACTTGATACAAAAGATGGAGAAAGGGATATATATAAATTAGCTAAAGCAAGAGAAAGAAAAACACGGGATTTAAATCAAGTGAAATGCATAAAAGATGACAATCAAAATGTTTTAGTAAATGAGGGAGCGATTAAGGAGAGATGGAAGGAGTATTTCACAAAATTATTTAATGATGGTGGTGACACAAGAGTTAGGTTGGGACATCTTAGTAACTCCGAAGGGAATGTGAGCTACGCATTCTATCGACGCATAAGTTCAAATGAAATAAGGCAAGCTTTAAAAAAGATGAAAAATCATAAGGCAGTGGGACCAGATAATATATCAATAGAAGCATGGAAATGCATGGGAGAAGAGGGCATCTCCTGGCTAACGCAACTATTTAACGCGATCCTTAAATCAAAAAAGATGCCAAATGAGTGGAGGAAAAGTACTTTGGTTCCTATATACAAGAACAAAGGAGATGTTCAAAACTGTGAAAATTATAGAGGAATTAAGTTAATGAGTCATACCATGAAACTCTGGGAGAGAGTAATAGAGCAGAGACTTAGAAAATAAACAAATGTGTCAGAAAATCAGTTTGGTTTCATGCCTGGTAGGTCAACAATGGAAGCTATATATTTACTGAGACGCCTAATGGAAAGGTATCGGGATCATCAGAAGGACCTACATATGGTGTTTATAGATCTAGAAAATGCCTATGATAGGGTCCCTAGAGAAGTATTATGGAGGGTTTTGGAGAAGAAATGAGTCAAAATAGCCTATATACAAGCCCTTAAGGACATGTATCATGGTGTAGAGACAAGGGTCAGAACATACGGAGGGGATACTGAACCATTTACAACTACAATAGGACTGCATCAAGGTTCTGCACTAAGTCCATACTTATTTGCCTTAGTAATGGATGAACTCACTAAAGATATTCAGACAGATGTGCCATGGTGTATGCTATTTGCAGACGACATAGTGTTGGTGGATGAAACAAAAGAAGGAGTGAACACTAAGCTTGAGTTGTGGAGAAACAATTTAGAATCTAAGGGATTTAAATTAAGTAGAAAGAAAACAGAATATATGGAATGCAAATTTAGTAAAAATGCAAGAGTGGATGATGTTATAATAAAATTAGAAGACCAAATCTTACAAAGAAAAGACCATTTTCGATATTTGAGATCAGTGATTCAAAAAGATGGAGAAATTCACGAGGATGTCGCACATAGAATTAAGGCAGGTTGGCTAAAATGGAGAAATGCATCGGGAGTGTTATGTGATGGTAAAATTCCATTAAAATTGAAAGAAAAATTTTATAGGAGAGCTATAAGACCAGTTTTGCTGTATGGCTCAGAATGTTGGGCAGTCAAATACCAGCATGAGCAAAAGACGAGTGTAGCGGAGATGAGAATGTTAAGATGGATGTGCGGACATACAAGAAAGGATAAAATTAGAAATGAAGTTATTCGTAATAAGGTAGGAGTAGTGCCAATCGAGGAGAAGATGAGAGAGACTAGACTAAGATGGTTTGGTCATGTGAGAAGGAGACTAAGAGACGCTCCTGTGAGGAGAGTTGATGAAATGAAACAATTAGTCACAAAAAGAGGTAGAGGTAGACCCAAGAAGACTTTGAGAGAGACATTAAAGTTCGATATGAAGTATATGGATCTAAATGAAGATATGACAAACGATAGAAATACATGGAAGTCTAGAATTCATGTAGCCGATCCCACATAGTGGGATAAAGGCTGGATATGTTGTTGTTGTTGTAGTATTTTTGTGGGGCATTTAGGGCAGTATAAAGATCATGTGGAAGGCTGTTTAGTAAACTATTCTTCCCGCTTGGCTAATATTGTGGCCCAGCGAGCAAATGGACATAAATTCTGTAGGGTCGGCCGTCGTTTCCTTCTCATTTGTGGTTATCATCGTTGTACTTGTCATGGGGTCTACACTGTTGCCAATCGTTTCTGTTGTATAAGGAACAGCGGGGACCATGATTATCAGTCATTAGGGAGGGGCCCGGTTTTCTACCAATTTTCAAATATCACACTCTTAACACCCGCGACAATAATGCTTTTTAAGTTAACTCTTCACTTTTCATCTCTTTTATCTATGAGTTCATAGATTTCTAAAACTAAAATCCTCGTTTCATAATGATAAAACGATGAAGTTATATATATGTGGGTTACCTTGGCGCTTCCCAAATCATCCCAAAGGCGAAGAATCGCGGCTGTAGAAGTCATAATCCCTGGATTATCATCGACAAGATTGACGCTATGCTTGTTGATGTCATGCCCCAACAGAAAGAACATGTGAACCAAAGCCACATGCTTGCCCGAACTGATAATCCCATTCTTCAAATACTCTTCCGCCTTGGACAGCTGCCCCGACGCAAACCATTTTGCTTCCACTAAGAACGCATTGCACAGCCTCGCCCGCTGCAACAATAGCAATCATATACGAATCGCTCATCCCAAGTTGACATGCTTTTGAGTTCATATAGTTCTCAACAGTAATATCAATGGTCCGTCATACAAATATATAGATACTGTTTTTCGGAGTGAATCTATGGGGTTCCATCCGTGTTTTCGGTAGACTTTATAGGAAATTCCGTTTGTGACCTCGTCAAGGGCCTTAAAACAGATCTTTATGTAGTGAGGTAGTTTCTCTGCAGCGGCAAGATCCCACCTGCTTGCAGTGATTTCTAGTTAAATATTATCGGTGGCGATAATTGTTGCGAGTAAGCAAGAAGAAGAAGAAGAAGAAGATGATCAAAGCCATGAGGCAATACCTATTCACAGCTTCTGTGAAGAGAGTAAGTTCGTCTAATGTGTCGTAAACATCAAATATGTCATCTATCAGGTAGATAAAGGAGATGGTGTTGGTTTTGACGTAGAGAAAAAACAGAATACAATAGCTGGAAGAGCTGATTTCTTTTGATTCAAAACCATACTTATTGAGATTACAGCCAAGACTTTCAAATACATTACCAACTCTACCAACTCCTATCTGCAGACATGCAGTTTAAATTAAGTTCATTTACTCCTTTTACAAAAAAAAATAAGCTTAAATCAAGCTTCACAACTTGTCAAAAATATCTAGATACATCTAGTTTAATCAAAAAGATTTTTCCTACAGTGACAACAAGCTTGTCACAACACCATCACTCATCCTTGGCAAGTTTGCTGCTAACTCCAAGCATCAATCTTAGCTGTTCAAATCTAGTCCTTGGTAGTGCCTTGGTCAGTATATCAACCATTTGAACTTCAGAACTGCAATGCATCAGATCAACTTCTTTCTCCTTCTCTGCTTCTCTTATGAAATGATACTTGATTTTTATATGCTTGGTTTTTCCATGAAAGACTGGATTCTTAGCAATTGCAACTGCTAACTTGTTATCACAATAAATCTCAGTAGAGTTCTTCTGTTCTTGCTTCAAATCAACCAATAACTTTCTTAACCAAATAGCTTGATTTACTGCTGCTGCAACTGCAATATACTCAGCTTCGGCTGTGGATTGCGCCATAGTATCTTGCTTCCTCGAGCTCCAACTGAACACACCCGAACCAATTAGGAATACGAAACCAGATGTGCTCTTCATATCTTCATTTGAGCCCGCCCAGTCACTATCAGTGTAGCCAACCAGTTTTAATTCTGAAGCTTTTCTGAACCAAACTCCATGATCTTCAATTGCTTTCACATACCTCAACAGTCTTTTTGCAGCTCTTAAATGCACCTCACTTGGTGTCGACATGAATCTGGATAATAAGCTTGCTGCAAACATAATATCTGGCCTTGTTGCCGTTAAATACAACAAACAACCTATCATACTCCTATAGATTCCCTCATCAACTTTTTCAGCTCCATCTTCTTTAAGTAATTTTTCATTTATTGCCAAATGAGTGCTAATAGGTTTACAATTCAACATTCCAAACTTCTTAAGAACTTCTCTAGCATATTTCCTTTGGCAAATGAAAATTCCTTGTTGGCTTTGATGAATTTCCATGCCAAGGAAATAAGTCATAACTCCTAAGTCAGTCATCTCAAACATCTCACACATTTGCTTCTTGAATTTTTGTACTAAAGGGATGCAACTCCCTGTCACCAAGAGATCATCAACATATAAGGAAACTATCAAAGTTTCTTTATCTTCCTGTTTCACATACAAAGTTGCTTCACTATTGCTCTTGTTGAACCCCAACTTCAAGAGGTAATCATTGATTCTGCTATACCAAGCCCTTGGGGCCTGCTTTAAGCTATATAAAGCTTTCTTGAGTAGATATACTTTATCTTCTTGCCTTTTAACAACAAATCCTTGAGGTTGTTCAACAAAGATCTCTTCCTCCAAATAACCATTTAGAAAAGAAGATTTTACATCTAATTGGAATATTTTCCAGTTTCTTTGAGTAGCTAGAGCAAGCAAAAGTCTAATAGTATCATGCCTTGCCACTGGTGCAAAAGTATTTGAGAAATCCACTCCAAATTGTTGAGAATAGCCCTTCACCACCAATCTAACTTTGAGCTTGTTAATAGAGCCATCTGAATTCAGTTTGGTTCTATACACCCATTTAACTCCAATAACTTTCTTGTGTTTTGGCCTCTCCACCAACTGCCATGTTTGATTTTTCTCAATCATCTTCAGTTCTTCTTTCATGGTCTTCTTCCATTCACTTGAATTAATTGCTTCACGAAAGCTATTGGGTTCAATTTCTGCAACATTGCATCTCACATAAATGTCAGCAAGTGATCTGTCTCCTCTCACTGAAAACTCTTCATCAGAACTTAATTCCTCTTGAATTATAGTTGCATCTTGTTCATTGGGAGAACTCCCTTAAAAAAAAATCTGCTGTGAAGTTTCAGCAACATTTTTGTCCCAATTCCAGGCTCCAAACTCATCGAATTTCACATTTCTGCTGGTGATAACATTCCGTGTCTGGACATCGTAAATTCTATAACCCTTGGCATTGCTGCTATATCCCAAGAAGACACTAGGAATTGCCTTTTGATCTAACTTGTCCCTCTTTACCTCTGAAACAAAAGAATAACATAGACAACCAAAAATTCTGAGATGCTCCACATTTGGTTTAACTCCATTCCAGACTTCAAATGGAGTTTTTCCTTTAAGTGCCTTAGTTGGAAGCTTGTTCAAGAGGTACACAGAGGTGTTGACTGCCTCTGCCCAAAACTCCTTGGGAAGTGTTTTTTCAAACAACAAGCATCTTGCCATCTCCATAATAGTTTTGTTCTTTCTCTCACTCACACCATTTTGTTGAGGAGAGTAGCTAACTGTAAGTTGATGATGAATACCAGCTTCCTCGCAAAATTGATTGAATTTGTTGGAGGTGTATTCAGTCCCATTATTCGATCTCAACACTTTAATCTTGCTGCCACTTTGATTCTCCACTGATGCTTTGAATTTCACAAACACAGCAGCAACTTCTGACTTTTCCTTTAGAAAGAAAACCCAGCACATCCTTGAAAAGTCATCTATGAAAAGAATGAAGTACCTGTTGCCACTCAAAGAAGGTGTCCTCATAAGACCACAAACATCAGTATGAATCAATTGCAATTTTTCAGTTGCTCTCCAGGCTTTACCAATTGAAAAGGGCAGCTTGCTTTGCTTGCCTAACTGACACACCTCACACACACCAACACATTCATGAATTGTAGGCATATTTATAGCTAAACCTTCTTGATGCATGTGTTTAAGTGAAGCATAATTGAAATGACCAAATCTTTTATGCCATAGGACAGATTCATCAACAACACCAGTGAACGCATGCATCTTTGTTGTTTTCCAATCTAATGGAAAACTTTTATCTTTCATTTTTACTATGATAAGTTCACAGCCAACAGGATCAATGATAGTGCATGATTTATCTTTGAGCAACAAAGTATAATTTTTTTCCAACAGTTGACCCATACTAAGCAAACTCTAATATATTTTGGGTACAAAAAGAACATCAGGAATGAATTTAGTACCTGATTTTGTCTCCATTGCTACTGTTCCTTTGCCTTTAACATCCACCAACTCACCATTGCCAATTTTAACAGAGGACACATAAGACCTATCCAACTCCTTGAATGTTGCTGAATTTGAACTCATATGATGCGTGCATCCACTGTCTACCAACCAAACATTTGTATTAAATTTGTTGTTATAACAGGCAACAAAAAGTTGCTCTTGTTGTTGTTGTTAGCTTTCAGCTACTTGAGCTTGTTGGCTCTGTTGTTGCTGCTGCTGAGTTTTGTTCTTACAAACTTTTTCCATGTGACCAAATTGTTTGCAAGATTTACACTGAATTCCTGGTCTGTACCAGCAATATCTCTCAGCATGATTAGTTTCCTTGCAATGTGAGCATGGAGGATATTTTCTTCTTCTTTTTCCTTTGCTTCCTTCTGATTCTTTCTTCTTTTTCTCTTTTCTATCATTAGCTTGCTTCCATCCCCCTTTATTGGATTGCATTCCTTTTTTATGGGCAGCCTTAAATGCACCTTCAGAAGCCTCTTATTGCCTTAGAGCTCTTCTTTGTTCAACTCCTTGAAGAGCATTAGCTAACTCTAAGAGAGTTAGTTTTGAAAGGTCTTTGGAATCCTCCAATGAAGAGATTTTTGATTCAAATCTCTTAGGAAGAGTAACAAGAACCTTCTCCACTATCCTTGTTTCAGGAAACTCATTTTCAAGCAGCCTAATCTGATTCACTACCTTCACTACTCTATTCATGTATTCCTTTATAGATTCAGAATCCTTCATTTTGAGAGTTTCGAACTCTCTTCTCAAGTTTAGTAGCTGCATCTACTTATTCTTGTCAGTTCCTTGGAACTCCTCTTTCAATCTGTCCCAAGCTTCTTTAGCTGTTTCACAAGCCATAATTCTTGTGAAAATGCTCTCTGAGACTGCTTGATGAATGCATGACAGAGCCTTAAATTTCTTAGCCACTTGCTCACTATGATGCTTCACTTGAGCTATGGTTGGATTGTTTGGCAATGGTGGTGGATCCCTACCTGTCTCGACCACTTCCCACAAGTCATATGCCTTTAAATAGGCTGCCATTTTAACACTCCAGATTTGGTAGTTCTCTCCTGCAAATTGTGGTGGTAGTGAAATGGAAAGACTGTTGGCTACCATGGTTTCACTTCTGGAATTTTTTGCAAAGAGGTTGTGTGTTTCGGTTTTTTGAAGGGGGGAGGACCTTACTAGTTTTCTCTCTTTCTCTTACAGCTCTTCTAAGATCAGAGGGCACTGATACCAAATGTTGGTTTTGACGTAGAGAAAAAACAGAATACAATAGCTGGAAGAGCTGATTTATTTTGATTCAAAACCATACTTATAGAGATTACAGCCAAGACTTTCAAATACATTACCAACTCTACCAACTCCTATCTGTAGACATGCAGCTTAAATTAAGCTCATTCACTCATTTTACAAAAAAAAATAAGCTTAAATCAAGCTTTACAATTTGTCAAAAGTATCTAGATACATCTAGTTTAATCAAAAAGATTTTTCCTACAGTGACAGCAAGCTTGTCACAGTACCATCAGATGGGTTTTGTAAGCTCGACTCTTTCCTCCGAGTTGCTCAGATTTGTGAATGCAGCCATCGACCACATATGCCATTTCAGTGGCTGGTTTCTGGCGTGTCTCAACTCCTTCGCCAAGCCTGTGTCTTTCCACCATCTGAGCGTACAAAAAGCATACATTTAGAGAGCAATAATCTCAACCTCAGGTACTACAAAATTAAGCATATTGTTGCAACTTTTGATATTACTTAGAAACTCGAAGTATCTCATTCTGATACGTGCTCTAAGTCATATTGAAGTCCAATTTCGCTAGCTCGTGCAGCACATTTGCCCATCCATTTGCCCCCTTGAAGTCACCGAGGAAGCTTCGGACCATGAATCGGCTGGCGCTCTTGTGATGTGGATACTGCAACGTCCAACGTACAACTCTGGCTTGATAATGATCAAGATTTCTTATCCCCCCATTAAGGAGTTCGCTACTAAAGTCTGCAGCTTGAACAAGAATGTCTTCTCCTTCTGTGCTTAGCTGTGAAGCTTCGTATAAACCCATCAACCCTCTGATATCTGCTCCTAGTTCTGATCTGAACCTTCCCTCCTTATCCTCGAAGTTGTTAAACACTTCTGTGAGAATTAACCAGTCAAATTTTCATCAACTTTTTAATTGCATAATTACAAAGATTATAATGTGCGTAGCTTAAATTTGAATATGCCTACCGGTGGGTACGTAGTAACCTTCTTGCCTCAATAGCCGAAAGAGTGTTGAAACGTCATAAAGATTATCCCCAGGATTCATGTATTGGCTCTGCAAAACAGCTTCAATTTCGTTCTGGAAGTGATAGTCGATGCCTAGGCGTTGGAGGGTATCGATCATCCCCAGACCTTCTGACGTGTCATGGCCGATCTTTTCCAACACTTGCCTGGCTTCCTTCAACTTCCGCTCATGCTTTACTGAGAGCTCCTCCTGCAAAGCATGTTTAATTCTGTCAGTATATATTGGCATACGAACAGAATTTTTATGTAAGAATTTCGTTTTGTTAATGATAATTAAAGAAGAAGAAACGAGAGAATACTTAACGGTGATGCTGCTGTCTTTTCCGGTGAGAAAGTTATCCCCGGAGAGGTCCCATTTGGCCGGCATGGAAATGGATGAAGCAACTGCGAAGTGTGCAATGCGGCGCTGTAGTACAGAAGATTGATAGAGCGAAAGATGAAGCGAGTAAATTGACAAGGGTGAGTATTTATAGAGGTTGGTGTTGGAAATGAGGTTCACAACTCTAATTTTACCACTCAAGAAGAAGAAGTTTATAAAAAATTAATAGTCAATAGTAAATATTTCTGATGCACAACTATACATCATTAAATTATTACTACCTTTTATATAATAAAAGGTATATAAAAGGTAATAACATTTTCTAGAACACTTCTAACTTTCATTTAAAACTCTTTACTAATAACTATTCTTGTGCTACTATTGCTGCTACTCTGTATTCTGTCTCCGTGTTTGATAAGAACATTATTGGTCGTCTTTTGTTGTACCAAGAAATTGCTCTTCATCCAAGAGTAAACATATACTTAGTAATTGATTGGCGAGTGTCTTGATGTCTTAAATTCTCTAGTTGGTCAATTCATGCTATATGGAATTCAGATATCATTAAATTCCACAAAGGGTTGGAGCCCTTTGTGGAATGTTTTAAACGTTTCAATTATATGGAATTCAGATTTTGGGTGGCCGGAAGGCTGTATATGTTTATTAGTTAATTAGATGTTCTAATTTGGTCTTTTATTGTAATACTTATTAATATCGGCAAGGTGGCAATGTATAAGGAGGGATTTCACACTCCTATAAAAATAAGTACAGGGTATATAGTCAATTTTAAGTTCGAATAAAAAGATGAAAATTAAAAATTACTTTAGATAGGTAATTCTGTCTAAAACTTGTCGGATTAAATAACATAAAATTTAAATCAATAAAGGAAATGACATGTTAAATTTTATATAATCAATTTTATATAATAAAATACAAATTTAACATATAATTGTTTTATGGAAAATCATGTTTGAATTTTCATTTTTAGATTATGATTATTTCATGCCAAATTATATACATGCTTGACTAGAGAATACCAAAACAATAAAATTATTAAGGGTCAGTTCTCTTTATTGTTTTCAGACTATTTTTAATTTTTAATTTTTTAAAATATTAAAAAACTCTTTTTTAAAAATAAGAAAAAAATTTATAAAAAAAATTCAAAACAACAAAAAGTTATTTTGACTGTTTTTAGCCAAAATAACCAAAACAAGGAAAAGATGGGGCAATTTATTTATTTATTCGTATTTTATTCTTGTAATATAAAAAAATGTTGCAAGATTCACTAACTTTAAAATGTTTATATTTTTTAATAATATATTAGCATTAAATAGTTCTAATTTACTGAATAATCAAATTTATTGAATAAAATAACATTAAAAATTTATTCTCAAAATTTTAAACAGAACACGTTTTCTAATTTTTTGTTTTAAGAAACAGTTTTTCAAAATGACAAACAGAACGCGTTTTCAGTTTTTTGAGAATAAATTACTAAAATAAAAAATTAATAATAAATGCAAAACTCAAAACTAAAAATTAAAACTCAAAGAGAATTCAACCTAAATTATTCTTAAAAGTAACAAATCTCCTATCATCGGATGATATTATTAATAAATAATAAAAAATAACACATATCTCTGCATCTTACCTAAATTTAAGAGAAAAAGTAGAATTTAACTCTTGAGCATCATTCGTGAATTATCTATGATAGATTTGTCATTATCCAAATCTGGTCCCACAAATCCTTCATTAGCCAGTAATTGTTGAGTCTAGAAATTTCAAAAATAACACTAAATATTTCTTTTAGCCAATTCTATATAAAGGGCAAAGGACCCTCAGATGTATATTTACAATTATATCCGCTCATAAAACCCAAAGATTAATTAATGATAAATGGTAATGGTTGGCTTGCTAATTAATTTGTCTCTGGTCACTTGAAACTTGTTTTTTAATTCCCAAACATTAGTACCGATTAAATTACAAGAAATCACCTTTAGAAATTTGACAAATTTGTAAGAATTATCTTTATGTTGCCAAATCTATAATTTTTTTTTAGAAAAATGCTATTGGTACATCAGTGTGTTCATTGCGTATACCTTGGGCTGCACAATGATGTACCAATATCTAAAATGTTCTCACCCAAAGTGGTAAGACGCAATGAGGCGAGGGGTATTTATGTCATTTACATGTCTTGTGTAACTCAAGGTGTACATAAATGATGTACAAATAGCATGATCATTTTTTTTATTATGATCATTTGAATTTTTCGTTATTTCAAATAAACTCCAGAATTTATATTTTTAAGTCAATTTAACATTTATACTTTAATTTTTTTTGCGACAACTCGAACTTTTTAGTTTTTCGATTACACATCTATACTTGTATTTTCAATGTTCCCCTCTATTTTGATGTGTAAAAAAATATAAAATGAGATGAGTTAATTTAACTATTTTTTTTAAATGTCAAAATACAGGGGTTAAATTGACTTGAAAATACAGATATAAGGGTATAATTGAAACAACAAAAAGTTTTGATTGTTATATGAAAAAAAGATCAAAATATAAAAGTTAAATTGACTTGAAAATTCAAGTATACAGATGTAATCGAAACAATAAAAAATTTAGGTAGTCATACATAGAAAACATAAAAATATACGAGCAAAAATATGAATTTGACAAAAAAAAGAAGAAGTCATCTCTACTAATAAATTAAAAGATCAAACAATCATTTTACCTTTCTTTCATTCTCTTCTTTCTTCTCTTTTCTCACACTTCTCACCTCTGATTTAAAAAAAAAAGAAAAGAAAAAGAACAAACA
The DNA here is from genome assembly GCA_036245055.1 of Diospyros kaki. Taxonomy (NCBI): domain Eukaryota; kingdom Viridiplantae; phylum Streptophyta; class Magnoliopsida; order Ericales; family Ebenaceae; genus Diospyros; species Diospyros kaki. Next base: position 2,105,975 of record BSEG01000005.1, on the reverse strand, counting down.
AATAGTGATCATTTTCCCCAAGTATTAGGTTATTCAAAAAGAGAAAGAGAACTGAGATGCTTAACTTGGATTTATTACGAATGAATCTAGATTTTTTAGGTTCATCTTTGAGGGGAGAGATAGAGAAAGAAAGAAAACACCATCGTCATTGCCCACAAAGAGAGAAAGAAACTAGAGAGAAAGTCTTTAAATATAAGGCTATTTTAATTATTTTTAAATATTTAATTATGCCTACTATCAACAACGAAAAACTTTACAAAACCCTAAATGAAATTTTCACCTCTTGCGACTCCTTGTTTAACTCCTTCGAAGTCATTTAATTCTTTTTCTTGTTTCAACATGTAACATCTCGAAATTTGAGATAATTGGCAACTTTTAATTTCGGCATTTGAAGTGATTTAATAATTTAAATAAAATAATTAATTTATGGGTTTTAAGGTAATTTATCGAGTTATGTGAGGTTTTATGGAGATTAATATTAATTTTGATATGTTTTGGGGATTAAAAATAATTATTTGAAAATATTATTGAATATGTGAAAATTTTAAAGAAAATAGTTATTTTATGGTGATTTGAAAAAAAAAATAGAAAATTTGGAGCAGCTGCTGGCGTCAGGCCAAGGCGCGCGCGCACCACGCGGGCCGCATGCGCGCACAGACATGCGGGCGGCCGCGCGGCTCAGCGCGCCCATTTGGCTGGACACGCAGCCACGCGGCCAACCATGTGTCTAGCAAAAACATTTTCCAAAAAAAAAAAAAAGGGGGAATTTTTCACCCACGACCTTCCCTTTCCCTTGGCCTATAAATGGAGGATTTTGGGGGGGAAGTTTTGGGGATATATTATGAAAAATTTGGAGAAATAAAGAAAAATTCTGTCCGTATAAGTTTGAGCTGTAGCATAGCAACTCCGGTATACTGCAAGAATTAAAAAGAATATCTAAGGCAAGTTCCCTTCCTAATTTTTGCAAATGCTTCTTCCTCTTTATTTCATTTAAGAGGCAAGATCTCAGTCTTCTTATTAATGTGCAAGTTCAGTTTATCCCTCTTCTCAAGTTTATGTTTTTAATTTGCAAGTTTTTATTCTTATTAAGGCAAGTTCTTCTTCCTCTTTATTCTATTTAAGAGGCAAGATTTCAGTTATCTTATTAATATGCAAGTCTCAAGTTCTTATTCCTATTTTGGCAAGTTCAAGTCCTTCTTATGCAAGTTTCTTGCTTATTTTACAAGTTCAGTTCCTCTTTTCTCAAGATATGTTTTAAATTACAAGTTCTATTTTTCAACTCTTGTCATTACAAGATCCTACCTCTTAATTTTCTAAATTCTATGATATTTTCTTATTATTTCCCCTTTGCCAGTAAATTATTCCATGATTTAGATTTATATTTATTGAATCTCAAATAGAGTTTGTATCACCTTATCTTTCCTTGGAAATAATGCTTTATTGTGGACATGTAAGGATTTGATGTTGTCTTACATGAAAATTGTCTCATTTTGTATTTTGTTTCGTTAATAGCATGTCAATTATATATGAGAAGTTATTATGAATATACATGTAATTTCATGATTTACATTTATACCTATTGAATTTCAAATAGGGTTTGTATCACCCTATCTTTCTTTGGAAATGATACTTTATTGTGGATATGTAAGAGTTTAATGTTGTCTTGCATGAATGTTGCTCATTGTGCATATTGTTTTGTTAATTGCATGCCAATTATATATGAGAAGTTATTACAAATATGCATATTATGAGGATGCATGAAGTATGTGCATGAAAATGATTTTTAAATAAATGTGTAAAGGCCTCATGATGCGCGCAACGAACAAGTTCGCAGGATATATCCACAGAGAAAGTGTTGAGCTCAAAGTTTGACTTCAGTCCCAAGTTTATGTTATAGACTTCGGTCCCAAGGTTTCAGACTTCAATCCCATGTTTATAGTTCTAAAAAGTACTGCATATGAGCATGGATGCATGTATCATCATTTTATCATATGAATGTACTTTAAATGACATTCATGTCTCCTATGCTTCTTGATACCCATGACTTTTATGCTCGTTTTTTTCCAGTTATATTTGTTAGGCCTTGTGGTTCATGTTTGTTTGCATCATTCCAAGTAAGGGTAAGGCTAAAGTAGAGGGCGAGTCAAGTGAATCAGGAGCCATGGGATAACAATGTGTACAGAGCAGTCTCAATCAAAGGTTCTTGAGGAGCGTTTTGTTGTGTGTAACATTAAGTTTTGCTTGTTTATGTTATACCCCTGAGAGGATATGGTGGGTTCATGAACCCTATTATGATGAGTAATAATGGGTTACTCTTATTTATGTAAGCAAGTAGACACTATTGTGTTGTCTATGAGCGTATGAGTATGGCTTCAATTGTTGATATCAAGAAAGATGTATAATATTTTTATATATTTTTTTACAATTATGTCATCTTGTTATGGATCCCTGGTTTGGGACTCCTATACAACAATCTCCTCATTTCTTCCCCTCCAATTACAATATAACATTAAATCTCAAGAACACTAATTATAAATTTTTAAATATAAAAAGTATATCTTACAATTAATCTAAACTTTAAAATTAATGCATTTAAAAGTACAATCATTGATAGCAATTTTCTTGGAATTATAGTGCAAGCACTAATGAAAATCAGAAACGTATTTTCGTCCACAAGAAGTAAGAAAGGGAAATTTTTTTTTTTTGTCTCTAACCAGGTTAATTTGTTTCTAAAATTTGAAATTTATGTTTATTTTTAGATTGAATAATTATTTTTTATAATTTTTTATATTAAAAATCATATTTACAAAAAAACTCCTATATATTTTTTATTTATGCATTTCTCTTGTGTTTTTGTTTCTTATTTTTTAAAAAAATATCATTTTCTTATTTTTGTTTGTATTGTCTTCATTTTTTATTTTTGTTTTTGTGCAATCTAGTATGCAAAAACACACAAATAAAAAAAATTATCAATCAATCATTGGATATTATAAATTGTGACTAATCAGATAAGAAACTCCAGTTACAAATTTATATATATGGTCAATTTTAGATTCGAATAAAAAGATAAAAGTCAAAAGTCATCGGATTAATGAACATAAAAATTAAATCAATAAAGGAAATGACATATTAAATTTTATATAATTGATTTTATATAACGAAATACAAATTTAACATATAATTGTTTTATGGCAAATCATGTTTGAATTTTTTTTTTGTTAGATTACGATTATTTGATGCCAAATTATATACATGCTTGTCTAGAGAATACCAAAATAATAAAAATATTAAATTATTGTTAAAAGTAACAAGTATAATCGGATGATGTTGTTAACAAATAATAAAAAAAATGACACATGTCCTTCCATCTGATTTAAATTTAAGAGAAAAATTAAGATTTAACTCTTGAATATTATTCGTGGAGTATCTCAAATTTTTATTATTTTAATTATACCATTAAATTTATATTTTTAAATTAACTTTATATATATATATATATATATGAAAAGAGTTCTATTAAAATGGTATATTACTTTTGTAATTATAAATCAGTTTAATTAGTGACTATTTCGTTTTTCATGATCCTTTATAACAAAATTCTTCATAAAATTGTTACTTTAATAAACAATTATATATATATATATATAAATAAAAAAGTGAACTTATTTGATCCATGGGAAACACATGGATGGTGGACAACTCTGGCAATGATTTTGGGGCTTGCAATTGATCAAACATCCTCCTCACACAAATCAAGGGCAACTTTCCCCTCTTTGTACTATTTGTCTATGGGTCAAGCTATTTGTACAAAAAAATTTGTACAAAATATTTACAGAAGCAATAAAATATCCATTTTACCCTTGCAATAAATGAGCTAAATGACCCAAATGCCCAACTCTCTCCCCTTCTCTCTCTCTCTCTCTCTCTTTCTCTCACTCTCCCTCTCACACCATCGGCCCTGGCAGCGAGGCAATGGCAAGCGGCGGTTGCCGCGGCAGCGGTGAGGCGAGGCGCAGCGAGGCAAGGCAACAAGGTAGCCGAGGCGCTGCGATGAGGCGGCAGAGGCGACGGGGCGAGGCGGCGGAGCTTGCAGCGGCGAGGCGAGGCGGTGGCGCGGCGAGGCGAGGCGGCGGCAAGGCGAGGCGGAGGCGAAGTTGCAGCGGCAAAGGAAGATGGAGAAGAAGAAGGGGATGAATAAATCAAAATATCACGAAATATCGCGATATTTTGATGTTGATATATCACGATATATCATTTCTGTAAAATTTCTGTAAAAAAATTTCTGTACAAATAGCATTTTCCATTTGTCTACTCAACGTGGAAAACACATGCTTGGCAAATAGCACAAGTCAATAACTGAGTCGTCTTACAATATATGGTGACAAGTCCATGATGGGTTCCTAAATCACTGGCTGAATTATCATTATTTATATGAAGTATGCAGAAAACAAACTAAAATATCTGAAAGAATGAGCAGAGACAGAGAAATCTGAAGAGATGCTGATTTTCAAGGACCTCGTACGTATATCTAATGTGTGGTGGAACTTTGCAGCTTTGCTAAGAATTTGCCAACATAATGTGCAATGATGAAAGCAGAACAGGAGAAAAGAAAAGGACATGTCCAGTCAATATAAAGAAGCACCAATGGTATGGGTAAAAATAGCCACAAATTGTCTCCAGAATAAAGGTCAAATGAAATGGGAAGGGAGCATATTTACTCTGGAATCTAACAAAGTTGCTCTTCATTGCTTCTTTTCATTATATAGCATTGCTCACCATGCTGCTGGAACACTCTAAAGGGAAAAAAGTTGCAGGTTCTAATTAGTAATTAATGTAGGCTCGTATTTGTCCTGGATCCTTAGAAGGAAACACTGCCAGAGAGTATTGACTTCATGTGATCTTCAAGGATTGTAAGCCTTTGATTGTCATCGTAGCTGTACATCAAGGAAACCATCCGGGCCGTGTTAAGACAACCCTTTGTGAAAGTTGCTGAATATGGATTTGGACGCAGGCATTCCCTGTTGAGTCTTTTCCATGAATCTGAAATCATCTGCATGACTTGCTTTCTTGCACTTTCAACCGAGGTGCCTCTGTGGTCCTTCATGTAGCACACTACATATGATCCGTCACGGCCGTCTTGATGCTCATCCTGAAAATTCAAGCCCAAAGCTTGTTTTAGAGCTGAAATCACAATAAGCTGTCATGCTGCATGCGGGACAGAGAAGAAAATCTCTGCTAATCAAATGGTACATGTCTTAATTATTTGCTGCTTTAGTATTTTTGTGCAGCATTTACGGCAGTATAAAGATCGATCATGTGGAAGGCTGTTTAGTAAACTATTCTTGTTGCTTGGGTAATATTGTGGCTGAGCGAGCAAATGGGCATAAATTCTATAGGGTCAGCCGTCGATTCCTTCTCATTTGTGGTGATCATCGTTGTACTTGTCATGGGGTCTAAACTGTTGCCAATCCTTTCTGTTGTATAAGAACAGCTGGGACCATGATCATCAGTCCTTAGGGAGGGGCCTGGTTTTCTACCAATTTTCAAATATCACACTCTTAGACACCCGCGATAATTAATATTGCTTTTTAAGTTAACATGTACATACAAGCTGTATGTTACACCACCCGTCTTCACTTTTCATCTCTTTTATCTATGAGTTCATAGATTTCTAAAACTAAAATCCTCGTTTCATAATGATAAAACGATGAAGTTATATATATGTGGGTTACCTTGGCGCTTCCCAAATCATCCCAAAGGCGAAGAATCGCGGCTGTAGAAGTCATAATCCCCGGATTATCATCGACAAGATTGACGCTATGCTTGTTGATGTCATGCCCCAACAGAAAGAACATGTGAACCAAAGCCACATGCACGCCCGAACTGATAATCCCATTCTTCAAATACTCTTCCGCCTTGGGCAGCTGCCCCGACGCAAACCATTTTGCTTCCACTAAGAACGCATTGCACAGCCTTGCCCACTGCAACAACAGCAATCATATACGAACTTGCTCATCCCAAGTTGACATGCTTTTGAGTTCATATAGTTCTCAACAGTAAAATCAATTGTTCGTCATACAAATATATAGATACCGTTTTTCGGAGTGAATCTACGGGATTCCATCCATGTTTTCGGTAGACTTTATAGGCAATTCCGTTTGTGACCTCGTCAAGAGCCTTGAAACAGATCTTTATGTAGTGAGGTAGTTTCTCTGCAGCGGCAAGATCCCACCTGCTTGCAGTGATTTCTAGTTAAATATTATCGGTGGCGATAATTGTTGCGAGTAAGCAAGAAGAAGAAGAAGATGATCAAAGCCATGAGGCAATACCTATTCACAGCTTCTGTGAAGAGAGTAAGTTCGTCTAATGTGCCGTAAACATCAAATATATCATCTATCAGGTAGATAAAAGAGATGGGTTTCGTAAGCTCGACTCTTTCCTCCGAGTTGCTCAGATTTGTAAGTGCAGCCATCGACCACATATGCCATTTCAGTGGCTGGTCTCTCGCGTGTCTCAACTCCTTCGCCAAACCCATGTCTTTCCACCATCTGAGCCCACAAAAAGCACATATTTAGAGAGCAATATCTCAAAAGTCAAACCTCAGGTAAAAATTAAGCATATTGTTGTAACTTTTAATTTTACTTGGAAACTCGAAGTATCTCATTCTGATACGTGCTCTGAGTCATATTGAAGTCCAGTTTCGCTAGCTCGTGTAGCACATTTGCCCATCCATTTGCCCCCTTGAACTCACCGAGGAAGCTTGGGACCATGAATCGGCTGGCGCTCTTGTGATGAGGATACTGCAACGTCCAACGTACAACTCTGGCTTGATAATGATCAAGATTTCTTATCCCCCCATTAAGGAGTTCGCTACTAAAGTCTGCAGCTTGATCAAGAATGTCTTCTCCTTCTATGCTTAGCTGTGAAGCTTCGTATAAACCCATCAACCCTCTGATATCTGCTCCTAGTTCTGATCTGAACCTTCCCTCCTTATCCTTGAAGTTGTTAAACACATCTGTGAGAATTAACCAGTCAAATTTTCATCAACTTTTTAATTGCATAATTACAAAGATTATAATGTGCGTAGCTTAAATTTGAATGCGCCTACCGGTGGGTACGTAGTAACCTTCTTGCCTCAATAGCCGAAAGCGTGTTGACACGTCATAAAGATTATCCTCAGGATGGCTGAAACTGCCACGATTCATGTATTGGCTCTGCAAAATAGCTTCAATCTCGTTCTGGAAGTGATAGTCGATGCCTAGGCGTTGGAGGGTATCGATCATCGCCAGAGCTTCTGACGTGTCATGGCCGATCTTTTCCAACAGTTGCCTGGCTTCCTTCAACTTCCGCTCATGCCTTACTGAGAGCTCCTCCTGCAAAGCATGTTTAATTCTATCAGTATATATTGCCATACAAACAGAATTTTTATGTAAGAATTTCGTTTTGTTAATGATAATTAAAGAAAGAAGAAACGAGAATACTTAACGGTGATGCTGCTGCCTTTACCGGTACTGAGAAAGTTATCCCCGGAGGGGTGCCATTTGGTCTGCATGGAAATGGATGAAGCAACTGTGAAGTCTGCAATACGGCGCTGTAGTACAGAAGATTGATAGAGCGAAAGATGAAGCGAGTAAATTGACAAGGGTGAACTATTTATAGAGGTTTGGTCCTCTAGTTGGTCAATCCATGCAGGGCTGGAGCCCTTTGTGAAATGTTTTAAACGTTTCAATTATATGGAATTCAGACTTTGGTCGGCTGGAGGGCTATATATGTTTATTAGCTAATTAGATGATCTAATTTGGTCATTTATTGTAAAACTTATTAATATTGGCAAGGTGGCAATGTATATGGAGGGATTGCACATTGCTATCAAAATAAATACAGGATAATAGTAGTCTAGAGTAGTACTGACGTAGATGCGCCACGATAAATTAAAATTTAAACTAATAGATTGTGAGTTCAATTTCTTATTCTATGTAGTGTGATAAAGTCTTTATTTACAATTTTACCTCCACTGTCAAAATCGAAGAAACGAGTGGCCGAAGACCACAAAAGGGCTATTATCCCAAGCTTATTCAACAGTGTGTTCATTATTGCTTAACTGGGAGCCAGAGATTCTAGAGTAAATAACTTAACAGCTTGATTAACTTAGAATGTTTAGCATTAAAAAGGTTAAAGGTATACTAAATTCTTTCTGCATACGCTCCACCTGTACCAAGAATCCAAATCAAGTGTAAATTAGAGTGATTCATGACATTTCTGAATAATATAATACATACTATGATCGACATAAATATTTTGAAGGCATTTTATTTGACATTTCTGAAACATCTCTATTTTTGAAATTACAAAAAAAAAAAATTCTGGATCATTTTGAAAAAATTTAGAACCGTTTCATAATATTGAAAAAAATCAGAAATGCATTTCCATTTATGAAGAGGTTAGAAAAAGAGAAAATTTTGTCTCTAACCAAGTTAATTTGTTTCCCAAATTTGAAATTTATGTTTATTTTTAAATTAAATAACTTTTTTTTATTAAAAATTATATTTACAAAAACCCCTATATATTTTTTATTTACACTTTTTTCCTGCATTTTCATTTCTTACTTTTATGAAAAATATCGTTTCTTTGTTTTTGTTTCATATTTTTTTTAGTATAATTATTTAAATTTTTTATTATTTTAATTAGACTCCAGAACTTACATTTTTAAGTCAATTTAACACATACACTTTAATTTTTTTTGTGGCAATCTGAATTTTTTATTATTTCAATTACTCCCCCTTTATTTTGATGTGTTAAAAAAAGTAAAGTGAAATAAGTGAATTTAACTATTTTTTTTTATAAATCAAAGTATATGAGTTAAATTAACTCGAAAATATAAATACAAGAGTACAATCGATAGAATAAAAATTTTGAGTTGTTACATGAAAAAAAGATCAGAGTATAAGAGTTAAATTGACTCGAAAATATAAATACAAGAGTGTAATCGAAATAACAAAAAGTTCAAATAATTATATAAAAAAATATAAAAATACAAGAGTAAAAATATGAATTTAGTAAAAAAAAAAAAACAAAAAATAGCCATCTCTACTAATAAATTAAAAGATCAAATAATCATTTTACCCCTCATTCACTCTCCCTTTTCTCACACTTCTCACCTTTGATTTAAAGAAAATAAAAATAAAAAAGAACAAGCAACTAATGATCATTTACCCCAACCATTAGGTTATTAAAAAAAGGAGGGAAAGAAAATCAAGATGCCTGACTTAGATTCATCGGGAATGAATCTAGATAAATTTTCTAGATTCATGTTATAGAAGAGAGAGCGAGAAAGAGAAAGAAAGAAAGCACCATCGTCATTCCTCACCAAGTAAAAAAGAAATTAAGAAAAAAGTGTTTAAATATGAAGATATTTTAAATATTTAACTATGCCTACTATCGATAATGAAAAACTTTACAAAATCATAAATGAAATTTTCTCCTCATGTGGCTCTTCATTCAACTCTTTCAAAATTATTGATTTCTTTTTCTCAATTTAACAATCTCCTCATTTCTTTCACTCTAATTACAATATAACATTAAATTTCAAGAATATTTATTATATTTTTTTAAAATAAAAAAATATGCATCTTACAATTAGTCTGAACTTAAAAAATAACGCGTATAGAAGCACAATCATTGATAGCAATTTGCTTGGTACCACAGCTGCCCCATGTTGATAGTAACCGCCTCCCCCAGCCACCACCCAGAACCAACTACCAATCCAATGAACCACAAATTAATTTTGTTGAAGCAACTACCAATCCAATGAACCACAAATTTTGTTCAAACATCCTCCTCACTCAAATCAACGGCAGCTTCCCCCTCCGTACTAATGTTGTGAATTGTATTTGTCTACTCAATGGTGGAAAACACGTGCTTGGCAAATAGCATACAAGTCAATAATTGAGCTATAATATATATATATATATAGGTGTTATTTTGATGGATCGCGTGTACGAATTTTAACAAATAATAAAAGTCAATAGCTGATTCATCTTACAATGTATGGTGACAAATTCATGGCGACAGCAGCGGAAAACACATGCATTGGCTAATCCAAGAGTAAACATATACTTGATAGTTGATTGGTGAGTGTTGTGATCCCTAAATCCTTTAGTTGGTCAATCCATGCAGGGTTGGAGCCCTTTGTGGAATGTTTTAAACGTTTCAATTATATGGAATTCAGACTTTGGACGGCTGGAGAGCTGTATATGTTCATTAGTTAATTAGATGTTCTAATTTGGTCTTTTATTGTAAAACTTTTTAATATTGGTAAGGTGGCAATATGTAAGGAGGGATTTCACATTGCTATCAAAATAAGTACAGGGTATATATTTTGATTTTCATTGTTGTGGTGGTGGTGATCATAGTCTTTGTCATTGTTATCATCCATAAATTCAGATTGTCCTTTGGCATCAATTTCAATAATATTCATGGCCATACATAAAACCAATATTGGTATATAGTAAAAAAAAAAAAAAAAAGAAAAGAAAGCAAGCACAAATTGAAACCAGCTTATTCAACAGTGTGTTCATTATTGCAACCTAATATGCAGAAACACACATATAAATCAAATTATCGATTAATCATTGGATATTATAAATTGTAACTAATCGGATAAGAAACTCCAATTACAAATTCATGGATATAGTCAATTTTAAGTTTGAATAAAAAGAAAAAGTTAAAAGTTACTTTAGATAGGTAATTTTGTCTAAAATTTGTTAGATTAGATAACATAAAATTTAAATCAATAAAGGAAATGACATGTTAAATTTTATATAATGAAATACAAATTTAACATATAATTGTTTTATGGAAAATTATGTTTGAATTTTTGTTTAGATTATGATTATTTCATGCCAAATTATATACACACTTGACTAGAGAATACCGAAACAATAAAATTACTAAGGGCACGTTCTCTTGTTTTTAGGTCATTTTTAAATTTTAATTTTTTAAAATAATAAAAATATATTTTTAAAAATAAAAAAATTATAAAAAAATTCAAAAGAACAAAAAATTATTTTGGCTATTTTCCGCAAAAATAATCAAAACACAGAAAAGATGGGGGTAATTTATTTATTTATTCATATTTTATTCTTGGAATGGAAAAAAATGTTGCAAAATTCACTAATTTTAAAATTTATATATTTTTTTAATAATATATTAACATTAAATAGTTCTAATTTATTGAATAATCAAATTTATTAAATAAAATGTCGTTAAAAATTTATTCTTAAAATTTTAAACAGAACACGTTTTTTAATTTTCTATTTCGAGTAACAATTTTTCAAATGATAAACAAAACGCATTTTTAGTTTTCTAAAAATAAATTATCAAAATAAAAAATTAAAAATAAATTCAAAATTCAAAACTAAAAATTGAAACTAAAATAGAACGCAACCTAAATTATTCTTGAAAGTAACAAATCTCGTATCATTGGATGATGTTATTAACAAATAATAAAAAAAGACACATATCTCCGCATCTAACCTAAATTTGAGAGAAAAATCAGAAGTTAACTCTTGAATATCATTTGTGAAGTATCTATGATAGATTTGTCATTATCTAAATCTGGTCCCACAAATCCTTCATTAACTAGTAATTGTTGAGCCTAGAAATCTCAAAACTAACAATGAATATCCTTTCTAGCCAATTCTATATAAAGGGAAAAAGACCCTCACAAGTATATTTACAACTATATCCGTTCATTGTGAAACCTAAAGATTAATTAATGATAATGATAATGGTTGGCTTGCTAATTAATTTGCCTCTAATCACTTGAAACTTGTTTTTAAATTCCCCAAACATTAGTGCCAAGTAAATTACAAGAAATCACACCTTTGGAAATTTGACGAATTTGCGAGAATTATCTTTATGTTGTCAAATCTATAATTTTGTTTTTTTTAGCATGATTATTTGAACTTTTCATTGTTTGAATTAAACTTTAGAACTTGCATTTTTAAGTTAATTTAACATATATTTTGATTTTTTCTTGCGACAACACGAACTTTTTAGTTTTTTGATTACATATCTATACTTGTATTTTCAATGTTCCTCTATATTTTGATGTGTAAAAATAATTAAAATGAGATGATTCAATTCAATTATTTTTTTAAATGTCAAATTATAGGATTTAAATTGACTTAAAAATACAAATATAAGAGTATAATTGAAATAATAAAAAATTTTGATTGTTACATGAAAAAAATATCAAAATACAAGAGTTAAATTGACTAAAAAATATAAGTACATAAGTATAATCGAAACAATAAAAAGTTCAGGTAGTCATAAGAAAAAAATATAAAAATATACAAGCAAAAATATGAATTTGATCAAAAAGAAAAAAGCCATCTCTACTAATAAATTAAAAGATCAAATAATCATTTTACCTTTCCTTCCCTCTCATCTTTTTCTCTTTCTCACACTTTTCACCTTTGATTTAAAAAGAAAAAAAAAAAGAACAAGCAACTAGTGATAGTTTTTCCCAAGCATTAGGTTATTCAAAAAGAAAGAGAATGAGAACCGAGATGCTTAACTTAGATTTACTTCGAATGAATCTAGATTTTCTAGGTTCATCTTAGAGGGAAGAGATAGAGAAATAAAGAAAACACCACCGTCATTGCCCGCCAAGAGAAAAAGAAACTAAAGAGAAATTTTTTAAATATAAGAATATTTTAATTATTTTTAAATATTTAACTATGCCTACTATCGACAACCAGAAAACTTTACAAAAGCATAAATAAAATTTTCACCTCTTGTGACTCCTTGTTCAACTCTTTCAAAGTCATTGAATTCTTTTTCTTGTTTAACAATCTCCTCATTTCTTTCACTCCAATTATAATATAACATTAAATTTCAAGAATACTAATTATATTTTTTTTAAATATAAAAAATACATCTTACAATTAATCTGAACTTTAAAATTAACACGTATATAAGTACAATCATTGATAGCAATTTGCTTGGTATTACAGTGCAAGCACTAATTAAAATTAGAAACGTGTTTCCATTCACAAAGAAGTTAGAAAAGAATTTTTTTTTTTGTCTCTAACTAGGTTAATTTGTTTCCCAAATTTGAAATTTATGTTTATTTTTGGATTGGATAACTATTTTTTTATAATTTTTTATATTAAAAATTATATTTACAAAAAAAACTCTTATATATTTTTTATTTACTCATTTCTCTCGCATTTTTTTTCTTATTTTTAAAAAAAATACCGTTTTCTTATTTTTTTCCCCATTGTCTTCATTTTCTGTTTCTGTTTCCGAGCAACTTAGTATGCAAAAACACACATATAAATCAAATTATCAATTAATCATTGGATATTATAAATTGTGAGTAATCAGATAAGTAACTCCAATTACAAATTCATATATATAGTCAATTTTAAGTTTGAATAAAAAGATAAAAGTCAAAAGTTACTATTTAGTTTCTGTCTAAAATTTATCGAATTAAATAACATAAAATTTAAATCAATAAAGGAAATGATATATTAAATTTTATATAATTGATTTTATATAATGAAATACAAATTTAACATATGATTGTTTTATGGAAAATCATGTTTGATTTTTTTTTTTTTTCGATTGCGATTATTTCATGCCAAATTATATACGTGCTTGACTAGAGAATACTAAAATAATAAAATTACTAAGTTATTCTTTAAAAGTAACAAATCTCGTATAATTGGATGATGTTATTAACAAATAATAAAAAAATAAACATGTCCTTACATCTGACTTAAATTTAAGAGAAAAATTAGGATTTAACTCTTGAACATCATTCATGGAGTATCTAAAATAGATTTGATAGATTTTTCGTTATCTAAATCTGATCCCACAAATCCTTCATTAGCTAGTAATTATCGAGTCTAGAAATCTAAAAAATAACACTGAATATCCCGTTTTGCCAAGTCTATATAAAGGGGAAAGGACCCTCAGAAAAATATTTACAGTTATATATATCTGCTCATTGTGAGACCCAAAGATTAATTAATGATAAATGATAATGGTTGGCTTGCTAATTAATTTGCCTCTAATCACTTGAAACTTGTTTTTTAATTCCCCAAAACATTAGTGTCTAGTAAGTTGCAAGAAATCACCTTTGAAAATTTGACGAATTTGCAAGAATTATCTTTTATATTACCAAATCTATAATTTTGTTCTTGTAATTTTATATTTAAGATACACATAAAAAGTTTTGAGTGCTATATATATAAAAAAAACTTTTATGAATCTGGGAAAGAGACAACGAATCTGGGAAAGAGACGAGACAAGAAGACAGATAAGAGTGGGGTTAGGGGCTGCAGAATTGAGGCCACAAATGGCCGTGAGCATCCGTATTTGTTTGGACAAGGGGAAAGTTGCAAAAGGCAACGGAATGCTTGCCGGAATTTATTGTGATTGGAAGAAAACTGGCGTTTCTTGTGATGGGCCCATGCCGTGCCCACATCCCGGGTCCAGGTACCACCCTCTAATTAAGGAAAAGACTAATTTTCAATCTAAAAGCCAATTAAGTTACTTAACTTTCAATATAGTTAATTGAGTGCTTAAAAAGTTTTAGAATTTAAGTAAAAAAAAGTTGGCTAAGTGACATGTAGTGGATTAACAACAAAATCTATATTTTTGTTTTTATATTTTTTTTGAGATTATTTAAAAAAATTTATTATTTTAATTATACTTTTAAACTTAAATTTTTGAATCAAGTTAATTCTTGTAGTTTGATTTTTTTAATTTTATAATTCAAACTTTTTATTATTTTAATTACACCCTTAAATCTGTATTTTCAAGTCAACTTTATATATATATATATATGAAAAGAGTGATATTAAAATGGTATATTATTTTTGTAATTATAAATTACTTTAATTAGTGAACATTTTGTTTTTTATGCTCCTTTATAGCAAAATTCTTCATAAAATTGTTACTTTAATAAATAATTATATATATATATATATATATAAATAATAGAGTGAACTTATTAGATCCATGGGAAACACATGGATATATGGTGGACAACGGTCTGGCAATGATTTTGGTGCTTGCAATTGATCAAACATTCTTTTCACTCACATCAAGGCTTTTGCAGTTTCCCCCTTTCCGTAGTAATGTAGTGAATTGTATTTGTCTACTCAACGGTGGAAAACACGTGCTTGACAAGTCCATGGTGACAACGGTGCAAAACACATGCAATGGCTGAATTATCATTATTTATATGAAGTATGCAGAAAACAAACTAAAATATCTGAAAGAATGAGCAGAGAAATAAAATATCTGAGGAGATGCTGATTTTCAAGGACCTCGTACGTATATCTGAATGTGTGGTGGAACTTCGCTAAGAATTTGCCAACGTAATGTCCAATAATGAAAGCAGAACAGGAGAAAAGAAAAGGACAGGTCCAATCAATATGAAGAAGCACCGATGGTACGAGTAAAAATAGCCACAAATCCCAACCGTATGAGCACATGCTTATGGGTCCAACCAGATCTGTTTTTTATGCAACAGGCAACAGTTATTCTACAAGAAAGAATAATGTCATTTATACGTACATGACTTTTACATGTGTTTAAATGACTATTTTCTCTATTTTTCTTTTTTACAATGACTATTTTATTTATTTTTCTCCTCTCTCTGCCCTTCCTCCTCCAGCAACGTCGCTTGCCACCTGTACTACATCTTTGCCTGACCAACCACCGCAGCTTGTCTCGCCCTCTCCACTCACCGTTGCCGCCCGCCTCATTCTCGTCGCTCACCACCCGTCGCACTAATTAAAATATCGATCACCCCCTCCCCCAACACACACACACCCAATCTAATGAACCACAAATTTTGTTGAAGCAACTACCAATCCAGTGAACCACAAATTTTGTTGTGGTGGTAATATATTTATACGTGATTGATTGGTGGTGTTATGCGCCATGACAATTTGTATAAACTCTTCATATATATGAAAAGAGTGCTATTAAAATGGTATGTTATTTTTGTAATTATAAATCACTGTAATTAGTGAATATTTTGTTTTTCATGCTACTTTATAACAAAATTCTTCATAAAATTGTTACTTTAATAAACAATTATATATATATATATAGAGAGAGAGAGAGAGAGAGAGAGAGAGTGAACCTATTAGATCCATGGGAAACGCATGGATGATGGACAACTATGGCAATGCTTTTGTAATTGCAATTGATCAAATATCCTCACTCAAGTCAAGAGCAGCCCCCCCTCTCTTTACTAAGGTAGTGAATTGTTTATTATTCAACGGTGGCAAACACATGTTTGGTAAACAGCAACATGATAGTAAATAACTTTGAGACGGAAAGGATACCCATTATATGAAGTCAATAACTGAGTCGTCTTTGCAAGATATGGTGACAAGTCCATGGCGGGTACCTAAATCATTGGCTGAGTTATCATTATTTATATGAGGTATGCAGAAAACAAACTAAAATTTCGAACTTTAGTGCACAAAAATGAAAGAATGAGCAAAGACAGAAATGTCTGAGTTGGGATAGTTAGTTTGACTTTTGCAATGTTGCATGTTAAGCACGGCTTTGACAATTCTCAATGTTGATCGTTGTTCATATGCCTCTACAAATCCTTGCAAGATTTAAAACAAAGCCAACAACAAAGAGAAACACAATTGAATAGAAAAGAAATAGCGGACAAGAACTCAAAACCAGATCCAATGAAACAACACCAAATATAAAAGAAATGTGAAAGCCAACAGAAAGCAAAAGAACACACACACACAAGAACACATAAAGTTATGTGTTTGGATCTAAATTGAATTCTATTAGGTTGTGTACATTTTCAAATAAAGTCCAAGACGGTGACGATTTTTCGAATAGATCTAATTTTCATAGACCTCGGCCCATGATTGAAGTATAACTCTTATCACCACTTATTAGCAGCCCAAAATAGAAATCAGACTATAAGTCCATTAATCATTTTATTGGAGGAGAAATGGGTCTTAGTCCATTTGCTCAAAAAAATAAGAAATCCAACCCATTGCTTGTGTAGCCCATTGTTTGTGCAAGCCCATTTGTTTGTCTTGCCCTAGTTTCCCTCATATATATATGATATTTTGTCCCTTGAAGACTCAACTCTCTCCCCCTCTTCTTTTGTCGATGCCAATGTTCCCTCATCATTTACTGACTTTCCTTGCTACTTTGTGCGGCGTTTTCTAGCTAATTTGTGCGGTGATCTCCTTACCATTCTTGGACTTTGCCTCGTCGATTTCCTTCTCTATATATTCAGTATGTCTGACCCTTGGGAGGTAAGCTTTTGCAATCTTGATCTGTTCTCGGTTTCTTGCTTTATCTTCTTGATTCTTGTTCCTGTGTTGAGCATCCGTTTCCTTTTGGGCAAGTGAACAAATTGGGTTTGGGTTTTGTTGAGACTTGGTGGTCCTATTCTCGATTTTGCCTAAGTGGTGATTCTATTTCTCGAATCTGAGCCTTGAATGCCTTCGTTGTAACTGTCAAGGAGTTTTTTGTTAATACTTTGTGTATATTCATTTGATTCTGGTTTCGATTAATCTTGCGCTAACCTATTGTTTTGTAGATCTTCCACTCACAAATTCTACTCACGGCAAGGGTTGAAGCCCCTAGTTAATCCACTATATGTCGCATAACTAGAGATACAATAATTATAAGAACTTACCAAGAAATACAAGCTCAATCCCAGATCATGAACCCCAGCCTCTTAGTCCTCACAGGTCTCTCTCCCATATTTACAGTGATTTACACAACAAGAACGGGATAG
This sequence comes from Diospyros kaki, assembly GCA_036245055.1. Taxonomy (NCBI): domain Eukaryota; kingdom Viridiplantae; phylum Streptophyta; class Magnoliopsida; order Ericales; family Ebenaceae; genus Diospyros; species Diospyros kaki. The sequence continues at coordinate 2,088,163 of BSEG01000005.1, read as the reverse complement.
AAAAGAAAACAGGGTTAGGGTTTTCTCGAAGCTTCTTGATCTTGTTCAATCTTTCTACTAGAATCAAAATTGACATTCCCAATTCCACTAAAGATATATATATATATATATATGCGAGCCAAGAGACAATTCTGGAATTAATAGAAAAACTAATTAATTAGACTTGGGCTTAGGTTGTTAGGCTAAAGACACCGATGGCCCATGACCCATTTTATTTATAAATCCAAAAATTGCTTGAGTCACGCATTCTTAACAAATTTCACCCTGACTCAACATTTATAGTGGAAAGACTAAGGCTCCTACATTACCCATTGGTTAAGTTGGCAAAACATTGAGCAACTCTAATGCTTGCTCAAACTTAGCTGTTGGAATAGGCTTAGTGGGCATATCAGCAAGGTTATATTCAATTAAAATTTTCTCAATTTTAACCTCCTCCTTGACAATCATATCTATTACAAAATAAAACATTACATCTATGTGTTTAGTCCTCTCATGAAATGCACTATTTTTAAAAAGGTGTATGGCACTTTGTGAATCACAATAAACTATAGGTATTTACTTAGCCATCTCAAGCTCTTGGGTAATCTCCTACAACCAAATGGCTTTTTTTTTGCCTTAGGGCCACACACTACAAAAAAATTGTTATTTAACAGCGATTTTCAACAATCATTGGAATAATCACCGTAAATCATATTTTTTGCAGTAATTTTTAAATCGCCACAAAATTAATGATTTAGCAGATGTTTTAAAATATTTAGAGACAGTTTTTGAATAGTCAAAAAAATTAAAAAAAAATTAAAATTTTTAATTTTAACAGCGATTTTTAGAACTGTAACCGTGACCTCCCCTATGCGCATGCGGGCGTGTAACCGTCTAATCTGGCAAGCCCCTTTATTGTTTAATCTCGCATATAAATTATATACCAATTCAACCACTATTTTCTAGAATTATATTTTATATTTTTTAATATAAATTAAAAAATATTAATTAATTTATTATTTTTTTAAAAGAATAAAGGAATAAATTAATTGAATTAAATTAAATAAATTAATTGATTAAAAAATAAAAAAAATATTTTATATATTTTTTAAAATTATTAAAATTTTATATATTAAAATTTTGTTAAATTTATTTTTATTTTTATTTTTTAATTAATTTTTTTCATTAATTTTGCGATTAATTTAAATTTAAATTTTAAATTTCTTTTTATTAATTTAATTTTTAATTATTTTCTTAAGTAAAATTCAAATTTTTAAGTAACATTTAAATTCAAATGCTAATTTAATTTTTATTTTAATTATTCAAAATTTGAAAAACGGCCACAAATGTATCTTAATTTTAATTATTTAATTATTTTTTAATTTTGCAACCATTTTTGAGAAATTGTCACTAAATTCAATTTTATTTTTTAATTATTTAATTATTTTCTAAATTTAGCGACGATTTTTTGAAAATCGTCGCAAAATTAAATGTTTTAATGAATTTTGTAACGGTTTTGAAAAATCGCCGCAAAATGTTAAAAAAATAGTCGCTAAAAACGTATTTTACAACGACAGTTTACAAATCGTCGCAAAATGCCATGTTTTGCAGCAGTTATCGCAAAAAAATTGCCACAAAAAATTAATTTTTTTTGTATTGATATATTCTATCTCAATTGTGGAAAGAGCAATTATATGTTGGAGATAAGATTTCTAGCTTATTAAGTTTGCATCTACCTTAAAAGCATAACCAGACAAGGATCTCCTCTTGTCAAGGTTAGATGCATAGTCTAAATCACTATACCCTTCTATCGAGTTACTTATCTTCTTATTTGAGCTAAATACAAGCCCTTTATTTGTTGAACCTTTTAGATATCTAAGCAGCACTCAACTGCATTCCAGTGATCCATAGAGATGTTTCCTATAAATCTATTGAATAGACTGACCCCATATGCTATGTATGACTTTGTTCCTATCATTGCATGAGACTTCCTACTACATTTGACTAGGGGACTTTTTTCATGTATGATTGCTCTTCTTTCGATAACTCACATTTAACATCACATAGCTTATAGTGAAGAGGGATAGGAGTAGATACAAGTTTACACCTGGACATTTCAAAGAGTTCTACAACCCTTTTTAGGTAATCGGATTGGGATAGGGATAAATTTCCATTCTTTCTATCCCTAATTATATCAATCCCTAGGATTCTCTTAGCTGGACCTACGTTTTTCATCTCAAATTCTAATTTAAGAGCCTTTGTCAGCTTACTGATTTCTCTCTTGTCTTTACATGCAATGGACATGTCATCCACATAGATTAGAAGATATATATACTGCTTTCCCCTTAATTCCTTATAATACACACAATGGTCAAAATAACACCTATTATAATTTTCTCTAAGCATGAATTCATCAAATCTCTTATACCATTGTTTTGGGGATTGTTTAAGGCCATATAACGATCTTTGTAGTAAACAAACCATCAGTTCTTCTCCCTTTATCACGAAGCCCTCTAGCTCATCCATGTAAATTTTTTCTACAAGCGATCCATGTAAAAATGCTGTCTTGACATCCAATTGTTATAATTCTAAATCCCAAAAAGTAACTATAGCCAATACTAATCTTATAGATGTGTGTTTAACCACTGAAAAAAAACACCTCATGGTAGTCAATTCCCTTAACTTGGGAATATCCTTTGGCAATTACCCTTGCCTTATATCTAGCCGATTCAACCCTTGGAATACTTGGTTTCCTCTTAAAAATCCATTTACAGCCTATTACCCTTTTATCATTTGATCTTTTTACTAGGGACTAGGCTTTATTCTTATGAAGAGAGTCCATCTCTTCTTACATTACCCTAAGCCAAAAAAGACCCTCTCTCTACTATTGCAAGCATCATATAGCTTACAAGTTCATTCAACTCAATTGAATCACATATATTCAAGGCATAGGCTATAACATCTATATGAGCATATTTCGAAGATAGTCTAATTTCTCTTCTGACTCTATCCTTAGAAAGCATATAATCACTTAGGTCCTGTTGTTCTGTGGGTAGAGTACATTGACTAGGAAAGGTGTCCTGACTATCATGAGTAGGGTGGTCAGTAGAGGTTTTTGTATGTTTATCAAGCTCAACTGACTCTGTTGAAGTTCTATTAGAAAAAAAACATCCTCTAAATTTCCACCTTGAGGGAAATTATCATATTTTGTTTCCATCTCAAGCTGAAAATTATTAGTTTGTTTGAGTTTATCTGTTTCAAGCTGATTTTGTTTATAGAAATTAGTTTCATTTAACTCTAATCTCTATTGATGATCACCTTATTTTCTTCTATCAACCAAAGTTTATAACTTTTTACACCCTTGGGGTATCCTAGAAAAACAACTTTCTTGGCTCTAGAATCTAATTTATCTTTCCTTTTATGAGCATACTGACTGCTATGCTACCCTACACATTTCTTTATCAAAATAACAACTAAATTCGTCAAACATTAATCCTCTTATTAAAGCAGATATAGGACGATTATACTCGTCAGTGTACGTATAGTACAATTTTAAATTTATATTTCGGTGAGTCTGAGTCAGTTTATAGGGAGATTATTTATAGATAAAAACAAAAGTCACAGAATATTTGATTTTAGGAGGTGATTAAGATGATCTAAAGGCAAGAATTAAACTAAACTAACACTGAATTTAAACAGTTTGGGTCAAAACAATTTCAGTGTCAAAACCAATTAATTCCTGATTTAATAGAAAAGATCAATAATATTTATCTAAATTAAGTTTTGCAGATCTGTCAGTAATTTTAGTTAAAGATAATGATAATTCTTGTTTAAGCAATCTCCATATATGGCATGAAAATTCTAAGTTAAGCAATTACCATAAATTGAATTATATTCCACAGACAAAATTTATAGATACAGATTAATCATTTAGGCTTGGGTATGAAAATATTTCTAGGTCTAGAAATCTCCATACGTGACATGGAAATTCTAAGTTAAGCTTATGCTCCAATCCAAACTCAAAGATATATTATACGCACACTGCTCAAATTAAATCAGATTAATATTACACATTTGAAACGCAACTTTCTTTGAGAATCATTGGCATTTGACACTATCCTTGCCTTAACCCAAGATTGGATTTACCTACTCATTTTCATTTGAAAATAAATTGACAGGAATTTAAATGACGAGAATTAAAAAATAGTAATTGAAAGACAATATTTAACCGACCATATAGGAGGTGTCTAATTAAGAGACAGTAATTAAAAGACAATATTTAACCAACCATATAGGCGATGGATAATAAAGATAATAAAAAGAATAACATAACACAACTATATAGAAACTAAAGTTTGAAGAATTGAGAGAGAAATTCTAAGAACACAACTATATAGAAACTAAAGTTGAAGATTTGAGAGTGAAATTCTAAAAACACAACTATGCTTTCATTATAGAAAAATTATATGGTTACAAATGCAACTAAGTGAGCTATTATAGCCCATAAGATGCAATGGAGACCACATAATTATCTAATTTAATAATAAAAATGATAAACAACTATTTAATTTAATAATACAAAGATAAACAAAATATCTAATTTAAAAAATACAAAGATAAACAAAATATTCAAGAAGTTTCCATAACTTGGGCTTTTAGTTTTAGGTTTGAGCATTCCTTGTGTTGGGCTTCCAATCCATATATTATATATATAATATTTTTTTTTATTTTATATATTTTTTTATATTAATATTTTTAAACCATTTTAATATTCAATTTAAACTATTTTAAGATCAAAATAAAAGTGAAATTATAACAAAATTTTTACAAAATTGATCACTAATTACATACCCTATACATCCAAAGGGTTTTATATGGTCTAACTTAGGATCCTTTCCTGTCCACAAACTTTCAAGGGTTTTAAATTGGATGGATGGAGGGGAGGGACCTATTTATTTGATAACATATCGTTGACACAACTTCATCCCAAAATCTTTTGGATAAACTGGAGTCCTTTAACAGGCATTTCATCTTGTCTAAGATGGTTCTATTCATCCTCTTAACAATATCGTTTTATTAAGGTGTTTCACTACAAGTTCTATATCTCGAGATTCCTATTTGATTGCAAAAATTAGCAAACTCGTGATTGCAAAACTCCAAACCAATGTCTGTCCTTAGACTTTTAACTTTCTTTCTAGTTTGATACTCTACTAGGGTCTTCCATTCCTTAAACTTTCCAAATGTTTCATTTGTATGTCTAAGAAAATATATCCAAATTTTTCTAGAGTAATTATCAACAAAAGAAATAAAATATTGGGCACCTAAAAGGGATGTAGGTACCTGAGGGGAGCCCCATAGGTCTGAACGTATATACTCTAAAATATCTTTAGTCTTATGTATTGTTCTATTTCAATGTTTTCATGTGTTCTTCTGTTTCGCAGGCTGACAATATTTTGGTAACAGAGAAGCCATTCGGAAAATGCTGATAGTTCCCTGTTAGCCATTTATTGTCATGTGTAGCGATGCCTAGATAGCTTGGGGTTACAAAAACTTGCTTCTAGTACTGTTCAATCTGGTGGAGTGCTAGCTGTGTATGCTATATCTCAGACCAATTAATGGTGAGTTCCATCCTGATTCCTGAGTGGTTTGCAATGTTAATGTATGAGCATGCAGCAATATTGAACAAGAAGTTTTGACTTTAAATGATTTATATGTATCTGAACTTGTACATCTATTAATGACTATTTTTGGCACATATCTATCTTTTATAGCCTCCTGTTGAATTCCTGTCACTCCTTGTGATTTCATTCCTGCTATGTGCTACCGTGGCTTGGCGATCATTTCCTGCTGCTGCAGCTGCTGTTCTTGAGCTCGTTAGAGATAAATATATGACTACTAAAATAAATAACTGTAAAATTACTATAACTAGTCCTTGGATTCAGCAAGGCTGAGCCTTCTAGGCTGAATCTACTTAAACCTTATCAATAGTTTAACAGCTTAGTTCCATATATGTCCGGATTGGGAAGGGAAGGGAAGGGAAGCAACATAATACCCTGTTTTGAGCAATTGCTTCATACAATAACAATCACATGCCCAATCGCATTCGGTGGGGGTTGGTTTGTCCAGAATTCATGATAAGAAGTTCGACGGATTTTGATGCTAGCCAGTCACAGGTACACGAAATTGTTCAAGTAATAAAATAGTCAATATCTGAGATTGTATATTAGTTACTAAAATTTTGTTAATTCTATTCTAATTTAAATTATTCTGAAAAGTTGTAAATAAAATAAAATTAATTAATTTAATTTCAACAGATCAAAGAGTAATAAAAAAAATTAATATTAATTTATCATTGAAATGTTTTGAATTCACTTAAATTTATCTTATTTAATTTATTTAACTGATAATAATCTAATTTTAACTATTTATACAATTGTTGAACAACCCTAGTAATTGATATTTTCTCTAGAGTCATATCAAATATACTGATCAATATTTATTATTTATTTTTTAATAATAATAATAAATATAAATTGTCAACTATTCAAGTTCAGTAAAAAAAATCTAATAAATAAAATTAATTCATGACAAAATTTAATAAAATTCATAAAAGATAAATAATTAATAGATTAATGTTGGCTGGAGATCTGGGTAAACCGGATCTCCGCCCGCGTCCGTCTGCTGCTGCAGCCTTGAGGCTTCCGCCGTATTTTTTCTTCCACCGTGCGGCCGCTGCTTGCGTGCTGCTTCTGCTCCGTCCTTCTCTGTGATGTCCGCCTGCTGCTCCAATTCTTCTCCAATTTTTATCTCTTTATCTCCACCTCCCTTTTTATATTATTATTTGGCTGCCTGCTTCAATCCCAATCTTCCTCCAACTTCAATTATTTTAATCTCCTTATCTCCACCTCCCTTGTCTTTATCTCCTGCTTCAATTTCCAACTTTGATTTGATTTCTTCCTGCTTATCTTTCGAATTTCTCTATAATTGATTATTAATTTTTTAACTGTATTATAATATTAACTTTGAAGTTAACATTATAAATTAATTTATAATATTTTTTACACTTAATTTTTTGAATAAATTTCTTTATTTATTTTTAAAAAATTTAAATTATGTAAAACTTATATAAATTCACACTTTAAATAAAAAAAATAACACAAAGTTAAAATATATATATATATATATATATATAATTAAACCCTACCAACCGCAAGGAGTGTTGAGATAATTACTCAATTTGTAGGTGAAGTTATTTACCTCATAGGATGAACACCACAACAATCTAGAAGTAGTGAAATGGTGAATGTTGAGTGAGTGTTCATGCTCATAAAGTTCTTGATTTTCATGATAATTGTGCCAGTTATATTGGGTTTCTACTGTGCTTTTATCTGGATCACCTGTGAAAGGCTAATTCTGACAATAAATATGCCCTTTCACTCTGTTTATTATTGGACCACCTGGGCAAGCTTTCGTTGCGGAAATGGCGGCTTGCTTTAATTAAAGCAGTTTTACTTTTATCACCCTCTGATATGTTAATCGATTGCCCATTAGACTGCGATCGGTGGCCAGAAATGGTGGTTTTCCTTAATGAATTGAGTCATTCTTTCTTTTATAAGCCATAATTTAACTAAGACGAGCTTTAGTTGCAATGATAAAGTTGTTCTTCTATGGTCTGAATATCAAGGTTGAGCTGACGATACCCTTTTGAACCTGAACAAACTACCAGAATTACCTAACCTTTAGTCATGGTAACACTCATCAAATCATGTGAGTGCTCGAAAAAGGTAGGCGGTCTTATCATATGATTTGACATTCCAACTGACTTTAATTGCTAAAGTGTCAAAGTCTTTTGTCTCATCTTTTACAATCGGATAAGAACTGGGTGGTTTCCACACCCATGTGATGTGACGAAATAAACCAAGGACGCCGTTCATGCCATGTTTATCTCTATCGTCTTGTATCTGAAATTTCCTCTTCCTGGCTAGCCGGTACGATGAACACGTTCTGGGATTCTTCCTGAAGAGTAGTGTTTTGATCTACAATGGATTCTTTCTACAGCTCCAACTTCTATCATGGCTGTGAAGATGAGTACTATGTAAGTACCCCTTATTACACCTCTAATTATGATATTGTTCCATTTCATGACACTGTAGAGTACTCTGTACCTGACCCTTGTGAGCCTAAATTCTTTGAATACGATTCAACTGCTTATTCCGATGCTTATGATCCTTTTCCAACTCAATCTTTGATCAATTACTCTACCTACAATCCAACCGAGCCGAAACTCATCCAGTACTATAGCCCAGTTCCTTACGGTTATGAAACACAGTATGTGATTTCCTATTCTCAAACCACTGAGCCTGATGATCCTGATATTGATTTTGTGGAGTATGATCCGACGCCCTTCCGTGGTGGCTATGACCCTGTTCTTACCTACGGCAAACCTCTTCCACCCTCCGATGAAATCTGCTATCCTCGCTCCCTGCACGTGTCTAATGGCCCCCCCTCAGATGGCTTCTCTTATGGATCCATTCCTTCACCTTATGGGAAAGATGATTCTGACCCCAAGAACACGGTCAAACCACGAGATGAAACCGAACCATCCTATCCCAGTACAGGGGATAATGGACACCTCCTTGGCGAGGAAATCCCTCCTGAGAAGCCCTCAGACTCGGGTCAAGGTGATCAAGATCAAAGAGATGGTTATGGTTCTGAAGGCTGCGATCCACCTTGGCCTGGCTATGATTATGGTTCAGGAAATGGGTATGATCACAAGGAAGTGGCTCATCAACTCCCATATGGGTATGGCTTGGAAGCCATGGACCTGTGTGAAAGCCTATTTGGGTACTGGCCGTGTTTGTCCAGGAAGAAGAAGTATTATGGTTATCAAGAATTTGGCAGTAGTGGAGAAGTAGGCCAAGACCACCAGTGGAAGAACAGTGCTGCAGATTATCTGTTTGGAAGTCCATATGGATACAACTATGGAGGCCATTATCATTATAAGCAATCGAGTTAGTTATAGATATATAGTTGAGTCCTCGTCAATGTACCTTCTAGATTTATGTTACTGTTGCTACCATGCTCATCAATTTGCACATTATTGTAATACTCAAATGTAAAAATTTGGTAAGAATATGATACGATATTAGTCCCATCAAAATGTGAAACAACTGAAGACCCAAAAAGATTAAAAGACAGGTTGAATTCAGCTTGGGCCGAATCTTATTTAATGGCTTAATTTGGTGTCTTTTTAATAATTAAAAAATATGAGATTTGATTTTTAATACGTAAAATATTAAGATTTCGTATTTAAATTATTAAAAGTTATTATTTTAAGTCTATATCGTGATAAAATGTTAGTATGCATATGAATGCACTCATTTTCATAAATAACACGCCGCGTGAATGATCAATTAATTGTATTTGAATAGATTTGCTAGTTTATTATGCTCTCTCAACAAATAAAAAAAATATAATGTTTGATCTCTAATGCATAAAATATCAAGATATTATATTTTAACTACTAAAAATTATTGATTTAAGTTTTTATCTTATTGAGACAATAGAACTATTATCTAGGCCAAGTAAGAAATATATGTAGAAAATAAAAAGTGTCATGTCAAAAAAAATAAAAAATAAGACACATTAGATTAAAATTCACTTTAATGAAAAAAACTAAATTAATTACACATAATTAAAAACAAAAACCTAAATCTCTTAATCACTAATCCAAAAGATGTTACATTATTCTATTCTTAATAACAAAATGTGACCGAACTAATCTCCATTATTTCTATTTATTGAATTTAATTCCATTGCTCTTTTAATTTACTCTCTTTGCTATATCGTCGTTTGTGTCTCAAGTAAGTAACCTAGGGAAATAATTTTTTATAGTTGAAATATATTTTGATATGACACGTCAAAAACCAAACACCTTAATTATTGAGATAATACAACAAACCAATCAACTTAATTAAATATTGTCAATCAATAATCCATGTGGCGTGACCTACAAAAACAAGCATGTTTATACATGCACCAACATTTTGTCATGATAAAGACATGAAGAAATAAAAACATTATTTAAACACTTAATCTTGATATTTTTAATAACACTCATATATTAATATCACAATCATTAATAAATCACTGAGTTTCGAATCCCAACATCTCAATTCATTTTTGCTAGCGCAGTTACTAATGGGCTTTCGCATTGGTCCTCAAAGTTGAGACAAAAAATTATCTTTTATCCTAACCAATTTATTTCTTAAAGGAGCGTTTGTTAATCAAGATATAGGGTAGAAAAGCTAAAATACGGGATGTATCTCAGACTTCTATCCTTTTCAATATGTTTGTTAAACTTATCTGACAATTATTAAATAAAGTATTAATGACCTTGATCTTTCAAAATATGCTTATCTCTTCTCCTCTCAAGATAAGCATATCTTAGTCTTTATAGATAAGAAAAAAAAGACATTTGTATCCTTTAATGCATTTTAAAAACTTTAACAAACAGCTTGATAAAAATTTTGAAATACTTTCTAGCCTTATCTTGATCATTTCATATCTTGATCTGGAATGTATTTCAACCTTATCTTGATGCCTCTTATCTTGCTCATTTTAACAAACGCCTCCTAAGAAAAATTCTATTTGCAGTAATGAGTTTTTCTCTCCATAGTCATTTTCTACATTTGTTCTGTGTAGCAACATTCAACTACTCTTTGTAGTTATTATTTTTCCAAAATACCTTTTCACATATTATCATACACAGTCATCCCACAAACTACTTTTTCCCTCAAATTCTAACAACCCAATCGAATCGCTCGTTCGTCTACTTTGTCCTATCGTCATATAATGTACACACCTTTAAACATCTTACCCCTTCATCGGTGATTTGCGAGGACGACAAAGACGTGCACAAAGATGCAAGAGGTAGGACACCCGAAACCTTGGGTTTGAATGCATTTGAATGCCTAACGTCTCCTTCAACATCGCCTAGTAGTGTCGGATTGTTTCAGATCTGGCTCGCGCCAGAGGCGATGCCCCTCATTGCCTTCTCAATAACGGCACCAAATCTTAGTGTCGCCTAATGACGCCCGTTGGGGTTTCAAACGACCCAGCAGGACTAAGATCGAAACTCCTTCCAATGCTGCTTAACAGTAGCAAAACAAATCCGCTGTCTTACAGTGTCGAACTCTCATCTTTTCCTCCAAATGGATTTTATTTTACAGCACCAAATCCGTCGCTCAGCAATATGGGTTTTCTTTTTTTTTCAACAATTTTCTATTCTAGTTCTATAAATAGTATTGCAATTAAACCTCCCAAACTTTAAAGTTAAGGAAAAATCAAACCGCCCAAACTTTAGAGTTAGATAGAAGACTTCTGGAACTCTGAAATTAGATATGCATTGAATTTTTTGATTTCTAGAGTATGGGAAAATAAGTTACTTTCAACATTAGTTATTCAGAAAAGATAAAACGAAGTTATCAAAATGCATACTATTTTGGATGAGTATATGATTGTTGCATATTTAAAAGGGTAAAATAAAATTTTTAAGGTTATTTTAGTTATATTTAATTTTAATAACCAGTAAAGTAGCCGCGTAGAGCAAAACAAAATAGAATTTCTCATTTCTTAATTGAAAAGGGCCTTTGCGTTACTCTTATTTACAAAACTACCCTTCTGTTCGCTGCCGCCCCCCGGGGCCCACCCCAAAACCCTAAACCCCGCAGCCGCTCTGCTCATCAACCCATTTTAGCAACATTGTCCTCCTTTCTCTCCGATCGCTCTTCTGCCGTCGCAACCATGTCTTCTCTGCTTCGCCTTCTCTACAGGACCTTTTCTTCTCTCTCTACAAAAACCCAATCGAACACTGACCCCATCAAATCTCTATCCACCGACCTCTACAAAGAACACAATCTCAAGAAACTCGTCCAGAAATTCAAGAAATTCTCCGAGTTCGATCGCTTCCGTACCAAGACCGGCATCTATGAGTCTACCGTCCACCGCCTCGCCTCCGCCAGGCGTTTCCGCTGGATCGAAGAAATCCTCGAGGACCAAAAGAAGTACCGCGACATTTCCAGGGAAGGCTTCGCTGTGCGGCTGATTTCGTTATACGGGAAATCGGGCATGTTGGATCAGGCCTCTAAGGTGTTCGACGAAATGCCCGAGCACAAATGCGACCAAACGGTCAAGTCCTTCAATGCCCTTCTCGGGGCGTGCGTGAATTCGAGGAAATTCGACAAAGTTGATGGGTATTTCCGCGAGTTGCCAGAGAAATTGGCCGTTAAGCCGGACGTGGTCTCGTATAATACGGTGATCAAGGCATATTGCGAGATGGGCTGGCTGGATATGGCTGTTTCTATGGTCGATGAGATGGAGAAGAAGGATTTGGAGCCGGATTTGATTACTTTCAACACGCTGCTTGGCGCATTCTACAGAAATGGCCGGTTTCCGGAGGGTGAGAAGATTTGGGCTCGGATGGAGAAGAATGTAGTTCCTGACATTAGGAGTTACAACGCAAAGCTGGTTGGATTGGTTTCTGAGAAGAAGATGTCAGAAGCAGTTGGCTTAGTTGAAGAACTGGGAGCCAGGGGGTTGAAAGCTGACGTCTTTAGCTACAGTGCTTTGATTAGGGGCTATTGCAAGGATGGTAATCTGGAGGAGGTTAAGAGATGGTTTGAAGTATTGGCAAAAGGCGATTGTCACCCAGATAGAGCAACTTTTGGGGCGGTGATTCAATTTGCCTGTGAGAAGGATGATCTTGAATGGGCTTTTGAACTGTGCAAGGACATCTTTGATCGGAGATGCCTGGTTGATGGGGCGGTCCTGCAGCTTGTGGTGGATGGGTTGGTGAAGGAATCCAAGATTGAAGATGCGAAGAAGCTTGTGCAGCTGGGAAAGTCAAACAATTACTCTCGGTATAAACTGAAATTGTCATCGGAGAAGTAGTGTTCTTCTCTATGCTATATTTCTTGTTTGGTCTTTTGTATGGTATGCCCTTCCTGGCAACTGAAATGCCCTTCTTTCGCTGTGATTGACTTTTTAAGAGGCGAGGGATTCTGCAGACATTGTTGGTTGAAAAATTGGTTTGTTTTTTCTTTTTCTTTCTGCAAATTTGTTAGTGGAATTCAGGTGAATGCTTCGGAGGAATGACTCCACTGAGCTTATTCTCTTTGTTGGGTTTCCAGCCCATAACTAGCGTCTAAAATGAGCAAATCAACCGAGCGATTCGCGAATAGCTCGGTACTCGATTAGACAAAAATTTATTTTGTTCGTGTTTGTTCATTAAAGCAAATGAGTTGAGGTTGTTGGCGAACACGAGCTAAGCACAATACGAAGTAACAAAAAGAGAGAACCGAAAAATGAACGGCTGTAGAGTGTATAAATTAATCAGAATCGTCGCTGGTAAAGAACGAGGGCCAGACACTTGCTTGGGAAAAACTCCTATTTGGTTGGGCCTGGACTTTGTGCATTGGGCTTGGCTCCAAATGCCGTTAACCTTCTGTAAAAACCCTACCTTTGTTTGCGATTGCCATACACGATCTGAAATAGCCAACGGCCATGCCTTCTACAGTATGCAGCCGTCTTCACGGTCTCTTTACCGCCCGGAAAACCACCGCCACTCTACCCAAATCTCCCATACCCGCCACTGCCACTGCCACTGCCACCGCCACGGCAGCAGCAGCTACCGCTCCGAGCCCACCGCAGTCTGATCCGTCTGAATCACCATCCGAGGACCGAAAACTCAGAGCCCTAGTCAAAAAATTCAAGAAAGACTGCGACTCCAGCCGCTTTCGCCGTCCTTCCGGCCACGGAGCCTATCAATTCATTGTTAGGCGCCTCTCTGCCGCTCAGAAATTCTCGTACATTGAGGATATCCTCGAGCACCAAAAGCAGTACAAAGACATCACCAATGAAGGCTTCGCCATTCGTCTCATTTCTTTGTATGGGAAGGCTGGCATGTTCGATCATGCCCGCAAGTTGTTCGACGAATTGCCCCAACTGAACTGTGAGCGCACGGTCAGATCATTCAATGCCCTCCTCTCTGCTTGCGTGAAAGCGAAGAAATTTGACAAAGTTCGGGAGCTTTTGAGCGAGGTACCAGAGAAACTGTCTATTCAGCTCGACAGGGTCTCGTACAATACGGTTATTAAATCGTTTTGTGAATTGAGTGCTTTTGATTCTGCTTTATCAGTGATCGATGAGATGGAGAAGAACGGGTTGGAGCCTGATGTAATAACCTTCAATATCCTTTTAGGTGCTTTTCATCGGAATAACAAGTTTGCTGATGCAGATAAGCTGTGGACATTGATGGAAGACAAGAAAATTGTTCCTAATGTGAGAACTTACAATCCAAAGCTGCGAGCACTGGTTGCTGCTAATCGAATTTCTGAAGCAGTTGAGCTGATTGAAGAAATGAGGAGTAAGGGATCCAATCCTGATGTGTTTTCCTACAATGCAGTGATCAAAGGATTTGTTGATAGTCAGAATTTGGAGGAAGCCAAGAGGTGGTACAAGGAAATGGCGAAAGATGGTTGTGAACTAGATATTGCAACAGTTTCTATGCTTGGTTATTTTGTTTGTAAAATGGGTGACTTTGATTTTGCTCTCGAGTTGTGCAAAGAGGCTATCAGTGGAGGCTGTATTCCTTACAAGACGATGATGCAACTTGTTGTGCATGGATTGATTAAAGAGTCCAAGATAGAAGATGCAAAGGAGCTTGTGGAGCTTGGCAAGCTCCAAATATCCATGGAGAAGTAGTTGAGTCATTTTTCTCGTACCTTAACTATACAAGTTTAGGAGCTATTATTTTCATGTTTCAATTTTTCGTTTTAAGTTTTGAATTCATTTTTAGTTTTGTATTTTAAGTGTTTGTTTTAAGATTGTTGAAAACGTGTTCTTTTTATTTGTGGTACTTTTCGCGTTTTGAGAATTTTGAACATGTTTATAATGAAAACAATTAAAATAGCTTTTTATTGTTTTGAATTTTTTTTACAAATTTTTTTTTTATTTTTAAAAATATTTTTTTTAGAATTTGAAAATAAACACGTTTTTATTATTTTATAAAATTAAAAATTAAAAATAATTTAAAAATAACATAGAGAACATGACTTATGTTTTTCATCTATGAATGGATGGTCTAGTCGTTTTTCTTTTGCCTTAACCATAGAAGTTTATATTTTTGGGTTATTATATTTGAGCAGTCAACCCACTTACTCGATTAAGATTTACATTTCACGCTTACCGGTATGAATCGTTTTTCACCTAGAGCATCAATATAATTACTGTCAATGAACTGGGAAGGGAGCATATTTACTCTGCAATCTAACAGAGTTGCTCTTTATTGCTTCTTCTCATTATATAGCATTGCTCACCATGCGGCTGGTACACTCTAAAGGGGAAAAGGTTGCAAGTTCTAATTAGTAATTAATGTAGGCTCGTATTTTTCCTGGATCCTTAGAAGGAAACACTGCCAGAGAGTATTGACTTCATGTGATCTTCAAGGATTGGAAGCCTTTGATTGTCATCGTAGCTGTACATCAAAGAAACCATCCGGGCCATGTTAAGACAACCCTTTGTGAAAGTTGCTGAATATGGATTTGGACGCAGGCATTCCCTGTTGAGTCTTTTCCATGAATCTGAAATCATTTGCATGACTTGCTTTCTTGCACTTTCAACCGAGGTGCCTCTGCGGTCCTTCATGTAGCACACTACATATGATCCGTCGCGGCCGTCTTGAAGCTCATCCTGAAAATTCAAGCCCAAAGCTTGTTTTAGAGCTGAAATCACAATAGGCTGTCATGCTGCACCTGCATGCGGAAGAGAGAAGAAATTCTCTGCTAATCTAATGGTACATGTCTTAATTATTAGCTGCTTTAGTATTTTTGTGGGGCATTTACGACACTATTCTTGTTGCTTGGGTAATATTGTGGTTGAGCGAGCAAATGGACAAATTCTATAGGGTCGCCCGTCGCTACCTTCTCATTTGTGGTGATCATCGTTGTACTTGTCATGGGGTCTACACTGTTGCCAATCGTTTCTGTTGCATAAGAACAGCGGGGACCATGATCATCAGTCATTAGGGAGGGGCCTGGTTTTCTACCCATTTTCAAATATCACACTCTTAGACACCTGCGACAACGCTTTTTAAGTTGACATGTACATACAACCTGTATGTTACACCACTCGTCTTCACTTTTCATCTCTTTTATCTATGAGTTCATAGATTTCTAAAACTAAAATCCTCGTTTCATAATGATAAAACGATGAAGTGTATATATATGTGGGTTACCTTGGCGCTTCCCAAATCATCCCAAAGGCGAAGAATCGCGGCTGTAGAAGTCATAATCCCCGGATTATCATCGACAAGATTGACGCTATGCTTCTTGATGACATGCCCCAACAGAAAGAACATGTGAACCAAAGCCACATGCACGCCCGAACTGATAATCCCATTCTTCAAATACTCTTCCGCCTTGGGCAGCTGCCCCGACGCAAACCATTTTGCTTCCACTAAGAACGCATTGCACAGCCTCGCCCACTGCAACAACAGCAATCAAGTACGAAACTTGCTCATCCCGAGTTGACATGCTTTTGAGTTCATATAGTTCTCAACGGAAATAATATCAATGGTCAGTCATACAAATATATAGATACCGTTTTTCGGAGTGAATCTATGGGGTTCCATCCATGTTTTCGGTAGACTTTATAGGCAATTTCGTTTGTCACCTCGTCAAGGGCCTTGAAACAGATCTTTATGTAGTGAGGTAGTTTCTCTGCAGCGGCAAGATCCCACCTGCTTGCAGTGATTTCTAGTTAAATATTATCGGTGGCGATAATTGTTGCGAGTAAGCAAGAAGAAGAAGAAGATGATCAAAGCCATGAGGCAATACCTATTCACAGCTTCTGTGAAGAGAGTAAGTTCGTCTAATGTGCCGTAAACATCAAATATGTCATCTATCAGGTAGATAAAAGAGATGGGTTTCGTAAGCTCGACTCTTTCCTCCGAGTTACTCTGATTTGTGAGAGAAGCCATCGACCACATATGCCATTTCAGTGGCTGGTCTCTCGCGTGTCTCAACTCCTTCGCCAAACCCATGTCTTTCCACCATCTGAGCCCACAAAAAGCATACATTTAGAGAGCAATAATCTCAAACCTCAGGTACTACAAAATTAAGCATATTGTTGTAACTTTTAATATTACTTGTTAACTTGAAGTATCTCATTCTGATACATGCTCTGAGTCATATTGAAGTCCAGTTTCGCTAGCTCGTGCAGCACATTTGCCCATCCATTTGCCCCCTTGAACTCACCGAGGAAGCTTTGAACCATGAATCGGCTGGCGCTCTTGTGATGAGGATACTGCAACGTCCAACGTACAACTCTGGCTTGATAATGATCAAGATTTCTTATCCCCCCATTAAGGAGTTCGCTACTAAAGTCTGCAGCTTGAACAAGAATGTCTTCTCCTTCTGTGCTTAGCTGTGAGGCTTCGTATAAACCCATCAACCCTCTGATATCTGCTCCTAGTTCTGATCTGAACCTTCCCTCCTTATCCTTGAAGTTGTTAAACACATCTGTGAGAATTAACCAGTCAAATTTTGATTAACATTTTAATTGCATAATCATAAAGATTATAATGTGCGTAGCTTAAATTTGAATACGCCTACCGGTGGGAACGTAGTAACCTTCTTGCCTCAATAGCCGAAAGCGTGTTGAAACGTCGTAAAGATTACCCTCAGGATGGCTGAAACTGCCAGGATTCATGTATTGTCTCTGCAAAACAGCTTCAATCTCGTTCTGAAAGTGATAGTCGATGCCTAGGCGTTGGAGGGCATCTATCATCACCAGACCTTCTGACGTGTCATGACCGATCTTTTCCAACACTTGCCTGGCTTCCTTCAACTTCCGGTCATGCTTAACTGAGAGCTCCTCCTGCAAAGCATGTTTATTTCTGTCAGTATATATATATTGCCATACAAACAGAATTTTTATGTAAGAATTTCGTTTTGTTAATGATAATTAAAGAAAGAAGAAACGAGAATACTTAACGGTGATGCTGCTGCCTTTTCCGGTGTGAAAGTTATCCCCGGAGAGGTGCCATTTGGCCGGCATGGAAATGGATGAAGCAACTGCAAAGTCGGCAATGCGGCTCTGGTAAGTGTCGCTGTTTTGTGGGATTTTCGGACGGGATGAAGCAGAAATGTGATGATGAGAGATAGCAGAAATGTGATGATAAGAAATAGCCATGTTCGACAATATATGTTGATTTAAGCAAATGAAAGTATATTTCTTCTTCTTCTTCCTTCAATTTGTACAGAAGATTGATAGAGCGAAGGATGAAGCGAGTAAATTGACGAGGGTGAGCTATTTATAGAGGTTCGATCCTCTAGTTGGTTAATCCATGCAGGGCTGGAGCCCTTTGTGGAATGTTTTAAACGTGTCTCAACTCCCTATATGCCATAGTTAATTTCTTCTTTTCTTCTTCATCTATTTTAATTTAAATTTGGCCGGTTAATCCAATGAACTGATTAGATTCGACTTGCTCGCCCCTAGGGGTGCCTATGGGCCTCCTATGAGGGCCCCCAGTGGAATAATGCCTTTTTTCTCTTTCATAAACTTGTCCTGTGCTCATACTTCGTTCGAGATATCCTATGTTTTTCATCACTCATTGTAGTTTATCGTAAAAATAATATAATACACACACTATGATCCACAGAAACATTTTGAATATTTCTTTTTGACATTTTCGATACAATTTCATCCTCAAAACGTCAAAAAAGATAAAAAAAAAAAAAACATTTTGAGCCATTTTGAAAAAATTTAAGGCTATTTTAATATTAAAAAAATTAAAAACGCATTTTCATTTTCTATACTAAAACTTATATTTACAAAAAGTTCTTACATATCTTTTATTTATATGTTTCTCCTGTATTTTCGTTTTTTACTATTTTAAAAAGTATTATTTCTCTGTTTTCGTTTCATATTGTCTCAATTTCTTATTTTTATTTTCGTATAATCTAATCTTCGGACAAATATATAAATCAAATTATCAATCAATTATTGGATATTATAAATTGTGACTAATCAGATAAGAAACTCTAATTGCAAATTCATATATATAGTCAATTTTAATTTCAAATAAAAAGATAAAACTCAAAAATTACCTTAAATAGATAGGCAGTTCTATCTAAAACTTGTCAGATTAAATAACATAAAATTCAAATCAATAAAGAAAATGACATGTTAAATTTTATATAATAAAATACAAATTTAAACAAATAATTGTTTTATGAAAAATCGTGCTTGAATTATTATTTTTTAGATTATGATTATTTCATGCCAAATTATATACATGCTTCACTAGAGAATACCAAAATAATACAATTACTAAGTGTATGATTGATTGGCCATCTTTTTCATGGAAAATGACTATTTTTCACTCAAATTTTAACTTTTGGAGTGTTTGATTAGCCAAATTTTTCATGAAAAATATTTTTCCACTTATGGTTACATGATGCTCTTTTTTCACTTTTGCTAGAATTGATTTTCTCATGGGTGGTTAGATTTCATTTTTCATGAAAATGAAAAAACCCACCCACCAATAGTCAGTCTTCCCTTTCCACCATTGCTCACCAACGAAGAAGAAAAGAGAAGGTTAGATCTGGCTGTTGTAGCGGCGATCAAACGACGACGATGGTAGTGGCCATCAAACGATGGTTGCAATGGCCATCAAACAACAGCTAGATCCGGCATTATAGGAGATGGCAGCGACAGCCAGTAAGGATCGACCATCGGCGATTACAACGACCAGATCTAGTGTTGCAGGATAGCGATAGTAGCGGTGGCCAGTAAGGATCGGCCATTGGCAATGGCAGCGGTGGCTAATGAAAGTGGGTTTGGGAGAGAGAGAGAAAGATGGAGAGGAGGTAAGGAAAAGATGGAGATGGGTTTGGGGAGGGAGTTCTATGAAAAATAATTGTAATCAAACATCAAAAATTAAAATATATGATAATTTTTGAGTTGAAAATTAAATCAATCAAACACTCTTAATTGATAACTTTCATGTAAATAATTTCTAGACAATTGAATTGTCTAGAACTTATTTTCTTTCCTTGCATATTCCATACTTACAATCAAAAGCATAAGTTATTCTTGAAAGTAACAAATCTCATATCATCTGGGATGATGTTATTAGCAAGTAATAAAAAAATGACACGTCTTTACATCTCACCTAAATTTAAAAGAAAAATTAAGATAGATTTGTGGAGTATCTTTGTGGAGTATCTAAGATAGATTTGTCGTTATCTAATTCTAGTCCCACAAATCCTTTATTAGTTTATATTTGTCGAGTTTAGAAATTTCGAAAATAACACTAAGTATCCTATCTCGCTAAGTTTATATAAAGAGCAAAGAAAACTCTCACTGATAAAAGTATATGAACTGACTCATCTTTACCCCATTACATATTATTTACTAATATCACTTTATTAACTTGAACGCTAGAGACTAAACCAAAAAGCTTAACCTCATCTCATCTTACAAATACTCATGTTAAAACAATTTTTGTGATTAATTTCAACCGTCATCAATGCCCATATAAATTAAGCTAAGTACACCTAATTATTTCATACTTAATGGATTTTTTAGATGATTTGATGGCCTTTTCCCTTCCTTCCATTTGCAAGAAGTTAGTCGAAGCTAAAGCAATTATACTCTTGAATTTATATTTTTAAATAAATTTAATTTTTATAATTTATTTTTTTTTTAATTTAAACTTTTTGTTATTTTAATTACACCTGTATTTTTATTGTCCTTCTTTATTTTGATATTAAAAAAAATAAAATGAGATACGTTAATTTAATATAATTTAAACAACAAAAATTTTAGATTGCCACATAAAAAAATATCAAATAATCATTTTAACTTTAAAAGTATAAAAATAAAAATATAAAAAATTTATCCAAAAAATAATAAAAAATTTGAATGACCACACGAACAAAATATAAAAGTACAAAAATAAAAATATAAATTTATCCAAAAAATCAAAATAGCCATCTCTACTAATAAATTAAAAGATCAAATAATCATTTTAACTTTCCTTTAGTCTCTTCTTTCTTCTCTTTCTCACATTTCTCACCTTTAATTTAAAAAAAAACTAGTGAGTGTTTACCCCAACCATTAAGTTATTCAAAAAGAGAGGGGAAAAGAGAATCGTGATACTTAACTTGGATTCATCATGAATGAATCTAGATTTTCTAGGTTCATCTTAGAGAAGAGAGAGAAAGAAAGATAGAAAACGTCATCCTCATTGTTGGCCAAGCAAGAAAAAAAATTAAGAAAGACTTTAAATATAAGAATATTTTAATTATTTTTAAATATTTAACAATACTTACTACCGATGACGATGAAAAATTTTACAAAACCATAAATGAGATTTTCTCTTCATGGAGCTCCTCATTCAACTCTTTCAAAGTTATTGAATTTTTTTTCTCAATCCAACAATCTCCTCATTTCTTCTCTTTCAATTATAATATAACATTAAATTTTAAGAATACTCATGTTTTTTAAATATCAAAAATACATCTTAGAATTTGTCTAAACTTAAAAAATAACGCGTATAGAAGTACAATCATTGATAGCAATTTGATTGGTACTACAAACAGTGTAACAAGCCAAAAGCACTAATTAAAATAATGTGGATCACGCAGCTGCCCCATGTTAATAGTAATTCCGCCAACCCCACCCCCCACCACCGAGGACCAACTACCAATCCAGTGAACCACAAATTTTGCTGAAGCAACTACCAATCCAGTGATTGATTGAAGCAACTATCACAAATTTATAAGTGATTGATTGGTGGTGTTATGCTGCGATGACAATTTATATGAACTTTTCATATATATATATATATATATATATAAGAGTGATATTAAAATGGTATATTATTTTTGTAATTATAAATCACTTTAATTAGTGAACATTTTGTTTTTCATGCTCCTTTATAGCAAAATTCTTCATAAAATTGTTACTTTAATAAACAATTACATATATATATATATATATATAGTAGAGTGAAGTTATTAGATCCATGGAAAACACATGGATGATAGACAACTCTGGCAATGCTTTTGCGGCTTGCAATTGATCAAACATCGATCCTTCTCCCTCGAATCAAGGCTTTTGCAGCTTCCCCCTCTCCGTACTAATGTAGTGAATTGTATTTGTCTACTCAACTGTGGAAGACACGTGCTTGGCAAATAGCAGAAGGCAATAACTGAGTCGTCTGATAATATATGGTGACAAGTCCATGGTGAGTACCTAAATCATTGGCTAAATTATCATTATTTATATGAAGTATGCAGTATGCAGAAAACAAACTAAAATATCTGAAAGAATGAGCAGAGAAAGAAAAAAATCTGAGGAGATCCTGATTTTCAAGGACCTCGTACGTATATCTGAATGTGTGGTGAAATTTTACTAAGAATGTGTTTGATTGTACATATTTTTCATAAAAAATATGTAATTATTACACATTTTTTATATAAAACAATCAAATACTTTTAACTTTTTTATGAAAAAATATGTATGGTATAAACATTTAAAACTTATTTTCATGGAATTTATTTTTCAAGGAGTGGAGTGATTTTATTTTTTAGACAATATTACCTAGAATTAAATTCTAGATAATACAATTAAACATACCCTAAGAATTTGCTATCATAAAGTACAATGATGAAAGCAGAACATGAGAAAAGAAAAGGACAGGGACATGTCCAATCAATATGAAAGAGTTCCAATGTTTACCAAATGTGAAAAGAGAAAATCAAAAGGAGGAGGTGCAGCCGCAGAAATTCGTAGAATACAACACCCCTAATTGCCAAACATGTTTTCAATGCGCAAGAGCATCTCCAATGTTAGACACTAAATTACACGTTAATTTGGTGTCTAACAGTGATTTACGTCAATTTGGTATCCACCATTTTAGTGTTCTCTCCAATATGTAACATCAAATTGGTGTAAAAGAGAATCTTTAAAGAATATTTTATAAATAAATATTTAATAAATATTAATAGTATAATATAATTAAAAATAATTAGTCATATTTTATAAAAAAAAATTAAAAATTACAGTCATAATTTTTTTATATTTTTTTCAAAATATGTTATCTAATTAATTTTTTACTAAATTTTTAATTAATTATTTTTGCCTAACTTTTATTAAACTAATTGTTTATCCACCTAATTATTTATTCATCTCATTTTTCAACTAATATTTTAAATCAAAGAAAGTATTTTCCAATAAATATTTTTTCACTTAATATTTCAATTAATTTTCTTATCTTCTTTTATCCACATATTTTTTCCCATTTATTTCACAACTAACTTTACTACATAACACTAACTTTTATCTAATGTATGATAACTTATCTTTCATTAAGTTTTTTTTTCTATTATAAAAGGCAACACACTACCATCTATTTCATCATCAATCTTCCACAAAAGTGAAAGAGAATTCATTTGGCATTTATCTTCCAAATGAGTTTCAAAGCCGGTCCATCTCATGTGTCATCTTCATCTTCATCCTCAAATCCTGAAGATGAACTTGATCTAACTGTAGAAATTTACGCACAAACCCAAGCGTTTAATGCACAACAAGGAGCATTAATGAATGCGTATGCTAACAACAATCTCATCATGGCTTATCTCAATCAAGAAGACAACAACCAAGCAAGTCATGGAGGCTCAATTCCTGATCATAAAGTGATCTATCGTGGGCTAGCAGATGTTGAACGTAATCTCTGGGCTGACTATTTTTCGGAGAACCCACAGTATAATGAGTCAATGTTCTGTAGACGATTTCGAATGGGTCGAAGTTTATTCCTGCGTATTATCAACGCTGTCGAAAGTCATGATAACTACTTTGTATAGCGGCGTGATGGCTTCGGCAAACTTGAATTGTCTAGTTTGCAAAAAATAACAGTTGTGTTCTGAATGCTAGCATATGGTGCATCGGCTGATTCTACTGACGAGTACATTAAAATCGGAGAGTCTACAACAATTGAAAGGATGAAGAGATTTTGTCGAGCTATTGTTGAGGTATTTGGAGAGCATTACTTAAGATCACCTAACGCTAATGATGTTGCAAGGTTGCTCCAAATAAGTGAGAAACGTGGGTTTCCAAGAATGCTAGGGAGTCTAGACTGTATGCATTGGAGTTGGAAAAATTGTCCAACGGCTTGAGCAGGACAGTACAATGGACGTAGTGGATCTCCAACTATTATTCTCGAGGCTATTGCTGATTATGATCTTTGGATATGGCATGCATATTTTGTTTTGCTCCGTTCCAACAATGACATTAATGTGTTGGAGGCATCTTATTTATTCGCAAACATCGCTCAAGGTATAGCTCCTCCAACTTATTATGTCATTCAAGGAAAAGAGTACAACATAGGTCATTACTTAGTCGATGGTATATACCCTAAATGGTCTACTCCTGTACAAACTATTCACGATCCCCAGGGTCCCCAAAAAAAAGTTATTTTCTATGAAACAAGAAGCATGTAGAAAGGACGTAGAACGCGCATTTGGAGTTCTTCAATCACGATTTGCAATAATCAAGGGACTAGCACGTTTTTGGAATAAACATGTATTGCATGATGTAATGTCTGCATGCATCATAATGCATAATATGATCATTGAGAATGAACGTGATGTGCATGCAGACATCTCAAATTGGAGGAAAGCACCGACTCCTGAAGTTGATATAGTGGTAGATGAAACAGCTCGATTTCAACAATTTATTGCTCGACATAAGCAAATCAAAGATAAGGAAGCTCACCTCGCACTTCGTAATACATTAATTGAACATTTGTGAGAGTTACATGGTAATAATAATAGTGAGTAATTATTATTCACCCATTATCTATGATGTAATGTTAGGGATATCTTATCAACTTTTCTTTATATAATTTACTTCTCATTGATAAAGTATGCTTATTTTAAATAATTTCCTTTTCTTTATGTAATTTACTTCTTATTAATAAAGTATGTTTATTTTAAATAAAACAAGATCCCATCTCAACCATTGGATGAAAAGTGAATTAATCCAAACCGTTAATGGTATCTTTATCTCTTCCACACTTTATCTAAGACATGATACAAAAATAAAGTAAGATCTCATCTCAATCATTGGATGAAAAGTGAATTAATCTAAACCGTTAATGGTATCTTTATCTCTTCCACACTCTATTCAAAACATGACACAAAAATAAAATAAGATCTCATCTCAACCATTGGATGAAAAGTGAATTAATCTAAACCGTTAATGGTATCTTTATCTCTTCCACACTCTATCCAAGACATGACATAAAAATAAAGCAAGATCTCATCTCAACCATTGGATGAAAAGTGAATTAATCTAAACTGTTAATGGTATCTTTATCTCTTCCACACTCTATCCAAGACATGACATAAAAATAAAGCAAGATCTCATCTCAACCATTGGATGAAAAGTGAATTAATCTAAACTGTTAATAGTATCTTTATCTCTTCCACACTCTATCCAAGACATGACACAAAAATAAAGCAAGATCTCATCTCAACCATTAGATGAAAAATGAGTTGATCCCAACCATTAAATGGTATCCTTATCTCTTTCAAAATTGTTCTATAAATAATGGCTCATTCTTGATCAAAATATCTCTAAACATCTCTCTTTTTTCAATTCTTGTGAGTAGAAAAATATTTTCACAAAAATGTCTCTACGAAATGCTTCATATTCAAATGAGGAAGACCAACTCATATGCCATGTATATTTTGATGTTTCTCAAAATCCAATTATAGGTACAAACCAATCTAGTCTTCAATTTTGGTCTCGCATAGAGACTGAATATCACAAGGCATTTCCAGTGCATATTACTCAAGTTCGACCTAGAAGATCTCTGACATCGCGAATGCATGTAATCAATACAACAATTAGCAAGTTGAGAGGATGTGTTCGACAAATTGAAAATTTGAATCCAAGTGGCGCTTCAGAACAAGATATCATAAGTATTTTTTGTTTTTTAGTTATAAATGTTTTATGAAATTCATTTTACTCATATTTCGATATCATTTTTTACAATTTCAAATTTTGGTTGCATTGTGCAGTTAATTCAAGCTAAAGCCCTACTAGCACAAGATTCAAATTATAGTAAAGGATTCAAATTTGAGCACGTGTGGCCACTACTTAAAGATATTGAGAAATATTTCAATATGTTTAACACACAAACTGCAAGCCGTCGAAAGAGAAATGAAGGCAAAGAAGCCTCACAATCAGATTCTGGAGCATCACAGTCTGAAAGTATATCGTCATTTTGTTTTGATTTAAATGTAGACTTCGAAAGTCAAGAGAAAAATAATGATATTAATGACAATAATGATTCAATTGAGCGACCTATTGGGAGGAAAAAAAAATGAAAAAAAAAAAACAAGGTGATGAGATGATGCAATTTTTTAGATCCATGAAATAAGAAAATCAACAAATTACGGATATGTTTAAAGAAAACCAGACACGTATGCAAGAAACGCAAGCTATAATGTAAAGGAATTGTGAAATTCAACTGTTACAAGCTCAAAATGAGTCCAAAAAAATAGAGTTGCGAGAACGACATGAAGAGAATAAAATTTTACAAAGAGATGTGGATTCCATAAAAGATCCAATGGTACATAATGCTATTCGAAGTGAACAAATGAGAATTTATGAAAAAAGAGCTCGTGAGGAACAATTTTAAGGAGGAAGCGGATCATCAAATTCATTTAGCCAGTATTTTGGTGGTTATGGAGAAAATGGGGATGATCTTCCGAATTTTTAAATGGTACTTTAGAATTAAGAATAGAAAGCATTTTATTTTTAAGTCATGTTGTTGTTGTTGTTGTTTTTATTTTAAGCTTTTTTTTCTATTTTCATCAAGTATTTTTAATTTAAGTTAATGGAAATGTTATTTCTTTTTATTATATTATTGAATTTTTACATTAAAAATATTTTCTTTCTATTAAGTAATTATTAAAATAAAAAAATTCATATACATATACAAAAATAGTTCATTTTATATTAACATAGTATTTATAAAATATATTAAATATTTTAAAATATATTCAATATTATACTCATTTTATAGATCATAATAAAATATTTTCATCGGTATATATTTTTTGTAATAATTTAATTTATATTTCTAATTATTAATCAAAATATACAAATATAATAAAAGTAATAAATGATACAAAAGGAATAAATTGTTTTAAAGCTATACAAAGAGGGGTAAAATTGGAAATAAAATGAAAATAAAAATTTGGTGTTGATGAATAGTGTAACACCAAATTTGGTGTATTCACTCAACACCAAATTTGGTGTTACACTATTCACTCAACACCAAATTTAGTGGTTAAAACTTGTGCCCAACACCATTTTGGTGTATTCATTGGAGATGTTTCTGCGTCAAAATGCAATTAGCGCTGCATTTGGCACATTCATTGGAGATGCCCTAAGAGAGACTTATAAAGTGACATTTCTAGCTACTCATTTGTTGAGCATTTCAAAGTCTCCCAATATCTAATTTGCAACTGGAAAAAAATAAAAATATATTTTTTAAGAGATTATTATTATTATTATTATTATAATTTAGAAAGAAACTTATAACTCTTATTATTTCTTATAATGAATTCTTTTGTCCTTACCTGTAATTTTTACCTTGATTTGTTTGAAAAATTTTCACATACAATTAGTATTCAAGTAAAATAACGAAACTTAATTTTGTGCTCAAACTAGTTCGTGATAGAAGCAATGGCAGCAAAAGTTTAGTGAGATTGAAAAGTTTAACGGGAAAAATTTTTCACTGTGGAAGTTAAAGATGAAAGTTATCTTGAGAAAAGATAATTACCTAACAACCATCAGCGATAGGCCGAGTAACTTCATAGATAATGACAAGTGGAATAAGATGAACATGAATGTTGTTGCAAATATTATACTGTCTAGCATAGAAAATAAGAACAAGACAAATGATATTTAGGATCATCTTACAAAATTGTACGAGGCCAAAATACTTCACAACAAAATTTTTCTTAAGAGAAAATTATATACTCTACAGATGTCATAATCTACTTTGGTGATAGAGCACATCAACACTTTGAATACTCTATTTTGTCAACTCACATCTTTGGGTTGTAAAATAGAGACAAATGAACATGCTGAACTTTTATTTTAAAGTCTACTAGATTCATATGATTAACTCATCATCAATCTGACAAATACTTTCACTACGAAAATCCTAGTTGTTGATGATATTACAGCTGTTATTCTGGAAGAAAAAAATTGGTACAAAAATAAGGAAGACAAATTGACCAATTCGCAACAAGCGAAGCCACTAACGGTGGTGAGAGGGAGATCAATGGAACGTGACTCAAATAAGAGTCAAAATCATGGTAGATCAAAGTCAAGAAGTAAGAAGAACCTAAAGTGCTACTGCTATGGAAAGAAATGACACTTGAAGAAGGATTGTTGGAATTTGAACCAAAAAAAATTTAATCCTCAAGAAAATGTAGCAAGTACCTTAGGTGAAAGTGATACACTATGTTGTGAAGCAGCGACAACTTATGAAAGTAGAAAAAGATTTACGAATGTATGGTTCATTAACTTTGGAGCCACATTTCACATGAAATCTCGAAGAGAATGGTTCCATCATTATGAACCGATATCTAAATGATTTGTGTACAATTGTGATGATCATGCCTTAAAGATTACCAGTATTGGACCCATGATGTTGAAGTTCCATGATGGTACAATTCACACTATTCAAGAAGTGTGGCATGTAGAAAGCTTGAAGAAGAATTTGTTGTCTTTAGAACAATTGGATGAACTTTACTGCAAAATTGTGGTTAAAAAAGAGATCATGAAAATGATTTGAGAAGCGCTTGTACTAATGAAGGAAGAAAATGTGGCTGTGAGGTTATACATGTTAAAATGAGAGACTTTGTTGAAAGGAGAAGCATCAATTGCTTCAAGTAATCTAAGTGAAAGATCTACAACAGTATTGTATCAGAAACTTGGACATATTTCTGAACAAGGAATGAAAATCCTTGTGGAGCAAAATCTACGTTTGGGTCTCACAAAGGTATCCTTACCCTTTTGTGAGTATTGTCTTGTGAGTAAGCAGCACAAGTTGAAGTTCAACACATTGAATTCTAGAAGCAAAGAAATGCTAAAATTAGTTCACTCTGATGTATGGCAAGCATCAATTTTGTCCTTGGGAAGAGTAAAGTATTTTGTGCTATTCATAAATGATTATTCAAGGAGATGTTGGGTGTATCCTATTAAGAGGAAGACAAATGTGTTTCCAGTCTTTAAAGTATACAAAGTACGGGTGGAACTTGAATATGAAAAAAAGATCAAGTGTTTGAGGTCAAATAATGGAGAAGAATATACTACCAATGAGTTTATTGAATTCTATAATCAAGAAGGCATCAAAAAATAGTTTATTATGGCATTCATTCCTCAACAAAATAGAGTGACAGAGTGGATGAACAGAACCTTGTTAGAAAGAATAAGAGCAATGTTGGGAGTTGTAGGTTTAGAAAAGTTTTTCTAGGAAGAAGTTGTTAATACCTCCTGTTATATGATAAATCGAGTCTCGTTAACTACAATTGAGTTAAAGACACCAATAAAGATATGGGTTGCGAAGAAAGTTTATTATTCAAACCTCTATATATTTGGAAGTCTAGTGTACGTGATATACAATGCCCAAAAAACTACAAAGCTAGATCCAAAATTCAGGAAATTCTTATTCTTAGGGTATGCTGACGGAGTGAAGGGGTATCATTTGTGGCATCCTACTACTCGCAAGGTTATAGTAAATAGGAATGTTATCCTTGTCAAAGATAAAGTACAGAGGAAAGAAAGCGATGATAACACGGTAAAAGAAAATTCAAAGATTATAGTGGTATAGGTAGAAAATGAGTCTAAACAAAAGTATTCTTCTGAAATAGCACCGAGCATGAGGAACAAGAACCAATTGTATTCGAGGCACCAGTAATTCGTCAGTCAGGTCACTTGACAAAATGGCCAAGTTGGCACTTAAATTATATTATGGAGAACAATGTTGCATACTGTCTTCTAACAAATGATGGAAAGTCATCAACTCTTCAAGAAACAATGAACAATTTAGATGCATCTCAGTGAATGGTAGCAATGCAGGAAGAAATTGAAGCTCTTCATGAGAACAAACTTGGGAACTTGGGTCGTTACCACAAGGAAGAAAGCCTATTGGTAACAATAGGTGTATAAGATCAAGCGTAATAGCGATGATTAAGTGGAGCAATATTGTGCAAGAATAGTGATAAAAAGATATGCTCAGAAAGAAGTGATTGATTTCAATGAGATATTTTCTCTTGTTATTTGAATTACTACAGTTCAAGTAGTCATAGCAATGTGTGCTACATTTAACATACATTTAGAGCAACTAGATGTGAAGATTGTTTTTTTTTTTTCATGAAGATCTTAAAGAAGAAATATATATGTTTCAACAAGAAGGTTTTGAAGAAAAAGGAAAAGAGAACTTAGTTTACAGGACAAACAAATCTTTATATGGTCTCAAATAAGCGTCAAGATGTTGGTATAAGAGATTTGATTCCTTCATTATGAGTCTTGGATACAACAAACTTAATGCAGACCCTTATACATATTTCAAGAGATTTGGTGAAAATAATTATACTACTTTGCTATTATATGTAAACGACATGTTGGTAACAGTCCCCAAAAAAGATCGTATTAAAGAATTGAATGCACAATTGGCTATGGAGTTTGAAATGAAGGACTTGAGACTGATAAACAAGATTCTAGGGATACAAATTCACTGAGGCAGAAATAACATGAAGATTTGGCTTTCTCAAAAGAACTCCCTAAGGAAAATCTTGTGGCGCTTCAACATACAAGATTGTAAACAAATTTCTACCCTACTTCCTGTTAATTTCAAATTATTATCCTCCAATTTAAGTCCTAGTAGTGAAGCAGAAAGGATGGAGGTGTCTCAAGTATCATATGCATCAGCAGTAAAAAATTTAATGTTTGCTATGATTTGTACAAGACTAGACATTGCACATGCAGTAAGAGTGGTTAGTTGGTATATAGTGAATCCTGATAGAGAGCATTGGAATGCTGTGAAAAGGGTCATGAGATACATTAAGGTGACCACAGATGTTGCATTGTGTTATGATAGATCAGACTTTATTGTCAGAGGATATGTTGACTCAGATTATGCAAGTGATATTGACAAAAACAAATCCACCACAGGATATGTGTTTTCTTTTATTGGCGGAGCTGTAAGTTGGGTTTCAAAAATGTAGTCAATTGTGGCTAAGTCAACAATAAAAGCAGAATATGTAGCAATTACATAAACTAGTAAAGAAGTAGTAGGGTTGAAAATGGTATTGGAGGAACTTGGGCATGAACAAGAGAAGATTTATTTGTTTTGTGACAGCCAAAGTGACTTGCATCTTGCAAGGAATCCATCGTTTCATTTAAAGACAAAACACATTCGCATTCAATACCACTTCGTTCATGAGAAAGTACAACAACATATCCAGCCTTTATCCCACTATGTGGGGTCGGTTACATGAATTCTAGACTTCCATGTATTTCTATCGTTTGTCATATCTTCATTTAGATCCATATACTTCATATCGAACTTTAATGTCTCTCTCAAAGTCTTTTTGGATCTACCTCTACCTCTTTTTGTGACTAATTGTTCCATTTCATCAACTCTCCTCACAGGAGCGTCTCTTAGTCTCCTTCTCACATGACCAAACATGAGAAAGTGGAGGAAGGAATAGTGGATATGTAGAAAATTCATACTAAAGACAACCTAGCAGATTTCATGACAAGGACAATCAATACTGACAAGTTTGTTTGGTATCGATCCTCTAGTGGCCTAGCAGAGACATGAGCAACAGGGAATGACAAGGAAGAAAGAATGGTATGAAGATTGATTGATTCTCAATTAAATCTTCAAGTGGAAGATTGTTAAAAGGTCAAAAAGTGGAAGATGCCCAGCCACAAAATAAACAAAGAAAAATTGGAAGCACTAAATAAGAAATTAACACAGTGGAAGAGGAAGGCACTGAAATGTTTACCAAATGTGAAAAGAGAAAATCAAAAGAAGTAGGTGTAGCAGTAGAAATTGGTGGAATGTGATGCCACCTTGCTACCAAACACGTTTTTAACGCGTAAGGAAGGCCTATAAATTGGCCTCCCTACTCATTTGTTGAGCATCCCAAGTCTCCAAATATCCCATTTGTAGAAAGAGAAAAAAAATAAAGAGAGAGAAAATGAAAGAGTATTTTCTCCTATTTTTAAAAGAGAATATTATTATTATCTCCTTATAATTTAGAGAGAAAGTTGTAACTCTTATTATTTTTTATAGAGAATTCTTCTATCCTTACCTATGGTTTTTACCCTAATTTGTTTGATAGTTTTTCATGTAAGATCTGTGTGTCCAATTATTTTTCTCAAATTATTAGTTACGACCGTACTCTAATTCGATGTTATTTCTCAACAACAGGTCCAATCAAAATAAAGGAGTTCCAATGGTATGGGTAAAAATAGCCACAAATTCAAGATGTACATAAGAAAGTGAAACAAAATACAGCCCGCATCCTCAAATCCAAATTCGAATCATACGAGCACATGCTTTATAGGTCCAACCAAATTTATTTTCTATTCAACAAGAAAGAATAATGTTATTCATCTAGACTAGAGATGTATCTAGGTGACACATTTTCATTAGGTAATGAAAAGGTGCATAATGAATAGCATTGCTCATTGTCTAATGAAAAGGTGCCACCTAGACTAAAAATTCATCTCCACTTTAGATGAATAGCATTACTCAATAGGAAAAGAGTTTTGCTAGTTTGCAAAGCAAAAGACAGATAATTAAAAAACCAAACCAGATAGTTTCACACTAAAAGATGCTTCGAGAGAGGCATCTTCCAGTGCGCATGATGACTCGAGAGAGGCAAACCAAGAACCAAAACACATTGTTTGAAGCATTGGGGAACAGGATCATCTGATCTTCTGATACATCAGATGCTACAGAGCTAACAATTGAACTTCCTCCATTAGGAGCTCCAAGACTTGGGATTAAAGCATTTAGTAATGACACTACTCGGCACCTAGAAGTAAGTAGAAACCGAACATATCAGGCCCTCATAGTTTGCTGTGCCACAGGAACATTGTTGGCTCCTACAAAATTTATATCAAGTCAGCAACAGTATTGAGAGTATAACTTGCCACACCATCTTATGTTAAGAACAATGTATGTTCAGGGATGGCAATGCATCCCCAATTACCCATTTAAAATTAAAACAAGTATAAAAATTGAGATATGGGCCTCAGATTATGTAGTTATATCTACATAGTCAGACCATGTAGTTTTATGAGTGACTGCAATCCAGAGATCTGGAACATTCAGTTGAGTTTGTTTGTTTGGTTCTGGAAAAGCCTAAAGGGACTTTACAGCATTGCAGCTAAAGCTAGAAGCTTAGTTCTATGGCTGCTTGTCTCCTTACTTCAATCCCTCTAAACTTCTCCCCTAAATTACAAGCTACTAGATTTGGCTCACTGGAAGCTTGCTTCAATTTCAAGGTTACAAAGATTGTCCCTTGTGACAGTCGTATAAAAATGGTTGCACCAGTTGTAAGGCGATCTGGTAACTACCAACCATGCATTTGGGACTAGAACTATCTGCTGTCTCTATGTAACTATTATGCGGTAAGTATATATATATATATATATATACACACACACACATGTTTGTGATATTGCAAGTATTGGACTACCTGTTTTTGTCTGGGTCAATTACTGGATATCCTCCGTTTAATATCTTGATCACCAGCTAAGAACATAATTCCGCAGGGAAAGACATACAAAAGAAAAGCAGATAAGCTAAAGGAAGATGCCAAGAAGATTCTAAGCAGCATGGTCAAGCCACTGGATCAACTGGAGTTTATTGATACTTTGCAAAGACTTGGACTGGCTTATCATTTTGAGGAGGAGATAACGAATACATTGAAGAACATCAACAGAAACAGGAAGAATAATTGGAACAAAGGTGATTTGTATGCGACAGCAATAGAATTTTGAATTCTTAGGCAACATGGCTATCATGTCCCAGAAGGTAACGTGAGCATAAACAAAAACCACATGGAGAAATAGCATAGCATAGAGGATGACCTTTTTTCTTTTGTCCTTTACTGTATGCACAGAGGTTTTTGACAGGGTCAAGAAGATGGGAAGTTTCAAGGATAGCATTTCTGGAGATATCAAAGGAATGCTGAGTTTGTACGAAGCCTCTTACTTCTCTTTAGAAGATGAAACTATCATGGAGGATGCTTGGCTCTTCACTAGCAAGCACTTAAAAGGCCTTGAAAAGGATGAAGATCGAAATCTCACCATGCAAGTAAGCCATGCAATGGAGCTTCCACTACATTGGAGGATGCCAAGATTAGAGGCAAGATCGTTCATAGATGCATATGGGAAAAAGGATGACATGAATCCTGTTCTACTTGAGCTTGCTAAGCTGGATTTCAATATTGTGCAAGGATTGCACCAGGAAGAACTAAAAGATATGTTAAGGTAGAAAAGTAGTCTTCAAGACAATTTTTCTAGTTGCAAAGACTCAAATCTATTTTACCTTGACTGACAGTGATAAATTCCATCAAAGTGCAGGTGGTGGAAGAACATTGGTCTGGGAGAGAAGATGAGCTTTGCTAGAGATAGGCCGGTCGAATCTTATCTGTGGACTGTTGGGATAACTTCACAGCCTCAACATAGCTACTGCAGAAGAATGTTGACAAGGGCAATAGCTCTAATTACAGTGATAGATGATATATATGATCTCTATGGTACCTTGGATGAACTTGAGCTCTTGACTGATGCCATTGAGAGGTTAGCAGACAACTCAAAAAAAGAAAAAAAGAAAAGAAATGCACCATTGTCTAGTTCTTCCATCAAGACTCTGCCAGTGAATCTTTTTTCATCTAAATTTTGTGTATTTTCAGATGGGATATCAATGCAATCAAGCAATTACCAGACTACATGAAGATGTGTTTCCTGGCACTTTACAACTTGGTGAATGAAATGGTTTATGATATCCTTAAATAACAGGACTCAGATGTTTTACTGCACCTTAAGAAAGCAGTGCTGTATCTACTTTCTTGTTTATTCTTCCCTTCCATGTCTTCTTACCTTTCCTCGTGCAATTTAAATATCTTATTCTTACTACTAGAAATATGTTTCAGTGGATAGGTTTATTCAAAATAGAGGTGTCAAATGGGCCGGGCTTTGGCCCGGCCCATCACTGTTCATGGGGGCCGGCCCAAGAATTTGGGCCCACGGCCCGGCCCGTCTAAGGGCCCAGCCCGGCCCGGCCCGTGGCCCTTATGGGCCCAAGCCCATAAATTATTTTTATTTTTATGATGTTGTATAGAAGTAAATTATTTTTATTTAACTAACTAAATGATCTTACAAATCTAAGATAAAATACAGATATCTAACTTAAAAATATTAATTTCTATAGCCAAAAATTATATAGAAATAAATGGCTTCTTATTCATGATCAAATTCTTATTCTTTCTATAAAACTTTATTGAAAACCTAGCTAATTTAGATTGAATAATAAATTTTTATAATGAATATTTTTTTATTAAGAAGACAAATTGATGATAAATTATATTTATTCAAATATTATAATAGATAGTATTTTACTTTCCCATCAAAAGGAGAAAATAGTAAAATACTATATTTTTAAATAAAAATATTTTTAAAAAAATGGGGTCGGGCCCACCGGACCCGGCCCGCTAGGCCTTGTGGGCTAAGACCCGGCCCGGCCCTCTAGCCCACGGGCTGGCCCGGCCCCCCTATAAGGGGGCCGTGGGCCGGTCCGGGCCCTATCTAAGGCAAAGTGGGCCCAGCCCGTTTAAAAAGCCCGCGGGCCGATTGGGACCGGTCCTTTTGACACCTCTAATTCAAATCATACTTGGTGGAAGCGCAATGGTACCACAGTCGATATAAACCAACGATGGATGAATACATTAACAATGGATAGATTTCATAACAGGACCTGTGATAGCAGTTCAGGCTTACCTTTCTGTAACAAAACCAATAAAAACAGAGGCATTAGAATTTCTAGAAAGCAATCCAGAGATACTATACTGGTCATCAGTGATTTTTCGACTTCGTGATGACAATGGAACTTCGACGGTATGGGAAGCATCAACTGGGAGTACTTTTGGGAGCCCTCTGTAAAATAACTCCTCTAATGATTCAAGTTTCTCAATGTTTTTGATGGGCACAGGATGAGTTGAAGAGGGGATGTTCCAAAATCAATAGTGTCACATGTATGAGACTGGCGCTTCTGAGGAAGTTTCTCGCAAGCACTTGAGAGAATTGATGAGGCAGACATGGAAAAAGGTGAATCGGTACCGTGTTGTAAATTCTCCATTGCAAAAATCTTTCATTGAGATTATGTTGAGTCTTGTTAGAATGGCACATTGTATGTTTCAGTACGGAGTTGGGTACGGTAATCAAGATTGTGAAACTAAAAATCGTGTACTGTCATTGCTGGTTGAGCCTATACCCTTGTGAAAAGATAAGGCTCTCTTCTCTTCGTAATTTTCAGATCCCTTTCAATTTTTAATTTTTAAAATAATAAAAATGTGTTTATTTTTATATTTTTAAAAATACATTTTTTAAAATAAAAAAAATATAAAAAAATTTAAAATAACAAAAAAAAATCATTTTATCGATTTTCATCATAAACACTCTCAAACCCAAAAAACAGCAAAGATTGCTCTCTTCTTCTCTCTCCAAGATCTAGGTTTCACTCTTCTCTTCTCTTCCTACTCTCTTCTTTCTTCTCTCTTCAAGGCTCAACCATTAACTGTGCTCGCCATTGCGAGCCGTTGTTGATCACCCCCGTTATTTGACCGTGCATGCCTTCCGTCGTCAACGTCGTTCCCTCATCTTGCATCGCAACTAACAACCCAGATCCATCGCCTCCAACCATCGAATGGCCATCGTTGTCTGCCTTCAGCCATCGCCACCATTTGAATTGCGGCCTCGCCTCATCTTCGTCATTCGCCTACGCCATTCGTCTCTACTTCTCGTCTAGGCCGACCATCAACAACTCACCTTGCTCTGATCATCTCTTCAACCAAGAATTGTAAATGTTAATTTATTTTTTATTTGTATTTTATTTTTGTAACAGAAAAAAAAATATTACAAAATTCACTAACTTCAAAATATATATTACTTAATAATATATACTAGCATTAAACTGTTTAATTTATTAAATAAAATATTATAAAATAATTTTTTTTAAAAATTTTAAAATAAATGCATTTTCAACTTTTCTATTTTGAAAAATAATTTTTCAAAATAATAAAAAAACATATTTTCAATAATTTCTAAATAGACATTCAAAACTCAAAACTGAAAAATTGAAACACGAAAAGAACAGCCCACTAAGTTTCCAAATGTATGGTAATTGTGCTTGTGTAATGTTAACATTGAGTGTGTAGAAATGAACTAAAGTCCATCCAATCAAATCGGAATCATTAGAACAGAAAATAAAGCTCAAATAATTGGTGCTTCAGGCAAAGGTAAAGATTAACATTTTACCAACAATACATGCCCACCAATCGTTGTTAGCTCACACGGCCAAGTAAAGAATCCGGAGGTAAAAAAACACACATTAATGTTCTTACTCATCAAAAGAAAACAGGTAAAAATTACAGTGACTCGTGTTACAGATTAATGTACAAACTATTAAAAGCGTAAGCATAGGTTCCAATACCTTGATCTTTCAGTTCAGATCATCCTGCAACCACAGTATCTTTCCATGATGACCTCAACCTCTGGTTTTGCTAAGTGTTAATCAAGGTAGCCCTAGCTGTGGGAGAAGATTGACATGATTATGTGTATCTATGAAGCTAGAGAATTCAGCTTCTTTTCAAGCACTTTCGCCCGACGAAGAGCATCCAGGGCTTCAGCTTGCTTCCCTGAACGCTTCAAGTTTAGTGCTTTCAACTTTTCTGCCTTGATCTGTTCTTTCAGTTGGACTCTTTCTTGATCAGAGCTTTCAGTCTTACCAACAACAGGCCTTACTGGCTCTGGTTTCTCAGAACCTTGGGATGCACTAGCATCTTCAATACCTATTGCTTTCAAAGCAGACAAAAGTTGAGGATCCAGAAAATCCTCGACACCGACATCATCAAGTTTTGCTTCACTGATGGAACTTTTAACAGAATCATTGGCAGCCAATTCCTCCAACTGAGCTTCAAGGGACTTGGCCAATTCAAACTCAGCCTCTGCTTCTTCAGTACGCCCTTCCCTCCGCAGCTTCAACGCAAGCCTTTTGTGGCTGAGGGACTCTTGTTGCAACTTGAAACGATCACGACTGGACAGTGGTTTTGATGAAACATGCTCTTTTTGTTGAACAGAAGTGACATTAGAAGAAGCGCTAAAAACATTGCTAGAACTAGTGAAAGGATGAGAGATGCTATCCTCCAAACTCTTCTCCAAAAGCTTTGCCTGGCGAAGTTCCTCCCTAGCTTCTGCCAATTTCCCCTCTCTCTTCAAAGCGACTGCCTTTCTTTTCAGAATAAGAATTTCTTGCCGGACAGAACTGTGATCATTCTCAGGAACAGTAGCCTGAATTGAATTAAATTCATCAATTTGTGGTTTTGTATGTTTTAGAATTATTTCCTCTCTTTCCTCATGCGTAGTTTTGTTATTGATTCCCAGATCTTTGGTTCCTAGATGATTAGGACGCAAAGAACTAGTAGCAATTTTTTCAGAGTATTTTTCTTGCCTGGCTGCAGGTTCAACTTCACCCTTCCCCCCTGAATTCTTAAGCTCTGAGACGAGTGCAGAACCTTGCATGTCTTCTTCCGGTACACCTCTTTTAATTCCTCCTACAACTACATTATTGTGGGGAGAAGAACTACAAATCTCATTTTCCACATGCTTACTGCTTTCTAATTGAGTTTCTTTCTTTGGCACTTCCATCTCTGCTAATTCAGCCTCTAATACTTTTGCCATTTTCAGTACTTCATCTGCCTCCTCAGTCTCACCTTGGCGTCTCAAAGCAAGTGCCTTTCTTTTCAAGCCTAGGAGCTCCTTCTGGATTTCACCTTTACTTCTTCTAGATGGTATAACCTGAATAGAACTAACAGCTTCAGTAACAGCAGAATCAATTCTGCGAACGTATTGGTTAACGGGTTTGGATGAAAATGTGACATTTTTGTCATCTTCCTCCTTCCAACCCAGGTTCTTCAAAAATGCAAGATATGTTGGGTCATGCATGTCCTGTTCTGTCACATCCCCTTCTTCATCTACAATATCTGGAACAGGAATGTCATCATCATTCTTATTACGAACACTATGACATGTGGCCTTCATTTTTGAGGCATTATCCATCTCTTCGAGTTGCTGCTCAAGAACCTTCCCCCTTTTCAGTTCTTCATCTGCCTCATCCAATTTACCTTCCCTTCGCAAAGCAAGAGCCCTCTTTTTCAGGCCCAGCAGCTCTTTCTGAATCATTAGCCTACTTTTTCGAGCCAATTTAGAGTCTGCTTTCTCCGTTCTGTTAACATTTCTGACATCAGCCTTATTTGATTCGGTTGGGTTATCACCTGATTGACTAGCTGACCCAGTCTCTAGTTTTGCAGGATTGTTTGGCACTGCATCCACTTCTTGAGTAGCATAGTTGTCAATGTCCTTTTCTAGTACCTTTGCCTTCTTTAGGAGCTCTATTGCCTCTGCAGTATTTCCTGCCCTTTTCTGGTTAAGAGCTTCTCTTTTCAATGACTGAATTTCACTTGACAGTGCCTCCCTATCAACAGGGAGAAATTGGAACTTAATGTCCTCAACATGATTGGCTTCATCAGCCCAACCTAATGATTTTAATGCAGCAGTAATTTCCGGGTCACCCACATCTTCATCAGTCACTTCAAAGTTGTCATCAAAATCAAGATCATTGGCAACACCCAGCAGGTGAGCAAAATCAAAACCAGGATTGGGCTCATATGAAACCAAGAGGCTATCTTGTTTGTCACTGTCAATACTACGGATCAGAGCAGAAAGCTCATCATCAGAATCCTCAGCCTCGGCCAAGAATTCCTCTTCCTCAAGTTTCTTTTCAAGAACTTTAGCTCTCTTCAGTTCTTCCTTTGCTTCATCAAGTCTTCCTTCACGCTTCAATGCAAGAGCCCTTTTCTTGTGAGCAATGACCTGGGTTTTGTCAATACCATGACTTCCCTTGACACTACTAGTTTTCCGAGAGACTTCTCCAAGAAGAGTCGAAAGTTCACCCTCCAAACTCATGCTTGCTGGTTTCTTATCTGCATCATGGAGATCCATATCGGACCATCCCAGTTCTCTGAGTTCAGCCGAAATGTCATCTTTTTCTTTACTCTTCTGGGGAGAGAGTTTGTTTCTTTGGCCTGAATATGTATTGTCATCGTTGGTTTTCTGGATCTCAGCTATGTTGTTTGAAGACAAAACCTTTTTACGATTTTTTCTTAATAACAATTCCAAAGCTCCAGCCTGCCGCTCGAGCTCCTTTCCCAATTTAAAGGCTTTTAAAGCTTCTTCAGATTTTCCTTCTGCTTTCAGAATTTTATATTTCTTCTTTTCATCCAGAGCCTGCCGATGCAATTCTTCAGGAGTGGGAAATTCCTTCTCAGCCAGAGCCAGAGCAGGCTCCTCAATAGAAGCAGTTCTAGGTCCTTCTCCCTCATCATGAGTGGAGACTTCTACAATGCTTGAAGATGATGTACCACTTGTATCCCTTGGGAGTCTGGAAACCAATTCCTTCCTGTCACTACCCAGAATCTGATTTAGAACTTCATCCTCATGTCTGGATGTCAATTTTGAACCACCTACATATACGGTATGATGGTTTAGCCTGAATGCTACTTTTCAATATAAAAAGTACTGTATGCCCTTTTTCTGTGCCTCTAAAAATCTTTGAACAAAATAATGCTTTACTTAATATAAAAGCAAC
This sequence comes from Diospyros kaki, assembly GCA_036245055.1. NCBI lineage: Eukaryota > Viridiplantae > Streptophyta > Magnoliopsida > Ericales > Ebenaceae > Diospyros > Diospyros kaki. The sequence continues at coordinate 2,047,083 of BSEG01000005.1, read as the reverse complement.
TGAGATCAAAAGACAAAAGATTGGTTCAAGACCAGATATTCCATCTATCAAATGGAAAAGATTTTCAGGATATATAGACCAACTCCCATAATTGGACAGATCCAACCCATCAAATTCTTGAACAAGAATGATTGCTGATTGACAAATGACTGTACTAATAGAATATAGCTATATTCACAAATAACCATATTTTATATATAGTTACACTGTTGTTTGTTCATCTTCATGCAAAAGTATCCAGTGAAGTGTACACATGAAAAAAAAAATGGTGATGAACACCCACTAGAAAAATTCCCCATTGGTTATATATTGCATTAGAGCGGCAGCTGATAAATAAACTTGAAAACACTGCTAACATGTAACCTTCCTAGTAAGTGAAAGCCACACCTCCACTGCATATAATAGATAAACTTGTGAACACTGCACACATACAAGGATCCAATTAAGTGCAAAACATACACACACAAAATCCAAAAGAAAACCCAAAACCAGCTCCAACATAAAGAGAGAAAGAGTGGGAGAGATCCATTCAACAGAACATGCAAAAGCTACAAAACAAATAAAACGCTCCCAAAAAGCAGTGGATTCAAGAAATTTAGCAGCTCGAGCAGAACAAACAAACATACAGAAAGAAAAAGATTGTACCAATAGTCATTCCGCATTATAGAGTTTCTTTCTTTTTTTTTTTTTTTTTTTTTTGGGTTCCCTTCCCTCATTCTATAAGACCCTGTAACAAAGTTGAAAGATTTTTTCTTGGAAAACACTCTATTGGTTCTATCCTTACCTTTGATAATCTGAGAAAGATAAATCAGGTTCAGGTTGTGACTGAATAGTGCCATTGTGTAAAAAGGATGGAGATTAGAGTTTCTGTTGATTATTTGTTTTTGCATTGAATAATGCCATTGGAAATATAATTTAGAAACTGGAAAAGCAGTAAAACACTGAAATCCATAAGCATACTTATTCCGTTTCCGGGATAGCAATGAAATTTATAAGCCTACCTCTTCCATTTCTATTCTTGTGTCCATATCGCATCTCAAAACGTGCTGCCTCTTCAAGCTTTTTACAGGGTTCACAAATACGTACCGGTGAATCACCTTGTCCACGTAACACCATTCTTTGCTGGGTACAACTGTTGCAAAACAAGCCCCCACATCTGCGGCAGTGATGCTGAAAATACATAAAACAACATTAAGTGATTAAGGCTCAAAGAAATTCATTGGATTATAGGTATCAATATCAAAGCAAAATCTTAATAGAACCTCAGTGAATAAAAGAGAACTTAATAATTTGAACTAATAGTTCAAAAATATCATATTGAAATGGTAAATACTAGGTGAGATAAAATCAAAGATGTTATGCCATGGTGAGAACTCCAAAAAATGATAACCACTTAACACTCAAACTAATCATGGCCATCAGCCATCCAACTCAAAGATAAAATCCAAATCAGCCAATTATGACCCGCGGGTCGCAGACAAATCTATAGAATAAACAAATAATTCTCTGAGCAACTAAATTTCCCAAACTTGAACGAATTTCCGAAAAATAACACTTCAAAAGGTAAAAAGTGAAACAACCAATTTCAGAAAAAATGAGGCTGAAATATATCTACACAAGAATTGAATATTTGGGCGATGATCACCAGTTCCCTAAAATTGACCACAAAAGAACCAATTTCTAAGATATATCCGTATCAAAGAAGAAAGGTTTGAGAGAGAGAGAGAGAGACCTTGCGATTGATGAAGGTAAACTGAGAAGAACAGCCCTGACAATGCGAGGCATCGACCACCCAATTGCTCCCCCTCAGTGAGGGCTTTTCCGGCAATCCGATCTTCTCCAACATCCTCAGAGTTTTCCCGGGAGAATCGAAATCACAAAGAAAGAGTCGTTCGTCAAGATCGAAACAGAATCGGGTCGCGCCTTTGTGGATTCTCTGTATCGTCTCGTCGGTCTGCCAAGCAGGAAGACGACTCTTCCGTCTAAATTTTTTATGACGCCGTTACATTGTGCAGTGATTTAATAGCCCAGAGGCCCAGTCGCCTTTATCCTGGGCCATCAGCTTTGAAAGCCCAATATGAGGATCCGAATACGCTTGGGCTCCGAACTAAATGGCCCATAACACATTTGTACGCAAGAAAATATTTATCCCACTATAACTAGTGAAAATTGTAAAAATTAATCATGTTTAAAAAAAAATTATTTTGAGTCATTCTTCTGAAAAAAACTATTTTTCAATCACTCAAACAAATTAATCACACTCTATAACTACTTTACCAGTTTTGACTCTGTTAACTAATTTTACAAATATGTCATTTTATTTAAGTTTTAACCCAACTAATTTTGATATTGTCACATTTTTAGTTTAAATATAGTTCTTGAAAGAAAAGTAGTTTTAGAATGTAATTAATTTGTTTGACCGACTGAAAATATATTTTTGTTTTCAAATAAATAGTTAAAAACGATTATGTGCATTTGTTTTAGATTAGTTATGAAATATTTTTGGATTATTTGTATTTTATTTGTTTTGGATATTTTTTGTACAAAAAGAATATATACTATTAAAATAATTTTCTTCTATTAGATTTTCTTTAGTTACTAAAGTAAAATAATCGCTCTAGTAAAGTATTTTTTAAAAATATATTTTTATGTATCTTATTTAAAAAACAAAATTAACTACATCAAAAATATTTCAACTCATAACTTATATAGAAAATAATTAATATTTTAAATAACTTGACCACTATATTAAATCTCATTTTATTTGAAATCCTAACTAGAAAATTAAAAGGTAAGTTGTTATTGTCAAGCATTGACCAAATTCATATTTTTATCTTTATATTTTTATGTATTTTTTCATGTGATCACTTAAATTTTTTGTTATTTTAATTACATCTATAAACGTGATTTTTGAATCAATTTAACCATGTATTTTGGTTTTTTTTTTTTTCATGTGTTAATTCAAACTTTTCATTGATTTGATTATATTCTCAAACTTGCATTTTGAGTCAATTTAATTTATTTATTATATGTGTAAAAAAAGTTAAAATGAGATGATAAATTACACGTCACACTTTGTTAATGTCAAAGTATAGATGATTAAATTGACTCAAAATTATAAGTGCAAAAATATAATCAAAATAATGAAAAATTCATATTGACATAAGAAAAATCAAAAATATAAATTTAAATTAATTAAAAAATACAGATTTAGGAATGTAATCAAAATAATAAAATATTTAAATAATTATAAAAAAAATAAAAATATTAAAACAAAAATATAAGTTTAACTGTGGAAACATCTGTTTTGCTATGTTGCCCGCCGCGGGCCCCACCTCCCCACGCCCGCCCACAATTGAACACCCCCACCCCCACCCCCACCTCCCTACAGAGTACAATTTTATTCATCATCTTTAACAGGGGTGACCATTAGACATGGCCAAAATTGAACCGAACCGGCGGTTCGAACCGGAACCGGACCGGCCGGAACCGGACCCGGAACCGGCCGAACCGGAACCGGAACCGGAACCGGACCGAACCGGCAAAATTCGGTTCGGTTCCGGTTCGAGGTTTCGCGAACCGGAACCGCCAGTTCCGAACCGCCGGTTCAGAACCGGTTCCGAACCGGTTCCGAACCGCCGGTTCCGAACCGGCGGTTTGTTGTAATTATTTTTCATTTCTATTTTTTATTTTTTATTTTTCACATTTATAAAAATTAATTACTTGTATTACATACTTGTTTAATTGTTTTAATTATTTTTAATGAAATTATTACTTATATTTCTTCAATTTTTAGTAGTGTTTTTTATTAAAAATATGGTTGACAATATCTATATTTACAATTACATTTAACAATTAAAAATCGAAACCAAACCGAACCGAACAACGGAACAAGGACCAAAATTGAATACAACAATATTTAAAAAAAATTAAAAAAATTCAGTTTGAACCGGAACCGGAACCGTTGACCGAACCGGCTCAAACCGTTGACCGAACCGGTCCAAACCGTTGACCGAACCGGCACGAACCGGAACCGGAACCGAACCGTCCCAAACCGCCCTTGGGCGGTTCGGTTCAGGTTCAAAGATTTCTTGAACCGGAACCGGCGGTTCATGAACCGGAACCGGCGGTTCATGAACCGTGGCCATGTCTAGTGACCATCACCCTCACTGTTTTTGTGAGGGTGAGAAATAACGAAAAAACAGTGAAGGTGATGGTCATCCCTGTTAAAGGGGTGAACAAAATCGCACTCCCCCCTACACCCCCCTCCCAGTAAAGCCAACCCACCTCCAACTTAAATTTATATTATTTAATAATTTAATAAATTAATATAATTTATAAAAAATAAATTAATAATAAACTTAAGAATTGATTTGTTAGACCCCCGGTAACACCCCCCAGTGAACTCAACCCAACCCACCCCCCTAACACTCCCCCCCCCAACACACATAAATTTATATTATTTAATAAATAAATATTATTTAATAATTTAATAAATTAATATAATTTATAAAAAATAAATTAATAATAAACTTAAGAATTGATTTGTTAAAGCGTTCTTTGTGTGATTTTATGTAATTTTAAAATTATTATAAATTAATTATTATTTTTTATTAAAATATGATATTTAAAATTTAAAATATAATTAAAATTTTAATTTTATATTATTTGTGTTCAGAGACTGTTGGTTGGGTGGGTGGGTGGGTGGGTGGGGTGGGGTTGGCTTCACTGGGACGTGGGGGTGGGGGGGGGGGGGGGGTGTTCAATTGTGGGCAGGCGTGGGGAGGTGGGGTCCGCGGCGGGCAACATAACAAAACTGGTGAAAACATTATTCAATAAAATTTTATTTATTTATTTTTTCTTGTACATAACATGACCCACCCTCTAGTTTACATGTATGCATGCACGTAAAAGCATTTATTTTTCTTTTTATTTTTTAATTTGCATTCCAAAAATATTTGCTCCAAATGTAGCGCCAAGGAAAGGCTTTGATGAGTGTGATCATTAAATGCTCTCTCTCTTTCCAATAAAAACAAATCCCTCTTATCAAAGATGTTTTTTTTTCAAGGTTTTGTTCTTACTAAGATAAGTTGGTGATTTCTAGAATGTCTGTCCATTTTAGCTTGAAATATGTACACTTTTTTTTAGTTCAAAACCACGACAATATTGCATTTATTAGCTCTGCCTTCCAAAGACATGCCATTTTGGAACTCTTCAAATCGCTTTCAAGTTAATTAATATCATTAATACATTAGGTTAAGTAATAAATTAAGGTTATGAGCCATCAAGTAATTAAACAATTAACATACGACATTCGAAAATTAGATGTTATTATGTTGTATATATTGTTTTCAAGTCTATTTTGAGTTGACCGGTGAAATTTAAAGCCTTTTTAGTTCCAAATATATCTAGGAAAATGACATTTTTTCTCTTTAAAGTTTCACTTTTTCATTCATCATCAGTTTTCAAAAACTTGCATTTCTTTTCGGGTCAAATTTTTAATGGTAAAGCATTCTCATCTTTAGGACTGTGAATAAGTTGAGCTCATATAGGTTAGGTTTCTTTTTTTCTTTTTTTCTTTTTTTAAAATTTTACTGCATTTAATATCAAACTCAAATTTGAGTTAAGTTTAAAAGTAAGGTTTAAGTGCTTTTAATAAAAAATTTATCAATTTAAATTAGATTTGAGTTTAACTCGTTTGTAATTAACTAGTTCAAATAAGCTTTTTTATGAACTCTGAGTTTAGAATTTATTTTAAACTTGATTTTAAATTAATTTAAAATTTATATAAATTAGCTGGTGTATTTTAGTATATGTTTAAATGAATTTATTCACAATTTCTCAAACTTAGTTGTTAACTAATTGAACTTAAAGGGCGAAGTTAGACATTATTTATTTTACTAAATAAATAAGCACAACACCACCAAACAAGAAAGGGAAAAAGAAATGTCTTTGCAGCATTGATGTTGATGCAGAAGAAGGCCACATGTCAAATGGTTATAATAAGTATCTCTGCAAAGTCTGGTTCCTGCTACATTTTCAATATATTGTAATCCTTGGCCTTGGGTTCTATTGCACAAATGTTGATGCTAAGATGACCAATGGCTTAGCGAGCCCCACAAGGCGCAAGTTATTCCGCGCGCATCTCTCTCACTGACACTGTCTTCTTAGCTTAGACTTCTTGGCCATTTGGCATTGTATTTGTAGCCAATGCAAATATTCTTTAGAAACATCTACCCATTTTCTTAATCCGCATTTATGGCTCTCTGCAGCTCGCAACAAGACAAAGATCACACAGTTGTGTCTATCTCCCCCATTACATTTAACTAAGCACCTACTTTTCTTTTGTGGTAGAAGCTTCCTTCTTGACTTCGGAAGTATGCCCCTCAACCTTGGGAAGATCAAATCTCTCCCCAAACTAAGATTGGATTAGGTTCCTGTAATTTTAAATCCTGACTCTGATAATTCTTATAATATCACAGATTTTAAGTGCAATCATAATAGTGCCTGAATAGAGTAGTTTTCGTTTCAAATTCATTAATAATCCGTAGCTCAAAACTGTACAACTCATATGGAAGAAACATTGGAAAGAACTTTTACAGGCTTTGCTATATATCTAGATTTTTGCTGGGTTTTTGTTCGTTCAGTCTGCATGAAGGGGATGTTTGATTTTCTTTCAACATGCATGGTCTTAATTACTTCTCTTTTCCCCATCAAGAAGCATAAAAAATGGCGATTCGCTCAAGGCTTTAACATGCTTGCTGCCATGGACAAGGCTCTTGAGCTTGGCCACCATACCTCTCCCGGACCAGGTTGAAATTTAGACTTCTTGGCTAGCTCTAATAAATCCTCCCTCAAGAGCATGTTATGATTCAGCAAAAGACAGACTTTCATCTTTGCCTTCTTGCTTAAACTGCGATGAACCTGCAAGAACATCCAAGTGAACTCAGTCTAACCTTCACAGTTTCAAGCTTGACAGTTCGATCCCAAATTGAAAAATTTTACAGACAAGAATGCAAATAGATAGGATACCTTCAAGTACATGTCAATAGCCAGGTAGATCCCATCCTGGGAGTCTCTGGCAAAACCCGGAACAGCTGTGGCTAATTTTATGAACTTGGAAGGCTTAAGATGGGGATCAAGGGCCACTTCTGCAAGGTACAAGTCCATCAAGCAGGCAACTTTCTTCAACCGGGATGTGGAAAGCCAGTTTTCTGTGAAAAATGAATTCAGCAGCCTCAGGATCAGATTCACATCGTACATATATTGCTTCCCCCGTGGTGATGGAACGAGTAAATCATCTATTGTAGCTTGATCCAACTTGGAACCAATCAACGCCTCAAGCTTGTTCATGGAGCATTTGCATGCTTTCAAACACAAAGCCAATCCAAATAAATTGAATAAGCTTCTGGAAGAAATAGACCTCCTATCAAGCAAAAACAGCAGATTGGTCACGGCCTCGATGATTTTGTGCTTCTCAGCTGGTGGGGAGCCAAGAAGTTTTGATCTTTGGTAGTAGAAGAGGAACGAGCTTATCGTTGCGTGGTTGAATTTCTGCAAGATCATTGCCTCTATAAGCTTGCTCAACAAGTTCGTGTTTAGAAAAGCAAGATCTTCAAACCACCATGTGGGTTGAGACAAGTAGCTTTTGACACTGTCAGTGCTTGTATCGGAGGAAGAGTGAGAGTTGGAATTCTCCGAGGGAGAAGTATAGGGGCTTGAAACGCTAAGCCAAGCAAGCCTTTCTACAAACAGGTTCAAGAACTTCTGGAGCATGATTGGAGAATTCACAGCTGCAAGTAAATGTTGGCACTGTTTCAAACATGATAGCGATTCAGACCAGTCCCAGCATTGGAGTATCCCTTCAAAATGTTCATGGCTTGGTTCTATCAAATTCACTTCCATGAAACTTGCAGCGCAATGCAGTAAAAATATGTCGGAGGGGGTTATCTCAATTTTCCCATTGTTGTAGCAGAACCTCGTGATGAGCTCAAAGCCCTCGGCTCCTCCTGGAAAGTCATGGAATATCACTTTTAGGCGGATCTTTGTTGCTGTGAATCTTCTAAACAAATTTCTTATTTTTCTCGAGAAAGATGCAAGAATTTCCTGCAAAAGTATACGAGCACCAAGATGGAAGGTTGTCAACTTGAAAACTTCTAAATGAAAGAGAAGGGAAGTGTATAAACTACACAGTTCAGAACATGGAACAGAACATTCCCATGGTTCAAAGCGAGAAAAATGGAGTTCGAGAGAGTGAAATTACCTTGTCTACAAAAAAAATCTCTTCCCCATTGACATCTACCTCAAGATCACAGAACATTCCCATGGTTGAAAGAAAGATATCCTAAAACCGAGTTCCAGTCACTTGTTTGCGGAACCCAGCAAAAGGTCGAATGAAAAGTGAGGTAAAGAGCTATGGTGCAAAGAGATGGCCATGAGAGGGGTCCTTGGTATTTGTTGCGCTGCTTGAAGGGAATAAGAAACGTCCGAGACATTGAGATATGTGTCCCACTTACTACTTGAAATTGAAATCATAAGCAGACCACATAAATAAAAGACAAAAAATAAAGTCTATCTCGCTTTCTCTCTCTCTCTCTCTGTGTGGCAGCAGTTAATAGTCCATGGCCCATATGTGCGTCGCCAGTCATAATTTTCTCCTTCTTGCCACCAAATGTGGTAGTGGGCTTAGTTGACAAACAAACCCAACCTTGTTAGAATAACCAAAAACTGTGATTTTGACTGGTTTTTTTGGGATAATCATTTCATTGGATGTTAGGTCTGAATCCACAATAATGAAGTCATAACATCCTACAGAAGTAAGTTTGTAGCCGGTATGGAGATTGGATATTGAAAGTGAGATCGTCCCTTCCATGGTTTGACTCCATCTATTTGGATATAAAACCAAATCCGTTCAGATCCTAATCCAGATGCCTGAAAGTGAAGGCAAAAAGATAGCTTTGTATTTTACCAAGAACGTGGTATGGTATCGCGAACTTTCAAAACGATTTATTAAATATTTTTACTTTAAAAAATAAAATTATTAAGCACTTTCTTTTGCCTAATGAGCAAAATGTATAAGAGCATGCTAGTGAGCTCATTTAGTAAGGGGTGCTTAGCGACCGGGCCAATAAAGGTGCATAACGTGTCCTATGGCAAAAAGCCCCCCTTCCCATGCGGAGGCTCTCTGATAGTGATGAAGCACCAAACGGTATAGTTATACTTAGCAGATTTGATGGCCGCATGTGACAATTGCAGGCTATCATGTGGCAACTGCTGGATGGTAAGACACGACAACCATATGCAGTTCCTTCGCCCGATTGTATTCTCTGCCTGATAATCTTTCTGTTGGAATAATCAATCGTATTGCACGATCTAATCTCAGCTCTTCATCCAACCTTTATGAGGTGCAATCCTAGCTATCGATCGACGCTTTTAATCTCGCCCCTCAGAATGTGAACTGTCAAACAAAAAGAAAGAAAAGAAAAAGGGGGAAAAAAAGAAAAAAATCAAGAGACTTTTCGATTGGATTCGGGCTAGGGTTTCTGGTGAGTTTCTTCATCTTGTTCTCTGTAAATATTCTGTATAGATTTATTTTGTTCTATGGCTCGATAGGTTCCGCCTTTAATCTATATTTGTGATTATTGAACATTTTTGTTAGCGAATAATTATTTGTACAGAGAGTATTTGAGAGGGTGTAATCTCCAATTCTTTACTTAGTATAGTAAACTCTTCTCACTAGAACTCAACATGAACGTAGCCCTATTTTAAATGAACCATGGTAAAAATCTTTGTCTCCCTTTTGTTGTTTTCGTTTCATTTTTGTGTATGTTTGTTATCATGTTTCCTGCCTTTGCTATCTTCAATCTACGATTGAAAGGATTTTGTGAATACCCTATGGTCTGTGTTGTTTATTCGCAACACTCTCTCTCTCTCTCTCTCTCTCTCTCGTAGGTAGTAAAAAATTTAATGTGGTAGAAGGCTGTAAAAACATGGCGCACCCTACCTGCTCTTCCTCTGCTTCTCTTTCTCACTCTTGACACTGGAAGACGAGGGAGCGAGGAGGCGCCGTCTACTTCAACACACTAAAGGCTATAAAAACATGGCACCGCCTCGCCCTCGATGCCGAAGGATGAGCTTGTTTAGCACAAATTATTAAACATCGTCTGCCAATCCACCAGTGGGTCCCCGCCAAATGCCCTCACCATGCACCTCAATATCCGTTTGATCTTTTCATCATCGCTTACAACCATCAACTTGCAATACTCATGGTCGTTGGGCAATGCGAGTGACCACAGGAGATCGTTGGCCGCTAATGGCACAATCTTGTTATCAATGAATTTGATCTCCGATTTCGTCTGGCAAACCCCACCGAAGAAAGGCTAATTCATTATCAACCCTTGGATCTTTACCACAGAGAGATCGAGATTGAGTACATATAAGGTTGCGTTGTAGGCGGCATGAAGCCGATGCTCTGGGGCGAGGCAATAGTCGATGGAGAGGACGAGGGCGGGGGTTTGGGTAGTGATGAAAGAGTAGAAGTCGTGGAAGGGTTGGGATTGGGAGGAGGCACTGAAGAGGATAGAGCTTCTGTTGTGGAAGTAGAGAAGGAGCAGGAGTTTGGAAGATTGGGTGGGGGTGGGGGGGGGGGGGGGGGGGGCACCGTTCGGTTTGATTTTGGTTCGATTTGGTTTTAATTTTTGTTCCAAACTAAATTAAATTTAAATTATTAAAACTAAAACTAAATCATTACCCGCGGGGGAGGGGTTGGGCATCGTTTGGTTTGATTTTGGTTCGATTTGGTTTTAATTTTTGTTTCTAACTAAATTAAATTTAAATTATTAAAACTAAAACTAAATCATTACTCATTAGTTTTAAAAATTAAAAACCATAATCAAATCATTTTGTTTTAATTTTAACAATGAATTTTTTAGTTTGATCCATAATCTCTCATCAGGTTTATTTTTTAAAATATTTAATTAGGTATTTTTATTAATAATTATTTAATTGATACAAATAAAATATTTTAAGATTATGTTTTATTTTTATTTGTTAATTACTTTATAAATGTTAAATATTTTATATATTTGTAATGCATTAGTTAAAATACTTGTAAAAAATGCATTAGTCAATATATATATATTATATATATGTATATTTGGTTCTATTTGGTTTGATTTAATTCGATTACCAACACATTTGGGTCGATTTCGATACGAGTTTTGGTTTGTATTTAGTGAAAATTATTACCAAATCATACCCATTGAAATAATGTTTGATTTCTTTTCAATTCAAACCATTAACCAATCAAACGATTTTTAATTTCGTTGACTGGTTTGGTTTCGGTTTGATTCCCCACGATTTCGGTTGTAATTGACATCCTTAGGGGGAGCCTTCAGCGCATGCATTTCACATTTTCACGATAAATTTGAATATTGTGGGTATATAAAAGTTTTATTTTTTTAGCAGTGTTCTAAAAATCGGGCTAGGCGCCGCCTAGGCGTTGGCCGCCCCGAAATTGCCCTAGTCGGGCCTCCTAGGCGCCGGCCCGAGTAATCGGCCGGCTTGGGCGCCTAGGCACCCAGGCGGCGCCTAGTCGGCCAGAGCGCCTAGGGATTTTTCTCGGTTTAGATATCAATTTTTAGGGTTTTTTTGCTAAATCAAAAATCAAACTTGTTGCTGTTAGCATCTCGCCCTCTTCACTCCTCACCTCAACGCCGCCAAGCTTCATCGGCCGCCAGTAGCTCACCGCCGTCGCTGTGTCCAGCTCCATCCTCGCCGCCAAGCTTCATCGTCACCGGCCTCTTCTCCGTCGCGTCCTCCGCTTCCTCCTTGCCTCAACATCGTCGCCTCCGCCCTCGTCCTTGCCGTCGAGCTCCATCTCCGCCGCGGCAAGCTCCATCTCCGTCCAATGACTCCAGCCCACTCGTAACCCCTCTCTCTTTCTCTCTCTGTTTTGCGTTTGCTGCGCCTGTGCGATTTCGTTTTTATGTTTTTAATTTTTTATTTTATTTCATTTTTCTTTTCTATTTATATGTAATTATTAGATTTATATTTAGTTTTTATTATTAATTATATATATCCTATAATATTTCTAAAAAATTTGAAAGCATATTGATGTTTTTATTATTGTTTATATTTCTGTTTTTATTATATTGTAAAACATAAATTATTTTGTTATTTTATTATCTTAATTTGAATTATTTGATTATTTTACAAGAAGAAGTCTAATTATTCATGTATTAGAAGAATATGGAGAGGAAGAAGTGTAATTAGATAGTTAGATACTTAAATTCTTCAAGTATGGTTTATGTTACATTATTGTCGCTTTTATCTTATTGAACCTAGAACTGATCTATAACAATTTGTTTTCTCATGCTTAATTCTATATTTCACTTGTCATTCCATTATTGTTGTATTTTTGGTTTATATTGCATTATCAATGCTTTTTAACTTTGATTTACATCAAATTACATCACAAAATTTTAAAAACAAAAAAAAAAATAGCAGTTTTCCTAGGCCCCTAGGCGCTAGACCCCAGCCTGGCGCCCGACTAACGCCTAGCGCCTTTTAGAACACTGTTTTTTAGAATAAAATTGTCTAATAAAACGTTTTAAAAATTTAAGATTATGATTATCTTTGTGTTTTTAATTTTTAGTTTTAAATTTTAAATTTATTTTTAATTTTCTATTTTGATAGTTTGTTTTCAAAAAATTGAAAATATGGTTTTTTTGTCATTTTAAAAAATTATTTTTTAAAATATAAAATTAAAAAATACATTTATTTTAGAATTTTGAGAAAAATTATTTTATAATATTTTATTTAATAAATTTAATTATTAAATGATAAAATTAACTCTTTTTAATAAAAATTTACTATTAAAATAAAATAATAAATTACTGACATTTAATGATAATTTATATATTAAATATTATTATTCATAATATGTATAATATACTTAATAATATACTATATGTTATTCAATATTAATAATTATAATATAGATATATTATATTTTTAAAATTTTAAATAAATATATAATTTTATTTTTAAAATTTAAGAATATTTTTTTCTTTCTTCTTTTTTTTTTTTATTAGAACCAAAACATGAAAAATGAATTGTGTTTTCCATATTTTGGATTTAGAGATTGTTTTGGTTGTTTTCAACCAAAACAACATTTTATTGTTTTGAATTTTCTTTACAAAATTTTTTTCTTATTTTCAAAAATATATTTTTAAAAATGACAAAGTAAACGTATTTTTATTATTTTAAAAAATTAAAAATTAAAAATAATCTAAAAACAATAAAAGAATGCAAACTAAGATTCTATATGATATTTTTAATAAAATACAAAAATATTTTTATACCTTCACCCTTGATGAATTAATTGCAACCCCATATGCCAATTGCCATATGGATGGGGCATGCAATCGTGGAAGACATCTTGCAAAACGAGTAACTCAATTATTTCTTTTGTCCAAGGTTGAGCTTGACTAGTGTTGAAAGGTAGACCTGATGTTAAGGGCAAATGGAAATCATATGCTCTGGTTCCCTGTCGCTTTGAAAATTACCAGCACCCTTGTAGATCTCCACATTCAACCAACATCAATCAAATAACCCTTTATTTTCTGTGTCTTTTTCTTTAGAAAAATAAATAAATCAATCAATAAATGTCATGAGAAGAGTTTTTCCTCTCATCAATCCATAGAAAGAACCAAACAGGACAAGTTGAAACCTGCACGGCTTTTAAACCAAGTTGAAGAAGATACACCATGACACTTCTTAATCACCAATTTAACAGGTGAAACAATTCGTTCAACAATGCACTGTGTCTGAATTGATCTGAAATCCAGACAGCTATGGCTTCAAAAACTGTAACCACTAGAATAAGAATGTGACAAAAGGCCAAATTAGTTCATAATCTGTATAACAAACACAAACCAAGGGCTAAGTTTTTCACATCCTGTTGGCAAGTGGCAACATCAAATTAGTTTGTCTGAATGAATTCAGAAATTTTGAATGCCATTGCTGCTGGCCAAACAGGCCAAGCAGTTTTTATTTATTTGTTTCCTTTTCCAATTCTTGGTGATGGCGCGGGTACAGGCTGAGAAAGAAGCATGAAATTCCGATACCACGTTGCAGGTATACGCGCTCCTCACTGCAGCCAGCAGCACATCCCCACAGCTTCTAAAACGAGTGATCTTCCACCAGCTTTAACCACACTCTCTCTCTCTCTGTCTCTTCTATCTGCAGGTGGGTGACATCTAAACCAACATGCAAAAATCAGTAACCATTAATCTGAGGCCTGGAGTTCGTATCCATGAGCCGAGAGAAAGGCATCTGGGCGCCGCGGCCGGGAGTGCCCCTATGGGGAGGAAATCTCTCGGCAGCCTTGGGATCTGAAACTGACTTTGAGAAAGCACATGCAAGCTCAACTGCTGAAGCTGTTTTACCATAACGCAGTCCGGGAGCGTCAGATGAGACTGGTTTTGCCTGCTCAGCCGGCTTGCGCCATGTCTCTGGTGAAGGAGGCCTCTCCTGTGGCTGCTGCTGGTGCTTCTCAATTTCCCTATTGGTCCTCCAATTCTCGCTTCGCCAGTTCCTCCTCTGGTTATCGGTCTTCTCAGCATCTACTCTGTTATCCCGCCTATCATTATTCTTTCTGATCCTATTATCAACCAGAGTGTTATCTGCTTTTTCATTATAGCGGGTGGGCATTGCATGTGTAGGTACCGTTTCAGTTCTGGGAACATCTCGCTTGATCCTTCACACAACAACGGATAAGTCAAGGCAAGATACCTATGCACAGGATCAGGAAATCTACCTTGTCAAAGGAAATAAATGAGTGAAGAAGATCAGACTACCTATCAGGAGGTTGAACTCCATCATGATCATTGACAATGACGTCGTCAATACCCCGATCCTTCAGAACCTGAGCAAGATCAGCAATTTCATCAAATAGGATCAACCCCCAGTCTACTACTAAACTAGCACAATCTGCAAACTGCCTTGTAATGACTAAGTTTGAGACCCAATATCACTCAGTAAAGCAGATCAATAACTTACCAATTCACGTGGGCGAGCGCCACCAAACAGAGTGTTCCTGTATCAAGTGCAGATATGACAAACACATAAGCACAAATCACTAGGTCAGAACCCAAGGAACAAACAACAAAGTAAATTTTTTTTAAAAAAAACAGCATAATAAAAAAAGGAAAAAAAAAAAAGGCATCCATGCCATTTGCCAAAACCAGAGGCAGAGGTTAATAAGGGAACCAACAAAAAATACAAGGAAAAATAAGGTTGCATTCTCTTTACTGTTTTCAAATCATTTTTAGTTTTCAATTTTCTAAAATAATGAAAACGCGTTCTATTTATTGTTTTTAAAAATGCATTTTGAAAACAAAAAAAAAATTATAAAGAAAACTCAAAACAACAAAAAGTTATTTTGAGTATTTTCATCCAAAACAAACTCAAAACTCAAAACACATTTATTTATTTATTTATTCATATTTTATTATTATAATGGAAAAAAATATTACAAAATTTATTAACTTTAAAATATATATATTTTTTAATAATATATTAACATTAAATATTTTAATTTACTGAATAATCAAATTTATTGAATAAAATATCATTAAAAAATTATTTTCAAAATTTCAAAAAGAACGCGTTTTCTAATTTTTTGTTTTGAGAAATAGTTTTTTAAAATGATAAAGAGAACGCGTTTTCAATTTTCTAAAAACAGACAATCAAAACAGAAAATTGAAAATGAATTCAAAACTCAAAATTAAAAATTAAAAAGTAAAGAGAACGCAGCCTAACTTTTTAAAGTTTAAAGATATGGCCGCCTTTTGCAACTTGATTTTTTGAATTTTCTACCAAAACCACAAGGCAAGAGAAAGACCACTGTCATGGACCTAGGGTTCATGACAGGTTTAGAAGGTAATTAGAAGGAATTGGGGAGTTAGATGTGAAGAAATGAAAGGAAATTAGGGAAGAACAGAACAGAGAGGGACATTAGGGAGAACCGAGAGAAGAGAGGGAAATTGAGAGAGAGTGTTGGACAATGAAGAAGATTTGAAATTGAAAAATATAAGAGTGATAAGATAAGGATAAGTCATTATCTTTGTAGAGTAGTAGTTGTAAATTTATATTTAAAGTTTGTATTTTAAGTTTGGTTTGTTCCTAATTTTTAGGAGATAAAGAATCATAAATCTTCTCCTAAATTATAGGAGATAAGATAAGGGGTTTTTGTGTATATATTCTTCCTTATTCTTTTAGAATTAATTAATCAAGCATTCTGTTTTTTGCTTGTTTCATCGTATCAGAGCTAAGGCTCGACAAATAGCATTAAGGCTTCGCTATTCTTCTTCTCTTCTCAAAAATCATGGTCGATATTCATCAAAATCCTACCCTAATCGAAGTCTCCACTACAAGCTCCCCAAACCCTTTTCCTCCTATTCCAGCCCCTTCTTAGAATCTACCAACTGCCTCAATTGATAACCATCCCATACAAATTACTCACCACAAGTTAAATAGTAGTAATTTTAAGTAATGGTTTCAGTCTGTTTTATTAGTGATCAAAGGGAAAGGAAAATCCAGCTACCTCATGGGGGATATTCCTACTCCTCCTACCGATTCTGCTACCTATGGCACTTGGGAAGCAGAAAATTCAACCATAATGGCATGGTTGATCAACTCGATGGAGCCAAGACTAGGGTGGACTTACCTATTTCATAAAACCGCCAAGGAGATTTCAATTCAGGAGATGTATTACGGCCTGGAGAACTCCTCTCAGAGTTTTGAAATAAAGTCAGCCATTAGGGCAACAAGGCAAGATAACATGAGTGTTACATATTACTTTAATATATTGGTTGAGTTATGGCATGAAATTGATTTATTTCATACTATAAATTGGGAGTGAACTGTTGATAGCAAAAGGTATTACAAGATCATTGAAAAAAATAGGATATTTGATTTTTTTCATGGACTTAATACTATTTTAGATGAAGTAAGAGGCAGGATTTTAGGAACAAAACCCCTACCATCTCTCAGGGAGGTCTTTGTCGAGGTGAGAAGAGAAGAAAGTCAACGAAAGGTAATGTTTCATCAACTTAGTGATATAAGTATAAACTAACAAAATTCTGCTCTTGCAACTGTTAAACTAAGGGAAAACTCCTCAAAAGGAGAAGAAAGGGAAAAACAATTGTGTGACCACTGTAAAAGGCCTTATCATACCAAGGATATACTTGTCAGAAGATCCATGGTAAACCTGCAAACTGGAAGCCTAAAAACAAGAGAGACAATACCTGATCAACCTATGTTGCCGAGGCATCCAGTGAGGACGGAAGTAGGACAAATTTAAATCTGTCAAAAGAACAAATTCAGGCCCTTTATCGATTGCTAAATCAAGGTACTAGCCCTACCAACCCCTCTACACATTAGCCTACTGCATCCATGGCTCTACAAGGTAATCCCTATCTCTCCTTGACAACACACAGACTGCCTAAGGACACCTGGATAATAGACACAAGGGCATCCGACCATATGTCTAGTTCTACTAAGCATATGACTGAATACACTTCTTGTAAAGATTCAATTGATATTTCAATGGCTGATAGTACTATATCTCCTGCAATGGGTCAAGAAACTATTTGTCTTTCAAATCTAAAGCTAGAATCAGTTTTATATGTGCTTGGGTTGAGCTATAATCTCTTATTAGTAAATAGAATTATCAAAGATATGAATTGTATAGTGATATTTCTTCCCTCATGTTGTGTGTTTCAAGACCAAGCATCAAGGATGATGATTGGTAGTGCTGAAGCAAATGATAGACTCTATTGGTTGACGAAGAATATCGCAGCCTCATCTCTTTTGAATAAAACAGTCCTAACTGTTACCTCCAATGCCAAAATCATGTTAAGGCATAAACAGTTAGGACACCCTAACTTTCCCTATCTTAGATTCTTGTATCCTCAAGTTTTTATCAATAAAGACCATATTTTTTCTTATGAACAATGCACTCTTGCAAAACAATCGAGAGCCCATCACCCCATTCAATCTTATAAACCTTCTAAATAGTTTCATTTAATCCATAGTGACATTTGGGGCCCCTCTAAACATCCTAATCTTTCCGATTTAAGATGGTTTATAACTTTTATTGATGATCATTCCAAGGCATGTTGGGTGTATCTTATGAAAGATAAATCAGAAGCAAGTAGCACATTCAAGAGATTTCACAAGTTTGTTTTGAATATGTTTCAAACCTCTATTCGTATCTTTCGAACCGACAATGGTTGAGAATATTTTTCTCATGACTTGACCAACTACTTACTTGAGCATGGTATTTTTTCTTATGAACAATGCACTCTTGCAAAACAATCGAGAGCCCATCACCCCATTCAATCTTATAAACCTTCTAAATAAAACAACAACAACAACATATCCAGCCTTTATCCCACTATGTGGGGTCGGCTACATGAATTCTAAACTTCCATGTATTTCTATCGTTTGTCATATCTTCATTTAGATCCATATACTTCATATCGAACTTTAATGTCTCTCCCAAAGTCTTCTTGGGTCTACCTCTACCTCTTTTTGTGACTAATTGTTCCATTTCATCAACTCTCCTCACAGGAGCGTCTCTTAGTCTCCTTCTCACATGACCAAACCATCTTAGTCTAATCTCTCTCATCTTCTCCTCGATTGGCACTACTCCTACCTTATTACGAATAACTTCATTTCTAATTTTATCCTTTCTTGTATGTCCGCACATCCATCTTAACATTCTCATCTCCGCTACACTCGTCTTTTGCTCATGCTGGTATTTGACTGCCCAACATTCTGAGCCATACAGCAAAACTGGTCTTATAGCTCTCCTATAAAATTTTCCTTTCAATTTTAATGGGATTTTACCATCACATAACACTCCCGATGCATTTCTCCATTTTAGCCAACCTGCCTTAATTCTATGTGCGACATCCTCGTGAATTTCTCCATCTTTTTGAATCACTGATCCCAAATATCGAAAATGGTCTTTTCTTTGTAAGATTTGGTCTTCTAATTTTATTATAACATCATCCACTCTTGCATTTTTACTAAATTTGCATTCCATATATTCTGTTTTCTTTCTACTTAATTTAAATCCCTTAGATTCTAAATTGTTTCTCCACAACTCAAGCTTAGTGTTCACTCCTTCTTTTGTTTCATCCACCAACACTATGTCGTCTGCAAATAGCATACACCATGGCACATCTGTTTGAATATCTTTAGTGAGTTCATCCATTACTAAGGCAAATAAGTATGGACTTAGTGCAGAACCTTGATGCAGTCCTATTGTAGTTGTAAATGGTTCAGTATCCCCTCCGCATGTTCTGACCCTTGTCTCTACACCATAATACATGTCCTTAAGGGCTTGTATATAGGCTATTTTGACTCCTTTCTTCTCTAAAACCCTCCATAATACTTCTCTAGGGACCCTATCATAGGCCTTTTCTAGATCTATAAACACCATATGTAGGTCCTTTTGATGATCCCGATACCTTTCCATTAGGCGCCTTAGTAAATATATAGCTTCCATTGTTGACCTGCCAGGCATGAAACCAAACTGATTTTCTGACACATTTGTTTCTTTTCTAAGTCTCTGCTCTATTACTCTCTCCCAGAGTTTCATGGTATGACTCATTAACTTAATTCCTCTATAATTTTCACAGTTTTGAACATCTCCTTTGTTCTTGTATATAGGAACCAAAGTACTCTTCCTCCACTCATCTGGCATCTTTTTTGATTTAAGGATCGCGTTAAATAGTTGCGTTAGCCAGGAGATGCCCTCTTCTCCCATGCATTTCCATGCTTCTATTGGTATATTATCTAGTCCCACTGCCTTATGATTTTTCATCTTTTTTAAAGCTTGTCTTATTTCATTTGAACTTATGCGTCGATAGAATGCGTAGCTCACATTCCCTTCGGAGTTACTAAGATGTCCCAACCTAACTCTTGTGTCACCACCATCATTGAATAATTTTGTGAAATACTCCTTCCATCTCTCCTTAATCGCTCCCTCATTTACTAAAACATTTTGATTGTCATCTTTTATGCATTTCACTTGATTTAAATCCCGTGTTTTTCTTTCTCTTGCTTTAGCTAATTTATATATATCCTTTTCTCCATCTTTTGTATCAAGTCGTTTATATAGATTCTCATATGCTTTTGACCTTGCTTCACTAACAGCTCTTTTTGCTGCCTTTTTTGCTTCTTTATAATTTTTTTGATTTTCTTCATTGTTGCATTGATATACTGCTTTATAGCAAGTTTTCTTATTTTTAATTTTCAATTGTACATCTTCATTCCACCACCAAGACTCCTTAAGGTTAGGGGCTCTACCATTTGTCTCTCCAAGAACTACCTTTGCCGTGTTTCTCAGAGCATTAGCCATTTCTTTCCACATTTGGTTTGTTTGTCTTTCTCCATTCCATTCTCTTCTACCCCTTAATTTTTCTTTGAAGATTAGTTGTTTCTCCCCTTTTAAATTCCACCACCTGATTCTTGGATTTTGTTTTATATGATTTTTTCTTTTCCAATTTCTTACTTGGACGTCAAGTATTAGAAGTCTATGTTGAGTAGTCAAACACTCTCCCGGTATTACCTTACAATCCCTACAACATAACCGATCCTCTTGTCTCATGAGGAAGTAATCTATTTGGGTGCTTGAGCTGATATTTTTATATGTGATTAAGTGTTCGTCCCGTTTTTTGAACCTCGTATTGGTTATAATGAGCCCATATGCCATAGCAAAATCTAGGATAGATTTACCCTCATTATTTATAAACCTTCTAAATAGTTTCATTTAATCCATAGTGACATTTGGGGCCCCTCTAAACATCCTAATCTTTCCGATTTAAGATGGTTTATAACTTTTATTGATGATCATTCCAAGGCATGTTGGGTGTATCTTATGAAAGATAAATCAGAAGCAAGTAGCACATTCAAGAGATTTCACAAGTTTGTTTTGAATATGTTTCAAACCTCTATTCGTATCTTTCGAACCGACAATGGTTGAGAATATTTTTCTCATGACTTGACCAACTACTTACTTGAGCATGGTATTTTGCATCAAAGTTTTTGTCCCTAAACACCACAACAAAAATGGTGTAATTGAAAGAAAAAATAGGCATCTCTTAAAAGTGGCTAAGGGCTATGATGTTCACCACTCATGTGCCTCATTCATTTTGGGGGGAGACTATTCTTATAACTGGATATTTGATAAATCGTCTCCCTTTTAAAACACTCAAATTCGAAACCCCTCTTGAAACCCTTTGTGAATCCTACCCTAATACACCCTTCTTTCCTTCCATTGAGCCTAAAGTTTTTGGTTGTGCAATGTATGTTCACAATCGAACAAAGTTAGATCCAAAAGCCCTAAAATGTGTTTTTATTGGCTACTCTCCTTCACAAAAGGGCTACAAAGTGTTATTGTCCCATCAATCAGTGGTTTTATACCTCCATCGATGTTACTTTCTATGAAGATCTTGCCTATTATTCACACACCGATTCTCAAACTAACCATGTTGATCCCCTTCTTGTTTCTTCATTTTTTTCCTTCCCTATTGCCAAAATCTTCTCAAGGGGGAGACTTAATCCTTGATAAGATGCTGGCAGCAGCAGACCCTAAGCCAATTTCTCCAACTCCTATTCAGTCACCCATCTCTAAACCTGTGCCCCCTCTATCTCCTTAGTCTCAAACTCAACAGCCTACCAATCCTCCCTCGCTTATGTATTCCCGAAGACCTAAAGGTCTATCTGAAGTCCAGCAGGGTCAATCATCCTCCCTTGATGATGGTCTATCAGAAGACAGTAAAGCAGGTGCTAATTTAACTGGGAAAGAGACTAAATTAACAGAAGAAACTGAGGATCAACCCAGTGGTGCTATTCAAGATGATGGGCTAGACTGGGTAATACCTATAACTCACCGAAAAGGTGTAAGATCTTGTGTTAAACATCCTAAATATCCCCTGTCCAATTATTTAACTTATGCAAAAGTGTCTCCCCAACTTAGAGCATTTATTACAAGGCTTGACAATGCTAAAATCCCAAAAAATATTCAAGGAGCTATGAGAGATCCTAAGTGGAAAGCAACTGTGATGGAACAAATGAAGGCCTTGTTGGAAACCATACTTGGGATATAGTTGAATTACCCCCAGATAAGAGAACCGTGGGATGCAAATGGGTGTTTACCATCAAGCACAATGCAGATGGTAGTATTGAAAGATATAAGGCAAGGTTAGTAGCACAAGGGTTCACTCAAATATATGGGATAGACTATTTTCCCTTGTAACTAAACTCAATTCTATTCGAGTAATTCTCTCAATTGCTATAAATTTGGATTGGCCTTTATTTCAACTTGATATAAAAAATACATTTCTTAATGCAGACTTAGATGAAAAGATCTACATGAAAATTCCACCAGACTTTGAAGATGAAATGGGCTGTGAAAGAAAGGTTTGTAAACTAAAGAAATCTATATATGGTTTGAAACAGTCACCTCAGGCTTGGTTTAAAAAATTTAGCCTAATCTTAATCCAACTTGGGTATAAGCAAGGACAGGTTAACCATACTTTGTTTATCAAAACCACATAAATTGAAAGAAAGTCTATACTAATTGTCTATGTTGATGATATCATTGTAACAGGTGATGATGAGCAAGGTATCAAAATATTGAAAGAGCAACTGAGAGCTGAGTTTGAGGCGAAAGACCTAGGACTCATAAGGTACTTCCTAGGAATGGAGGTGGCTAGAAATAAGGAATGCTTATTTATCTCTCAAAGAAAGTACACTATGGATTTACTCAAGGACACAAGTATGCTCACATGCAGACCAGCGGGTACCCATTAGACAAAGGCTGAAAATTTGAAGAGAAGGATGATGATACCAGTTGAAAAAGAGAGATATCAAATACTAGTGGGCAGGTTGATCTATTTGTCTCTTACCAGGCCTGACATAACCTACGTGGTAAGCAAAGATCAATCAATACATGCATGCTCCTAAAAGAAGCACATGCATGTTGTGTTTCATGTGCTTAGATGCCTAAAAAGGGCACCTGGGAAAGGGTTGATGCTTAAAAAGACCAAGGAACGAGGAATTGAAGGGTTTGTTGATGCAGAATGGGCAGGCTCTACAGAGGAGAGCAAGTCAACAACTGGTTATTGCACTAAGGTATGGGAAAATGTTGTGACTTGGAGAAGTAAAAAGCAATCAATGGTGGCTTGCAATAGTGCTGAGGCATAATTCCAAGCAACAGTTCAAGGCATTTGTGAGGTAATTTGGTCAGAAAGGTTAATGGCGGACCTAAGGATACTTTTAACTCAACCTACAAAGGTATACAATGATAGTAAGTCTGCTATTAGTATTGTGAGAAATCATGTCCAATATGATCGTATGAAGCATGTAAGGATTGATAAGAATTTTATAAAGCGTGAAATTGATGAAGGTGGAATAATTTTATCCTATGTTCCAACCACGAATCAAATTGCAAATGTGTTCACCAAAGCTATGATGAAATCTAGGTTCAAATCTCTAATAATCAAACTAGGAATGACTTGCATTTATTCCTAAGGTTGAGGGAGAGTGTTGAACGAGATCAAAAAGATTTGAAATTCAAAAATAGGAGAGTGATAAGATAAGTCATTATCCTTGTAGAGTAGTTGTAAATTTATATTTAAATTTTGTATTTTAAGTTTAGTTTGTTCCTAGTTTTTAGGAGAGAAAGAATCCTAAATCTTCTCCTAAATTATAGGAGATAAGATAATGGACTCTTGTGTATATACTCTTCCCTATTCGTTTAGAATTAATTAATCAAGCATTCTATTTTTTGTTTGTTTAAGAGAGATTAGAAGGAAATTGGAAGGAGATTGAGAGAATTCAAGAGAGGGAAATGAGAGAATTCATTCAACAATTCAAACATGATTACCCTCCTACAGCAGTGGCTTATATATAGCCTCACAGCCCCTACACCCATGTGCAATACAACTGTTTGGCCTCAACCCATGTGCAGTACACTATAATCCTAATAAATTGCAAAATACCTCCTAACAACTATTATATCCCTATTACAATATTGTGCCTCTATTGCTCCTACAAACATGACAATTGCCCCTACCCCCCTTAAAACATTTCTTGTCCCCAAGAAATGTCAAACCTCCACAGCTTTTAATATGCTTTTTCCTTCTCTTCCACAACTTAGATGGAGAAGTTTTGAAAAACCTCTATATGCATAACAAATTTGCAGTGGTTCTCATGTCCAACTCGATTGGAACACAGCCAAAATCAATCACTCTTTGTTGGTCAAAGAGAGCAGAGGGAATTTGCTAGTTGTTGTCCTTACCAACTTTCCCCACCACAGAAGATTGGCCAACTATGACCCCAGCTTCCTTTAATATTTCGTCACCATTTGGAACAATATCTGCAAATGCCCTTAAATGCAACAATGTAGGAATGTCAGGTCAAAGAGTTGATATAGCATCAATTCCAGTCATCACTCCATCCCTCATTACAGTAGGCAAAAATCCCAATCGGCCAGCTGTAGCAATAACACACAAAGCAACAACAGCTTTATTCTTCGCGACCAAACTTTTGACTTTTGCAACTATCTTCCTTAGCTTTCCTCTAGCTATAGCCGGTCTCCAAGATTCCTCACAACTTTGAATTTGCTACTGATGGAGAGAATGCCTAATAGGGTCATAACTCATAGGAGATTTCCCTTGGCCGAAAGAGAAATCAGCATTTCTCTTTTTAGCGAGCCTGTCATGCTCCCCTGAAACACTTGCTTTGGTTACCTCTAGTACCACCTGCATCAAAAACTGGTTTGCACCTTTTGAATTCTGGCTGGCATCTTCGGAAATGATAGCAACATGGTGACACCGTTTAGGATTAGCAAGACTTCCTCCGGTTGGTGTTGTTTTCACTTTATAGTTAGCTAAGGAATCCTCAGAATTATCCAAAACCATAGGCAATGGAACAATATCCTTAGGAACTCCACTATCAATTCCATTTCTTATAGAATTCTAATCCGGGACACCATCCAATCCTTTAGGCCCTGCACTAGTTACCAAAGGTAATCAATTGGCCTTGGCTTCCTTGGTCACTTCATCAAATATTGCCCTAGTTTCCTCTTTTAGCCTTTTGGTAGTTGCATCTTAAGGTAATACTTCTACTTTTAACTTCTCAATCACTACAGCAGAATTCCTCTTCCCTTCCAGAAATTCCTTGTTGCCTCCATTTATTCCTGCCAATTGATTGACTGCATCAATCATCCCTTGCTTTGGACTTCCATCATTATCACTCGAAACATCCTCATCAAGAACTTTTCCAAAGGAATCAAATTGTTCATTCGTACCTGTTGTCCCAACCACCAGATTGTTAAAGCTTCTCTCTAAATAATGTTTTTCACCATCAATATTATTTCCAATATTGCAGTCATCCTTGTTGTCATTCCTGCATAAATCAAAATACTTCTTCTAGTCAAAATCGGAGATACGCAATGAATCATTTTCCCACAATTTTGACCCTTCCTTAGACTGTTGCATTTCAAGGAACTCTTAAGACAAGAATGCTTCCTTAATCACGTCCTTCTTATTATCGTTTTCTTCCCTAGACATTCCAACATCCCATTCCGAAACAACCGTTTTTTCTCCCTACGCTGAATTTTGAGATTTGTCAATAGAGTTCTGGTTCCATGGACGAGTAAGGTAAGAATTCCCTAGTGAGACAAGATCTGACCCATTTTTTCGAGAGTAAGGATCAATCGTAGGACCTGGTAGCTTCTCTATAATAATTGGAGCAAAATATTTTTTGAAAAGCAAACAAGTACTGGTCCCTCAT
The DNA here is from genome assembly GCA_036245055.1 of Diospyros kaki. Classification (NCBI taxonomy): domain Eukaryota; kingdom Viridiplantae; phylum Streptophyta; class Magnoliopsida; order Ericales; family Ebenaceae; genus Diospyros; species Diospyros kaki. The sequence continues at coordinate 2,021,205 of BSEG01000005.1, read as the reverse complement.
CTAATTTCTGAATTAATCTATAATTTCACACTTGTGATTGATCTCCTCTCACAACAAACCGGCAACACTATCTAGCTTCCTATCCACTGCCAATTCTACAGATCCAACATATATCTGCCTCTTCGTCATCATTGTTGTTACTTACTGCAATTGCGATCCTCCTGATTTCACCCTAATGTCATCCGCCATCAGAGTTCAAATCACTAATGGGATCATTAGCCAAGGAACAGCTCTGGATGATTCTACTAAGGATCGAATAGCAACTATTTAACCACCAGAATTGAGAAGTGATCGTTGCAAATGCCTATAAACTCACTTCCAAAACTTCCTCCATTAGAATCAATAAATTTGAATTCGCCTACACAATTTGAGTGTGGACCATCGATCACCGCCGTAGTTTATGAAATGTGTTGAAGCATGCGTATGATTGGTGGTTGTGTGGGTTGTGTTCGTGTGCTATTGAGATTGTGTATTCAAGTGTGCTCATGTGACAGTGTTCACACAGTGTGCTCGTGCGCTAAAGGTCAAAGATGCAACAGGCTCCCTAATCTAGAATAAGAAATCTTCTTATTCTAGATTAGGAACTTTCCTAAGGGTTTGTTTGATTGGCCATCTTTTCCATAGAAAATGGTCATTTTCCACCCAAATTCTAGCTTTTGAGGTGTTTGATTGGCCAAATTTTCAATGGAAAATATTTTCACTTGTGGTCACGTAATGCTATTCTCCCACTTCTGTTGGAATTGGTTTTCCCCCCGGGGGGGTTGAATCAATTTTCCATGGAAATGAAAAAACCCATGCTAGCCTTCCCCTTCCACCACTGCCCATCAACGAAGAAGAGAAGGATCAACCAAATCCAGCAGGAGTGGCCATTGGCTAGCAGTGAGCAGCAGCGACAGCTATCAGCAACTTGCAAAACATAGGTGTGGGCAGTGACTAGAGAAGAAGTAGGCGATGGCCATGGCTAAACGACAATGGCAACGGCAGCCACTGACGACGATTGTGGCTAGGCGGCGACGGCAACCATCTCTGAACTTGCTGGGTGTATGTATATTTGTGTACGTATATTTGATTTATTTTTTGAATATTTTGTATATGTATATTTGATTTATTTTTTGAATATACGTATTTTGATTATTGTATGTAATTGATTATTGATTATTTACATGTGTATGTGATTATTTCCGTGAAAAATCATGACAATCAAACATCAAAAGCTGAAAAAGTACAATAATTTCTAGGCAAAAAATTAAGCCAATCAAACACCTTCAATTAACATTTTCCCTAGAATTTAATTCTAGACAATTCAATTGCCTAGAAAATATTTTCTTTCCATGCAAATTATATGCTTGCAATCAAACGCACCCTAATAGTCTTTCTAGTCTTAGAATAAGAAGTTTCCTAATAGTTGCCTCAAGTCTAACTTAGGAAACTTTCCTAACAAGTGTAAATATGAATATGGTATTTCTTGTAGAAGATGGATATATTAAGTTTCCATATGTATTGATCTTCTCCTCTATAAAAGGAACCAGCCATGTACATTATTTAAATGTAAGAAAATCAGTTTCAATTCTCTTCTTTTCTTACATAGTATCAGAGCCCTTGATTTTAGCCTGATCTACCTTCATCCCTAACGAGTGCCTTCATTGCACTGTCTTCCCTCTGCATTTGAGGAAGCCTTCATTGCTTCCCCACCATTCAATCAATCTGACTAGCAAATGTGTCAAAATCCTCAGAAACTGTTCCAACCGTGACAACTGGGGAATCTACTCTCATTGATCAACCTACTGGAACAGGGGATTTACCAAATTTGCATCAGTCCCACCGCCTAGATGGTAGGAACTATCTGCAGTGGTCACAGCTCATCAAGACCTTCCTTAAAGCCCGGGGTAAAATCAGCCACTTAAATGGAATCCCACCCAAGAACTCAGATTCTACCTTCATAGCTTGGAATGTTGAGGATTCGCTCATCATGTATTGGCTATGGAATGCAATGCAACCAGAGGTTAGCAAGAGTTTCATGTTTCTTGGAACAACAAAGGAGATATGGGAGACGGTGAGACAAACCTACTCCAAGGTGAAGGATGCCTCAGTGATCTTTGAAGTCAAACCAAGATCAACTCTACTAGGCAAGGTCAATCAACAATTACCGAATATTATAATAAGATGAAGGGATTGTGGCTAGAGCTTGATCAATATCAAGCCATAAAAATGGTGTGCAGTGAAGATGCTACCACCTTAAATCAAATTTTTGAAAGAAATCGTATAGTTGAGTTTCTAGCAGGCCTAAACCCTGAATTTGATCAAGTCCGAATTCAAGTTCTTGGTAGAGATAAGCTTTCGACTTTAAATGAGGTGTTTGCCATTGTGAGAAGTGAGGAAAACCAAAGAGAGTGAGCATAGCACTGAAAGTTCAACCTTAATATCCAGCAACAAAGAGGGAGCAGGAGGTAAAGTGTGGAACGCAATAGCCCAAACCAAGATCTCGGGTTGTGAAGGGCAATGGTGTACCTACTGCAAGAAGCCTTGACACACTAGAGAGACATGTTTTAAGCTTCATGGGAAGGAGGTTGTCTTGAATAAAATTGGAGGGTTCAAGAACATGAAGCCCCAAAGTTGTCTTTCAAACAAGGAGCAAGAGGAAGAGGTTGATAAGGGAGATGCAACTGGAGCTGATTTCAACCAGCTCAATGCAAAGGAAATAAATAAGCTGAAGGCATTCCGAAGGACAATCCAGGATGGAGCATCTTGCTCCATTGCACAGCAAGGTAAAACTCTAAACTATAGTTCTTTCTCAGTCTCCAAAACTGATATAAATAACATGTGGGTCCTGGAGTCAGAAGCCACTAATCATATGACCCCCCCCCCCAATTTTCATGTTTTTGATACCTATGAGCCTCTTGAAACTACCAAACAGATTACTATCGCCAATGGGACCTCTACTCCCATCAAAGGAAAAGGCAAAGTTATTTTTAGCCCTCAATTGCCCATCAATCGGGTACTCCATGTACCAAACAAATCTGGTACTCCATGTACCAGATTTGACCACCAATCTTATTTCCATAAATCAGCTCACTAAAAACCTAAATTGCCATGCTATTTTTTCTCCATATATGCATAAATTTCAGGCCATGGACGCGGGGAGGACGATTGGTGTGGCTAAGGAACAACATGGGTTGTATATCTTACAAGGGAAGAGTGCCTTTCGGCCCTTTCCTAAAGAGAAACACCTGCAGGCAGCTTATTCATCCAAATCAGTTTCAGATCTTTCTGCCATTTGGCTTCACCACTTTAGATTAGGTCATCCCCCTTTCAGTCAATTAAAAGGAATGTTCCCTACGTTGTTTGGGACTCTGGACTCTAGTACTTTTCAATGTGATGCGTGTGTAATGTCTAAGCATCATCGAGTGTCTTATCCAATTAACAATAAACTCTCATCCAAGCCATTTACTTTAATCCATTTGGATGTTTGGGATCCTTCTAAAGTTCTAAACTGTTCGGGGGCAAAGTGATTCATTTCCTTTATAGATGATTGCACCCCAATGTGTTGGGTTTTTCTGCTGAAAGATAAAGCTAATATTGGAACTGTTTTGCCCTACTTTTGCAAAATGATTCTAACTTAATTTGGCACTCCTATTCAAAGATTTAGGATTTATAATGCAAGGGATTATTTCAATAATCACTTGCACCAGTTTTTCCAACAAGAGGGGATAGTCCATGAATCTTCCTACATAGACACTCCACAACAAAATGGAGTAGCTAAAAGAACGATGAGACATCTTCTTAATGTGACTCGAACTCTCTTCCATCATCACCATGTTCCCAAACATCTTTGGGGGGGAATCTATTTTTACAACAACTTATGTAATTAATAGGGTTCCATCTAAGGTTCTTAATAATCAAAGTCCCTTTCAATGCTTGGCCTCTTCTTTCCTAGACTTGAGTTTGCATTCTCCTCTACCTCTTAGAGTGTTTGGATGTGTATGCTTTGTTCACATACCTAAGGTCAATCGAGATAAGCTTGATCCTAGAGCTCAAAAATGTGTTTTCCTTGGATACTCTCCAACTCAAAAGGGCTATAAATGTTACAATCCTACCTCAAGAAAATTCTGTCTCCAAGGATGTCACCTTTATCGAGTCCCAATCATTTTTTGGTTCTCCATCTAAGGGGGAGAGTATACAAGCAGAAGCTGATTCTGAAAATTCCTTCCTTTTTCCAGAATCTTTCAGAATCAGCAACATCAATTCCTAGTCAACTTGATGCTGCTGATCAACTTCCTAATCTGCTCCTTCCTTCTTCCCCTCAGCGTACTCCTCCTTCCCATTCCTCTCATCCTAATACAATCTGTCCTGAACAAGCAAACCAGCAGTTGTCACCTTCAGTTAGGTGCAAGGGATCTCCCTATGTGTACAAAAGAAGGCAGCCTAGTGATGGTCCACGGCCTGCACCAACCTCAGCCCCAGACCCAAGTGTGGAAGTGCACATTCCTGGAGATTCCAGTTCAGCCTTAACAGACCTTGAATCTACTGATCTAGACCTTCCAATTGCCATCTGAAAAGGGGTCAGAAATTGTACTAAACATCCCCTAACCAATTTCCTATCCTACCATCACCTTTCTCCTAACCATAAAAGCTTCCTAACATCCCTGGATGCTATTGTTATTCCAAAGTCAATGGAGGAGGCTCTAAAAGATCAAAAATGGAAAGAGGCTATGTTGGGAGAGATGAGGGTTCTACACAAAAATCAAACCTGGGAATTAGTGTCTCAACCCAAGGGAGTTAGGCCGGTGGGCTGCAGGCGAATATTCAATTTAAAGTATAAGGCTGATGGTACCCTCGAAAGATATAAGGCAAAACTAGTGGCCAAGGGCTATACTCAATCATATGGTATTGATTACCTTGAGACCTTTACACCGGTAGCAAAAATGACAACAGTCCAAGTACTTATATCCTTAGCAGCTAATCTTGGGTGGAAGCTGCAGCAACTTGAAGTTAAAAATGCATTTTAGCATGGGGATTTGAAAGAGGAGGTCTTCATGGAATTACCTCCTAGCTTTACCCATGAAGGAGCAGGGCAAGTATGCAAGCTTAGAAAGGCTTTGTATGGATTCAAGCAGTTCCCACGAGCCTGGTTTGGCCGGTTCTCTACAACTATGAATGCTACGGATACCATCAGAGCAGAGGGGATCATACCTTCTTCATCAAACATATGGGAGAAAAGGTAATAGCATTGTTGGTTTATATTGATGATATTGTTGTGATAGGAAACAATGAAGCTGAATAAGAACTTCTCAAGCAGAACCTAGCCAAGGAATTTGAAATTAAGGACCTTAGGGTGCTGAAATATTTCTTGGGGATTGAAATTGCATACTCACAAACAAGAATTTTCTTGTCTCAACGTAAGTATGTTCTTGACTTGCTTGCTGAAACAGGTCTGCTAGGAGGAAAGAGAGCATGGATTCCTATGGATCATAACATAAAACTGCAAGAAAACCCTACCGGAGAGGCTGTAGACAAAGGGCGGTTCCAACTATTGGTAGATAAATTAATATATCTCTCTCATACTAGGCCTAACATAGCATTTGCTATCAGCCTAGTGAATCAATTCATGCACAGCCCTACTGAGGAACACATGCATGCAATGAGAAGAATATTAAATTACCTAAAAGCAACTCCGGGCAAAGGCATTCTCTTTGCACCAAGAGTTGATTTAAAGGTTCAAGACTATACAGATACTGATTATAAAGGCTCTCTAGTTGATAGGAGGTTCACAACTGAATATTGTGTGTTCTTAGGGGGTAACTTAGTGTCTTGGAAGAGCAAAAAGCAAGCAGTTGTGGCAAGATCAAGTACTGAGGCAAAATTCAGGGTTATGGCCCTTGGTGTGTGTGAACTCTTATGGCTGCAAATAATTCTAGAGGACTTGAAGGTCCCAGTGCAACGGCCCATTGAATTGTTGTGTGACAATCAATCAACAATTAGTATTGTCCATAATTTTGTGCAGCATGACAGGACTAAACATATTGAGATCGACAGGCATTTTCTTAAGGAAAAATTGGAGCTCAATTTCCTCAAAATTTCCTATGTGTCATCTAACCAACAGATGGCAGATGTTCTTACCAAAGGGTTGCCTATCAAATGGTTTGAGGATCTAGTAGACAAGCTGGGAATAATAGATATTCATTCAACAGTTTGAGGGGGAGTGTTGAAGCATGCGTATGATGGGTGGTTGTGTGGGTTGTGTTTGTGTGCTCCTGAGATTGTGTATTCCTATGTGCTCATGTGACAGTGTGCACACAGTGTGCTCATGCACTAAAGGTCAAAGATGCAGCAACCTTTCCTAATTTGGAATAAGGTCAAAGATGTTAGGAAGTTTCCTAATAGTCTCTCTGGTCCAAGAATAGGAAGTTTCCTAATAGTTGCCTCAAGTCTAACTTAGGAAACTTTCCTAACAAGTGTAAATATGTATATGGTATTTCTTGTAGAAGATGGATATATTAAGTTTCCATATGTATGGATCTTCTCCTTTGTAAGAGGAACCAACTGTGTACATTAATTTGAATGTAAGAAAATCAATTTCAATTCTCTTCTTTTCTTACAAAATGGCTTCCAAAATCGTCGTATCCGCTTCACCCTTCCACTTTGAGCAACAACAGCTCGATTAAATCTGCAGCGAGTTGTCGACTCTGTCGTAATTCTTCCGAGAATTCAATTGACTCTAATGAATCAACTACATTGAATTGCAAAAATCGCTTGTGGAGTTAATCACGTCGGCCAGCAATAACCCTTAGAATCATATCGAAAACAACTGCCTATCCACCGTCAATCACCTCCATGCATCAAAATCTGATTCCGAGAATCAATGGCCATCTTCACCTTCAAGACTTAGACAGGAGTGGCCAAAATTTCCATGCGACAATCGCCTCACCAGCAACTTAAACCCAGCCGCCAAGGAACAACAGTCAAGATCGCAATTCAATGGCCGAGGGACACCGGCTCTGCTTCGCCTTCACACTCCACTACTTCTGGTTTCCGTAGTCATCTCCAAATTCCGAGAATCAATCCTCCTTGTGTTGGGATCAAATTCTGAGAGTCATTTGTGTCGGACGGCAAGTCGAACAGCAGCCATCATTTTCTGTCGAAAATTAATCAACAAGAAAACCGTTGAGGAACGATGCTCTGATACCAATTGTCATTAACCTAGGGTTCATGACAGGTGTAAAAGGTAATAGGAAGGAATTGGGGAGTTAGATCAGAAGAAATGGGAGGAAATTAGAGAAGAACAAAACAGGGAGGGCAATTAGGGAGAACCGAGAGAAACAGAGAGAAATTGAGAGAGATTAGAGGGAGATTAAGAGAATTCATTCAAAAATTCAAACATGATTACCCTCCTACAGCAGTGGCTTATTTATAGCCTCACAGCCCTGGCATCCATGTGCAATACAACCATTTGGCCTCAGCCCATGCACCAATGTGCAATACACTATAATCCTAACAAATTGCAAAATGCCTCCTAACAACTATTGTATCCCTATTGCAATATTGCCCCTCTATTGCTCCTAGGGACATGACAACCACTTTGGAGCAAAGTCACTAATAAGTAAAACTTAAAAACTATGTTAAATGTAATATATCATTTGTCTAATTAAATCAGAAGTCTTATTTGGCCACACTAACGAAACCAGAAAGACTTACAAAATTAGTACAAATAATCTACAGTGAATTAGTACAAAATTAGTACAAAGAATAAGCCACTCTAAGTCAATTCATATTTACATGCTAAAGCCAGTTTAATAAGGATGTTAGAATAATAAACTCTAACAGATCCCTTCCAGATCACATAAAATAGGTATCAGAGCATCGTTCCTCAACGGTTTTCTTGTTGATTAATTTTCGACAGAAAATGATGGCTGCTGTTCGACTTGCCGTCCGACACAAATGACTCTCAGAATTTGATCCCAACACAAGGAGGATTGATTCTCGGAATTTGGAGATGACTACGGAAACCAGAAGTAGTGGAGTGTGAAGGCGAAGCAGAGCCGGTGTCCCTCGGCCATTGAATTGCGATCTTGACTGTTGTTCCTTGGCGGCTGGGTTTAAGTTGCTGGTGAGGCGATTGTCGCATGGAAATTTTGGCCACTCCTGTCTAAGTCTTGAAGGTGAAGACGGCCATTGATTCTCGGAATCAGATTTTGATGCATGGAGGTGATTGACGGTGGATAGGCAGTTGTTTTCGATATGATTCTAAGGGTTATTGCTGGCCGACGTGATTAACTCCACAAGCGATTTTTGCAATTCAATGTAGTTGAAACAACTTGTCAAAAGGGTTGGGAAAGGGATTGTATTTGAACATAGCCTTATCACATAAAATAGGGAGGAAAAAAAAAACAAAAAGGAAGAAGAAACAACGTGGCTAAGAGAAATGTTGAAATGTTTGCCTAAGGATTAGACACAGTAGAGAAAGGTCGATTAGAAGGCAGCAGATTAAGTCTTCTAGAAGCCCGTTAGTTAGGGGTAATTTTGTAACTGGATGCAGTTAAAATAGTTCTTTTAAATCCTGCCCTCTATAGTCTATAAATAGAAGGGCTCGAGGTCACATCTTTCATTCTGTTTTTGCGATCTATCTTGTGGGAAGAGAATGTGTTGTGTATGTGCGTGAGAGTAAAGGGTTACTTTGTAATCTTTAGGTAGTGCTTAGTCTGGTAATAGGGCTGAGAGTGAGTCAACAGTGCATGTAATCTTTTGTTTCCGGTTTCAAGATAGTGAAAAGCAAAGTCCTATTAGTCTGGATGTAGATTCTCCTTCAAGGAGTTCCGAACCAGGATAAATTCTTTGTCTTGTGTGTGAGTGCTTTAATTCTGTGTTAATTCTTGTATTCCTATTTCTATTCTAAATCATGAGTGAGAGATTGTGTTTGTCTTGAGAGGAAATTGAGTGTGTGTTGGCAAGAATTATTACGACAATCTAGTATCAAAGCCACCGTCCTTCCCACATTCAAGATTTCAAGAAAGACTCAAGAAAAGAGGCGCAATCCAATAGGCGATCATGGCTTCCATTCCTTCCTCTTCCAGACACAACATAAAGAAATTCGACGAGTAAAATGACTTTGCCCTTTGGAAGATGAAGATGAGTGCACTCCTCGACAATCTTGGCCTTGAGGAGGCACTGGAAGAAGAAGCTAAGATGTCCAAGAACTACACAGTAGAACAAAAGAAGGAGATCGTCAAGAAGGCATACAACACGTTAATCCTAAGCCTCAATGACAAAGTTCTAAGGGAGGAGTCCAAGATGAAGACTGCTGCAGAAATATGGCTCAAGTTGGAGAGTCTATAAATGACAAAATCCTTGTCCAACCGCCTCTACCTTAAAGTCAGGTTCTTTACATTTAAAATGCAAGACGGCCAAAAATTACAAGATCATATTGATGAGTTTAATAAACTCTGCCTTGATCTTGAGAATATACATGTAAAGTATGAGGATGAAGATAAGGCATTAGTCTTACTTCATTCTCTTCCTAGGACTTATGAAACTTTTGTTGACATTTTAAAACATGGTAGAGATATATTATCTTTAGATGATGTTATAGGAGCCCTAAACTCAAAAGAAGTACAGAATAAGGTAGAAGAAAAATCATCCCTAGAAGATGCCCTTACTGTTAAGAACAAAAATGATAAAAAAAGATATTAGAGGAAGAGGTAGGTCGAGGTCAAAGTCAAAATTTGGAAAAAGACCTATTAGATGTTATCATACAAAAATGATAGAAAAGATAATAGAGGAAGAGGTAGGTCGAGGTCTAAGTCAAAATTTGGAAAAAGACCTATTAGATGTTATCATTGTCATGAGGAGGGCCACATTGTCCCAAGAAAAGAAAAGATCATCAAGAAAAATCTATTGATGGAGGCAGTGTTTATGAATTTGGGTATGACAGTGCAAATGCACTGGTTGTCTCTGAAAAAACCAAGAGTAATGATTGGATCATGAACTCCAGTTGTTCATACCATATGTCCTCTAAAAGACATTGGTTCCAGAATTACCAAGAAACTAATGGGGGGAAGGTCTTGTTAGGAAATAACTATGAATGCAAGGTATTGGGGATTGGAGATATAAGACTTGAAATGAATGATGGATCATTTAGAACCCTAACTATGAATGATGAATGATGGATCATCTTGAAGTCTAAGGATCAAACCTTTGAAGCCTTTAAGGCATGGAAAAAGATGGTCAAAAACCAAATGGGGAAGTCTATCAAAACAATTAGGACCAATAATGGATAAGAATTCTGCAATAAAGAATTTATACAAATGTGTAAAGAAAGTGCGATAGTTAAGCACTTGACAGCCCCAGGAAACCCAAAACAGAATGGGTTAGCTGAAAAGATGAACAAAACTCTATTGGAAAAAGTGAGTTGCATGTTATTTCATGCAAAGCTGCCTAAATCTTTCTGGGGGGAAGCTGTATCAATTGCAGCATATGTGATAAATAGATCACCATCTGCTGCAATTGAGTTTAAGACTCCTTATGAAAGATGGACAGGCCACAAACCATCCTTAGACCACCTTAGAGTATTCAAGTGTCTTGCCTATGCTCATGTAAAGCAAGGCAAGTTAGAACCTAAGGCTAAGAAATGCCTATTTATAGGATATCTCACTGGAGTTAAAGGTTATAAGTTGTGGAACCTTGAGGAAAAAAGGCCTAAGACTATTATCACAAGAGATGTGACATTTGATGAAGGATTAACCACGGAATTATCAGATACAAAATTCCAGCCAGCCTTAGGAGAAGATTCCAAATCTATAGGTATAGAAGTCCAAGAAACAGTACCTGAAAATGCCCAAGAAGACTCTTTTGAACAAGATTACACCCAATATGATGAAAATGATGAAGAGAATGATACTGACTCTAGTCTAGGTGACCAACCTGATCCCTCTAGGTATAATGTAGCTAGGGATAGACAATAAAGGAGTAGGAGGCCACCTCTTAGATATGGATTTTCATATTTGGTGTCATATACACTGTCAAGTGCATCTAAAGTTGTAGGAGAAGAGCCTCTCACCTTTGAGGAGGCAGTTTCATCAAAGGATACAGAATTATGGATAGAAGCCATGAAAGATGAAATAGAATCCTTGAGGAAGAACCAAACATGGATACTGGTTGATAGGCCTCAAGGACAGAGGGTAGTAAACTGTAAATGGCTCTATAAGATTAAGGAGGGTGCTAGGAGCAATCCAAAACCTAGGTACAAGGCTAGGTTAGTTGCTAGAGGATTCACCCAAGTCCCAGGCATGGACTTCAATGAGGTTTTATCACCAGCTGTGAGACCTACCTCAATTAGAGTGTTGCTTGCTATAACAGCCCACTTAAACTTAAAATTAGAACAAATGGATGTCACCACAGCCTTTCTCCATGAAGACCTAGAGGAGAGGATATTAATGGAACAACCTAAAGGTTTTGAATCTAAAGGAAAGGTGGAGAAGGTATGTTTGCTTAAGAAGTCACTCTATGGACTTAAACTTAAGCAATCACCAAGGCAATGGTATAGAAAATTTGAATTGGTAATGTTAAACCAAGGATATAGAAGAAGTTCCTATGATAGTTGTGTTTATTTTAAACATATATCACCTAGTGTTTCAATCTTCTTACTCCTTTATGTAGATGACATGCTCATAGCAAGTCAATCTAAGAAAGAAATCCAGCAATTAAAGCTGAAATTGAAGTTAGAATTTGAGATGAAGGAGCTAGGGGAAACCAAGAAAATTCTAGGGATAGAAATTTCTAGAAATAAACAGCATAGAAAGTTATATCTTTCCCAAAAATCCTACCTAGAAAAGATAATCAAAAGGTTTGGTATGGCAGATGCAAAGGCAGTTAATATCCCATTCGCTCAGCATTTTAAACTATCCTCTTAACAGTCTCCAAAAGATGAAGAAAGTATAAAAGAAATTATTAATATTCCTTTCTCTAGTGTTGTGGGTAGTCTAATGTATAGCATGGTGTGCACAAGGCCTGATTTAGCTCACGCAATGAATGTCGTGAGTAGATTTATGGCAAATCCTGGCAAAGCACACTGAAATGTCGTTAAGTGGGTGTTTAGTTATGTGAAAGGGTCTAGCAACATGGTTTTGTCCTATGGTGGAGCAAATATAGGAGAATCAACCAGCACCCTAGGGTATACGAATGCTAATTATGCTACTAATTTAGATAAAAGAAGATCCACAACTAGGTATGTATTTAAGTTGTGGAATTCTACTATTATTTGGAAATCAAGCCTCCAACATGTGGCGGCTCTATCAACAACTGAAGCTGATTATATAGCAGTTTCAGAGGCAATTAAAGAAGCAATGTGGCTGAAAGGCTTAACTAGTAAACTCCTAGGATCTATAGTGCATGCCACTTTGATGTGTGATAGTCAAAGTGCCATACATTTGTCTAAAAACCAAGCTCACCATGAAAGGACAAAGCATATAGATGTGTGTCACCATTTTATTAGGAAAATATTGGATAAAAAGGAAATTTTTCTAATAAAAGTTGCAGGTGATGATAATGTTGCAGATATCTTCACAAAGGCAATTCCTACGGCAAAGCTCAAGTATTGTTTGAAGTTGCTATAGATGACTGAAGAGGCTGGGGAAGATGATCAAGTCAGGTATGGTTTGTATGCAGGTGGAAATCCTGGAGCAGTCAAATCCTATGCAAATGGTGGAGAATTTGTTGAAATGTTTGCCTAAGGATTAGACACGGTAGAGAAAGGTCGGCTAGAAGGCAATAGATTAAGTCTTCTAGAAGCTTGTTACTTAGGGGTAATTTTGTAACTGCAGGCGGTTAAAATAGTTCTTTTAAATCCCACCCTCTATAGTCTATAAATAGAAGGGCTCGAGGTCTCATCTTTCATTCTGTTTTTGCGATTTATCTTGTGGGAAGAGAATGTGTTGTGTATATGCATGAGAGTAAAGGGTTACTTTGTAATCTTCGGGTAGTGCTTAGTCTGGTAATAGGGCTGAGAGTGAGTCAACAGTGCATGTAATCTTTTATTTCCAGTTTCAAGATAATGAAGAGCAAAGTCCTATCAGTCTGGATGTAAGTTCTCCTTCAAGGAGTTACAAACCAGGATAAATTCTTTGTTTTGTGTGAGTGCTTTGATTCTGTGTTAATTCCTGTATTCCTATTTCTGTTGTAAATCATGAGTGAGATATTGTGTTTGTCTTGAGAGGAAATCAAGTGTGTGTGTTGGCAAGAATTATTACAACAAGAAAGAAAAAAAAAAGGAACCAATATACATATGTATGTTAAAATATATGGCTCCACAGAACCAGAGGCTTTTATTTCATCAGCATACCTGACTCAACTGACACCCTAAAATGAGAATTCAGAGATCATTCATCAACCAAACTACATGTGGGAATCTCGCATCATCAATTTCACAACCCATCCTCCACACACACCCCAAACCAGCTTAGACCTCTTAGAGGGCAACATGAGAAAATATGAAAATGCATACATTCAGAAGCCAAACCACTGTTCTTATGAACAACGAAACATGTAAAGCAGTTTCAAGTATAAAATTCATTTAACAAAATTACTTGAACAAGCCTAGTTACTGACCTTTCTCTTTCAGTGTTTCCTTCCAAATGTTCAAGAGGCTGAGACCTTGGCTTTAAATTCAACTTTGGTCGTTCAACAGTTTGATTTCCATTGTCAGCTCCAGATAGTCCAGACTTTGTGGTATTTGCATTTCCATAGGGTTCAGCAACATTTTCCTGGTGATCAGAATTACGTGGCTGATAGTACCCCTGCATTCAAGAGGCAAAGGGAATGTAAAGCAACGGAATCCATAAAAAGATATCCAAGATAAAAAAAAAACACACACACACACACATAGTTTTACCTGCTTATAATCAAGATTTGATTCAGAACCCTCCAATGGCTTGGACCTTGGTAGCAGTTTCAACTTGGAACATTCTGATTGGTCTGAAGGCACCGATGATGGCAATTCCATTCCACCAAATTTGCTGCCATTATGAGACGGTTGAAACCTATCGGTGTGACTTGTAGGTTTTCTCTCTATTGTTTTTGAGTACATAGGAGACCTTGCCCGCTCATAGGTTGGCAGCTCCCTGCTACCACTCCGCATACCATCATCAATGGTCAAACTCTTTTCAGCATGCCTTACCAACATCGCATCGTGATATTCCAAACTACCTGCCGAATCCCTTATGTGGAGGCTGCTGTTACCATAAAAATTATCACCTTTGGAGTGAAATTCACTCTCCATTTCAGTATGTCTAATGGCCTCAACATCTGTTGGATGATGGACTGACTGCTTAGACTGCCATCTCCCTGATGAAACCTTCTCAAGGGCACTGGCATGAGCTAACTTAGAGGCAGCATTCAGACTCGATAATGCAGCAGGCAACGGCTCAGTGGGACTCACCACTTCCTTCCTCATAGCCCACGCATTTGGGTGTGCCCCAGAAGGCTGCCTAGCAGCATTGCCACCAAAGTTCTGAGAATTGCCCCCAATCGGACTTGCTTCCGCAACCCTCCCAGCATAAGAACCCGGACCACCACTAGATAGCTGAGACACTGAAGCCTGTCGGCTAGGCAATCTCCCTGAACATGAGTAATCAGGTTTCGACTCCCCCCGTGTTGGCATTGCACGAATACTCTCCTCACTCACTGTCCTGCGGGGACCCGACCCGCCATCCAATGGCTTCCGCTCATCCTCATCGAAATTCCGGCCAATACGCGCGCCTGGAGTGAGAAACGGGGCCTTATCATCAAAAGTACTCCTCGCCGCCCCGGCTGACCCAGGCCGCAGTAGCCGATGATCGGATCTCCCAATAGGGTTTCCCCAAGACCCCTGCCGGTCCGAAGGCCTCACAATTCTGTCAAAAAAGATGTCCGCTTTGTGAGACTTTTCCTAGGGCTTGCATTACAGATCTATTAAATTCACAAATTCAGCTATATATCGAACCAAGAAAACTATATTACACATACATACACATGCACGTACATCCCCAGATCTGAGCAATATAAAAATAGAATCAGATGAACAAAAAGAGATCCGGATTGAAACCAAGAATTATCTCGATTGCAGACATTAACGCGTTAAAGTTTCAACGTTACGGGGGAGAGGATGAATTAGACGATGAAACTTACAGGCCAGGAGCAGAAGGGAGAGGGAGATCGGAAGGGATGGAGCCGCCATGGAAGTCCTTGAGCGTCATGGTGGTTGTGGAGCCTCCCGAAGCCTTCTTCTTCGACATTATTCTGCCTCTCTACTCCCTCCTCTCTCTGTATATATATATATATATATACGATAGATATAGATATAATAATAAATTTCTATTCCCCTTCTGGATTTCTCTTTCAACGGGG
This sequence comes from Diospyros kaki, assembly GCA_036245055.1. Taxonomy (NCBI): domain Eukaryota; kingdom Viridiplantae; phylum Streptophyta; class Magnoliopsida; order Ericales; family Ebenaceae; genus Diospyros; species Diospyros kaki. Next base: position 2,005,833 of record BSEG01000005.1, on the reverse strand, counting down.
CTTCACAGGTGGAGAAGGAGGAGGTGGAGGAGAATGGACGAAGAAGAGGAAGCAGAGAGACTGATTTTAGCGTTCCGCACAAGGGTTCACCTCTCTACAAGTGTGTGGGGTTGTATCCCCATGGACCCATGCTACGACGTCATACCGAGCATATTATAATAATAATTTTTTTAATATATGATCATTACTAAATTACATGATTTTACACATAAATTTTGTACAAAATTTTGTCCATCTATTAGGAGTGATAGAATTTCAATTAAATCGAAATAATTAAATTGAATCAGTCAAAATTTGTAGTTCAATTCGTAGACCGATTCAAATTGATTTGTAAATTTGAGTTTTTCAATTATCTTAGTTTGATTTGGCCTTCTTACTAAAAAAAATAAAATAATCGAACTAATTGAAATATAAAAAATAATATGTTTTTTTATCAAATTAAGAAGTAGAGAATAACATATTTAATAGAATTGTAGAAAAAGAATAAGAAGATATTCATCAGAATAAAGGGTTATTTTTGGGTTTTTTAGCTTTTTTGGTTACTTTTTAATTTTTTTCACTGCTACAGTCAATTATCAGTTTATTTAGTTTATGGTTTGGTTTTTGGTTTTTGGTTTTTTTTTTTTTTTGGCTTTTGTATTTTTGAAAAAAACAGTTTTAATTTATTAAATTTAAATTTCTGTAAATAATTTATCAACTCCTAACTCCGTTAACATAGGATCACTTTTTATTATATAATTAGTTTAAACACGTACACTCACTTAAATACTAGATTGATGGCAAAATTAAAATTCCAAATCTTTGTATTATGATACCATATTCAATTATTATCCATTAAGTTACTTATGGATACCACTATGAGCTGATAAGAACATATGCAAAAGGTGTTGTCATTTTGGAGTGTTAAATCACTAATTTATAATCTTAAATAGTGTTATGATATCTCTAAATTATACATTTGTTCCAATGACATATTACAATTAAGGGTATCATTTTAATATTTTTTATTAAAAAATATAATTAAAATTTAAAATCTCAAATTTTAAATAAAAATATTTATATATATAATTGATAATTGATTAACTAAAATAAAAATAATTATATATATAATTGATTTGTAAAACTTGAATCCAAAACCTTCCTCCTCTTCGTTTTCATCTCTATCTCTTGTCTCTTTCCTCTTGCCCTTGCTTGGTCGTTCCTCGCTGCTCACTCTGGCCGGCTCTCCTCTCGACTGGTGTTATTCTCGTTTGTTGTTTCTCTTGACTCTTCTCACTCTGTCGCTCGTCACATTAGCCTTACCCTCGCCAACTCGCTTCTCTGGCCCTTCATTGCTTGTTGCCTTACTAGTCAATCATTGCCTCACTAGCTCTATCTCGTTTTGTCTCGCCTCGCTTGCTAAACTTCTATTTCAGGTAATATATGTATGTATAAAAATTCAAATATAGCCGTTGAATTTTATCGTTGACAAATGCAACCTCTCTTTTTTTCTCTCTCCAAGGGTTACAAAAATGGCACCGCAAATGGTTGTTGTCATTTTGCAACCTCATATGTCACTCCCATTGGAGTGGAAATTTTCTAATCCGGGATGCCATTTCAACAGTTACGAGGATGACACCTCTGATGGTAACTCCCATTGGAGTTGCTCTAAGAGCCTTTTTGATAGCACATATTTTTCATAAAAAATATCTAATCATGTGTAATTATTACACATATTTTTTATAAAAATAATCAAACATTCTTAATTTTTTTATAGAAAATATGTGTATGATACAAACATTTAAATCTTTTTTTCATAAAATTCATTTTTCAAATAGGTAAAATGATTTTTATTTTCTAGACAATCACTACTTAAAATTAAATTTTAGGTAATACAATCAAACAGTCTGATATTATCTTTTATATTATTACTTTCATATTAACATTTGAGTGAAGAAATGGACTTAAAGCTCTTTAACTGGACAAAGCATCAGTCTTTGTTGGTCTGGATGTTGCAGGGGTGATCTTCTCATAAGGCTGATTTTTCACGCACATGTATACGTACCCAGCAAAGCTACTAAAGTAGATGTGTCATTCAACAGTACCCATACAACAAAGCAAAAGCATTGCCCGATGAAAACTCAACACATGTAGGAAGGGAAAGCTGCATTTCGTGCCAAGATAGCTGCTACAATATATATAATGATTAATCTAAGGATTCTTTAGTTCTTCAAAATCCCCTTGGCCTTGAAGTACTCCACAGATTGGTCGTAGATATCTTCCATTCCATACTGAAAGCTGAATCCTTCTTTGGTAAGCTTGTCAGAAGACAAAACCAACTTTGCCTTGGAAGGGAAATCCCCGAAGCTGCAATTTTTCCAAAGACAAAAAGGAGTTGATAAAAGTATAAATCACAATTACAAGCACACCGTCAGATAAGGGGGCTTACTCAGTGGGAACATTGTACTGTGGGTATTTCTTGCTCAGGAACTTAGCAAGCTCTGGAACACTGGTATTGACAGCACAGCAAATGTACCGACCAGAAGCCGACTTCTTCTCTGCAACAAATATGTGGGCGCGGCAAACATCCTCCACATGGGCAATGGAGATGGACCCTGAAAGCATCTGCATACCTTTCAATGCATTTATGAGGAATTCGTTCCCTGCAGAGTGTTACACATTCAATTAGTATCTAAACAGTTCTAACCCTGATGCTGGTTTTTATTTGTTTTTCACTTGGTGAATATTGCGACAGAGTCAAGCGATCGAGCCCTCCACAAGAATCTAGCATTACTCGCGTTGTCAGTTCGCACCTGTGATCAAGGACATGGCAAGACCCATACTGCTGGGCGGGTCAACAGTAAGAGAAGGGCCAGACATAAGAGCGGGGATGATGGTTACAAGGTCAATGTTGTTTTCTTGGGCAAACTTCCAAGCTGCTTTCTCAGCTAGTGTCTTTGATGCAGGATAACCCTGTAAACGCAGATGATCATCTAGGGAAACAGAGACTCAAGCTCTGAGAATCGTGAAAATGAAAGAATGCCGGGAATTACCCAAGTGGGGGGCTTCACGGTACTCAGAAACTCGACATCGGTCCAGTGGCTCTCATCCATAACCAGGCCAGTTCCATTTAGCTGATTGATTGTCACAGCAGCCGCTGATGATGTTAAAATAACCCGCTTAACGGATCCTGCTTTGGCGCAGGCTTTCAGAACATTAACCACACCTTGGATAGCTGGCTTTATCATGTCATTCTACATTCGAAAGTTTGGCACCGGGCCAGTTAAAGATCCAGTAGATCTTTCTTAATTTTGGCAATGCTAATGAAAATTCAGTACCTCTGGATCTTCAGAAGCAAAGTTCACTGGTGTTGCAACTTGGAAGACCAGGTCACATCCTGCAATGGGTGCATCGAAGCTCTTTTCATCGGTTAGTTCTGCTTGGAAGATATTCAAGCTGCCCAAACTCTTCATGGTTAGGAGGTGGGAGATCTTCTTCTTATCGTCTGCAGTCAAATCGTGTCAAAGCAGTTCATGACATTATGGTCAATCAAACACCTGTAATCAAGTGTCATACAATCATTCTTCTCTTTCTTAAATGGGTTTTTCTCTCTCTTTTTTATATGATATTTAAAGGGTATTTCAAGATCGTCCAAAGGGTATGCCAATGCCAATATGTAACGTGGGGATATGGCTGGGAGGGCTTAGTTCCAAAGACTCATTTTTTGGTACCTTTATTTTTATGCAATTTTTACTTGCATGCAACAATAATTTCTTCCACTGATAGAGGATCTTCCTATTGTTTCTAAAATCATGATATTTCCGTATCATTTAAATAGTTTTCAAAATTAACTTATCAAACAAACATCATATCAATTCTCTATTCTATTATGTGGGATTAACTACATGAATTCTACGGGTAAGCTAATAACTCATATCATACATAAGTATCACAATTTTTAGAAGACCACTAGGACAAAACCAATGTTTGTGTCGAGTCTCGATTGGTCTTCTTTCTCATAGTCATAGCAGCTCTTATTCTACAAATGAAATTATTTTTTTTTCTTAATTTTAAAACTAGATTCCAATTTTTACACCAGCTGAACAAAATCCGGGTTCCTTTGTCGGTCAGTCTTCTTCTCACATCACAACATCTACCAAATGCATTATAATATCTTTTATTTTCAATTTCAAAACCAGAAACTACAAGCCTGACTGAGCTCCCTTCTCGCACAAGGGGACGATGCAAAAAATGCGGGCGAAACATGTAAATAGACAGAAATAATGGGGCACAATTGGAAATTGACATGAAAGAGATGAAAGAGGAAAGAGGGTGGGCAATGAAGCGGTTACCAGGGTCCCTGACGGTGGTGTTGACGGCGTAGCCCTTCTCGAGGAGCAGCTTGATGAGCGTGGCCGCCACGAAGCCGGTGCCGCCGATCACGCACGCTGCCTTGGCTCCTAACGTTGGCGGTGGGGCTGCTGCCATTGCTGAGGATGAAGAACCAGTAGCAGTGGGCGGGATGAGAATGGGATGGGATTGCGTTTTCCATGGCAAGTTTGGGAAGCGTCTTAAATAGAGAGATATTTCTTCAGTTTCACCTGATCGAATCGAGAGGGAGAAGGTAAGCACGTGAAAGTCCCACCAAATTCCTACTCTCAGCCCTTCGTATTACAGTGATTCAATGCCTTATGGTTGGCTATTTCGTATTTCCATCAATGCCCTTCGCTTTCCCTCTCTTGGAGAGATGCACTGCCAGCCAGCCACATAAGCATATCTAAGTACTCTTTGGTCTTTTTAGTAAATAAACATGCGACGAAAAGGAAATAGCATGTATACAAGAACAGCCACATAGTCATGTAAGGTTTCTATTTAATAATTATAATTTATTTTTATTTTATTTTCTTAAAAACCATGCTTGTGGGACTTGCCAAAACGCGAGCTTAACGTAAAAAATAGACTAAATTCGTATTTCATAAACTTTTAATCATATCATTAATTTTTTAGTCAATTTAATTTTTATATTTTAACTTTTTTATGTGATAACTTAAATTTTTTATTATTTTAATTATACTCTTAAATTTATATTTTAATTCAATTTAATTCTTATATATTTTTTTAAGTTAACTATCACACTTTCATGTGTAACAACAAGTAAAGTGAGATGATAAAATGTTCGTCACACTCTGTTCAAGTTAAAATATAAGAGTTAAATAGACTTAAAAATATAAATTTACTGTGCAATCAAAACAAGAAAAAATTTAGGTCGCCATATAAAAAAAATTAAAATACTAGAGTTAAATTAATTAAAAAATATAGATTTAAAAATATAATTGAAATAATAAAAAGTTTGAGTAATTAAAAAAAATTAAAATATAAAGATTAAATTAATTTAAAAATATAGATTTATGAGTATATTCAAAATAATAAAAAATTTGAGTAAAAAAATATAAAAATAAGAAAAAAATATAGATTTTCAACTTTATCCTGACTATTTTATAATTTAATTTAAAAAAATATTTTAATCTTATTTTACATAAATTTATCCTATTCATTTTAATAAATATTATTTAAATAACTAAACTCAACTACTAAATGAATAGGATGGAGCTTTGCCTAAATTTGATCATCTGGCACATTGTTTATATTATTTTATTTTAAAAAATTAAATTACTAATTTAAAATTTAATCGTATTTTGAAACGTCGACCGTTAATATAATAAGAAAAAACATACTCAATGACGTAAAAGAATTTTTATAAATAAATTATTTTTAAAATCTTATATGAATAATTCGATAACAAACATTCTATAAGTATTCAATACTCGAACAGAGACGAGGTGTGAAACTAAACATCAGGACACAAAGACATCCCAATCCTCACGTGACTTTTTTTATATTATTTTGTAGTGCTCGTCTATAATATTCACCAGAAACTATAAATAACAACAATTAATTTAGAAATGTAATTCTCATGGCTCAAATATAATAATAAATTTATTTAGTAAAATAATTATTATTAAATTATTTAAATTTTATAAAAAAATATTAAAGAATACAAAACAATCTCTATGCAAATACTATGGTATGTAAATTATATACTAAAATTTATTAAATATTTAAATATAATATTAAAATTAATATCAAAGACTTACTTTTTTTAAAAAAAATATGGCTTATCTATTTATAAAGGAGTATGAGATTTTGTTGATAAGTATCCTTAGTCTTCCGAGATCTACTATAATTAGATTCTTACGAATAATGTTCATCATAATACTTCAAAGTTGTCTAAGATTAAATTTTTTATAAATAATATCTATTTTTTTTTCACAAAACTCTCCAAAAAAAATTTCAAATGTTAAAGTTATCATGTTTGTATTTTATTCAAAATTCTTCAAAAAGTTACAAGACAAGCTTTGATATGTTACAGTTGTAACACTCCACTTTCTCGGACATGTTATAATTTAAGAAATTTGAGATATATTTTTTTTATCTTAAAAACAATCTTAACATCATATTAATTCCTAAAATTTTTCATTTACCTACTTAGTATGAGAATCATCATACATCATAAATGTTAGGCTAGGTATTCACTAATAGCAGAAGCATGAATCAAACTTAAGCATACATTGAACCATATTAATAACACATGATCATTTCAGATATATCCCATAATACAAGACTATTTATTAACAAAATATAAATTTTTTAACATGACTTGAAACATTATACATAACCAAATCTTCATGAATAAGTAGGACATCAGATCTATACGTCGAATTCATCGACAACGTCATCACATGCCTCAAACCTTAACTTTATCATTAATCGTAAATAAGATTATACATCATCATTACTCAAAACATTCAGAATTCGATGTAACAAAACTTAAATACATGAACTACATAACATTCAATCATTACATTTTGTACTTTGCTAAGTGCCATATCATGCCTCATTCATCATTGGTTCTGTTACAATCTTCATTTGGAACGTTTGAATATTCCAAAGGCAAAACTCAAGTTAGATGATGAATCATCTAAGTAAAGGTACATCATTCATTTTATTTGAGTTGACCGCATCCAATTGCTACTCTTCATTTTAACAGTCTCCTTACCAGAATGAGGAATATGAGTGCACCCTCGGCAAACTAGCGGCGCCAATCCCTAATCCCAAACTCTTATACGTTGCAGTATCAATAATATCATCGTAAATATATGCATAATTCATCTTCAATACATGTAAATGCACTTTACATAATGTATAACATAACATAGTATGTCAATATGATAGAATTATTTGCATAAAACTAGTTTTGGGTTAAACCACTTACCTTTTTGTACCAAGTTTAGAATACCTCGAAAAACGTGCGTTGTCTCGACTTACGTGTCTGACCTCGATTATCATGCACAACCTCGATTTTTGCACAAAGTACCCTATTAATCATATTTATTTAAATGAACATTAAGGTCAATTTTTTCATAATTTTTTTATATTTTTCTTTATTTTCTTTCTATTTTTCTCTTTAAAAATCTAAAATAAATACCTACTTGAATATTTATCCAAATATATTCATACCAAAATTCATAAAATACTATTATAGATAATCTGGAATTTTTCTAGATTTTTCCTGAATTTTTACCTATTTTTCTCTAATTTCCATAATTTCTTTTTTCTCCAAAATTGCAAAAATAAATATTTTTCATATCATTTCCCAAACTTTTATCCACCATAATACCCAAAATAATTTTTTGGAATTTTCTGAGAATTTTTAGGAATTTTATCCTATTTTTTATTTTTCTTTTTCACAATTTTTTTATTTTTCTTACCTTTTCCGATCATCTTCTCTGACGTTGACGACCTACAACTTGCTTCAATGCTCGATTTGACTTCACCTTCTAGAAGATCTCCTCGATCTGATCATAATGGTGCCCTTGGATGCTTGAAAGACCAACTGGAAGTGGTCAATTATAGTCCAACTCTGGCAACGACTAGATTTTCGACAACCTTTAAAATCCGCACAAATGAATACGAAATCTCACCAAAAATTTCAGAAATGATTCTAAAAATATGAAGAATAAAAACCCCTTATCCTTCTCTCTCAATTTTCCCTCAAACATGTGGATTCAAGACTTGTCCGATTTTTCGACGAACTTTTAAAATCCACTTAAATGAGTACGAAATCTCACCAAATTTTTCAGAAATGATCCTAAAAATATGAGAAACAAAAATCCCTTATTCATTTCCCTCAATTTTTCCTCAAACTCTGAAATTTGAGAGATAAATTTTTGAAGAATTTTAGCCATTCCATAACCTCTATTTATAGACAATCCCGAGCTCTCAAATGATCACGGTTGCTCAACCCAACACCTCTAAAGCTTCTACCTTTCCTAGATCAAGCCAAAATATCATTATTCAACCCTCAAATTATTTACCAAAATCGGGCCAAAAACGACTGAAAAACATGAAAAAATCGACCACATTTGCGATTAATGTCGGCCTAAGCCTGACCCTAAGCATCCTTTATCACATTCCTTGAGCCTCTCATGGTCGAAAGCAGCTGTCAACAACCAGCAAGGTGGCTGGTCGGCCATGACAGTCACCTTATTGTTCAAGTTATAAAATTGTACTTCATCCATTCTACAAATTGTCATTTTCACTTTGGTTTTTCCTTTAAGCATCTGAGCTTCCCAATAGTTCCATTACGACCCTCAAACTCTATATCTTTCATTTCATCTTCGAAAATTCAGGAATAACTTCATTTCGACCTCTCTCAGGCAAAATTAAGAAATTACGTTTAGGTCCGAATCTATGTTTTGACTATAAACCTTTTCGTTTCAACCTGAAACCACTAACGGGTTGTTCTACATACTAAATATGAACCTCTTTGGAGCTCTGTTGATTTCCCGAAAGTCTCATTTGACAATTCAATTTTTCAGCCTAAATTATAACGGTACAAAAAACTGTCTCTGACTCGATTTCTTTAGATGCCATAAATCATATATTGATACGCTCGTCATTACCATATCATTTTCTTTAGACATCTTGGCTCTAGGGTATTTCTTGCAGTCGATTCGATTGCTCATAACTGTACCAAAATTACCCTATAACTTTAATTTACCTGAAAATTATATCTTTGCCTTAAAATAAAATTACTGTTGAGCTCTTTGAAAATTTTTGGATATTACAACAGTTTTCAAGAGCTTGGTCACGGTCTCTAATAGACAATAGGACTCACCCAATGTAAGTTTTCGAGAGATTGGAACGGTCTCTCAATCTTCTGATCACCAATTATTATCTCTTAGTCTTTCAATTTTTGAACTTCTGATCACCGATAATGGTCTTCTCATTTTTTGATGTTTAGAAAATTTTCTTAATTTTTCAATCTTTGAGAAATTTAGATATTTCGTGCGATATTTTTTTTATCTAAAAATTCATTTTGAACTTTTTAAACGTTTTACGAGATTTTATTGATAACAAATCAGTAATTATGCATGAATTATTAATGTTCTTTAATTTTATTTTTAGAAAAAAGGGTAAGTGTTTGGTGAGAGTCTACTACTGGCTCATAATTAAGGCAGCATGACAGTGGGGTTGTTGGCCAAACCCGCGATGCTATGCGTCACGTGCCATACTGCATTGTAGGTGAGGAATGCGCGTGACTGTCCCCATGGAAGTAGGCACCCGCTTTCTCTCTAAACTTCAATTTATAACCGTTAAAGAGTAAATTGAAAAACTCATTAGAATAACATAGTGATTAATGGTGCAAATAATTCATCAATACTTAATAAAGTTCATCCGAACTAACGATTGACTAATAAATGGTTAGAAAGATTGTCACAAAACATATTTTCTAAAAAAGTCATTATCTATTTATCGATAGTCTATGAGAAAGGTATTATTTTTAAAAATATATTTTTTGAATGGTACTTAAATTAAAGAGAATTTGAATTTCTCTTTTATGTAATGTCTTGCATACATATTTTGTATTATACTTTGGAGAGAAAAACCTGTTTTTAAAACCATTTCAAGAGAGCTTTTAATGTTGGTATTTGAATTTCCAGACTCTGCCTTTACTATCTCTTGTGGTTTATTGGCGCCCTAATTATACAGCTCGTGGATTTGATGGGACAACCAAACATCATGCCAAGTGGATATGAAAGGGTATTATTCCCCCACAAACTCACCAACAAAACAAACAAACAGAGGGCGCATCAGAATATTTTTGTTTTGTAGGGACTTTTCTTTGTGTGTCTAGTTTTGTTCTTATGTTTACAAAAAAAAACATTTTTATAATTAAACAATTATAACGATGTTGCGATATCATGGATTCGATTGTGTCTTTACAAGAAATTATGTAATTATCAATGTTTCTATAATAGTCAAATCTTGAAATTCAATTCGTGACAAATTTATTTGTACATCTAAATTGACTCAAAACAGACTATGAATTTTAAAGAAAATATGATAATTTTGACCAAAAGACTATTTTTGATCAGATAATTATCAAGTTTTTCACGTTATAAAAAAATTATATATAATTATAAAGATAAAAACTATAATCAAACATACATGCCTAATTTAATTTGATAGGAATAGAATGTCAAATTACCAAGAATTAGTCTGGCGCCACCTATTTAGCTAGAAAATGGACTCTCTGTGGATACACAGAGGCATTCAGGAGTTGAAAATCACCACAAAGCAAGGAAGCAGAGCAGTGGGATTCAGTGAAAACAGTTCCTCAATGTTCGAAAACAGCCCAACTTTTCCGGCCAATGACTCGAATCCTGATCGGTGGGAGAGCTCTTGAAAACTCTCCACCGGCCGGTGAACTCTCCCGGCTATGACTCTGCAAATTAGCAGGGCTCGCTTTCCAGTTGGCAATGAATTATTTTCCTGTGGTTCAATGGCCTCCAATGCTCTTCTACCATTTGAAGCAGTGAAGACGCCAATGCCGCCGCTGATCATCTCCTTCTTGGAGGGAAACCCGTGCCTTAAGATTCTGCACACATTGCAACGGTCCGATGTGCAGAGGCTCGACGAGCCATTGATGCCGAGAGGGCACTCCACAGTGGTGCCATGGAACCTCATAAGCTCGTTCCCGTCGGCCAGGCACCGGGGATGCTTCTTCTGCGGCTTGCTGGCTTTGATCTTCACAATTTCTCTGTATTCTTCGAATTGAGCGATTGTCTTTTGCATGTTGTGGACCTTGAGGATTCTCTCGATGTGCCCGAAATTGTTGCCGTTCTTCAGGCAGCCAGTTTGGCAGATCATCTGTACAATCTTCCTGGATGAGTCTCCTTCATCAAGTTCCGTCACTGCACAACATTGTGAAAGGAAACCAAGACGACGCTTAAGTATCATATGAGTTATAAGATTGTGAAAGGAAACTAAAGGGTTGTTTTTACCAGCATGTTTGGAGAGATGATGAGCTTCAACAGCTTGCCACTTGGAGAATTGTTCACTACATTTATGGCAAGTCAATAGTAAAGTCGAAGAACCAAGAGAAGTTTTTCCAATACAAGGCCTATCATGATCAATAATACCATTGAATCCAAAGCCTAATTCACTGCAGCTTCCAGCAGTGGATTTGGGACTAGAAGATGGTGGCTTTTCCATGTGTCTCTTGCTTCCATGGATGACATCCTTGAGGTTTGAAATAGACCTTATTGACGTCGAACAGCCAAACCTGCCTGTTTTCTTGGTCAATATTGTGTTGCCACGATCATCATCACCACAGATGAGCTTTGGATCATGAACCTCTAATGGCTCTGCCCTGCACTGGAGTGATCTCCTCAGAGCCATCCAAACAGCTGGCATCTTCTCTTCCTTTTTCCTTCTCTCTATCTATCTATCTATGTTCCTCACTTTCCCCTTGAAAGCTTCTTTTTGCAAGAATACTACTAGTGCTTTGGGAGTGGCTTTTGCCAAAGAGCCCATCGCTTTCCATGGCACAGCTTTTCTGTCAAAGTCGCCATGGCTGCATAGTGTGCAAAGCTTGTTGGCTGCTCAGCACATATGCAACCTCAATTTATGGCAACTTTAGAAGGTCTTCAGAAAGGAAACCCATAAAAAGATACGTCTTTACCAAACTTCCATGCACCAAAACTAGCTCTCTCCATGCACCATTTCTCAGGGGCGCTAAAGTGGGTCCTCATGAAAGGGAAAGAAGATGGAAAGCCTAATTGATTACGGGCTCAGAGCCAGACAAAAACATGAGCCATTAATGAGTGAAAGGTGAGCATAGTTAATAATGGGTTCTTCGTTCTTTGTCACTGACCTTATAGGAGTTAGGGCATGTGAATGCGCCTGAATCAATGGTCAGTGATATTAATAAATGAAGCAGCTGCACTTTGCCAGATGGAAAAATAAACTGTCTTTGATATATCCACATGATTAATGTTTTGTTGCAGAGGGATTTTCCAAGAACGTAGTTCAGATGTGTTTAATTAATTAAATGCCATACGAGATTTGTGCAGAATATTCGATTAAACATCACTTCCACCATGGCTACCCAGGTAAGAAGCTTAGCTGTGTTGAAGTATCATAGAACATGTTTCAAGCACAAAAACTACTACCTTAGACAAAATGTCTGATTATTGTTATGATGGCCATGATTAAAATTAATTAATTTATTGTTGAAGATGGACTTACATTAATTAATGGGTGTTTCTATATCTAAACCATGCACGTAGCTGCCATAATCTCTTGGAAGAATGATTACAGATTTTTAAAATTCGAAGGACAAGCTCAAAGAGAGAGGGACAATCACACTGGAGACTCATCTAATTCATGGTCTTGCACTATGAACTAATTAATAATTAAGTGTAAATTCATGTCATTTTGGATTATTGATTTGTATCCCACAGAAGAATCAACATGTAAAAGAATTAGTTAATTAGTGAATACTACACTACTCATTCTTATATCAAGCATTTATTTTATTAGTTTCTAATTTATCCTTAATAATTCTAGTTATACCAAATTTATCCTTTTATTTTTAAGCCTCTTTGCAAACTCTTGGTTTATGTCTTCCTTCTTTCCGGACGCATCACTATTCTAATATCCTCAAAAGGCTTCGATATTGTTGATTTGTCCATGGGACCTTGAAAAGATGATTTAGGGTCTTGCCCCTCTTCTTTGCACATGAAATCAGTCCTCCACGAGTAATCAAAAGCTAAAACAAACAACTCAAGCATATGCATATTAATGCAAACATACAAAAATCGATACAAAAGACTAAATATGAACCCAACAAATAACACCTAGTTAGCTATGAAGGCCCAGCAAAATAAACAAACCAAATAATAAGTAAACTCTAATCCCAATACGAATCCAGAATCGAACATACATGATCTAATTGGAATATAAGCATCATATATAATCAAAATTTTCATGTTCTTGGAATATTGAACTGTTGTGTTAATGCTTCCGGAAGGAATCCAATCCCCTCCACAAAGCAATTCTATTCCTTTGATTGAAAGCAACAGCATAGAATAAAGTCGCCTTCAAGCCCCAGGAAAACTTTCCTCCATTAAGCACACTAGTCTTTATCATGTTATTATTATTATTTTATTCTTTTTTGGCCGATTAATTAATCTGTATCATATTCATGCATATGCAATCCTCTGAGACCATTAATATTCAGATTTTTCTCTGAAAGCTAGCCTGAGACGAAGTCAAATAATTAAGCAAACAGAAGGAGATCACGTGAGAGATTCATTATCCAATAGCTTCTGGATACATATTCTGTTAATTTCTTCTTTGAAAAAGTCTCTCAGAGCTCCCCCAATTTGGTAAAATGCAAAAGTTCGTTGCTGCTGGAGTTGTTTGTTCGTTGATCATGGTCATGGATGTCACAGCCGGGGTACTTGGCATAGAAGCTGACATGGCCCAGAACAAGGTATATATCTTATCGTCTATTGACCCTCAACCTTGAATTCTAAGCCATAAACCGTTTTGTTGCAACACAGGTGGAGCATTTCAGGGAGAGGCTAGTTGAATGTAGGGGGCCAAGTCAAACAGCATTCGACTTTGGGTTGGCAGCAGCAGTGCTTCTGGCCCTCGCATCAGTGCTAACTTGCTCGGTGGCTGGACTTGCCTTTGTTCCATAAACAAGCTGCGCAGGGCCTCTGCTGACGAGCAATTCGCCATGGCCGCTCTCATCTTCTCCTGGTATATATATATGATTTGCATGATGACATTAATTAATAGATTCTTGAAAGATTTAATCATCAGTGCTTGCAATATTTAGGATTATATGGGCAGTGGGATCCTCAATGCTGATGTTAGGGACGATGGAGAACTCGAGAAAATCGTGTAGGAATGGGATGGGAAACCATCGGTTTCTGAGCATTGGAGGGATCGTTTGCTTCCTTCACGCAGTTTTTACAGCTGCTTACTGTGTTTCAGCCATTGCCCATGATGCCCAGAAGACGCAGCAACCTCAACAAGGAGGCCAAGCTTGATTAATTTTCTTTTTCGTTCCATTCTTTTCTTCTACTCCTCCTTTCATTAAATTAGGTTAACGATTATACTGAGTTGATATGATCGGTGTTGGACTTGGAAGAGTTGATTATTTGTAGAATCTATGGATTAAGTAACACTCTCTGCAATTTCTCCAGTTTGCCCATACATCATATAGTTTATTGTTCTTAAAATGTTGTGCTTAATGGTAAATATATGATTTTAACGAGGATTAATTGGTCTTGCAAAGTAATTATATCGCAATACACTTTATAAATTAAGGGATGCTTTAATAAAATCAAAATTTTAAAGTAGATTTGAAGTAAAAACTGGACATATATTGAAGGATACCCAAATGTTTTACAAAACTAAAACTTTTGATAAAAAAAAAAATCTTAAAATGAAATTCTCCTTAAATTATTTTTCAAAAATAAAATTTTCACACCAGGACCACAATTTTTGTTATTTAGTAACCAAAATTTCCCCTTTTCAGCTCTGATAACTAAATTTATATGTATGTACTCTATTTCATTCAACAAAATCATTCTGTTCCGGCATATCATATAACTTTTTTTTTTTTGGTACAGAATATGGTGTGACTTCCCAATCATGGGGTACTAGAATTTCAACCGCCCACAGATAAACTCAATAAGGAAAAGGTGGGTCCAATCTCAAACAACTTGTATTTTATCTTCCCTGTCATTTTCCATTAGATAATATTGTGCAAGCATATCCTAATTGAGCTATTGAAGTACATCAATTAAGAAAACCCCTAGGCCCCAAGGAGGAGGAAGAGCAGATAGGGAAAAGAAAGAAATGGAAACTCAGCAGGAGCAGCAGAACAAGCACAAAGTTGTGAAGGTTGATTCAAGGGCTTCCTGGGATTCCTTTCTCTCGCAGGCCACCAATCAAGGCTGCCCTGTGAGTTCTCAGATCCCTTGCATAAAACCACCCTGTTTTTGAATCTTGTTATTTGCGTATTCCATGTTAGCCTTTTGACTCTTAAACCTTGGAAATTCCTGAAAAAAATGGCGACTTTACAGCATCATTTCTGGGTGATTCTATTGTCTGTTCAACCCTTGTGGCTCCCAGGCAGCTATTTACCTATGATAAATTTATGAAAAACAGCTATTGGCAAGATTATTGTGATGATTGTTGAGGGCTTTGACTTAAAATTGTTCCTTCTTCCCTTTTTTGTGTTTTTTTCCTCGTGTAATTACTTTTGTGCGTGTGAATACTCTGGGGATTGTAGGTTGTGGCTCATTTTACAGCTTCTTGGTGCATTCCGTCAGTGGCAATGAACCCTTTCTTCGAGCAATTGGCCTCAACTCACCCAGATGTATTGTTTCTCACAGTTGATGTAGATGAACTCAAGGTATTGCACTTTATTTCATAGATTCTGATGAGTGAAATGGCATCTCATTTCTGTGTGTTATTTGTTTGGTTAACAATATGGAACCTCATAAAAAAAAATCTAATTTTAATGAAAATAAAAGTGCAGTTGAGATTTGAATATTCAGTTGAAAAATGACATCCTCGATACATGAGACATCTTGCTTTACGAGGGAGGGTTGGGGACGATCATAATTCTCTCCCCTTTCTTTTAATCAAGGGGTTGTTTCCATGACTCAGACCCTCAACCTTGTTGCAAAAAAAACCCTGAACACATTTTCTACTCAAAATGAAAGCTGGAAAGAAAAAGATTTTGGGACATGGTTGCCTTGGAGCTAGAAAAAGTAACAGGAGTGTGAAGTCAGTTAACAGGGCTTAAAATTTTGTTCAGGAATTGTATTTTTAGGCGGCATTTGTTAATCAAGATATGAGATGCATTCCGGACTTCTATCATTTTCAACATATTTGTTAAATTTATCTAACAATTCTTGAAAACGTCATTAATAACTTCTTATCTTGATTGTTCAAGATATGCTTATCTCTCCCCCCTTCAAGATAAGCATATCTTGGTATTTATAGATAAGAAAAAAATGACAATTGTGTCATTTAGTGCATTTTGAAAAATTTAACAAACAGGTTGATAACAATTTTGGAATGCTCCCCAACCTTATTTTGATTATTCTATATCTTGGTCCGGAAAACATTTCGATTTTATCTTGATACTTTCTTATCTTGCTCATTTTAACAAACGCTACCTTAGTAGAAGAGATTGGATAGAGACAAACACAGTAGTTGAAAGTGAATGGTGGGCATAAATTTGAAGCAATCAACAAGATTGTTAGCTTCAAGACTGTTAATATACCTTCTGAAGCACCAAGCTAATTAAGGTTTCTTTTTTGTGAAATTGTGATATTGTCCATACTGAACATGATTGATAGCTGCAAAACTTCCTCTCACTTTCCTGAACTTGTCTGCTTGTTAATATACCTGCGGTTAGCTGGCCATGTAACTTGCAAAAAGAGTTCAATAGTGACACTAGAATTTTTGTTCTGCTTTGGTTGTGTTAGGAGGTAGCTGCTACATACGAGGTGAAGGCCATGCCGACATTTTTACTGATAAAGGAAGGTTCAGCTGTTGACAAGCTAGTGGGTGCAAATCCAGAAGTAGTAAAGAGATCGATAGAAGCTCTTATCAGTTCCAGCCAGGTTCATGTGGCCTAGCCGCACTTCCATGATTTCCAGTAGATGTGGACATTGGAATCCAGCCTTGTACATGGAAATGACTGGGTGCTTGTTGCTTGTGTGTCTATTTGATTTCTGTCTCAAAACGGTGTAATATGTCATTGTGTAAAGCCCATGTCTGGTTAATGGTTCAACAGTCATTCGAAACCATTACACGATTCTGTGGCTGATGTAAAAAAACCCAAGTTGTGTTTGAAATAGTTTGATGATTGGAAATTTTCTTAAATCCCCCAAGTTTGTGAATAATTTGTAGACTTTTATCCAAGCATCTTCTCCTTCTTCTTCATAGTTTCTTTTCACTTTTCATTCAATTCTGAGGTTTGGTATATGAATGGATTCCTTGCTTTAGGAAGAAAATGCCGGGAGACAAATGAAGGATTTGCTCGGATGCATACTTATTTCAATTTCATCAAACAGATGGACAATTTATAGGTTCTTCAGTCCCTATGAAGGCCGAGTTATTTAGGTGGTTCCAATAATGAAGAGTACCGTTTTGCCATAGCCCAATTCTTCTCAAAACACCCATTATTTAGATTCCCAGCATAGTTAAACTTTGACTACATTTCTTATTTGTAGATCAAACCTATGGTAAGACATAAGGTTAAGCACTTGTAAGGATTTAACTTGGTGTGTGTGTTCAACATGGGCGTTTGAATCCCATGTATCTCCCAGTTTTATAGTCTCTCCATACATCAAAAGCTCCAAAACTGGTTATAAGAACAGTGCTCAGAGCCATCGCAGTGCCAACTGAGAACACTATGAGTGAGGCTCTTCCATGCTTGTCTACTGCTCTCTGCACCACCATCAACCCAACTTGTGAGGCGACGAAACAAACGAATGCCAAGCACAGAGCGGCATCCTTGTGCTCCATGCCAAGGAGCAAGTACTGAGTTGCTGACATGGAAGATGAGAAGAACACCAAGAACGAACAAGTTGCTGCAGTTACCTGCACCAAGATAACATGTTATGCCAGTTACCTGCACCAAGTGGCACGACCGCTGGAGTGTGTTTGGGCAAAGATCTCATATTTGAGTCTTTCCGTGAGCAGCCTCGTTTTGCCCTTGGGGCTTGATTGGTTGCCCACCATTGAGAATTTTGGATTCAAGGGTGAAGGAAAAAGTGATACAGTCACTAAAACTTAGCGATGATATAATTGGTCGCTTGGACGACACTTGGGTGCAGTCAAACAAGATTAGGCGCCGTAACGTGAAGGTGGGGCAAGTCGCTAAGCTTGTTTTTTATGCACACAAGAGTTTATTGAAATTCAAGGCTTACTTCTGGCGCTATTCCAACTTGAAGAAGAAGAGGGCTTATGAGCATTCCACCGCCAATCCCAAAAACTCCACCTAAACCCCCTGCTAATAGGGCCATTACAGGGAAAATGAACTTGTTTGATGGTCCACCTCTGCCTAGCTCACTCTTTCGCTGTGGTGAAAAGTTCAAGTGTCTAAATCAGGTTTAGCCCCGCAAACAGAAACAGAAATTTCAGAGTGATTGAAATTATGCTTCAGAAAGAACCTGCTGATATGAAGTCTCATCTTGTGGAGTTTGCCTTCTGTACAAGATCCAAGCAGTAAAAACTATGGCAAGAGGAATTTGCAGAGCTGAGAGAATCCAGTATCCCGGTCCACAAGGCTCTATTGAGGTGATGCTCTGTATGCAAGTTTCAGAAACCAAATTTCACCCTTTCACCCAAATATTGTGCAACTGAGGATCATTCTGAAAAACTTAACACGCCAAAAGGACCCAAATAATGTAAACTTATATATATATATATAGAGAGAGAGAGAGAGAGAGAGAGAGAGTTTTTGCTCCATAAACTAGACAATAGACATGGTATTGAACTGATGGAATCTAAAATTATCTATTCATCATGGCAAAACAACAAAACCTGTCCATCCATGGAAGATTCCAAAGCTTAGAATTCCATAGACGTATATCTTTCTTTTGTTTCCTTTTCCTTTCCTGTCTGTCTGCCGATGCATAGAAAGTCTTGAACACGTTTATCATATTTCATTAGTGCATAAAATTATAGGAAACGGTTGAGAAGGAAGGTCAGCCGTAGGGGATTAAAACTTCATTCCAGGAGCATGAATTTTTATATTATCATAGGATCAACACATAAAGGGAAGATTATCTTGAGTTGTCAAATTTGGAGAGAACACATAATAAATTGAAGGAATAGGAGGATAAGATAGAAGCCATACCCGTCCGTATCTGTCTCCACGAAGAAGATAGAGAAGAAAGAAAGAAAACCAGACCAGAATCAACAACCCCAATTTCATCCACGGAATGCCCAATCTGCACTTCTCCAATTTCCCATTCAAGAGGGGCTCTTTCAAGCCCTTGACTCCTCGTGTTCCATCACAGCTCTGATCACCATTCCCCACTAATCCATTTTCCAATTCTCCAAATCCATTCCTCCTTCCCTCTTCGGACTCCAATTTCCAATGCGACACCCCAGATTTACACGTCTTGAAGGTACACCAAGCAAGAAAAGCCACAAAAAGTATGGTGATGAGCCACTCTGGGAACACGACGTTACAGATTACCCCAATACTCACCCCTAGCAACATGCATGGCTGTGATAACAGCGCTATATCGTAGTCTATCAAACCCTTGCCACCAAACTTGGGACTTTTCACAAACATCTGGCACGCGACATTGGCGATTGACCCTCCTGTGACCATAAAAGCCGAGAGGCCTGAGGCTGTTTTGAGGTCCAAGCCAACCACTATGGCCAAGATGGGGATGAACATGCCACCGCCCCCGATCCCACCTGCACTGGATATTGATGCAGCCATGAAACAAAGGACTGCCGCTATCACCATGGAAGGTGTTAACTGCAGCTGGGCATCTTGGAAGTGTGGATAGTGAGTCCACCATTGTTGGGCCAAGTTGAGGAGCTCGTCAAATCTTGGCATTTCTGAGATGGGTTTTGCGTCAGAATGGTTAATGAATAGGATCAAGGGGAGAAATAGCCATTGAATGGAACTGTAAAGCTTCATAGGCCTAGCTAGGCTTATTTAATGGGCGGGGAAGTTGCCTAGATGAGCGGTGGGAACGAGGAGACAGGGGGCTTTCAACGAGGACAGAGGAGGAAGGTGCTGCATGGCAGACGCAAACAAACAGGAAATAGGAAATGAAAACTTTTGTAAATTAACGTTGGTACATTCACTAGTTGAGCCATCTCTCACCCCTTTTAATATTGTAAAATGCTCTCGTGGGCGCGCGTGGTTTGGCATTATCTCAATTTTCCCAGGATGGATTATTGTTCGATAATTAAAAATATAATGTTTAATTTTCAATATATAAAATATTAAAATTTAATATTTAAATTATTATTTTTTAACTTTTATTGTGACGAACGTTAAATTATGTATAAATTAAAAAAAATATTGTTTAAGTCATACCGTGTCTGGTAGTAGTCATTGTCTTCAAAGACTTGATAGAAAGCGAATAAAAAAAAAAAATTTAAGGAAAATGGGGGCCAGCAAAAAAAAGAATAAAAAAATAAAAATATCTAACTTTATTAACACAAATTGGTTAAATATTCAATATATTATCAATATTAAAGGTATTTCTTATGACGTGGATGATTAAGACAAATTAAAAAAAGAAAAGACAGATGGAAAGATATGGTTGGATGAGGTGGAGGCTTATGGAAGCAAAATATGACCTACTTTCTACTTTCCTAACAATAGGACAGAGATAGGGCTTTCATTATGCCTTTAGAAATCTAAATCTATTACTATAAGAAAGTAAGACATAATATAAGCAACATGGTCTACCATCGTTGATTTGGGCAAATTGGATTCTCAGTTGGTGAGATCAAAACTATGGGATGCATGGGAGAGTTTTAAAGCTCAAAATAAATTTTTGGTCTAAAAATAGAAGTTAGAATTATTTTTTTGGAGATCAAAATTGTCCCCAAGAGATTGTGTCTCTCAAAGCTGGAGATCGAAAAAATCGAGAGATTTTTGAAGCCTGTATCTAGAAACTCTTATAGTTTCTCAAAGATTGTATAATGTTTTAGAACATGTCGTGCAAATTTACCATCTTTTAAGGTGGTTTCGAATAAAGTGTAAACATGCATGATAATTTTGATACTTGAAAATTTCTTTAAAAATTTTACGAAAAAATTAAATATTATCTATAAGAATTTTGATGCTAGTGGATCTTGAAAAATCAAATATACTTATCACAAAAAAAATATCTTTGCTTCTCTATACATAACTAAACACTCATTTCAAAAAATAAGATATGTCTTTGATACTGATTTTAATAATGCATTCAAGTTTTTAATAAAATTTAGTGTCTACCTTAAACATTATAATGTTTGCATGAGAATTGTCCTACATTCTTTGATAATTTTTTTTCTTACAAAGTTTAAGTGATTTGATATATATTTTTAATAAATAAATTTATTATTATATTCAAAGATAGTACATCACATCATCATCATCTTGTATCGAATATAATTAAAATCAACTACGCATTAAAATTATATTTTAAGATGTAGTTTGTATCCGAGCGAGTAGATAGATTGTGCATACATATACATTATATGTGTGTGGGGATTGATCTTATGAGTTACAAAAATAGAGCATTAATGGTGTGTGTATGAATGCGATGAATCAATCAAGTGTATAAACCATTCTTTGAGATGATGATATGTAGTGTGGATTTATAGAGTGACCTTTATATTTCTTTGTCGTTTGGCTAATAAAGTGGGTTTCTTGTGGATGCTCTGCTGGAACCATCTATAGTAACTAGCTAGTGGTATTTTAATTATTATGTTTATCAAGTGTTGTAAACATCACAACCATTAACCTTTAAGACATATTCAGAGATAACATTGTCTTTGTCCACCCCAACATATGTTCTTGGTTTGGGTGGGATATATATACCATGCACACAATTATCTGAATATATATATATATATATTGGTTTCTTTGGCACTATCTCCATTGTAAGTTAAAAATTGAAACAGCTAGAGCTGTAGAACATATCTCTTTTTTTTATTATTAAATTTTTCTAGTCATACAAGTAACTATATATAAGATGATTTCTAAGAAAGAAAACTAATAAATGTAATGTACTTACCAGATGAACTGATGAAATAGAGAGTTTGTAGTTGTTGTGTCATAGGTTAAAGTTTAGTAAATGATCAAAAAAGTTTAAAACTCTAAAATAATTTTTTGAGTTAAAAGGGTATAACTTTTTTTTTTTTTCTAACCAAGGGTCCTACAAAACTCATAAATTAGGTAACTTAAACATCCGAAAACATTATTCATAAAAAAATTCTAATTCTAATAAAACCTCACAATATTAGGATGAATGTTTTTTTTATAAAAATCTTAATTTCAGTGAGTTTCAGAATGTTAAAATAGAAATCATTCATAAGAATCCTAATTCTAAGGGATTACAGAAAGCTACATACACTTCTATATATAAATAGGTTCAAATTTTAGAAAATATACGTTTTTTATATTGGTTTCAATACGATTTTTAAATCTTTAATATTTAACTTAAACATCAGAGTATTTATGCTATGACTTCCGTACACCTTCTAATCATTCTAGTTCTTGTAAACTCCTAGTGGCTTGACGACAATGTTTCCAATTAATAAATTTATTATTGTGTTCGAGTGATAATAATAGCAAAAAATGAGATCAAAATATTTAAAATATAATATCAAATATAATAATTTTATAAAGAATATAATTGTGAATTGGGATAATCAGATGCATGACATTGGTAAAGGATTTTGGTTTTTGTGACATCTCTTTCTCCATGACGAACTAGTTGTAAGGTGACACGTGTTCTTTCTATTTTATCAAAGAAGTCATTCACACCTTAGATATCTATCTACTTAATATGGGATCCACAAGTTCGTCACATTGAGAGATCGTGCCTTAGTAATCATAAAGAGAAATCTTATTAAGAATCTCGCCTATTCATTATGAATTAGATTATTTAATTAATATATTTTTCAAAACAATAAAACCCAATACATTCTCAAAATTATTTTTTACTTTGTTGTTCACTTTTCGAAACACCAACTAAATCGCCGGATTTCGTTCCTAGCAACATCAACTTTGAATCCATTCACAGTCCCCACCCATCTTAAGACCCATCCATTTATGTACATATACCGCGGCCACCACCAAATTCAAATGATGTATTGCCGTTCCAGTTCAGCCATGGAATCCCACTTTTCTTCACTTCTATTATATCAACTTTGGATTGGGCTTTCCCTCCATTAGTGGATGGATGGCTCTTTACAGCACCTTGTATGGCAAGAAATTCCACAACTCCGAATCCAACTTTTTCTAGGTCTTGTCTACACATTGGCTACTTTTGTTCATAAATCTGGTCAGATTCCTTGTAAATTTATTGTCATCATCAGCAACGTGAACAAAAGGAATTGGGACCCCAAACATTTCAGTTTCCAAAGGAGATGAAGCCGAAGATGATGATATATATCAAAAGGGCAGGGCATGCATGGCTCATCAGGCCATTGTAGTATTCCATCCACTCTGAGCCTGCTTGCATGGAAGATACAGCAAAAAGGAATTAATATTGTCACAAACTTAATTCCTTCTAGTAAGATTTGAAGAAATGAGCGCTTCCCACTTGAAAGACTTCATTTCTTCTAGATTCACTTTCTGCAAATGTGGCTCAAAATGGCTTCCACAAGAAAGACATAGAAAGTGCCCCCAGCCCAAGCCAACCATTAATATATGGACAGATATAGAAAGTGCAGACACATAGCATAGCTCAGTGCAGATGATATATCAATGTAAATGCAAGGTTTAAATAGCATTTCCGTCTCTTCAATTGCTGCAATGAACTAATTCCTGAAAATGAAGGGGAAGATGGGTTATTGACTCATGGTTTCTTCAAATAAAAATGATCTTGTCAATTATACACATGGGTGGCTGTAGTTTAGTGGTAAGAATTCCACGTTGTGGCCGTGGAGACCTGGGCTCGAATCCCAGCAGCCACATCTGATGTCTCCGTTTTTGCCTGCGCGTTCATGTTCAAATTATTGTTTCACCCCAGAATTTCTGGATTTTTGTAATAAATTAGTTGACTCTCATGGTTTACTTGTAGCCCATCCCTTACAAGACTCCTAATATAACTGTCCATGACCATAATTATAAAGAACAATGCCTTGGCATAGCGGGCTCAACCAATTTGAGGTTTTTGCTTTTAGGTGAAAAAGTTTGTCAGTCTTTTTAAGAATATTATTTTTTTTAGTAAAAAATAAATAATATACATTTATACAAAAAAATTCTATCATTTCATTAAAAGAAAAAAAAGTTGAAGTTTGATCAATTACAAAATATAATAATCTCTTAACAATAGTGAATTTTTAACTAAAATATAATGTTTGAGAGATAAAAAAAAAACACAAACAACCTACTACAATAAATAAAGAAATGATAAAAATTAGGGAGAAAAAATTAGGAATGATGGATTTTTTTTTAGGGCCACAATTGAAAGGTTTATAAAAAAAAATAAATTTACAATTTTAAAATTTATGAGATATTCAAGAAGAAATGGTAAAAATTGAGAATAATGAGAAGAGAGAACATAAAAATTAGGAAAAGAAAATGGAGAAGAAAAAACGTTGATGGTTGAGCAAATTGATTGTTGGGTTGGGTGTTCGTGAAAATTTAGATTAAAAGTTAAATTTTGTTTTAAACTTAAATTCTAATAAAATATTTATTATTAAAAAAATAAAAAATATACAAATTGTAAAATTTTGGGGCTTTCATAAATGCGGGAACTTAGGCAGCTGCGTAGATGATTTCATGATCGAGCCAACTCTAAATATTGATAGAGAGAAGTAGTGTTTCATATTTACATAAGATAATAAATTCATAAATATCAACAAGTCAAACCTTAATACCACTACATCAGGGAGGTCGGTGAATTCTTAAAGCATTTACATATTTAAGTCACATTGATGTTGGAAAACCAACCGGATAAGGAGAAATACAGTTCATACTTTTGAGTCTTTCAGGTACTAAAACATATGCTTCACACCTGAGAGCATGACTTTATTCATCAGAATATAACGACCTATTTCTCAACCAGGATGTGGCGGCATAGACTTCTCAAGATCGATCATCTGGGATGCAGCTCGGTAATTGATGTTTCATTCACAGACCATGGCATTGACATGCTTGTGGTGGATTGGTCTGTCTCCACATAAGGTATTTGGGACCCTGTTCTGCTACCCGCAAAAAATGCAGGCCTTTCAGGAACTGGGAGCCCAATTGAGTAGCTGTTTAACATCAGAATTACCGTTGCCATTGAAGGCCTGGCTTGTGGATCCTCCTGGACACACAACAAGGCGATGTGGATGCATCTAAGGACTTCATTTACTGAATAAGATCCTTCGAGAATTGGATCCACCAACTTTAGAGGGGATTCATCTCGCCAGAGCTTCCAAGCCTATAAGAATTCAACATGCATGCATTACATGCTGAGACGATCAAATTAGCACCAAGAAAAATTATTAGAATTATTTGTTCTAATAACTCACATAGCTCAAAAGGTCCTCTGCATAGCCTGATTCGTAAAAGTTACTGTTCTTCTTGCCGCTTATGATCTCTAAAATTAATACTCCAAAACTATACACATCTGTCTTCACAGAAAATTGTCCGTGCATTGCATATTCTGGAGACATATAACCACTACAAGGCAATACCATTGCTATATTAACACAAGTCAATAAGAAACCATAAAAATTTATTTGGGTACTTAAACCAACACAAATATTTGATAATTTAATGGACTGCAATTTAATGAAGTTTAAAAGTAGAGTGGAAAAGCATGCATTTATTTATTTTTCTGTATCTCCAAGGATATCCCCTTCTTTATCCTTAGGTTTGTCTTACTACTGGAGTACTGATGGGCGAGCTGATCAAAATTAAAAAAAAAAAAAAAAAACAAATAGAGGGAATGCAAGAACTAAATACTTACTATGTCCCAACAACTCTACTCGTATTTCCATGAGTTTGATCAACACCAAAGATCCTTGCCATGCCAAAATCTGAAATTTTTGCATTCATATCCCCATCCAATAGAATATTGCTTGCTTTGAGATCACGATGGATTATTCGAAGCCGAGAATCTTCATGAAGATAAAGAATCCCCCTGGCTATCCCTCCTATAATCTTGTAACGCCTCGACCAATCCAATTTTTCTTTCTTTTCTGGATCTGTTTATTAGATGCGCGTTAGTTTTACAATATCAGTGTAAACATGGTTGACTGTGTGCTCATGATAATCATGTTCATTATGAAATGTAATGAAAGGATGATGTAACAAATAGTGGCACAGATATATATATATATATATATATGCTATATATACCGAAGAGAAAGTAGTCGAGGCTTTTATTGGGCACGAACTCATAAATGAGTATCTTTTCTTCTCCTTCCAAGCAGAATCCGAGTAGCCTCACTAGATGTCTGTGTTGAAGCTTGGCCACCAAGACAACCTCATTCTTGAACTCTATTGCACCTTGTCCTGAGTTTCGAGACAACCTCTTCACTGCTACCTCTTGCATGTCTGGAAGTATTCCCTGAAAATAATGTCACTAACTTAGATATTGGCTTAAAAATTTAACAAGCCTTAATAGTAATAAGAAGTGGTGATGGACATCTTGATTTTAAGAAAAATTAAGAAAATGTATTAGGAGCTTCTTAAAGATAATTCATGATTAGGGACATCTTATGCCTAGGCCAAAACTAATGGGCACCATGTATCCCAAGACCGAGTTAGATCCGACTCAAGGAGATATTAAGCCCAAATGAAAGATCTAGACCAAGGGACTAGATCAAAATCCAGGCCCACATCACTTATCATCAAAATCAGTTCATAAGTTCAAATCCAACCATTCACGTGTCATGATTATAATCATCTATCAATCCTACATCAGATCATTCATGTGGTGTGATTGCGACCTTCCATTCATTGGCTTTGATATATACCTATATAAATGTGTGAATTTTAAAAGTTAAGTATCTCATTTATTACATCATTATTGCGTCACTCTATTTTAAATCTTGTGACTAACTTAATTGTTGAAGGACATATTAAAGGATAGAGTCATGCACTCTATGAACTCCTTTGGTAACAGTCAAGTAAGTCCTATATAAGCTCAGGGTCAAGAACAATCAAGAACATTCTCGAAGTAAAAAAAAAAAAAAGATAGCTAAGAGTACAACCCTCAACAAATCAAGTGGTTATTGGCTCCAGTTTAATAGGTTATGTTTCTTACTTTGTAGACAGCACCAAATCCACCTTCACCAACTTTGTTGTCATCGGAAAAGTTGTTTGTGGCTTCTTGAATTGAGGCCAGGCTATACTGCAAGGACTGCACTTCACTGATCTCGTGTTCATCTGAACAAATTCAAAGCATATATATATACATGTCATGCATTTTACCACGTTTCTTCTTCACTCAAAAGAGTAACTTTAAACGGTTAGAAGTAGACAGGGTTGTTATGTTGCCCAACACGAATTGTAGGGGGTGGACGTGTGGGTCTTACTCCGAGGCTCACCCCACCCCCCCTAATTTGCCCACGTCGGGCAAATTTTCTGTTGCCCGATGCAGGCAACAGAAAATTTTTGTAGAAGTAGAACCAGCATACTGGAAGAAGAGCTTATGTTCTGTTCGTTCTTTGGACCTTACCACAGGTTTCTTCGACAGCTTTATATTTCTTTTTCGCTTTCCTTCTTATGAAGCAAAGGCCTACTATGAAAAGCAAGGCTAAGAAGACTGCTACAGGAACAATGATGGCAATGAGTGCCCGTGATGAGATCCCCCCTTTTCCTGCATCAACCCAGAAAAATAAAAAATAAAAAATAAAAGATAAAGTGTTGGAATCATCACCCTATGTTGATGTTGTGACCACATAACTTAATGAAGAATGGGAAACATAAATGTTCTTTAGAATCAATAAATTAATACATAAATGTTATTAAAAATGTCATAATTATGCGTTAAAATAGCATTTTGATTTCGAATTGGGAAATATGTTCATTGTTCATCACCTTTAATTGACAAACTGGTGTAGGTCCTAAATAAAGTGGGAATCAATCCAACCCATTTCAAGACCAAGCTCAACTTAGCAAATTGTAGCCCAACCCACTGGAACACCCTAGGCATAAGAGCCTCTGATGCACTGAAATGGTTTGGAGGTGTGTTTCAACTTTTTAAAAATGTTTTCTATACCAAAACATCAAAAAATATTTTTAAAAAAATTTGGGCTATTTTTGTAATTTTTAAAATATTTTGAGACCGTTTTATAATATTAAAAAAATATTAAAAACCCATTTCAGTCTAGAAAGAGATTAGAGATAGAATTTTTTTCGTCTCTAACTCAAAATTTTTAAGCCTAAATTGAATATCTTCTTCCTTCTTCATTTTGTATTATGTTTAATTTTTTTAAAAAATTATTATTTATTTTTAATTAGTAAGTTATGGTTCCTGATAGAACTTATATTTATATTTGTTTGAATGTATTATAGAATTTATGTTTATTTTAAAATTAAATAACTATTTTTTAAATTAAAAATTATATTTACAAAAAAGTCCCTATATTTTTTTATTTATGCATTGTCCTACGTTTCCATTTCTTACTTTTTGAAAAATGTCGTTTCCCTATTTTCGTTCATTCACGCATCTATTTCTATTTTCTTTTCCGTACAATCTATAGACAAGTGCTCGCCTACTAGTATACATACAAAAATAATACATAATATATAACTAATATATGTTCATATTTTCAAAGATATATAATTTTACTTTGTATATAAAAATTAGAAAATATAGTTTTGTAATTGAAATATATTTTCGTATTATTAAAAATATATTTTTTATAAAAGAGGAAGAGAAAAAAAAAAGAGATTAAAAGGTAGAATTAAAATGGCCGATTAACACGCTCAATTCTTAATGGTAGGAGAGGCACTTATCAGTTTCCAAAACATCAATCAGATTTGATGGATTTGGTTCGGGTCAAATGTGGGCCAAATCTAACCCGCCTAATAATAGGCTAATATATATAGACTCGCTAAAAAAAAGTAACTTTAAATAAAAAAAGAAAAAAAGATTGATAGTGCTCTAGTGCGGTATGAGAGAGATTAAAGAAACCCACCCTTTCTAGTTTATATATCAATAATAATCAACCACCACGTTAATTGTAATAATCTAATTAACCTCACGTCTAGGGTACCCCGTACGTACGTAGGGTTTCAAAAAAGCATTACTCTGTTCCATTAAGTCAAAAGCTATATATATATATATGTCACGGTCACCTTTGATTAGTTAGACATCTCAAGTAAAATGACAGAACCGCAAATCAAATTTGCCGCTTCTAAAGTGGGATTTTATTTTATTCTCTGAACTAATAATTAATCAACGCTGTTTTTCCAGTTTAATTACCAACCTGAATTGTTCGGCGGTGGAGCTGGCGATGGAGCTGGAGGCGGCGAAGCTGTGGCGTTGAGGTAGTAGAACGGGTAAATCTCATACCTGATGTTGCAACTGGACCTAAGATCTCTAGAACCTTGCTTGCCCAGGCAGCAACTCGAGATTGTCGAGATGGCGTCGGCGAGGCATGAGTTGCACGCAGAAATCGGCAAATCCGGGGTGCACTGAGCAAGCGTATATAGCGGCCGATTCCCACTGAAGTTGGCTTCTTTAGTTGCAAACTTCATGCCCGATTGATTTCTTGCGGCCTGGTTGGCTACGGCAGCCAGGGTTTGTAGCACGACCTGGTTGAACTCGGTTTTGATCGAAGAGTCAATGTCCTTCGCATTCGCGAAGGAAGCGTCCGACGGATTGGAGAAGACCGACTGGTTCGAGTACCGCAGCATGCAATCGTCGTACCTGTTAGAAGAAACACGTACGGGACACAAAACAAGAAATTATGTATTTTGTTCAATTTTTTTTTTATATGATTGGTATATACGTAAAGAGTTTTTAAGAGCACCAAACGATGGCTTCTCTCTGTGTTGGGCAGGATTTGACTAAATCTTGGGTAGTATTGGCCACGCAGTCTCGACAGGCTTTGGGAAAGGCATCGCCGCGGCAGAGGTAGAGGCCGTAGACTTTGTCGGAGGAGCTGTTGCCGGCGGTGGAGTTGTAGAAGCCGGCTACGGTGGTGTTAGCGGCGGCGGAGAGAGCGGTCAAGAGGGTGTTGAGGTTGGATCTGAAGGCACTGTTTGGAGCATAAGGAGTCGTGGTTGTGCAAAAGTGGTAAAGCCTGACGGCGTCGGTTGTTGTGGCGGTGAAGCTGAGAAAGCAAAGAACTAAGAGGAGGGTCTGACCCTTCATTCTATCTGGCAGTACCATGGTTTTGGGGAGTGGTAGTCTAGCTTTTTCAGCCTCAGCCTCAGACATGATATGAAGAAATGGGTGGTGAGGAATGAGGATCGATGGGTGAGAGTTGAGAAGGAAAAAGAAATTGTGAACTGTCCATTAGATTAGAGGGAGATGGGACCATCTCATCAAGCAAGTGAGATACCTTGAATAAGGGGGCAAGGGGAGAATAAAATATCAATTTTTATATATAGATATTCTGGAAGGGAGCTAACTAAGCAGACAGGCCGATAATGCATGCAGCGTGCTCTATTGACCAATTGCCCCAACTTTTTTGAGGTCAATTTTCAGGCTAAAGTTAGAGGTGTACTACACCTTAATTTGCTGGCTGCTCGTCATGACGCAATAAGACATTTGGTTGATGTGAAAATTAGAATGTGGGTTTTCGAGAAAATGTAAGACATTTAAATGATCATGTAATGTGTAAGTCTTGAACTTATATAGATAACCAACACATGATAATTAAAGGTGGCTTTTCCAAACTAAAATGATGACACAATCTAAGCACTTGACTACGTGTGAACCACCCATGCATGCACGTAATGCTATGTGTGTACAGTACGTACTGTTGTGTTACAATATGACTATTTCATAGTTTAACCATGTTTTCGGGCGGCTTTAGATCAAGTTTAGAGTCTTGGATTGATTAATTTGATGATGGATATTGGGATTACTTGAAATTGAGTAAGGTTTTAGTGTTGCCTGGCCTAATTAATCATCCATCTCCGCTTACTATTCCAATCCAAACCAGTCCTCGTGTCCTGGGTATATTGGTCGTTCTCCCTTCCCTTATTGTCAAAGATTATAGAACCCTATAAAGATTGAGGGAGTTGAATTTTCAGACACAGAAAGAGACTGTGGGGTTGAATTTATAGCAACTCTTTACAAAGTCCGAGCTGATCTTTGAAAGTGGATAGCGATCTTCCCGATATATAATTCACTTAGAACTAGATTTATTCCCTTTATGGCTTTGTCAATCGATCGGAGGAGAAGCTGCTTCCGGCGGTGTACATGGTAGTAGTAGTAGAAGCCATTGTTGCCGGTGGAGGAGTTGGAAAGAAGAACGGATTTTTTGAATTTCTGGTGCGTTTTGTTTCTAGTTTTTTTTTTTTTTTTGGGGGGGGGGGGGGGTGGGGTCTCATCAATCTATATGTTGCTTTTGATTAAGCTAGCAAGGACATTAAAAAATCAAATAAATTCAACTCAGACTTCTGTGATTTAAATTTAAATTTAATTTTTTTTAATAAATAAAAATTTTATTAAACGAAAAACTGCAAAAAGGCCTATAAACTATCTGTTAGGGCATATTTCGATTATTACAACAAAAACAAACTCCATAGAGATAAAACTAACAAAAGAAAAGCTTCATCTACATAAAATAAAAACAAACTATATACAATAATATACAAGGGTAAGGCAAAACCTTCTATATAGTAACTCCATGAAATGCAAATAAGATCAGAATTCATCAATACCTTAACGTCTTAAGTGATAGAATGGTACATTTATGCATGTCAATATTAGTGATAAAGACACTTAATTACTCCTCAAACACTGACTTAGGGTTTTGAAAGTATATTTATGAATTAATCTATCGTATGATGAGAAATTTAACATTTGTGATACTAACTCTTAGTTACTAAACAGATTAATATAGCAGAATAGGAGATTGGACAATTGAAAGTTGCCAGAAGTGGCGTAGAGCTCTACTCTGTAATATATGAGAAAAAGATATGGTAGCTATTCTTGTCCGGACCACATATTGTATCTGGTGTACTAAGTGATACATGAATCACTTTTGCTTCCTAAAATATTTGTATGTTTGGTGCGCTGTTAATTGAGATGCAAATCGCTATTATTACCTAAAGCAATTCTTATATAAACTCCATATGTATAATTAGAGTCCCTTGTGAATTATCTCCATATTTTTAACTCTCTCTATAAGGTGTCCATAAAAATGATTCAATTATGGGGAATTTGGGTGGTCTAATTATTAATAAATAAGTTGAAAAATGGGCGTTTGAACATCAACTTTGACCAATCATGGCATGGAGTTGGAGGAAATCAATGAGTTTGGTAGCCGTTGGTGGTAAGTTGCGGACGGGCTAAAGACTGTAAGGTTAGTACTCAGACTGGCCTATGATCCCAAACACATCTTTATAATAGTCCATCCAAACCTTTAGACTTGTGATCATCCATAATGGTCCCCCTTTTTGTGCACTGTTTATCAAGTTTGGATTAAACTTGTCGTCCATTAGTACATAACTTCAGTACAGCTTTCCATTAAGGCTCATAATTAAACAATTTACTGAATATGGAGATGAGAATGAAAAACAGAAACAATACAAAATTAAATTAATAGAGGCATGACGGCTGCGTTCTTTTACTTTTTAATTTTTATTTTGAATTTTAAATTTATTTTAAATTTTTTATTTTATAATCTATTTTAAAAAAAATTAAAAATACATTCTTTTTAACATTTTAAAAATTTATTTCCAAAAACAAAAAATAAAAAAATACATTTTTTAAAAAATTTTGAAAATAATTTTTTAATAATATTTTATTAAATAAATTTAATTATATAAAAAATTAAAATATTTAATTTTAAATAAATAAATTAATTAACTTGGAAAAAAATAGCAAGATCATAATGTGATTTATATGAGAAACATTAAAATAAAAATTAAAAACGTGAACTAATATTATATAATATGATTATAAATAATAAGATTGTATCATTAGAAAATGCGTTTATTTTAAAATTTTGAGAAAAATTATTTTATAATATTTTATTTAATAAATTTAATTATTAAATGATAAAATTAATTCTTTTTAATAAAATTTTATTATTAAAATAAAATAATAAATTTTATTAATAAATTATTGAATGATAATTTATATTAAATATTATTATACATAATATATGTAATACATTTAATAATATAGTATATGTTATCCTATATTTTTAATTATAATATTTTTTAATTTTTAAATAAATATATAATTTTATTTTTAAAATTTAAGAATAAATTTTTTTCTTCGTTCTTTTCATTTTTAGAGCCAAAATATGAAAAATATATTGTGTTTTCCATATTATGGATTTAGAGATTGTTTTGATTAAAAACAACCAAAACAACATTTTGTTATTTTGAGTTTCTTTATAAAAAATTTTCTTGTTTTTGAAAATATATTTTTAAAAATGATAAAATAAACGTATTTTCATTGTTTTAGAAAATTGAAAATTAAAACAACAACAACAACAACAACATATCCAGCCGTTATCCCACTATGTGGGGTTGGCTACATAAATTCTAGACTTCTATGTGGGTTACATCCCAACAGATAGTTTGTCTAGAATTCATATTTAAAATTGAAAATTAAAAATGAACTAAAAACAACAAAGAAAACGCAACCGTCATTTTTAAAAAAATTAAGAATTAGAAATAAGGGGAAAGTAGATAAATAAAAAAATATAAAGATTTTTTTTGTAAATATAATTTTTAATATAAAAAATTATAAAAAAAATAATTATTTAATCTAAAAATAAACATAAATTTCTTATACATTTAAACAAATTTTTTAAAAAAAAAATTTAAGTTAGAGACTCCATTTTTTCTGTCTCTATCATGCTTAGAGATAATAAAAATCTCATCTCCCCATTTTGAAGTATAATATTTTGAGATTCATTTCATCATCCAATAAAATATTGCTTATTTTAAATTTTTTATGAATTATTTTAAGTCGAGAATTCTCATGTAGATACAAAATACCACGAGCAATTCTATTAATAATGAGAATACGCCTCTTTTAGTCTAATTCTATACTTTTAATTAAATCTATTTAATAATTAAACATCAAACAACATTCAACTTAATAATTATATTTTAAAAATTAATTTTGACATTTTTTTGGTTGCATTGACGTGGGATTGATTACTAAAGAACCAAACCTTTTAGGGCTTATTCTTTTTGTTGTTTTCAATTCGTTTTGAGTTTTTAATTTTTCAAAATATTGAAAACTCATTCTCTTTTTTGCTTTCAAAAACGTGTTTTTGAAAACAGGAAAAACTTTTATAAAAAAAAACTCAAAATAACATGTTATTTTGGGTGTTATCAGCCAAAAGTAACTGAAAACACCCAAAATGATGAAAACGCAAAAAACTCTAGCAACCCTCATATCTCAATCTCGCGAGACCCACATCTCTTCTCTTTCTCTTATCTTCTTTCCACTCATCTATTTTTTCTATTGCCGTCGACTACGCCCCCACCGCCATTACGACTACCATCGTCAATTGCGCACACCATTGGCAGTGTGTGACGCTGTCAATCACCCCCCAATTGGTTGCTAGTTTTGTGTACTCTGTCATATCTTCTTTCCATTCTTTTCTTTTCTCATCTGGTTGTCTACAGCCACTGCTATCGTTGTCGACCACCCCTCTATCATCACCCACAACTATAGAAGTCGATCCCGCACGCCACCGACAATGCGAGTCGCCGTCAACTAATCCCCAATTGGTTGTTGGTTTTAAGTACTCTCTCTTTGTTAGATATAAGCCCTAAAGACCAGTTCTAGTGACACAAAGGGACTCGATCTTGTAATTCTTTAAATATTATTTAAATGGCAAGTTTATGTTTTTATTTAAATTGCAATATGGTTTAAATTATAAAAACATATATCCATTAGTATAATAAGAAGTGGATACCATTCTTAAGAGTTAAGAATACGAGTTACGAATAATCCACAATTTGTTATACTATAAACATGTTCCTGGCCATAGAATTCCTATCATGGATGATAGCAACTCGTAAAGGCCAGCACATTGTCTTCCTCCTTGTTTCAGTATGAGATACTAGAAGATAAGGTTGGTGAGTTTCGTGCCATTCTGTATGAGCTATAGAAGGAAGATAAGTGGGTGCTCGTTACAAGAACGAGTTCACTGAACGGGACTGTTAACATTAAATCACATGGGTTATTTCTCACGGGTCAATGATTTAATGTTAGCTGCGATTTTACAACTAGTCCTTAGACCTGAGATGACATGGATATCTGTGTACTGGTGGATTAGGATATCAGCAATATTATATGGTTGTTCTAATCAAGGATAATCATACGTATCTATGTGCCTGATTCAGTGATACATGAGGTATGTGTGCATCAGACATGGAATCTATCACCTCGAGATTTATGAGGAATATATCCTATGCGATCCAGTAATCACTTGACGATAAATCCTTGGCCGAGGTAATATAACGATGAAATTTGTTCCATACGAGTTGTGTCATAATTTGTCAAGATTGATTTTAGATTTGGTCATATGACAAGATTAAGAGATTCGACCTACTGACCATGATCTCATATCTTGTCGGGATATAGGATGATAGAAGGACCGTATTGTATGGTAACGTGGTAAAAGGTTCACAATACCCGCTTCACAATAAATTGGGTAATCATGATATATTGCTAGATGTCACTCATGATTTACGAGAATTAATTGTTGATTATTCTTGTTGCCAATTTATTTGTGAACCCAGAAAGTCCCACCCAAAAGAAATTACTTTCAAAGAGAAAATAAATTAGTAATTTTATAATTACTAATAATAGTGCATTTATTTATTGGATAAATAAGAATAATTAAATAATTATATTATGAATACAATTATTTGATTATTAATTGGGTTAGGCCTTTTGCTAGTATATTAGGTTTGGCCCAATGGAATTATTGGATTCAAATAAATTCTATTGGATTGGGCTTAGCCCAATTACATTAAATGGAATGGACTTGAGAAGCCCAACCCATTTAATGAAGAATGGTTTATTAATTGGAACTATAAATAGCTCCAATCTCTTAATTTCTCTCATAAGTTGCACTTGGATTATTTTGAGAGTTGAGAGAGTTTTGGAAGAATAGTTCTTGAATCCAAGAGGTAAGTAATGAATTTTTGTGAAAAATTTCTTTTACTTATCTTTCTCTTTGATATTCTTGAATAGAAGTGATTTTGGGTGAACCGACTCGGCATCCTACACTTGGAGGATTATACGGCGGGAAATCCAACGGTGAAATAAGATTTCATCCAAGAGGTATTTTTCGTTTATGCCTTCGTTTTATTAAACCATAATTTCTGAAAAACGGGATACCTCCAAAATAAATTTTAATTTCCGCTGCGCATATGATAAGATCTATGTAACTCAACACTCTTATCTTATCTCCATACCCATCACCTCTTTTCTCTTTTCTCTGGCTAGATCTACAGAGATTTGGCTACCGGATCTTGCTGATTTTTGAGTATGTTGGTTGATTAGGCCCTTGGCTGTCAGGTGGTTGCCTCTGATCGCGAAAAACCATCGGCCATAGATTTTTGGGTATGTTGGTAGATTGGCAATTTTGTTTTGACTTTGTAGCAAAAAATTAAATATTAGATCTACGCAAATCTGACCGTTAAATTTGGCTTATTTTTGTGTATGTTAACTTCCTTAGTTTGGAGTTTCTAATAGTAGGATTTGATCGTATGAACTTTCGGCCGATGATGGTTGCTGGCAATGGAGTCGATGCTGGAGAAGATGTAGGGCACCAGAGAAGAAGAAAAGAGAAAAAAGAAAAAAAAAAGAAACAATAAATTTATTGTTAAGATGTATGTTAGTAATTTATTAATTAAATTTCTTATTTTTTTAATAGTAGAATTTTATTTAAAAGAGTTAATTTTATTATTTAATAATTAAACTCATTAAATAAAATATCATAATAAAAAAAAAGAAATAGTTTTTTAAAATTTAAAACAAACGCGTTTTCTAGTTTTCTATTTTCAAAAATAATTATTCAAAATGATAAAAAGAATAAGTTTTCAAAAATTTCAAAATAGACATTCAAAACATAAAACTAAAAATAAATTCAAAACTCAAAAATAAAGAGAACACCACCTAAACTTTTGTTAGACATGTACTACGAGGTTGTGATGAGTTAAACTACTCGTGTTGACATAGAAAGTAGTCTAGAAACTATAATAGTGTAAACAACCACTTTCAAAAGGTTGTTACCTACCCAACATATATATAAGCCTAGAATTCATCAATTAACAGACTGATGTGGGATTTCCAGCACACACCTCTCCCTCATTTGGGAGTCAGGTGTCCTCACTGCAGAATTGCCCTTAGGCCCACCACCATTAGTATAGCAGATTGAGCCTAATACCAATTATAACAGTTAGGCAATTATTTTCAAAAAGTTACTGCCTAGTCAACATATATAAGCCCAATATTCACCCACTGGCGAACCAATGTGAAATTCCCAACATATGCTTAAGTAACACACGCCCAAACGACTTCCACTATCATCAAGTCATGGGGTTAAAATACTGTAAGGTTGAATATTTTCATTTTTATAATATTTTAAATTTTCTATTCTACTTTAGACAAAGCTAATGTATTATAATTTTGTGCAATTTTTGTTTTTTTGGGCTAAGTTGTGCTAATTGACTTTTCTAATAGATTTAAAAAACCCGTTCTATATTCATGACGAAATTGATATGTAGCGAGTGTTGTGCAACATATCATTTTTCCAACACAAACACGTTGAGCGGGGAGGGGGAGGTGTGGGACCCAATCACTTTCCTAGAACGACGTGCCTTGACCTCAAAATGAGTGCCCGATAATTTTTTGGTTTTGACATACTCCTATAGTCCCAAATTAATTCTTAGATCTTTCTAAGATTTTTCTATAATTTTCTCCATAATTTTTCTTTTCTTTTTCTTTTCTTTTTTTTCTTTCTTTCTTCTTTTTCATTCTATCTTCTTCTTCACCACATCTGCACACAACATGCACCAACCACGTTGTTGCTGGCCATCTGTCGCTCGGCCTCCCTGACCGTCGCTGTACCTCTGCCACCATCAGTCGACACCGGCCACTACTGCCACTGGAATCAGCCTTCCCGAGCACGTCCAACAGTTGCCCCTGCTCCGTTTCGCATTGGCCATGGCTGTCTGCAACCGCCTCAGCACGCGGCTATTGCTGGCCTTAGCCTCCAGTCGGCCTCGCCGTTTGCTAGCAGCCTTTTTGGTCTCCACTATGGCCATCATCGGCCTCCTCTACACTGCCCTTGCTCGCTCGAGCTTGTTGCCATGGCCGTTTGGAGCTTACGGCTACAATGGTTACCAGCGACGCCTCCGTGCGCCACCCTTAAGGCTGTTTTCGGCCACCAACTCGTGCGCAGCTTGTCGACCTCCCTGATCTACCATTGCTCTCTCGGCCATGGCTTCCATTTCTTCTTCCCTATTCCTTCAATCTCTCCCTCTCTATATATATGCAAAACACCCCTCGACAGCCTTGATCACCACTCTTTCTCCAGACATTTCTCCCAAATTTTTGGCCATCTCTCATCCCAATGCCCTCAAATGCTGCAAGCATGTCCCTCAAATACTGCAAATTTGCCCCCATCACGGGTGCATATCTATCACCCGTTATCTGCCATTCCTTGCCATCATGCATGCATATATGTTTATATCTTTGTATATATTACACTAATATAATAATGGAAAAATACACATTTAATCACCATATTTCATCCTTATTTCATTTGGGAACTTCTCTAATTGCATATACACCCTCTATCATTCAAATTAATTTATATTGTAATATTGAAAATGCAAAATTAATAACTTAAAACTTACTCGATAAGGATGATTTTGCCCCAGTGTTCTCACTGGGCTATTGATTCATTCTGAAATCACCTCAGGGTTGATCGTTACGAAAAATCGGAGCCTCCTTAGCGTTCCATTGACTACCCGAAAGTCCTCTACAACCATTAGATTTTTCAGTCTGAATTATAGTTATATTTTAATTGTACCAAAAATTGTCTCGATTCCGATTTCTTTTAATACCATAAATCCTATCTTAGAACACTCATCGAGATCATATCATTTTCCTTAG
Source organism: Diospyros kaki (assembly GCA_036245055.1). Taxonomy (NCBI): domain Eukaryota; kingdom Viridiplantae; phylum Streptophyta; class Magnoliopsida; order Ericales; family Ebenaceae; genus Diospyros; species Diospyros kaki. The sequence goes on along the minus strand of BSEG01000005.1, from coordinate 1,966,429 downwards.
ACATCTACACTTCGGGACATTCCCTATAGTCGATTCAGTACTTATAACTGTAAGAATTTATACTTAAGCCCCTAATCTTTTGATAATTTCACTTATGGCCCAAGTTAAAATTACTCTTGAGCCCTTTACAAAATTTGGGATATTACAGAAGTGATGTCCTAAAAACATAATTTTCCATGCACTGATTACAAGCAGACTGTGGCAACTGTCTCTACATGATACAACAATCGATTTCGGTTGAATTGTAATCACGAACAAAATCGAATCTAGCAGAACTCGTTAGACACTCGCTCTCCGTGACACAAGAACTAGGAATGAAAGATATGCAAAGAAGAGAGAATTCAGATGCTCAAACTCTAGATGACCAACAAATGAAGAACGCTTAGCTATATATAAGTGACAAATACGAAACTGACAAGCTAAAAATTGATATGTTGCCAGCGTTGCGCAACATATCATTTGTCCGATGTAGACAAATTTAGAGGGGGGCATGGGACCAAATCACCTCCTCAAGAACAAAGAATTGAAAACAGAAGAACATTAGTAAAAAAACAATAACGATCGAGGCATGCTAGAAGCTCTGTTCCTAAAGACAGAATTTACCCTGTACTAGTTACAAGCAGACTGTGATAACTGTCATAGCAAGAAACAATGATCGATTCCGGTTGAATTGCAACCATGAACAAAATTAGATCTGGCAGAACTTGTTGGACACTCACTTTCTGTGACACAAAAACTAAGAATGAAAGATATGCAAGGAAGAGAGAATTTAGATGCTCGAATTCTGGATGATCAACAAATAAGGAACGCTCAACTATATATAGGTGACTAATACGAAACTGACAAGCTAAAAATTTAATCTGATAATTAATAAAACGTTCGGTTTTAATTACAAAAATTGAAATAATAAATACAAAATTGAAAATTAAATTAAATAAATCAATTATTTAATTTAATTATAAATCAATTTCACCAATTACAAATTAATTTTAATAATTAAATTTGTAACTTTCAATAATTAATATCTTCGAACATAAAATATATATATATATATATATATATTGTTTTGTCAAACCAAACCAAGCCGGCGACGCGTGCAGACTTTGGCCTGGAACCATAGGAGTAGGAGCTCGCCCACTCGCAAAACTTAGGTGCTCCCTTGGAGTCCAAATCCATAGAGCAAAGTAAGGAGTATATGAATGCTTGCAACTTTCCTCACTTTTCAATGTGAGATTTTGCACTTCTCCAACCCCCACACATACACATATTCACTTACATTCACACTCACACCTATGAAAATTTAACAGTACTTTCGATGAAAGTTCATCAACTTACTTAAGAGTTAAGATTATCTCATAGAATACCTTAACCAAGCGGAACATCTCTCTATGTATTCTGGAAGAAGACAGGTGATGCGTGCCTAATTAATGACCACTTTACCCTAATTCAAGCAATAGGGAGTGAGGAACAAGCTAAGGTGGCTACGGTTGGAGAAGAAGAGAAGATGCAGGTGAGAAATAGAGAGGAGGCGGCTGCTATGGTTTACATGGATCTACGCCATCTGTAAATCTGATACAAGCATGATAGATACCTTCATATGTATTAATGTTAAATAATACATATCCTGTATAAATAAATACTCTTCTAAATGAATGGAAAAGAAAAAGAATTTCATCGAAAAATTCCTTTCTCCCTAATTTAAGTATTTGTCTTGTAACTTTGAATCAACTTTCCCCTCATATCCATCAATCAATAAACACTCAACTCGACTCAACTTGACTTGACTGCAGTCAATTTATCTTAATTTGATTTAATTTTATTTTATACGTCTGTCTCAAATATCAATTCCTTTGTTTTAGATTCACGCCAATCTATCTTTGAATTTTCACTTTCTTGCCACTTGCTTTATTTGTCACATTTTTACTTAGATTTTATATTAAAATGTTAATAATATGTTTATAAATAATATTAATAATTATTTTATTATTTTAAAAACAATAAGTATGTAACAATAAAAGCGTTTTATTTTAAGATAATGTGTGTATGTTGATTGAATCTTATTTTTAATATTTAAATAATTATTTATTTAAAAAATAATTAAAAATAAAATATATTTATTATTTAATTATTATCTCCTATCTTAAATAATAATAATTAACATTAATCGACGTTTATACTCTTTATTTGGTCACAGAGAAGAATGGCTAGAAGAAGGCACTCTCATTATTATGTAATGATAATGTGTATTTATTATATTATATTTTTAATATTTAAATAATTTAATTTAATTAATTAATTAGTTTAAAACATGATTAAATATAATATAATAAATATATATTATTTAAAAAATATTATATATTAACAAAAATAACGTTCTGTTGGCAAATATTTAATTCTCCAATAATTCTTTGCTTTTGGTTAGCTGGAAATTACCATTACTATAATCTGTTGATCAAGGGGTCGTTTTCTATTCTATTTGGTCTTTGGGTTTGTGCTATTCTGGTTTAAACCCGATTGGGCTACCCATTTTTGGGTTAAGCCCAATCGAACATTTGGGCCTTATAATAGGCTATTCATTTAATTTGTTTGGACCGGGCTGGGCTGATCGAAATTGAATTCTGATAGCATAATTGGGTTAATATTGGGCCCATTGTCATTCTTAAGATGCATGCTCTGTTTGTAATAAACTGCATTACGCTTCATTATATTTCCGAGTACCGTTGCGTGGCCTGGCGTGGAAGCGCCTGGCCGGCATGCAGCAGACTTGGTGGTGGAGCCTCTTTAATTTGGGAACACAGCGGACACTGCCTGGGGTTATCTATATTTAGGCCCACGTGTCCTTTAATTTTTCTTATGTTCTAGAAGGCTGGGACCCAATGCATTCAGGCATGAAATGTTCAATCCACAAAAGAGACAGTTCCCACGTGATAAAGACTTGTGGGACCCTACTCACGAGAAATCTTAGGGCAAGTGGAGGAAGCGAGAGCCAATAATTTCATGCCCTTATCCCTTTAACAGGTTCTAAGCTTTGATTCTTCTTAACGAAAAGGTCAATTTGATAAAAAAAAAAAAAATTTGTATAATAATCCCTTTGTTAATGAATTGAATCAATTCATATAAAAACTTTTAAGGTAATAATAAAAATAAATTAAATAATACGTACAATATGACCGGTCAAGCCAACCACATATTCTTGAAATGTCAAATTTATAATGTTACAATATAAGACGGATGAACAAAATTGTTGATAAATTTTATGTTTAGCAACCAAACAAGAAAAATATCATAGTAAAAGTTAATAGGGTAATATATTTGAAAGAGATACTTTATTTGTAGAGGATATGAGTTGAGTTGATCTCAAAACTAATCGACCCACAAAAACTGTTAATTCTATTGGTCGAGGAAGTGTCATGTTATTACTTGCTAGTATAATAACTATGGATGATATGGTAGATCTAACTGTTGGATCTTTTTAAACATAAAACAATTCAATGTGTATGCACTTTAACACTTCCATTAAGTATGATGAATGTGCCAATAATGGGTCAACCAACTTGAATGCTTGCCCTTCCGACCATAATTCCCATGCTTGCACATTATTGCAAATAGTGAAAGCGAAAATTAGTTCAAGCATATGTTCTTCCTTCTTTACATATGTTTCTTGCGTTAAAAGAGTAGTTTGCTGGTTGGGACATACAAAAGTAGGGAGGTTGTGATCATTCATGGATAAATGAAAATCATTAGTTATTTTTCCACTTATAATCTCTAACAAGAAAATCCCAAAACTAAATATATCAGACTTCATAAAAAATAACACTTTCATGACATACTTGGAGAACATATATTCACTGTTTTAGAGTATTTTAGAAAAAAAAAACAATTCATGATAAGTGATGAGAATTTATATTTAAGTTTAAGATCATTATTGTTTTAGGGGAACGGAAAAAGTATTCTTATTATGTTTCTACTACTCTTTCTGTGTTGACTTGGTTTTGATCTTGACAAAAAATACTCATTATTCTGAAGTTTGATATTTTGAGATTCATTTCATCATTTAACAAAATGTTGCTTGCTTTAAGATCTCTGTAAATTATTTAGACTAAGAAATCTTCACGTAGGTACAAAATGCCAAGAGCAATTTCATTAATAATAAGAATACGTTTCTTCCAAACTAATTCTACATTTTTAGTTGAATCTATTTAATAATTAAATATCAAACAACATTCAAGCTAGTAATTATATTTTAAAAATTAATTTTGACATTATTTTGATTGCATAAAGGTCGAATTGATTACAAAGAGCCAAACATCTAAGTTTTTGTTGGGCATGTACTCATAGATGAGCAATGACTCGTTCCCCCTAAGCAGCAACCAAAGAGCTTAACAAGATTTCAGTGTTGTAATCTTGCAATCAAAGTAACTTCATTCCTGAACTCTTGGAGTTCTTGGTGAGAAGTTCTTGAGAGTCTCTTAGTAGCAAGCTCTCGTCCATCTGGTAATATACCCTACAATCAGTTTTCAATTCATGTCATTTACTAATTACTAGAATGAGAGAGTGTTGAGTGGTTGATTCACTTATCCAGATCTACATCTAGGAGAAAAGATGACTTAAAACTTCATTATCAAAGAATTATCATTTTTCGTTAAGAAATTATGAGTCACAATTATAAAAAAATAAATAATTAATGTCCATAATAAAAACCAAATTTACCTTCTAAACTGGACAAAATCTCCCTTTTTCCTAATCTGTTTTTGTTAGAAAAATGTGTTGTGGCTGCAAATATAAGATCCAGTTGAATGGTAGGTAAGTGTAAAAGATTTTCTCATCATTGGTACCATAGTTCTGATCAACCATTCCTCTTGCTAACCCTAATAATTGAACTTCTGGACTATTTTCTTTGTCCATAGGAAAAATAGAGAGTTTGCTAATATAACGCACTTGTACAAATTAATACAACGATATTAATATATGATATCATTAATTTAATATTTTCAAATATAAAATACATTTCTCCCTTCTTTTCCTTCTGCTCTGATAGATGTAAGAACTAAGCACTCCTAACACTAAGAGTATTGCAGATCCACTTGTGATGGTTGCCATAATAATCGTTCTTTTCTTTTACTTCCTTCATTTCCTAATTCACGAAGGAAATGAAATGTATTCTCATTTATGTAATATTTGTATTCTCATATGTATTTTCATTCTCATGATGAGAATCGCTCTCGCTTCCTGAAATATTTGTGTATTTGGTGTGTCGTTAATTGAGACGTGGATCACTGTTATTATCTAAAGCATTTTTTTATATAAACCTCATATGTGTAATTAAAACCTCCTATCAATTATCTCCATATTTTTAATCCCTATAATAAGATCTCCATAGAAATGATTCAATTATGGAGAATTTGAGTGGTTTGATTATTAATAAATAAGTTGAAAAATGGGCCTTTGATCATCAACTTTGACCAATCATGGCATGGAGTTGGTGGAAATTAATGAGTTTGGTAGCCGTTGGTGGAAAGTTGCAGAGAGACCAAAGACTGTAAGGTTAGTAGTCAGACTGGTCGATGAACCCAAACACATCTTTATTATTAGGGGTATAAAAAATTTATAATTACTATTATTATTATTATTATTGTAAAGAGGAATAATATCTCTGCGTCAATATTGCTCGACGCAAATTAACAAGAGGTAGCGGATGTGTGAATCCCACCCCTCGGGGTCCACGTTGGGCAAATTTTGACAACATAAAGGATTTATTATTGTGAATACTCTATCCAAATCTTTAGACTTATGATGCCCATAATGGTCCCCTTTTAGACTTGTGATACAAATGGTCCCCCTTTTTGTGCAGTGTTTATCAAGTTTGGATTAGACTTGTCGTCCATTAGTACTTAACTTTTGAATAGCTTCCCATTAAGGGTCATAATTAAACAATTTACTATTACAACACACCTAGTACGCACAAAGAGTGCAATTTTGTGCACCCCATTTAACGGTGGGTAACTTTACCCACCGTTAAATTGAACAGAGAGAGAGGAGTGAAACAAATGGATTTGCACGCGGCCCTAAGTTGGCCCAGTCTTCTCTCATTCTCTCTCTCTCACTCTCCCATTCCCAGAGTCTCCTTCCATTATTTCTGATGACCCCTCCTCGGACAGCGGTGTCTCTCCATCTTCAGCGTGTCGTCCGCCTCCCGCCATCATTGGAGAACGACCCTTCACCTCCCTCCAAACTCTACTTCACAAGTATCAAACAAATATATTTCTTCTTAATAGTTCTCATTCACTATCTCATCTTCATCTTTTTTCTTTTTCCAAAGCTCCCTTCTTCTACCATGGCCTCCGCCTTATTCTTCGCACTCACCATCCGGGGTCTCAGACCCCTCAACAAGCCCACCAACTCCTGTATCTTCCAAAGTAATAAAAAAATTTCTTAAAAAATACTTATATTTCTTTAACTCTATTAGGTAAAAAATTTATTCTTTGGCATGGATATATAATATACAGTCCTCTGATTTAATTGTTTAACTCTATTTAATTATTAATATCAAATTTGGCCGTGAAGTAATTTTTTGCAAATATAAATATTTTTTAAGTAATTTTTTATTATTAAAAGTAATATATATGTTTTATTTTTTATTCATCTGTTTAAATTTTTTTTTTATTATACAACAATGTTATAAGATATCACTATAATAGGTGAAAGAGAGAGAGAGAATATACTTTGACTGTACTAAATGTTGAAAATATAACTTTTATATCTCCATTACAATTTATCTTACAAAAGATTAAAATAAAATCATATTCTGTAATAATATTAAATTACATAATATTTATCATATATTATTACATATAATGTTTATTATTTACCCAACAATATTTTTCAACAAAAAAAGGTTTTATTTGAGTTTTATAGTGTTCAAATGATGAATTTGTTTAGTTTAAGTACTAAAAAGATTTTAAGATGTAAACAAATCATAATTTATGATACGCTGTTGTTGAAATAACACCGCGTAAAACTGTATACAACTATTTGGACACTGTTCAAATTACACCGCGTAAAACTGTATTTCACGTCGGAGGGAGTAGAGAGCCGTTGCTGTACGTCGGAGAGAGAGGAGGCTCGCTATAGGCGGATGACATGTCGGAGAGAGAGAGAACATCGGAGGTGGAGTGGACGCCGCGACTGCTGTTGGAGGGGACGCAGGAGGTGGAGGGGACGGAGAGAGAGAGTGAGTGGAGAGTGCTGCTGGACGGGCGCCGAAAATGGAAGGCCGTTGCTGCGGAGAGAGAACTGCTGCCTGCTGGAAAGATAGTGAGTGAGAGAGAGATAGAGAGGTGCATGAGAGAGTGAGGGAAGAAGTGTTTGGGCGGGAGGGCTACTGCATTGGGCTACGTAAAATCAATTAAATATATTTTTTTTAATTTTCCAATAACTCTATTCACTGCCTTCAAGCTCACGGTGGATGACGGTGGGTAAACTTACCTCGGTTAAATGGGGTGCACAAAATCGCACTCCGCACAAAGATGAAAATAACATAATTTTAATATTTTTTTAATATTATAAAACCATTTTAAAATATTTTAAAAATTATAAAAACAAGTCAAAAATATTTTTTAATATTTCAAAGTTGAAAACCCAAAACAACGGCTCAAAATGTTTCCCTCCTCTAACAACAAAAACTTAAGTTGTATTCTAAGTGCGTTATTAATTTTTAATTTTGAGTTTTAATTTTTTTTTAAATTTTTTGTTTATATAGACTATTTTTAAAAAACTGAAAATGCGGTTTTTTTGTTATTTTAAAAAATTATTTTTAAAACAGAAAATTAAAAAACGCGTTTACTTTAGAATTTTGAGAAAAATTATTTTATGATATTTTATCCAATTAATTTGATTATTAAATGATAAAATTAACTCTTTTTAATAAAATTTTACTATTAAAATAAAATAATAAATTTAATTAATAAATTGTTGACATTTAGTGATAATTTATATTAAATATTATTATACATAATATGTATTAATACTTAATAATATATTATATATTATTTTATATTTTTAATTATAATATAGATATACTATATTTTTTAAATTTTAAATAAATATATACTTTTATTTTTAAAATTTAAAAATAAATTTTTCTTCTTTTCTTTTTTTATTTTTCTTTTCTTTTTTAATGTCAAAACATGAAAAATAAATTGTGTTTTTCATGTTTTGAAGTTAGAGGTTGATTTGGGTGAAAACAACCAAAATAATATTTTGTTGTTTTGAACTTCTTTTATAAAATTATTTTAGAAAATAATATTTTTAAAAATAATAAAGTAAACATATTTTTATTATTTTTAAAAATAAAAAATTAAAAAAATTTATAAATAATAAAAAAACGCAGTCTTAATATTTACCTAAATCTAATTATTACTAATAATTTATTATTAATTTTAAGCTCCCATATTAATTAGTGAAGGGATTTGAATCCTCTCCATTCATGATGATTAAAATGGAGGGAGGGTCCCATGCCATCTATCATTGTTGACATAGATGATAACATGAAACATACTAAAAGCTTTCCCATTAATCTAATTCTTTAATTTGGGAACCCAGCGGACACTGACTGTGTGATCTATATATAGGCATATGTGGCCTTTAATTTTCCTTATGTTCTAGAAGGCTGGGACCCATTCTAGTCAGGCATGAAATGTTCGATCGACAAAAGAGATAGTTCCAAAAGTAAATCTTCTAAGTGATTCGAACCCAAATTCGATTTTATTTAAATAGTTTTATTATATTGGGATGTCTTGTTATGTTTTATATTATGTAGATTATATTCACATATTATGATGATAAAATATACATATATTTATGATGATGTTATTGATCGTGCATCGTATATGTTTGAGAGTACAGACATATATCGTTGCTCTACCAAAGGTGTCTACATACACCTCGATCTGGTAAGGAGATCGTAAAAATAGAGAATAACAATAAGGTGCGATCAATTGAAACTAAAGGAAAGAGAACATTTTATATTTTGCGTGCATTCACAAAATATGAATTTTATATCCTTATTTAAATGATTCATCATCTAACTTGAGTTATACTTTTAAAATATTCAAACGTTTCAGATAAAAATTGTAATAAAAATGAGAACGAAAGAGACATGTAATGGCACTTAAAAAAAGTGCATGATGTATGGGTTATATGTATGTTTAGCTTATGTTTTTAAAGTTCTGCTACTTTGAATTCTGAACATTTTAAAGAATAATGATATATAACCATATTTAAGATTAATGTTAAGTATAAGGTTCGATTCTTACTTTTGTTATCGATGAAATACCTAGTCTAGCGTATATAATGTATGATGAATCTCATGTTAGATAAGATGATAAAAATTTTGAGAATTTAGAATAGTTGTATCAAGCATGCGAAGATTTTTTTAGTCTAAAATTTTTTAAATTATAACACACCTAAAAAAAGTGAGATGTTATAAAAACAGCTGCTATGGTTTACATGGATCTACGTCATCTCCAAATCTGGTACAAGCATGATAGATACCTTCATATGTATTAATGTTAAATAATCTTATCTTGTATAAATAAATACTTTTCTAAATGAATAGAAAAGAAAAAAAAAATCATCAAGAAATTGCTTCTTCCTAAAAAAAAAAAGAAAATTCGCAAAACGATACGAGAGTCGATTTTGATGTAGACGAGATCTCAATTTACAACTCAAGAATTCTTTTTTCATTGTTTATGGTAAGAGTCCGGGAAAGATTACAATCAGTGTTTACAAGAACCTAATATTTATATAATAAGTCTAATTATTACTAATAATTTATTATTAATTTTAAGGTCCAATTTCCCAATAAAAACCCTGAGCATATTAATTAATTTATTGCAGGGATTTGGATCCTCTGATTCATGATGATTAAAATGGAGGGTTCCATTCCATCAATCATCTTAAAAGCGTTCTATCTAGCTTCTTTAAATACGTTCTCAAAAAGTTTTAATAAAATAAAAATATTATTTAAAATTTAAAATTATAATTTTTATTAATATAAAAATTTAAATTTAAATTCTCAAAGAATATTTACACAGTTAGCAACAATCTAATATAATCCCTCAATTTTCATTCGAACGATAGGTCAGTGTTTAATTTCATGGAATAAAGAGGCGATCCTCCTCCTGTCCATTAATTGAAGGGGGCCCAATTCCAAATGGTTCTAATTTAAGTATTTGTCTTGTAACTTTGAAGTCAACATTCCCCTCACATCCATCAATCAATAAACACTCAACTTGACTTGACTGCAGTCAATTTATCTTAATTTGATTTAATTTTATTATACACGTCTGTCTCAAATATCTATTCCTTTGTTTTAGATTCACGCCAATCTATCTTTGAATTTTCACTTTCTTGCCACTTGCTTTATTTGTCACAGTTTTACTTAGATTTTATATTAAAATGTTAATAATATGTTTATAAATAATATTAATAATTATTTTATTATTTTAAAAACAATAATAATTAAGTAACAATAAAAGCTTTTTATTTTCAGATAATGTATATATGTTGATTGAATCTTATTTTTAACATTCAAATAATTATTTATTTAAAAATAATAGTTAAAAATAAAATATATTTATTATTACTTAATTATTATCTCTTAAATAATAATAATAATTAACATTAACCAACATTTATACTCTTTATTTGGCCACTGAAATGATTAGCATAATTAAATTAAAGGTGACGGGGAACAATGGTTAGAAAAAGACGCTCTCGTTATTATGTAATGATAATGTGTATTTATTATATTATATTTTTTTATATTTAAATAATTTAATTAATTAATTAGTTTAAAACATGATTAAATATAATATAATAAATATATATTATTTAAACATAATATATATTAACAAAAATAATGTTCTGTTGGCAAATATTTAATTCTCCAATAATTCTTTGCTTTTGGTTAGCTGGAAATTATCTTTACAATAATCTGTTGATCAAGGGGTCGTTTTCTATTCTACTCGGACTTTGGGTTTGCGCTATTCTGGTTTAAACCCAATTGGGCTACCCATTTTTGGGTTAAGCCAATCGAACATTTGGGCCTTATAATAGGTTATTCATTTAATTTGCGGCTGGGCTGATCGAAATTGAATTCTGATAGCTTAATTGGGTTAATATTGGGCCCATTGTCATTCTTAAGATGCATGCCCTGTTTGTAATAAACTGCATTATGCTTCATTATATTTCCAAGTACCGTTGCGTGGCCTGGCGTGGAAGCGCCTGGCCGGCATGCAGCAGACTTTGTGGTGGAGCCTCTGTAATTTGGGAACCCAGCGGACACTGCCTGGGGTTATCTATATTTAGGACTATGTGTCCCTTAATTTTCCTTATGTTCTAGAAGGCCGGTCCCCAATGTATTCAGGCATGAAATATTCAATCCACAAAAGAGACAGTTCCCACATGATAAAGGCTTACATGGGACCCTACTCAGGAGAAATCTTAGGGCAAGTGGAGGAAGCGAGAGCCAATAATTTCATGCCCTTACCCCTTTAACTAAAGTTCTAAGCTTTGATTCTTTTTAACGAAATGGTAAATTTGATAATTTTTTTTTTGTATAATAATCTCTTTATTAATGAATTGAATCAATTCATTTAAAAACTTTTAAGGTAACAATAAAAATAAATTAGATAATACGTACAATATGACAGATCACGAGGAGTCAATCATTTATTCTTAAAAAGTAAACAAATTAATAGTGTTGCAATATAGGAAGAATCGACAAAATTGTTGATAAATTTTATGTTTAACAACCAAACAAGAAAAGTATCATAATAAAAGTCAATGGGGGTAATACATATGAAAGAGATAAAATGTGTTCTCATTCATGTAGTATTTGTATTCTCATATGTATTCTTATTTTTGTGACGGGAATTGCTCTCGTTTCTTAAAATATTTGTGTATTTAGTGCATTGTTAATTTAGACGTAAATCACTGTTATTATCTAAAGTATTTATTATATAAACCCGATATGTGTAATTAGAATCTCTTGTTAATTATCTCCATATTTTTTACTCCCTATGATAAGATCTCCATAGAAATGATTCAATTATGGAGAATTTGAGTGGTTTGATTATTAATAAATAAGTTGAAAAATGGGCCTTTGATCATCAACTTTGACCAATCATGGCATGGAGTTGGCGGAAATTAATGAGTTTGGTAGCCGTTGGTGGAAAGTTGCAGGTAGGCTAAAGACTGTAAGGTTAGTAGTCAGACTGGCCGATGAACCGAAACACATCTTTATAATTAGGGGTACAAAAAAATTTATAATTATTTTTATTATTATTGTAAAGAGGAATAATATCTCTGCGTCAATATTGCTTGACGCGAATTAACAAAGGTAACAGATGTGTGGATCCCACCCCCCAGGGTCCGCATCGGGCAAATTTTGACAACATAAAGGATTTGTTATTGTGAATACTCTATCCAAATCTTTAGACTTATGATCCCAATAATTGTCCCCCTTTATACTTGTGATCATCCATAATGGTCCCTCATTTTGTGCAGTGTTTATCAAGTTTGGATTAGACTTGTCGTCCATTAGTACATAACTTTTGAATAGCTTCCCATTAAGGCACATAATTAAACAATTTACTATTGCAACACACCTAGTACGCGCAAAGATGAAAATAACATAATTTTAATATTTTTTTAATATTATAAAACGATTTTAAAATGTTTTAAAAATTATAAAAATAAGTCAAAAATAATTTTTAATATTTCAAAGTTGAAAACCCAAAACAACGACTCAAAATGTTTCTATTTTCTCATAAAAAAAACTTAAGTTGCGTTCTCTTTATATTTTTAGTTTTTAATTTTTAATTTTGAGTTTTAAATTTATTTTTAATTTTTTGTTTTGATAGTCTATTTTAAGAAAATTAAAAATGTGTTCTTTTTGTCATTTTAAAAACTTATTTTTTAAAACAAAAAATTAGAAAACGCATTTACTTTAAAATTTTGAAAAAAATTATTTTATGATATTTTATTTAATTAATTTGATTATTAAATGATGAAATTAACTCTTTTTAATAAAATTTTTACTATTAAAATAAAATAATAAATTTGATTAATAAATTGTTGACATCTAGTGATAATTTATATTAATTATTATTTTACATAATATGTATTAATACTTAATAATATATTATATTATTCTATATTTTTAATTATAATATAGATATACTATATTTTTTAAATTTTAAATAAATATGTAATTTTATTTTTAAAATTTAAGAATAATTATTTTTTCTTTTATTTTTTTTCCTTTTCTTTTATAGAACCAAAACATGAAAAATGAATTGCATTTTTCATGTTTTGGACTCAGAGGTTATTTTGAGTGAAAACAACCAAAACAATATTTTGTTGTTTTAAATTTTTTTTATAAAATTATTTTAGAAAATAATATTTTTAAAAATAATAAAGTAAACATATTTTTATTATTTTAAAAAATTAAAAACTAAAAATAATTTGACACGACAGTCTTAATATTTTCATAAATCTAATTATTATTAATAATTTATTATTAATTTTAAGCTCCCATATTAATTAGTGAAGGGATTTGAATCCTCTCCATTCATGATGATTAAAATGGAGGGAGGGTCCTATGCCATCAATCATTGTTGACATAGATGATAACATGAAACATACTAAAAGCCTTCCCATTAACCTAACTCTTTAATTTGGGAACCCAGCGGACACTGCCTGGGGTTATCTATATTTAGGACTATGTGTCCTTTAATTTTCCTTATGTTCTAGAAGGCCGGGACCCATTGTATTCAGGCATGAAATGTTCAATCGACAAAAGAGACAGTTCCCACACGAAAAGATTTACATGGGACCTTCCTTACGAAAAATCTTAGGGCAAGCGGAGGAAACGAGAGCCAATAATTTCAGGCCCTTGCCCCTTAACAGGTTCTAAGCTTTGATTCTTTTTAACGAAATGGTAAATTTATAAATCTGTTTTTGCATAATAATTCCTTTATTAATGAATTGAATCAATTTATATGAAAACTTTAAAGTAACATTAAAAATAAAATAGATAATACACACAAATTTATAGCGTTAATCAAACTAATTAAAATTGATATTTTAAGTGAGATTATAAGAGATTACATAAAACCAAAATAATTAAAAATATCATTTAATTTACGTAAATATATGTTTATAATGACATAATCTTTATTATAAATGAAATTCATATACTTATTTCAAAATTACTTCATCTATCAATTTTAAAAATATTAAATAATATAATTTTTTAAATATTAAATTCATCGTTTATCATCAATTCATCATTCATCCATCCATAATTAAAATTCTAAACAACAAATATTACTATCATCATCAACAAACATTGTTAAATATAAATAAAAATACTAAGTCAAAAAAATAACAAATATTGTTAAACTTCTATATTATGTCATTACAAGTACAAAATACAAACCAAAATAAATAATTTGCAGAAATTGCTCTATTTTTGAAATATGAAAAAACTAATAGCAGTTGTAATACCCAAGAAATTGAGATTTTTTTAGGATAAGTGTTTTATTAGAAAAATGAAATTTTGGGGAAGATTTGTATCTAAATAGCCCAAAAAAATGACTGAATCGATTGCAGGGAGTGCCCTAGAACCGAGATATTAAAGGAAAATGATGTGGCATTGATGAGTATTTCGAGGGATGATTTATGGTATCAAAAGAAATCGAATCAGGAACGATTTTCACTGCAACTAAAATGCATTTGCTATATGGGATGCAAAATCGAATTGTCGTAAGGGGGCTTCCAGGAAGTCAATGAAACCTTGAGAGAGCTCATATTCGGTATGTATGACAACCCTTAAACGGTTTCAGGAAGAAACAAAAGACTTTAGGCTAAAATGAAGATTCGGGCCTAAGTGCAATTTTTTAAAATTATCAGAGGGAGGTCGAAACGATGTTTTTCTAAAATCTTCAGGGGTCAAATGAAAGTTTTAGGACTTGAGGAACTTAATTACAATTATGAAAAGTTTAGGGGCTATGTGAAAATGGGCCAAAGTGAGAAAGATAAAGTTTGAGAGGCCAAAATGCAATTTCAGGAAACCTCCAATTAGCCATGGCTGACCAACCCATTCAATTGCCGAAATCGGCCATGGGAGACCCAAGGAAGTGAATGGGGGGCCTTGGGACAAGGCCAATGCAAGCAACTTGGCTATCAATTGGCCAAAAATTAATTGAAATTGGCGAACTTTTGGCCGAAAGTGGCAAAAAGTTTGGCCACTTAAATCGTGCGTTTGAGGGCTCTTTCGGTGGGATTTGGACTCATTAAGGGTAAGAGGAGACATCAAAGGCCTTGGTTTGCTCGAGATCCGTCGTTTAGGGGTTCGAAATGACCTATAAATAGGTGTTCATGGTGACCGAATTTGGAGGAAATTTAGCCTTAAAATTGAGGTTGATTTCAAATGAAATGAGGGCTTTTGTTGCCCATGGCTTGAGGATGATTTCTGTGCATTTTCATGTATTTTGGTGAAAGTTAGAGAGGTATTCGAAGTCGCTGGAGATGGAAGGTAGTCCGCCTGAACGAGAGTTTGGCCGGCCAAACGGAGGCCTTTAGGCGTTCCTTTCAGCCCCCATTCTAATATCCCAAATAAATAAATAAATAAATAATAACACTGTAAACTAAATTTACTGAAATTAAATTTAGTTAATTAATTTAAACTAATTAAATTGAGAGGCGGTGTGTTGTGCTCGTGTGCGTGGAAGCCATGGAATGGCCAGTGGCCATGTTTTTTCAAAATGAGCAGAAGAGAGACAAAGAGGAGCAGAGAGTGAGAGTTGGAGAGAGGGAGCTCGCGAGGGAGCTGAGGGCCGAGATTGAGAGAGAGAGAGAGAGTGAGAGCTCGGGAGAAAGAGAGAATGAGAGACCGAGAGAGGGAGAAAGAGGGATAGAGAGGTGGCAGCCATGGAAGCTCCGAGTGAGCTCGGCCATGGCAGCCGAGCAAGGAAGCAACAGCGGGGGCGGAGCGACGCGAGCAGCAGCGACCAGCAGGTGCGCGGTGGCGCGCGGAGGCGGCAACGGAGGCCGGCAGCAGCTGGTTGTTGGAACGCGCAGGTGTTGTGCGTGCAAAGGAAGAAGGAAGAAGAACAGCTGCGGCCTTGGGAAGAAGAAGGGAAGAAGAAGAAGAAGAAGAAGAAGAAGAAGAAAGGAAGAAGAGGAAAAGAAAGAAGAAAATAAAAAGAAGGAAAGGAAAAGAGAAGAAGAATGGAGTTGCAGGAAGAGGAAGACGCAGGGGAGAAGAAGAAGAAGGAGAAGAAGAGAAGGAGAAGAAAAATAAGAAAAGAAAAGGAAAGAAAAGAAAATAAGGAAAATAAAATAATTTTGGAATTTTCTCGACATGAGCAGTGATCAGGAAATGATTTAATTTGCCTCGGGAGCTCGAGAGAGGTCAGAATCAGCCGATTTCAGGCAAGTTCCTAATCCTTTCCTCGTATTCTTTAATTCCCGTAAGAAACCCTGTGATTTCTCTTATTTTATATGCTCCATTCGTCTGTTTCGACCCGTTTATTAATTATGAAATTTTGAGTCGTTTGATTTAAATTTAAATTATTAAGCTGGCTTCGAGGATTTTATTAGCGTGATTTAATTTAAAATAAATATGAGACTCATTGAGATTTTAATTGCTGTGCGCTTACGTGGGATTTTAGACAGTTAAATTATTAATATTACACGGTAGATTTATTTAATTAAAGCCGTGATTTTATTTATTGCCAGCGAACGTTTTACTTCGCAGCGAGAGTGTAAGAAATTCAAGAAACGACTGTGTAAAGGCAAGCTCCCAACCCTCTCTTCTTTATCTTTAATTCCCATAAAAGATCCCGTGATTTCCTGTATTTTATCTCCTCCCTTACTTTAATTCGGCACCTAACCTTATTTGTTAAATTATTATTCGTTTGTTTTAATTTAAATTAAATCCGAGGTTTCTATAATTTTATTCGTTGTGAGCCTGCGGGGGTTTGTGCCGCCCCCATCCCTTTCGGAATGATGCTAAACCCAGTCTGGGGAACTAGGTTCCTAGTTGTGCGGGTTTCATTTACGGTTTTTCTCGGATTTATTTATGATTTGGTTAGAGCTATTGAGCAGTGGGGCTGGGGTCGACTGTTTGGTGACGTTGGGGTAGCCTATTGTACGGCCCTGAAGTGGACCGTCAGGCGGATACTCCTAGTCACTGATCGTTGACCGGTGCCGGGCACTACTGACTAGCTCTGCCGGTATGTGATTTACTGCATGAGTAGATGTATCGTGTTACTGTTCATGATTTAATATGCGCATGGGTACGAGATGCATGTTGGGATATTCATTTATTGAGTGTGCTTAGACACGGGCATTCTAGCTTGGTTAGGTTGCATCCAGCGCGGCATATGCATAGCGTGTGGTTTACTATGTGGGCGGAGCATGGCCTGATGCCTGGATGTGTGGGCGCCTTGTATCACGTTGATGCTCATTACGCTATTGCATTTTTATGTGCATTGCATGGCTACTAGTAGTATTTAGTTCTCGGACAGGAGTACCGTTCCGAGGGAACCTTTAGCTCAGTTGTTGGGAGTACCGACTTGGACGGGTGACGGGAGTACCGGCCCGGGATCGCGCGCGCAGGTTTATGGACATATTTGTTGCCTTTCAGGGCAGCGGCAGGTTGGTATGGGACTTGGGTGCCGTGTGTCTTGTGTGGGCTCCAAGGACCGGTATGTGTTTTATTATGCTATACTGATGTGTGGTAGCGTCTCATGCCTTGTGTGTACCTGAGGGTTTATTTTGGGGAGAGTTTTCTGGTTATGTTCAGCTTTCGGCCTTTCTTTTCTTGATGCTTGCTGAGTCTCTCGGCTCACTTTGCTTTCCATCATTCCAGGTAGTGCTAGCGTGGGTCCGGGCAAGGGAGTCAGCTTCTAGCGACAGAGTCGATGTAGTGTACAGGCAGTCCCATCAATCTCTGTCAACTCTGATGGTTGTGTAGGGTCTGTTCTTTTATTTTTGTATTGTGCCAAGTCACTTCTCGTGTCTCGTGTGTGTCGGCACAGGAGTTTGTATTCTTTTATTTGTTTTGTGACCGCTGTGCTAGCGGGGTACCCGTAGTGCATGCATGTGTTTAGCTTCGCTTCCGTTGTTCTTATTTTTGTGTATGCATGCCAGGGTGGTCTTTGTTTTGCGTCTCATTATTTTCCCCTTCCGTAAGTGCTCCCGTTCGGATAGTCCGGGCGATTGGGATATCCGGGCGGGGGTGCTTACACCCATCGACTGGAAGAGAGGAAGAAGCTAGTGGAGTCAGCCAGCATCGTCGGAGAAGATGACCGGCGAGTGTCTGGCACGCATGGGTCTTCAAGCACAACCATTTGCCCTAAGAGCGTGGGAACGTGTGTGGGTGCATGAAAGGGTAAAAAATTTTGGAAATTTTTTTCAAAAATCAGGAAAATGAAGTTATGAGGGTTTGTGCAACAAATTTTGGTGTTTGCCTTCCCGATGTCTCGGTTTCTGTAATTATTAGTCTCGTTTTGCTTGCAAACGAGGGTTTGAGGTAAGTTCAGTAATTTTCCTTTGATGTTCTTAGACTTTAATAAATTGTTGTGAAAAAATATTAGAGAAAATAGTTCCGAATGTATTTATTTAGATTTTTAAAAGGATAAATGGAAGAAAATACATAGAAAATAAGGAAATTGATGTTTTGAGATTATTAATGATTAAATATGATTTATAGGATTATTGTGGTCGAGATAAAGTTATTGGTGCAACTTTTGAGGGTTGGCACAAAAATTGAGATGGGGCACCCAAATCCAGGCGATGCACATTTTTCGAGGTATTTCGAAATTCGTGCTAAAGGTGAGTGATTTTGTTCCAAAAACCTATATATGACATGTTTGTTTTATTATGCATGAAATTTATTGAAGTTATGATAATTTTGTCATATTGCATGGATAGATGTAATTTTTGCATGACACGATATTATTGGAATATTGATACTTGTGCATGGGATTGAGATGTCGCACTGATAGTGTGGTCGTAATTCCCCAAGAGCAATGATGGAATAACGTTAGGATTATCTTGTCGGAGGTGCCAAGATTCTGCCTAGAATTCCGTGCCGGGCTTGTGAGCCAGGGAACCTATACTAGAGCATATGATTGTTCATGTTATTGCATCATGCATTCATGTATCATGTTTCTAAACCCTTACTAGAAGTTTCATCTTCTAATTGGGTTATGCCCCTGAAACATTCAAACGTTCTAGTTAGGATTTGCAGCTATGGCAAATGGATGATTGATGACATGGCCGATGGGTTCGGCGAGTTGTTTGGGTATATGCTCCTTCGTGAGAATTCAAGACATGTTCTTAGTCATGGTTAGAATATTGTACTATATTAATGATCATGTATAATCGTTACGGTTTAATGTATTTTTGAGGCATCATTAGTTTGTATCAGAGGTGCTTAACGATTATTTCGAGAAATGAGTCTCATGTATTTAAGTATTTGATGATACGATGGTACAGATTCTTATGTTATGATTAAGTGAATTCAGTTATATACCATATCAGATTTCGATTTTAAGCTTCTGTATTTATGATGATTATCTGTCTTAGCTTTTTTATTCTTGTTTAGTATGCTGGGAAGGTAGAACGGGATTATCGGAAAATGATTTATATTAAAAAAAAATATTTTCAAAATTTCTAAGTTATTTAACGCTCAGAAAAACGGGGCATTACAATAACAATTGTTTTAAAAAAATCAGACGGTACATGTAGCAGCAGTTGTTCTAAACTGATAGCAACAATTGTTCTAATTGATTTCCAAAATAATCAAAATATGTAGCAAATTAATAATAGCAATTGTTGTAATCAATTAATCAAAGACCAATTAAATTCGCGGACTTAGAATTTAGAAAGTACATAAAGGTTAGCACAATGAGCACACTCATAGACTCACTTACTTAGCAATCAAATGCTATTATCATTGACAGTACACAACACACAACACACTCACTCACTCGCAGTAAGGGAAAACGTCGATTGTAGGGGTTAGCAAAAAGGGGAGAAAACTTATCGATCAACCACGTCGCAACAAAGGGGAATGCTGATTGTACGGGGAATGTCAATCAACCATGTCGTAGACTAGCAACAAGGGAGAATGCCTATTGCAGGGGTTATAGCAGCCGATTAGGGGTTGCAAAAAGGGGAGGGGTTGCAAAAAGGGGAGATTCAGGAGAAAACTTACCAAGTTTACGTTATATATATATATAGGTTAGTTAAAGGCAAAAATATGTTCGTCTCTAACCTAGAAATTGGGGCAAAAAGTAAGCTTGGTCTGAGTTTATCGGTTTAACTCGTGATTTTGCATTGATTCAGCCAAAAATTGATACTACATGTGAGTTGACTCATTTTATGTTTGATGACTTGTAAACTTATAAAATCGTACGAGTTGACTCACGATTTTAACAACAATGGTTGTAATGTATGATGGATGGACAAGATTGTTGATAAATCTTTTGTTTGGCAACCAAACAAGAAAAGTATCACTGTAAAAGTCAACGGGGTAATATATCTGAAAGAGGTACTTCATTGGGAGAGGATTTGGGTTGAGTTGATCTCAAGACTAATCGGCCCACAGAAAATGCTGGTTCTGTTGGTTGAGGAAGCGCCATACTATTGCTTGCTAGCATAACAACTACTGATGACATGGTAGGTCTAACTGTTGGATCTTTCTGGACACAAAGCAATCCAATGTGTATGCACTTTAATGCTTCAGTTAAGTGTGATGAACGTTTCAATAATGGATCAACCAACTCCAGTGCTTGCCCATTAAACCATAGTTCCCATGCCTGCACATTATTGAAAATAGTGAAAGTAAAAATTAGTTCAAGCATATTCTTCCTTGTTTGCATATGTTTCTTCTGTTGAAAGAGTAGATGGCAAGTTGGAACATACAAAAGTAAGGAGGTTATGACCATTTACGGATAAATGAAAGCCATTATTTCTTTTCCCACTTATAATCTCTAGCAAGAGAACTCCAAAACTGAATACATCAGACTTCACAGAAAATAACCCTTCCATGGCGTACTCCGGGGCCATATATCCACTGTTTTACAGTATTAAAAAAAAAAAAATCCATGATAAGTGATGAGAATATGTATTCAATTTTAAGATCATTATTGTCTTGTGGAAATGGAAGAGGTATTCTTACTATGTTCCAACTACTTTTTCTGTGTTGGCTTGGTTTTGATCTCCACAAAAAATCCTCGCCATTCCGAAGTCTGATATTTTGGGATTCATTTCATTGTCCAATAAAATGTTGCTTGCTTTAAGATCTCTGTGAATTATTCTGAGTCGAGAATCTTCATGTAGGTACAAAATACCACGAGCAATTCCATTAATAATGAGAATACGCTTCTTCCAATCTAATTCCACACGTTTAGTTGAATCTATTTAATAATTAAACATCAAACAACATTCAAGTTAGTAACTATATTAAAAAAATTAATTTTGACATTATTTTAATTGCATAGACATTGGATTGATTACCAAAGAGCCAAACGTCTAAGCTTTTGTTGGCCATATACTCATAGATGAGCAATGACTCGTTCCCCTCTAAGCAACAACCGAGGAGCTTGACAAGATTTCTGTGTTGTAATCTTGCAATCAAAGTAACGTCATTCTTGAACTCTTGGAGTCCTTGGTGTGAAGTTCTTGAGAGTCTCTTTGCTGCAATCTCTTGACCATCTGGTAATGTACCCTACCATGAGTTTTCAATTCATGTCATTTACTAGAATGAGAAAGTTTCGAGGTTAAGTTTTGTAAAGTAAATTACAACACATAACCTACAATTGAATCTTTAGAGATATTTCCTGCGATTTAAAAGGTTGAATTATTTGTCCAGATCTTCATCCACGAGATGAGAAAATATGACTTAAAATTTCATTATCCAACAATTATACTTTTTTGTTAAGAAATTATGAGTCACAATTATTAAAAAAATAATTAATTAATGTCCATAATAAGAACTAAATTTACCTTGTAAACTGGACCAAATCCCCCTTCGCCTAACTTGTTTCCATCAAAAAAATGTGCTGTGGCTGCAAATATAAGATCCAGTTGAATGGTGGGAAAGTCTGAAGATTTTGTTTGGTCAGTGGTACTATAGTTCTGATCAACCATTCCTCCTGCTAACCCTAATAATTGAACTTCTTGACTATTTTCTTTATCCACAAGGAAAATACAAAGTTAGCTAATGTAACGCCCTTGCATAAATTAATACAAAGATATTAATATATGATATCATTAATTTAATATTTTCAAATATAAAATACCTTTCTCTCTTCTTTTCCTTCTGCTCCGATAGATATAAGAACCGAGTACTCCTACCACTAGGAGCATTGCAAATCCACTTGGGATCGTAGCCATAATAATCGTTCTTCTTTTAATTCCTTCATTTCCTAATTCACAAAGGAAATGAAATATGTATTCTCATACACGTAGTATTTGTTGGTCAATCACAATTATTATACTACAAGATATGTTTTAAAAAGAATATATATGTATACATAGAATGAGAATTTTTCATGTATACATATATATAGGAATTTTATATATATGTATATAATATATCTACTTAAATGTAGTAACTATATATAGAAGTATTATATGCACCTATATATATTGTATATATATGTATATATATATTGTTTGTATACATATACCATTCACGATCACTTCACTTGTGAGATCTTTCGGAAGATGGCAGACCAGCAAACTCCCAGCTGGTGGAGTGGAGTGAGATTGTATTCAGTGAAACAATATGTGTATATATATATATATATATATATATGTTTCTGTGTTTTCGTGTGCGTGTGCGTGTGGGTGTGAGATTGGTTTGACTGTTGGGCGAACTCGGTGGAGGAGGAACAGCCGATGCCGGAGGTAATGCGGCGGGTTTGACGTAAAGCATGATGGTTTAGATTTTTGGTAAAGCGTGATGGTTTATAATATTTTTAATTTTCTGTTCTACTTTAGATAGAGCAATTGAATTATAATTTTGTGCAATTTTTTAATTTTTTTTTTCATTTTGGAGTTTACCTGGACTCTTCGCCGGAACCGGTGGAGGAGGAATGCCCGGTGCGGGCGCCGTTGCGGTGGCGTTGAGGTAGTAGAAGGGGTAAATCTCATACCTGACGTTGCAACTGGACTTAATAACTCTTCCTCCTTGCTTCCACTCACAACAAGTGGGGAGTTTGGAGATAGCATCGGCGAGGCAAGAGTTGCAAGCAGAAATAGACAAATCTGCCGTGCACTGTGCAAGAGTATATAGCTTCTGATCTCCACTGAAATTGGCGTCTTTAGTCGCAAACTTCCTCCCCGATTGATTTCTTGCAGCCTGGTTAGCTATATCGCCCATGGTTTCGTCCAAGACCTGCTTGAACTGGGTTAGGCTCGAGGTGCCAATGTCCTCTTTACTGTACAAGTAAACTTGGCCCTGATTGGAGAAGACGGACTGGTTCGAGTACCGGAGCAAGCAATCGTCATACCAAACGATGGCTTCTCTCTGAGTTGGGCACAGCTTCACTAGGTCTACGCTAGCATTCGCCACGCACTGTCGGCAGGCTTGGGGTGAGACATCGCCGCGGCAGAGGAAGAGGCCGTAGACTCGGTCGGAGGAGCTGTTTCCGGCGGTGGAGTTGTAGAAGCCGGTGGCGGTGGTGGCGTTGGAGAGAGCGGACAGGAGGGTGTTGAGGTTGGCTCCGAAGGCACTGTTTGAAGTGTAAGCGGTTGTGTTGGTGCAAATATTGTATATCCTGGGGGAGCCAAACACAGTGGGGATGAAGCTGGTGAGAAAGCAGAGCAGCAAGGGAAGAAATAGAATCACACCCTTCATGTACATGATTCTTTCTCCCGGTGCCATGGTCATGGGCCTCAATTTCATCTCTAGCTTTTATGATTCAGCGCGAGCAGCAGGCTGAGAGTGAGAGATTATGTGAAGAAATTAATGGCATTAGACTCGATGAAAGCTGCATCGGACTATTATAGGGTTTAGGGGTAGAAGAGAGAGAGAGAGAGATGGAAATTAAGAGGTTCTTGTTGTAGAAAATAAAACGAAGTCTGAAGACTGAAGACTGTTAACTGTTAAAAATCGGTGGCATGGATCATGGATGAAAAAGGAGAAACCAGAAACAAGCGGAAGAGAGGTGATGCGTGCCTAATGACCAATTTGCCCTAATTCTTTAGATCTATTTCCAGTTTCGGCTTTATGTGGGTTGTGTTATAGTACTGAGGAGGAGTTGAAGAGTAAATAAAAAGGGGTATAAATTCATCAAAACCGAAGAAATTATTATATATTAAAGTGAAGAAATGAGTGGGAAACCACATTCTACGTCTATATAGTATTAGTCCGTAATTGACCGAAGACTTCAGTACATTAAAAAATACGAAACACTCTTATGTCCCGCTTGAGCCACTATTTTGAAATTTTTTTCAAAAAACCAAAAATCTGAATATTTTTTTAATAATATCTAATACAAAAGATGTTATATTTAATATTTTTGGAATCATTTTACTGAAAGATGATATTTTTTTGTTATGATATATATTATGAGTCACAATTATAAAAAAAATATTTAATTAATGTTCATAATAAGAATCAAATTTACGTTGTAAAGTGGAACAAATCCCCCTTCACCTAGCCTATTTTGTCAGAAAAATATGTTGTGGCTGCCACTATAAGATCAGGTTGAATGGTAGAGAAGTGTGAAGATTTTGTCTGATCACTCGTACCATAGTTCTAGCCAACCCTAATAATTGATCTTTTTAACTATTTTCTTTGTTTAAAGGGAAAATAGAGAGTTAGCTAATGTAAAGTATAAATTAATTAATACAAATATATTAATATATGATATCATTCATTACTTTAATATTTTCAAATATAAAATACCTTTCTTTCTTCTGTTCCTTCAGCTCTGGTAGATGTAAGAACAAAGCACTCCAACCGCTAGGAGCATTGCAGATCCACTTGCAATCGTAGACATAATATATATATATATATATATATATATATATTGCTATGCATCTGCATTTCCGATCAAGTGTTCAAAGCAGTGCTAGCTGGTAAACTAGAGTATAATGATATGGGCAGTGCGATTTGCGGAGGGGTGGGGGGTTAAATGATCATCAATTAATGCTCAATGTTCAATTAATACTGTGGACCCAAATGAGATTAACCATCAAACATAAATCTAATTAAACTTTCAAATCCTATCTTCGCTATATATATATATATATATATATATATATGCTCATATATATTTATATACGATATGATACGCAACATTGCTGTGTTACCTCTCATTTAAATCACTAGGGTTGAAATGGCAAGGGAAATATGTAGTCACATCCAACCAAGTTTCAGCAACAGAAAGTTGACCAATTTCGAAGATGACAGCAACAACTTTTGATTATTATATATTTGTAATTTTTCAAATTCATCCAGTTGATCACTGTTCAATTTTATTATTAACTTACTTTGACAGTCTCCATTTAAATGTAATAGTAATGCTTTTTACATACTTTATAGTGTATAAATTTATAATGTTTGGTAATGCATTTTACATACTTTATAGTGTATTAATTGGACGATATTGACAATATTGGAATCATTCAGTTACAATCATTTAACTAAATTAAATTTTACTGCTAAGATGACTTTCAATTTGAAAATGGATAGAGTTTCAATCAACTCCTCTATCTTGCATCAAATAATCGTGTGTGAACATGATGTATCTATTTGGTATTACATATCATGGACTAAGTCTAATCTTAGAAAGCAAATTTTGATATGTTAGTTCTAGAGGGTAATTTGTTATCTTATAAATGAAAAAATTGTTAATGTAAATGAAATTGATTGTTGGATTGTTTGGTGGACATGATAATGATTACAGATGATTTTAATGAATTGATTATAACACATAGCTCGTGAGAAAGTATTATGTGGAGTTTTATTGGATAAGTTGAATAGAATCAAAAATTACATGGCAAAAATAGTTGAAAATGAGATAATACTACAAAAACAAATGCAGGTTTTTGAAGAAAAAACTTTAAGAAGAAAAGAAAAGCTATTAAAACTTGAGAAAGACCATAAATGTATTATGAAAGAAAATTTAAATTTGAAAATAAACTTCCAAGACTATAAAATAAAAGAAATTAAGTTTGTTAGGAGTCAGATAGTGTTAGGGTTGGATTGTTTTTTGTTGATTTTATGAGTGATGAAAAATAAAGATAGTAGCTTCAGGTATTTAGACTTAGTGTAATTAGTGTATGAACAATTATAATGTGTGAAAGTATGTTTGTTGTTTATTAATTATATATTTACAACTTATTGTTATCTTAGTTATTAGTATGATAATTAATTATCTTGATGTTTGTATCTTACTCATTGCCGAAACATAAACACAATTTATCATAAAAAAAATATATAATTAATTATCTTAATCGTGACCCATATATATATATATATGTACTGTAAGGGAAAAGCATCAATTCTCCGGATGCTGCATATGAATTTCTGAAAAAGAAAATCAAGTGAAAATTATGAAAAGCAATTGACGTGAAAAGGGAGGAAGTGACGTGAGGGAGAGTCGCACAATACGCCTGGTCTGGGATGTTGAAATTGGAAAATGAGATTGAGATCGAGATCGAGATAGGGGAGATTGAAATTGAGGAATGGGCTGCCGTGTATATAATTATATATATAATATGTTATGTTATTAATTTACTGAAGAGATTTGGATGCTGTGGTTTCGTGATGATTAAAATGGAGGGTGGGTGCCATGCCATCAATCATAGTTGACATATATATAGGCGATGACCATGAAACATCTTAAAATCGTTCTCATTCAGATAACTTCTTTTAAATACATTTTCATAAAATTTTTAATAAAATAAAAATATTATTTAAAATTTAAAATTATATTTTTGTTAATATAAAATTTAAAATTTAAATTCTCAAATAATATTTATAGAGTTGGCAACAATCTAATTCCCTCAATTTTCATTTCAAACGATGGGTCAGTGTTTAATTTCATGGACCCAAATGGTAGCCTTCCAATTTGAGTAATGTCTTGTTATTGTGGAATCCAACGTTCCCCTTCACATCTATCTATAAACACTCCTTCAACCCCGCTTCACTCGATTTGATTGAACTGGAATCAATTCATCTTATTTTAATTTAATTTTATATCTATTCCTTCTTTTAGATTTATGCACAATCGTCTTAGAATTTTCACTTTCTCGATGCTTGGTTTATTTGTCACATTTTTACTTAGTTTTTATATTGAAATGTTAATAATATGTTTATGAATAATATTATTAATTATTTAATCATTTTAAAAAAAATAATTAAGTAACAATAAGAGTAGGGGTGTCAATGGTTCGGATTTGTTTGGTTCTATAAGAATCCAATAATCTAACCATTTTTATTAGTTCTGAAAAAATAAAAACCATAACTAGACTATTATATATATAAAACCAAACAATGACTGTAATGCTCCGCTTTCTCAGACGCATTATAAATTAGGATAATTTTAGGACAATAAATTTTTTTTCCTACCAAACTAATCCTAAATCACATTATTCCTTGTATCCGTCCCTGAATTTCCAATTATTTTTCTCAAAAGAAAATTATTATACACATCAAATGCTGAAATAAGGATCGAACCTAATATCTTAACATTGATCATAAATTAATTCTTAGATCATCGTTCCTCAACATAACTTAATACAAAGCATAAGTTCTCAACTAACATTATCCTAAATAAGGGTATATATCGCCATTCCTCAAAACATCCAGAATTCAAAGTAAAAGAACTTAAATACATGAGCTACATAACATACATTTCATTCATCATGCACTCTGCTAAGTGCCATTTCATACCTCATTTATCATTGTCTCTGCTACAACTCCATTTGGAAAGTTTGAATATTCTAGAGGCGAAACCCAAGTTAAATCATAAATCATCTAAGTAATGATACAAAATACTTTATCATGCATGTATGCAATGTCTTATTTCTTCGTAAGGGTCAACTGCACCCTTCATACTACTCACCATATTTACGACAACTTCTTTCAAAGTCAGGGTGTATCGGGGCACCCTTGATAAAGCAGCGGTGCTAGTTTGTACTCCAAACAGATACAATGTGCGTGATCAATGATATCAACGTATACATATGCATTTCATAGTATGTAAATGCGATCTATAAGACATATTCACATCAAGATATGACAATATGATAAAATCATTTACTTAAAATCAGGTTTTGGGTTGAACCACTTACAAACCAAACATTATCCATAAAACTAAATTTAGTTAGGAAGTACCACTTACCTTCTCAAGTTTATCGCCCTACCTTGATATTCGCCCCTACCTCAAAATTCGTGTATCGCATCGATTTGCGTGTCAACCTAAAAATTTGCACAAATCACTTCAACTTTAACCTCAAAGAATCATAATCATCATATTTATTTAAATAAGTATTAAAACCTATTTTTTCATAATTTCTTACATTTTCTTTATTTTTTCTCTATTTCTTCCTATTTTTTCCTCAATAAATCCAAACTAAATATTTCTCAAATATTTCACTATGACAATTCATAAAATAATATTCTCGAATTTCTAAAATTTTCTAAAAAATTTTACTCACCTTAATTTAGCCTCACAAACTTCCTCGGTATGCATGCCATATCCTCAAAACCCGTGTCTGAATAATTTTCTTACCTAAAATCTCTGAAATATTAATAATTATCCACTTTCTATTTTTCATAATTTTTTCAAAAAAAATTTTCATTTTTTTTATATTTTTCTTCTATTTCTTTTCTTTTCTTCTTTTTTCTTTTTCTCTCTTTTTCTCCTATTCATCTGATTCTCCATGCTTCTTCTTCCACGCCTACAATTGCCATTCTTCTTTCCCCTTTTTTTTCTTCTTTTCTTTTTTTCTTCTCTTCTTCCTCCACCTTCTTATTTTTCTCATCTTCCTCCTTCTTCACCTTCTTTTTCTCTGCTTTGTCTCCTGCACTAACAGCCACCAGCACCCGCCTGTAACTCCCGCGCGCACCAACCGACCTTGCCGACGCCCATGCCGGTCGCGGCCGGCCTCTTGTGAACCACAGCTGTAAGACCCTGTTTCGGCATAAGGTTGCCACATGATTTTAGTGAGATTAAAATACTGAAAAATAGATTTAATAGCAAAATGGATCACCAAATCAACTGCAGGGAATGCCCTGAAGTGTAATTAGCTATGAAAAATAATATGGTCTCGATGAGCGTTCCAAAATAGGATTTATGGAAGTAAAAAAAAATTAAATTGAGATGATTTTCGATACAGCTAAAATACAATTTCGTTTTAGGTTGAAATACCAAATTATTGTAGAAGACTTCTGAAAAATTAACAAAACCCTAGGGGGCTCCAGTTTTTTATAACGATAAACCTTGAAGTGGTTTTAGGATGAAACAAAGATCGGGTGATGACACATGGATGAAATATTTCTTATCAAATAAATTTGAAATTATTAAATTAGGATTTAATGTATCGTAACGCAAATTAATTTGTTGAGGATATAGTTGCAATTAGGAAAATTGCTAAATGATATAGAGACGAAAAATAATATTTAAATGTATAATTTTTTTATTATTATAATATAATACAATTATATATATATATATATGTGTGTGTGTGCGCGCGCGCTGTGTGTGTTGTGTACGTGCTGTGTGCGCGCAGAAAGGGAATGCGAATGGAGGCGTTGGAGGCAGATTTGTGTGCTTGATTGAGGAGATTGTGTGATGTAGAATGTAAATATATATATATATATATGTTCATATATCTGTTGTGTGTGTGCGTGAGTAGCAGGGAGTTGCAGAGGGAGTTTTGATGCAAAGAATAGCTAAAAGAATGAGAGCAAGATCAAGAGAGAGAGATCAATAGCGAGAGAGCAGGATGGCCGAAGAAGCGAGCAGCAAGCGCGGCCATAGCCGCAAGCTTCAAGCGGCCATGGCCGCAAGCTAGAGCAAGCAGGGGCAGCGTTCAGCAGCTGGACGCGGTGGTTGCAGCGTCGGGCGGTCCTGCGAGCAGGCGAGGCGTCCGGCGGTGGAAGGCGGCGAGGAGCTGGTTGTTACAGCGGTCTCACGCGGCCATGGCAGCCGCGAGCAGCGGCTGAGGCGCGGCAGCAAGCGAGGCAGGGGGCGACGCTCGCGGGTGAAGAAGAAGAAGAGGAAGAGAAGAAGGAGAATGGAGAAGAAGAAGGAAGAAGAAAGAAGAAAGAAGAGAAGAAGAAAAGAAAGAAAAAAAAGAAAAAAAGAAGAAGGTGCGCGTTGCAGGAAGCAGCCAGAGGAAGAAGATCCGTGGAGAAGAAAAGAAATAAAAAAAGAAAAGAAAAGGAAAGAAAATGAGAAACATATCAGAAAAATCCCATAAATTCTAAAAAAATAGGAAATTGAGACTTATTAATATTTCGGAGATCTTGGTTAGAAAAATGGCTTGAGCATGAGTGTTGAGGTCGGTGCACGCATACAGAGAAAATCTGAGATACTAACTTAAGGTAAGTGAAATTTCTTAAAAAATTTTAAAAATTCAGAAATGTTATTTTATGTATTTTCATAGTGAAATATTTGAGAAAATAGTTAAGAAATGTTTAGTTTGCATTTATTGAGAAAAAATAAGAAGAAAAACAAAGAAAATATAGGAAATTATGAAAAATAGATTTTAATACTTATTTAAATAAATATAATTATTAGGATATTTTGAGACTTAAGTTGAAGTGACTTATGTGAATTTTAAGGTTGACACGCAAATCGAGACAGTCACACTTGAGGATAAAAACATGTTTCTCGAGACTTAAGCAGATTTCAAAGATAAGTTAGTTTTCTTAAAACTTAATTTATTTATGAAAAGTATTTTCTGAAAACATACCCTATTGTTTGAAATGAAATGCTTATATGTTGAAATAATGTATGTTTCAAAGTATGTTTTGACATGTTGACATGTTATATTACGATGTGTTTGCACGTAGGTGCATTAACATGTTATGATGAGATGCATACATACATAAACATTACCATCCATCATGCATTGTATATGTTTGGGAGTACGGACAAGCAATGTTGGCTCAGACCAGTATGTAAGTTATATGTCGGCTCAGGCCGGTATAAAAGTTGTTAAAGACTTGTCGGCTCAAACGACCAAGTGGAAAGGACATTATTGCATTTTGCACTCACGTATGCAAATTTATAAATGAATGCTTACTTAGATGATTCATCATCTAATTTGGGCTTTGTCCCTGGAATATTCAAACGTTCCAGATGGAGATTGTAGCAGAAACGAAGATGAATGAGGCATGAAATGGCACTTAGCAAAGGGCATAATGAAACGAATGTGAATGAAATGTATGATATGTAGCCCATGTATTTAAGTTCAGCTACTTTGTTCTCTGAACGTTTTAAAAGTCTATGATGTAAGATATGATTATGATTGAAGTTTAAGAAATGATAATGTATAACCCTATTTAGGATTAATGTTGGTTAAGAACTTATGTTATGTATTAAGTTATGTTAAGAACTTATGTTCCATTAATGAATAGCCTTGTATTAAGAATTAAGTTCAATAAGCGATGATGTAAGAGTTGATTTATGATTAATGTTAAGATGTCAGATTCAATTCTAGTTTCTGCATTTGATATATATGATAATTCTCTTTTGAGATAAATGTATGAAAATTTTGGGATGGATAAGAGCAATTATATGGTTTAGTTGTGGTTTTAAATTAAAAAAATATTATTATCCTAGAATTTCCCAATTTATAACGCGCTTGAAAAACTGGGACGTTACAACTGCCATCGTGGCCTGTTTCGCCGCGGCTATTGTTCGCGGCCATGGCCACACCTACTTGCTGCAACAGTAGCTTCACGGCTGCCATGGCCGCTCCCCCGGACTCTTCCAGCCTCCTTGGCATCACCTCGTGACCTCTTGTTGCTGCTCTGCTTGCGCGCCACCGCCAACCACCTCTAGCTGCTGCCCAGCCTCCGCTTCCGCCATACTTGGCCATTGCTTGCTCTCAAACTCTCTACCATTGCTTCTCATTTCTTTCTCTTTCTTCATCCAATTCCTTCATATTTATAGCCAACGCACCCACCAACTCCCCTGCCTTTGCCATCCCCTCTTGCGTGCAAAACTTCACTTGCAGAAGAGGGTGTAGCCATCAAGTTGCAGGGTATAGCCTCCACGCACGCCCACATTTATATATATATATATATTCACACCATATAATTATATATATTACAGTATATTAATAGAAAATTTTCATATTTAAACTCCAATTTTACTTCTATTTCATCTATGCAACTCCCTAATTGCAAGTATACCCTCAAACGTCAAATTAAATTGCATTACAATACTGAAAACGCAAAATTAATAACTTCAAAATTACTCGATAATGATGATTTTGCCCCAGTGTCCTCACCAGACCATCGTTTCATCTCGAAACCACTGAAGGGTTGTTAACTTCGAAAAACCGGAGCCCCCTTAGGCTTCTGTTGATTTTTCGAGAGTCTCCTACGATGATTCGATTTTGCAACCTAAATAGCAGCTGCATTTTAGCTGTACCGAAAACTGTTCCCGATCTGATTTCTTTCGATACCATATATCTTATCTCGGAACGCTCATCGAGACCATATTATTTTCCTTAGGCGATTTCACTACGTGGCATTCCCTGTAGTCAATTCGGTACTTATAACTACTATTAAACAAATTTTTTGGTATTCTAAATTTGCTTAAATTACGTGGCAATATTACGAAAATATGGGTTCTTACAATGACCAATTCGTCGCATTGGACTAGTTTCGGTTCTATCCAATTAATATTTAGCTTCTAAATATTTTCGCAAAATATGAAATTAGAAACAAATTTGTTAATTAAAATAAACTCATAACTTTATTAATGCTTCAAATCTTGAAGTAAAAGTAGAGCAAAATAATTCATAAACTATCTCATTAAATGAGATTATGTTGACCATTTAATATAGCAATAACGCATAAAACTCTAGAAATAAAAGAGTTCATGAATAACAATAACTAACAAAAAAAAAAAACAAAAGCTAGCAAATTAAAATTGCAAGTAATAATATATTTATGCGTATGTATATATATATTCCCAAAAAATTATAATATATATACAAGTATAATATCAGTTCCGGTTTGGTTCAAACCACGATTTGAAAAGAAAAACCAGTAACCAAATCAAATATATCAGTTCTTAATTTTTTAGAACCAGAACCTAACCGTTAAACCATAGAACCAATCCAAAATGCATGGTTCGGTTCGGTTTAGTCTAGTTCATCGGTTTTCAAATATTTTTTGACACCTCTAAATAAGAGTGTTTTACTTTCAGATAATGTATGTTAATTGAATCTTATTTTTAACATTTTAACAATTCTTTATTTAAAAACAATAGTTACAAAAATATATTTATTATTACTTAATTATTATCTTTTAAATAATAACTAGTGTTAAACCCGTGTGATGCACAAAAAATGTAATTAAAATAGATTTATAAATTTAAAAATAAAAAATTAAACTCGTTATTTTAAATAATCATAACAGAATCAATAAATACAGTTTTTTTTTCTTTTAATACTCAATCTTTTATCAAAATTTAAGTTTAATTAATTATTCGCTATTCAATGTGCTAGTAGAGAATATTATTAAATCAATATACCGCCATTTAATGTACTAAAAAATAATTAACACATTAAGTAGATTCACATTTTCTCGCTCGTCATTTCACAAGATTCTTGTCACTTAACATTGTCTTTGTCAATGATCTCTCTAATTATATCTTTAATAAAAATAAAAAAAATATCAATTATAAAGGCATAAATAATTGTATAATCAATTTTATATTTACCAAATAATTCATGTTCGTCAAGTTCAACTACACTTAAAATATTAGCAAATAACCTAAAGATAAAATTTTGTATTAAAAAACTTTCATCTATAACATCTACAACAATAGTATTTGATATTAAGTTTAATTTATACTTGTGACTTGTAGTCTTATATTTCATATTGTTGTATCTAAGTATAAAATTGGACATAAAATATAATTGTCCATCACAAATCAATATTTTGAAAGATCAAACCAACTAACGCTTAATTGTTGCATGAATCCTTTCACCCTATAAATTTGATTCCAAAATCTATGAAAATAATTAATAATAAATTTATTAAAGAAAAAAATATGTTCATTCATGAAAATCATCTAAATGAAAATGTTATAAGTTTTTGACCTATCTTCAAAGTATAAAATCTCCTAAATTCTCACAACTTGAACCTTTAACGTCCATATTTTGAAAAATTACTTTAAATTTTTTTTTATTAAATTGTATAGCATTATATAAAATGAAAAATCTTAATATGAACTTTCTATTTATACACAAAAGCTATTATTTTTGAACAACAAATTATTAAATATTTACATTAAATTAAATGTAGTGATTAATTAATTATTAAAGTAAAATAATTTATTATATTATATATTTATTTATAAATTATAATTATAAATATAAATTAAAACTCTTAAACGTAAGGAAGTATGAGTTTTTGAATACTAATTAAAAATTCTCTTAAAATTTTAATTTATACAATGGTAAAAAAACATTGAAAATATGGATTTTAACTTATTTTTCTTTCACAATACATTAATTTTCTTCCATGGTATTGAAAATATGATATACTAAATCTTAACTAGTATTGAAAAATTCATGCATTATTCTTGAAAATGTGATATCTTAAATCTTAATTAGCATCGAAAAACTCATGCATTAGTCTTGCATTAAATTAAAGATAATGATTAATTAATTATTAAATTAAAACTATTTATTATATTATATATTTATTTATAAATTTATAATAAATATAAATTAAAACTCCTAAATGTGAGGAAGCATGGATTTTCCAATGCTAATTAAAAATTCTCTTAAAATTTTTAATTTTTGATCTTGAAAATTAATTTTTGCAATGATAACAAAACTTTAAAAATATAGATTTTGACTTATTTTTCTTTTATTATGCATTAATTTTCTTCCATGGTCTTGAAAATGTAATATCTTATATCCTAATTAGTATCGAAAAACTATATATTAGTATTAAAAATATGATATATGAATTTTGATTTCTTCCATAGTCTTGAAAATATGATATCTTAAATATTACTTAGTATTGAAAAATCTAAGGTATCATATATTTAAGACTATAATAGAGTTATTAAATTAAAATTAATAATTAATTAATCACTACCTTTGATTTGATGCAAATTTTTGAAGAAAAAAATTCACTATTGATTGTCATTTGACAAAATACTTTGGCGGACTATTCTAATTTAATATATTATATAGGATATATAGGATTTAAAGATAAGATTTTATACGAATGAACGATTTTTTATGATTTAATTAATAGTTTAAATTGTTTATTCATATTTCACATAAATAATATTTATTTTTGATTAATTAATAGTATTAAAAAACCCTTGCAAATTTAATGCAAATTTAGAGACAAAAAACATTTTGGCTGATTAATTTTTGGAGGGAAAAATATTTGTAAACTATTATAATTTATTTAATATATTATATAAAAAAGATAAGATTTTATACAAATGGATGATTTTTTGATTTAATTAATAGTTTAAGTTGTCTATTCATATTTATCAGAAATAATGTTTATTTTTGATTGATTAAGGGATTAATTGATGAGAATATATGACATAAAATATTTATTTTTGATTAATTAATAGAATTGGAAAATTCATGTAAATTTAATGCAAATTTTAGAGGCAACTTTTTGGAATGAAACTGTGTGTAGGAACTCTGCTACTTTAATATATATTAAAATATTAATATAACTGTAGGAATTTAAAATATTAATTATTAATTATCTGATTAATAATAATAGTGAATAATTAATGTAATTGCATAGAAGTTGCTCAACTATTATCCCAAAATGTGTTAGTGTTAGGAAGTTTGAAGGTCATATTAAAAACTAAATGATGTCTTATTTTAATAATAGTATAAATTTAAAATATTAATTGTCTGATTATTCCAGCTAATTAATAATGATAGTGAATAATTACTGTAATGACATTGAACTTGCATCAAACTGATTAGTGATTATCCCAAAAAAATTGCGTATACCTTTTAAATGAAGTGTTATTTTAAATAATAATAGTAGAAAATTTAAATATTAATTTATTTCTTGAAAAAGAAAAAAATATTAAACCAATAAAAAAAAGAGCAAAAAAATAAATAAATAAACCGTGAAGCAACTGGACATGAGAGTTATGGCTGCGTTTACTTTTCTAGTGCTTTAGCTTCATATGGAGTATATTTTTGTTATGTTTTCATTTTAATAATAATAAAAATTTAAAATATTAATTATTTGATTAATAATGATAGTGAATAATTAATTTAATTGCATAAAAGTTGTAATTAAATTAATTTTATTTGATTATCTCAAAATGTGTGACTGTTAGGAACTGTGAAGGTCACATTAAAAACTAAATGATGTCTCATTTTAATAACAACATAAATTTAAAATATTAATTATCTAATTATTCCAACTGATTAATAGTGGTAGTGAATAATTAATATAATGGCATAGAAATTGGAGTTGATTAATGATTATTTTAAAAAAATTGTGTATACTTTTTAAATATTAATTTATTTATTTTTTAAAATAAAAACTAATTTTAAGCGAAAAAGTTTTGTGCAGCAATTCTACTACTTTAATATATATTAAGATAATAATAATAATCATAATTAACCCATGTTTATATTCTTTATTTGGCCACTGAAATGATTACAGCATTAAATGAAAGGTCACGAAAAAGAATGGTTAGAAAAAGGCTCTCTCATTATTATTATGTAATGATAATGTGTATTTATTAATTAATGATTAGAATAAAAGGCGCTCTCATTTTTAATCTCATTATTATGGCATGCAGCAGACTTCTGGTGGAGCCTTTTTAAACATAATGCAACATGGAGAATTTTATTGTAACAACTTGAATGATAATTAAATTTATCATGATATTTTAAACTCAAATTTTTGGATACACATCCAAAATCATGTCTTCTTTTCTATACTCTCTTTATCTTTTGCTGCTCTCTTCTTCTCACACGTCTCTCCTCCGCTCTCTCTCGCCTCATTCTCTTTCTTTGCTTGTTCTCGTTGATGTAGTTGCCGCCATCAACACTTATGGTCACCATTCTAGCCTCTACTGACACCATCAACTCTTACGGTCACCATTCCAGCTACCGCCAACACCTCATCTCCTTCTTTCTCTCATTTTCTCCCATCTCTCTATATTCTTGTTCTCATTGCCAGTTGCCACCAACACAACCACCTTGGTCGCCACCATCAACTCTTCTGGTTGTAATTCACCTCTGTTGCAACCTCTATCGTTGTCCACCTTTACCATTTCAGTCACCGCTGACACCTCCATCTCTCTTTCTCTTATAGTATTTCAAAAATTTGAAGACAAGTAAAAATAATTAATTTGAGTGTCTGAGGATATTTTAGAATACTTGGAGATTTTTGAAAAAATACTTATCTATGATATTTTGAAGAAATAAGAAATTAAGGTGATTAATTAAATTAATTGGAAGTATTTATAAAAATAATAAAATAAAATATAATAATAATAATAATTATAGAAATAATAATAATAATAATAATAATAATAATAATAATGATAATAATAAAAAAAAGTAAATTAAATTAAATTAAATTAATTACTTAATATATATATATATATATATATATATGCGCCCGTGTGGCGTGGCCCATCCTTGGCCATTTCAATTTGTGGCTTAAAAGCCACTTAAGTTGATATATATGAGGGGGAGGTTTGGGCAGCAAGCATTGAAGGCAATTTGAAGGCCAATTCGGCCACTTTTGCTGCCAAAACAAAGAAGGGAATTGAGGGGGAAGTAATGGGAGAAGAAGAAGGGCGTGAGCAGTCATGGAAATGGAAGGAAAAAGAGGAAAAAAATAAAAAAAAATTGGATTATTCAGTATTAAAGTGATCAGGTAAGTTGGTAAAATTAGTATAAATAATATATGTTTAAATTATATATTTTATACGGTTAGATTATACAATTTATACCGTTAGAATTAATTAATTTAAGTCACAATTATATTAATTGTTAGGAAAACGTTTTAATTCGCATCAGGAGCACAAGAGAGGTTGAAAGCAGCTGATTTCAGGCAAGCTCCTAACCCCCTCCTCATGATCTTCATTTCCTGCGAAAGTCTTCAGTATTTCTGATATTTTAAACCCTCTCTCACCATGACTCGGTTCCACGCTTTAATAATAATAATCTGCGTGTTAACCATCTTATGACTTATATTTTATTAATGGGTTTATTGTTAATAGATTGAGTTAAATAGTGATGTCATGGTGTCGTTCATTTCGACTGTCACAGAGCCTCATATCGCTCTGCTTCTCTTGAGAATGATGCCGAACCCGTTGGGACTAGGTTCTTAGAAAAGTTGATTATGGTTTAACGGGGTTATATTAATAATTCATTATGTATGTTGAGATGGTTTTATGTGAATGAGAAGGAATGAGAATGGTATCACGATATTATGCGATTATATACATGAAGAGTTATGGAGAAACGTTGTGTAAAGTTGAGCTGGGAAGATATAAATTTAATAGTGTCTATGTGTGTCTTAAGGGTATGGGGTACAAAGTCACTGACTATCGATCGTTGGTCATGGTAGTGGATGGCTGGATATATGGGCGCTGTTGCGGAAGACAACTAATCCAAAACAGAAAAAGGTTAGAGCAAAAATATAAGCTAATCAAAGAGATATCGAAAAACATCCAAGAACACAAGAGAGTAATAAAAAAAACTCCCTGTAAATAACTTGTCAAGGCTCAGATCTGGATCTGTCCAGATTATACCATCCAGGTAACTCCAAAATAGGGACACCAAGCCTCACGGAAGCTCTCAAGGAACAAGCCACACAAGACCCCCAAATCGGAGCCCTAAACCTTCTCGGCCAGAACACCAAACTTCTCCCAAAACCACATAGGTTACCTTCACAACAAGATCCACCAAGGAACAAGAATGATCACAAAGATATGAGACGAAGAATGGTACCCGAAAGCTTACCTCAAACAGATTTGTCGAGCCAAGTAAATAGAGGCTACTCACTAACTGACCATGGGCTTTCCAAAGGAAAGGAAGATCACTCCATGAGGATGAGATCTGGCCGAAGAAGGGAAGAACCAACTCACGAAGATCAGCCATCAAAAGGAAAGGATCGGGAGAGCAAAGAGAGGAAAAGAGAGAGAGTTCGGTCGTCAAATGAGGGCAAAGAAGGAAGAAAAGAGGCCTTATATATGACGGTGCTAGGGCACGGCTAAGAAAGGGCCATTTGGCTTGGGCTTGGGCTCGGCTTGGGCTTCCTTAAGCCTTGAGCAAATGGGCTCAGCTCATTTCTCTTCCTAAGGTCTAATTAAGGGCTTATGGCCCGATTTTTAATGGGCTGCCAATGGGTGGTATATTTTTGGACGGTACTTCAATCTCGGGGCAAAGCCTATGAAGATAAACCCGAATAATTCGTCATAGCCTTGGGCCTCTTTGGGAAACAAAAACAACAAATCTCCACCTGATTCCCAAAGAGACCAGCAAACACAAACATAAACATGTGCAGCAAGATGCAACATAATGCATATGATGCATAAGCAATTATCAAGTAACCTTGCCAGTGTTAAGTAAATCTAGGTAACTTTTAAATTTAGCCACAGGCAAAATTTTAGTTCCCATATCAGCAGGATTATATTCAGAAAGCACTTTTTCCAATCTAATAATGTTTTGAGATACAATATCACGAATAAAATGCAATCTCACATCTATATGTTTGGTGCGTTCGTGAAAAACAGGATTTTTACATAAATGGATTACAGATTGACTATCAGAGAAAACAGTCACATTTTCATTAAGAACACATAGTTCGTTTAGCAATCCCTTAAACTACAGGGCTTCCTTAATAGCCTCTATAGTAGCAATGTATTCATACTCGGTGGTAGAGAGGGCAACAATATGTTGAAGCTGAGACTTCCAACTAATGCATGATTCACACAAAGTAAATACATAGGATGATGTGGACTTCCTATTATCTCTATCACCAGCATAGTCTGAATCAATAAACCCTTTTAATATCACATTCTTAGACTTATGCTTATATATTAATCCTACATTGTAGGTGCCTCTTAAATACTTTAATAACCATTTCACTGCTTCCCAATGATAGGGACCTAGGTTTGTCATAAATCTACTGAGAGTACTAACTGCATAGGCTAAGTCTAGCCTAGTACATACCATGAGATACATGACAGAATCTATAGCATTTGAGTAAGGGATTCTGTTCATATATTCCTTTTCTTCCTCATTATTAGGAGATTTATCTTTAGATAATATGAAATGGTTTCCTAAAGGTAAAGATACTGATTTACTATCATGCATACCAAATCTTTTTAGAATTTTTAACACATATGCTGTTTGATGCAAAAATAACATAGAATTTGACGAATCTCTTTCAATTTCCATACTTAGGATCCTCTTGGCCATTCCTGGGTCTTTCATGTCAAATTCTCCACCTAATGCAGATTTTATGCTATTTATCTTTTTGACATTAGGACCAATAAGAAACATATCATCAACATAAAGTAAAAGGAACACACAGTCATTATCATTTTTATGCTGAAAATACAAGCAATGATCAAACTCATTTCTTTTAAAACCAATTGATTTAACAAAGAAGTCAAAACGTTTATACCACTGTCTTGGGGACTGTTTTAAACCATATAAGGAATTTTTTAAGAAACACACAAAATTAGGCTTTCTTTTGTCTTCAAAACCTTTGGGTTGATACATAAAATTTTTTTCTTCTAAATCACCATGCAAGAAAGCAGTCTTTACATCTAGTTGTTCAAATTCCCAGTCAAAATATGCAACTAATGCAAGCATGACACGAATGGTAGTGTACTTAACAACCGATGAAAAAATCTCATTATAATCTACCCCTTCCTTTTGGGTAAATCCCTTGGCTACTAACCTAGCCTTAAACCTTATTGGTTCTCTATCAGTTGTACCCTTCTTAACCCTATAAATCCACTTGCAACCTACAATGGACTTTTCCTTAGGTCTAGGGACTAATTCCCAAGTTTGGTTCTTGTTGAGGGAACTCATCTCCTCTTTCATTGCTTCTATCCATTCTTTTGAATATTTACTTCTTATGGCTTCCTCATATGTGTTAGGCTCATTTTTAGCTAGGTCTTGATAGCTT
Source organism: Diospyros kaki (assembly GCA_036245055.1). Taxonomy (NCBI): domain Eukaryota; kingdom Viridiplantae; phylum Streptophyta; class Magnoliopsida; order Ericales; family Ebenaceae; genus Diospyros; species Diospyros kaki. Next base: position 1,924,968 of record BSEG01000005.1, on the reverse strand, counting down.
GCATAGGCTAATTCAAAATCTGATGCTAATCTTTGAGGTAACCTATGAGACCTTCTTTTCCTATCCCTAGCTAGTTGGTAATCAGAAACTGATGGCTGGTCATTAGGAAAATCTTCTACTTTTTCTCTCTCCTCATTTACTTTAGGCTGATTTTGACTCTCCACTTCACTAGAGGTTGAAGAAGTGATCTCCACCTCATCTGAATTTATAGGAGCTTGGGTGCTTGAGTTTTTCAACTCTTCTTGAGGACTGTTGTCCTCATTAATTTTTTCACCACAAGACTTTGTACAAGGCATTTCTAATTCATTAAATGTGACATCTTTACTAACAATAATTCTTATACCCTTTGACTCCCTCAAGATACCCTAAGAAAACACATTTCTTAGCTCTCGACTTTAATTTTCCCTCATTTTGATGAATGAAGGCAGCACAACCAAAGGTTCTAAGAATTGAATAGTTCGCTCATTTTTCATGCCATTTTTCATAAGGAGTATCACCATTTAAGGCAGCTAGATGAGTAAGATTAACCAGGTAACATGCAGTCATAACTGCTTCTCCCCATAATGACTTAGGTATATTAGAACTAATCATCATACACCTAACTTTGTCTAAGAGGGTCCTATTCATCCTCTCAGCTACTCCATTCTGTTGAGGAGTGTAGGGGACTGTTCTATGCCTAGTAATTCCATACTCCTTGCACAAGTTATCAAAATCAGAATTGTAAAATTCTAAGCCATTATCAGTCCTAAGGTATTTTATTTTCTTGTCAGTTTGATTCTCTATTTGAGTTTTCCAGTTTTTAAAACCTTTAAAAGTTTCTGATTTATCTTTTAAGAGAATAACCCAAACTCTCCTAGAGTAATCATCAATCATAGACAGAAAATACCTATTACTACCTGATGTGGGTTTTGATGATGGCCCCCAAAGATCTAAATGAATGTATTCTAAGGCTCTAGAGGCTCTATGAACATTAGAGGAGAAAGATAGCCTATGATATTTTTCAAGGACACAATGATCATAGAAAGGGATATCAGACACAAAATCTTTACCAAAAGCACCTTTATCACTTAACAACTTAAGCCCTTTAACACTCACATGTGCTAACCTGTTGTGCCACTTGATAGTGGCATCATGATTGATTGATGCTATATGGGATCCTAAATTATTAATTACCTCAGCATTTAATACATAGATCCTATTTCTCCTTATCCCCTTACATACTACCATTGATCCTTTAAACATTTTTAACACCCAATTTTCAATTTTTCCAGTAAGACCACTCTTTTCTAATTCTCCCACTGAAATTAAATTCCTAGCTATTTCGGGTATATATCTAACATCTTTTAAATTTAAGACATAGCCATTGTCTGACTTAACAGAGATGTTTCCTACCCCAATGATTTTATATGCTAAGTTACTGCATACTATGGCATGCCCACCTTCAGATTCATGCAGATTTTCAAACCAATATTTTTGTGATGTAACATAAAATGATGCACCTGAATCTAAGATCCATTCATGCATGTATGATTTTGCAGCAACAATAATTTTAGTGGAATCAGAATCAAAGAGCATGTAGACTTCACTAGGATCATATGAGGTTACTATATTAGCTTCTTCTTGATCCTTACCCTTTTCTTTATTTTTTATTTTTCTCTGCATAACAATCTTTAATAAAGTGCCCCATTTTACCACATCCATAACACTTTTTACCCTTCCTTCTGTTTTTGGATTTGGACCTACTTCTACCATTTTTCTTACCACTTCCTTTTTGATTTTTAAATTGAGACCTGTCTCTCATCATATGGACCTCACCATACCTTTTCTCATGTTTAAGTTCTATTTTTTTACTTCTTAAAGAATCTATAACAATTTTAGGTGTTAAGGTATCCCTACCATACTTAATGGCATTTTTTACCTCTTTAGAGATATATGGAATTGCATTTAATAAAATCACAGCCTTATATTCTTCAGTTACTGTTTCACCACAATTAGTGATATCTTGAACTAATTTGTTGAAGACATCTAAATTGTCATCTAGATCCTTAGAGGGGTCAATCTTAAAACTGAAATTTTTTTCTAACAAATATAGTTTATTTGGTGTGGACTTCTTTACATATAATTTTTCCAGTTTTTCCCATAGCTCTTTAGTTGTGTTAAGTTTTCCTACATTTCTTAACACTGAATCAGAGGTGTAAGATTATTGAAGTGTATGCCAATTCTTCAGCTTCTAGTTTTTGTTCTTCTTTAGTACCTTCAGGGTATTTACCATTTATGGCCTTAGATACATTTTGTTGTACTAAAATTCCCTTCATTTTTTGTTGCCATATAGAAAAGTCCTCTTCCCATTGAAAACCCCTAATTCAAAGTGTGTAGTCATATTCACTAAGTATATGAATTTCACATAGAATATGCAGCCTAATTAAATTTAATGCAAACACATAGTTTTAAAAGATTTAATTCAGGCAGCAGATTCTCAAGGGGGTAATAAACAGAACTGGAACAGGACTAAACAGGGTAGAGAAAACTGATTTACAAAGTAAACAGTATTCTAGACCTATTTTGCACACAGCAAAAAAAAAAGGATAACTGATATTACACACAGTAAATTATCAGAATGCACAAGATATGTATCGGCAAAAAATTTGAGAACAGTAACAGCAGAACAAACAACTCAAGATGATACAAAGTTTACTGAGCTAGATCTCAAGAGTGAGATCTAGAATAAAAACGGGTTGGATCTCGCGGAACTGCCAACCTCCACGAGCCAAAGTCTGCCACTACACGCGTCGTCACCGGCCTAAGTGTAGACTGGCATGTGCCGGTCAGGACGAAGCTACTCGGACAGTCGATCACGGATCTGGGGTTTGTTTACCCCGAATCGTTCACTGCACAAAGCAATAAGAGTTAACCGATTTGAGTTTCAAGTAAACCCTAGAACTACTTACTGTGGAAAAATTGATCGAAGAAACCAGAGGGGTTTTTCGATTAGGGTTTGATTTTGCACAACCCAGGAGCCACACAAGGCTCTGATACCATTTGTTGCAGAAGACAACTAATCCAAAACAGAAAAGGGTTAGAGCAAAAATATAAGCTAATCAAAGAGAAATCGAAAAATAGCCAAGAACACAAGAGAGTAATAAAAAAACTCCCTATAAATAACTCGTCAAGGCTCAGATCTGGATCTGTCCAGATTATACCACCCAGGTAACTCCAAAATAGGGACACCAAGCCTCACGGAAGCTCTCAAGGAACAAGCCACACAAGACCCCTAAATCGGAGCCTTAAACCCTCTCGGCCAGAACACCAAACTTCTCCCAAAACCACACAGATTACGTTCACAACAAGATCCACCGAGGAAAGGGAACGATCACAAAGATATAAGATGAAGAATAGTACTTGAAAGCTTACCTCAAACAGATCTATCGAGCCAAGTAAATAGAGGCTACTCACTGACCGACCATGGGCTTCCCAAAGGAAAGGAAGATTACTCCATGAGGATGAGATCTGGCCGAAGAAGGGAAGAACCAACTCACGAAGATCAGCCATCAAAAGGAAAGGATCAGGAGAGCAAAGAGAGGAAGAAAGAGAGAGTTCGGCCGTCAAATGAGGGCAAAGAAGGTAGAAAAGAGGCCTTATATATGACGGTGCTAGGGCACGGCTAAGAAAGGGCCATTTGGCTTGGGCTTGGGCTCGGCTTGGGCTTCCTTAAGCCTTGAGCAAATGGCCTCAGCCCATTTCTCCTCCAAAGGCCTAATTAAGGGCTTATGGCCCAACTTTTAATGGGCTGCCAATGGGTGGTATATTTTTGGTTGGTACTTCAATCCCGGGCCGAAGGCTATGAAGATAAACCCGAATAATTCGTCATAGTCTTGGGCCTCTTTGGGAAACAAAAACAACAGGCGCTAGTCATCGACTGTTACGATAAGCGCTAGACAGGTCAGAAGAACTAGTACTACCAGATTCTTGTCCTGGGCTTGTGCATCATGATGTGCGTGCTGCATAGGGCTTGAGTTGCATTCATTTGGGGACATGCTTTGTGTGTGATGGGATGTGTGAGCATCTACATGACCCGGTTGGTCTAAGAGTTAACCTGGGTTCTTTAGGTGAGTCGGTGCATTTAGAGACATTTCGCATGCGTGAATTCTTATGTGTGTGCGTATCATGTCCCGATGCATGGTTTATGGAGGCCTTGTTATCACGTTTATGCTACAAAAGTTGTTGCATTTTCTATTTGTTGCATTACATGGTGAGAATGTGCGGTTTTAAGTGTTGGGTATAGGTGGTGGATGTGGCCATAGCAAGACCTTGGGGTAAGACCCATGGTGGTGTGGTCCACAACGTGGTCACGGTAAGATCTCAGGGTGAGACTCACGACGGCGTGGTCCAAGATAAGACCCTGGGGTGAGACTCATGGCAACATAAAGACCTTGGGGTGAAACCCACGGCAATGTAAAGACCTTGGGGTGAGACCCACGGCAACAGATTATGTTGTGAGCGATATGAATGAACGTGTAAGAGAAATGGAATGGTAGCCTACAAGAGGCTGATAACAGGTTTGTGGGTTGGACTTGGGTACCAATGTGTGTTTTATGTGGGCCCTAAGGACCGTTTATGTGAAATTTATTATATGTTTATGCATTTAAAAGTAAGACAAGTATTGGGCATGGCATGACATGACGTTGCATTGGCATGAATTGCATAGGGTGTTATGAGAAGAGTCTTGTATGTACCCTATAGCCCTTCTTTCTAAAGCTTGCTGAGTCTCGCGACTCACGTTTGCTTTACATTATTCCAGGAAAGAGAAACGCTTGTGACAGAAGGTACGTTTAGCGGGGTTTGGGTCCAGGCCGTCGTGTTATGGTAGCAAGTACAGAGCTCTTCTGAAACTAGATCTTGGGTGTCATGGTGCCTACGTTAAGGTTAATGTTTACGTTTTTTGAAATTGATATATGTTATGTAAGCCTAGGTGGGCCCAAGTGATGAATGATTTTGTAAAGACGATTATGTGATGTGCTATGGCAAAAAGATTGTGATTTTAGTAAGAGTGTAATCATATTATTGTTCGATATCATTTTAATAATGACTCTCTCATGGATCCTCTTGGTGCATAGGGGCTCCAGGAGGTGGGCTGTTACATGTCTTGTTTTGGGTTTTTTGTTAAACTAACACATATATAAATATATAATATATTTACTGAAAATGTATTTGTATATAATTTTGAGTTAAATATACATCTTTTCTAAATAAAAATATAGACTAAATAGAAATATAAATAAATAATATACTTTGGGTTAAAATATATTTTTATGTTATTATTTATTTTTTATTTATTTGTATTGCTTGTATGAACTTGAGATATAATATTATGATTTTGTTTAACTTTATGTACAATTTTTGATATTTTAATTCAAATAATATAAATAAATCATAAGATAAAAATATATATAATTAGTTATACATAAGATGATTACAAAATACATAAAATTTTATGTTTTGTATGAATAATAAAGAGAAGAAATATAATTGTATTGTGATGGATATAAGAATATATCTTTTTATTAAAAATAAATATTATAATATTATGGTTTATAGTTTGATTTTTATTTTATAACTTAAAAAATAAAACAAAACTACAAAATAATTTTTTAAAAATAGCAAGCCAAACTATACTCTTAAAAGTTTCAACATGTTACAGGTCAAAATTTTTAAAAGTAACAAAATAGGTTTAATTTGGTCTAGATAATTTTGAACAATATGTTTTTAGTTTATAATTGTATTTAACAAACATATTTATGTATATTTATATTTAGACAGAATATATATTTTCAATAAACGACGAGTAACGAATGCGAATGGTGGAGGCATCAGCGAAGATGGAGGCCTAAAGAAAGAAAGAGATATGAAGGTGTTGACGGCGAAAGCGAATGATGATAGGAGAGAAGCAGTGAAAGAGAATAGAAAACCTAGAGAGAGAGAGAGAGAGAGGGGGGCTTCAATGCAGGTGGAGGCAGTTGCGTTGGTGCCAACGACGATGAGAATGAGAAGAGAGAGCGAGAGGAAAAGAGAGAGAGAGAGAGATAGAGATAGAGAAGGAGATGAAGGCGACGACGACGGAGAGAATGCGACCAAGAGCATTGATGGCAGCGGCAGACAACGACTATGTCTGCAAGAACTAATAAAGAGAGAGGGGCCAGAGAGGAAAAATGAGAGAGTTTGAGAGAGGGGCAAGAGAGAGAGAGAGGAGTAGGACCATGAGGAAGTAGATAGCAAATTAGGCATATTCAATTTAAGGATAAATTTGTAATTAAAGCAAGGGGTAAATTTATAATTGGAACAAAATTATGGAAAATTCTATTTGCAGCCATCTTTTTTGCTTTTTGCAATCATTAAAAATTCTTTTTTCTTTTTTTTTGTAACCACGTTAATAACTTTTTACAGCCAAAATTTTTCAAAAATACCCTCTTCTATCACCATACAGTGATCCCTGAAACACATTCTCAAACTTCAACACTTCGAATTGTCAGCCTGTGTTTGCCAGCTGACTGTTTGGGTGTGAGTGTGGGCTGCCTCTGCAAAATTAGAGGCGATATCACAGCCACCACCATCATGATAGATACATATATATATATATATATCCCTTCACTTTTGTTCCATAACATCACCATTTATGCTACATGTGTGTAATCAATTTCATGATCTTCAAATTATTTGTGCCAAATCATCCTTTATACACACGCAAATGCATACATACATATATATATATCCATGCATACATACATACATATATATGTACACACACACACACAATGGGCATGGCGGCCATACCCACCCTATTCAAGCGCCCTGAACCCTAGGGTTTGGGGGGCCATGAATAGGTATTGCCGGCGGGTATGGCCGCCATGGCCAATTTCTAGAATCTGTGTGTGTATATATATATATGTATGTATGTGTGCATATATATATGTGTGTGTGTGTGTACGTATGCGTATATATATTTATGAATATATATATTTGTATATGCAGGCATTGCACGCACGTGTGTATATATATATTTATGTATATATATGTCTATGTATGCGGGGATGTGTGTATATATGTTTCTGTGTGATTGTGTATGTATATATGAGTGTGTATGGGTTCATCTATTCCTCTATTTTCATTCATTTTTTTTGTTTTCGCATCGCATTCGACATTCTTCGCATCATCTCCAGTATAAATGGACAACTACATATGTTTGGAAGGCAATTCATTGAAGAAGAAAGTAGCGAGTGTAAAAATGAATTTTCTAAAGAGGATATTTAAGGTATATTGAAATGTGACTGTAAAGGGCAAAATGGTGACTATAAATAAAACTTTCCCAAAATTATCACTCAAATTGTTCACGTAACATTATCCATTTTTTAATTTGGGAACTCAACAAACACTACTTGGGGTTATCAATATTTAGGCCCATGTGTCCTTCAATTTTCCTTATGTTCTAAAAGGTCGGGACCCAATGTATTCAGGCGTGAAATGTTCAATACACAAAAGAGACAATTCCCACATGATAAAGGGAAAAGTCTAGAGAGCCAAACAGTCTTACCGATCGAGTTATTGAAAGGGGGAAAAAAATGAAATTGCCTTCGCTTACTTTGTAAATTTGCAAAGTGGGCCACTGTTGATCTCTCCCTGCTCGCTTGTCTCCCTTCCATGGCTGCTTCTTCTCGGTTGCCTTTCTTTCGCCGTCATGACTTACTACCATGCCTCATTCGCCTCGCCTCGCCTTTCCTCGCCAATCGTCGCTGTGTGAGGGCAGCGAGGTTACAAAAGCATGGCAGCGAGGCGCGATGGTGAGGTGAGGGCAACGGCGAGGCGGCAACCATGGAAGGGAGACAAGCAAGCAGGGAGAGAGCTGCAGTGGCCCACTTTGTGAATTTGCAAAGTGGATGGGGGCAATTTCGTCTTTTTGCTTCCTTTATGTAAGGTGCTTGGTAAGCTTGTCAGGATTTGTAGAACGACTACATGATAAAGACTTACATGGGACCTTAATCACGAGAAAACTTAGGGCAAGTGGAGAAAGCAAGAGTCAATAATTTCATGTCCTTACCCCTTGAAGAGGTTCTAAGCTTTTATTCTTTTTAACGAAATGGTAAGTTTGATAATTTTTTTTTGTATAATAATCTTTTTATTAATGAATTGAATCAATTCATATAAAAACTTTAAACGTAACAATAAAAATAAGTTAGATAATACATACAATATAACAAATCACAAGGAGACAATCGCTTATTCTAAAAAAACCAACAAATTTATAGTGTTGCAATATAGGATTGATGGACAAGATTGTTTGACAAATTTTCTACTCGGCAACCAAACAAGAAAAGTACCATAGTAAAAAGTCAACGGGGTAATATATCTGAAAGAGATATTTCATTGGCAGAGGATGTGGGTTGAGTTGATCTCAAAACTAATCGGCCCACAGAAAATGCTGGTTCTATTGGTTGAGGAAGCGCCATACTATTGCTTGCTAGCATAACAACTACATATGACATGGTAGGTCTATCTGTTGGATCTTTCTGGACACAAAGTAATCCAATGTGTATGCACTTTAACACTTCAGTTAAGTTTGATGAATGTGCCAATAATGGATCTACAAACTCCAGTGCTTGCCCTTTTGACCATAATTCCCAAGCCTGCACATTATTGCAAATAGTGAAAGCAAAAATTAGTTCAAGCATATTTTTCCTTCTTTACGTATGTTTCCTGCATTAAAAAAGTAGTTGGCTGGTTGGGACATACATAAGTAAGGAGGCTATGACCATTCACGGATAAATGAAATCCATTATTTCTTTTCCCACTTATAATCTCTAGCAAGAGAACTCCAAAACTGAATACATCAGACTTCACAGAAAATAACCCTTCCATGGCATACTCTGGGGCCATATATCCACTGTTTTGAAGTATTTAAAAAAAAAAAAATCCATGATAAGTGATGAGAATGTGTATTCAATTTTAAGATCATTATTGCTCTATGGAACTGAAAGAGGTATTCTTACTATGTTCCGACTACTCTTCCTGTGTTGGCTTGATTTTGATCTCGACCAAAAATCCTCGCCATTCCGAAGTCTGATATTTTGGGATTCATTTTGTCGTCCAACAAAATGTTGCTTGCTTTAAGATCTCTGTGAATTATTTTTAGTCGGGAATCTTCATGTAGGTACAAAATGCCATGAGCAATTCCATTAATAATGAGAATACGCTTCTTCCAGTCTAGTTCCACACTTTTAATTGAATCTATTTAATAATTAAACATCAAACAACGTTCAAGTTAGTAATTATGTTTTAAAAATTAATTTTAACTTTATTTTGATTGCATAGACATCGAATTGATTACCAAAGAGCCAGACGTCCAAGCTTTTGTTGGGCATGTATTCATAGATGAGCAGTGACTCGTTCTCCTGTAAGCAACAACCAAGGAGCTTGACAAGATTCCAGTGTTGCAATCTTGCAATCATTGTAACTTCATTTAAGAACTCTTGGAGTCCTTGGTGAGAAGTTCTTGAGAGTCTCTTCACAGCAATCTCTCGTCCATCTGATAATGTACCCTACAATCAGTTTTCAATTCATGTTATTTGCTAGAATGAGAAAGTGTCGCGGTTTAGTTTTTTAAAGTAAATTGCGACTCATAACCTATAATTGAATCTTTAGAGATATTCATTGTGATTTAAGTAGTTGAATCAGTTATCCAAATCTACGTCCACGATAAAAGATGACTTAAAACTTCATTATCCAACAATTATCTTTTTTCGTTAAGAAATTATGAGTAACAATCATAAAAAAAATAATTAATTAATTAATTAATGTCCATAATAAGAACAAAATTTACCTTATAAACTGGACCAAATCCCCCTTCGCCTAGCTTGTTTTCGTTAGAAAAATGTGCTGTGGCTGCAAGTAGAAGATCTAGTTGAATGGTAGGGAAGTCTGAAGATTTTGCCTGATTAGTGGTATCATAATTCTGGTCAACCATGCCTCTTGCCAACCCTAATAATTGAACATCTTGACTATTTTCTTTGTCCATTGAGAAAATAGAGAGTTAGCTAATGTAACGCATTAGTACAAATTAATACAGAGATATTAATATATGGTATCATTAATATAATATTTCCAAATATAAAATACCTTTCTCTCTTCTTTTGCTTTTGCTTTTGCTCTTTTGGATGTAAGAACCGAGCAATCCCAATGCTAGAAGCATTGCAAACCCACTTATGCTTGTAGCCATAATAATCGTTCTTCTTTTACTTCCTTTATTTCCTAATTCACAAAAGAAATCAAATGCATTATTTCTCGTGCAGTGTTTTTTGGTCATTCACAATTATTATGTGATATATTTTAAAAAAATATATATATACAACTTATTCTCTGTATACATATATATAGAAATTTTATATATGTACACATATAATATATCTACGTAAATGTAGTAACTATAGACGTACCTATATACGCATGTGCAACTATATGTATAGTATATATTTGTATATATATGCGTTGACACACATTTTTTTAATACCCTGTATCGAGCGATAGGAAGGATCGGAACAACCTTTCATGATGGGTCTATGCGAACTTCTCAGGGGAGTCTCATCCTTAGATTTCCCTAGTTCAAGCACGCTTAATCTGAGAGTTCTTTACCTGCATTCAGTCTAAAAAATATCAAGTTGGTGTTGTTTTCTTCTTTACTTATCTTCGATGTACACTATCATTCTCTGGGTTCTTGGGTTATTACACACAGTGTCATTATCATGGACCCACAGTCACAGATCAGCTCTCAACTCTTGCCATTTAAAGAATAAGAGCCCCACCGCACTTATGAGCCCTTCAATCGCTCTCTAAGAGACCCAATGTGGGATTCATGCCTAGGGGCCAATCGGCCCCTTCCTCTAGTGCTTAAACCCTAAACCGCCAATTGGCCCCTAGGCATGAATCCCACATCAGGTTTTTCAGAAGGCGACTGATGGGCTCATAAGTGCGGTATGACTCTTGTCCTTTAAAGGGCAAGACTTGAGAGCTGATCCGTGACTGTGGGCCTATGATGATAGCACGATGTGTGTAATATTCCAAGAGTTCAGAGAATGGTAATATATATTAAGGATAAGTAATAAAGGAAACAACACCAACTGGATACTTTTTGGACTGAATATAAGTAAAAAACTCTCAAATTAAACGTGCTTGTTCTGGTGCTTCCTATCATTCGATGCGGGTTGTTACAAAAATGTGGGTCAACAATATGTATGCATGCACATGTATTATATATATATATATTTATATGTTGTGTGTAAATATATATATATATATTCACCATTCACGATCACTTCACTTGTGTGAGATCTTTCGGAAGATGGCAGAGAAGCAAACTACCAGCTGGTGGAGTGGAGTGAGATTGTATTCAATGAAACAATATATATATATATATATATATCTCTGTGTGTGTGTGCGCGCGCGCCTGCCTGTGTGTGCTTGTGCATGTGTTGTGTTTTTTCTGTTTACCTGGACTCGTGGGCGAAGTCGACTGCGGATGAGGATTGGCCAATTCCGTGGGTGATGCGGCGGGATTGGTGTCGTTGAAGGGGAAAGTGTCGTACCTAACGTTGCAAAGCGATGTTACAACTTTTGCACCTCGCTTGCCCTCGCAGCAAGCAGGGATCTCCGAGACAGCGTCGGAGAGGCAGGAGTTGCAAGCATAAATAGTCAAGTCTGGCGAGCACTCAGCGCGCGTATATAGCTCCTGATTCCCAGTACCAAAGCTGGCATTTTTAGTGGAAAACTTGCTGCCAGTGCCGGCCGATTGACTTGTTGCAGCCTGGTTAGCTGCGTCGCGCAGGGTTTCTCCCAAAACCTGGTTGAACTCGGTCTTGGTGGAAGCGTCGATGTCCCGCCCATTAATCGTGATATTTACGTCCGAATTCTTGGAGAAACGGGATGCGGACTTGTTCGAGTACCGGAACTGGCAATCTCCCTGTTGTCCGCACTGTATCACTATTTGTGGGTTCGTCCTCATCAGGCACTCTAAACAAGAAGGATCGGATGGGGAAACTGCCGCAAAGGTGTATAATCAGTTATAACTACGTTACAAAACGTAAAAAATATAAATAATTTTTTTATTTATTATTAGGCTAAAATTTGGGATAAATTTATTATTTTACATTTATAACAAATTAATTATTATATTTTAATTTTTAATACCATAATCATTAAATTTTAATTTTTCTTATAATTCAATCTTTCTTTTGATTTTTTTATCAAATTATTTTAAAGAAAACTAATATAGTATATATTAATATAAATCTTAAAATCACTTAATTGTTGGATTTATATTAATTTTAATATTCATTGAATTTTAGATTTATATTAATGTACATTACATTAATTTTTAGTGACAGGGTTTGATAAAAACTAAAAATTAAATTAAATTAAAAAAATTGAATTTTGATGACTGTAATAACAAAAATTAAAATATAATAATTAATTTATTATGAAATAAAAAAAATTAAGAACTAATTTTATTATTTACCCCTAAAATGTATATAATCTATTTCAATAGTAGCATTTGGTGTGTGGTTTTAAGGAAATGCAATAGCCACAAATAGGAATGACAAACAATGAATATCACGCGCCAGATATATAAATTTATGAAAGTTTTTAATAAATTTATAATAATTTTAATAAAAATTAGTAATAAATTTGTAGTCCAATACATCAAAAGCGATGCGAATCATTCACCATCACTAATTAGTTCGTTGATTTCTTATGGAAAATGACAGAGCTTCAACTTAAATTAAATTAAATTTGCTGCTTATTACTCCACTGAGATTCTATTTTATTATTCTGTAAATAATATTGACGTTGTTGTTTTGGAGTTTACCTGGACTGTTCGGCGGAGCCGGTGCTGGACTGTTCGGCGGAGCCGGTGAAACGCCTGGTGGGAACGCCGGTGCCGTGGCGTTGAGGTAGTAGAAGGGGTAAATCTCATACCTGACGTTGCAACTGGACTTAAGGATTCGTCCTCCTTGCTTCCCCTCGCAACAAGTGGGGAGTCTGGAGATAGCATCGGCGAGGCAAGAGTTGCAAGTAGAAATAGACAAATCTGCTGTGCACTGCGCAAGCGTATATAGCTTCTGATCTCCACTGAAATTGGCGTCTTTAGTCGCAAACTTCCTCCCCATTGATTTCTTGCAGCCTGGTTAGCTATATCGCCCATGGTTTCGTCCAAGACCTGCTTGAACTGGGTTAGGCTCGAGGTGCCAATGTCCTGTATATTTGACATGGAAACGACGACCTGATTGGAGAAGACGGACTGGTTCGAGTACCGGAGCAAGCAGTCATCATACCAAACGATGGCTTCTCTTTGAGTTGGGCACAGCTTCACTAGGTCTACGCTAGCATTCGCCACCCACTGTCGGCAGGCCTGGGGTGAGACATCGCCGCGGCAGAGGAAGAGGCCGTAGACTCGGTCGGAGGAGATGTTTCCGGCGGTGGAGTTGTAGAAGCCGGTGGCGGTGATGGCGTTGGAGAGAGTGGACAGGAGGGTGTTGAGGTTGGCTCCGAAGTCACTGTTTGAAGTGTAAGCGGTTGTGTTGGTGCAAATATTGTATAGCCTTGGGGAGCCAAACACACTGGGGATGAAGCTGCTGAGAAAGCAGAGCAGCAAGGGAAGAAATAGAATCGCACCCTTCATGTTCATGATTCTTTCTTCCGGTGCCATGGTCCTGGGTCTCAATTTCATCTCTAGCTTTTATGATTCAGCTTCAGCAGCAGGCTGAGAGATGATGTGAAGAGATTAATGGCATTAGACTCGGTGAAATCGGACTATTCTTGGGTTTAGGGTACTAGACAGAGACACAGAGAGAGAGAGAGAGAGAGTGAGATGGAAATTAAGAGGTTCTAGATTTGGAAAACGAAACGAAGAGTGAAGAGTGAAGACTATTAAAAATAAGCCGCATGGATGAAAACAAAGAAGGCAGAAACAAACGGAGTCGTCGGGAAAACTCCGTTCTGGACGCCGTGGGACAGTGATAGTTTAGACGAAACTTCATCAACTTACTTGGGATTATCTCACAGGACCCCTTAACCGAGACAGGTGATGCGTGCCTAATGACCAATTTGCCCTAATTCAGGCGATGGGAAGTGAGGAACAGGCGAAGGCGGCGGCTGCTGGAGAAGAAGAGGAGACCAGGCGAGAGGTAGAGAGGAACAGGTGAAGGCGGCTGCTGCTGGAGAAGAAGAGGAGACCAGGCGAGAGGTAGAGAGGAACAGGCGAGGCGGCTGCTATGGTTTGCTTGGGTCTACTCCGTCCCCAATAAATAAATCAGATATTTTCGCGACCTTGTGAATTTTTAATTGAACAAGCTTGTGAACCTTTAATGGATGCTACTTGCGAGATAATAAATCAAATTTTATTAAACTTATTCTAAACTCGTCTATAAATAATATTTCAAAGTTAAATTCAAATTTATCACCAATACTCTATGTCCTGCTTGAGCCACTATTTTGAATTTTTTTTTCAAAAAATAAAAAATTTGAATATTTTTTTAATAGTATATAATCTAAAAGATGTTATATTTAATATTTTTTTAGATCATTTTACTGAAAATTTGTAACACTTGCATTTTCAGAATCCTTGGGCTTATCTGTGCCAGTTCCTATTGTTTTTGTTGAATTATGACACATTTCCAGGTACATTTAAATTTTAATGTTTGATGTTTCAAAAATTATGTTATATTAAACTTGAAAAGTTGTGTTGCTTTAAAGGTTAGAAATTTGGATGGTTGTATTTGGATCAAAAAGTCATATACCTAATATTTACAACTCCACTTACAGAAAAATATATATATACACTACAACAAATTTTAGATTAAGAGGTATTTAAAAATGTCTTAATAGATAGTCTATTGGGGCATTTTAACTATTAGAATATTAATAATAATGTCCCATGTAACTGTGTCCCAAATACGTATTGAGCCACTTACAAATACTTTAAAAACAACTATAAATTTAAGTTTATTGTGATACTTAAAAATGCCTAAAAAATCACTATAAATTTATTTTTCATATCCCCCACAACTCTTAATTCTAACTTACTTCTCCCTCGGCTCGAACCCTGAACATTTTCTTCTTCTTGCACACGCGTGACTGCCTAATCTGCACATCATCTTATTAATATATGTGCCTATGTTTATTTTATAGTATATCTAAGTTTTATTAGAATTATTCTATTGGGACACTTAAGATTTGTCTATTAGGGCACTTCATCAGAGTGTCTTGTTAGAATTATTTTAATGGGACATTTCAAAAATTCTGTCATATTAGATTTATCTATTAAGACACTTATATTTGTCTATTAAAGCATTTCATTATTGTGCCTCATTAGAATTGTTTTATTGTGACATTTTTTTAAATTGTGTCTTAAAATGATATTTTATAGGGTACTTAATTGTTGGGCCTCATTAAAATTATTGTATTGGAGCACTTTTTTAGATTGTGCTTTAAAATGGTATTTTAGATGACACTTTCTAAAAAATACTCTAAAAAAGATGCCTCAACAAATATTTTTGTTGTAGTGATATATATATATATATACAACTCAGTAATTCTTTTTTCATTGTTTAGAAGAAGAGTCCGGGGAGTCTTTACAAGAACCTAATATTTATATAATAAGTTTAATTATTACTAATAATTTATTATTAATTTTAAGTTCCAATTTTCCAATAAAAACCCTGATCATATTAATTAATTAATATACTGCAGGGATTTGGATCCTCTGATTCATGATGATTAAAATGAAGGGTCTCATGCCATCAATCATCGTTGACATATAGGCTTAAAACATATTTTAGGTTATGGACTAATAAAAAGAATAATTTTAAGAATATTAACTAACTGTGTCGGGGAACCCAACCTCCCCATGGCATCCATCAAGGAGCCCAGCTGTGGCGGCTGCCATGACTAAGTGTTGTGTATATATGGCTGGGTGTGTGTATATATATATGTGTGTCTATATATATATATGTCTGTATGGTGACGTCTCTCTCTTGCGGCCATGGCCGCTGTCACTGCTGGGCTCTCGACGACGGCCATGGGGAGGCTGGGTCGGGGAACCCAACCTCCCCATGGCTGGCTGAGTGTGTGTATCTATATATATATATATATATTTGTGAGATGACGTGACAGTGTTGACAAAGATAATAAGAGTGAGTTAGTGTGACGTGGCAGTGTTAACGAGACAACTTTAATGCCTCTTTTAGCGAACGTTAAGACAAGAACTAAAAGTATATAAAATTATTTTATTTAAAAATAAATAGTGAACATAATTTAGCTAATATTCTTAAAGTTATTTTTTTATTAATCTAAGTACTAAAAAATGTATTAAGTCTTGACACATATAAGTGGCAAGCGTCAAACATCTTATAAGCATTCCCATTAATCTAATTTTTATAAATATGTTTTTAAAAAAAAAATTAATAAAATAAAAATATTATTTAAATTATATTTTTTATCAATATAAAATTTTAAATTTAAATTCTCAAATAATATTTATAAAATATTATGGTGTTCCTTGAACATAACATTGAATTTATAAGGTAAAAACGTTATCATCAACTCATTTAAGATTGTCGATCTGAGAACCTTTTTGTCTTTAGACCTAATTTTACCTGAGATTGTTATCAACTCGAGCCATGATATCAATCTGAGATCTTCATCCGCATTCGTTGTTCACCCATGGCCGGGAGTCTCTCTCGTCTGGTTTTCCTTCGATTCTTCTGTCTTCTGCTATTTAATTCTGTCTTTGGCTGCTTTATTTTTAAATTTTTGTTATTTTGTTAATTAATTAATTATTATTATTTAGAAAGTTCAAAATTTCTATCGGCACTCTGACGGCTTCGTTTCACATCTCCGTGATGTTTTCAGCTTCAGAAAGGTTTTTTCACAAGCTCCTCTTCGTATCTTCTGCTCCAATTAATTAATTGGTGGCGGTATACTTGATTAGAGTTTAGCTAGGATAAATAAGTTAGTGTTCCCATTGTGTTTTAATTTTTAATTTTTAATCTTGAATTTATTTTTAATTTTATATTTTAAGTGTTTATTTTGAAAATATATTCTTTTTGTGTTAGGAGCATTTTCTGATCCACTTCTTATGGGTTGTGCTCAACCCAGCAAGTTAGCCTGATCTCTCGAAGCCCAATAGGCCCAAGGTCAAGGTCGTCATGGTAAGGTCGTGTATCGCCGATAACCGAGCTCGAATTGCAGAACCGAGCGAGCTCCCAGTGACTCCTTCAGCTCGCTGGACAATCCTTTTAGCTTGCATGACAAAGAGATCGTGGAATAATCAGAGGCGATATCCACCTGCCTTATTCGAAGCAAACCAAATCCATGATAATGCTAAACACATTCCCAATTTTGCATAATTAGTAAGGATATATTATCTTCGTAATATTATCCTTCTACATTTAGGAGTCATTCAAATTATAAGCACCTCACTCTATAAATAGGGGTCGATAACCACATTATAGACATGATCAATTACATACTATTATTCTGTTGAAATTATCAGAGGACAGTTGTGGACTAGGCATCATTCTGACCGAACCACGTAAAAACTCTCTTGCGTATTGTTTGTTATTTGTGCTATTTGTTTCTTTTCTTTGCATTTGTGTTAATTTTATCAGTACTGGCCGACGAATCATGGTCGACTAATTTCGGACATCAACATTTTAGTGTTAGAAGGAGCGTCTACTCTGATGGATGTCAATGGTAAGAGGAAGAAACACGAGGAGTTCTGAAGTGGTGGTTATCAACCTAAAGACCATATTAGCCAACTGCAGGAAATTTCGCTAGACAAGGGCATAGTCGTAACTGCTGCAACTGCTTCTATTTCTCCATTGGTTAGAACCGCCTCAGGCATCCCCTCGTGGGTTCCCTGTCAGTCTGTGACCCCTGTCCCAGGGACAGAAGCGATTCAAGCCTGGCAACAATGTCAAGAGGCGTTGGAGAATACAGTCATTTAGCTTGCGGATGCAATTAGGGTGTTGGCCCAAACACAGGTTCAAGCCGTCCGAAGGCAAGTCAAGGTCGCGCCATCGGGCGGTGTCCCTCCACCTTTGGATGGAAAGCCCACTCCATACAAGAAGGAAGCTAGAGAAACATTGCACGGATTGGATCGGTGCATTCCTCAAACTCGCAGTCTTAAAGATCGGAGGGACGATGACGCCATGATGACAAATTAGAGGTAAACCTTGCAGATTGGAGGGTGAAGGTGAATCGTCATGGAGATCGCAGTGAAGAGGTTCATGAAGGGAGTCAGCGACGTGGAGATCTGCATCGAGGGTAAAGCTTGGTCAAGATTAGCCTGGGTTGCACCACACATCGCAGCTTGCTAGATCCTGGGAGAAGAAGACGACATATGTCGAGAGATCGCTATTCGCTAGAGCGAGGTAGCAGAGGAGAAATGCGGTCTCCTACTGGGCAATCTGTGGATCAGGGTCCCACTGTGGGGGAGCTACTGCAAAGGGTCCAGTAGTTGGAGGCGAGACATGTGACTCATGATCTGAGGGAAGACAATGGAGATAAGACCCTATTCTCCTGGGAAATCGAGCTAGAGCTTCTCCCTCGCAGATGCAAGGTCCCCAACATCCCTCAGTATAATAGAGATGCCGACCCATATGATCATCTAGATGCTTTCACCGTCCAAATGTACTTGCAGACCTCTAGCTCGTTGGTGAAGTGCCGAGTATTCCCCGCGACCCTGGGGGACATACCTCAGACATAGTTAAGAAGTCTCTGTCCTCGCAGTATCCGTAACTGGAAAGAGTATCAAAATAGGTTTATCAACCAGTACAGGTCGCTCTGGAGGCAACTCGCCCCAACAATGTGTAACACCTTTAACTTTAAAATAACTAATTTATGGGTTTGTATGTAATTTTTATTATATAATAAATTATACAAATTATAAATGTATAATATATATATATATATATTTATATTTGTGGCAGTGCATGTGCTTGGAGAACAAGTATAAAAAAAAAAAAAACAGATATTTCCTCTCACATTGAGAGCTTTGATCGAGAAGCAAAGAGAGGTTGGGAGAGTAAGAGATCGCACGAGAGAGAGAGATGAGAGCTTGGGAGAGAAGCTGAGAGATCGAGAGAGGGAGAGCAAGCTGGTGCCTGGAAGAAGAACCAGCGACGAAGACAACCATGGCCGACGCGAGGCAAGCAGAGCAGAGCAGCAGGCTGCGGTGGCTCGCGTGGAGGCGCATGGTGGTGTTGGCCTGAGATTTAAGCAACGCAGAGGCAGCCGGCGGTGGTCCTGATGGTTGCAGCGGCGTCACGGGAAGCAGCCAAAGGCGGCACTGGCTGGAACAACAACCATTATAAGAAAAATCAGTTTTAGTGACGGGTTTTGTGACGGGGATGCTCTCGTCACTAATTTGTGACGAGTTTAGTGACGGTCTGAAATTACCATCACAAAATTGCGATGGGATAGCTATTTCTGTCTCAAATCAATGACGGGATGGTGTATCCTGTCGCAAAATAGTGACTAAAAAAATCTCTCGTCGCAAATTAGTGATGGGACCGAGCTGTCCCGTCACAGAACTGTGATAGGACTGATGTCCCGTCGCAGTTATGCGACAAGACTGATGCCCCGTCCCAGAACTGAGACGGGACATGTCAGTCCCGTCGCAATTCTGCGGCGGGACTGACACCCCGTCATAGGTCTGCGACGGGGACTGACGCCCCGTCGCAGAACTGCGATGGGACTGACATGTCCTGTCGGAATCTGTGACGGGAAATGTCAGCCCCGTCACAAATTTTTCTTTCAAATGCCCCCAACCCTTCTCTCTTCCCCACTCTTCGTCCACACCATTTCAACCCCCCCTCTCTCTCACTGTCTCACGGTCCTCCTTGGTTCTTCTTCTTCAGTTATCTTCGGTGCTCTCATCAGTGAAGGTAAGTATTTTATGTTTTTTAGTTTGTTTTAGTTTTAATTATATTCTGTTAGTTTAATTATAGTTATTTTGTATTAGTTTAGTTTAATAGTATAATTTATTTGTGTTAGTTTAGTTGTAGTTATTTTATTTTTGTGTTAGTTTAGTAGTTTATTTTTATATTAATTAGTTTAGTTTTAGTTTAATTGTTTATATTATTTGTAATGCTTAAAAATTAAAATGTAAATAACTATAACTAAATAATTGGACTACAACTAATTAATTCTTTAGTTATTTTGATATGTAATAATTGGACTAGGGAACCGTGCATACACGTAAATAATGTTTATTTTTTATTTTTAATTTTAGATATATTTTTAATAAAGAATACTGTAATTTTAAATAAAATATGTAAAAAATTATATACTAAAAATAAACTTACTATTTAAGAAAGCACATATTTTATTGTCATAAGAAAATATTTAAGTGTATACATTAAAAAATAAAAAAAATTCTATTAAAAATATAAAAAGTAATAAATAATAAATAAAATTTTAATTAAAAATTTTAAAACTAACATATGAAATAAATTAGATAATTATTTTTAAAATTAAAAAGGTATAGATTAAGATTATTATTTAAAATAAAACACTAAAAATGAAAAATAATATGAGAAATTAATTAGATAAATATTTAAATTAAAATATATAAGAAATGCAATATTAAACACTAAAAATACACTACCGAATTTTAATATTTTTTTAAAAATTAAGCACTAAAAATACAAAATAAAATTTTACCGTGAAAAATGTATTAGTTTTTATAACAATAAATTTAACTATAATATTTTTAATAACTCAATGAAAATAAAATAAAAAATGTAACAAATCAAAATTTGAATAATTGTTTAAGTAGTAAAGGAAATAAAAGTTTAAATTGCATTAGTTTAGCTTAATAGTTAATTTATTTTTGTGTTTAGTATGTATGTTGAGTTTAATGATTATTTTATTTAAATTAGTTTAGGTTTTATTTTAATTATTTATATTATTTGTAATGTTTAGAAATTAAAATGTGAACTTTATTAATTGTTTATAAATTATTTCTTTAGTTATTTTGTTATGTTATTGTATTAATAACATTTAATTTTTTGTTTTTAATTTAAAACAGATTTTTAATTTAAAATATTGTAATTTTAAATAAAATACGTAAAAGATAAAATACTAAAATTAAATACAATATTTTTGAAAACATATATTTTGTTGCCATAAGATTAAATATAGACATTAAAAACTAAATTTTTTTTGTTTAAAATATTAAAAATAATAAATAAAAGTAAATTTAGAATATTTAAAATAATGTACGAAATAAATTAGATAATTATTTTAAAAGTTAAAATAGAATTTAAAAAGGTATAAATTTTAATTTTTTATTTAAAATAGGGTGGGGGCCAACTCCCAACGTGAAACATTGGCCAATGTATTTCATCAATGGATACAAATTTCATACTATTGAATGGAGTCAGAGTAGGTCAACAGAAAATTATGGTGTTTGCATGTCTGAGTCAGGATGTGGAACTTCACATATGAATTATTATGAAAAATTTATAGACATACTTGAGTTAGAATATGCAGGCTTACCAATAAAAAAAAGTAATTTTGTTCAAATGTGAATGGTATGATCCAAGTTCACGAGGAACTAAAATTCATGATAAATATGGAATTGTAGACATTCGATCATCAAGAAGATATAGGAAATATGATCCATTCATATTTGCCCAACAAGCTAAACAAGTGTATTACGCGCCTTACCCTGATTACTGTCGTGAAAAAAATGGTTGGATGGTTGTAATTAAAACAAAGGCACGAGGTACAATAAATGCTCCTGAAGCTAACATGGAATAGCCTTTTCAAGAGGATGAAATATTGCAACGGCCTGTAATTGATGTAAATATTGACCTTAGAGGCACTTTACAAGATGATAATGGGCTAGTAGAGGAAGTTGATGTCTCCAATATTGTTGAGGAAGAAGAAAATGATATGTATGAAGAATCTGTTTCAGAAGAAGATGAGGAAGATATATTATTTGATGACAGAGATAGTGACCAGGAAGACATTGATGAATATATAGAAGAAGATGACTGATAGTTTTTTTTTTTTTGTGCATGCTAATTAATAACTTTTGTATTTTTAAAATATGAATATTAATAATTTATGTACATGTACTTTAGTATGATGACTTTGATATTAATGTAATTTTTTTTATATATAAATAATTATCAAAATAGATGTCAGAACATTCAACACCTTCGGGTAGGGGAAGAGGTAGAAGTAGAACATCTTATAGGACCACATCTTCTCCAGATGCCAATTATGGTTTGCAATATTCTTCTCCTGACTCCACACCTATTGTCCAATCCACACAATTCAATCTCCAGTCACCACCCCCACCACCACTCTCACAACCTTTTGCTCTCATGCCTCATCAATTTCCATATCTTGGAACCACGATGCTGCCATGAGGTTATTATGGTATTTCACCTACTTTCTACCCACCAAATGTTGTACCACCGAGTGGCCAATATGTTGGGGGAACTTCTCATATGCCAGACAGACATTACCCATACACATTCATGCTGACATTGCAAGGACTCAATTCATCATCTGCTTCTGCACAACACTCTGAGTCCATTCCAACTGATCCGATTGGCATCAGCCGAGGAGATGGTCGAAAACACTTATCTTGCGATGAATAGTGTAATCAGTGAGTATCGTATTTATTATTTTAAATTTATTACTTGCAATTATATTATACATCCAAATGAATATATATATCTTTTGTGTTTGATAATTTTATCCCTGAGAGTGGCCCACCAAGCAAATTGGGAAAGAATTGGAAGGCATGATACACTGAATCGTGGATTCATTGGGATGAAGTGCCAGAAATAATACGAAGGATGTGGTTTGAAGAATTTAACGTAAGTTAATTTATAATTCTTTATTAATATAAGTTTGTATTTAAATTCTTATATATATATATATGTTTCTTAACTTAATGTAGAAGACGTATTTCTGGCAACCCGAGGAGAATGATCGCATATGGCTCACATGGAATAAGTCTGGTAGACGAAGTTTTAGGAGCCATTTGCATCGAAATAGAAACGGAGAAGACGAAGCAATGTGGATGGATCCCGACGTGCGTAAGGCACTTGATGCAAAGTGGGCAGAAGAAAACAACAAAAAAATTGCCACACAAAATAAAAAAAATCGTGCTTCCGAGACCGGTGGGTCGCTCCACACTGGCAGGTCCATTCCATTCTCCTTGACTCGAAAAAGGCTGGTTATTACTTATGCTAAGTTATATATATTTTTTTATTTATTTAAATTATAAGTTTACTATATTAATTATATACTATATTATTTATTAATTTCTTATACAGGCAACTGAAGTGAATCGTGAGCCCAATAATTTTGAATTCTTTAGGAGAACCCACACTAGGAAAGATAATCAAGGAGAAGCAGTGTGGGTCGATGACAGATCTAGGGTCGTCGCTGTAAGTGTATTTTATAAATTAAATTAAAATTTTTATTTTAAAATAATTTTTTAATTCATTTACATGAGTGTTTTAATTTTATAGGAAAAATATAAAAGATTGAGTGCGGAGGCATCTTCATCATCCGCAAGTATCGGAGAGTCCTCATTGCCTACAGTTAATGAACACGACATCTTCTATCAAGCTGTTAGTGGTCGGAATAGAAAGGGTCGCATATACGGGCTGGACTCCCAAGCTAATTTGTTATATCCATCTACCACCAATCATTCTAGTCAATCATCTTCAATTATGTCACTAGAGTTTGAACAAATGAGACTTAAAGTCACCCAATTAAACGATGAGTTGCTTGAATCCCGAGCTGAGAATCGGCAATTACGATAGTGGCAAGAACAAGTGAATGCGTGGCATTCAGAAATGAATATAGTAATAAGTAGATTGACAAAACAATCTACTGCAGATGTGGACTGTTGACTGTTCCAGGTAGATCTGACCCGATAGCTGATCAAGATGAAAATGCTAATAATAATGATAATTGATTGTAGTGGAATGTTGTAAACATTAAAGTAAACGTGGGTAATCTTAATATTAATATTAAATTTTAATTTTTTTTAATGTTAAATTTGTTTTATTTTTAATGTTATTTTTAATATTTTATTTAAATTTTTTAAAAAATTCTTGTTATTTTAAAATTTTTTATTCTTATAAAAGAAAATATTAATTTTAATTTTAATTTTAATAAATATAAATTTTAATTTTATAAATTTAAAAATTAAAAATATATTTTTTGAAATTAAAAATATATTAATTTCATAAAAATATATTATTGATTTAAAATATTAATATTAATTTAATATTTTTTTTTCAAAATTATTTTTTTTAATTTAAAAAATATCTACGACGGGCTGTCCCGTCGCAGATTGATCATATTAATTTTATTATTTTTAAATAAAATTATTTATTTAATATTATTTTTTTTATATTTAAGAATATTTATAACGGGGTACTGCTTGTCACAGATTGTTCGTATTAATTATTTTTTTATTTTAAGAATATTTATGACGGGGTAGTGCCCGTCACAGATCTATGACGAGCAGTACTGCCCCGTCACAAATTTGTGACGAAATTGCTATCCCGTCACAGATCTGCGACGGGTAACCCTTACCCCTCCACTAAAATTCTGTCACGCCCCCTTTAGTGATGGGTCGTTACCCTGTCACTAAACTCGTCACAGAAAAATTTAGTGACGGATTTTATGTTTTTAGTGACGAATTTTTTTGTCACTAAAACTTATTTTTCTTGTAGTGGACCATAGCGGATGGCGGCATTGTGCGTGCAACGGGGGCTGCCGGCCGGAGGCCGCACGGTGGTGGAGGTGCCGGCCAATGGTCGAGGCAAGCAACAACGGCGGCTGAGGGCCAGCGGCAGTGGCCGGTTACTAGAGTGTGTAGGCGATGTGCACGCCAAGGAAGAAGAAGACGGAGGTTGAAGAAGAGGAAATAAAAAGAAAAAAATAGAAAAGAAAATAGAGGAAAAGGAAAAAAAAGGGAAAAAATATGAAAAAATCTTGAAAAATTCCATAAAAAAATTGGGAAAAGTCTGGAAATAAATTTGGGGCTCAAAAAGCGTGCCAGAGGCTCGAAAATAGGAATTCGGGTGTGAGGTGGCAGTTTAGAAGACAACATCATGTGGACGTTTTTTCGATTTCCTCACCAGATTGATCGAGGTAAGGGTTTAATATGTTTTGTGTGTAAATTTACATTTGTCATGACTTGCATAAGACACTAAAATTTGGGGCCACTAAATTTGGACCAGGGTGCGGTGGACAAGCTTGCATGCACACTGCACTTTATTTTTATCTATGAAGTCATGCTTATTAATTTATTGCAACTCATATTACCATTACTGAGTCCCCAGACTCACCCCCATATTTTTTTCACTAACCCAACAAGTGGCTCGGGAACCGAGAAGGAAAAAGCGGTGCTGATAGATGAGCCGCCAGTTGGTAGTGACCGTTGATAATGAGGGTGTGGGTTAACTCCTATGTTAATAATGTAATATATCTACTATGTGTTAATCATGGGTGACGATTATGGTTAAATTAGAAGTGAACTGGAGTCAAGTTAAGGTTCCCGCTATGAGTAAACCCAATGATTGTAAGGAACTTGTACCGGTCGACTACAGTCAGAATCTGAGTTATGTATAAATATGTTTGTCTGTTGGGATTTTATTATATATGTTGGTATTTGCTTATTTGGTATTGGATATATACTCCAAGGGCCTAATCAGGTACGGGACTAGGGTGAATTTTCGTTGCTTACGCATTTTACTCCCGAGTTCTCTACCAGTTGAAGGCGGCGAAGCCTGAACCCCACCCAGGGTGCCCATATTATCTTAATACTTTATATTGGCAGGGGCATAATCGTCTTTCGGAGTAGGCCGGGGTTGTATTGTGAGTTATGGTGACATCCGATAGTGGGGCCACGACGTCACAACGTGTCACCTTGCTAAAGTTTTCCAGCGATCCAACGAATCCTTGAAGGACTACATAGGGGGGTTCAGGCTCGAGGTCAATAATGTTGAGAACCCATCAGACAAGAGTATTCTGACTGCGATATTTGGGAGACTTTAGAAAGATGAGAAGCTGTATGAGAGTATCTATAAGTCCCCTGTAAGGGGAGTTCTACAAGCGAGCTGCGAAAAAGATCAGATGGGAGGAAACTTTTGGCTAAAAAAAACTCGATAACCAAAAGGATAGAGGTGGAAGCACTAACTAGAGCAAGAAGCAGCCAATGGCGACAATGATAAAGAAAGCCAAGGACAAAATCCTAATGATCAGATCGCTAAGAAAGTAAGGAACGAGCAAAGGGGCGAGTGACCTCCACGCCAAGGTTACTATGAGAACTACAGTGTCTTGTCTAACACTCAAGACAGGATTTTTGCTGCTGAGCAGGGTAAGAAAGATTTTGGGAGGCCTAATCTTATAAGGACTCCCAACAAATTCAAAAATAAGGACAAGTTATGTTCCTACCACAATGAGGCAGGATACAACACCTCTGAATGTTGGGCATTGAAGGACGCAATTGAAGAATTGATCAGGAGAGGTCACTTGCTTGATTATGTGGTGTGACAGGGAAACCCGTAGCCCCAGCACCTAGCTTAGCTAGAGTCTCATCAAGCTCCCGAGCAGGATTGGGCACCTGTGGTAAGAATTATCTTCACTATTCATGGTGAGACTCATATTGCAAGAACTTCTAACAGGTCGCACGAGCGTTATGTTTGGGAGGCCGATCACCTTCTGCTTGCTGAGTATGGCAGACAGGAGACACCGTCAAAGAAAGCCGAAGTGACCCCAAATGACATCGTTTTCACAAAAAAAGACACTAGAGAGATGCACTGGTCTCATAATGATGCTCTTGTGGTCCGAGCTCGAATTGGCAATGTTGAAGTGCGAAGAATCATGGTAGACATAGGAAGCTTGTAATACCCGAGAAATTTGGGTTAATTAAAATAAGCAATTTATTAGAGAAATAGGATTTCAGAAAAAATTAGTATCTGAATAGCCCGAAAAATTAACTTAATCGACTATTGGGAGTGCCCTGGAGTCGAGATGCCAAAGGAAAATGATGTGGCATTAACGAGCACCCCGAGATATGATTTATAGTATCAAAAGAAATAAGATCAAGAACAGTTTTTGGTACAGCTAAAATGCAGCTGCCAATTAGGCTGCAATACCGAATTGTTATAGACGACTTTCGGGAAGTCAACGGGAGCTTGAGGGGGCTTCAGTTTTTCATAAGGAACAACCGTTTAGTGGTTTCAGAGAGAAATGAAGAGGTTTAAGGCCAAAACAAAGGTTCAGGCCTAAGTGTAATTTTCTGAAATTCCTAGAGGGAGGTCAAAATGATGATTTCTTGGAATTCTCGAGGGCTAAATTGATGTTTTAAGACCTGAGGGTCTTAAATGAAATTATGAAAAGTAGAGGGATTTAGTGAAATGGGACAAAATGAGAATAGTCGAAAGTTAAGGGGCTAAAGTGCAAATTCAGTAAAAGTTGGCCAATGACCAGTACATGGCTAATCATCCATGGCTGAAATGGACCACGGGATTGCATGAGGCATGGTTGAGGGAGCATCTTTTGTAAAGGAGGATCCGACAATGGCCATTGGGTTGGCCAGAAAAGTAAGAAAAAAAACGACCGAAAATAGTCACGCGATTGAGTGCCTGCAACTCGTAATGTTGGTTGGATAAAGCTCGCTCGAGGTCGATCCAGGGGAGGTTGAGCCTCCTAAGGCAATGGGTAAGGCATTCAAGGCCGTTTCAGATAGGAAACTTCAAATCAAGGGTCTTTTCGATCGAATTGGCATTCCAAAATAAGGGGTTTTTATTGCCCATAGCTTGAAGATGATATCTGGAGAAAATCAAGCATTTTCGTTAAGGTTTGATGGGGTTTCGATGGATCACCGGAGAAGGTGGTTGATGCCTTAGCTGAGAGTTCGAGTAGCCGATTAACGGTCTTAACGAGCTCTTTTCGAGGTCAAACTCATTCCATGGTGATCGACTAAAGAAGGGGTAGAAAATGGCATCGAAATCCAGTATCGCCAGCGACCAGAGCGCCAGAGAAGACGACTGGCGCATGCTGGTCACGCGCTAGTGCTTCACGCGCGCCACTCGCCTTAGGCGCGAGTAAACGCATGCGAGCGCTTGGCTGGTCCAAAAATTTTGGAAAAAATCCTGAAAAATCCAGAAAAATATTTTATGAAGGTCTATGTAAAAAGTTTTGAAGTTTGGGTTCTCGATGTCTCGGTTTCTGCACCAAAGAGCCTCGTTTTGCATGAAAACGCAGTATTCGGGTAAGTCTAGTATTTTTTCTTGAAAGTTTATAGTCTATTATGAATTGTTGTTAAGATAAATTTGAGGAAATAGTCTTGATGTATTTATTGGGATTTTTAAAAAGAAAAATGAAGAAAAATGAAGGAAAAAAGGAAATAAATGGAATATTGAGATATTTAGTGATAAAATATCTTTTTTACTTTTGAGGTAATCGAGATGATGTGATTGGTGCAACTTTTGAGAGTTGGCAAGAGAATCGAGACAGGGCACACATATCGAGGTGATGCACGCTTTTCGAGAAAAGACAAGTTTAATTTAAAAGGTGAGTTTTCCTTTCCTAAGTATGGTTTGGTGAGTGATATTCTCACAAGGACTTATATTTATGATATGATTGTTATATATTGTATGTTATTTATGAATGCAATATTCATTTATCATATTGCATGGAAAGTCATGATATTTACATTACACAATATTATTGTCATGTTGATATTTGTGCATGAGAATGGGATGTCGCCCCCAGAGTATAGCCGTAATTCTCCTAGGGCATTGAGGGATTAACGTTAGGCTTATCCTGCAGAGGTTTAGGATTTACCTAGGATTCCTATCCAGGCTGGTGGGCCTGGGATGTTACATTAAATGGCGAAAATGTTGTTCATGTTATCACATCATGCATTCATATATATGTTTTGGACCCTCACTAGAAGTTTCATCTTCTAATGGGTTATGCCCCTGGAACATTCCATGTTCCAGTTGAGACTTGCAATTAGGGTAAGGAGCAGGTTGAGATATGACGGCACGTGATGGCGTGGTCGATGGATTTAGCGAGCTGATGCTTTATTGATGATTAGCCTTATTAGAATATTATGAATTCTTCATGTATTAAGGCTGTTAAAGATATGATGTAATATATGGTACGAATTCTTTATGATATAAAAATAAGTTGAATTCAAGTATGTACTATATTAGGTTTCAATTATCGCTTCCACATTTTTAAATGATTTGCTGGGGCTTTTTTTTTAAATTCGGTACTTAAGGTTAAGTTATGTACCAAGAAAGAAAGAAAAAATAATTTATGTATATTTTGGGCCTCAACATAGTAACACACTTAGTAAGAGAAAAGCGGGGTGTTACACAGCTCGGTGAATGTAATGTATAGATGATGCTTTGACCAAATCGGCCTAGGGTCAAATCAGCTAATGGCTTGCCTAGAGTCGCTCTATGGTTTCACTAGAGATGCGGTATTGTTGATTATTCTTGTTGTTAATTTATTTGTGAACCCAGAAAATCCTACCCAAAAGAAATCACTTTCAAAGAGAAAATAGATAGATTTGTAATTTTATAATTACTAATAATAGTACATTTATTTATTGGATAAATAAGAATAATTAAATAATTATATTATTAATATAATTATTTGATCATTAATTGGGTTGGGTCTTTTGCTAGCACATTAGGCTTGGCCCAATGACACTATTGGATTTAATTTAACAACATTGAATTGGGATTGACCCAATTACATTAAATGAAATGGGCTTGAGAAGTCCAACCCATTTAATGTATGTATATAAGCTCTCCATCTCTTCATTTACTTCACTTAAGTCTTCTTGATTCACTTGAATGTTGAGAGAGTTTTTGGAGAAGTGTTCTTGAATTCAAAAGGTAAGTTAGAAATTTTTGTAAAAAATTTCTTTCACTTATCTCTCTCTTTCATATTCTTGGATAGAAGTGATTTCGGGTGGATCGACTCAGCATCCTACACATGGAGGATTAAATGGCGGGAAATCTAATGGTAAAATCGGATTTCATCAAAGAGGTAACCTTTTGTTTTTGCCTTCAATTTATTAAACCATAATTTCTGAAAAACGGGATACCTGCAAACTAAATTTTAATTCTGCTGCACATATGATAAGATCAAAGTACCCCAACATTGAAGCAGGCAAAAAATTTTCAATGGACGGAAGAATGCGAAGTCGCCTTTCAACAACTGAAAGAGTATATGGGACGGGCCCCACTCATATCAAAACCAAAGGAAGGAGATGAGCCGACTGTCTACTTGGGGGTGTCTCAATGTACTATCAGTGCAGCGCTGATGTGAGAAGAAAATAGGGCGCAATACCTGATATATTATGCAAGGCACAGACTATTAGATGCGGAAACCAGATATACCCCCACGAAAAAGCTCGCCTACTTCTTAGTGGTGGCATCAAGGAAGCTACACATCATTGGGTTGATGTGTTAACCAAATACCTGCTGAAACAAGTCCTGTAGAAGCTTGACTCATCTGGCTGTTTACTCAAGTGGGCTATCAAGTTCACTTAGTTTGACAGAGTACAAATCGAGGTCGGCCATAAAAGGGCAGGTGCAAGCGGATTTTATTGCAAAGTTCACAGGCCTAGCTAAGGAGGAGCCCAAATCTTAAGAGAGCCCATCCTGGGAGTTATATCTAGCTGGGGTGCTCCTTATAAGCTCAAAAGGGCATAAAATTCTCTATGCGTTGAGATTCGGCTTTAAAGCGACTAATAATGAAGTAGAGTATCAGGCATTATTGGCAGGACTACGCTTGGTGAGAGAGGTGAAGGCAGAGCGACTGACGGTTTTCAGTGATTCTCAACTTGTGGTATGTCAAATACGAGGTGAATATCAGGCAAATGGCTCAAAGATGGTAGCTTGCCTTCAGAGAGTTCGGGATTTAACGCGCACCTTTGAGGGGTGCAAGATGAGCCAAGTGCCAAGGAACCAGAATTCTCATGCCGATGCTCTAGCTTGCTTGGCAAAAACTCGAGATGTAGACTCCTTAAGAGCCATTCCAGTGGAGTTCCTAGCGGCGCCAAGCATAGGGGCACAAGGCGAAGTTTTGGCGATCATGGTGACCCCGAACTCGTGGATGAATCTCATATCGATTATTTACAAGAAAGAAAGTTACCAGACGACAAAATAGAAACCCATCGTATGCAAGCTTGCGCGGACAAATACTGCCTTCATGATGATCTACTCTACAAAAGGGGTTCACAGCCCCGTTGTTGAGATGCCTCGATGACCTTGATTGTTAGGCGGTCCTCAAAGAGATCCATGTAGGTTACTGTGGTAACCACACTGGGGGGCTGTCCTTGGCTCAAAAAGCAATTCGTCAGGGGTTCTACTGGCCTACAATGAAGCAAGACCCTGTGAATCTAGTAAAGAGGTGTGACACATGCCAAAGTTTTTCAAAGATACCGCGAGCTCTACTCGCCTATTTGTAGTAGATGAGCAGCCCATGACCCTTCGCCATATGGGAAATGGACCTAATTGGGTCACTCCCTACACTCGCGACTGATGCAATCATGCTATAGTGGCAAAAGATTGCTTCACTAAATGGGCGAAAACGAAGGATGTAACAACCCACCTTCTTAGGGAGTGTTATGCCTTAGGAAATTTGGGTCCCTTTTTTTTTCTAAATTACATTTTTCCCAAAATTCCCTAAGGCTTATCTAGTGCTTGACGAAATAATTTATGCACTAGAGATAAATACAATCTTATAAAGTGGAAGCTGAATCGAACCTGCTAATGGCATTACATAAAGAATTGAACATGGCACTTAATACAAAGCTGATACATAAACTTTTGAAGATAAATTAAAACGTGCATAATTCTTGAACTATTAATATTACAACATAACATGGTACATTTACTCATTTTTGACGTCTCGCGTCACTACATGATAGAGCGCATATTTTCATATTATTTAGCCCTCATATTTAGTCTTTTTGCACGTTAGTTGTGTCATTTTATTCATCTTGATTTTGTTTTATTTTATTTTATAGGAATTGGGCTTCACACTATTTTATCTTATTTTGGACAGGTTAGGGCTTCTTGGGTCATGAGGAATTTTGATGGCAAGAAGGGAAACAAGGAGATTGGAGACAAAGAAGCAAAAGTGTGTTGACAGATTTGACCTTCTGTGCTTCTTTCAAATTTTTGGCCAAGTTATAATCCCAGAACGTGAATGATGTCTTCAGAGATATTGTATAGGACTTCTTGGGATTTCTTTAATGGTATGGTTTGTCCAAATCCAAGTTCGTTTGGGCCTCCAAACATCGCTTCAAAGTCGGGACTAGAAAGTTGGGTTAAATTAGGAAAGCTACACTGAACACTGATTCTTTAAAAGGATATAACTTGGGTGTCCGATATCCAAATCAAGTGATTTAAAAGCCCAAATTCATATAATCTTCCTGATCTACAATTTTTATGAAGGGGCCGAAGCCCAGAACGCACGTTATCCTATTCGAAATTGGCTGTGAAGTGGCGGTAACCTAGGGTTTCCTCCCTAAGCTCTATTTAAGCACATTAAGAGGCCGTTAGGGGAATGATTTATTTTGTCTCATGAACAATAGCCATTTTTTCTCTGTTTTCTCTATGGAGGGCTAAACACTTGTAATCAATTGCAAATCCTAACTTATTCCATGGTTTGAATCCCGAGAGCTTCTACGAAATCTGGTTTGAATTTCAATTATATTTGTTTTAAGTTTTCTCTACTTCTTTTCCGCTTATTCTAGTGCATGTTCAAGACGGTTGTATGAACATATACGGGGTGGATTTCTCTTTTCTACATTGTAGCTCTAATGTTATAGACGGTTGATATAACACACGAAGAAAAGAAGCAGAAACAAATAACTTGGTATGATGGTTATCGATACTAGGTTCTGGAATCTGTGTGAATGAAGGTTAAAATTGGTAGACTGATTGAAGGAGGTTTTCTTTGATTTTTATATCATCTTTGATTTGATCTCTAGACAGTTGTTGGAGATTTATTTATGCAGATTTTGGGTGTTGAAACTCGACTAGATCTAATCTATAAGAAGGGATGATGAAAACCTGGTTTAAGGGAAAGATTTGTAACTGGTTACGTTTGGATTCATAGACAGTTTCATTTTTATATTCTTACTCAATCTTCATACTTTTTTTTTCATAAAAAAAAAAAACCCCCCTCACTCAGTTCTTGTCATGACAGATTTGTATTGAGGTTCCTTTGAGAGACGACTTTGGGTTGCACCCTTATTGCAAATCCGAAATAGATATTCATCTAATCTATCGGGATTCGACAGTCCCGATCAGATTTTGGCGCCGTTGCCGGGGAACCGTCAATCTTTTCTGCCATAACAGGATTTGTTTTCTCTTCTTTTGTTTCTTTACTGTTCTCTTCTCATTCTTTGTTGTTTTCTTCTCGGTTTTCTATTTTCTGTTTTCTGTCATTCTTTTTTTTGTTCTGTTCTTGATTTCTTCCTGTTCTGTTCTTGATTTCTTCTCTATTTTTTTGTGTTTTCTTCTTTTGTTTCTCTGTCCTTTTATCTCTTTGTTGATTCTTTTCTGTTTTCTTTGTTCTTTCTTTGTGTTTTTCTTTTCTGTTTTCTTGCTATCTATTTTCTGCCATAACCAGCACTGTTCACCGCCGATGACTATCTCGGAATGCCCTGATTTTTGGTGTCCAAAGGAATGGGGGTGTTGGGAGAAATAGTCACTTCTTTACAGTGAGGAGACTATTTTTTAGCCAAATTCCAACGTTTAGACCATTTTTATGCCATTTTGTGTATTTTTGGTGTGTGTGTGTGATTTTTCCTTGTGTGTTTTTGTTTTGTTTTTGTTCTTGCTGATCTTAAGTGCATGACCAGGTCCTCTAAGGAAAAATTACTTGATTTGGATCTTGAATTAGAGAACACTCTTAGAAGGCAAGCTAAAGAGCTTAAGTCTCGGGATAGGATTGACCCTAACAGTGTTTCTAAGACTTCATCCGAACCTATTCCAGAATTCATTAATATGGCTGATAATGGGAATGGAAATAATGGAAACAATGGAAATGGAAATCATGGTCATTTGGATGAGAGAACAATTAGAGAGCTAGCTGCACCTGATGTGCATTACCAACCTTTGTACGTCCAATACCCCCAGCTAGATGCAAATTTTGAATTGAAATCTGGACTGATCCATTTGTTGCCCAAGTTTCATGGTCTTGTAGGAGATGATCCACACAAGCATTTGAAAGAGTTTCATGTTGTTTGCTCAACCATGCGACCACAAGGAGTAGATGAAGAGCAAATCAAGCTGAGAGCCTTCCCATTCTCACTTGATGGATCAGCCAAGGACTGGTTGTATTACCTGCCACCAGCTGCCATTACCAGCTGGGATGGATTGAAACGGATCTTCCTGGAAAAATTCTTTCTAGCCTCCAGAACAGCATCAATAAGGAAGGAAATTTGTGGTATAAGGCAGATGAGTGGTGAGACTCTACACGAGTACTGGGAGAGATTCAAGAAGCTCTACTCAAGCTGTCCACACCACCAGATAAGCGACCAGCTTCTTATCCAATACTTCTATGAAGGATTAATACCAATGGACAAATATCTTGTGGATGCTGCAAGTGGAGGAGCACTATCTGAAAAGACCGCAACTACTGCCCAGGAGCTGATATCCAAAATGGCCCAAAATGCTCAACAATTCGGCACAAGAATAAACACTCCTACAAGAGGCATCAATGAAATTAGTGTTGCAGCAACCAATGACCAGCAAAGAATAGAGAACAAGTTGGAGGAGTTGGCTTCCATTGTTAGACAATTGGCATTGGAGAGGAAACAGCCACAACAATAGTTGTGTGGAATATGTTCCCTACCCTCTCACCCCACAGACCAATGTCCCCAACTACAAGAGAACACTGAATCTGTTGCTGGCATCTTCCCTGGTAGACCATTCCAGCAGCACAATCAACCTTTCCAGCAGTAGCCACAACATAAGTATGATCCATACTCAGACACATATAATCCTAGATGGAGGGATCACCCAAATTTCAGATATGGAGGGTCTTCAAACCAGTCATTCCAGCAGCATCCATACCAGAATCACAACTTGCAGCAGCAACAATTCCAGCAGCCACAAAGATTAAATCATCCTCAAGGTCCTAGTTCCAACAACCATGCCCCACCAAGGCCGAACCAAACTATGCAGCCCGCACAACCACCACCCAAATCGGAACCTAGCTTGGATGATCTTGTCAAGCAACTAGCAGCCAACACACTCTAATTCCAACAGAGAACAAAGACTACTATTCAGAATTTGGAGACACAAATTGGGCAGCTAACTTCCAACATCAATGAGTTAAAGAGTCAAGGTTTGGGGCAGCTTCCTTCACAACCAGTTGCCAATCCGAGGGGTAATGTTAGTGCCATCATGCTTCAAAGTGGGAAAGAAGTGATCATCCCAACCCCTCCACCATCATCAAACATGAAGCAACATGTAGAGGGTAGCAATGAGCAGCAGCCCTCCTCAGTCCAAGAAGCCAAGCAGCCCAACTCCAGCTATCAAGAACAAGGAGAGTCTTCCAACAACCAACCCCTGCCATTTCCACATCGAGCAACACAAAACAAGAAAAGAGCAGAGGCCGAATTAGATAAAGAGATTCTAGAGACATTCCAGAAAATGGAAGTCAATATACCCCTCCTTGAAGCCATCAGACAGATCCCCAAGTATGCAAAATTTCTCAAAGATTTGTGTACTCACAAGATGAAGCTTAAGGGGAATGAGAAGGTCAACCTTGGGAGGAATGTTTCAGCTCTCATCCAACCTGCCATGCCATCAAAATGCAAAGATCCAGGGACGTTTTCCATTCCTTGCACTATAGAAGACATGCAATTTAGCAATGCTTTACTAGATTTAGGTGCATCCATTAATGTTATGCCTAACTCTATCTATGCTTCATTGTAGTGTGGTCCTTTGAAGCCAATAGGAGTGGTTGTCTAACTAGCTAATAGAAGCACAGCCTACCCCTCTGGAGTCTTAGAGGATGTCCTGGTTAAGGTTAAGGATTGTATCTTTCCTGCTGATTTTTATGTTTTAAATATGGAAGATGACAATTTGCGTGAGCATGCACCTCTTATATTAGGTCGGCCATTTTTGAAAACTGCAAGGACTATCATCAATGTGCATGAGGGTACACTTTCCATGGAATTTGCTGGTAGCACCATTCATTTTAACATACTTGATGCCATGAAATGTTCCCCTGAAGATCATTCCACTTTGTAAGTTAACTTGATTCAATTGTTGGTTGATGAAGCATGCACTAAGTCTTGTGATTTAATTGATGCATTCCCCACTATTCATGACCTTCCAGATTCCTTCATCTGTCCTGATTTTAGTAATGAGAGTGATCCATGTGATGCATGTTCTGAGATTGCTGCATTTCTGAATAGCCATGATTCTGATATTCAAAATAGCCATGATTCTGATATTCAAATTGAGCATGCACAATTTGATTCTTATACTTCTCATGGGGAGGATAGTGTTTCTGCTAATCATGTTGAACAGGTAGACAGTACCCTTGAGATAAAGGCAAGCAGGTTAGTCCCTTCATTGCAGCAGCCACCATCCCTTGAGTGTAAGCCTTTACCCGAGCATCTCAAGTATGCATTCTTGGAGGATGGCGAGAAGCTGCCAGTCATCATTGCCAATAACTTGCAGCCTGACCAAGAGAAAAGGTTATTAGATGTGATGAAGAGGAACAAGCAGGCCATAGGTTGGACTCTAGCAGATATAATCGAGATCAGCCCATCTATTTGCATGCACCGTATCCTCCTAGAAGAAGGAGCCAAACCTGTAAGATAGCCACAAAGAAGACTCAACCCCAACATTCTTGATGTGGTAAAATAGGAGGTAAGTAAATTACTTGCAGCCGGTATTATTTACCCTATTTCTGACAGCAAGTGGGTGAGTCCCGTGCAGGTTGTTCCAAAAAAGACGGGCATCACGATGGTCCCAAATGAGCAGAATGAGCTTATCCCCACAAGAGTGCAGAACAGCTGGAGAGTTTGCATTGATTATAGAAAGCTGAACCAAGCAACCAGAAAGGATCATTTTCCCCTCCTATTCATTGATCAGATGTTGAAGAGGTTGGCTGGTAAGTCACATTATTGTTTCCTTGACGGCTTTTCTGGTTACTTCAAGATTTGCATATCCCCAGAGGATTAAGAGAAGACCACTTTCACTTGCCCCTTTGGCACTTTCGCGTATAAGAGGATGCCTTTCGGTCTATGTAATGCTCCAGGTACCTTTCAGTGATGCATGGTAAGTATATTTTCAGATTTTCTAGAGGATTGCATGGAAGTGTTCATGGATGATTTTTCAGTTTATGGCTCATCTTTTGATGATTGCTTGGTTAGCTTGGGTAGGGTCCTAGAGAGGTGCATTGAAAACAACCTTGTTTTAAATTTTGAAAAATGTCATTTCATGGTAGAACAAGGAATTGTTTTAGGGCATGTTCTGTCTAAGAAGGGTATAGAAGTGGATCAGTCTAAGGTTGATATTATTGCTTCTTTGCCTTACCCCACCTCTGTACGAGAGGTGCGTTCCTTTATCGGACATGCAGGATTCTACTAGAGGTTCATCAAGGATTTCAGCAAGGTTGCACTTCCACTTTCCCACCTACTCTAGAAAGATGTGAATTTCCACCTCGATGAGCCATGCAAGCGGGCATTTGAGGAATTGAAGAGCTGATTGATTTCTCCACCCATCATACAGCCACCCGACTGGGAGTTACCCTTCGAGTTGATGTGCGATGCCTCCAACTTTGCAGTGGGTGTCGTCCTTTCCCAGCGTGTAGAGAAGAAATCCCATGTCATAGCTTACGCTTCGCGTACATTGGATGCGGCACAGGCTAATTATACCACTACGAAAAAAGAGCTCTTGTCTATTGTTTTTGCATTGGATAAATTTAGATCCTATTTACTTGGTTCTAAAGTTATTGTCTTTTCTGACCATGCAGCTCTTAAGTACCTCTTGAAGAAGCCTGATGCCAAACCTCGTTTGATAAGGTGGATGCTCTTGCTTCAAGAATTTGACATTGAGATCAAAGATAGAAGTGGAGTAGAGAACTTGGTAGCCGATCACCTCAGTCGCATTCCTTCTTCAGATTCCACAGTCATTGACTCCCAACCCATTAGAGATGATTTTCCAGATGAGTTACTCTACCACATTCATGGGGCTGAGCCTTGGTATGCTGATTTGGTAAACTACTTAGTTGCTTCCGAATTACCTGTATATCTTAAGAAAGAACAACTAAATAAATTTAAGAGTCAGGCTAGGTACTATGTGTGGGATGATCCATATCTGTGGCGCATGTGTAGTGACCAGGTCATCAGGAGATGTGTGCCTAACCATGAGTTTGCTTCTGTCTTAAAATTTTGTCACACACTTACATGTGGTGGTCACTTTGATCCCCAACGTACAACTAGGAAAGTTCTAGATTCTGGATTATATTGGCCTTCACTCTTTAAGGATTCATATGAGTTCTATAAGAATTTTTCACGTTGCCAACACACATGCACTATATCACGTAGGAATGAAATGCCTTAACAACCCTTATTGTTTTGTGAAATCTTTAATGTTTGGGGCATCGACTTCATGGGTCCATTTCCTATCTTATTTGGTTATGTGTACACTCTGTTAGCTGTGGATTATGTTTCTAAGTGGGTGGAAGCTAAAGCCACCAGGACTGATGATACTTCTGTGGTTGTAGATTTTGTTCGTTCTCACATCTTTTCCAGGTTTGGCATGCCCAGGGCCATCATCAGCGACCAAGGATCCCACTTTTGCAATAGAAAGATGGACACCCTACTTCGTAAAGTGGTGACTCCTTATCATCCACAGACTAATGGGCAAGCTGAAGTATCAAATAGGGAGATCAAGCAGATTTTGGAGAAGACTGTCCAACTCCACAGGAAACACTAGAGCAAGAGATTAGAAGATGCACTATAGGCCTACCGCACCGCATTCAAGACTCCCATTGGCATGTCCCCATACCGGCTTGTTTTTGACAAAGCATGCCACCTGCCAGTGGAGATAGAGCATAAAGCATATTGGGCGGTGAAGAACTGCAACATGGATCTGGCTCACGTAGGTACCTAAAGAAAGCTCCAACTTCAAGAGCTTGAGGAGATTAGGATGGACGCTTATGAGAACTCAAGGATCTACAAGGAGAAAACCAAGGCTGTGCATGACAAGCTTATTGTGAGGAAGACATTCGAAGTTGGCCATAAAGTTCTGCTATATAATTCCCGTCTCAAGTTGATGCCCGATAAGTTACATTCCCGTTGGACTGGTCCTTTCATAGTTACTTATGTTTTTTCCTTTGGTGCAGTTGCAATCAAGGACGAGTCCAATGCAAAGCAATTCACAGTGAACGGGCAGCGGCTTAAGCCATTCCATGAGGACTTTCAGGAGCACATTGTGGAGGAGCTGCATCTCCTTAACGCCACCTCCATTTGATACATCAGGCTGTTTCTCTCTCCTTAATCTTTTACACTTACTTGTCCTATTCTTAATTGAAATTGCATGTTTACATTGAGGGCAATGTA
Organism: Diospyros kaki; assembly: GCA_036245055.1. Classification (NCBI taxonomy): domain Eukaryota; kingdom Viridiplantae; phylum Streptophyta; class Magnoliopsida; order Ericales; family Ebenaceae; genus Diospyros; species Diospyros kaki. Next base: position 1,885,247 of record BSEG01000005.1, on the reverse strand, counting down.
AAGTCTAAGTGTGGGGGGGGGGGCAATATTCTTATTTTAGCAGCATTTTCTTTATCTTTTCATATTTCTTTTTCCTTGGGTCTAGTTGAGTCTGTTTTGTGTGGAAATGCAAGTTAAGCAATTAAGTCTAAAAGAACCCAGCATGATTAGAACTTCAATTTTATCTTCCTTGATTTCAAGTGACTTGGCAATGAGTTTGATTTGATAGATTGATTGGGTAGTCTACAGTCGTGAGGATTTTGAGCCTATTGTCTTTCTTGTGTGTGCATTCACCTGTCATGATCTCTACTCTAGAACTTGTTTTGATTCTTGGTTGAGACTATATTTGTTCATGCACGACCCAAATATGATTAAGGCATTCTTTTCTTTCAAACCCATTCGGCCATTTGGTTAACCCAATTAAAAAAAAAAAACCCATTGTTTTCCCTTTGCTTGCCCCTTTGAGCCATTCTTTTTACCCTTCATATTTTTTTCTTTTGCCTTTTGAGCCTTCCAATCTTAGGAAAAAGACATTAAATGCATTCTAGAGAGAGAGATTGAATTCATCAAGCAAGTCATAAGGCCAAAGGCCATTTGCATCTGCGAAAAAAAAAAAAAGAGAAAAAGAAAAGCAAGCAAAAGGATAAAATGGTGAGAAGGAGTGTAAAACGCACTCACCTCTTTGTCTCAAAAAAAAATGATGAGAAAAAGAAGAAAGCAAAGTTGAGACGGAGCATAAAACGCACTCAACCAAATAAAGATGCAAAGTTTTTTATAATGTCTATGCTTGGAAATTCTATCTCTTGATCTTGGAGTTGTATGAAGTGTTTTCTTGACCTAAGGCATGTTTTCCTTCATTGTTGTCTTTCCATTTCTTTTTTCCACACATTACAACCCTTGAATAAAGTCCTTTTGATTTGTGGTATGCATGTGACATGGATAGTGGAGATTGAGAAGATAAACAAGCTTATGGTAGTGGAATTGTGATTGGGTGAATTTGAGCGAAATAGTTACCACCATCTCTTGAGAGATTTGAGAGCATACACTTGTCCTGTGAGAGACTGCTTCCTTTGATTTGTCCTATTGAATGAATTGCCATACTACTTGTTTTCTTGGAAGTTTAGGAGATATGATATTTGAATGCTGAATTCTTGAAGACTTGCCTCGCATGTAACTTTGCACCATTCCACATCTTTTTGTTATTGAGTGTTAGTGTCTAGTGTTTTGCCCAGGAGTGCAAAAGTCTAAGTGTGAGGGAATTTGATAGAGCGCATATTTTCATATTATTTAGCCCTCATATTTAGTCTTTTTGCACGTTAGTTGTGTCATTTTATTCATCTTGATTTTGTTTTATTTTATTTTATAGGAATTGGGCTTCACACTATTTTATCTTATTTTGGAAAGATTAGGACTTCCTGGGTCATGAGGAATTTTGATGGCAAGAAGGGAAACAAGGAGATTGGAGACAAAGAAGCAAAAGTGTGCTAATAGATTTGACATTCTTTGCTTCTTTCAAGTTTTTGGCCAAGTTATAATCTCATAACGTGAATGATGTATTCAGAGATATTGTAGAGGACTTCTTGGGATTTCTGGAATGGTATGTTTTGTCCAAATCCAAGTTCGTTTGGGCCTCCAAACATCACTTCAAAGTCGGGACCAAAAAGCTGGGTTAAATTAGGAAAGCTACACTAAACACTGATTCTTTAGAAGGCCATAACTTGGGCGTCCGATATCCAAATCAAGTGATTTAAAATCCCAAATTCATCTAATCTTCCTGATCTACAATTTTTATGAAGGGGCCAAAGCCCAGAACGCACGTTATCCTATTCAAAATTGACTATGAATTGGCGGTAACCTAGGATTTCGTCCCTAAGCTCTATTTAAGCACATTAAGAGGCCATTAGGGGAATGATTTATTTTGTCTCATGAACAGTAGCCATTTTTTCTCTGTTTTCTCCATGGAGGGCTAAACACTTGTAATCAGTTGCAAATCCGAACTTATTCCATGGTTTGAATCCCGAGAGCTTCTACGAAATCTAGTTTGAATTTCAATTATATTTGTTTTAAGTTTTCTCTACTTCTTTTCTGCTTATTCTAGTGCATGTTCAAGACGGTTGTATGAACATATACGGGGTGGATTTCTCTTTTCTACATTGTGGCTCTAATGTTATAGACAGTTGATATAACACACGAAGAAAAGAAGCAGAAACAAATAACTTGGTATGATGGTTATCGATACTAGGTTCTGGAATCTGTGTGAATGAAGGTTAAAATTGGTAGACTGATTGAAAGAGGTTTTATTTTATTTTTATATCAGCTTTGATTTGATCTCTAGACAGTTGTTGGAGATTTATTTATGCAGATTTTGGGTGTTGAAACTCGACTAGATCTAATCTATAAGAAGGGATGATGAAAACTTGGTTTAAGGGAAAGATTTGTAAGCCATTTTTATACCATTTTTTAGGGCCATCTGTTTCGAAGCCGGGGTGTATGGTGCACCCTTGGTAAAGCAGCGATGTCAGTTCGTACTCCCTACGGCCTCAAATGCGTGTGATCAATGATATCAACGTGTATTTATGCATTTCATAATCATGTCATGGATGCAGTCTACATGATGGGTATATATCAGAGTATGCCAATATGAATAAAGCATTCTCGAAGATAAACATTTATAACCGTACTATGCTTGAAACGGTACACTTACTGCTAAGTTGTCTCGAAAAGCGTGTCGGCCTCGAAAATCATGTCGAGCGGCTATTTCTCAATCTTCTTGCCCTCAAGGACTCCTAAAACATTAAATTTATTTTTCAGAATATTACTTTACTATTTCTCATATTTTCTACAATTTCCCTTTATTTCTAAGCCTAATTTCTTCAAAATTACATGATAATTATCTAGACTTTCATGTTATCCAATTTGTCTTTACTAATATTCCTTAAATAATATTTCTAGCATTCTGAAATTTTCTTGCAATTTTCTAAATTAAATTGTTATTTTTCCTTATTTCCATAATAGTAAAACTATTTAAATAAATGACTAATTTAGCATTTTCCTGAATATTTTTCATAAAACAAGACATAAACAAATTTTCAAATTTAATAAAACTTTTTTCAAAATTTTTATTTCTTTATTTTATTTTTTCTTTATTTTCTTTTCTTTTCTTTTCTTTTTATTTTCTTTCTAGTGGGCGCTTGGAAGGCACGCGCTTTCTTCCTACTCGTAGGCGCATGCAGCCACGTGCCCGACTGCATCGTCTTCTCCGGTAGCCTTCTTGCCGCTGGCGACGCTACCGAGCTTCCAAGCTTCAAAAGAAGTTTGTTCTCCCCCCATTTTCGACCTCCCAAACCCGATTATGGCCTCAAATTTTAGAAAAAAGTACAAGAAGTACCTCGATTTTGCATTTGAAGGCACGACTTTGGCGAAGTCGCGATTTTCCAGTGATGCTTGGATCTCCTTCTTCACTACTCCGTTGGCCACCAAAATCACCAGAAAGCTTGCCCACACCTTGAGGATCAAAACCCTACTCATAAAAACTCTCAAGCGCTGCTCAAATACCCGATATTTGAAGTAAACAATTTTTTATGAAGGCCTTGTGCAAACTCGACTATTTATAGCCAAAACTCTGCCGCGAAACGTCCCATCGAGGCATCCACGCGCCCTAAAAGACCATCCCAACGTCTTTGGGAGCATTTAAAGCTCTCCTTGCCTCTAATGGCCGATTGTAGACGCGACCATGCTCTGGCCGTGCGCCTGCTCCAGATTTTTCGTGATATTTTTTTTTTTATATATATATATACATATATGCATACACAAATATATGATATACATACATACATACTTACATATGAGATTATATATAATATACATACAGTAACATAAAATCCCATTTTTAATACAAAATTATGATATTTTTTACTTTATACTTTATATATAAACACTATTTATATGATTTAGACTAAGTAGAATAAATTTATACTTACCTTATTGATAAACACTTAAAAATTCTAATAATTTCTTTAGGGTCTCAAAACACTAAATTTCGATTTATTATTTACGATATCTAAGGGTATTACAAAGGAGATCGCACAGATATCCACGACAAAAGTAGAGAAGTTTGTCTGGACTAATATCATTTGTAGATTCGGAGTTCCCCAACAAATAGTCATGGACAACGGAACCCAATTCACTAGTGAGCAGTTCATCCAGTTTTGTAAATCGCTGAGGACCTAGAAGAGTTTCACAGCCGTGGACCCCAACCCAACGGTTAAGTCGAGGTTGTCAACAAAATAATTAAACAAATCTTGAAGATGAAGCTAGAAGCCCGAAAAAGAGTTTGGGTGGACGAACTAAAAATAGTGTTCTGGGCCTACTAGACCACAGCTCAAACTACCACAGGAGAAACCCCTTTTTCTATGATTTATGGGTTTGAGGCGATGATCCCGGCGGAATACGAAGTGACCAGTCAGTGAAGAGCCACCTTTGACCAGGAAATCAATGACCAGCTACTTGCCACAAACCTTGATCTACTTGAGGAAGCAAGAGAGCTTGCTCGCATGAGCGTGGCCACTTATCAACTGCGGGTCGCAGGGTATTACAACAGAAGGGTTCGACTTCGTTGCTATAACATCAATGATCTAGTGTTGCGCTTTGTTCTTCCTGGAGCTCGCAAGGCCAACGACGGGACACTGGACTTGAACTTGGAAGGCCCTTATATTATCAAAGAAACACTACAAAAAAAAAAGTATTTAATGACAATTTTTTTTTTTTTTTTTTTGCATTTTGCGGTGTTTTTTTGCATTTTATGGTGGTTAAAGTAATTTAGTGACAGTTTTGAAAACTGCCACTATATCAAGCGTCGCGAAGCATTTAGCGGCGATTTTTAGCAACTACTAGAGTAATCGTCGCTAAATGCTATTTTTTGTGATCGTTTGTAAACCGCCGCAAACTAAGTGATTTATCGGTGATTTTTAAAATATTTAGTGGCAGTTTCAAAAAAATCACAAAATTTTGAATTTGCAAAAAATTCAAAAAGTTTGAATCTTAGCAACGGTTTTAAAATCGCCGCTATTTGCCGCACTAGTGCATAAGTAGCAAGGTCGAGCGCCTGGCCGCTCACGGGTGTGGGCTAGCACGCCTGCGCCTAGCCCTGCACGCCACGTGGCCATGCTAGAAATTTAATTTTCCAACCTCTCCCTTCCCTGGATTTGAACCCGCAACCTCCCGTACACGCGTGTACGCGCAAGACCAACTGATATGTGAAGCCTCCTTATTAAATATTTGCGCATATAAATTATATGTTAAATGAATCCCATTTTTCAAAATTATATTTTATATTTTTTTAATATAAATTAAAAATAAATTGAAAAACACAAATTAATGGATTATTTTTTAAAAGGATAATGGAATAAATTTTAAATAAATTAATTGATTAAAAACTAAAATGAAGATTTTATATATTTTTTTAAAATTTTATTTTAAAATTAATAAAATTTTGCTGCATGTTTTTTTTATTTTTGTAAAAATTAAATTTTTTAATGAATTTTTATTTTTAATTATTTAATTATTTTTGAATTTAGCGACAGTTTCTATAAATCGCCTCTAAATTGATTAAAAAATTTATATTTTGCAATGATTTTTCAAAACTGTCTCAAATATTAATTTAATTTTTATTTAATTATTTTTTAAATTTAGCGACGGTTTCTAAAAACCACCGCTAAATTGATTAAAAAATTGTATTTTGCCGCAAATATTAATTTAATTTTTTTATTTATTTAATTTTATTTGAATTTTGCAACGGTTTTGAAAAACTGCCGCAAAAAATGTATTTTGCAGAGGTTTTAGAAACTGCCGCAAAAATACCGCTGCAAAAAATTAATTTTTTTGCAGTGAAAGCCTGGGTAATAAAGCATATCACTTGGCAAATATGGATGGGGCTGTTGTCCCGCAAGCTTGGAACGCAGAGCATCTCAAACCATATTTTCAATAAGCAACATCTTTTCTTCGTATGATATTTGATTAATGTTATGTTTATGCTGACATTACTCCATTAAGAAATTGAACTTATGATTATTGCTGCCAAATCTTATTATTTCCACTTTTTGTTAAATATAAGAGGTAGAAAATAATTCTAATTCAAGGTTAAGAGACTATGGTTTGCGAACTGGGGCTCATTCAACTTGGCCTATGTTCTATGGTTTGTGGCTTATCTGAGCATTCATCTTAACCGTATTGTCGTGGTTTAGCGCCTATTATCCACTATTTCAACTAAAAAACTTATAAATCATGGTTCACTAGCTGGGGTTATCTCATCTTGACAAAAGTCATGCTTTGCGACCCACTTGGGTGTTCATTTTGACCTCGCTAAGCCATTAAAAGTCATGGTATGTTAGCTGGGATCGAACTGCGATCTATCTGGACATATAACTTGACGAAAAAATGTGATTCAATTTAATTTTCACCTAGCGATCGAGTGTTAGCTGAGGTTTGCTCTCGTTTACTTGAAGTATTCACAACTGTGACCTACTTGACATACAGCTCAACCTTATAAAATCTTGCCTAATGAATTATCCGAGATTATTCAGTTTTAAAACTTATTAGCTAAGAGCTAAGGATATCTCTGAGTTAACTAAAGTTAAATTCATACATGATTGCTATGTTTGACTTTCAGATTGCAACAAATGACAAAGAGATAAGAGTTCATTGAAATAGAAAGATGTATTACTTTCAAGATCAAAGTACAAAGAAAAATAAAGAAAAGAAAAGGTCGTAGCAGCCTAGAGAATGACAGCTCGAAGCAGCCGCATTCTGGGGTGTTGGATTGCCAGCATCTTCAGAAGGGAGGTTGACCCCTGTCTGGTCAGGCATGGGCGAGGCTGCGACTACTTCCTTATTTGCGGCTTCAACAACATATTTCTTCACCTTTTCCACCGCTTTCTTGTTGAAGAAGGAAAAGTCAAGCTCGGGATGTTTTTGCCACAGAGTGAAAAGAAATGGACTGCAGGTCTCGGACTCAACCTCCTCATGTTCTTTGGGAATTCGAACTTCAATGTCAGCCTTTGTTTACTCAACCTCCCGCTTTGCTGCCTTAGCCTTCCTAGATGCAACGTTAGCTCGCTGACGAGTCAACTTCAGTTTGCTTTGCACTTTGACTAGCTCTGTTTCAGCCGTATTGAGCTTCGAAGTGGCTTAGGATAAGGCCGACTCGTAAGCTGTCTTCTTGTGATCTAATTCGTCTTCAACCTCCTTCTTGGCTCTCTTAGCTTTCATCACCTGGTTTTCTAAGCCCTTAGCATTGTTCCAGGCTCTCTGGGAGTTGACAGTCAGGAAGGCCAAGCTGCTTTCCAACTTCTTCTTATCCTTCTTGAGCACCTCGATGACGGCCTCAAGCTGCTCTTTATCCTTAGAGGTTGGGCTCTCTCATTTTTTTGTTTAAAGACGCCCAGGGAAGCCTGTAAAACTTGTGAGATTAGTATATGAGAAAGAGATAAACAAAGTTTGCAAAGTCGAGTGAAGATTCTTACCAAAAGGCTGTGATGAGCTACGTAGTCAAAAAGCGCATCACCCGACACCATCTTCTTGTCAAGAGCCTTGGTGGAGTTACCAAGGACCTCGCCCAAGCTGTCAAGGAGAACACCGAGGTATGTCCCCCCGGCCGCGACCTCAGATGTGCTCGGCTTGGTAAAAGCGGCTACTTTCTTTCTTTTGTTCGTCTGGGCTTATTATGCCACATGTGAGGAAGTGGAAGCTTTCCTTTTGCTCTCAGCAGCAGGGGCCTCCTCACAAACTATCGACTTTCCGCACCTAGCCTCGGCCATGGCCACCTCGTGCTGTGAAGAAAATGTAGGCTATGCATTAAGGGCATGCTCTGGCAAGGTCGCAAGGTCAGAACTGTGCAGAGCGACAAGGCCATGATTCTCAATAGCCACCCTAGAGCGAAGTTCTGCCCGTTGAACATTGACAGAGGAAGGAGATGAAGGGATGACCATAGGCGAGCTAGAGCTCATGGATTAACCGAGCCTCTGGAGTTGAAGTTTCACCATCTCTGATCACCCTAGTAAGATCCCAACGTCAGTCTCTTAACGAGCTCTACTTTCCTTGACCGGACTCCCGTCAAAATCGACCATGTCAAAAGCGGACTTTACTTCATTCCAACCCTGAACTCCAATGTCCTCCTCTCTGATATCTTTGCAGCTAAGAGGTGGGGCAAGCTGGAAGTTGCGGAGTTACGCGTTGGTGAGCTCAGAGTCGTCTACCTCTATTTTTTGCTTGTGAAGCAGCTTGAAGTCCTTGTGCCTCAGAGATGGTCAACTCAGGTTTCGTACTAGCAACATCTGCGAAATAGAAGAGGGATTTGTAAATAAAGAATGATAACAAATAAATCATTGTTACAAGCGCGAGCTGAAAGTCCACATACTCTGTACAAAGACAAAGCTGAGATTATTAAGATCGTGAAGGGAGGAGCAGGAAATGTAAAACCACTGCGACTTATAGTCTCTTACGTTGGACTTGCCCTTGGCCTTCCCTTGAGGCAAGAGCTTCTTACAATCAGAGAAATGAGCTACCATGTAATACAGCCTGTCCTTGGTACCTTTGAAAGAATAAAGGTACCTAAGGATTTTGGGTGATGGAAAAGGAAGTTTGTTTTTCTTGAAAAGAATGGTTAAGGAGGTCAGTTGGGTATAAAAATTCGGAGTCAGTTGGAAGGGTGCAAGTTTCAAGTCGTTGAAGATATATATGAGGTAGGGTTGAATTGGAAACCTAAGTCCAAATTCTAAGTGTTGGGGGTTAATGTCTACGAACCCTATAGGAGGAAAGGCTGTGTGGTCGCCAGGAGAAGGCACCATTAGACGGCTGCTACAGGGTAGGCGATACTCCGAAGCACATAACCTCAGCTCGCTGATTATCAACTTCGAGGGATAATGCTTGAAGACCTCGTAAGTTATGTGTTCCTCTACAACTCGTTGGGCGACTATAGGGTCAACACGCTAAGGTACTCTTTCAGTGACCTCTACACCAGACAAGATTGTAGTTCGCACCCATGCTTCTCCGATGTGCTCCGAAGAGCTGGAGGAGTAATCATCTTCTAGCCTATGGTTGCGCCGCTTCCAACCTGATGTGGACATCTACTATAAAAAGGCAAAAGGAAAAAAGAAGAGTCATGTTGTTGTGGGTGGATCGATCCTCACGAACCAAAGTTCCTAAGGACACTTCCTATCTATCAAGTCACGCACTTCGCAATAGTGTTTTGCCTAAAACAGATAGGGCTAAATCTACTAACCTATTAGCCCTTTAAAACAGATGAATGCTAATCCTAAAGCCAACAAGCCATTGCCCAAAGATACACAACCATCTCCAGAAGGCAAGGCGTGGAAAAAGAGTCGAAAGAAGGAATGGGAGTAGTAGTAAAAACGAGGTAATGAGTTATGGAAACTTACTATTCTGGATTGATCGTTGCAGAAATCAGGGATGAAAGCCAACGACCGATGAAAACATGACGGAGATCTTCACGAAGCAACACAGGAAAGCTTCAAAGGTAGACGACAATAAAGTCTTGGAGTCGGAAGGAGGAAGAAGGTTGCAAGAGCAAGAGACGTTTCAAAATAACACGGTAAGGGGGAAAAGAATTCCCTCACACTTATATAGTTTTGTTTGTTCCACCGTTGGATGGAGAGATTGACGAGCTACCCTAGATCTAACGATAACACACAGAAGCACGGGGCCCATGGACATAATGATTAAGCGGTTACGGGGAATGTGCACATTAAAATCGCCTCAGACAAGACGTGCGGCATGAAACGATGCTATTCGAAACAATTAGGTAGAAGTCTGAAAGGCGGCTTGACAGTTCGTTTAGCACAATTTGATTAGCATATATCAGCTCCCAGTTCGAAGATCGCACTGCGAGCTGAGGGGCTGGTGTTACGGGCATTTTGTGATCCATTTCTTATTGACTGGGCTCGGCCTAACAAGCCGGCCTAATCTCCCGAAACCTAACAAGCCTAAGGTCGAGGTTGTCATGGCAAGGTCGCGTATTGCCGATAACCGAGTTCAAACCGTGGAACCGAGTAAGCTCCCAACGACGCCTTCAGCTTGCTAGACGATCCTTTTAGCTTGCATGACAAAGACCGTAGAATAATCAAAGGCAATACCCACTTGCCTTATTCGAAGCAAACCAAATCCCTGATAATGCGGAACCCATTCCCAATTTTGCGGAATTGATAAGAACATATTATCTCCATAATATTATCCTTCTATATTTAGGAGTCATTCAAATTGTAAACACCCTACTCTATAAATAGGGGATGATAACCACATTATAGACATGATCAATTACATACTATTACTCTACCGAAATTATCAGATGACAGTCGTGGATTAGGCATCATTTTGGTGAAACCACGTAAAAACTCTCTTGCGTATTGTTTGTTATTTGTGCTATTTGTTTCTTTTCTTTGCATTCATATTGATTTTATTAGTGCGGGTCGACGAATCACAGTCGACCAATTCCGGACGTCGATAAGTGTCTGTTTTGGAATTGCTAAAAACGCATTCTTTTTGTCATTCTGAAAAAATATTTCTCAAAACTGAAAATTGAAAAATGCGTTCACTTTTAGATTTTGAAAAAAAAATATTTTATAATATTTTATTCAATAAATTTAATTCAAAGTAAATGGTTAATATTTATTAATAAATTATAAATTTAATTTAAAGAATTTAAAATAAAATACCAAAAATAATTGATGATTTAATCATATATAATAATGTATTAAAATTACAAAGTACTTTCTAAAGTCATTTTTAATTTTACTCAACCAATAATTTTATAATAAAATTATTTTTATCTACAAATTAAAATTTGACATTAATTTTGAGATTTATATTACCCACAACATAAATATTAAAAAAATTATAAATCATAAAATAGAAAAAGAAAACATTTATTCAAAATTTTAAAAAATTATCGAAAAGAAAAATTAATAACAAAAACCATAGGCACGGAGGGCAGAAGAAATGGCTAAAAGAAGAAGAAATGGCAGAAGGGAGAAGAAACAACTGGCAGTGGCGGTGGTGAAGGCGATTTTGGTCGTGGAGGGCGGTAACGATGGCTGATTTGGGCGTGGAGGATAGTGGCTGGCGATGGCAGTGGCAGGGACGAATCTAGGCCTAGAGAGCAGTGGAGATGGCAGATGTGGGCGTGGACAGCAGCAATGATGGAAATAGCGAGCAGTGGCAGTGGCAGATCTAAGCGTGGAAGGCAATGATGAGAGATGGCGGATATGAGCTTTAGAGGGTAGTGGCAGTAATGGTGGTGATGGTGATGGTAGTAGAGGTGGAAGATCTAGGTTGCTTGTTGGAAGAGAGAAAGAAGAGGGAGTGCGAGGGAGTTTGGAAATGAGAAGAGATAGAGTATGGTTGTCTGTACTGTGTGAGAAGAAAAACGCTTGTGTTTTCTATTTTTTCAATTTTTACTATGTTTTGGCTGAAAATAGCCAAAACAGTTTTTTAATGTTTTCCATTTCCTTTACAATTTTTTTTTTATTTTTGAAAATGTATTTTTGAAAATAGCAAAGAGAACACGTTTTCGTTATTTTAAAAAACTAAAAACGAGTTGAAAACGATAAAAAAAACATGCCCTAAGTTTTTCACGTCTGATTTATAGAACTTTTAAGTTCCTAGTCATTATGTTTGTTTTGAGAGTATCTCTCATACATCCATGGAATAGCATCCACAAGATCATGTTTTTTTAACATAAAATGGCCTAGGTCCCAATACATACCCGTGCGTATTATTAATCATATGATGTTTCTTTATTAAAAAAAATTAAGGAGATTATGTATCATTATTTTTCCTTTCTAATAACTTCGTAGATAAAGATACGGCATATAATTGATAACACCATTATGTCATCAATTATGACTCCTAATAGTAAGGATGTATTTGAGTATACATGGTGACATTTTATAACTTCTCTAAAAAAATCAAATACTCCCCCCAAGAATTGATTTTCCTTATTTTTATGGGAAATATGATATTTTTGTATTTGGATGAAATACAAATTATATGAAAAGAATTACTAATTAAAATTTTAAAATTAAAATTTAGCTAAACACATAATATTTATGTTATTCTCTCTCTCTCTCTTAAATTTATACAATTTGTATGTAAAATATTATTATAAATATTATATTTAAATCACTCTTACTTTCAAATTAACTCCTCTTATCTCAATTAATAAAATGCATAATTATTATATATATATATATATATTTCCTAGATGATATCATAATATGAACCTATAATAACACTTAAAAAATATAAAATCTATTCAATTATTAATTTGCAGAAAAGATATGTTGCCCACTGACGGGCAACATAACATTTGTCCGCTAGTAAGGGCAGTGTGGACCCCATGCACGTGGGGCCCATGTGCAGAGGCGGGCCCCACATGCATGGGGCCCACACTATCCTTATTGGCGGGCAAATGTTATGTTGCTCGCGAGTGGACAACATAGTCTTTCTGTATTAATTTGTTTATAGAGAGAGAAAAGAGGTAGATGGGAGTTGAAGAACTTTGAAGGTGATGGGTTGGTTGGATGCAATAATTACTCATCCATAAAGGTATTAAGACTGAATTCTAAATACATGAACATTGGGGACTTAAATCCCTCGCCCAGTCACCCTTTGCAAATTTATACACAAACCATATAACAATATTATTATTATTAGGATTTGTGATTCAAAATATATTAATATTGTCATTTATATTTATGTGTCATGTATATTTGAATTTCATGTGCATTTCAAATGTACATGGGGTGCTGCTAGATCTACGAAGAAAAGAGAAGATGAAATGATGAGAGAGAGAGAGAGAGAGAAGGATGAAGAGAAGACAGTAAACAGACATGGGGTGTTGTGCCTACGTGAGGGGGGTGCATGGTTCGATTTGATTTTCAGTTATTTTGTCAAAATAATCGAACGGAACCAAATAACTGATTTTAAAGGAAAGAGACAATTGAATCAAATCATTTTTTTTGAAAATTTGAACCAAATCGAACTGATCGAATTTGTCAATTCAATTCGATTAATTCAGTTTAACTAAACTTTTTTCACTCATGCCTCAAACTAAAAATAGATCCAAAGAATTAGGGCAAATTGGTCATTAGGCACGTATCACCTGTCTTCTTCCAGAATGTGTAGAAAGACTTGTTTGTTGTAACTTACAACTTGCAACTTTTAGCTTCTACCTTAAAAAAAAGTGAGAATGTAGTATTTGTTTTATCTTGTAGAATTCTAGTTTATAGCTTCTACTAGCTTTTAGAAGGGGTAGAAGCTAGTTTTTTTAAAGTTGGGGTATCCCAACTTCTACAACTTCTGATTAAATGGTCATATTTTAATAACATTTTTGTGACAATTTTGCTCTTATTTTTAACAAAAAATACCCTCCTATTCACACAATCAAGTGTCTCTCTTCTCCACCAGCATCTCCATTTTCAAATCACTTCTTGTCTCTCGCCATCTCCCTCTCTCTGTCTCTCACCATCTCTTTCTCTCTCACAATCAAGCGTCTCTCTTCTCATAATTCATTAGTTATAACACTTGAAACTTATACATATACACTAATTAATTTTTAAATTATCATTTTATAATTTCTAAGGGTATTATGGACAATTACACAAAAAGAAACTATTTTACAGCTTATAGTATCAAATACCATAATTACTTAACTACAATTTCTGAGAAGGTGCAGCAAATAGATTTATAACTTATTTTAAGTTTTAAAAATTATAATTTAAAAAATTAAAAATTATAATTTCTTTTTAATTAAGGTACAACAAAAAGAGCGAAAATACCTTCCGTTTGGTTAAGGTTTCCCACGATAGATTCCTACATAAGTTGGAACTTTCGTTAAAACTATCACTGTCCCTCGTAAGTCCCGAATGGACTTTTCCCGACGAATCCGTTTCTTTCTGGCTTCTCCGTTTTCATCCATGCCACTGATTTTTAATAGTCTTCAGTCTTTACTCCTCGTTTCGTTTTCCACAAGATAAACCTCTTAATTTCTCTCTCTCTCTCTCTAAACCTAATTATGGTCCGATAAGGCTTCGTTGACCTGGATGCAGCTTTCACCGAGTCTACTGCCATTCATTTCTTCACATCATCTCTCTAAGCCTGCAGCTGACGCTGAATCATTGTTATAACTCTTAAGCCGAAATTTAAATTTAACTATTATTGTAATTTTTAATTTCCCTATAATTAGTACGTTGAATTTAATTATGATTAAAATAAATTTATAATTAAAAATTTATCTTTTCTGAGTCTCATCAAAATTTATTTTGACATATTTTTTATTAGAATATGAATTTTTTAAATTTTTTTATATATATTTATAAATGTTCAATATTTTAAAATTATTATAGTTATATTACTATTATAGTACTAATATCATCGTAATGATATTTTATTTTTCTATTTGTAATTTTTACGTAAAATTTAATCTTCATATGTGTGATTGATGATTTATTCGTGATTTATTTTTTGATCCAAAATCATAACAATAGTAAAAGCTTGAGATTAAATTGAGACCCAAGACCGTGCAGCAGGAGAGAGCATCATGCGTAGCGTAGAAGCGCCTGACCGGCCGGCCTGCACTAGACTTGGTGGTGGACTGGACTTTCTTTAATTTGGGAACCCAGCGGACATTGCCTGGCTTATCTATAAACGGTGGTAAGGAGTAGACACCACTTCAAGTTATAAAAGAGACAGTTCCTTTAATTAGAATTACATGATAAGACTTACATACTCACGAAAAATCTTAGGGCAAGTGGAAGAAAAAATATTTCATTGACAGTCCTTACCCCTTTACAGATTTTAAGCTTTGGTTCTTTTGAATTAAATGATAAATTTGATAATTTTTTTTGTATAATAATTCCTTTATTAATGAATTGAATCCATTCCTATGAAAACTTTAATATAACAATATAAATAAGTTAAATAATACGCATAATATGATAAGTTACAAGGAGATGACAACTTATCTCATAAAGTCTACATGCATGCCTTTTTTATGTGGAAATAGTAATTAAAAATTTTAATGAGTTTTTAAATTTAGATAAAGTATTAAAATTTCAAATTAATAAAATATTAGTACACAAATAAATTTTCAATCCATTTTGCTTGTGTCGTTTGTATGGCATGCTTACATTTCAGCCAACTTATCCTAAAAGTGCGTTTGATATGGGAGAAGTTTATAAATTTTTGAAATTCATAATTTCTGATAATGCTCTTAAAAATTTTTTATTCTTAGGATTTATGCAATTTTATATTTGGTTAGGTTTAAACATTTTCAAAATGTTGAGTATTCTTTTATATGAAACTTACATTCCTATGTTTGGTTTAAATACAACATTCTTGAGAATTCATATTTTTTTTTCAAAATTACCCTTATTTAATTTTTTTTAAAAAATAATAAATTCCTTCTATTCTATAAAATATTGGGATCCACAATATCAATAGGAAGTTAAAAAAATGTCATTTTTTTACACATTATATACATGCGTGTGTGTATATATATAATATATATACATAATATATATATTTGTATGAATATCTATTTTAATATTTATAATATTTTATAATAAATAATATAAATATATTATAATATAGATGTTTATATTTAATATATAATATATAAATATATTACATATATATAATATATGGGTTATAAAAAGGTAAGGGGTGTTTTAGTTTTTTTCTTTGTTAAAAACTTTTCAAGTTTATGGGAAACTTGGATTCCCAACCCTCTCCATGAAAATCGTTTTTTTTGAGAAAGTTGCTTAAAAAATATTTTCAGAAATTCTATTTCTTAGGATTCTTTTTATACAAAAGTTATACCAAACATATATATAATATAGATTCCAAACATAACATTATCAGAAATTTTAAAATTTCTCTTGTACTGAACGCCCCCTAAGAGTGTATTTGATAGTATTTAATTAAAAAAAATATTTTTTAACTTGCATAAAAAATAAAAATCAACTCTCACCTAGATGGAATTATTAATGTGACAGAATAGGTGGGAAATCACATTCTACATTTTGAAATGGGTGGGAAATTATTAAAGTGAAGAAATGGGAAACTGATGGGCGGAGTTTTGAATTTTTTTTCAAAAAACCAAAAATCTGAACATTTTTTAATAATATATAATCTAAAAGATGTATATTTAATATTTTTTTTGATCATTTTACTGAAAAATTGTAAACACTTATTCAGAATCTTTAGTCTTATCTGTGACAGTTCCTATTATTTTTGTTGAATTATATACGTTTCCAACTACGTTTGAATTCTAGTGTGTGATGCTTCAAAAATTGTGTTACGTTGAGCTTAGCAAGTTGTGTTGCATTAAAGGTAAAAAGTGTGTGCTGCGTTGAACTTGTAAAGCTGTGTTTTATTAATGGCTAGAAATTTGGATGATAGGTTAAAATTTAAAAAGTATGTATCCTTTATATATAAATACTCCCTTTCATTTTAATAAATGTATAAGATACAATTATATTAAGATAAAATTTAAATATTTTTTAAATTAAAATATAAAATGATCAATATAAGATTGAGAATTATTCTAAAATTTTTATCAAACTGTTTGTTAAATTTTTTAAAATACATTGAAAAACACATGCATTATTATTTTTTTTTTTTGTAAGGATCAAGATAAATTTATCTGGAAAGCAAAAATAGATAAATTTATCTGAAAAAACTCAGATAAGAAGTCACGTGACTTTTTTCTCAAAAGCTGTTAGATAAATTTAATAAATACAATATAAAACATTTTTGTCTAGAATGTTTTTCATATCCCATTTTTTTATATTTATATCTTGATTAACAAAATCTCCATAAGTGAATGAAAAAGAACAAAAAATTTATTTTTTTCCTAAAAAAACTCCTAACATGGTATAAGAGCCAATTCTGATCTTGAAGGGGCCTCAATTTACAACTCAAAATTTCTTTTTTCTTTGATTACAGCAACAATCTAGGTAGGGATGATTACACCAGGTGTTCTTTCTATACAACCAGTCTTTACAAGATAAATTTATGATGACTAGTAGTCAATAAAATGAAGGCATTCTTAATTGATGGGATATGATATATGAGAATCGGTTGAAAAAGAATTTCATGAAGTTTTTTTGACTGAAAATCTAACAGTGGTTGAAATATATATATATATATATATATATATAATAGCTAGCTCACAGGGAAGAATACAAGAAAAACTACAAGGCTCCTTTATTGCCCTTTTTGTAAATATATATAGGGACATTTTATCTCATGTATCTATCCCTCTGCTTTAGATTTATGCGGGATTGTCACTTTCTTGTCACTTTGTTTATTTGTCACATTTTTACTTAGTTTTTATAGTTAATGTTAATAATATGTTTATGAATAATATTGATAATTATTTTATTATTTTAAAAACAATAGTTAAGTATCAATAAATGCATTTTATTTTCACATAATGTGTATGGATTGAATCTTATTTCTAATTCTTTTAGGTAATGATAAATGTATTGTGTTTCAAAACATTTAACAATTAATAACATTTTTTAGATTTAAAAATAAAATACAATAAATATACTTTACCCAAAAATAAAATATATTTATTGTTATTCAATTATTATTTTTAAAATAATAATAATTAACATTAACCTACGTTTATACTCTTTATTTGGCCACTGAAATGATTAGCATAACTAAATTAAAGGTCCTGGAAAGGAATGGTTAGAAAAAGGAACTCTCTCATTACTGTCTAATTTTCCTTATGTAGGCCCATGTGTCCCTTAATTTTCCTTATGTTCTAATAGAACAGGCGGGGACATTGGACTGGAGGGTTCGATCTTATTGTGGAAAATGAGACCCCCAGATACAGAAGTGAGAAGAATCATCATTAAACCACGGTGCTAAAGAGTACACACCCCCACACGTATCCTTACATGAACAGTACGCTTTTAACTACCAAATTTTCCTTCCAGGAAACACCCACCCAGCCACCCAATGCATTTGGACATGAAATATTCAATTGACGAAAGAGAGTTCCCACGTGATAAACACTTACATGGGACCCTAACCCTGCACCTGAAATCTTAGGACAAGTGGAGGAATAAATATTTAATCATTTCAAAAGGTATCATAGTAAAAGTCAAAAAGAAACAAATGGACAGCTTAGGCTGCTTAGCCCACTTATTTGATGCGCCAAGTCGAATTTGGCACGCAAGAGAGGTGAGTCAAGCCGAGGCAATAAAAAATGAAGTCTAACACGGCTTACGACTCTTAATAAATGGGTCATGACGGGTTGGGACTTGTCGGCCCGACCCATGGGCCATTATTTTTAATTTTTTAAATATAATTTTTTAAATATTTTTTTATTTTTTTCAAATGTAATAAATATTTTTTAAAATATATTTATAATTTTTATGTTTATATTACAAATATAATAATGTTTACTTTATATTAGTAAAATTATGTTTACAGTAAATATAATTTTTAATTATTATGTTTAAAATATATTTATAATTACTAATTACAAACATATTTTTTTAAATTTTCTTTTTATGAGTCGGGTAATGGGACACAGATCAATGGTCCAGCACGGCCTATCTACTACAGTATCAGGCCGGCCCATTTGCTATCTCTAAGTGTGGGTTGAGTTGCTCTCAACACTAATCGACTCGTCGAAATGTTAATTCTGTTAATTAAAAAAGTGCCATATTATTGCTTACTAACATAATAATAATAATTATAGATGATATATATAGTAGGCCTAATTGTTTCTGTTCACAAAACAATTCAATGTGTATGCAAATTTAACCCTTCAGTTTAAGTGTGATGAATGTGCCAATAACAGATCAACCAACTCTAGTGCTTACCCGTCTGACCATAATTCTCATGCCTACACATTATTACAAATAGTCAAAGTAAAAATTAGTTCAAGTATATTCTTTCTTCTTTATATATATATATATATATATATATATGTTTCTTGCGTTGAAAGAGTAATCTGTTAGTTAAAACGTACAAAAAGTAAGAAGATTATAACCACTTCCGAATAAATAAAAGTTTATTATTTCTTTTTTCATTTATAATCTCTAGTAACAGAACTCCAAAACTGAATACATCAGATTTTACAGGAAATAACCCTCCTATGACATACTTGAGGCTATATATCCATTGTTTTAGAGCATTTTAGAAAGGAAAAAAATCTATGATAAGTAATGAGAATATGTATTTCATTTTAAAATCATTATTGTTTATAAAAATGAAAGAGGCATATCAATAGTCACACTTTAATTATACACATCTACTTAATATAAAAATATTGAATGATGCATAGCTAAAATAACAATAATACTATATTGAAAATTAATTACAAAAGCCTTCAGGGGGCATAGCTTGGTGGTTCTGGCGACTCTTGTGAGTGCCTGCGTGGTCACATTTGCGTGTTGCGCCCACTAGACTCCCTGATTTACCTCCATCATCATGCTTTGGGACTAATGGGTGGAGGCGCTCATGATGAGGTGTTACCTAAATAAAAAAAAAACTAATTATAAATAAACAAATAAAAACACATAACTATAATTTTATTAGGTTCATTTTATGTTTGTTAAAGTCTTTTTCCAATTGAACATATACTATTTATTTTTACAAACCCAATTCAAATCTTATAAAAGAAAAAAAACTAAATAGATCATCCAACTACGATACTAAAATTTAAAAAATATATATTGTACAAAAAAAATATCAAACAACAAGAATAAAATAACAAAAAATATTTCACACTGATCTACTCTACAAAGCTAACAAAATCTATAATATATTCTAAGCAAAAATTTATTCCAAACAAAATTAAAAATTAATACTAACAATATTTATAAAAAAATATAACCCAAATATCACTATTATCTATTTACAAGAAAACTCGCGCATTGCGTGGAATAATGCCTAGTTTATTATTAAGCTAAAATTTGGGATAAATTTATTATTTTACATCTTATTATTTTACATTTATAACAAATTAATCATTATATTTTAATTTTTATCACCATAACCAATAAATTTTAATTTTTATTACAATTCAATCTTTCTTTTGATTTTTTATCAAATTATTTTAAATAAAACTAATATAATATATATTAATATAAATATTGAAATCAATTAATTGTGAGATTTACGTTAATTCTAACATTACGCTATTTTTAGATTTATATTAATGTATATGGCATTAATTTTCAGTAATAGAGTTTGATAAAAAAATTAAAAAATAAACTAAATTATAACAAAAATTAAAATTTAATGACTGTGATGAACAAAAATTAAAATACAATGAATAATTTATTATGAAATATAAAAGTAAAAAACGAATTTTATTATTTACCCGTAAAATGTATATATATAGTCCATCTCAATAGCCGTATTTGGTGCGTGGTTTTAAGGAAATGTAATACCCACAAAAAGGTATGGCAAACATAAATTTATAATCATTATATACAAATTTATAAAAGTTTTACATAAATTTATAATAATTTTACTAAAAATTTCTAATAAATTTCTAGTCCAATAATCTCATTGAAAATGACAGAGCTTCAACTTAAATTAAATTAAATTAAATTAAATTTACTGCTTATTGCTCGATCGAGATTCTATTTTATTATTCTGTAAATAATAATATTGACATTATTATTTTGGAGTTTACCTAGACGTTTCGCAAGCCCAATTGATGTGGGTTGTCATATAGAGCTGAAGAGGAGTTGAAGAGTAAATAAAAAGGGGTCTAAATCCATCAATACCGGAGAAATTATATATTAAAGCGAAGAAATGGGTGGGAAACTGTTGAGATCTAACAACAAAACTTAGGGCCTTTTACAGTATTTCAATCGCTGGAAATTGATGAACAAATATCTGGAAGCAGAAATGAAACATACACAAAATTAAAACAAAAACGAAAGCGAGATACAAGAGATTTTACCGTGGTTCACCTAAAAAATGAGGCTACGTCCACGTTGAGGTCTGGTGAGGAGAGCTCACTGAACTATAGAAAAATTAGAGATTACACCAATATATAAAGTCTCCCGATCACTTTGTACATACAATGGTTCGAGGAAACAAAACTTGCCCTAAAATCACTTAATACAGATTGAAAGGCAACCTAATCGAACCATATAAACATGCTCTGTACAAGGCATTTACAGAAGGAAAAAGAAACAGAAAGCAAACTATAAAACCCTAGCTCGAGGGCGAGAGCCAACAAACGAACACCTGACTGATCCTTCTCCTTCTTCTTCTCACCCTTTTTCTCAATCTTTCTTCTTTTTGAACACATCCCGAGGCAAGATTAAAAGCTACAAAGAATGGCTGGGATTGATCCTCATAAAGCACTGAAGAGCAGCTGAGATTCAATTATGCAAGCACGATTGATTATTTCAACAGAAATAGTAGAGATTAGGATCGGGCAGGAGAGTGATCAAGTAGGCGCTAATTGAAGCTGTTGATGGTTGCCACGTGCCGCCATCCAGCAACTGCCAATTGGCTAGCTGTGGTTGCAGCATGTGGCCCTCCAACCAGCTAAGAAGGACGACATCGTTTGATGCTTCATAACTAGCAATCTCCACCTTGAAGCAACAAACAGAAGGCAAATCCCATAAATTCTTTCAAGTTCAGCATGCATCAACCCTCACCTTCATAGCTCTGGTTGAGCTGATCAACCAATACCCACATGCAACAAGTCCAAGCAATGATTGAACTTTGTTGCACTTAGCAACTTTGTACCCATATCTGCAGGGTTATTTTTTGTAGGCACTTTTAGTATAGAAATAGTGCCATTTAAAACCAAATCTCTAACATAATGATACCTGACATCCACATGCTTAGTGCGTTCATGGTAGACTGGATTTCTGGTTAAGTGAATCGCACTTTGACTGTCTAAATACACCTCAACCTTACGTTGAAGCAGGTGAATTTCCCGAAGTATAACTTGAAGCCAAACAGCCTCCTTTACTGCATCAGTCATAGCTACATACTCAGCCTCAGTGGAAGACAGAGCAACCAGAGACTGCAACTGTGACTTCCAGCTGATGCAATTTCCACCTAAGGTGAAATATAGAGCAGTAGTGGACTTTCGGGTGTCTCTATCCCCTGCAAAGTCAGAATCTACATACCCAACAAGATCAAGAGTACTACATCTTTTCTTGTAAATTAATCCAACATTAATAGAACCATATATATATATATATATATATCTTAATAAGTATTTAAGGACATCCCAATGAGGTTTACCTAGGTTGGACATGAATCTGCTGAGAGATGATATAGCATAGGCTAGATCAGGCCTAGTACTAATCATAGCATACATGATAGTTCCAATTGCATTAGCGTAAGGAACATTTTCCATTTTAATGATTTTAGAGTTGGATGATGGGCATTGGTATTTAGTTAAGACAAAATGTCCAGCTAAAGGAACACTCACTGGCTTACAATTATGCATGTTAAACCTTTTTACAGCTTTTATTAAATAATCATTTTGATGAACCTTTAGGCTGAAATTTCCTCTATCCCTTTCTATTGTCATTCCTAAAATTTTCTTAGCTGACCCTAAGTCTTTCATGTCAAAACTTTTGCTTAACATCTGTTTCAATTCATTTATCTTAGACTTAGACTTACTGATTAACAGAATGTCATCTACATACAACAGTAGATAAATAGGGATATTCAAGAGAATAAGATAGAAACAGTTATCATATTGACTCCTTACAAAACCAATCCCTAAGACAAAACTATCAAATTTTTTATACCACTGCCTAGGGGATTGTTTTAAGTCATAAAGAGATTTTTTCAGTAAACACACATGCTTAGGTTTATTTGAGTCAATGTATCCAGCTGGTTGTGTCATGTAAATTTTCTCTTCTAAATCTCCATGCAAAAATGTTGTCCTAACATCTAATTGTTCTAATTCAAGGTCAAATTGAACAACTATTGATAGCATCATGCGAATGGTTTTAAATTTAACTATAGGGGAGAAAATTTCAGTGTAATATATACCTTCTTTCTGAGTAAACCCCTTTGCCACTAATCTTGCTTTATATCTAATTGGATCAGTAGGGGAAATACCTTCTTTTAACTTATACAACCATTTACACTGAATTAACTTCTGTTTCTAAGGTCTTGGCACCAACTCCCATGTGCCGTTAATTTTAAGTGAGGACATTTCCTCATCCATGGCCTCCTGCCACTTTACATTTTCCTTGGAGCTGACAACCTCCTCATAAGTGGAACGCTCACTGCTCCTTAATTCCAGACCTACCACAAGGGCACAAAACACTAAGTCTGAATAGGCATACCTTGTAGGGGGTCTGGAAACCCTCCTGCTCCTATCTCGGGCTAGATGGTAATCACTGAGATCTTGGGTTGAGCTGTGATGCTCCACCTCAATCTCATGTTCATCTTCTTTTTCCTCGTGATCATCATCATGATCAGAGGTTTGATTTTCATTTGGGGTTGGAACATCTTCTAGGTTGGATTCTGTTGGAGCAACTGGAAGAGAACCTTCAGCCTGTTCCACCTCAATTTGAGACCCTCCTAGAATGATAAAATCATCTGGACTTCTATTAATGTTGGTTTCTCCAGAGTTAACTGTTTTACAAGGGAAAATGGTTTCATTAAAAATGACATCTCTGCTAATAATGATTTTAATCCCACCAAATTGTCTTTCCCATAATCTAAAACCTTTGGTTCCTTCTTGGTAATCAATAAACACACACCTAATGGACCTAGGATCTAATTTATCTTCTGATTTGTGAGCATATGCTTCACAACCAAACACCCTAAGGTAATCAAGATTTAATTTCCTACCGATTCATTTTTCTTCAGGACATTTTAGATTTAGGGTAGTGGAAGGACTTCTATTCACCAAATAGGCTGTAATAGACAAGGCCTCCCCCCAAATAGATTTTGGCATACTAGAGGTGAAAAAGAGGCATCTAACCATTTCAAGGAGAGTTCGATTCACTCTCTCAGCTACCCCATTTTGTTGGGGTGTATACCTCACAGTCCTATGTCTAAGTATTCCTTGGGTATTGCAGAATTCATCAAACTCTTTGTTACAGAATTCCAGACCATTGTCTGTCCTTAAGATTTTAATCTTTCTATCTATTTGATTTTCAATTATGTTCTTCCAAGTTTTAAACTTCTCTAGAGTCTGGTCATTAGATTTTAAAAGAAAAACCCAAACCTTCCTAGTGAAATCATCAATAATAGAAAGAAAATATCTATTACCACCTTGAGTAGGGACCTGAGAAGGCCCCCATAAATCTACATGTATATATTCTAGGCATACCTTCGCCAGGTAGGTTCCCCTATGGAAACCCAACCTGTGTTACTTGCCTAGAACACATGACTCACAAAAATCGAGGGACCCCACTGGCACTGAACCAAGGTAGCCTTGGTTAAACAGTGCCTTAAGAGCTTTTAGACTCATATGGCCAAGTCTCAGGTGCCATAATTCTGTCTTATGAGATTTGACTATGCATGCAGAACTAGTATTATCAGAAAGGAAATAACAGCCATTCAAAACATACAATCCATTTTTCTTAGCACCAATTAGAATTAGATCATCTCCTTTAAACACATACATTGATCCATTTTCTACTTTATAAGAGAAACCTAGTTCATCTAATGTGCCAAGAGATATCAAATTTCTTTTTAGGCTAGGAACATATCTTACATCAGTTAAGGTTCTGGTTTTGTTATCATACAATTTGAGAGATATGCTTCCTATACCTTTAACCCTACATGATTGGTAATTACCCATAAACACTGTTCCAGATTCATTTTTATCAAAATTATGAAACCAATCAATGTTAGGACACATATGGAAAGAACATCCTGAATCCATGATCTATTCATTATCAATAGAAGCATTTGAAACAGTAAGTACCTCAGCTAAGCAATTTGAATTATTAGGATTAGCATTTATATTTCCCCCTTACTTTTGTTTCTTGATGTAATCATAACAGTATTTCTTAATGTGTCCCTCTTTCCCACAGTGATAGTATTTCCACTTTTGCTTACCCTTTTTTTCTTTCTTTTTACCCTTTTACCCTAACCCATTAGCATGATCATTATTACTAGTAGAATGTTTTTTCTCATTCTTCCCCTTTATAAAAATATTGTTTCCAGATTTCTTTGATGTCCCTAGTTCCAGTTCTCTAGCTTTTAATGCCTAAAATGACAAGGTCTAGACTAAGTACTATGCCAGTATATCTTAATGCATGTCTAACAACATCATAATCATCAGGCAATGAATTTAATAGAATCATAGTTTCACTAGAGTCTCTTAATGCTTGTTCAATACCTCTAAGTAATAATGCAAGCCTAGTAAATTCGTCTATGTTCTCATCCATTATCTTAGAAGCACTCATTTTAAAATTAAACAGCATGCCTTTCAGATATACTAAATTAGGTGCAGTAATGATAGAAAATAAAGCATCTAGTTTATTCCAAAGTTCTAAGGGAGTGGACATACCATCTACCTTGCGAATCACACTGTCACCCAGGTGGAGGAAGATCAGATTGAAGGCTTCTTCTCTGATTTCCTCTGTCCTCGCAAGCTGGTCTGCAGACCATTTGCGATCATCTGTCTCAAGTGTTATAAGCACTTTATGATGAGAGAGTAATACTCTCATCTTTTTCTTCCAACTTCCATAATCTCCTTTCCCATCAAATATACCGATTTCAAATCGGGTAGAATTCATCTTCGCCTTGCACAAAGGTAACTTAGGTGGCTCTAAACTCAGAAAAGAATCAACACAACACACACCCGCTGAAATAGACTCTCTAAGAGAAACCCTAGATCACCCGCAAGATGAGAAAATCCCCAGAAATGAAATCCTAACAGATTGAAGTTACAGAAAACCCTAAGAGCCGAACTTAACAAAGCTCTGATACCACTGTTGAGATCTAACAACAAAACTTAGGGCCTTTTACAGTATTTCAATCGCTGGAAATTGATGAACAAACATCTGGAAGCAGAAATGAAACATACACAAAACTAAAACAAAAACGAAAGCGAGACACGAGAGATTTTACCGTGGTTCACCTCAAAAACGAGGCTGCATCCACGTTGAGCTCTGGTGAGGAGACCTCACTGAACTATGGAAAAATCAGAGATTACACCCACATATAAAGCCTCCCGATCACTCTGTACGCACAATGGTTCGAGGAAACAAAACTTACCCTAAAATCACTTAATACAGATTGAAAGGCAACCTAATCGAACCATATAAACATGCTCTATACAAAGCATTTACAGAAGGAAAAAGAAACAGAGAGCAAACCATAAAACCTTAGCCTGAGGGCGAGAGCCAACAAACAAACACCTGACTGATCCTTCTCCTTCTTCTTCTCACCCTTTTTCTCGATCTTTCTTCTTTTTGAACACATCCCGAGGCAAGATTAAAAGCTACAAAGAATCGCTGGGATTGATCCTCATAAAGCACTGAAGAGCGGCTGAGATTCAATCGTGCAAGCACGATTGATTATTCCAATAGAAATAGCAGAGATTAGGATCGGGCAAGAGAGTGATCAAGCGGGCGTCGATTGAAGCTGCTGATGGTTGCCATGTGCCGCCATCCAACAGCTGCCAATTGGCCAGCTGCGATTGCAGCACGTGGCCCTCCAACCAGCTAAGAGGGACGGTGTCGTTTGATGTTTCATAACCAGCAGAAACCACATTCTACGTCTATACTCTATAACTAATTGATTATGAAGAAAATTTGTGTATTTGTTTATGGTAGAAAATGTGGTGAGACCGAAGACTTCAAGATTAAAAGAAAAACAAAACACTCTTATGTCCTGCTTGAGCCACTAGTTTGAATTCTTTTTTTTCCAAAAATAAAAAATCTGATTTTTTTTTAATAATATATAATCTAAAAGATGTTATATCTTCAGAATCCTTAATTAGCCTTATTTGTAACAGTTCCTATTATTTTTGTTGAAATATGATACATTTCCAAGTATGATTGAAGGCTAATGTATGATGCTTCAAATATTGTGTTACTTTGAACTTAGAAAGTTGTGTTGCATTAATGGTTAGAAATTAATTTGAATGGTTGTATTTGGATGAAAAAGTCATCTATCCTTCATAAATACTCTTCCAAAGATGGTGTATCTTGTATATATATGTTATATACTCTTCAAGATTTTCAAAGATTGTGAATCAAATGAAAATTCTTGGAGAATCAGTTCCATAAAGATAGACAAGTGCTCAAGATTTTGAATAATTTGTAAGACAAGTTTGATGTTGTTATTATAGTTATAGAGAAGTCTAAGAAAAAACTTAAAAACTTATTTATACTATTGTGTGTGGACCCATAAGAACTCTATCACTTGTTACTGATATATTACTCTATCCATTGATGATTTTACGAGGATGACTTGGGTTTATTTTATGAAAAGAAAATCTAATTCTTTAATGTGTTTAAGAAGTTTAAAGCTCTTGTAGATACTCAAAGTGACGCAAGATGAAAGTTCTCAAGTCTAATAGAGGCAAAGAGTACATCTCATCTAAGTTTTATAAATTATGTGAAGAAGAAGGCGGCATGGAACACCAAGAAACAGCTGGGTACTCCCTACAACAAAATGAAGTTTCAAAAAGAAAGAACAGACCATATCCTAATCTGTTATCCAATTCCAACTGTTTCTAACTCTTCCCTAGAGCTATTAAAATTACTCTATAAATAAGAGGCAGAGCATGTGAGTGCAACAACGACAAAAGAAGTTTATGTGCGTGTCTCCTGTTTATGTGGCTCTAAGAAGAGTTGGCTAATATAGGAGGAGACGTCCACTGGCATGCATGCATCGTGCGTTTGCAGATGATGGGACTGACTATCTGGCACAGATTGAGTTTTTCAGGTGGTAGCATGGTGGCAACGAGACTCTCATTAATGTGGATGAGATCTGAGACGGCTGCATGGATACCCAATGAGGGTTGCAATGATGTCGTGGCAGGCTGACGCTAGGCGGGGTTGGGCCTAGAGGGAGGACCAAGATAAGGCCTAAGGAGAGGGCCAAGATTGGGCCCAGACGGTCCAAATTCAAAATCTGAAACTCAAAAAGTGTTAGAATAATCTATCATAAAAAAATAAAGATAAGCCACTACAGAATCTACTATTCCATCAAAAAACTTACATAAAAGAGTGGGGAGCAATTGTTATCTTATAGACAAAAACTTATTAAAAGACTAAAAAAAGTCCAAAAGCCCAAAATAATTTTTTGGGCTAAAAGACGTAAATTTTCCATACACCGAGAGGGGTCCAACAATGTGAAAAATAGATAAATCTGACATTCAAAAATCTCTCCAAATATTCTAAAAAAAGAATAGGCAATTATCTATAAATGATTTGATTGTACTTTATTTTTGATCCTATTTTGCAATAAACTAGTATCAAAATCATTGAATCAAACTATCAGTTGTTGGCAGGAGCGGAGCCAATGTAGGCCCAGTGAGGGCCGTGGCCCTCACTGGGCCTTGGCCCGCCATTAAGTTTGGCCTGCACTAGCCTACTAGAAATTGGATATTTGAAATTGAAACCCTCCCTCACCCTCAATCAGTTCCTCGCTCGCTTGCCCGCCGCCCACCCCCTCTATCCTTCTCCCCCTTTCTCGCACTAGCCCTCGCTCATAGCGGCTCGTTGTCGCCTCGAGTCATAGTCAGAGATGTGCTTTTGAGGTAATCTTGATATTCTAAGGTCAAATCCGCTTGGAAATAATTTAAAAAAAATTTATTTATCCAAAAAAGTAAAGGTTCTGAGTGAAGTATTCCAAAGGAGAGAGAAAAAGATTAAAAATAATTTTTGATAAAACAGTTTTAATTTATAAAAAATTAATAAAACGCTTAACTTTGAAATCTGCCAACTCAACAAATAATCAAGAATTTACCTCTTGACTTAATTGGTTAGAAATCAAACAAGAAGATGTAGCATTCAAATAAATGTTATTCTGAAAAAATTCTCGTTGATTAAATGTTTTTGAACAATAACAAAAATCTACTGATTTGAGTCATGGTGATTGTAACGAGAAAGTGGTTGATGATTGATTTTTTACTTTTGTTTTGGATGGTTGAATTCTTTCCAGTTGTATGGAACTTGTTAGAATCTCCTCACACCCATGTAGTGTACATTCATAAGTTAATTTCTTTTAGTTTTAATGTCAATGAATGTTGGGAGCAGAGGCTGCCATTAATTTTGAAAGAGTCATTTTTAAAACGAAAATCTCCGTCAGTTGTAAAAAATGTTAATAAAGAGAAATCAAATAGTATTAATTTTGATGTTACACAACTTCTCATCGATCCTAGACAAAGAATTTTAATTTTAGATTACAATATTAATATTCGAGATCAAGTCCGGAAAACATATATGCAAAAAAATCTGTGTCAGCCTCTAGATCATAATTTTTCATATAGATCATTTAAACGGAAAAAAATTAGACAATTCAATATTGCACAATCGAATGGGAGATTAGTGGATGAATCATAGTTGATTGTTTATGTTGAGAAAGAGATATTTTTAAATATTAATAATGAATTTATTATAGAACGTTATTAAAATATAAAACATCGCAAAAAAAACTATTATAAGGTATTAAATAAATTATGTTAACTTTTAAGATATTTATATTATTATATTATTTTTTTCTTTAATAAATTTCGTTCTCACTGAAAATTTTTTTTGGCTCCGCCCCTGGTTGTTGTCAAATCTCAATAGTTGGATCTGCAACTTCTGTACCATATTTTGGCCAGAGTTCCTAGTAGTTGCATCGCTGCTACTATCAACGGCCACCCCCATAATCATCAATGTCGTCGATTACGCTACCCCAACGTTCGTCGTCCGTCGTTACTTGTCCATCGCTTGCTAGTTACCTTGTCACAAGAGTCAATTGGCCCTGTTTCGCACCACCAGCGGACACCTCGCCATCAGATGTCACCATCACCAATGACGACATGGAAAGACCATTTTGCCTTCTTCGTCGATTTCGCCATTAATATATGTACTATTCAACCGACTACCAATAGCTACCTTGCTTCGCCTTACCATCAATCATTGACCTTATGTTGATTACACCTCCTAGTTGCTCCAATCAACCATCCACAAGCCATTGTTGTTGTCGGCCATTTACCCCTCGTTGTCACTTGCTTGAAGCTCTGTAATCATAGAGTTTCACTAAATTGCAGATGGCCACTGCTTTGGCCAAGACTTAGATTTGATCCAAATTTGGTCTGACGCAACCCATTGAGCCACTCTAGACTTGCTTCAAATTTGGTTAGTCAAATCCTAATTTTGATAATATATTAAAATAAACATCATCTACTAAAAATCCTAAACTAAGGAGATTTAGGATTGCTAAATTTTCTTCTATAAATAAATAGGTCTCCATTCCAAAAATGATAAGTTTCTAATACTTGTGAAAGATTTACTCTACAACTTTTAGTATTTTCAATATCTAAGTTAAGTATCGAAGTGTTTGTACGTAGTGTTCTTCCTTGTAGACTCAGGTAGATGGCACTCTCAAACAACAACTGTCTCGAGAGACTTAATGATAACATTTTCTACTTAATAGATTTATTATTTTATTTTAACACCAACATATTAAAAATAGAGTTGGCAACAATCTAATCCCAGAGTTTTCATTACAAATGATGGGTTAATGTTTAATTTTATGGAATGAAAAGGTGACCCATTCTTATCCATTAATTGAAGTGGACCCAAATGGTAGCATTCCAATTTTAATAAGGAAAATGCTACACGAACTGAGAGTTCAACAACTTGGTGGACAACTCTCTGGTAAAATTACAAATTTGTCCTTACTTTTCCCCCCTAAATTTGCTACTTTACTTCCTCATCTTCTTCCTCATACTCTGAGATTTTCTCTTCTTTCTCTCTCTCTCTCTCTCTCTCTTTCTCTACCATTGTTTGCCACCATGGTTGTTCTCATCATCGCAGCTGCTTCTGCCGTCTTTCGCCATGGATGCAGCTGCCTCCACTGTTGTTTGCCTCCGACGCAGCCTTAGTCACCATGTGCTTGTGAAAAGTACAATGAGAAAGCCCACATTATCCTTCCAGAAGCACCCACATGGCTCATTCACTAGTTTAATGAAAACTCAGGATCTACACCTTTAAATTTATACCTAATGTTTGGTTTTCACTTTGATTCAACTTGTGCAGTTTGATCTGTCACATTGTTGCACAAACAATCTAAATTCCTTGAATTTTAGATGAGTTTTAAGATGGGTTCTCAGGGACAAACTTGGTTTGGCCCATGTGTTGCTTTATGGTAATAAGATCCTTCACATCTTCTCATGTCAATGAAATCTGGGAGATGGGCATGGTCATGAATTACTCATAAAAAGCGTAGTGTTGAACGAGCGCCAACACATGCATTTATAGCCATAAATTGAAACAATGGCTATTAACTTTCACAACAAATTTTGAGGGAATAAAAATGGCGTGTAATAGCTGATGTTTCATTTGGTTTATGGCAAGACTCAGTCCAGTTCATTTGATCTTTAAGTCACACAGTTGTGCTAAGAAAGATGCAGATGTTCTACTCATGCCATAAATATATATACATACATATAAATATATACTTAAATATATATTATAGGCACGACAAGTTCAGATATGTAGAGCAAAAGGGCCAAAACTTGGGAGATAAGGTATTGCTACGGTGTCGGGGGGAACAAACCAGGTGTCCCATTATTGTTGTTAACACAGAAAGTGAGTTATTTCATGGCTCAACCCCACTAGAAAGCATAATACCAAAGGGATAGAAGAAGTAGAAAACTCAAGAAAATTTCATCTTCCATTGATTTGGATGGGGATTTATATACAAGTTACAGTGTGGTTAATCAAACTTGAAATAGACTCTTCTCTCAATCGTCGATCAACTTGTTGTGCTTACCGGGATGGGTTCAACTTTCGGTGGTAGTACATACAGCTTACTAAATATACACTTGAAAGCAAAGTGAGTCTCTTAGGCGTCAGTGTCAGAAAATCTTTCATCCATCCGGTCCTGAACTGCTTGACAGCGACAACTTCAGTTGCAGTGACAGCTCTGTTTGAAGTCATGACTGCCTTGTTTACTTGTTCAGCTACTCATCGGAGGCGAATAGCGGTGGAGGCGGCTGCGTCCATGGTGAAAGACGGCGGATGCAATTGCAGCAATGACTACAACAATGGTGAGAACAGCCACGACGACGAACAATGGTGGAGAAAAAGAGAAAAAGTGTGTGTGTGATGAAAGTATGAGGAAGAAGAAGAGGAAGCAGAGTAGCTAATTTGGTGGGGGGGGGGGGGGGAAGGGGGAAGTCAGGACAAATTTATAATTTTACCATAGAGTTGTCCTCCAAATTGTCGAACTCTCGGAACTCTCAGTTCGTGTAGCATTTTTCTTTGAATAATGTTATGTGTCATAGCTGTCATGCCGCCTAGCATTACTCTTCCAATTTGAGTAAATTTCTTGTAACTGTGAAATCCAGCATTCCCGTTCTCCACTTTCACTCGATTTCATTGGACTTAAATCAATTCATCGTTAATTTCATTTAATTTTATGTGTCTCGCACATCCATTCCTTTGTTTAAGATTCATGCGGACCTGTCTTAGAATTTTCACTTTCTTGCCACTTTGTTTATTTGTCACATTTTTACTTAGTTTTTATGTTTAAATGTTAATAATATGTTTATGAATAATATTAATAATTATTTTATTATTTTAAAAACATTAATTAAGTAACAATAAAAGCATTTTAGTTTTGGATAATGTATATTGATTGAATCTTATTTTTAACATTCAAACAAATATTTAATTAAAAACAATAATTAAAAATAAAATATATTTATTATTACCTAATTATTATCTTTAAAAAAATAATAATTAACATTAACCAACGTTTAATACTCTTTATTTGGAAACTGAAATGATTAGCATAATTAAATTAAAAGTCATGGAAAAGAATGGTTAGAAAAAGGCCCTCTATTAGTATGTAATGATAATGTGTATTTATTATGTTATATTTTTAATATTTAAATAATTTTATTTATTAATTAAATAGATTAAAACACTATTAGATATAATATAATAAATATATATTATTTAAAAATAAATAATATATAGTAACAAAAAGAATGTTTTGTTGGCAAATATTTAATTCTCCAACAGTCGTTTGTTTTTGGTTAGCAAGCATATTTATTATAATCTGATGATCAAGGGGTCGTTTTATATTCTATTTGGTGTTTGGGTTTGCGCTATTCGGGTTTAAACACAATTGGGCAACCCATTTTTGGGTTAAGCCCAATCGAAAACATGGGCCTTCTATTTGGTTGTTCATTTAATTTGTTTGGACCGGGCTGGGCTGATCGAATTGAAGTCTGATAGCTTAATTGCGTTAATATTGGGCCCATTGTCATTCTCAAGATGCATGCTCTATTTGTAACTAACTACATAATAGACGCTAACTTTTACCCGAAACTGAAAATAGATCCAAAGAATTAGGGCAAATTGGTCATTAGGCACGCATCACCTGTCTTCTACCAGAATGCGTAGAAATATCTTCCGTTTGGTCAAGGTTTCCCACGATAGATTCCTACAAAAAAGTTGGAACTTTCGTCAAAACTATCACCTGTCTTCTTTCCGGCTTCTCCGTTTTCATCCATGACACTGATTTTTAATAGTCTTCAGTCTTTACTCCTCGTGTCGCTTTCTACAACAAGAACCTCTTAATCTCTATCTCTCTCTCTCTCTCTCTCTCTCTCTCTCTCTCTCTCTCTATAGAAGACTAGAACCCTGAACCCAATTATAGTCCGATAAGGCTTCGTTGACCTGGACGCATGCAGCTTAATTTCACCGAGTCTACTGCCCTTAATTTCTTCACATCTTCTCTCAACCTGCTGCTGGCACTGAATCATAAAAGCAGATATGAAATTGAGACCCAAGACCACGGCACCGGGAGGGAGAGAGACTCATGAACATGAAGGGTGTAAGGAAATTTTATAGGCAGCCACAAAATTACTCTTCAGTGTTTATGCCTCATCAAATTCTTTAATAATCTTAAAATACCTATTTTACTCCCACAATTCACTCTCTCTTCCAATCACTCCTTATCTCCAATCGCCGTCTCACGTCTCTCTTTCTCTCCCGCACCATATACACACATACACACATAAACACATACATATATATATACACTATTGTTGGGTCAACCCACACATAGATATCTATATACACACACAAAAATTAGGAAACCGTATATATATATATTGATGTGTGTGTATGTATATATATATCTCTATGTGTGTGGGATAGTCATGGTAAAACCAACAATAGTTTGTATATATATATGTATGTGTGTTTGTGTATATATATATGTGTATATGGTGCGGGAGAGAAAGAGAGACGCAAGATGGTAATCAGTGATCGGAGAATAGAGTGGGCTGTGGGGATAAAATAAATATTTTAAATTTATTAAAGAATTTGATAGAGATGTGAAATGTGAAGAGTAATTTTGTGAAATGCGGATAGAATTTCCCACGGTGTAATCCCAAAGCCAATAATAGTCCGATGAGGCTTCGTTGACCTAGATGTAGCTTTCATCGAGTCTACTGCCATTCATTTCCTCACACCATCTCTAAGCTTGCAGCTGACGCTGAATCATTGTTATAACTCTAAGCCGAAATTTAAATTTAACTATTATTGGGATTTTTAATTTAAATGTAATTAGTACATTAAATTTAACTGTAATTAAAATATATTTATAATTAAAAATTTATTTTTTGAGTTTAGTCAAGATTTATTTTTTTTGACTCATTTTTTATTAAAATATAAATTTTTTAATTTTTTTTATATATATTTATAAATAAGTGGTAGATTTATAAATAGGTGTTCAATATTTTAAAATTATTATAATTATATTATTATAATATTAATATCAATATTTTATTTTTTTTATCTATAATTTTTCTCACTTTGAGTTTTTTTATGTAAAATTTAATTTTTGTGTGTGATTAATAGTTCATTCGTGATTTGTTTTTCAATCCAAAATCAAAATAAATGTAAAAGCTAGAGATGAAATTGAGACCGAAGACCACGGCACCAGGAGAGAGCATCGCGAATGTAAGCACCCCCGCCCGGATATCCCAATCGCCTGGACTACCCGAACGAGAACGCTTACGGAAGGGGAAGAATGAGACACAAGACGAAAACTACCCTGGCATGCATACACAAAAATTAAGAACAACGGAAGCTAAACTATATACATGCATGCACTACGGGAACACTGCTAGCACAACAGTCACAAGATAAATAAAGGAATATAGACTCCTGTGCCGATATGCACGAGACTCGAGGAAAGACCTGGCATAGTAAAAATAATAAAGTAAATCCTACTCAACCATCAGAGTTGACAATGATTGACGGGACTGCCTGTACACCATACCGACTCTACAGCCAGAAGCTGACTCCCTTGCCTTTGACCTACGCTGCCACTACCTGGAATGATGGAAAGCAAAGTGAGTCGAGAGACTCAGCAAGCATAAAAAAAAGAAAGGCAGAAGGCTGAACATAACTAGAAAACTCTCCCCAAAATAAACCCCTAGGTACACACAAGGCATGAAACGCTACAACACAACAATATAGCATAAATAAACACATACTAGTCTTTGGGGCCCACACAAGACACACGGCACCCAAGTCCCATACCAACTTACCGTTGCCCTGAAAGGCAACAAATATCTCCACAAACCTGCGCGCGCGATCCCGGGTCGGTGCTCCCGTCACCCGTGTATCCGTGTCGGTACTCCCGACACCCGAGCCATAGGCTCTCTCGGAACGGTACTCCCGTCCGAGAACTAATAACTACCAGTAACCATGCAATACACATAAAAATATAATGGCGTAGTGAGCATCAACGTGATACACGGGCGCCCATACATCCAGGCATCAGGTCATACTCCGCCCACATGGTAAACCACACGCGATGCATATGCCCGTGCTGGATGCAACCTAACCAAACTAGAATGTTCGTGTCCAAACATACTCAATAAATGAATATCCCCACATGCAACCCGCACCCATGTGCATATCAAATCATGAACAGTAA
Organism: Diospyros kaki; assembly: GCA_036245055.1. Lineage (NCBI taxonomy): Eukaryota > Viridiplantae > Streptophyta > Magnoliopsida > Ericales > Ebenaceae > Diospyros > Diospyros kaki. Next base: position 1,849,082 of record BSEG01000005.1, on the reverse strand, counting down.
TACAATATATCTAATCATGCAGTAAATCACATACCGACAGAGTTAGTCAGCAGTGCCCGGCATTGGTCAACGCCTAGTGACTAGGAGTGTCCTCCTGACGGTCCACTTCAAGGCCGTACAATAGTCTACCCAACGTCACCAAACAGTCGACCCCTGCCCCACTGCTCAATAGCTCTAAGCGAATCATAAATAAACTCGAGAAAACAGTAAATAAACCCGCCATCTAGGAACCTAGTCCCCAAACTGGGTTCAACATTATTCCGAAATGGATGGGGGTGGTACAAACCCCTGTAGGCACACAATAAATAAAATTTCAGAAGTCTCGGATTTAATTTAAATTAAAACAATGAATAATTCTCAATAAATAATGTCAGACGCCGAATTAGAGTAAGGAAGGGTATAAAATACGAAAAACCACGGAGTCTCTTACGGGAATTAAAGAATGGGAGGAGAGGGTTAGGAGCTTGCTTTTGCATGACCGTTTCTTGCTTTTCTTGCACTCCCGCTACGAAGTAAAATGTTTAATGGCGATTAATAAAACCGTGGCTCACATTAATTAAATCTAACTGTATAATATAAATAATTTAGCTATCTAAAAACCTACTTAGGCTCACCATAACTAAAATCCCAATAAGTCTCATATTTATTTTAAATTAAATCACGCTAATAAAATTCTCGAAATCAGCTTAATAAATTAAATTTAAATCAAACAACTCAAAATTTCATAATTAATAAACGGGCTGAAACAGACGAAATGAGGGTATAAAATACGAGAAATCATAGGGTTTCACACAAGAATTAAAGAACAGAAGAAGAAGATTGGGAGTTTGCCTGAAATCAGTTGCTTTCAGCCTCTCTTGTGCTCCCGATACAAATTAAAACATTTCCTAACAAATAACACAACCGAAACTTAAATTAATTAATTTTAATCGTGTAAAATTTATAATTTAAACATATCACGCTTATACTAATTTTTATCCATGTACCCGATCACTTTTCCTACTAAAAAATTCTAAAATTCCTTTATTTTTCCTTATTTTCTTCCTTCTCCTTCCTCTTTCTTCTTCTTCTTCCCCGCTCCCTACTCCTACGCGCCTTGCTTCTTCTCCATTCCTTTCCTTCTTCTTCTTCTTATTTTTCTCTTCTTCTTCCCGCGCACAACCGCCTCGGCGCACCAGTACTGCCGCACGTACCAGCGGCCACCAACCACGACCGAGCTCCACCAGCTGCCGCCGCTACTTCCAACGCCGTCATTGCCGGCCACCCCGGACTGCACCACGCCGCTGTCGCTGTTCCTCGGCGTCACCCATGGCCGCGGCTTCTTCAAGCCGCTGCTGTTCCTCGTCAGCCATGGCAGCGGCTGCCGTGGCCGATTGGCCTTCGAGCTCTCAATCTCTCTCTCTCTCTCAATCTCGATCTCTCCCTTCCTTCCTTGGCTGAGTCCTCTCCCTCTCCCAATCTCTCGGCCCACTGATCTCTCTCTCTCTCCTATGTTCCTTCTCTATTTTCCATTTTGAAGAAATGGCCTCTCTATTTTCCATTTTGAAGAAATGGCCACGCCACTGTAAATAGCTTGGAGGCCAAGCACACGCACACAACCACACATTTTTAACAATGTTAATTAATTTAATTTAATTCAAATTAATATCATTTATTCTTTTATTGATATTATTGTTATTATTCTCCCTATTATTATTGGCAATACTATTTTATTATTTTTTTACTGTTATTTTGCTATCTTGAATCCTCAAATACCAAAATTTTGGAATATTACAGCGAACATGAAGAGTGTGACTCTATTTCTTCCCTTGCTGCTCTGCTTTCTCAGCAGCTTTGTTGTATTTCCAAGTACCGTTGCGGGGCGTAGCGTAGAAGCGCCTGACCGGCTTGCAGAAGACTTGCTGGTGGACTGGACCTTCTTTAATTTGGGAACCCAGCGGACACTGCCTGGCTTATCTATAAGCGATGGTAAGGAGTAGACACCACTTCACGTTATAAACACGTTATTGACGTTAATACTAAATAAACAGTATCCTCTTAACTGCTAAATTTCTCAGGAAATACCCACCTAATGTATTCAGGCATGAAATGTTCAATCGATGGACAAAAGAGACAGTTCCCACATGATAAGACTTACATGGGACCCTACTCACAAGAAATCTTAGGGCAAGTGGAAGAAAAAATATTTCACTGGCAGTTCCTTTAGAATTATATTAATTCTTTACGCACAAGAGCCAATAATTTCATGTCCTTAGCCCTTTACAGGTTGTAAGCTTTGATTCTTTTTAACGAAATGATAAATTTGATAATTGTTTTTTGTATAATAATCCCTTTATTAATGAATTGAATCCATTCATATGAAAACTTTAATATAACAATAAAAATAAGTTAAATAATAATACGCATAATATGATAAGTTACAAGGAGACAACCACTTATCTCATAAAGTCTACATGCATGCCTTTTTTATGTGCAAATAGTAATTACAAATTTTAATGAGTTTTTAAATTTAGATGAAGTATTAAAATTTCAAATTAATAAAATATTAGTACATAAATAAATTTTCAATCTATTTTGCTCGTATGGCATGCTTACATTCCAGCCAACTTACCCTAAGAGTGTGTTTGATAACATTTAATTAAAAAAAATATTTTTTAACTTGCATAAAAAACAAAAATCACCTCTCATAGATTAAATTTTTCATGAAAAAGAGACTAAATAATACTTTAATGGTTATATCATAGAATTTAATTTCATAAAAAATATAATATGTCAAACAACAAAGATGAAATCAAATTCTCTGGATAAGACATTTTTCATAAAATTTTAATGGTATCAAACACACCCGAAGCAAACTTGACCACAGTATTCCTCAAACTGGGCATAAAATATCAACAAATTAACAGTGTTGCAATATAGGATGGACAGACAAGGTTGTTGATAAATTTTCTATTTGGCAACCAGACAAGAAAAGTATAATAGTAAGAGTCAACGGGGTGATATACTTGAAAGGGATGCTTCATTGGCAGAGGATGTGGGTTGAGTTGATCTCAAGACTAATTGACCCACAGAAAATGCCGGTTCTGTTGGTTGAGGAAGCGCCATATTATTGCTTGCTAGCATAACAACTACAGATGACATGTTAGGCCTAACTATTGGATCTTTCTGGACACAAAGCAATCCAATGTGTATGCACTTTAACACTTCAGTTAAGTGTGATGAATGTGCCAATAATGGATCAACCAACTCCGATGCTTGCCCTTCTAACCATAATTCCCATGCCTGCACATTATTGCAAATAGTCAAAGCAAAAATTAGTTCAAACATATTTTTCCTTCTTTACATATGGCTCTTGTGTTGAAAGAGTAATTGGCTAGCCGAACTTACAAAAGTGAGGAGGCTGTGACCATTCACGGATAAATGAAAGCCAGTATTTTTTTTTCCACTTATAATCTCTAGCAAGAGAACTCCAAAACTGAATACATCAGACTTCACAGAAAATAACCCTTCCATGGCATACTCTGGGGCCATATATCCACTATTTTAGAGTATTTCAGAAAAAAAAAAATCCATGATTAGCCATGAAAATATGTATTTAACTTTAAGATCATTAGTGCTTTATTGAAATGGAAGAGGTATTCTTACTATGTTCCGACTACTCTTTTTGTGTTGGCTTGGTTTTCATTTTCACCAAAAATCCTCGCCATTCCGAAATCTGATATCTTGGGATTCATTTCATTGTCCAGCAAAATATTGCTTGGTTTAAGATCTCTGTGAATTATTCTAAGTCGAGAATCTTCATGTAGGTACAAAATACCACGAGCAATTCCACTAATAATGAGAATACGCTTCTTCCAGACTAATTCCACACTTTTAGTTGAATCTATTTAATAATTAAACATCAAACAACATTCAAGTAGTGATTATATTTTAAAAATTAATTTTGAAATTATTTTGATTGCATGGACGTGGGATTGATTACCAAAGAGCCAAACATCTAAGCTTTTGTTGGACATGTACTCATAGATGAGTAGTGACTCGTTCTCCTCTAAGCAGCAACCAAGGAGCTTGACAAGATTCTTGTGTTGTAATCTTGCAATCAAAATAACTTCATTCTTGAACTCTTGGAGTCCTTGGTGAGAAGTTCTTGAAAGTCTCTTCACAGCAATCTCTCGTCCATCCAGTAATGTACCCTACAATCAGTTTTCAATTCATGTCATTTACTAGAAGGAGAAAGTGTCGAGCTTAAATTTTCTAATGTAAATTGCGTCACATAACCAACAATTGAATCTTTAGAGATATTTACTGTGATTTAAATGGTTTAACCATTTGTCCAGATTTACGTCCACGAGACGAGAAAAGATGACTTAAAACTGCATTATCCAACAATTATCCTTTTTCGTTAAGAAATTATGAGTCACAATTATAAAAAGAAATAATTAGTTAATGTCCCTAATAAGAACTAAATTTACCTTGTAAACTGGACCAAACCCCCCTTCACCTAGCTTATTTTCGTCAGAAAAATGTACTGTAGCTGCAAGTATAAGATCCAATTGAATGGTGGGAAAGTCTGAAGATTTTGTCTGATCAGTATTGATACTATAGTTCTGGTCAACCATTCCTCCAGCCAACCCTATTAATTGAACTTCTTGACTATTTTCTCTGTCTATAGGAAAAATAGAGAGTTAGCTAATGTAACGCATTTGTACAAATTAATACAAAGATGTTAATATATGATATCATTAATTTAGTTATATTTTCAAATATAGAATACCTTTCTCTCTTCTTTTCCTTCTACTTCGATAGAAGAGTACACCTATCGCTAGGAGCATTGCAGATCCACTTGTGATCGTAGCTATAATAATCGTCCTTCTTCTTTTACTTCCTTCATTTCCTAATTCACAAAGGAAATGAAATGTATTCTCACATGTAGTGTTTGTTGGCCAATCACAATTACTATATATACTACAATATATATGTTGTAAAAAGAATATATATGTAAGCTATTTTATGTATACATATATATAGGAATTATATATATATGTATATAACATATCTACGCAAATGTAGATATGCACCTATATATGCATGTGCAACTATATATATTGTATATATATATTGTTTGTATACATATACCGTTCACGATCACTTCACTTGTGAGATCTTTCGGAAGATGGCAGAGCAGCAAACTACCAGCTGGTGTTTGCGTGTGCGTGTGTCGTGTGTCGTGTTTTTTCAGTTTACCTGGACTGTTGGGCGAATTCGGTGGAGGAGGAACGGCGGATGCCGGAGGTGATTCGGCGGCGTTGAGGTAGTAGAAGAGGTAAGTCTCATACCTAACGTTGCAAAGTGATGTAAGAATTCTTGCACCTCGCGTGCCCTCGCAACAAGCGCTGAGATTCGAGATAGCGTCAGCGAGGCAGGAGTTGCAAGCAGAAATAGACAAATCTGGCGTGCACTGAGCGAGCGTATATAGCTTCTGATTCCCAGTACCGAAGCTGGCTCCTTTAGTGGCGAACATCCTGCTGGCCGATTGACTTGTTGCAGCCCGGTTAGCTACGTCACGTAGGGTTTCTCCCAGAACCTTCTTGAACTCGGTTTTGATCGAAGCGTTGATATCCTGCCTATTAACAAGCTCGGCAACTGCGTCAGGATTATTGGAGAAGGCGGATCCGGACTGGTTCGAGTACCAGAGCGTGCAATAATCGTACCAAATGATGGCTTCTCTCTGTTCTGGGCACAGCTTCTGTATTTCTGTGATGGTCGTCGACACGCACTCTAAACAAGGATCGGGTGAGACATCGCCGCGGCAGAGGAAGAGGCCGTGGACTTGGTCAGAGGGGGAGGAGCTGTTTCCGGCGGTGGAGCTGTAGAAGCCGGTGGTGGTGGTGTCGGCGGCGTTCAAGAGAGCGGACAAGAGGGCCTGGAGGTTGGCTCTGTAGGCACTGTGTAGAGTGTAAGTGCTTGCGTTTGAACAAAAGTGGTAACGCGAGTCGGAGTCGATTACGAAGGGGGTGGTGAAGCTGATGAAAAAGCAGAACAGTAAGGAAAGAATTAAGAGGATCTGACCCTTCATCTCATCTTCCATTACTGACAGAGCCAGGGCATGATTTCTGGGGTCTGATCCAGCTTTATGATACAGCACCGATCAGGCCGAATTGATGTGGGTTGCGTTATATATAGAGCTAAGGAGGAGACCGGAGAAATTATTAATGTGAAGAAATGAGTGGGAAACCACATTCTACATTTTGAAGAAATGGGTGGGAAATTATTCAAGTGAATAAATGGGAATCCGATCGGGCCGATTTTTGATTTTTTTTTTTAAAAACCAAAAATCTGAACATTTTTTAATAATATATAATCTAAAATATGTATATTTATTATTGTTGTAGTCAAAATACAACAATTAAAATTTATGATGAAGACTCCTAATTTCGGTAAAATCCAGACACTTTGAATGCACCTTTATGATTTTTGTGAATAGTCATCGAGATCCGGGACTGACTTTAGCATCGGAGAGTCTTTGCGAGGAAGATTCCTGCGAGCTTTCTTACCTATTTTCTGAGCATCAACAAGGTCAAAAACTTGCGGTGAACTTAGCGGTAAAGGCAAAACCTTGCTGCGAGACCTCGCGGCGAAGGCAAAACCTTGCAGTGAGACCTCGTGGCGAAGGCAAAAGGCTTGCGGTAGTCGTGAGAAGCAGCTTCGGGGCTACTAGCCACGAGCTACCTCGTGGCAAGTTATCACGAGGAAACTCGAGGCTGCACGATGGCTGGCCGCGAGGACTAGCCCCGCGGTACCCTACTACGAGCTGCCTCGCTGCAGATTCGTGGTAGTCCCCCTCATTCGTTGAAATTGTCTCCATTTGGCAACCGCCATGTGTCAACACTAGCCACCCTATAGAATTGTGCCCTATAAATACCCAACTACAGAACATTGATGGGGACTTCCAATTTCGATAAAATCTAGACACTTTGAATGCACTTTTACTATTTTCATGAATAGTCATTGGGATCCGGGACTGACTTTGGCATCTGAGGGTCTTCGCGAGGGAATATTCCCGCGAGCCTTCTAACCCATTTTCTGAGCATCAATAGGGTCAAATCCTTGCGACGAACATTGCGGCGAAGGCAAAAGCTTGCGGCGAGACCTTGTGGCGAAGACAAAAAGCTTACGGCCAGACCTAGTAACGAAACCATGTGGCGAGAACTAGTGGCAAAACCTTGTGGCAAGAGCTAATGGCGAAGCCTTGTGGCGAGAACTAGTGGCGAAACCTTATGGCGAGAGATAATGGCGAAGCCTTGTGGCAAGAGCTAGTGGCGAATTCTTGTGGCAAAAGCTAGTGGCGAATAATTGCGACAAGCATCCTAGCGGCAAACTCTCTTGAGGCGACATCTCTTACGGCAATCTAACTTCACCCGATCCTGAGCTTTAGTGAATCATACATCACAAATTTTAATTGTTGTATTTTTATAACAACAAATATTTTTTGAATCATTTTACTGAAAAATTGTAAAAACTTATTTAAAATCTTTAGAACTCCAACGGGAGTTGCCATTCGGGGATCCATCCCCGTAATTGTCAAAATGGCATCCTGAAATAGAAAATTTATATTCTAACGGGAGTGACATATAAGGTTGTAAATAATGACAATAATCCTCTTGCGGTGCCATTTTTTCAATCTATGGAGAGAGAAAGGAATGGTTAGAAAAAAGAACTCTCTCATTACTGTCTAATTTTCCTCATGTAGGCCCATGTGTCCTTTAATTTTCCTTATGTTCCAAAAGAACAGGCGGGGACGTTGGACTGAATGGAGGGCTCGAACTTATTGTGGAAAATGAACAGTATCGTTTTAATGACCAAATTTTCCTTCCAGGAAACACCCACCTACCCATTGCATTTGGACATGAAATATTCAATTGACAAAAAAGACTTCCCACATGATAAACACTTACATGGGACCCCATCCCTCCCCCTGAAATCTTAGGGCAAGTGGAGGAATAAATAGTTAATCATTTCGAAAGGCATCATAGTACTAAAAGTCAAAAAGAAATATTTCTTTCACAGGAGGTGTGGGTTGAGTTGCTCTAACACTAATCGGCTCGTCGAAATGTTGATTCTGTTAATTGAAAAAGCGCCATATTATTGCTTACTAACATAATAATAATAATTATGGATGATATATATAGTAGACCTAATTGTTGAATATTTCTGTACACAAATTAATTCAATGTGTATGCAAATTTAGCACTTCAGTTTAAGTGTGTGATGAATGTGCCAATAACAGATCAACCAACTCTACTGCTTGCCCTTCTAACCATAATTTCCAGCCAGATATAACCCTAAAATGTAACCCAGATATCACTATAATCTAACAATATTTAAAAAAAAAATTAAAAAAAATTATTTTATCACTATAATCTAACAATATTTAATACTAACAATATTTTTAAAAAAAATATAACCCAGATATCACTATAATCTATTTAAAAAAACCCCGCGCATTGCATGGAATAACACCTAGTTTATTATTAAGCTAAAATTTGGGATAAATTTATTATTTTACATTTATAAAAAAAATTAATCATTATATTTTAATTTTTATCACCATTACCATTAAATTTTAATTTTTATTATAATTCAATCTCTCTTTTGATTTTTTATCAAATTATTTTAAATAAAACTAATATAATATATATTAACATAAATATTCAAATCAATTAATTGTGAGATTTATGTTAATTTTAACATTAAGCTATTTTTAGATTTATATTAATGTATATGGCATTAATTTTCAGTTACAGAATTTAATAAAAAAATAAAAAATAATCTAAATTATAACAAAAATTAAAATTTAATGACTGTGATAAACAAAAATTAAAATACAATGAATAATTTATTATGAAATATAAAATTATAAAACTAATTTTATTATTTACCCCTAAAATGTATATAGTCCATCTCAATAGCAGTATTTGGTGTGTGGTTTTAAGGAAATGTAATACCCACAAAAAGGTATGGCAAACACAAATTTATAAAAGTTCTACATAAATTTATAATAATTTTACTAAGAATTTGTAATAAATTTTTAGTCCAATAATCTCATGGAAAATGATAGAGTTTCAACTTAAATTAAATTAAATTTACTGCTTATTGCTCGATCGAGATTCTATTTTATTATTCTGTAAATAATAATATTGACGTTGTTGTTTAATTTGGAGTTTACCTGGACGTTTCGCAAGCCCAATTGATGTGGGTTGTCATATAGAGCTGAGGAGGAGTTGAAGAGTAAACAAAAAGGGGTCTAAATTCATCAATACCGGAGAAATTATACATTAAAGCGAAGAAATGGGTAGAAAACCACATTCTACGTCTATAGTCTATAAGTAATTGGTTATGAAGAAAATTTGTGTGTTTGTTTACGGTAGAAAACGTGGTGAGACCGAAGACTTCAAGATTAAAAAAAAAACAAAACACTCTTATGTCCTGCTTGAGCCACTAGTTTGAATTCTTTTTTTTCCAAAAATAAAAAATCTGAATATTTTTTTAATAATATATAATCTAAAAGATGTTATATCTTCAGAATCCTTAATTAGCCTTATTTGTAACAGTTCCTATTATTTTTGTTGAAATACGATACATACGATTGAAGGCTAATGTATGATGCTTCAAATATTGTGTTACTTAGAACTTAGAAAGCTGTGTTGCATTAAAGGTTAGAAATTAATTTGAATGGTTGTATTTGGATAAAAAAGTCATGTATCCTGCATAAATACTCTTCCAAAGATGGTGTATCCTGTATATATATGTAATATACTCTTCAAGATTGTCAAAGATGGTGAATCAAATGAAAATTCTTGAAGAATCAATTCCATAAAGATAGACAAGTGCTCAAGATTTTGAATAATTTGTAAGACAAGTTTGATGTTGTTATTATAGTTGTAGAGGAGTCTAAGCAAAAAATTATTTATACTCTTGTGTGTGGACCCATAAGAATTCCATCGCTTGTTACTGGTATATTACTCCATCCATTGATGATTTTACGAGGATGACTTGAATTTATTTTATGAGAAGAAAATCTAATTCTTTAATGTGTTTAATAAATTTAAATCTCTTGTAGATACTCAAAGTGATGCAAGATGAAAGTTCTCAAGTTTAACATAGACAAAAAGTACATCTAATGTAATGGTGTGTTTGATAGTATTTAATTAGAAAGGAAAGCATTTTTTTAACTTATATGAAAAACAAAAACCATCTCCCCCTAAATGGAATTTTTTATGGAAAAGAAGTAAAAATATGCTTTAATAATTGTATCATGAAATTTAATTTTATGAAAAATATAATATATTAAATACTAAAAATAAAATTTAATTCTTTGAATGTGACATTTCCCATGTTACCCAACATACCCTAAGTTTTATAAATAATGTGAAGAAGAAGGCGGCACGGAACACCAAGAAACAGCTGGGTACTCCCCACAATAAAATGAAGTTTCAAAAAGAAAGAATAGACCATATCCTAATCTGTTATCCAATTCAAACTGTTTCTAACTCTTCTCTGAAGCTATCAAAATTACTCTATAAATGAGAGGCAGAGCATGCGAGTGCAACAACGGAAAAAAAAAAAGTTTATGTGTGTGTCTCCTATTTTTCTGTAAGTGTGTATCACGGTAAATTGAGAGAAAGATCGAGAGATCTGTGTACGTGTTGGAGTGCATATGTAAGAGAGCTTGTATTTCTGTAAAGTTCTTGATTAGTGAGGCTTCTTGTAATCAGTCCTGTAATCGTGTTCCTGTTTCTATAGTGGATTGACTAGAGATCTCCCCTACTGTGAGTAGGATTCATTTACCAATTCGAACACGTACATCTCTGATGTCCTTTGCGCGTGTCAGTGGGGTATTGGTGTTCTGTGTTTATGTGTTCTTCTGGGACTTTATTTCTGTTCTTAAGCCATCAGTCGACAGGGAGCAATCAGAGAGTCGACAGAAAAGGGCAACACGTTGCAAGGCATACCATCAGACTTTTAATTTCTCATGTAACTCAAAAAGGTTGGCAAATTTTTCAGATGGATGTAACTCAAAAAGAGCAAGTTTATAAACTGAAGAAAGCTTTGTATGGGTTAAAACAGGCTCCAAGAGCCTAATACAATCGTATTGATGATTATTTCATCAATCAAGGTTTCGGGAGGAGTCCAAACGAGACAACTTTGTATGTAAAGGGCAACAAAGATTCTGGTTTGGTAATTGTATCTTTGTATGTTGATGATTTATTGGTAATTAGAGATAGTTTGTAGGAAATTCAAAAGTTCAAACAAGAGATGTTGAAGCAATTTGACATGACAGATTTGGGTGCCATGATGAGTTATTTTCTTGGCATGAAGATTCAATAATCAAGTCAAAGGATTTTTGTTTTTCAAAACAAATATGCAAAAAATGTTTTGAAAAATTCAACATGAAAAAATGCAAGCCTGCTCCTACACCACTAGTTCAAGATGAGAAACTTTTGAAAAACGATGATGAAAAACCAGCAGATGGTATTTGAATATTGCAACCAGACCGGATTTAACTTTTGCAACTTTTTAAGATTCACGTATCATCACATCATGGGGTTACATACTGTTCTTTTCTTTGATCTCTCTTTGGGTTTAGAATTTCACATTTTGCTCGCTCATAAACTAAAAGTGCACAGCATCAGTATGAGTAAATACACATTCAAGATCGTAACTCTTCTCTCTTTAAAACATCTGACAGCCATAGCAGGAGGTATTGATCCATCCAATATTTTTACTGTTCAAAGTTTACTTTAAACACTTTATTACATATTAAAACTGTGTTGGTGCTGGAAAACAAAACTGATACAGTAGAGCAGTAGTTTATGCTTCCCAAGGACTGAGACACACATGTATATGCTTCACACCTTAGCTAGCTTGACATTATTCATCACAACACATCAAGCTAATATTGAGTCTAGATGCATGTGGCATGGACTTTTCAAGATCAATCATCTGGGGTGTAACTCAGTAATTGATGTTTCATTCACAGACCATGGCATTGAAGTCTTGGTTGACTAATCTGTCTCCAGGCCTTTTGGTGCTTGCGACCTGGTTCTACTCCCAACAAAAAATGCAGGTTGTTCGGGAACTGGAAGGTTAACCGAGAAACTGTTGAGTGTCACAAGAACATTTGCCATTGAGGGCCTGTCTTCTGGGTCCTCTTGGACGCACAACAAAGCAATGTGGATGCATCTAAGGACTTCATTTTTTGAGTAAGACCCTTCAAGACTTGGATCCATCAAATCCAGAGGGGTTTCATCTCTCCAAAGCTTCCAAGCCTGTAAGAATATATTCATCAAACATGGCTTGTGGAGACAACAAAATTGGCACTGAGAAGAAAAATGATTGGAACAATTTGTTCTATGTTCAAACTCACGTAGCTTAGAAGGTCCTCCGCATAGCCTGATTCGTAAAAGCTGCTGTTCCTCTTACCGCTTATGATTTCAAGAACTAATACCCCAAAACTATACACATCTGACTTCACAGAGAACTGTCCGTGCATTGCATACTCTGGAGACATATAACCACTGCAAGCCATGTGCCATTAGCATCTTAACAAAAGCCGATAATTAAGAAACCTTCAAAATTGTTTGGGTAGTTAAATTAAAGAGGGAAAAAAGAAAAGCATCCTCAATGTGTGTGTTAGTGATTCAAAATTGAGTCAGTAAAACGGTTGGATAAAATCGTTAGTAGTTGTTGGGGACTACAGCTCCAATGGCTACCCCGTATCCCCTTATTCTAACTGTAACCAACTCTTCCTTGAAGATATCGAATCTCTTCTATAAATAATAGCAGAGCAGGCAAGATAGAGGGTAAGAAAACTTCTTTGTATCATTGTTCTCAAAGGTGTAAAGCACTGGGATTGAGAGAAGAAAGAAAGTTGTGAGTGCTGGGCGCTTAAGGGAATTAAGCTTGTACTCGGTGAGTTCTTGGAGAGATCAGAGAGTTTTCTTGAGTGATTGTAATCTGTAACTTTGTCTATTGTTCTAGTGGATTGATTAGGGGTGAAACCTCTGCCGTAAGTAGGATTCATTCAAATCCGAACACGTATATCTGTGTCCCGTGTGTGTGAGTTGTGGTGTGGTGTTCTGTGGATCTTTTTTTGGTTTTCCCTTCTTGTATCTTTCATCGCTCTTGAGGTATCTGTCGACTGCCATACAATCAAAATTTGACAGCCTGTGAATCAAAGTATCAACAACTGGTATCAGAGCCAGAGTTCAGACTTCAAGATCAAAACGGGGGTGTCTTGAAGCATTAAGAAATTCAAGAACAAAACGAGATATGGCACCCCCGAAGATGGAACTCAAGAAATTTGACGGCCACGGGGATTTCAATATGTGGCGCAAGAAGATGAAAGCCGTCATCGTCCAACAGAGATGTGCAAAGGCTATGAATGAAAAGGATCCACCAGCCATATCACTCGAAGAAAAGGAAGACATGAAGGAGATCACATACAGCCTCATCATTTTGAACTGTCAGATAATGTTCTCCAACAAGTAAATGAGCAGGATACGGCAGCTAAGGTATGGCTCAAACTTGAGTCTTTATACATGACTAAAACCTTGTCAAATAAAATCTATTTGGAAGAACTAACTCTTTGGTTTTAAAATGGACCCATCTAAATCTCTAAAAGAAAACCTAGACAACTTTAAGGTTATCACAATAGGATTGACTAACATTGATGAAAAGATTTCTGATGAAAACCAAGCCATCCTGCTTTTAAACTCCTTGCCAGAATCCCATAAAGATCTTAAAACAACCATCAAGTATGGCAGAGAATCCCTCTCTTTAGAGTATGTTTTAGTGGAAGACTAGAAATTAAGTTCTGCTAAAGGCCTGCATGTTAAGGGAAAGATTATAGAAGACCTCAGGTTAGAGGAATGAGCACCTCAAGATCCCAGTCTAGAAGTAGGGGGCCATTCTAGAACTATGACCTGCTGGTTTTGTAAGAAAGAATGCCACCTAAGAAAACATTGTCCCTCAAGAAAAAAAAAGGGTATGAAACTAGGATGGATAAACTAGATGTAGCAAATATATCTGATGGCTATGAGTGGGGAAGGAGAAACCATCTCATAACAAAGTTCTAGAGATGAATGGATAATGGACTCAGGCTGTACTTTTCACATAACACCTAGAAGAGATTGGCTGTTTAATTTTAAACAACTTAAGGGAGGAAAAGTCCTTATGGGAAATGATCAATATTGTACCATGACTGGTATAGGGTCTGTTAAATTTAAACTTTGGGATGGTTCTTATAGAATCCTAGACAATGTAAGGCTTGTACCCGACCTGAGAAGGAATCTAATTTCCTTAAGCATGTTGGACTTAACTAGATGTACCTATAAATCAGAAAAGGGTACTCTAAGGGTAATGAAAGGATCAATGGTAGTCATAAAAGGAATCCTAAATCAAGGATTATATATCCTAAAAGGGGAGGCCATCTTTGGTGATGCTGCAGTTTCCACCCCTAAAAGGGATGAAACTGGAAAATGGCATAAGAGATTGGGGCAATAGGCATAAAAGGGCTACAAGAACTTTGTAATCAAGGTGTATTAGACTCTAAGGGGATTAGCAATTTAGAATTCTGTGAAACCTGTGTAATGGGAAAGTCACATAGACTACAGTTTGCTCCCTCAATACTTAAGGCCAAATATATCCTTGAATATATACATGCAGACCTATGGGGCTCCCCTCTGGTACCTATATCCCTCTCAAGTGCTCAATAATTCATTTCTTTTGCTAATGACTTTTCTAGAAAAGTTTGGGTATATTTTCTTAAACACAAGAGTGAAGCATTTGGAAAGTTTAAGGATGGAAGACCCTAGTAGAGTATCTAACTGGAAAGCAAGTTAAAAATTTAAGGACAGATAATGGCTTAGAGTTTTGTAATCATGAGTTTGCAAATTTTTGCAATCAAATAGGCATTACTAGGCATAGGACTTATAGTGAAACACCTCAGCAAAATGGTATTGCTGAGAGAATGAATAGAACTATCCTAGATAAAGTGAGATGCTTGTTAAAAGACTCTAGTTTGCCCAAAAGATTTTGGCCTGGAGCCATGGCACCGGCTTGCTACCAAATATAAATAGATCTCCCTCTTTATCCATCCAATTTAAAACCCTAGAAAATCTGTGGACAAGCAAACCGCCCAAGCTAGACCATTTAAAACCTTTTGGATGCATTGGGTATGTTCATAAAAGGGAAGGAAAATTAGATCCTAAAGCGAAGAAGGTTGTATTTCTAGGATACCCCAAGAAAAGTTGTAAATTTTGGTTAATAGAGGAAAATAAGGTGGTCATCAGTAAAAATGTAGTATTCAATGAAACTGACTTCTATAATCCTAATCAGCTAGGAACAAATAAGCATAAGCAAACTGATAATTTTCAGTTTGAGGTGGAAATAAAAGAGGATAATTTCCCACAAGGTGGAAAATTAGAAGATTCAAACTGCCAAAATTATCCTGCGAGCTCCTCAACAGAGTAATCTAAATCATAAGAGCATTCTGGAACTTCTGATGACAACCCCATCCCTGATAGTCATGACACCCTTCCTAATACATATATACCCATAGAAGACCAGGACTGAAGTGATTATGTGTTCTCTAGGGATAGGGTCAGGAGAGAAATCAAACCACCAACAAAATATGCTCATGCAGATGTTATAGCCTATGCCCTGAATATAGATGATTCCATTGAGTTGGATGAACTAGTAAATTTCAATGATACATGTAACAGCAAGAACAAAACTTTCTGGCTTAAGGCAATGCAAGAAGAGATGGATTCTCTTTATAAGAACAATACCTGGACTCTAGTAAAGAGACCAAGTGATAAAAGGGTAATCGATTGTAAATGGATTTTTAAGAGGAAACCAGGTATACCAGGGGTTGAATTAGCAAGATATAAGACAAGGGTAGTTTCCAAAGGCTATTCCCAAGTTGAGGGAATTGATTACCATGAGATGTTCTCTCCAGTGGTAAAACACACCTCCATAAGACTAATATTGGCTATTGTAGCTCTTTATGATTTAGAAGTAGAACAATTAGATGTCAAGACTGCATTCCTACATGAAAATCTAAAAGAGAAAATTTATATGGAATAGCTAGCAAGTTTCATGAAAAAAAGGGAAGAACAGATGGTTTGCGTACTGCAAAGGTCTCTATATGGCCTTAAATAATCCCCAAGATAATGGTATAAGAGGTTTGATGAATTTATGCTTAGAGAAAATTACAATATGTGTAATTTTGACCATTGTGTATATTACAAACAATTAAGGGGAAAGCAGTACATATCCTAATTTATGTAGATGACATGCTTATTTGCATGCAAGGACAAAGGAGAAATAAGTAAGCTATCTAGATCCCTCAAATCTGAATTTGAAATGAAAAACCTAGGTGCAGCGAAGAGAATCCTAGGGACTGATATAATCAGGGATAGAAAGGAAGGTACTCTATCCTTGTCTCAATCCGAATCATCCGATTACTTAAAAAGGGTTGTAGACCTTTTTGAAATGTAAAGCTGTAAACCTGTCTACTCCAATTCCCCCTCACTTTAAGCTATGTGCTGTTAAATGAGATCTACCAAAAGAAGAGGAAGCATACATGAACAAGGTCCCCTACTCAAATGCAGTAGGAAGTCTCATGTATGCAATGATAGGAACAAGGCCAGACATAGCATATGGGGTTAGTCTGGTCAGTAGGTTTATGGGCAAGTATTCCAATGATCATTGGAATGCAGTTAAGTGGCTGCTTAGGTATCTTAGAGGTTTAGTAAATAAAAGGCTAGTGTTTAGTTCAAACACTGAAGGAAACAAATGCATAGAAGGGTTTTGTGACTCAGATTATGCTACAGACCTTGATGAGAGGAGATCTTTGACAGTATATGCATTTACTTTTGGAGGAAATCTAGTAAGCTGGAAATTAAACCTTCAGCAAATTGTGGCCCTTTCCACAACATAGGCTTAATATGTAGCCTTGACTGAAGCCATAAAATAAGCAATATGGCTGCAGGGGATCACTCATGAATTGAGAATGTTTGAACAGGTTCCTAAAGTATTTTGTGACTCACAAAGTGCTATTCATCTCTCTAAGAATAGTGCATTCCATGAGAGAACTAAACATATAGATGTAAGACTACACTTTGTGAGGGACATCAGTGCTCAAAAGCAGGTTAGTGTTGAGAAAATCTCAACTGAAGTTAACCCGGCTGATATGCTCACTAAATCCATACTAGTAGCTAAATTTGAGCAGACTTTGGCCTTGCTAAATGTTCTTCCTACATTGCTGAATGAGTGTTGTAGGTCCTCTAGTCATATCCAATTTTCAATTTTGATTTAAGGTGGAATTTGTTAGTTAGTGACTCAAAATTGAGTCGGTAAAACGGTTGGATAAAATCGTTAGTAGTCGTCGGGGACTGCAGCTCCAACGGCTACCCCTTATCCCTTTATTCCAACTGTAACTAACTCCTCCTTGAAGGTATCGAATTTCTTCTATAAATAAGAGCAGAGCAGGCAAGACAGAGGGTAAGAAAACTTCTTTGTATCATTATTCTCAAAGATGTAAAGCACTGGGATTGAGAGAAGAAAGAAAGCTGTGAGTGCTTGGCGCTTAAGGAAATTAAGATCGTACTCGGTGAGTTCTTGGAGAGATCAGAGAGTTTTCTTGAGTGATTGTAATATGTAACCTTGTCTATTGTTCTAGTGGATTGATTAGGAGCGAAACTCCTGCCGTGAGTAGGATTCATTCAAATCCGAACACGTATATCTATGTCCCGTGTGTGTGAGTTGTGGTGTGGTGTTCTGTGGATCTTTTCTGGTTTTCCCTTCTTGTATCTTTCATCGTTCTTGAGGTATCCGTCGACTGTCATACAATCAAAAGTCAACATCCAGTGAATCAAAGTATCAACACGATGCGTGGGATTCCTTTCCGATTGTATCTATGAGGATATCTCATTTTTTATTATTTTCCATTTGTATCTTAAATTTCTACTTATTGTTGGAGAAATGATGCATGAGTCAGGTAATGGAAACAAGAAAAAGTCGATGTAGGGAATATGAGAACTGAGTACTTACTATGTTCCAACAACTCTACTCGTATTTCCTTGAGTTTGATCCACGCCAAAGATCCTTGCCATCCCAAAATCTGAAATTTTTGCGTTCATATCCCCATCTAGTAGAACATTGCTTGTTTTGAGGTCACGATGGATGATTTTAAGTCGGGAATCTTGATGAAGGTAAAGAATCCCCCTAGCGATCCCTCCTATAATCTTGTAACGCCTGGACCAATCCAATTTTTCTTGCTTTTCTGGATCTGTTCATTAGTTGTGAGTTAATTTGAGGGAAAAGAACACCATCAATGTCAACGTGGTTCAACTTGTGCTCACAGCAATCATGTTCATTCTGAAATCAAATGAAAAGGGTAAAACTTAACAAGTAGAGTTGTACATAGAGTAACAGAAATCCCTTACCGAAAAGAAAGTAGTCGAGGCTTTTGTTGGGCACGAATTCGTAGATGAGTATCTTTTCTTCTCCCTCCAAGCAGAATCCTAGTAGCCTCACTAGATTTCTGTGTTGAAGCTTGGCCACCAAGATGACCTCATTCTTGAACTCTACTGCACCTTGCCCTGAGTTTCGAGATAGCCTCTTCACTGCCACCTCTTGGCCGTTGGGAAGTATTCCCTGATGAAAATCATGTCCCCAACTCAGATTTGGGCTCAAACATTTGGAACTGGCTAATAATTAAACAGTCTAGTTAGCGGGTCTTACTTTGTAGACATCACCAAATCCACCTTCACCAACTTTATTATCATCGGAAAAGTTGTTTGTGGCTGCTTGAATTGAGGCCAGGCTATACTGCAAGGACTGCATTTCACTCATCGCATTCACAACTGAACAAATTCAAAGCGTATATACATGTCATGCACTTGGATTTGGAGATTTTTTTTCCACTACCCGGAGAGTAGACATAGTTAATAGAGAGCGAGAGCAGACTGGAAAAAGTATATCTTGTTCATTGTTTTGTATTGTTTTTCTTTTGGCCTTACCACTGCTTTCTCCAACCGCTTCATATTCCTTCTTTCCTTTCCTTCTTATGAAACAGAATCCTACAATGAAAAGCAAGACCGAGACTCCTACGGGAACGATTATGGCAATGAGTAGTTGCGATGAGACTCCCCCCCCTTTCCCTGCATCAATGAAGAGGTGTTTGAATCAAGTTCTTGAATAGCAAAGATAATCTTCGGTTGGGCAATCGCCACGGTTATCGAACTGTCAGTAGAACTCAGAAGGATCACTAGAACTTGAAAGTGTAATCCCAAGTTCCAAACACCGTTGTTCTACATTTTAATTATGTAGGGACAAGTTGCTACTTGGCTTTAACAGTGAGACAACTCCCGGTGTTCCAATATGCTAATGCCTATTGTGTGACATTTCTGATTATGGATTTTAGATTAAAGTTCTCTTCGTCTGTATCAAGTTTATCCCCTTTTGATTGGTTTTGTTATTCTTATCTTGGTTAGACTTTATTTAGAAATACTTTTCTAGGCTAATTAGCTTATTTATTTAATTAACCATTTTTCTAAAAAAAAAATTTCTAAAAAAAAAATTAGCATGCTGTAAAGGTGTATAAATAATTATAAGTACGTTACAAAACATAAAAATATAAATAAAATTTATTATTAAGCTAAAAATTTAGGGTAAATTTATTATTTTACGTTTAATAACAAAATTTTCACTATATTTTACTTTTTATCACCACAATTATTAAATTTCAATTTTTTATTACAATTCAGTTTTTCTTTTGATTTTTTGTCAAATTCTTTTAAAGAAAATGAATTAGGAATATGTTAATATAAATCCTAAAATCATTTTATTGTGAGATTTATGTTAGTTTGATTTTTAAGTTTATAATAATACATATATATCGAATTAAATTTTGATAACAGAATTTGATAAAAAAATAAAAAAAAATGAACTAAATTATAACAAAAATTAAAATTTAATGATTATGATAACAAAAATTAAAATAAAATGACTAATTTATTCTGAAATATAAATTTTAAAAAACTAATTTTATTATCTATCCCTAAAACATATATATTATCCATCTCAATAGTAGCATTTGGTGTGTGGTTGTAGGGAAATTTATTATAATTTTATAAATAATCTTCACAAGTTAATGCAACACACATAAATTTATAATAATTTTATTAAAAATTAATAATAATTTTTGTATTATTATAAAATTTTTTATTATTATAAATAAAATGACAATGAGAATTAAAGCACGTGGGGTTGTTGAGTGGATTTATGACTTTAGGTGAAGAATTATCAATTATGATGGCTTAGATTTGTGGTAAAGCGTGAACAAGTAGATGAGAGCTTAGATTGAATGTTTTCATTTTTATAATATTTTTAATTTTCTATTCTACTTTAGACAAAGCCATTGACCATTGTATTATAATTTTGTGCAATTTTTTATTTTTTTTTATTTTTGGCTAAGTTGTACTAATTCACTTTTCTGATAGATTAAAGAAACCCTTTCTATATCCATGATCTAACCATCTTCTAGTCATCATAATCTAATGAACCTGACCCGTCTGCTCCTCTGTAAATTTTTAAAAAATAAATATATTATTTTCAGTCCAATGAATCAAAAGCGATGTGAATCATTCCCCCCTCACTTTTTAATTCGTTGATTTCTTATGGAAAATGACAGAGCTTCAACTTAAATTAAATTAAATTTGCTGCTTATTGTTCCACCGAGATTCTATTTTATCATTCTGTAAATAATATTGACGTTGTTATTTTGGAGTTTACCTGGACTGTTCGCCGGAGCCGGTGGAGGAGGAATGCCCGGTGCGGGCGCCGGTGCGGTGTCGTCGTTGAGGTAGTAGAAGGGGTAAATCTCATACCTGACGTTGCAACTGGACTTTAGAACTCTTCCTCCTTGCTTCCCCTCGCAACAATCTGGGAGTCTGGAGTTAGCATCGGCGAGGCAAGAGTTGCAAGCAGAAATAGACAAATCTGCCGTGCACTGTGCAAGCGTATATAGCTTCTGATCTCCACTGAAATTGGCTTCTTTAGTCGCAAACTTCCTCCCCGATTGATTTCTTGCAGCCTGGTTAGCTATATCACCCATGGTTTCGTCCAAGACCAGCTTGAACTGGGCTAGGCTCGAGGTGCCAATGTCCTGTCTATTGTACATGTAAACCATGCCCGGATTGGAGAAGACGGACTGGTTCGAGTAACGGAGCAAGCAGTCATCATACCAAACGATGGCTTCTCTCTGAGTTGGGCACAGCTTCAGTATCTCTACGCTAGCAATCACCACGCACCGTCGGCAGGCTTCGCTTGAGACATCGCCGCGGCAGAGGAAGAGGCCGTAGACTCGGTCGGAGGAGCTGTTTCCGGCGGTGGAGTTGTAGAAGCCGGTGGGGGTGGTGGCGTTGGAGAGAGTGGACAAGAGGGTGTTGAGGTTGGCTCCGAAGGCACTGTTTGAAGTGTAAGCGGTTGTGTTGATGCAAAAATTGTATAGCGCCCCGGAGGAGCCAAAAACAATGGGGATGAAGCTGCTGAGAAAGCAGAGCAGCAAGGGAAGAAATAGAATCGCACCCTTCATGTTCATGATTCTTTCTCCCGGTGCCATGGTCATGGGCCTCAATTTCATCTCTAGCTTTTATGATTCAGCGCCAGCAGCAGGCTGAGAGATGATGTGAAGAAATGAATGGCATTAGACTCGGCGAAAGCTGCATCCAGGTCAAGGAAGCCTTATTGGACTATTATTGGGTTTAGGGTAGGAGAGAGAGAGAGAGAGATGGAAATTAACAGGTTCTTCTCGTGGCAAACGAAACGAAAAGTGAAGATTGAAGACTATTAAAAATCAGTGGCATGGATGAACGCGGAGAAGCCAGAAACAAACTGAGTCGTCGGGAAAAGTCCATATTTACCGACGGTTTTTTAATAGGGCCGGTAAAAAATAAGAATTTCCGACGGTTTTGATAAACCGCCGGAAAATGTTCGACTTTACCGGCGGTTTTAAAACCGCCGGTAATTCTTATTTTTTACCTGCAGTTTTTAACCGCCGGTAAATTATTTTTACCGACGGTTTTTAACCGTCGGTAAATTTTTTCACCGGCGGTTAAAAAACCGCCGGCAAAGTAAAAACTTTGCCGGCGATTTTTAAACCGCCGGAAAAAGTAAACCGCCGCAAAAAAACACAAAATCGCCGGCAATACTAAAATTTTTTTTTTATATACAGTAACATTAATCAAATGCAATAAAAAACCTGTATAACAAAAAACCACAAATAATTTTAAAAAACCTGTATAACAAAAAACCACAAATAATTTTAAAAGATTCACCCACTACACAATTAAATATAATAATTGTATACAATAAATCTATTTAAATACAACACGTGTAAAAAAATTTTACAACCCATGTGCCTGTAATCAAATGCAATCAAAACCTGTATAACAAAAAATCACCAACAATTTTAAAAAATTCACCCACTACACAATAAGTACAACAATTATATACAATAGATCTATTTAAATACCATTACAATTTTAAAAGATCAATCTTATCTCGTCTCATTACACAATACCATTTTTGCACCTACAAATCAACCCTAAACTAAAACATGTCTAAGTGACCTAAGAGAACCCTTGATTACACCACCATGTTGCTCCAACCAAAATTGCATATCATATTTTTTCGATCTGCATTGAAAAACAATAGATCTATAAGTATGAAATTGTATAAAACATATTCAAAATTGCATAACTATATACAAAAACACTTACATTAAGAATACGAATTTTGCTAACAAGTGCCTTTAAAACAAATTTCAGATGACAACTAACAAAAAAAAAAATCAGATGGCAGGCTCAATTCACCCCCACTTTGGATGCACATTCCTACATTTATCAACATTATCTATAGACCAATAAGGACAACAATACGAAGGTATTAAGGACTTCTTTTATTAATTTTTTTTATAAACAAGATACAGTGTACTCTCTAGATGGGAACTAATGTCGGATCAATGTGTTTCTAACAAAGAAAGGTCAACCATAATGTATTTAAATGGTACTTTTGATTATATAGAATAATTTAGGAAAATTACATGTTATACCTTTAAGATTTAGAATAATTGATACATCTCTTGTAAGAGTTCCAGGAGACATTGCTTTTGTAAGAGTTAAAGATAACTGTATTTGTACATAATAAAAATTATTTTGATAAATTGAAAAAATACTTGAACACTGTCAAATCAATACCCACCTAAAAAAGACTAAAAGCGTGATACTGCATAATTTTCATTTTTGTATAAAAACATTAAAAGCCAAAAACAAATCCTAATAAAGCCAGTATAACATCCTTCTAGCAATATTTTCTAAATAAAAATTCTGTAAATATATGATTCTCCATCCAAAAATATAAATCCCAGAGGAGAGCAGAAGAAGCTCAAAATGGAGGAATGACCTCATGTGCATACATTAAGAATATACTCAACCCACAAATCAAAGCGACCAATCAATTCCAAATCAGAACACAAAGCATAACACTATTTTCCTCTTTGTTTCTTTAAAGCCTTTTAGGAGATGGCATCATACAAAAGTGATGGCTTTCTATCTACTGGAAACCTAGTTTCCATTGACAAGTTTGTCTATAACAAAGCTTCAACAATAATACAAGAAGACACAGCTTAAATAACTCTTTGCAATTTCCCAATTACAGTTGCTAGACATATGCACGGAGAGAAGATTGGATCAAATTACACGGGAAACTGATGAACAAATAACTTACAAGGACTGAAGAAATCAATTTAGTACCCTGAATATTTGAAGTATTATGCATATATAAATGAAGAGACTTTGAGAACATTATTATTCTTACATTATTTCATTTATTTTAGTACCCTGTCAGTTTTCTAATACTTTCATCCACTCCATTTACTTTTTCAAATTTTATTCTCATTCTATAGGGTATCAGATGAGTTTTTTCTGTTCATTTGATTCATCATGCCATATAATTAACATCAAAATCAGAGCTAGTCTTCAAGATTTTCCATCCTGTCATAAAGTTGTGTTATAAAGGAATCTAGCTAGAGAATGCCTGATCCTTGTTAATGAAAATGTGCAGACACCAAGAAAACCATATACTTATATCCTTTAGTAACATTAAAATTTAAGAAGAATATTTATAGGATCCAAAAAAGCATGTCCCATCAAATGTGAACTGAAACATTATAAATTCCATACATTGGTCATCTCCACCAGGAGTTGTGTTATAATGCAAGCAAGCTCTCCTATTAAACAAAAATCGTGTGTTTAAACCTTTCTGTGCACCCATATCTAAGTCGTTCCATGTTTTTTTAGTAGGTTATGAAAGATAATGTTGTCTCTCTCTAATATGTTAATCTTTTTAACATATTAGAGATTTCATCTGTGATGGAAGGAAAAATGAATTACCAAAAAGGACCATGAGAATCAAGATGGTGCTGATGGGAAGGAGCAGGTGGGAGGTGAACATGGTCAACTATTATCTCAGGTGGATGAACATGGGCTCTTGAGGCATATTCCTCCTTTGTGGAGCTCAAAACATGCTCCACTGATTGTACATCCTCTTTCCGGCAACGTAATAAGACTGCAGGCTCTTTTAGTCTGAGCAAACTCTGTAATACATAGGGATACTGTCAGGTTAACAGTCAATTGCAATAATCATGATAAGATAATCAACTTTTAGCACTAAAACATCCCAATTATCAATTACAACTTCAAATTATCACAATATCATAACACTAATAAAGCTCACTGATTTGAGAAGGTCATGTCTTAGAATCTTGATATAGTTTTTGATATGTTGCCAATCCTCTAATCTTCCCATTCTCTACTTTTGAAATATAAGCTAGAGCAACACAGCAGAGCTACTGTTGGGAAATAAACTTGAAATTCTGCTGTGTGTTGACTTGGTCAGTTATTTGTGATTCTGTTTTGTTTGGTCAGTTATCAAAGATTTGATGTGGTGCTGTTTTTTAGCAAGAAGTAGTCAACTAAATGTGGAGCAAAACAAGTGGACTGAAAATCGTTGACCAAGAAAATAGGAAACAGATCATGTGTTGGTTTATTTAAATTAGTGTGTGCGTAAGATGTAAAGTGTGGGTTTTTTCAGCAGATAATATAGAGAAACAGGGGTTACCTTGTTAGCAATATTTTTCAGTCTCCCACTATTACTTTCTGCATTTTCATGTGATTCCCCACCATTTTTTCTGTGCACTCTGTTTATACGTGTGTTCATCCCAACAGCTACAAATTTATAACCACATAGAGCTACATATTTATAACCACATAGAGAAGCCATTCCCCAGTTCTCTCCATGAAAGTATATCTAGTTCACATGTATAAAGAACAGCCCTTATGATTTGTAAAAGTGCAACTTTAAAAAAATTCCATTCTTTTAAAATGTCATAGAAGATTAGTCATGTTTGTTATAAGCCAACGAAAAAAAAAAAAGCATCATCTATTACACTAGGAATTTATTCCACTTTCTTACCTGAACAATGAGATCTTTCAGAAGATTCCCATATGAATGGTGGTCATGGCTCACAGTTAAGAGCTCTTTTGCCGCTTCCTCTTTCATGGAGTTGACCACATCATCCTGAGCTTGAAGAACTTTGATACGAGAAGCATTGAGTTGCATCGAGTACTCGCTACAACAAGCAATATGAACTGATGTAAGTGTAGATATCATAGTTAATATACAATATGTGATCCAAAAAATAATAATAATAACCATACTAATTAGTTCTGTGCACATTCCATCTACCTATTTCACATCAAATATGAAAAACATTCAGTACTTGTTTTGATGACAAAGTTGTGTTTCCATGTTTAGGGTTTAGGGTTTAGCTGATCATGGAGAGATGGCGATAGATACATCAAAGGAGCGTGTAATAAAGATCTCCTCTCCTCTGCGTTTGAAGTTTGAACCAGATAATGAAGCAAAATTTCAGAAACTCCCTTTCCATTAAAGGGCGGGAACAATTGTTTGACCAAAGCAACAAACGGAAGAAAGGTTATCAGAAGATTGTTTCAACGAGCCACCAGAGAAAGAAAGTGGAAAGGAGTTCTCTTTTGTTTTTCCGTCTCTTTTCTAGCCTTCGGATAAATGTATACCAGTAATAACACTAGGTGAATCGATAAAAACCCGCAGACAGACACAAAGAGAGCAAAGAACTCGAAATTGTTACATTTTTCTGCGAACGTCGACTTGCTTCTGTTTACGCTCATACTCTTGCCTGATCTTCTTCTTCTCCGCTTCTACCAGTTGCAATTTTTCAATATTGAATTCCTGCCATAACACGACATAATTATAAGCTTATAATGACATACGCACACATACTACAGAGACTTGATTAGAAAGAAGAGAACAGTAAGCGAGAAATAGGCGAAAGTGCTGGATTGGAAGGGAAAATCAAAGGTACCTCTTCGGCGGAAACGGATATCTCATTAGCCTTCTCCTCGGCTTCCTGGCGGTTTTTACCTGATCAAGGAAGAACAACTATCACGGAGCAATCGAACCGTAATTTACCCCAATTCCAATCAACACTTCTCCCGCATGTGCGACTGATCAGTGAGCGAAGGATGGCGAGGCCGAGCGCGAGAGCGACTGAGAGTGAGCGAGAGAGGGCGAGAGCGAGGGAGGCCGAGGCCGAGGGCGAGGGAGGCCGAGGGCGAGTGAGCAAGGGCGATCGAGGGAGGCAGCGAGGCGCGAGCTAGAGAATGTTAGGGTTTGCGGGGGAGATTTTGGAAGAGATCGAAGGAGGTGAGGGGGAAGAATTGGGTCGGGTGCGCACGGGCGGGGGAGAAAATTGGCCGGGCTGGGTATATACGCGGGTATGCTTATATAATCCTATCCCCGGCGGTTTTATTAAACCGCTGGTTATGCTTCAAAATCACCGGCGGTTTTTTAAAACCGCCGGGGATGTGTATCCATTACCAGCGGTTTCTAAAACCGCTGGTTATTTTGAACCATCACCGGCGGTTCGAAAAACCGCCGGTAATGTTGCTGTTTTCCCAACAATTATTAAAACCGCCAGGAAAACTTGGCCGCCAATAGCTCTTTTTTCTGTAGTGATTAGATTGTGAAGTATATCAATCAAGTACTCTAATTTATCTATTAGTTTATGTCTAGGTCTAAGAGATTGATTCAACTAACCTACCTCATTATATGTTTATGTAAATTAGAATTAAGAACACATTAAATATAAATACTCATAATATAAAAATATTTACCACAAATATAATCAAAGATTGCATATGTAATCAAGTGAATGTCTTCCTCCATTAATACATGTTATTTTGTCTAAGAGTTATTCCTTACTTATCTACATCTAGCATCATGAGAAATCTTAAATCATATAATTGGTGATCAAGTAATTACAAGTATTAAGTTTAGAACAAAATAAACATAGTCGAAATAACAATCACAATCAAAATTTGAGTAAACTAATTAAGTTTCAATGCATAAGATCCTTTAGAAATTCTAAACAATTAATTAGTCACTCATAATGAATAATATATTCTCAAAATCATCTGAGAGTCGTTACATAATTGAAATCTTAAATAATAAAGAAAAAGATAATTTAAAAGATAAAATCAATTTTTTTTACGTAGCCTTGACTCCTCTAACGAAGCACAACACTTTGTTGAACCTCTTGCCTCCAAAACCTTACTTTTGGTCCCTCTGAGCAAATTATGAATGAGTGGACAAGTGGCTAGAACAAAGAGTTTTAAAAAATTTGTCTTTTCTCCCAAAAGCTACACTTCTCTTTTTCTTTTTATTTTATTTTTCTTTTTTGGTTTTGTGATGTCCAATCTCCTTTCTAACGTGTTTTCCACGTCTCTAAATAAATGACTCCTCTAAAAAGTCCTAAACCAACTTAAAAATAGATTCTCAAACTAACAAATCTCCTTTCATAACATGGCTGTCCACATCTAGCAATTTTGCAAGTATTTTAGATTGTCTTCTCATAAAAAATGAGTTTCATAAAATTTGTAGATAATTGTCTTAGCTTTCCAACGCATATAAGAATACCCAAATTTGATATTTGCAAAAGAAGTTATGACCCAAAAATTTAACAGAAATCCAAGTTGGAATTTTAGTCTTTATGCAGGATTCCAATTCGACCCAACTTCTTTTTCTATGTTAATTATGAACTTTGACTTTCAATTAGTCTCTCAATTTATCTTCCAACTCTAACACATAATAAAATAAATATTAATGCAATATTAACTTAAAAATAAATTAATTAACACAGTAATTATCTAAAATTCACAAAATTAAGCATTTAATTTGTGAAAAATTTTTACCTCATCATCATTCAACTTACGTAGGATGATCTGGTGCGAAACCATAATCAAGCAGAAAATATCCCTATGCATTCTAAAACAAGACAAGTGATGCGTGCCTAATGACCAATTTGCCCTAATTCAGACGATAGGGAGTGAGGAACAGGCGAAGACGGCTGTTATTGGTGAAGAAAAGACGCTGGCAAGAGGTAGAGAGGAATAGGAGAATGCGATTGCTATGATTTTCTTAGGTCTTCTCTACCCCAACTAAATCTAATACTGGCATGATCCCTTGATATGTATTTATGCTAAATAATATATTTATAAAATATATATCTAATATATATATTATTTAATCAAAAAATATATATTTATAAAAATTTAAATAAATTTATTAATGTATTTATAAACCAACATATTCAGGACTTATTTACAAGCTTCTAATTGAGACTTCTCGTGAATGCCTAATTGAGTTAACTAACACTACAAGAAAATAGGCCATTTGAGACGGATTTTGAGTTTAAAATAGATTTTGAGACGAATTTTGGTTCGTTGGAAAAATGGTTATTGCTAATTTTGAGACAAATTTAAAGATGAATTTTTTTCGTCTCTAATTTAATACGAATTTAGATATATATTTTGGGATGAATTTTGAGAGGGATTTAGAGACAAATTTTTTCCGTCTTGAATTTAAGATGGATTTTGAGACGAATTTAAAATTCGTCTCTAAATTCATTTTAAATTTAAATTTAATTAAAAAATAAAATTAGAGACGGAATTAAAACTTGTCTCAAATTTAAATTTAATTAAAAAATAAAATTAATTTCTTCAAAATTTTTAAATTAAACTTGGTAAACACAATATACAAACTAAAAAAAATAATGCATAAATATTCATTACAATAAATCTATGCAATATTAATAATAATAATATAAATCGTCCATTAATAATAAATTCATACAGTATTAATAATAATAGATATCATCCATTAATAATAATACACATCGTCCATTAAACCGTCTCAAAATCGTTTTGAATTATTCGTCTGACAGCAGGATCTGTCTTCTTCCAACTCAGGTATGGCTGCTCAAATTTGCTTTAGATTATTTGTGAAATATCTCATTTGCACAAATTGTTATCAAATCTGTTGAAGCACACATTAGTTTGTGAAGTCATATGCTAAAATAAAATTTTCTTTGCTAAAGTTAAAAATGATTTGTAAATAAGAAATACGTACAAGAAACCCAATAAACGTATCATAAGACAGTTTTCAAGGGTAGCAATAGACGTGGATGAACCCCTGATTTCAGGTGACAATGACAAAGAAAGACCATCATTGCTAAGATGGTGTGTCTATGGGCTAGGATAATTAAATTTCATGTCAAACGGATATGAATGTCGCTTAAATGATGGTGAGGAGTTTAAGATGCAAAGTAATAAACTAAAGATAAAGATGAAACGTAGTATGTACCAATGAGTGTATGCATGTGCTCCCAGTTAACACTCTCTAAATTGGTGACGTTGCATAGTCTGACTATATGATGTTTGGTGTGCTATACGTCACATTTTATAATACAAGAAGAAAAGAAATACTTCACATTTTATGTCAATGAACAATACATCTAATTTTTTTTCTAATCCTACTTGTATAGACATTGGTCCAGTATTTTTATAAAAAATAAGATGAATTCAAAAGATGAAAAGACTTTTAATAATAAAATCTTTTATATTATACTATTTCAACAATATTTAGTGTATTATACTATATGACTAATAAATATAAATGTATAATACACTAGTACAGGACTGTCACACTAATCACTTCTGAATATATCTAAGAGTATTTTTGAAAAATTAATTATTATAAATCTAGGTGGAAGTGGATACTGAATAAAGGGTCTTGCAAAAGTTGTACTTGAACAAATTACCTGGAATCTTTTGTTCTTGATCAGCTCTTTAATTCAATCAATGACATATAATTGTCCATCCTTATCAAAATATCCAAGATCTCCAGTATACACCCAACCCGGCTTATCTATTGTGAGCCTCGTGGCATGTGAATTATTATAATAACCTAAAAATGAAATTTACAAGGGCATTATATCGTTGTGGAATGAAAGGAAGAGTTTGCATTGGAAAATATTCAACACTGTAACAACTAGCATCATAGGTTATCATGATCCCATTTAAAAAATATTCAAGCAAAGGAAAACAACCTGCTTGCATTGGAATAGAAGGCTAAAAAGAAAATAAAATGAAAGGGATACAGAAACTTCTACTTCAGCACATATTCAAGAAGCCCTTCGTCAAAATCCAAAAGTCACTTTGGGCAAAGGAAGTAAAACCATTAATTATTGGGCTATTAACACCAAAAAAAAATTAAAACTTTTTGGCCATCTTATCTAATCCTTTTAATTTTGATAATTAAAGTCAAATTTATAAAATTAGTAACAATTTTAGCCAAATTGAAATAACAAACTGTACAGCCAATTATTTCATTTTTTGTATAATTTTTTATAATAAAATATTAAATATATTTTTTTGAGTGTGTGAGTTTAATTTTTTTGTTGCAAGAATAACAGTTAAACAAATCACCCTCATTTTCTTTTTAAATAACTTCAATTCTGACCAACTTGAAATAACGGGTTGCCCGACCCTACAATTTTGTTAAATACTGTAACGACCCGCCTCCTAGAGCCCTTACCGCGCATAGAGGATTCGTGAGAGGATCATTATTTGAACGATATCGAACAATGACGCAACTACAGCTCACACACAACCCTTTTAGAAATCATAACTTTTTTACATCGCATATCATTTCATAACCGACTTTAAATAATCATTCACAACTTGGGTCCACCTAGGCTTACATAACATACGTCAATCTCAGAAACATAAACATTAATCTTAACATAGGCACAATGACACTCATGACCTAATCTCGGAAGAGCTCTGCACTTAATACCATGACACGACGGTTTGGACCCAAACCCCGCTAAACATACCTGCGATCTCAAGATATCTTAGCTGGAATGATGGAAAGCAAACGTGAGTCGCGAGACTTAGTAAGCTCATAAAAGAAAGGTTGTAGGTTAAAGATATGACTCTTCCCATGACATCCCAATACAAATCATGCCAATGCAACCACACCATGTCATGATCCATATGTGTCTTACTTCTAAATGCATAACATAAAGTTAACTACACATAAATGAACTAGGGGCTCACATAAGCCACACATTGGCACCTAAGTTCCGCATGCAAACCTGTTGCAGCCTAACATAGGCTGTCATTTCATCATTCAATAGGACTCGCCTTTTCCTGACCATATGGTCGGCTTTTCCTGACACTCGTCACATGTTTTTCCTGATACTCATCATACCCTCATTTGTTCTTCCTGTCATCCATCACATTGTCAGATCCTTCTGCGATCGTGATCTTCACTTGGGCTTCCCTTGAGCTAATTTCTAAACTGAGCCGAAGCTCCCTCGGGCTTCTCTTGAGCTAATTTTTAAACCGAGTCGAAGCTTTCTCGGGCTTCCCTTGAGCTAATTTCTAAGGTTTTTCTTCGAGCTTACACCCCCACCATGCAATGCAACAAATAGGAAATGCAATGGCTTATGCAGAATCAACCTGATGACAAGGTCCACATAAACCAAGCCTCAGGCCATGCTACACCCACATAGGAATTCACACATGCGGTATGCTCTAAACACACCAGCTCAACTAGAGTACCTAAGTTGGTGTTGGATTACATAGATCCTATCATATGCGCAACAGAAATTAAATTTATTTTACAGATATCCCGTTTTTCAGAATTTACGGTTTAATTAATTGAAAACAAAATAAAAGGTTACTTCTTTGATGAAATCCGATTTTATAGTTAGATTTTCCGCCATTTAATCCTCCAAATGTAGGATGCCGAGTCGGTCCACCTGAAATCACTTCTATCTAAGAATATCAAAGAGAGAGATAAGTAAAATAAATTTTTCACAAAAATTTCTAACTTACCTTTTGGAATCAATAACACTTCTCCAAAAACTCTCTCAACATTCAAGTGAATCAAGAAGACTCAAGTGTTTTGAATGAAGAGATTTAGAGCTTTTACATATACATTAAATGGGTTGAGCTTCTTAAGCCCATTCCATTTAATGTAATTGGGTCAAGCCCAATCCAATGTTATTTATTTGAATCCAATAGTGCCACTGGGTCAAGCCTAATATACTAGCAAAAGGCCCAACCCAATCAATGATTAAATAATTACATTCATAATATAATTATTTAATTATTCTTATTTATCTAATAAATAAATACACTATAATTATTAATTATAGAATTACTAATTTTTCATCTTCTCTTTGAAAGTAATTTCTTTTGGGTGGGACTTTCTAAGTTTACAAATAAATTGGCAACGAGAATAATCAACAATTAATTCTCGTAAATCATGAGTGACATCTAGTAATATATCATGATTACCCAATTTATTGTGAATCAGGTATTGTGAACCTTTTACTACATTACCATACAATACGGTCATTTTATCATCTTATATCCCGACAAGATATGAGATCATGGTCAGTAAGTCGAATCTTTTAATCTCGTCATATGACCAAATCTAAAATCAATCTTGACTAATTATGACACAACCCGTATGGAACAAATTCTATTGTCATATTACCTCGACCAAGGATTTATCGTCAAGTGATTATTGTATCGCATATATAGGATATCTTCCTCATAAATCTCGAGGTGATAGATTTCATATCTGATGCACACATGCATCATGTATCACTGAATCAGGCACATAGATACGCATGATTATCTTTGATTAGAACAACCACATAATATTGTTGATATCTTAATCCACCAATACACAGATATCCATGTCATCTCAAATTTAAGGACTAGTTATAAAATCGCAGCTAACATTAAATCATTGACCTGTGAGAAATAACCCGTGTGATTTAATATTAACAGTCTTTTTCAGTGAACTCGTTATTGTAACGAGCACTCACTCATCTTCCTTCTATAGCTCATATAGAATGGCACGAGACTCACCAACCTTATCTTTCAGTATCTCATACTGAACAAGGAGGAAGACAATGTACTGACCTTTACGAGTTGCTATCATCCATGATAGGAATTCTATGGCTAGGAATATGTTTATAGTATAACAAATTGTGGATTATCCGTAACTCGTATTCTTAACACTTAAGAATGGTATCCATTTTGTATTATACTAATGGATATATATTTTATAATTTAAACCATATTGCAATTTAAATAAAAACATAAACTTGCTATTTAAATAATATTTAAAGAATTACAAGATCGAGTCCCTTTGTGTCACTAGAATTGGTCTTTAGGGCTCATATCTAATAATTGGTTCTTAGACCAACTAGATCATGCAAATGATCACACATCTCGACACACACAAAGCATGTCCCCTAACTGAATGCAACTCAATCCTTTGCAGCACACACGTCATGCTATCCACAAGTCAAGGCAGGAATCTAGCAGTACCACCTCTTCTTACCCGTCTAACGCTTATTGTAACTGTCGATGATTGGCGCCCATACATCCAGCCATCAACTGCCACGACCCACGGTCGACAGTCAGTGACTTTGTACCCCATACCCTTAGACACACTTACTGACAACATCAACTTATATATTTCTAACTTAACATTTATTAAACCACTCCCATGACATCTCATGCACTCATAACGTAACCATTAATATACAATTCATGTTCTCATTCCTTCTAATTTTCATAAAACCATCTCAACCTACAAAATAGACTCTTAACATATTTCCATAATCTAAACCATATCATTTTCTAAGAACCTAGCCTCAACAGGTTCGGCATCATTCTCAAGGAAAGCGGAGCGATACGAAGCTCCGTGGCGATTGAAATAAAAGACACCAAGACGTCATTGCTTAGCTCATTCCATTAACAATAAACCCATTAATAAAATAAAAGTCATAAAGTGGTTACCATGCGGATTATTATTATTTTTGCGTGGAACCGAGTAACGGTGAGAGAGGGTTTAAAATATAAAAAATAACGAAGATTCTAGCAGAAAATGAAGAATATAAGGAGAGGGTTAAGAGCTTGTCTATAAACAGTTGATTCTTGACTTTTCTATACTCCCGATACGAAGTAAAATGTTTTAGCTACGTTTAATAGAACTATGGCTTAAATTAATTAAATCTAACCGCATAAAATCTATAATTTCTCTCAGAGAAAGAAAGATCTGACTGAAGTTCAAAGGATTTTCTTTGCTCCAGGTTGTGCTCTCAAGAACCAGTAAGTTGATTGAGTTTTCCCGATCAATTGGTTGTTTCCGTGGCGAAGACAGACTGACTAGCCCCCAGTGATTTTCTTACCAACATATAACGCTTCTACTAATTTTTACCCACGTACCTGATCACTTTCCACGCCGAAATAATCCCAAAATCCCTTTATTTTTCATATATTTTCCTTCTTTCTCTTTTATTTTCTTTCTTTCCTTCTCCTCCTCCTCCTTTTCTTCTTCTTCTTCTTCTTCTCCTCCTCTTCCTTCTCCTCTTCCTTTTTCTTCCCGCGTCTTCTTCCTACAAACCCGTGGGCCATGCCCAGCCACCGCCTCAGCCAGCATCGCCCTCGCCGTCCGCCGCAACTCCGCCCTGCTCTAGCGTCGGCCATGGTCGCTGACACCAGCTCTAGCACGTCGCCACCGTCTCCTCACGCCTTACCCGACTACTCCGGCCACTAGCTCTCTCTCTCTCTCCTGACTTCCCTCTTGGCCAACTCTCTCCCTCTCCCAATCTCTTAGCTCACTGCTCTCTCGCAAGCTCCCATTATCTGTTTCCTCTATTTTCATTTTCAACAAAATTGGCCCCCTGTAGCATGCTTGGGGGTTACGCAGCTATACCTATATATATGTATATATTATATATATATATTTATATATTAGTTCATTAATTTAAATTAAATTAATTTAATTTACACATTTATTATTATTACTATTATTATTATTATTACGATTTTTATTATTATTGGTATTAGTTTTACTATTATTTGCTTACCTTAAATTCTCAAATATTCAATACGGATCTCAATTACCGGAATTTGATAATTATTATCGGCTCCAAAATTTTGGGATGTTACAAATACAGTTTTGTATAACAATTTAACATTTTATTATAATATATTATAAAAAAATATACCATTCAAATATAATATAGTTGCTATGTGATTCTAGAAAGAAATGAACTGTTTTAACATTTATGTGTAATATAGTAAGAGAGTTTATGTTTTTTTTTTTTTTGCACCTTTTTAAGAGAGTATAATATTCTATTTTGTATTTCAAAAAATTCTGGTGAATGTGTATGTGTGTGTATTACTTTAGTTGTCTTTATGAAATAATTATTTATTATTGCTTATAAAATGACTTTGTTATCTGTTGAATTTTTTAATTATTGCATTATTACAATTATTCATTTTGAGTGTTTGTTAATTTTGTATTTAACAAAATTGAACGGTTGGACAATTCGTTATTTCAATTTGGCTAGAATTTGAGCTATTTAAAAATAAAATGAGGGTGATTTATTTAACTGATCTTTCTACAACTAAAAAAAATAAACTCACACACTCAAAAAAAATGTATTTAACATTTTATTATAAAAAAAAATTGTACAAAAAATGAAATAACAGGCCGGGCAACCCATTATTTCAATGTGACTAAAATTGCTACTAACTTTACAAATTTGATCTTAATTGTCAAAATTAGAATGATTAGATAAAATCATCACAACTCAAAAAGTTTTGACTTTTTGATACTAATAGTCAAAAAAATATATATACAAGGCTC
Organism: Diospyros kaki; assembly: GCA_036245055.1. Taxonomy (NCBI): domain Eukaryota; kingdom Viridiplantae; phylum Streptophyta; class Magnoliopsida; order Ericales; family Ebenaceae; genus Diospyros; species Diospyros kaki. The sequence continues at coordinate 1,812,827 of BSEG01000005.1, read as the reverse complement.
CTTTGTTAACATTTTTTGTAAATATAGGAATATTTTTATAAATATAATTTTTAGTATAAAAATTATAAAAAATAATTATTTAATTTAAAATAAATATAAATTTCACAATATATTTAAACAAAAACCTAATATTTATATAAGCATAATTATTACTAATAATTTATCATTAATTTTAAGCTCGCATATTAATTACCGAAGGAATTTGGATGCTCTCCATTTCATGATGACTAAAATGGAGGATGGGTCCCATCCCGACCATGAAACTTCCTAAAAGCCTTCTCATTAATCTAACTTCTTTAAATACGTTTTCAAAAAGTTTTAATAAAATAAAATTATTATTTAAATATTTAAATTATATTTTTATTAATATAATTTTTTTAAGAACTTCATTCTTCCAAATATACGTCCATGAGAAAAGATGATTTAAAACTTCATTATCTAAAAATTACCCTTTTCCATTAAGAAATTATGAGCCACGATTATAAAAAAATAATTAATTAATTAATGTCCATAATAATTAAGAACCATATTTACCTTGTAACCTGAACCAAATCCCCTTTCGCCTAACTTGTTTAATTTTGTCAAAAAATTGTATAGTAGCTACAAGTATGTATAAGACTCAGTTAAATGATAAGAAAGTAAGAAGATTTTATCTGATTAATGATATCATATTTTTAGCCAATCATTCCCCAACCCAACCCAACCCAAATAACTGATCTTCTTTACTATTTTCTTTGTATAAAGCAAAAACAGAGACTTAGATAATATAAGGTATTTGTACAAATATATTAATATATGATATCATTCATATATGTTTTAAAAAGAATATTTATAAATAAATTAAAAAAAAAAACCTTTTATGGCCTAACACGATTTTAATTGAATATTTTTTTGATCCGAGATATGGTGTTTTGTGAAATAATTATATATATATATACACTATTCTATGTATACGTATATATAGGAATTTTATATATATGTATATGTATATAATATATCCATGTAAATATAGTAATTATACATTAACGTATTACAGGACTTAAAAGTTAGTAGAGTCTTAGGCGATAATTATTTTAGTAATTTTATAAAAAATAATAAAAATTATTAAAAATGTGCACGTAAAAAATTTTAAATTTTTTTTAATATAAAAAAGATGAAGTTCAGCTGACTAAAAAAATATTAAATATTTTAACTTTACACACACACACACACAAAGTTGACAAAATTATTAGTCCCCTCACTTCCAAGTTATAAATTATATAACACTAGTCCACACTCAATCATTAACGAAGTTCTTCAACAAACACTATAACAAAAATGATTTATTGATTCATTTTTTTGGTGTATTTTTTAAAAAGTATACTCTAAAATATCATTTTAAGACACAATATAAAAAAATGACCCAATATAATAACTTTAATGAGACACAATAATTAAGTGCCCTATAAAATACTATTTTAAGACATAATTTAAAGAAGTACTCCAATAAAACAATTCTAATGAGACACGATAATAAAATACCCTAATAGACAAATACAAGTGTCTTAATAGATAAATCTAATAGGGCAGAATTTTTGAAATGCCCCATTAAAATAATTCTAACAAGACATTCTGATGAAGTGCCCTAATAGACAAATCTTAAGTGCCCCAATAGAATAATTATAACCAAACTTAGATATACTATAAAATAAACATAAGCACATATATTAATAAGATGATTTATAGATTAGGTGGTCACGCGTGTGCAAGAAGAAGGAAAGGTTCAGGGTTCAAGTCGAGGGAGAAATAAGTTAGAATTAAGAGAAGGTCTTGTAGGGAATATGAAAAATAAATTTATAGTGATTTTTGAGACATTTTTAAGTATCGCAACAAACTTAAATTTATAGTTATTTTTAAAACATTTGTAAGTGGCTCAATACGTTTTTGACGCACAGTTATACGGGGCATTATTATTAGTGCCCTAAGAGTTAAAATGCTCCAATAAATTATCTATTAAAGTATTTTCAAATATCTCTTAATTCAAAATTTATTGTAGTGAAAATTGTTAAACCTCTTACTTCAACTTATAGATTAGATACATATCAGATACCACCCTCAATCATTAAAAAAGTTAAAATTGAACCCATTATTTTATTACTTTATTTATTTTTTGTTTTTGAGCAAGCAGTTTAGTTCAGAGTTTACTGTTCATAATTGTAAAAATAGACAACTCACGTGAATGCACTAAACAGTGAGTTGGTCCCCCCATTTTTCAAGGCCCTAAGCATAGGTTACCTACGCCTTAAGCGAGCCCTGATATATCGTGTATATATATATATATATATATATAGACTTAATGCATATTGCAGCGGTCCCTCCACAATTTAAAAATATAATATTTAATTCATAATACATAAAAATATTAATATTTAATATTTTAATTATTAAAAATTATTATTTTAACTCTTTATCTTAATGAAATATTAGCGCATGTATAAATATGTCTGTTTTGCAAGTGATCGCCATGTCAATTAGACACATTAAATGTGAAAAAAAATATGATATTTGGTCTTTTAATAATTAAAAAATATGATATTTAATAAATTAAATTTAATAAAAAAATTTAAAATATTAAAAAAATATAAGAATTTTATAAAAAAAAATGATGAGGTTTATTTTGTTATTTCTTGTTTAAAACCACATTTAACAAGTTATGAACAAAATTTATGGATTCAATGAAATTTTTGTTATTTTACATTTAGGATGTGTTTGATTGTATTATTTAGAATTTAGAATAATTATAGGTAATATTTACCTAGAAAACAAAAACTACCCCACCCTCTTGAAAAATGAATTCTATAGAAAGAAATTTTAAATGTTTGTACCATACATATTTTTTCATAGAAAAATTAAGAGTGTTTGATTAATTTCATAGAAAATATTATAATAATTACACATTTTTTATGATAAATATGTGCAATCAAACACACTCTTAGGGTGTGTTTGATTGCATTACCTAGAATTTAATTCTAGGTAATATTGGATAGAAAACAAAAATCATCTCACTCCCTTGGAAAATGAATTCCATGGAAAAAAGCTTTAAATGATTGTACCTTATATATTTTTTCATAGAAAAATTAAGAGTGTTTGATTGTTTTCCATAGAAAATGTGTAATGATTATATATTTTTTATAGAAAATATGTGCAATCAAACACACCCTTAGGGTGTGTTTGATTGCATTACCTAGAATTTAATTCTAGATAATATTGGCTAGAAAACAAAAAACATCTCACTCTCATGGAATTCAGCTTTAAATGCTTGTACGTTATATATTTTTTCATAGAAAAATTAAGAGTGTTTGATTGTTTTTCATAGAAAATGTGTAATGATTATATATTTTTCATAAAAAATATGTACAATCAAACACACCCTTAGATTATTGTTTTCTTACTTTCCATTGAGTCTTTCTATAATTGTTCTCACAGGTTTATGGATTCAATGGGGTTGGAGCTGTAGGCACTGTGTGGAGTGTAAGTGCTTGCGTTTGAACAAAGGTGGTAACGCTCGTCGGAGTCCATTACGGTGGGGGTGGTGAAGCTGATGACAAAACAACACGGTAAGGAAAGAATTAGGAGGATCTGACCGTTCATCTCATCTTCCATTACAACTGACAGAGCTAGTGCATGCTTTTTGGGGTAAATTCATCAAAACCGGAGAAATAAAAGGAAGACTATAGGATAAAAGTGAGCAAAGGAGGAGTTGAAGTGTAAATAAAAAGGGGTCTAAATTCATCAAAATCAGAGAAATTATTATTATATATTAAAGTGAAGAAATGAGTGCGAAAACCACATTCTACGTCTATAGTATTAGTCCATAATTGATCGAAGACTTCAAGATTAAAAACTACAAAACACTCTATGTCCCGCTTGAGCCATTATTTTGAAAAAAAAATCAAAAAATCAAAAATCTATTTTAATTTAAAAGATGATATATTTAGATTCACATATCATCACATTCAAGACGTAACTCTTCTCTTTTTAAAACATCTGATAGCCATAATAAGAGACATCGATCCCTCTAATATTTTTGTTGCTCAAAGTTTACTTAAAGCACTTAATTACATATTAAAACTGCGTTGGTGCTGGAAAACCAAATTGATTCAATAGAATAGTAGTTTATGCTTTCCAAGTACTGAGACATACATGTATATGCTTCACATCTTAGCTAGCTTGACATTATTCATCACAACATCTTAGCTAGCTTGACATTATTCATCACAACACATCAAGCTATTATTGAGTCTAGATGCATGCATGTGGCATGGACATCTCAAGATCAATCATCTAGGGTGTAACTCAGTTATTGATGTTTCATTCACAGACCATGGCACTGAAGTGCTGGTTGGCTGATCTGTCTCCAGGCCCTTTTGTACTTGCGACCTGGTTCTGCTCCCAACGAAAAATGCAGGCTGTTCGGGAACTGGGAGGTTAACCGAGAAACTGTTTAGTGTCACAATGACATTTCCCATTGTGGGCCTGTCTTCTGGGTCCTCTTGGACGCACAGCAAAGCAATGTGGATGCACCTAAGGACTTCATTGCTTGAGTAAGACCTTTTAAGACTTGGATCTATCAAATCCAGAGGGGTTTCATCTCTCCAGAGCTTCCAAGCCTGCAAGAATATATTCGTCATACATGGCTTGTGGAGACAATGAAATTGGCACAGAGAAGAAAAATGATTGGAATAATTTGTTCTATGTTCAAACTCACGTAGCTCAGAAGGTCCTCAGCATAGCCTGATTCGTAAAAGTTGCTGTTCTTCTTGCCGCTTATAATTTCAAGAACTAATACCCCGAAACTATACACATCTGACTTCACAGAGAACTGTCCATGCATTGCATACTCTGGAGACATGTAACCGCTGCAAGTCACGCGCCATTAACATCTTAACAAAAGCCAATAATTAAGGAAGCTTCAAAATTGTTTGGGTAGTTAAACCATTGATGATTTAAACCCAAAAAAAAAAAAAAAGCATCCCCAATGCATGGGATTCCTTTCGGATTGTATCTTAAAGTTCTACTTATTGTTGGAGAAATGATACACGAGTCAAGTAATGGAAACAAGAAAACATAGGTGTACAGAATATGAGAAGTAAGTACTTACTATGTTCCAACTACTCTACTCGTATTTCCTTGAGTTTGATCCACGCCAAAGATTCTTGCCATCCCAAAATCTGAAATTTTTGCATTCATATCCCCATCTAACAGAACGTTGCTTGTTTTGAGGTCACGATGGATGATTTTAAGTCGGGAATCTTGATGAAGGTAAAGAATCCCCCTAGCTATCCCTCCTATAATCTTGAAACGCCTGGACCAATCTAATTTTTCTTGCTTTTCTGGGTCTGTTCATTAGGTGTGTGTTAATTTGAGGGAAAAGAACACCATCAATGTGAACATGGTTGAACTTGTGCTCACAACAATCATGTTCATTCTGAAATCAAATGGGAAGGGTAGAACTTAACAAGTAGAGTTGTACATAGAGTAATAGATATGCCTTACCGAAAAGAAAGTAGTCGAGGCTTTTGTTGGGCACGAATTCGTAGATGAGTATCTTTTCTTCTCCCTCCAAGCAGAATCCTAGTAGCCTCACTAGATTTCTGTGTTGAAGCTTGGCCACCAAGACGACCTCATTCTTGAACTCTACTGCACCTTGCCCTGAGTTTCGAGATAGCCTCTTCACTGCCACCTCTTGGCCGTTGGGAAGTATTCCCTGATGAAAATCATGTCCACAACTCAGAATTGGGATCAAACATTTGGAACCTGACTAATAATTAAACAGTCTAATTAACAGTTCTTACTTTGTAGACATCACCAAATCCACCTTTGCCAACTTTATTTTCATCGAAAAAGTTGTTTGTGGCTGCTTGAATTGAGGCCAGGCTATACTGCAAGGACTGGACTTCACTCATCGCATTCATAACTGAACAAATTCAAAGCATATATCCATGTCATGCACTTGGAATTGTAGATGTTTTTTTCACTACTCACGAGAGTAAACATAGTTAATTAGAGCGCAAGAGCAGACTAGAAAAAAGTATATTTTGTTCATTCTTTTTATATTGTTTTTCTTTTGGCCTTACCACTGCTTTCTCCAACCGCTTCATATTCCTTCTTTCCTTTCCTTCTTATGAAACAGAATCCTACAATGAAAAGCAAGACCGAGACTCCTACGGGAACGATTATGGCAATGAGTAGCTGCGATGAGACTCCCCCTCCTTTCCCTGCATCATTGAAGGAGTGCTTGAATCAAGTTCTTGAATAGCAAAGATAATCTTCTGTTGGGCAATCGCCACGGTTATCGAACTGTCAGTAGAACTCAGAAGGATCACTAGAACTTGAAAGTGTAATCCCAAGTTCGAAACGCCATTGTTTTGCATTCTCATTATGCAGGGACAAGTTGCTACTTGGCCTTAACAGTGATAATACATGGAGAAGACTCTTTTTGCGTCTGACATTTCTGATTATGGATTTTAGATTAAAGTTATCTCTTCGACTGTATCAAGTTTATCTCCTTTTGATTAGTTTATTATTCTTATCTTGGTTAGACTCTATTTAGAAATACTTTTGTAGGTTAATTAGCTTATCCATTTAATTAACCATTTTTCTAAATAAAAAAATTAACACGCTATAAAGGTGTGTCATGAGTTATAAGTACGGTACAAAACATAAAAATAAAAATAAAAATTTATTATTAAGCTAAAAATTTAGGGTAAATTTATTATTTTACTTTTTGTAACAAAATTTTCACTATATTTTAGTTTTTGTCACCACAATTATTAAATTTTAACTACAATTCAGTCTTTCTTTTGACTTTTTACCAAATGCTTTTAAAGAAAACTAATATAGTATACGTTAATATAAATCTTAAACTTATTTGATTGTGGGATTAAGTGATTTTTAAGTTTATATTGATGTATATTGAATTAATTTTTGGTAACAAGAATTTGATAAAAAAATAAAAATTGAACTAAATTATAACAAAAATTATAATTTAATGACTAAGATAATAAAAACTAAAATAAAATGATTAATTTATTATGAAATATAAATTTAAAAAACTAATTTTATTATCCACCCTAAAAGGTGTATAGTCCATCTCGTGGTCGTGGGATTTGGTTTGTGGTATTAAGCAAATGTTATATCCCTGAACAAGTTATAATTATTCTATATAAATTTATATTAATTCAAAACAATTTTAATAAAAATAATAATAAAATTTTTATTATTATAAATTTATTTATATCACGTCAATAAATTTAAAGCTTCAGGGTTGTGAGTGGATTTATGACATTAGGTGAAGAATTTTGATGGTTTAGATTTGTGATAAAGCGTGAACAAGTAGAAGTGACCTTAGATTGAATGTTTTCATTTTTATAATATTTTTAATTTCCTATTCTACTTTAGACAAAGCAATTGTATTATAATTTTGTGTAATTTTTTATTTTTTTTTCTTTTTTGGCTAAGTAGTATTAAGTCACTTTTCTGATGGATTAAAGAAACCCTTTCTAGTCAAAATCTAATGAACCTGACCCGTCTGCTCCTCTGTGAAGTTTAAAAAAAAAAAAAATGATCTTCAGTCCAATGAATCAAAAGCAATGTAAATTATTCACCATCACTTATTAATTCGTTGATTTCTTATGGAATATGACAGAGTTTCAACTTAAATTAAATTTGCTGCTTATTGCTCCACTGAGATTCTATTTTATTATTCTGTAAATAATATTGACATTGTTGTTCTGGAGTTTACCTGGACTGTTCGCCGGAGCCGGTGGAGGAGGAATGCCCTGTGCGGTGGCGCTGAGGTAGTAGAAGGGGTAAATCTCATACCTGACGTTGCAACTGGACTTAATAACTCTTCCTCCTCGCTTCCCCTCGCAACAAGTGGGGAGTTTGGAGATAGCATCGGCGAGGCAAGAGTTGCAAGCAGAAACAGACAAATCTGCCGTGCACTGTGCAAGCGTATATAGCTTCTGATCTCCACTGAAATTGGCGTCTTTTGTCGCAAACTTCCTCCCCGATTGATTTCTTGCAGCCTGGTTAGCTATATCGACCATGGTTTCGTCCAAGACCTGCTTGAACTGGGTTAGGCTTGAGCTGCCAATGTCCTCTGAATTTGGCACGGAAACTTCCCCCTGATTGGAGAAGACCGACTGGTCCGAGTACCGGAGAAAGCAGTCATTATACCATACGATGGCTTCTCTTTGAGTTGGGCACACCTTCACTATGTCTACGCTGGCATTCACCACGCAGTGTCGGCAGGCTTGGGGTGAGACATCGCCACGGCAGAGGAAGAGGCCGTAGACTCGGTCAAAGGAGCTGTTTCCGGCGGTGGAGTTGTAGAAGCCGGTGGCGGTGGCGGTGGCGGTGGAGAGAGCGGACAGGAGGGTGTTGAGGTTGGCTCCGAAGGCACTGTTTGAAGTGTAAGCGGTTGTGCTGGCGCAACGATTGTATAACATTTCGGAGCCAAACACAGTGGGGATGAAGCTGCAGAGAAAGCAGAGCAGCAAGGGAAGAAATAGAACGACACCCATCATGTTCATGAATCTATCTCCCGGTGCCATGGTCCTGGCTCTCAATTTCATCTCAAGCTTTTGTATATGATTCAGCGCCAGCAGCAGGCTGAGAGATGATGTGTAGAAATTATGAATGGCATCAGACTCGGCGAAAGCTGCATGCAACCAGGTCAACGAAGCCTTATCGGACGGGACTATTATTGTGTTGCATTAGAGGGAAAAAGTGTGTGTTGCATTGAACATAGAATGTGTTGTATTAAAGGTTAGAAATTTGAATGGCTCTATATAAATACTCTCTCAAATTAATGGAAAAGAAAAAGGATTTCATCAGGAAATTCCTTTCTCCTTAAAAAAAAATCCAAACTTGATATCGGAGGCAATTCAGAAATTCCTTTTTCATTATTTACAGCAACAATCTGAGGATGATCTTTCTAGGTAACCAGTCTCTGCAAGAACTAATATTTATATAAATCTAATTATTACTAGTAATTAAAGTATTCAAATAATATTTATAGAGTTGGCAACAATCTAATCCATCAATTTTCATTTCAAACGATGGGTCGGTGCTTAATTTCATATATTGGAATGAAAAGGTGACCAGATGGTAGCCTTCCAATTTAAGTAAACGAACGTCGTGTAACTTTGAAGTCCTAACTTCCCCCTTCACATCTATTCCCGTTCATATCTATTCCTTTGTTGTAGATTCATGTGATGCGGATCATCTTAGAGTTTTCACTTTCTTGCCACTTCGTTTATTTCTCACATTTTTACTTAGCTTTTATGTTAAAATATTGTTAATAATATGTTTATGAATAACATTAAAAATTATTTTATTATTTTAAAAACAATAATTAAGTAACAATAAAAGCGTTTTATTTTCAGATAATATATATTGATTGAATTTTATTTTTAACATTCAAACAAGTGTTTATTTAAAAATAAAATATATTTATTATTACTTAATTATTATTTTTAAAATAATAATAATTAACATTAACCCACGTTTATACTCTTTATTTGGCCACTGAAATGATTCGCATAATTAAATTACAAGTCACGGAAAAGAATTGTTAGAAAAAGGCCCTCTCATTATTATGTAATGATAATGTGTATTTATTATATTATATTTTTAACTTTTAAATAATTTAATTAGTTGATTAATTAGTTTAAAACATGATTAAATATAATAAAATAAATATATATTATTTAAATATAATATAATAAAAATAATATATATTAACAAAAAGAATGTTCTGTTGGCAAATATTTAATTCTCCAACAATTCTTTGCTTTTGGTTAGCTGGAAAGTATCTTTACCGTAATTGACGATGAAGAAAATTTGTAAAAAATAAAATATATTTATAGTTATTTAATTATTATTTCTAAAATAATAATAATTAACATTAATCTACGTTTATACTCTTTATTTGGCCACTGAAATTATTAGCATAACTACGTTTATACTCTCTTATTACTGTCTAATTTTCCTTATGTAGGCCCATGTGTCCTTTAATTTTCCTTATGTTCTAAAAGAACAGGCGGGGACGTTGGACTGGATGGAGGGCTCGGAACTTATTGTGGAAAATGGGACCCCAAGAGACAAAAGCAAGAGGAATCATCATTAAACCACGATGCTAAGGAGTAGACACCCCCACACGTTATAAACATGTTATTGACGTTAATACTACATGAACAGTATCCTTTTAACTACTAAATTTTCCTTTCAGGAAGCACCCACCCACCCAATGCATTTGGACATGAAATATTCAATTGACAAAAGAGAGTTCCCACATGATAAACACTTACATGGGACCCTATCCCTGCACCTGAAATCTTAGGACAAGTGGAGGAATAAATATTTAATCATTTCGAAAGGTATCATCATAGTACTAAAAGTCAAAAAAAATATTTCTTTCACAGAAGGTGTGGGTTGAGTTGCTCTCAACACTAATTGGCTCGTCGAAATGTTGATTCTGCTAATTGAAAAAGCGTCATATTATTGCTTACTAACATAATAATAATAATTATAGATGATATATATAGTAGGCCTAATTGTTGAATATTTCTGTACACAAAATAATTCAATGTGTATGCAAATTTAACACTTCAGTTCAAGTGTGGGATGAATGTGCCAATAACAGATCAACCAACTCTAGTACTTGCTCTTCTAACCATAATTTCCATCCATGCCTGCACATTATTGCAAATAGTCAAAGTAAAAATTAGTTTTAAGTATATTCTTCCCTCTTTATATATGTTTTTTTGCATTGAAAGAGTAGTTGGCTAGTTGAAACGTATAAAAATAAGAAGGTTATGACCATTTTCAAACAAATAAAAGTTTATTATTTTTTTTTCACTTATAATCTCTAATAATAGAACTCCAAAACTGAATACATCAGACTTTACATAAAATAACCCTCCTATGACATACTCTGAGACTATATATCCATTGTTTTAGAGTATTTTAGAAGAAAAAAAATCTATAATAAGTGATGAGAATATGTATTCCATTTTAAAATCATTATTGTTTATAAAAATGGAAGAGACATATCAATAGTCACACTTTAATTATACACATCCACTTACTATAAAAATATTGAATAGTGTATAGCTAAAATAACAATGATACTATACTAAAAATTAATTACAAATGCCCTCAAGAGGTATAGTCTGATGGTTCTGGCAACTCCCATGAGTGTCTACGCCATCACATTTGCGTGTTGTGCCCAAGATTGAAATTAAGGCCCACCAGGCTCCCTAATTTACCTTCTTCATCGTGCTTTGGGGCTAATGGGTGGAGGCACTCGTGATGGGGCATTACCTAAATAAAAAAAATACATAACTATAATTGTACTAGATTCATTTTATGTTTTTTAAAGTCATTTTACAAACCCAATTCAAATCTTATAAAAAAAAAACTAAACAGATCATCTAACTACGATACTGAAATTTAAAAAATATATATTATACAAAAAAAAATATCAAACAACAAGAATAAAACAACAAAATATTTCACACTGATCTACTCTACAAAGCTAAAAAAATCTATAATATATTCCAATTAAAAATTTATTCCAAACAAAATTAAAAATTAATACTAACAATATTTACAAAAAAATATAACCCAAATATCACTATTATCTATTTACAAGAAAACTCACGCGTTGCGTGGAATAACGCCTAGTTTATTATTAATCTAAAATTTGGGATAAATTTATTATTTTACATCTTATTATTTTACATTTATAACAAATTAATCATTATATCAACTAAGTGATGGAATATAACTATATCAATTATCTTCATTAATCATCATTTCATGAAACTTCTCCATATGAAGATGGTGTTAAAACTCCATTTCATCATTACTCCGACTGGGGATATTATCTATTGTCCGTCTCAAACTCGGATAAAAGATGAGGGTTGTGTTAGATAGCCGATAGCTAGCATAAAATCTTGTCGGATCCACATATGAATTCTAAACAAACTATCTGTTGGGGCGTAACCTACATAAAAGTCTAGAATTCATGTAGCCGACCCCACATAATAGAATAAAAACTGGATATGTTGTTGTATTTTAATTTTTATCACCATAACCATTAAATTTTAATTTTCATTACAATTCAATCTTTCTTTTGATTTTTTATCAAATTATTTTAAATAAACTAATATAATATATATTAATATAAATATTGAAATCAATTAATTGTGAGATTTACGTTAATTTTAACATTAAACTATTTTTAGATTTATATTAATGTATATGGCATTAATTTTCAGTAACAGAGTTTGATAAAAAAAAATAAAAAATAAACTAAATTATAACAAAAATTAAAATTTAATGACTGATAACAAAAATTAAAATAAAATGAATAATTTATTATGAAATATAAAATTAAAAAACTAATTTTATTATTTACCCCTAAAATGTATATAGTCCATCTCAATGGCAGTATTTGGTGTGTGGTTTTAAGGAAATGTAATACCCACAAAAAGGTATGGCAAACATAAATTTATAATTATTATATACAAATTTATAAAAGTTCTACATAAATTTATAATAATTTTACTAAGAATTTGTAATAAATTTTTAGTCCAATAATCTCATGGAAAATGACAGAGTTTCAACTTAAATTAAATTAAACTTGCTGCTTATTGCTCGGCCGAGATTCTATTTTATTATTCTGTAAATAATATTGACGTTGTTGTTTTGGAGTTTACCTCGACGTTTGGCAAGCCCAATTGATGTGGGTTGTCATATAGAGCTGAGGAGGAGTTGAAGACTAAACAAAAAGGGGTCTAAATTCATCAATACTGGAGAAATTATATATTAAAGTGAAGAAATGAGTGGGAAATCACATTCTACGTCTTAATTGATTATGAAGAAAATTTGTGTTTGTTTTCGGTAGAAAATGTGGTGAGACCGAAGACTTCAAGATTAAAAAATACAAAACACTCTTATGTCCTGCTTGAGCCGCTAGTTTGATTTTTTTTTTTTCAAAAAATAAAAAATCTGAATATTTTTTCAATAATATATAATCTAAAAGATGTTATATATTCAGAATCATTAATTAGCCTTATTTGTAACAGTTCCTATTATTTTTGTTGAATTATGATATGTTTCCAAGTACGATAAAAGGCTAATGTATGATGCTTCAAAAATTGTGTTACATTGAACTTAGAGTGTGTTTGATTGCACGTATTTATTATAAAAAATATGTAATTATTATAATATTTTTTATGAAAATAATCAATCACTCTTAATTTTTCAATAGAAAAATGTGTGTGGTACAAGTATTTAAAGTTTCTTTCCATAAAATTCATTTTCTAAGAGGGTGAGGTGGTTTTTATTTTCTAGATAATATTACTTAAAATTAAATTCTAGATAATGCAATCAAAATACGCTTAGAAAGCTGTGATGTATTAAAGGTTAGAAATTAATTTGAATGGTTGTATTTGGATGAAAAAGTCATGTATCCTGTATAAATACTCTTCCAAAGATGGTGTATCCTGTATATGTTATATACTCTTCAAGATTTTCAAAGATGGTGAATCAAATGAAAATTCTTGGAGAATCAGTTCCATAATGATAGACAAGTGCTCAAGATTTTGAATAATTTGTAAGACAAGTTTGATGTTGTTATTATAGTTATAGAGGAGTCTAAGCAAAAACTTAAAAACTTATTTATACTATTGTGTGTGGACCCATAAGAATTCCATCACTTGTTACTGGTATATTACTCTGTCCATTGATGATTTTACGAGGATGACTTAGGTTTATTTTATGAGAAGAAAATCTAATGTCTTAAATGTGTTTAAGAAGTTTAAACCTCTTGTAGATACTCGAAGTGACGCAAAATGAAAGTTCTCAGGTCTAACAGAGGCAAAGAGTACATCTCATCTAAGTTTTATAAATTATGTGAAGAAGAAGGCAGCATGGAACACCAAGAAACAGCTGGGTACTCCCCACAATAAAATGAAGTTTCAGAAAGAAAGAACAGACCATATCCTAATCTGTTATCCAATTCTAACGCTATCGAAATTACTCTATAAATAAGAGGCAGAGCATGCGAGTGCAACAACAGCAAAAGAAGTTTATGTGTGCATCTCCTGTTTTTCTCTAAGGTTGTATCACTGTAAATTGAGAGAAAGATAGAGAGATCTGTGTACGTGTTGAAGTGCATATGTAAGAGAGCTTGTATTTCTGTAAAGTTCTTGATTAGTGAGGCTTCTTGTAATCAATCCTGTAATCGTGTTCCTATTTCTATAGTGGATTGACTAGAGATCTCCCCTGCCGTGAGTAGAATTCATTTACGAATTTGAACACCTAAATCTCCGGTGTCCTTTGCATGTGTGAGTGGGGTATTGGTGTTCTGTGTTTTTGTGTTCTTCTTGGACTTTATTTCTGTTCTTAAGCCATCAGTCAACAAAAAAGGGCAACACGTTGCAAGGCACACCATCAGACTTTTAATTTCTCATGTAACTCAAAAAGGTTGGCAAATTTTTCAGATGGATGTAACTCAAAAAGAGCAAGTTTATAAATTGAAGAAAGCTTTGTATGGGTTAAAACAGGCTCCAAGTGCCTAATACAATCGTATTGATGATTATTTCATCAATCAAGGTTTCAGGAGGAGTCCAAACAAGACAACTTTGTATGTAAAGGGCAACAAAGATTCTGGTTTGGTAATTGTATCTTTGTATGTTGATGATTTATTGGTAATTAGAGATAATTTGTAGGAAATTCAAAAGTTCAAACAAGAGATGTTGAAGCAATTTGACATGACAGATTTGGGTGCCGTGAGTTATTTTCTTGGCATGAAGATTCAATAATCAAGTGAAAGGATTTTTGTTTCTCGAAACAAATATGCAAAAATGTTTTGAAAAAATGAAAGTCTGCTCCTACACCACTAGTTCAAGATGACAAATTTTTTAAAAACGATGAAGAAAAACCAGAAGATGGAAGGATGGTTAGAAGCTTTGTTGGTAGTCTCATGTATTTGAAGATGGAAGGATGTTATCTAGGTTTATGGAGCTCCAAGTTAAGCTCATTGGGTTGCTGCAAAAAGAGTATTAAGATAGCTTAGAGGTACATCTCATTTTGGGAAAAGGGTATTGCATTAAAGGTTATAAATTTAGAAGGTTGTATTTGAATCAAAAAGTCATGTATCATATATATAAATACTCTTCCAAATGAATGAAAAAGAAAAAGAATTTCATCAGAAATTCCCTTCTCCGGGAGAAAAATCCAAACAGTTTTGATCTTAATAAAACTCTCACTTTCAATATATATCCAACAAAATGGAAGTATGTCTTTATGTTCCCAATTCCCAAAAGATTCACGTATCATCACATCATGGGGTAACAAGCTGTTGTTTTCATTGATCTCCCTTTGGGTTTAGAATTTCTCATTTTGCTCGCTCATAAACTAAAAGTGCACAGCATCAGTATGAATAATCCACATTCAAGATCGTAACTCTTCTCTCTTTAAAACATCTGATAGTCATAAGAGGAGGCATCGATCTATCCAATGTTTTTACTGTTCAAAGTTTACTTAAAACACTCAATCACATATTAAAACTGCGTTGGTACTGGAAAACCAAATTGATACAGTAGAGTAGTAGTTTATGCTTCCCAAGTAGTGAGACGCACATGTATATGTTTCACACCTTAGCTAGCTTAGCATTATTCATCACAACACATCAAGTTATCATTGAGTCTAGATGCATGTGGCATGGACTTCTCAAGAACAATCATCTGGGGTGTAACTCGGTAATTGATGTTTCATTCACAGACCATGGCACGGAAGTGTTGGTTGGCTGATTTGTCTCCAGGCCTTTTGGTACTTGCCACCTAGTTCTGCTCCCAACGAAAAACGCAGGCTGTTCGGGAACTGGAAGGTTAATCGAGACACTGTTGAGTGTCACAATAACATTTGCCATTGAGGGCCTGTCTTCTGGGTCCTCTTGGACGCACAACAAAGCAATGTGGATGCATCTAAGGACTTCATTTTTTGAGTAAGACCCTTCAAGACTTGGATCCAACAAATCAAGAGGGGTTTCATCTCGCCAGAGCTTCCAAGCCTGAAAGAATATATTCGTCATACGTGGCTTGCGGAGACAATGAAATTGGCACAGAGAAGAAAAATGATTGGAACAATTTGTTCAAACTCACGTAGCTCAGAAGGTCCTCAGCATAGCCTGATTTGTAAAAGTTGCTGTTCTTCTTACCGCTTATGATTTCAAGAACTAATACCCCAAAACTATACACATCTGACTTCATAGAAAACTGTCCATGTATTGCATACTCTGGAGACATATAACCTCTGCAAGTCATGCACCATTAGCATGTTAACAAAAGCCGTGATAATTAAGAAACCTTCAAAATTGTTTGGGTAGTTAAACCATTGATGATTTAAAGAGGGAAAAAAAAAAAAGCATCCCCATTACATGGGATTCCTTTCTGATTGTATCTATAAGGATATCTCTTTTTATTACTTTCCATTTGTATCTTAAAAGTTCTACTTATTGTTGGAGAAATGATGCATGAGTCAGGTAATGGAAACAAGAAAAAATAGATATACAAAATATGAAAACTGAGTACTTACTATGTTCCAACAACTCTACTCGTATTTCCATGAATTTGATCCACGCCAAATATCCTTGCCATCCCAAAATCTGAAATTTTTGCATTCATATCCCCATCTAACAAAACATTGCTTGTTTTGAGGTCACGATGGATGATTTTAAGTTGGGAACCTTGATGAAGGTAAAGAATCCCCCTAGCTATCCCTCCTATAATCTTGAAACGCCTGGTCCAATCCAATTTTTCTTGCTTTTCTGGGTCTGTTCATTAGGTGTGTGTTAATTTGAGAGAAAAGAACACCATCAATGTCAACATGGTTGAACTTGTGCTCACAGCATTAATGTTCATTCTCAAATCAAATAGGAAGGGTAAAACTTAACAGATATGCCTTACCGAAAAGAAAGTAGTCGAGGCTTTTGTTGGGCACGAATTCGTAGACGAGTATCTTTTCTTCTCCCTCCAAGCAGAATCCTAGTAGCCTCACTAGATTTCTGTGTTGAAGCTTGGCCACCAAGACGACCTCATTCTTGAACTCTACTGCACCTTGCCCTGAGTTTCGAGATAGCCTCTTCACTGCCACCTCTTGGCCGTTGGGAAGTATTCCCTGATGAAAATCATGTCCCCAACTCAGATTTGAGCTCAAACATTTGGAACTGGCTAATAATTAAACAGTCTAGTTAACGATTCTTACTTTGTAGACATCACCAAATCCACCTTCACCAACTTTATTATCATCGGAAAAGTTGTTTGTGGCTGCTTGAATTGAGGCCAGGCTATACTGCAAGGACTGCATTTCACTCATCGCATTCACCACTGAACAAATTCAAAGCATATATACATGTCATGCATTTGGATTTGGAGATGTTTTTTCCACTACCCAGAGAGTAAACATAGTTAGAGCGCGAGAGCAGACTGGAAAAAGCATATCTTGTTCATTGTTTTGTGTTTTTTTTCTTTTGGCCTTACCACTGCTTTCTCTAACCGCTTCATATTCCTTCTTTCCTTTCCTTCTTATGAAACAGAATCCTACAATGAAAAGCAAGACCGAGATTCCCACAGGAACGATTATGGCAATGAGTAGCTGCGATGAGACTCCCCCCCCCCTTTCCCTGCATCAATGAAGAGGGGTTTGAATCAAGTTCTTGAACTGCAAAGAGAACCTTCGGTTGGGCAATCGCCAGAGTTATCCAAGTGTCAGTAGAACTCAGAAGGATCAATAGAACTTGAAAGTGCAATCCCAAGTTCCAAACACCATTGTTCTACATTTTAATTATGTAGGGACAAGTTGCTACTTGGCTTTAACAGTGAGACAACCCCCGATGTTCCAATATGCTAATACCTATTGTGTCTGACATTTCTGATTATGGATTTTAGATTAAAGTTATCTCTTCGTCTGTATCAAGTTTATCTCCTTTTGATTGGTTTATTATTCTTTTCTTGGTTAGACTCTATTTAGAAATACTTTTGTAGGGTTAATTAGCTTATTCATTTAATTAACCATTTTTCTAAAAAAAATTAACATGCTGTAAAGGTGTATAAATAATTATAAGTACGTTACAAAACATAAAAATATAAATAAAAAATTATTATTAAGCTAAAAATTTAGGGTAAATTTATTATTTTACGTTTTGTAACAATTTTTTTTCACTATATTTTAGTTTTTGTCACCACAATTATTAAATTTTAATTTTTATTACAATTCAGACTTCCTTTGATTTTTAGTCAAATTATTTTAAAGAAAATTGATTTTTTGGCTAAGGTGTACTAATTCACTTTTCTGATAGATTAATGAAACCTGTTCTGTAGCCCCCAGGGGCATAGCTAAGTGGTAAAGGGGTAGGCTAAAAAAGCTTATCTGGAAGTTTCTAGTGTGGATTTGATTTCTGGGGGAAGCAGAATGCTTCCTTCTAGGGGAGGACCTTAGGAGTGATATTAGTGGTGCTTAAGCCTACCACCCTGATCACTTGGGCACATCCCTCGATTTACCTCCTCAGTGTAGCTCTAGGGACGGGGTGGCTGAGGACGCCAGTAATAAAGCGTAATCTAAAAAAAAAAAGAAATATGTTCTGTAGCCCCCAGGGGCATAGCCAAGTTGTAAAGGAGTAGGCTGAAAAGCTTATCTGGAGATTCCTAGTGTGAGTTCGATTTCTGAGGGAAGCAGAATGCTTCCTTCTAGGGGAGGACCTTAGGAGTGATATTAGTGGTGCTTAGGCGTACCACCCTGATCATTTGAACACATCCCTCAATTTACCTCATCAGTGTAGCTATAGGAGTGAAGTGGCTGAGGACGCCAATAATAAGGTGTAATCTAAAAAAAAAAGAAACCTGTTCTCTATCCATGATCTAACCATCTTCTAGTCATAATCTAATGAACCTGACCCGTCTGCTCCTCTGTAAAGTTTTAAAAAAAAAAAACATTATTTTCAGTCCAATGGATCAAAAGCGATGTGAATCATTCCCCGACACTTTTTAATTCGTTGATTTCTTATGGAAAATGACAGAGCTTCAACTTAAATTAAATTAAATTTGCTGCTTATTGTACCACTGAGATTCTATTTTATTATTCTGTAAATAATATTAACGTTGTTGTCTTGGAGTTAACCTGGACTGTTCGCCGGAGCCGGTGGAGGAGGAATGCCCGGTGCGGGCGCCGGTGCGGTGTCGCTGAGGTAGTAGAAGGGGTAAATCTCATACCTGACGTTGCAACTGGACTTAAGAACTCTTCCTCCTTGCTTCCCCTCGCAACAAGCCGGGAGTCTGGAGTTAGCATCGGCGAGGCAAGAGTTGCAAGCAGAAATAGACAAATCTGCCGTGCACTGTGCAAGCGTATATAGCTTCTGATCTCCACTGAAATTGGCGTCTTTAGTCGCAAACTTCCTCCCCGATTGATTTCTTGCAGCCTGGTTAGCTATATCGCCCATGGTTTCGTCCAAGACCTGCTTAAACTTGGCTAGGTTCGAGGTGCCAATGTCCTGTGTATTTGACATGTAAACTAGGCCCTGATTGGAGTAGACGGACTGGTTCGAGTACCGGAGCAAGCAGTCATCATACCAAACGATGGCTTCTCTCTGAGTTGGGCACAGCCTCACTAGGTCTACGCTAGCATTCGCAACGCACTGTCGGCAGGGTTGGGGTGAGACATCGCCGCGGCAGAGGAAGAGGCCGTAGACTCGGTCGGAGGAGCTGTTTCCGGCGGTGGAGTTGTAGAAGCCGGTGGGGGTGGTGGCGTTGGAGCAGGGGCGGATCCAGGAATTTAGGTTAGGGGGGGCTGAAATTTAAAAAATGCAGTAGTCTTCCAATAACAAATTTTAGGCTTCCAATAACAAATTTCAGATTTCCAACCAAGCTAATTTCTAAGTTCCTAACTAAATGCAGTAATCAAATAGGTAAGCAGACACAAAATTAGCAAAAAATTACTTACTTAAAACTTGAAAAATATAGCGATTTCAACAAAAAAGCAAACATAAACAAAAAAAAATGGGCAAAAAATAAAAAAAAAAACTATCTACATTTAGCTATCAATCGAGGGAATCAAACAACTGAAAGAATAGAAAACATACCTGGGCAGCTGGGCTGGAATGAAGCAAATCTGGAAGCTTGGGGGGTAAAACGAAGACCTGAATCAGAGGCAAGGGCAGTGAGCAAGAAGGCGAAGTCGACTGGCCGAGCGAGCGTGGGGGCGAGGGCGAGGGCGAGGGCGAGCGAAAGCAAGAGAGAGGCAGTGAGAGCGAGCGAGAGCGAGAGAAAGGCAGCGAGAGTCGGAGGGCGAGCGAGAGCAAAAGAGGCAGAGAGCGAGGGCGAGAGGCAGCGACGGCGAGCAACAGCAAGAGAGGCGGAGAGCGAGGGCGAGCGAGAGCAAGAGAAAGAGGGCGAGGGCGAGGGCGAGCGAGAGAGGCAGAGGGCGAGGCCGCGAGGGCGAGGGCGAGCAAGAGAAGCAGAGGGCGAGGCCATGAGGGCGAGGGCGAGAGAGAGAGGCAGAGCCGCAGAGGGCGAGGCCGCGAGGGCGAGCGCGAGCGAGAGAGGCAGAGCCGCAGAGGGCGAGGGCGAGCGAGAGAGGCAGAGGGCGAGGCCGCGAGGGCGAGGGCGAGGGCGAGCGAGAGAGGCAGAGGGCGAGGCCGCGAGGGCGAGGGCGAGCAAGAGAGGCAGAGGGCGAGCGAGAGAGGCAGAGGGCAAGGCCGCGAGGGCGAGGGCGAGCGAGAGAGGCAGAGCCGCAGAGGGCGAGGCCGAGAGGCAGAGGGCGAGGCCGCGAGGGCGAGGGCGAGGGCGAGCGAGAGAGGCAGAGGGCGAGGCCGCGAGGGCGAGGGCGAGCGAGAGAGGCAGAGAGCGAGCTGAGCGAGGGCAAGCGAGAGGCGAGAGCAAGAGAGGCCGAGGGCGAGCGGCGAGCGCGAGCAAGAGAGATGAAGAAAGCGAGGGGCCGAGGGCGAGCAAGAGAGATGCAGAGAGCGAGGGCCAGCGAAAGCGAACGCCCGACGCCGGACGAGAAAGAGAGAGGAGGCAGAGAGTGAGACGAGAGGCGGCGCCGCGGTGAGGGTGAGAGTCTGAGAGAGAGCGAGAGTGAGGTCGGGAGAGGAAGAAGATGCGGACTGGAGAAGAGAAGGGTTCCAGAGGAGGGCTAGGGTGGGCTGGGGGTTGGGACGGTGGGCTGGGGTGAGCTGGGGGTGGGCTGGGGTCAAATAAGGCTAAAATTTAGCCTATCAAATTCATTTTTCTTGTGGGCTGCCCTGGGCTTCAGCCCAGGGCAGCTCACACTTAAATCCGCCCCTGCGTTGGAGAGAGTGGACAAGAGGGTGTTGAGGTTGTCTCCGAAGGCACTGTTTGAAGTGTAAGCGGTTGTGTTGGTGCAAAAATTGTATAGCCTGGGGGAGCCAAACACACTGGGGATGAAGTTGCTGAGAAAGCAGAGCAGCAAGGGAAGAAATAGAATCGCACCCTTCATGTTCATGATTCTTTCTCCCGGTGCCATGGTCCTGGCTCTCAATTTCATCTCTAGCTTTTATTTATGATTCAGCGCCCGCCAGCAGCAGGCTGAGAGATGATGTGAAGAAATTAATGGCATAAGACTTGGCGAAAGCTGCATCCAGGTCAACGAAGCCTCATCGGACTACGAGAGAGAGAGAGACAGAGAGAGAGTTTCTAGTTGTGGAAAACGAAACAAAGAGTGAAGACTGAAGACTACTAAAAATCAGTGGCATGGATGAAAAAGGAGAAGCCAGAAACAAACTGAGTCGTCGGGAAAAGTCCATTCGGGGCGGACGAGAGACAGTGATAGTTTTGACAGAAGTTCAATGTTAGTAATTTTATGTAATCTACAAATAGCACGCGGTCAACAAAAATAAAATGATGAGTAAAATTTGATCTCACAAAAATTAATAATTAAATATCTTAATTATTAAAATTAGTCACAACTAAGAGAATGGATTACTCAAAAAAATTAAATCCTAAATTATACAATTAGAAAAATTAAATAACTAACAATCACTTAAATTTTAAAGAATTAAAATTCAATTAATTAAAACCTAAAATTTTCTAAATTCACTAAGAAATTCACTTTATTCAATTACTTTAAAATTTATTATTAGCTTATGTCTACCAAATACTCTAAATTATTTATTAGTTTATATCTAGGTCTAATAAGTTGATTCAACTAACCTACCTCATCTATGTCTAGGTCTAATATGTTTATATCTAAGTCTAATATGTTTATGTGAATTAGAATTAGAGAATACATTAAATATAAGTATTTATAACATGAAAATATTTATTACAAATATAATCAAAGATTGAACATATAATTAAGTGAATGCCTTCTCCCATTAACACATGTTATTTTGTCAAATAGTCTATTACTTATCTATGTCTGGCATCATGAAAATCTTAAATCATGTAATTGGTGATCAAGTAATTACAAACATTAAATTTACAACAAAATAAACATAGTCAAAGTAACAATCACAAGCAAAAATTGAGTAAACTAATAAAGTTTCAATGCATAAAATCTTTTAGAAATCTTAGACAATTAATTAGTCACTCATAATTATGACTAATATATTCTCAAAATCATCTAAGAGTTGTTGTATAGTTGAAATCTTAAATAATAAAAAAAATAGAATTTAAAAGATAAAATCAATTTTCTCCTCCCTAATGAAACACCACTTTGTTGAACTTCTTGCCTCCAAATCCTTACTTTTGGTCCCTCTAGGTAGATTAGGAATGACTGGACAACTGGTTGGAACAAAGAGTTCAAAAGAAGAACGAAGAAAGCAAAATAGTCTCCTCGAAAAAAAATTTGTCTTCTCTCCCAAAAGTTACACTTTTTCTCCTCTTTTTTTTTTTTTTTAGGGTTTCGAGATGTCCAATCTCCTTTCTAATGTGTTTTCCACATCCCTAAATAGATGGTTCCTCTAAAAAGTCCTAAACCAACTTGAAAATAGATTCTCAAAGTAGCAAGCCTCTTTTCACAAGAAGGCTGCCCACATCTAGCAACTTTGCACGCATTTTAGACTGTCTTCTCATTAGAAATGGGGATCATGAAATTTGTAAATAATTGTCTTAACTTCCAATGCATATAAAAACACCCAAATTCGATATCTACAAAAGAACTTATAGCCCGAAAACTAAGTAGAGGTCTAGGTTGGAATTTCAGTCTTTGTGCATGTAGGATTCCAATTCGACCCAACTTTTTTTTCCATGTTAATTATGAACTTTGGCTTTCAATTAGTCTCTTAATTTATCTTCCAACTATAACACATAATAAAATAAATATTAATGCAATATTAACTTAAAAATAAATTAATTAACACATTAATTATCTAAAATTCACAAAATTGATTATTTAATTTGTGAAAAAATTTCAACTCATCATTCAACTTACATAGGATGATCTAGTACGAAACCATAATCAAGCAGAAGATATCTCTATGCATTCTAAAAAAAGACATGTGATGTGTGCCTAATGACCAATTTAACCTAATTCAGGTGATTGAAAGCAAGGAAGAAGTGAAGGGGGTTGCTACTGATGAAGAGGAGACGCTAACGAGATGTAGAGAGAAACAGGCGAATGCGGTGGCTATGGCTTTCTTAGGTCTTCTCTACCCCAACTAAATCTAATACAGGCATGATACTTTGATATATATTTATGTTAAATAATATATTTACAAAATATATGTCTAATATATATATTATTTAATCAAAAAATATATTTATAAAATTTTGAATAAATTTATTAATATATTTATAAACTAACATATTCACGACTTATTCACAAGCTTCTAATTGAGACTTCTCGTGAACGTCTAATTGAGTTAACTAGCAAGCTAATGAGTCGAGCTTTACTAAGTTCAAGCTTGACTGGTGTACAAATTAATTTTCAAAATTAGACTCAATTTTGATTCGTTCACCTTAACAAATTAATTTTGATAAATTTGTTAGTTTAAGAGGAGGGTGAATTAAACTCTTTCACACTTTTTAAAAATTGAACTTAAATAAATAAATTTGAAAGAAGAATGCAAGGAAAGTAAGAATACAACACACTGTATTTTAAATGGTTCAGGTATAAAACTTAGTCCACTACATTAGTTCACAACCAAAGGTTTTGCAAACACACAAAGTATATACTACAATCTTGTAGCTTTTATACAAGATCAGTTACTTAACTTTTACAGTTAACTTTTTCAAACTAGGATCAACCACAATCACTACCTTTAAGAATAAGACGTAACCTTTACAGATTTTGGCTTCACACTTGGCTTAGCCACAACCAAACACCTTTCAAGAATTAGTCATAATCTTTACAAGTTTCACAAATATTATGAAATGATTTCTCAAGAAACAAATATAAGATGAAATAGTAAACATTGAAAACTTTATTTTGAAAAAGAGTTATAAGATTTGAATGTAAAAATACTCTCTTTCAAAAAAATCAATGAAAGATAGTATAGATAAACTCGTGAGAAGCAAGGAGCTTTTGAAAATGTTTTGAATGATCGCTTGAAGCTATTGAAAAGAGTTCTTCAGTTTGTGTTCAAAATATTGTCTCTTTCTGTAACCTTTTTCACACAATTTCTTCTACTATTTATAGATTTCGTACATTAAATGTTAACCGACATAACAAATGACAATTGTAATGTTTTAGTTGAGTCACAACTATCATTTTTTGTCTCTATGAGCATTAAACAACATATATAAATTCACAAAAGTACACTCATGTTGTCTGAAATGCATTGAATCATGAACTGAAAAGATAAAACTAACACTATTCAATGCATCCAACGACTATATTTTTCAAAATTTATCAGTTGATACTTAACTAAGTTTTAGGTTTACTTGAGTAATATAGGTTCTTACTCGATTGGATGTACAATATAATTGATTATATGAAGGACTTTCTCGAGTATGACCAAGTTCATTACTCGATTAATATAGAAGTTTCATAAATTTGCATTATTTACTCAATTATAAGACTAAGATTACCTGACTAATATAAATGTCTTCTCGAGTACAAACACTTATACTCGATTAATTTTAAAACTAGAAACTTAGCCAACATCCTACCAATCTTTACTTAATTATGTGAGGATATTCATTCGAGTATAAAAATACATTAGTCGATTATAAAGAAAGCTTCACTCAAGTAAAAAATATGCTCAAAAGATTTAACACTGAAATATTCGATTATCAAAATGATTTATATTCGATTATAAATTACTCAATTAAATTCAAGATGACAGAAAATTGAATAGCACGTTCAACTATAAGAATTTTGATAGTCGATTAAATTAAACCTTTACTCAATTATATATATATATATGTAATCAACTATTTTAAAAATAAACTAAGCATTACTCAATTATATTCAAAACATACTCGATTGGATTTTTAAAAAAAACTTTTAAAAGCTTTACTAAATTATTACAAAGAGGTTATTCAATTGACTTTCACAAGCTTTATAAAATACTCAATTATATCTAATATATATTTGATTCTTTTGAAAACATTTTTGAGTATAAAATTATCAAACTTAAGAGTACTTAGAAATGTTTTAGATATCATCAATGAATTAAATTTATTAAAAATATTTTTTTATTAAATTTTATCAAAAATTATTTTCTTAATAAATCAAAACACAAATTTCTTAACAAACTTGAACTAGTTTTTATTGAGTCAAATACCAAATCGCTCATAAACAATTCGACTCATTTACGACCTTAGATAAAGCATGCCTAATGACTAATTTGCCCTAATTATTTAGATCTATGTTCAGTTTCAGCTTTATGTGAATTGTGTTATGGAGCAAAGGAGGAGTTGAAGAGTAAATAAAAATTGGGTCTAAATTCATCAAAACTGGAGAAATTATTAAAGTGAAGAAATGAGTGGGAAATCACGTTCTACATCCATAGTCTATAATTAATTGATTATGAAAAAAATTTGGGTGTTCGTGTACCGTAGAAAACGTGGTGAGATTGAAGACTTCAAGATTAAACCCCATTCTCGATTCATGATGATTAAAATGGGGGTCCCATGCCATCAATCATTATTGACATAGGTGATGAGCATGAAACATCTTTAAATACATTTTTAAAAAGTTTTAATAAAATGAAAATATTATTTAAAACGATGGGTCAGCGTTTAATTTCATAGAATGAAAAGGTGACTCAAATGGTAGCCTTCCAATTTGAGTAAATGCCTTGTAAGTGTGAAACCCAGCATTCCCTCTCACATCTATCTCCAAACACCCTTTTCCAGGGGCAACGATAGGAGTGTACATGATGTGATTTTTAGTCAAGAAAATGCGCCAAATTACATATGTAGTTTGCACTTACAATCAAATCGAGTGGTCTGATTTGGTGCGGACAAATCGCACTGGATTATGCGGTGCGGTTTCCGCGATTTGCTGAAACTTGGTGTTTTGTGCAATTTAGGTGCGGTTTGGTGAAGTTTAGGTGCGGTTTGGTTTGGTTTGATGCGATTTTTGGTTCCAAAATGATAACAAAAAATGATTTAAAATGAAATTGCTAGTCTATTACAAAAAATAATCTAAATATTTTATATATTTTATTTTTTATTTATCTTAATTATTAATATAGTCGGGCGGTTCGATTTGGAACCGAACCGCCAGCACCCCAAAGCGCATAAACCGCGGTTTAGGTATTTTTCAAACCGCACCGGACCATGTCCCTAAAAAAATCACGCGGTTCAGTGCGGGCGGTTTCCGCAGTCTACCGATTTTTTTGAACACCCCTAGGCAACGAGCCACGTTCCCGATGACTATGGACACGCTTTCCAAAGACTTCCCCTGGGGGGAACTATTTGGAATGTTAGGTCACAACATATGTAAATCCTTATCATACTTGAGTATATTTTGAGATTAATTGAATATGTCCAAAAAGTATCAAGATTTGAGCATATATTAAATGAAGTAAAACTCATGTTATAATCGACTAATATATTTGAGTTGATCCACTATATGTTGGTTTAGAGCTTTTACACGTTTGTTTTTATATATTTAAAAAAATTAATTGAGTATTTCTTTATGTTCAATCAACTATGAAGAATTTATCAGTTGAGTGAGTTATGCATGCTTTCTATAATTTTAAAATTAGTGAAGTATTTTTCATGAGGTAGTCGAGTAAGGCTTTGACTGAATATGACTAAATTTCTCTGTTTCAAAATCAATCGAGTATAGAGTATTTGTACTCGAGTATACATTTTCATTAGTCAAGTAAGTCTACCTTTGTAATGGAGTGATTATCATATGTTTTCTATGACTTATGAGTTAATCGAGTAATGTTTGGTCATACTCGAGTAAACTCTACATAATCGATTAACTATCTTATTCAATCGATTGGAAGATTTTCATTAGTTGAGTATCTCTTTAACCCAATTGAGTAATTGTCATTTGAATTTAAAAATTATAGCTGTTAGATGCATTCAATGTTTGACAATTTTCACTTTTCAGATCATTAAATGCTAATAAGACAACATGAGCTTCCTTGTATGAATTATTAAATGTTCTTTAATGTTACTAGAGACAAAAAGTGGTGAGACAAAATAGAACATTCATTTTGAAATCTGTCATGTCAGATACTATTCAATGTAAGAAATCTATAAATAAGATAATGAGAGCCACTTAAAGAAGGTTACACTTGATGGTCCTGATCTATACATGTGTTATACTACCTCAAATGAGCTTCATGATTTCTTTCTATTCTTCAATCCTGCTTCTCACGAGCTAATCAATCTATATTCTTTCTATGAGAAATCTTTTGAAAGTGTGTTCCATTTGAAATCTTATAACTCTCTTTCTCAATCAAGAGAAGAGCTTCTAAGCTTACTATTTCATTCATTCTTCTCTTGAAATATTCTTTCACAATCTGTTATAAACTTGTAAAAGGTTACGCCTTTACTTTTAAAAGGTAGTGGTTTTGGCTTAATCAATTTGAAAAGACAAATTGTAAAGGTTATATCTTATCCTGTGAAAAGATTGTGGTTATGGCTGAGCCTATTATAAAAAGTCAAATGTAAAAGTTTGTAATGAGTCTGTTAAAACTACAAAATAATATAATACACCAATAAATGTGATTGCAAAATCCACAATCGTGGATAAAGTTACTGGATTAGGTAGTTGAGGTTAAACCACTTTACATTGTGTGTATCGCTTTCTCTATTTATTTACAACCCTACTTCTTTAGTTTTTTTCTATCAAACTTGTTTTTAGAAAAAGGTAAAAACACTTAATTCATTCCCCTCTTAAGCTAACTTTTCTATCACATTGTAAAAAGTGTACATCTCATTGTGTGATTCAAATACTTTGCCAATTTTTGAAACTTGACCAATGAAAACTTGAGGAAGATACATATTATCAGAAATTTATAATTTCATCCCTATAAAAAAAAAGTTACACTTGAGTTAGAAATAACATATTAGGGCAACACAAGACATATCAATAAATTAACCACAAAATAGGGCTTCAATATTGTAACATCCCTAACTTTAGAAATAATTAATTTATGGGTGGGATTTATAAAAATGGGATGAAAATTAGTTTAAATTTAATGGGATTCATTAAATGAAAAAGGGAGCAGTTGGTGCCGACGGTCACGGGTGCGCGTGTGCAGGTGGAAAGTGCAGGATCGAAACTCGCTAGGCGCAAGGAACATGCGTTAGATTTTTTCCAGCAAGCCCAGGCGCAAAACAGTGCCGTTTCTGGGTGGACACGCGCGCGCCTTGCACGCGGCCGCGCAGCCTGGCCGCACCACGCGGACCCGCGTGGCTCTTGCTGCACCAGCCACTTACTTGCCTTCTCCTTTTTGCTACCACATGGCAACCCCCTAAAACATCCTTGGTCTCCAGCAATACACCCAACTGTGGCCTCGCCTATAAATTCTGAAGATTGGGAGAATTTGGAGGCATGAAATCAAGAGGAACAGCAAGGGTGCCGTGAGCCTGAGAAGGTATTTTCGGCATTAAGGTATAATTAATTTTAAAGTTAAATAGTTTAATTAGTAAATTAATTATGTTAGTGAATTAATTTGGTAAAATGAGGTTGGAAATTGCATTAGTTAAATTAACATAGAAGATTTTGATAGAATGGTTGCCCAGAGATGTATTTAATTAATTTCTATTATATGTGATTTTATATAAGAGAATTTTGAGAATGTTGTCGGTACGTCTAGCAATTCATCAGATGACACGTACTTTGAGGTAAGGTTTAATATGATTTGTGTGTAAATTTATTATGGCATAACTTGTATTAGACTGTGGAAGAAGTGTCTAGGCATGGGATTGTAGATTTGGGCCGTGTGAATCTCGAGATGGGGTCCTAAGTGAAATCAGTGAGGCCACCAAAATTCAGAGTAGGGTAAAGTAGACAAGCCTACATGCATGATGCACTTCACATTATTTTATAATTGTCATACATTTTAATTTACTGCAACTCATATTACCCTTACTGAGTCCCCGGGACTCACCCCTGTATTTTTCCACAAACCCAGCAGGTGACTCAAGATCCAAGAAAGGAATGGCGGTGCTGATGGATGAGCCGCCAGTTGACGGCGACTGTTAACCGTGGGGGTGTGGGTTAACCCCAAATGTTAAAAATGTAATATAACTACTCTGTGATAACTATGAGTGTCGGATATGGCTTAATCTGAAGTAAACCAGAACCAAGTTAAGGTTCCCACTATGAGTAAATCCAGTAGGGTAGGGAACTTGTACCTGTCGGTTATGGCCGAAAACTGAGATATGTTTAATTATATTTGGTGGTTGAAGTAATTTATTGGGCTTGTTGATATAATTTGTTTGAAATTGGATTTATGCTCCAAGGGCCTAATCAGGGACGAGACTCAGGTGTGTTTCCGCTGTCCTTGCAATTAACTCCCGAGCTCCCATCCCATCGAAGGCGGCGAAGCCTGGACCCCATCCAGGGCACCCATATTATTTTAATACTTTTTATATTGGCAAAGGTATAGTCGTCCTTCGATGCAGGCCGGGATTGTAATGTGCGTCATGGTGGCACCCGTTAGTGGGGCCGGGGCGCCACAGGATGGTATCAGAGTAGGGTTTGTGGTCGGCACGATGTGTTGATTAAGGCCAAATATTAGGAAAAAAAGAAACGAAGACACCGAAATGTGGATGGTGGGATTGAGAATGCACACTTGGGACGAGGTAGGTCGTAACTGGAATTGAGGTACTTTCCGAGTAGGCATGATTTGTATTGTGGCCTTGCTTAGGAATTGTGTTTCCTAGGATAGCGAGCAGAGGGATGTGTAAATCCTTAAATCTAGGCCTTGTGGGGAAGGAAGAAATTTATGCTGGTTATCAATCTGACCCTTGATTTTATGTGCAAATAATAAAATACCATCATGGATTTTGGTGGGGCGGCCCTAGCGTGCCAGGTCCAGACCCAAACCTTCCAATTGTGGATTTGTTATGGTGGCAGTGGGAGTAGGAATTGTTCGTTCTAATGCGAGGCAGTCCACATTTCAATGAGGGAGTTTTAAACTTCCTGTGTAGAGTAAACCAGGTGTATCGAAACACTATATGAGCGGAATTGTGGGGTCTACCAGAGAAGCAGGTTTTGTTCGCCAGAAAATATATGAACGGCATCTGGAGAGAGCGTATGGATGTCTTAATGTGACATAAATCGGTTTGGGAGTCTTGAGGAATTCTCTTAAAAGATCGATTTTAAGGGTTATGGAGGATCTAGGAATTTGTGATGAGGGAATTAAGTGATGGCAGGTGTACCAAGATGATAGGTCGTAGTAGGAGAAGCTACGGACCAAAATTGATTAAGAGATCTAGGATTTTCAAATTTCAGAGAATGAAACTCTCATATGACTAGACGGTTAGTCTAGGTAGCCTTAGTAGGCGAATTGAGAGATGTATAGCTGGACAATCATTAAAATGATGTCAACAAGTTATAAAGAGCCTATTGATGTGAGGTATAAGTACTTGCGGTCAATGAAAAGCCGTAAGAAAAATGAAAAATACCAAGATATATTCTTAGAGGATTTAACGGGATTATTTTTTAATGATGTAATTGATAGAGTTGTAACCTGGGAGCCAATCATAAGAGTTGTGAGTTGGCTGTATTTCTAATTAATCTTGGACATGTTTTGATTAATATCTGTATTTCTCTTATAATACGTGGCAATACGTTCATCTTTATATTTTACTATTTAGATGAGTCCCTAAGAGTGTAGCAATGTCAATCGAGTTATGATGAGATCATACTAATGAGATCGAATGACTGATGTTTCATTCTTTAACTATTCCTGGTCATAGGACTATAGAGTGGGGCCTCTATAGTACCGTCAAGACCAGTACACACTATGCATGCTCGTGATGAGGGTAGTTGATCTCATTGACTACTTGTGTGGTGACACTGATGCAAGTGTGTAGGTGTTCATTAGTAAATGAGTTCACTGAAAGACCTAACTTGAGAACACCCAAATGGTAATTCTTACTAAATGTCAATTGGGAGTTCTATGTGGCAACAGGTGCTAGTAATCTCTTTTCCTGAGGTACCACAGTTATCTTGTATGAGGAGTGTCATGTTTTGATGCCACTGTACGGGGTCCAGTAAGATGGGTCCCTAATAGGGTGGTTATTGAATATGATCCGAATCATACGAAGGTAGGTGAGTACGCAAGATGGAATCTATCGACCTTAGTAAGATTTAAAAGGTATATGCCCTATGTGAATGATGAAGTCACAACTCGAGGAGTCGTCGGCCAACGCAGATAGTTGAGAATTAATAAGAGTTATTAATTCGACTATATGAGTTGTGGACTTAACATTCGTACACATAGTGTTGGTTATTAGAAGTTTGACATTTTACCATACTTCTAGACTATACCGGGGCATTATGATAGAGGGATTGAATAGTACTGACACTTGTCACGGAAAGGTTCATTAAAAATGCCATTTGCATTTCATTATGATATGGGGGCCATGATACGTTGCTAGACGTCAATCTTGGTCTAAGGGCAAGATAATAATTTTACTCATGTGATGAAATAAATTAAGGATCATAATCAAAGAGTTTTATTAGGAGTAGGATTCTATAAATTGCCCTTTGCCATTTTCATAGTGAACCTATAAGGTCACACACAAACAAAGAGGAGTTTCATGAAAATTTTAGTGGGACCGAAAAATGTTTTTGGGGCCCATAAGAATTCGTGGATTTTTGGGGCGAGCTAGCACTCGCGGAAAAGTCCATGAGATGTCGACAAAATTAGCAAAAAGTAAAACAAGGTAAGAAACCCACAATTGGGTTTGGGCCTTGGTCCAACATGTTTATAACATGTTTGGTTTTTCTTTAAAACCTAGTTGGACTAGGTTTTGGGTTGGGCCTTGGCCCAACATGTTTATAACATGTTGGACCAACTATAAATACCTAGTTTGACTAGGGTTTGATGATGGCTCTCCATTTTGTCTCATAACCCCCTTTGGTTTCCTAGAGAGAGAAACTTGGTTTTTGAGAAAAACCAACCATATCTCTAAGTTTTAGATTAGATCTTGCATACTTGATGTAAAGAGATTGAAAGGGCATGCTCATAGACATCACTTGAAGCATCTCTTTGGTGTGGATCACTTATAGAGGGTGGGTAACACCTCGTGGCACAAAGATTCATCCATTCTTCATCGGACAATCAAAAGGTTTGATTTTCATTACATGTTTATATTTTTGAAGTGATTATATATTTGCAAACTAGATCCTTTTATTTTGGGTTTCAAGATTAACTAAAGAGTTTGGTTGATCCAAATAATTTTAATTTTCCGCTGTGTTTGGATCCAAGAAACCCAACAGCAATTGCCAATAATAGCTTGGATGCTTGGCTATGTGTAACTTGATTGAGGATATGAATTATCAGGTGCTAATTAAGAGTTGATATTTTACCTCGATTTGATGAATTATTAAACAGCTATAAGAGGTTAAGATATTTTATGATCAAAATGCAATCGAGGGTAAGACAAGAGAATAAAACGTTAATAGTATCCAAAAGCATAACATTCATTCCATACGTTCAAACAGTTACAAGAGATCAAGCCATACAATGATTCAAAAGAAAAAGGCAAACCCAAAAAAAAAAAACTAATAACGCGGTCGATGCTCAATGAAGACGACGGTTGCAAACACACTAGGTCTCAGCTCATCGATGTCATCTAGGGGTGGCATCTGGCTACTGCTGGTTTCGCCAGGGTAAGGTGAAAGAGTAGCCTCTGGAAAATTATGATGAGGAACGTCCTCTGGGATGATGGGAAGATCGAAATTTTAGCTTGGGTCTTGATCAGGTTGAGGAACAAGTTGGGGATGCGAAAAATAATATGCAAATAGTGAATCTTGCAAATAAGCTCGATAAACTTGTAAATCACTAACCTGTTGTTGAAGAGCTAGAATGTGGGATATGTAACCATAGATAGGATCTTGAAACCGGGCTTGAGCTTCAAAGAAGAGTGTGCCGAAAGCCCAAAATCGGTTATTGACCGAAAGCGGAGTTAGGAGGTTGACGACATTTCTGACAGTAAAAACCTCACGGATGGTAGAAAACGAGTAGTACCATCCTCATAATAGAAGTAAGGTGCAAAGATGCATTGTGGATGACATCCTCTATTTAAGACTATGCAAGCACCACATCGAGACCAGGGATTTAGTGTGATACGCCTCGGCATGATAGATTTGGGTTTAACTAAATCTAAACAAATCAGATATGGGTCGGATCTAAATAGGTCAGATCTAATTAGATGGGTCAAATCAAATATGGGTCAAATCTAATGAGTCGAATCAGGGATGAGTCAAACCTGAAGCGGATCGAGTCAGGTCGGGTTGGACCGAGTTGGGTTGGATCGACCTAAATCTGGCAGCAGCGACAAGGATAGCGATGGCGCGGTGGCGGTCGAGGGAAGCCAAGTAAGGGCCGGTGGATGCGTAAGAAAGCTGGCAGAGGCAGTGACGTGACCGGATTTGGCCTACTCGAGGGTCGATTGGGCCAGCAATGATGGCTAAAAGAAGCTGCAATCGACGGTTGGGGCGTGGGGAAGCCACGCCGTGGCTCTCGGTTGATGACGGAGTAGGCGCTGGAGACGGTTGCAAAGGGGGCAGCGGCTGCTGTCGGAGGTGGTGGTGAGACTGGAAGACAACGGCGGCCGGTGGCTATTCGCGTCCAAGGTCGACAGAGAAAGGAAGGAAGAAAAAGAAGAAGAAAGGAAGAAAGAAGAAGAAGAAAGAAGAAATAAGGAAAAAAAAAGAAAACAAATGAAAAAATATATATATATATATATATAAAAGAATATTTTTCTCTTCTTTATGGAAAAAAACGTGTTTTATTATTCCGAAGATTTTGATAAGAAGAAAAAAATTATCCGAACACACAAATGTCAAGTTTGGGGTTTTTTTGATATTTATAGTCCCAACCCAATATTTTGGATCATGGAACGACGTAGGGTTTGAAATGAATTTTTTGGGAATTGTGATTAAATTTTGAAAGTATATGTGTGGTACACATGATTGTTTGAAAATCTTGCGCATCATAATTCTAAAAGTTAATGGGTGATATAAATGATTGTACAAAAATTTTAAGGACAAAATTTATTAAGAAGAGGAGACTGTAACATCCCTAACTTTAGAAATAATTAATTTATAGGGTAGAAATTCTAAAAATGGGATGAAAATTAGTTTAAATTTAATGGGATTCATTCAATGAATAAGGGAGCAGTTAGTGCGGACGGTCACGCGTGTGCAGGTGGAGAGTGGAGATCGAAACTCGTCAAGCGCAAGGAAAATGCGCTGGATTTTTTCCAGCAAGCCCAGGCGCGAAACGGCGCCGTTTCTGGGGGGACACGCACGAACCTGGCCGCACCACGCAGACCCGCGTGGCTCTTGCTGCACCAGCCACTTGCCTTCTCCTTTTTGCTACCACATGGCAGCCCCCTGAAACATCCTTGGTCTCCAGCAATTCACCTAACCATGGCCTCGCCTATAAATTCTGAAGATGGGGAAAATTTGGAGGCATGAAATCAAGAGGAACAGTACGGGTGCCGTGAGCCTGAGAAGGTATTTTCGACATTAAGGTATAATTAATTTTAAAGTTAAATAGTTTAATTAGTAAATTAATTATGTTAGTTAATTAATTGGGTAAAATGAGGTTGGAAATTGCATTAGTTAAATTAAGTTAGAAGATTTCGATAGAATGGTTGCCCAGAGATGTATTTAATTGATTTCTGTTATATGTGATTTTATATAAGGGAATTTTGAGAACGTCATCGGTACATCTAGCAATTCATCAGGCGACACGTACTTTGAGGTAAGGTTTAATATGATTTGTGTGTAAATTTATTATGACATGACTTGTATTAGACTGTGGGAGAAGTGTCTAGGCATGAGGTTATAGATTTTAGCCGTGTGAGTCTCGAGATGGGGTCCTAAGTGAAATCAGTGGGGCCACCAAAATCCGGAGTATGGTGAGGTGGACAGGCCTACATGCATGATACACTTCATATTATTCTATAATTGTCATTCATTTTAATTTACTGCAACTCATATTACCCTTACTGAGTCCCCGGGACTCACCCCTGTATTTTTCCACAAACCCAGCAGGTGACTCGAGATCCAAGAAAGGAAAGGCAATGCTGATGGATGAGCCGCCAGTTGGCGGCAACCGTTAACCGTGGGGTGTGGGTTAACCCCAAATGTTAAAAATGTAATATAACTACTGTGTGATAACTATAAGTGTCGGATATAGCTTAAACTGAAGTAAACCGAAACCAAGTTAAGGTTCCCACTATGAATAAATCCAGTAGAGTAGGGAACTTGTACCTGTCGGCTATGGCCGAAAACTGAAATATGTTTAATTATATTTGGTGGTTGAAGTAATTTATTGGGCTTGTTGATATAATTTGTTTGAAATTGGATTTATGCTCCAAGGGTCTAGTCAGGGACGAAACTCGGGTGTGTTTCTGTTGTCCTTGCAATTAACTCCCGAGCTCCCGTCAGGTCGAAGGCGGCAAAGCCTGGACCCCACCCAAGACGCCCATATTATTTTAATACTTTTTATATTAGCAAGGGCATAGTTGTCCTTCGGTGCAAGCCGGAATTGTAATGTGTGTCATGGTGGCACCCGTTAGTAGGGCTGAGGCGCCACAAATATTACTAGTAAATGATAATCCTTATTAAGAAAATTGAGGGTGGTAAAATTTTAAAAAACAAATTTATATGTGCTAATTAATTAATGGTTTTTCAAAGTTGATAAAAAATTAATACTCTAAAGATGATGAAAATTAAATATATATAAGTGCCATTTAAAAAAAAAAGGAACGAAATCAAAATAAAAAAATATGGACAAAATACTTAAAGTGGGGAAGGAGTGAAACATATTAGTGCAGGAAAAAACAAAACCAAGCCAATAGAATGAATAAAAATGATAAAGTGAGAAATCTTGGAGGATGGGTTTAAATGAGGGGGAATAAAAATGATAAAATGAGAAATCTTGGTTTGTTAGTTTTTAAAAATAATATATATTAACAAAAAGAATGTTCTATTGGCAAATTAAATAATTCACCAACAATTCTTTGCTTTTGGTTAGCTGGAAAGTATCTTTACTACAAGTTTAATAGTCTTCACTCTTAGTTTCGTTTTCTACAAGAACCTCTTAATTTCTCTCTCTCTCTCTCTCTCTCTCTCTCTCTCTCTCTACAATCCTAAACCCAATTATAGTCTAATAAGGCTTCAAATTATAGTCTGATAGACTTTGTTAAATAGCTAAAATCTATTCAGATAGAAAAGTATTTAATGTTTGTTTTATATTATTTTATAATATTTTAATAATATTTAACAAAACAAAAAAATAATTTTAACCTTATAAAAAATCCAAAACATATACTAAACGTTTTTCACTCATATGCTTCTTTCTAAAAATTATCGCCTAAAATTATTGCCCAACACATTAAAACTACACATTTTCAAAGCAAAAAAATTAGTTATGAAAATTGATTAACGGTAACATAATGAGTTGTATAGTAAAAAATGGAACAATTTATTATTATAAATAATGAATAAAAATGATAAATTTATTAATGTATATTATTTGTAATTAATACTATCCATATTATATAACATATCAAACTTATAATGTAATCTATTAAGAATAGGAATTGATGTATCTTGGTTGCTTATGAATATAAATTAAAGCATAAAATTTATAATAAATATAAACTTTAAGTTTGGTGAACATCAATTGTTTAGGTAGAAAATAACACATAAATCATCTAGATATGAACAACACATAAATTGAATAAATTATCAAATATGCACAAATTCAATAAAACTACTAGTTCTTTTGTAATTTCACACATAAATCTATATAATAAGTGCTAGATCTTTGTCATTTGGATATAATTCTATGTAACTATTTGATCATGCAAAAAATTTATAACTTTGATCAAATCAATACTACACCCTTTTCGATTCAACATAATTTTATGTAATAACTAATTGATAGATCTAGATAAAGATCAACTCATAGATCATTTTACGATTACAAAAAATGATATAATTATATTTATAATATATAAATAAATCAAAATATTAATTTAAATAATTAAAAATACTCAAAAAATTATATCTTACAGTGCTCCAATCGCTTAAATAATAAATTAATAATTAAATCATAAGTTACAACAGAATTTCGTAATCGCATACTAGTAACAAATAATACTTTAGGGACTGATATGCCCTAAAATGTAATTTATTATAATATAATTTACTAAGAATAAAAATTGATATATCTTGGTTCCTTATGAATTTAAACTAAAATATAAAATTTATAATAAATATAAATTTTAAGTTTGATGAACAACATAATATAAATAAAAAATAACATAAAAATATATTTAATTATTTATACATAAGATAATTACAAAATACATAAAATTTTATGTTTTGTATGAATGATAAAAGAGAAGAAATATAATTATATTATGATGGATATATGAATATATTTTTTATTAAAAATAAATATTATAATATTATGATTTATAATTTATAATTTATAATTTAATTTTCATTTCATAACTTAAATATTAAAATAAAACTACAAAATGTTTTTTTTTTTAAAATAGCCAGACAAACTATGCTCGCCAAAATTTTTCAAAGTTACAAAATGAGTTCATTCTGGTTTAGATGATTATGTATAATTTTTAATTTAAAAAGAATATATTTAGTGAAATAAAGGTTAAATATGTTGTTTTATATATTGTTATAGAAAGAATATGATTTTGTAAAGTTGTACAAAATTATAGTTCAACCCAACAATATCATTTTTTCTTCGATGCATATAGGTTGGATTTAGACGAAGAAGAAGTGCAGAATAGCTTCTTGGAGAATGTCATTGTTAATTTTGATATTCTAATAATTCATTAAATAAAGTGAGTGTCTAAAATTTAAATTTTTAAATTAGCAAGGAAGAGAAAGAATGAAATTTTGATTTGGATGAAGAAGAAGCACTTGAATGAAATTGTGACTATTAGGATTCTAAAAATTCATTAAATAAAGTGAGACTAAAATTTAAATTTTAAATTAACAAGAAAGAAAGAAAATGAAATTTTGAGTTGAGACTAGAAAGGGTATTGTTGGTAAATAAAATGATAAATGACATAATTATCTTAATATCAATAATTTAAATGACAAAAAACATAATTTTATTTGAATAAATTCTATTCAAATAGGTTTATTGTAATCCAATAAGGCTTCTTTGACCTGGATGCGGCTGTCCATTCATTTCTTCGCATCATCTCTCAGTTTGTAGCGGCACTGAATCCTGGTTGTGGCATTGAATCGTTGTGATTCGAAATTTAAATTTGGCAGTGATTTAAAATTTAAATTTAATTATGATTGAGATTTTAAATTTAATTGCAATTAAAATATTAAATTTAACTGTGATGGTAATATATTTATAATTAAAAATTTATATTCTTTAAAATTTATCAAGATTTATCTTTTTTATGACTTATCTTTTCATTAAAATATAATTTTTTTTATTTTTTTTATATATATCTATAAATAAGTAATAGATTTATAAATAGGTATCCAATATCATAGAATTATTATAACTATATTACTATTGTAGTATTAATATTATTATAATAATATTTTATTCTTTTCACCTATAATTTTTTTTATTTAAATTTTTTATGTAAAATTTTATGTTCTTGTGTATATTGATGATTTGTTCGTAATTTACTTTGAGACCCAGCATCATAACAATCATAAAAGCTAGAGATGAAATTGAGACCCAGGACCACGGCATCAGGGGAGAGCATCATGAACATGAAGGGTGTGATTCTACTTCTTCCCTTGCTGGTCTGATTTCTCAGCAACTTCAATCTTATTGTGGAAAATAGGCCCCCAGAGTGAGAAGTAAGAGGCAGGCCCGGACCTACAGTGTGGCCCAAGAGAGGTTGCCTCAGAGCCCAAAACTTTTGTCAATTTAGGGGGTCCATAAATCTGGAAATAAATTGACCA
Organism: Diospyros kaki; assembly: GCA_036245055.1. Classification (NCBI taxonomy): domain Eukaryota; kingdom Viridiplantae; phylum Streptophyta; class Magnoliopsida; order Ericales; family Ebenaceae; genus Diospyros; species Diospyros kaki. The sequence continues at coordinate 1,773,179 of BSEG01000005.1, read as the reverse complement.
TTGTGTTCCTATTTTAAAGTGACAATTTTGTCCCTGTATAAAGTCTCTTCTCCCCCAAAATTTGCATGGAACGCCTAGCATTTCTCTCTTTTGTTCTCTCTTGCAATCTCTCTCTCTCCTTCTTTCAGTCTCTCAAAAACACCTATGTAAATCATTATTTTTTTTTATTATAGTTAAGGCTCAATAATTATTTTTTATTTTAACATTTTTATAATACCACAACCAATTGGATTTGGTTTTTGCCCAACCTTAAACTTGTTATATCTCTTTGCTGATGCTATTGATTTAATGTTGTATAAAAGTTAAGATTAATTATAATACATAAATAGATAATGTTGTATTAATTGATTAGATAGACTATGTGACAAGACATATTGAATGGATAGACTATGTTGTCCATTAAAAAAATACTCAAATAATTTCATTATGTTAATTGGATTGATATTTTTGTCTTTAAAATTGTAAGAAAAGTAGTTTTTAATTGATTATTTTGAAAAAAAATATATTTTATTATAAAAAAATAAAATTTGACTATATACTACAATTCAGAGCCTTTTTTTACATTTCTGACATAGAGTCCCAAAATCTCAGGTATTAAACCAATGGTAAGGAGTAGACACCACTTCAAGTTATAATTAAACATGTTATTGTCGTTAATACTAATTAATAAATCGTATCCTTTTAACTAATAAATTTCCAGGAAACACCGACCCAATGTATTCAGCCATGAAATGTTCAATCCACGAAAGAGACAATTCCCACATGATAAGACTTACATGGGACCCTACTCACGAGAAATCTTAGGGCAAGTGGAAGAAAAAAGATTTCATTGACAATCCCTTTAATTAGAATTATATTCTTTACAAACGAGAGCCAATAATTTCATGTCCTTACCCCTTAACAGGTTGTAACCTTTGATTCTTTTTAACGAAATGATAAATTTGATAAAAAAAAAAAATTGGATAATAATTTCTTTATTAATGAATTGAATCCATTCATATGAAAACTTTAATTTAATAATATAAATAAGTTAAATAATACATATAATATCATAAGTCACAAGGAGCCAACCACTTATCCTCTAAAAGTCTATATACATGCCTTTTTTATGCGGAAATAGTAATTGAAAATTTTAATGAGTTTTTAAATTTAGATGAAGTACTATTAAAATTTAAAATTAATAAAATATTAGTACGTAAATAAATTTTCAATCCATTTTGCTCTTGTGCCGTGTGTATGGCATGCTTACATTCCAGCCAACTTACCCTAAGCAAACTTGACCACAGTACGTATTCCTCAAAGTGGGCAGAAAATATCAACAAATTTATACTGTTGCAATACAAGATTGATGATGTTGTGTTTCCCACATAGAAGTCTAGAATTCATGTAGCCAACCCCACATAGTGGGATAACGGCTGGATATGTTGTTGTTATGTTGCAATACAAGATTGATGGACAAGATTGTTGAAAAATTTTTTGTCTGGCAATTAGACAACAAAAGTATCAAAGTAAGAGTCGACGGGGTGATATATTTGAAAGAAATGCTTGTTTCAAGATTCACCATGGAAGGTATTTTGTGCCCTCTTTTTGACCAACTGGGCTGTGCATGCGGGCTGAAAGAAATGCTTCATAAACAGAGAAAGTGAGTTGAGTTGATTTCAAGACTAATAGGTCCACAGAAAATGCTAGTTTTGTTGGTTGAGGAAGCACCATATTATTGCTTGCTAACATGTTAACTACAGATGACATGGTAAGCCTAACTGTTGGATCTTTCTCTGAACACAAAACAATATATCCAATCTGTATGCACTTTTAACACTTTAGTTAAGTGTGATGAATGTGCCAATACTGGATCAACCAACTCCAGTGTTTGCCCTTCTGACCATAATTTCCATGCTTGCACATTATTGCAAATAGTGAAAGCAAAAATTAGTTCAAGCATATTTTTCCTTCTTTACATATGTTTATTGCATTGTTTATTGCGTTGAAAGAGTAGTCGGCTAGTTGAAACATACAAAAGTAAGGAGGCTATGACCATTCACAGATAAATGAAAGCCAGTATTTCTTTTTTCATTTATTATCTCTAATAAGATAATTCCAAAGCTGAATATATCAAACTTCACAGAAAATAACCCTTCCATGGCATATTTGGGGGATCATATATCCACTGTTTTAGAGTATTTAAAAAAAAAAAATTCACGATGAGAATTTGTATTCAATTTCAAGATCATTATTGCTTTATGAGAATGATAAGAGGCATTCTTACTATGTTTCGACTACTTTTTTGTGTTAGCTGGTTTTGATCTCCACCAAAAATTCTCGCCATTCCCAAATATGATATTTTAGGATTTCATTGTCCAACAAAATGTTACTTGCTTTGCAGCAAACTACCAGCTGGTGGAGTGGAGTGAGATTGTATTCAGTGAAACAATATATATATGTGTGTGTGTGTGTGTGTGTGTGTGTGCGCGTGTGTTGTGGCTTTTCAGTTTACCTGGACTGTTGGGCGAATTCGGTGGAGGAGGAACGGCCGATGCCGGAGGTGATTTGGCGGCGTTGAGGTAGTAGAAGGGGTAAGTCTCATACCTAACGTTGCAAAGGGATGTAAGAATTCTTGCACCTCGCAGCGAGCAGTGAGCTTTGAGATAGCGTGAGCGAGACAGGAGTTCCAAGCAGAAATAGACAAATCTGGCATGCACTGAGCGAGCGTATATATAGCTTCTGATTCCCAGAACCGAAGCTGGCTTCTTTAGTGGCGAACTTCATGCCGGCCGATTGACTTGTTGCGGCCCGGTTAGCTACACCACGCAGGATTTCTCCCAAAACCTGCTTGAACTCGGTTTTGATCGAAGCGTTGATATCCTGCTATTAATAGCATACTCTGCAACTGCGACGTCCGGATTATTGGACAAGGCGGATCCGGACTGGTTCGAGTACCAGAGAGTGCAATAATCGTACGTACCAAATGATGGCTTCTCTCTGTTCTGGGCACAGCTCCTGTATTTCTCGGATGGTTTCCTCCGCGCACTCTAAACAAGGATCGGACCGGACATCGCCGCGGCAGAGGAAGAGGCCGTGGACTTGGTCGGAGGGGGAGGAGCTGTTTCCGGCGGTGGAGTTGTAGAAACCGGTGGTGGTGGTGTGGGCGGCGTCCTTGAGAGCGGAGAAGACGGCCTGGAGGTTGGCTCCATAGGCACTGTCTGGAGTGTAAGTGCCTGTGTTTGAACAATTGTGGTAACGCTCGTTGGCCATTACGGTTGGGGTACTGATGAAGCTGATGACAAAGCAGAACAACAGTAAGCAAAGAATTAAGAGGATCTGACTCTTCATCTCATCTTCCATTACAGACAGAGCCAGTGCATGATTATTGGGGTATGATCCAGCTTTATGATACAGCACCGATCAGGCCGAATTGATGTGGGTTGTGTTAAGGAGGAGACCGGAGAAATTATTAAAGTGAAGAAATGGGTCGTGTTATATAGTCTATAATTGATTATGAAGAAAATTTGTGTCTTTGTTTGCCCTAGAAAATGTGATGAGCCACTATTTTGAATTTTTTTTTTTCAAAAAACCAAAAATCTGAACGTTTGAATTCTAATGTGTGATGGTTCAAAAATTGTGTTACATTGAACTTAGAAAGTTGTGTGTTGCATTAAAGGTAAAAAGTGAGTGTCACGTTGTGTATTATTAATGGTTAGAAATTTGGATGATGGGTCAAAAAGTCATGGTATAGTGTATAAATTAATACTCTTTCAAGTGAATGAAAAAGATCACGAAATTCTTTTTTCCTTAAAAATAAATTCCCAACATGGTATTAGAGCCAATTCTGATGTTGAAGGGGCCTCAATTTACAACTCAAAAATTATTTTTTCATTGTTTACAGAAACAATCTAAGGATATTGGTTAGACCAGGAGGTGTACTTTCTATACAACCTGTCTTTACAAGAGAAATTTATGACTACTAGTCAATAAAATGATGCATTCTTGATGGCATATGATTTATGAAAATCGGTTGAAAAAGAATTTCATGAAGTTTTTTCGAGTGAAAATCTAACAGTGGTTGAAATATATATATATATATATATATAATAGCTAGCTCACAGGGAAGAATACAAAAAAAAAATTAAAAACTAAACGTCTCCTTTATTGACCTTTTTGTAAATACAGGGATATTTTTATAAATATAATTTTTAATATAAAAATTATTAAAAAAATAATTATTTAATTTAAAAATAAATATAAATTTCATAATGTATTTAAACAAAAACCCAATATTTATATAAACATAATTATTACTAATAATTTATCATTAATTTTAAGCTCGCATATTAATTACTGAAGGGATTTGGATGCTCTCCATTTCATGATGACTAAAATGGAGGGTGGGTCCCATCCCGACCGTGAAACTTCCTAAAAGCCTTCTCATCAATCTAACTTCTTTAAATACGTTTTCAAAAGTTTTAATAAAATAAAATTATTATTTAAATTATATTTTTATAAATATAATTTTTTTAAAACTTCATTTTTCAAATCTACGTCCATGAGAAAAGATGATTTAAAACTTCATTATCAAAAAATTACCCTTTTCCATTAAGAAATTGTGAGCCATAATTATAAAAAAATAATTAATTAATGTCCAAAATAATTAAGAACCATATTTACCTTGTAAGCTGAACCAAGTCCCTTTTTGCCTAACTTGTTTAATTTTGTCAAAAAATTGTAAAGTAGCTACAAGTATCAGATTCAGTTAAATGATAAGAAAGTAAGAAGATTTTGTCTGAGGAATGATATCATATTTCTAGCCAACCCAAATAATTGATCTTCTTGACTATTTTCTTTCTATAAAGCAACAATAGAGACTTAGATAATATAACGTATTTGTACAAATAAACACAAATATATTAATATATGCTACCATTCATATATGTTTTAAAAATAATATTTATAAAGAAATTAAAACAAAAAAAAAAAACCCCTTTCTTGGCCCTAAATCGTGGACATGATTTTAATTGAATATTTTTTTTTATCTGAGTTATGGTGTTTTGTGAAAAAATTATATATATATATATACTATTTTATGTATACGTATATATAGAAATTTTATATATATATACATATATAATATATCTACGTAAATATAGTAATTATACATAGACATATTATAAGACTTAAGAGTTGGTGAAGTCTTAAGCGATAATTATTTTACTGATTTTATAAAAAAATAATAAAAATTATTAAAATGCACATGTAAAAAATTATTAAACTTTTTTTTAATATAAAAAGATGATGTCTGAAAGACTAAAAAAATATTAAATATTTTAACTTAACACAAGAATAAGTTGGCAAAATTATCAGTAGGGCACTTGGAACTTATAAATTATATAAAGCCATCTCCAACGTTGGTAAAAAATTTTCCCTAAGTCAAATTTTGAGAAGGAAATCGCTAGAAACCTCTCCAACAGGACTCCTTATCCAATGATTTTCTTTTTAATTTTTTAAAGAGCTTCAAATGACTCCTTACAGTTGAGAAGTGAAAATGTGCTCCTCAACTTTTTCAACGACTCTCTATTACTGAAATTTGAATAAGACAATGACTCTCTATTATTGAAATTTGAAAAAGACGTTGGCGAGAGCAGCGAAAATAGTGGCAACGAGGAGCAATAGCAATTTTCGAGGCGACGAAGAGCCGCAACAATAGCTATCAACAACGACCAAATCTAGTGTCAGCAACGAGCAACAAGTCATCTTCTCCAACTTCTCCGAGCTAAAGACCAGATCGATTTGTGTATATGTGTATATATTTGAACGATGTGTATGTGTATGTATATTTTTTTGTGTATTTATTTATTTATTTGTATATTTAATTATTAATTTTTTGTATGTATATATTTAATTAATTATTAATTTTATCTATGTGTGTATTTGATTATTTTGTATATTTAGTTATTAATTTGTGTATTTAATTATTGATTTTGTGTATGTGTTAAAATTATAAATAAAATAAAATAAATAGAATTAAAATTTATAAAAATAAATAAATAAAATATGGAGTAAAATAGAAAGTAGAACATGGAGTGTGATTGGAGCACGCATATTTTTCGAGATAAATTAAAAATAGAGTAATTTATTTATAATATAATAAGAAATGGGATAGGGAGATGAATTAGAGATGGCCTAACACGAACAGAAACTTAAATAACTTGGTGTACAACTCTAATTTCTTGCAATATTTTGACACTAAAATATATATATATACACGTATACATGCACATGTATTATACATATAAATATATATATATATATATTTTTATATATAAACTTAATACATATAGCGGTTCTTCTATAATTTAAAAATATAATATTTAGTTTTTGATATACAAAAATATCAAGATTTGATATTTTAACTATTAAAAATTATTATTTTAACTCTTTACTGTGATAAAACGTTAACATGTGTATGAACACGTCTATATACGTGAGTGAGCGCCATGTCCGTTAAACACATCAGATGTGAAAAAAATATGATATTTGGTTTCTCAATAATTAAAAAATATGATATTTAGTCCCTAGTATGAAAAAAAAATAAATTTAATAAAAAAATCCAAAAATATTTTTTAAAAAAACATAAAAAAATTGTAAAAAAAAAATGATGAGGTTTATTTTGTTATTTCTTGTTTAAAATTACATTTGACAGGTTATGAACAAAATTTATGGATTGAATGAAATTTTTGTTATTTTAATTTAGATTATTGTTCTCATAGTTTCCATTGAGTCTTTTTATAATTGTTCTCACAGGTTTATGGATTCAATGAGGTTGGAGTTGTAGGCACCGTGTGGAGTGCAGGTGCTTGCGTTTGAACAAAGGTGGTCACGCTCGTCAGAGTCCATTACGGTGGGGGTGGTGAAGCTGATGACAAAGCAGAACAGTAAGGAAAGAATTAGGAGGATCTGACACTGCAATGTTTTTACTGCTCAAACTTTACTTAAAACACTTAATTACATATATTAAAACTGCGTTGGTGCTGGAAAACCAAATCGATTCAATAGAGTAGTAGTTTATGCTTCCCAAGTACTGAGACATTCATGTATATATATGCTTCAAACCTTAGCTAGCTTGACATTATTCATCACAACACATCAAGCTATTATTGAGTCTAGATGCATGCATGTCGCATGGACATCTCAAGATCAATCATCTAGGGTGTAACTCAGTTATTGATGTTTCATTCACAGACCATGGCACTGAAGCGCTGGTTGACTGATCTGTCTCCATGCCCTTTTGTACTTGCGACCTGGTTCTGCTCCCGACGAAAAACGCAGGCTGTTCGGGAACTGGGAGGTTAACCGAGAAACTGTTTAGTGTCACAATAACATTTGCCATTGTGGGCCTATCTTCTGGGTCCTCTTGGACGCACAGCAAAGCAACGTGGATGCATCTAAGGACTTCATTGCTTGAGTAAGACCCTTTAAGACTAGGATCTATCAAATCCAGAGGGGTTTCATCTCTCCAGAGCTTCCAAGCCTGCAAGAATATATTCGTCATACATGGCTTGTGGAGACAATGAAATTGGCAGAGAGGAGAAAAATGATTGGAACAATTTATTCTATGTTCAAACTCACGTAGCTCAAAAGGTCCTCGGCATAGCCTGATTCGTAAAAGTTGCTGTTCTTCTTGCCACTTATGATTTCAAGAACTAATACCCCGAAACTATACACATCTGACTTCACAGAGAACTGTCCATGCATTGCATATTCTGGAGACATGTAACCGCTGCAAGCCACGCACCATTAACATCTTAACAAAAGCCGATAATTAAGGAACCTTCAAAATTGTTTGGGTAGTTAAATTGATGATTTAAACCAAAAAAAAAAAAAAAAAAAGCATCCCCAATGCATGGGATTCCTTTCGGATTGTATCTTAAAGTTCTACTTATTGTTGGAGAAATGATACATGAGTCAGGTAATGGAAACAAGAGAACATAGGTGTACAGAATATGAGAAGTAAGTACTTACTATGTTCCAACTACTCTACTCGTATTTCCTTGAGTTTGATCCACGCCAAAGATCCTTGCCATCCCAAAATCTGAAATTTTTGCATTCATATCCCCATCTAACAGAACGTTGCTTGTTTTGAGGTCACGATGGATGATTTTAAGTCGGGAATCTTGATGAAGGTAAAGAATCCCCCTAGCTATCCCTCCTATAATCTTGAAACGCCTGGACCAATCCAATTTTTCTTGCTTTTCTGGGTCTGTTCATTAGGTGTGTGTTAATTTGAGGGAAAAGAACACCATCAATGTCAACATGGTTGAACTTGTCCTCACAACAATCATGTTCATTCTGAAATCAAATGGGAAGGGTAGAACTTAACAAGTAGAGTTGTACATAGAGTAATAGATATGCCTTACCGAAAAGAAAGTAGTCGAGGCTTTTGTTGGGCACGAATTCGTAGATGAGTATCTTTTCTTCTCCCTCCAAGCAGAATCCTAGTAGCCTCACTAGATTTTTGTGTTGAAGCTTAGCCACCAGGACGACCTCATTCTTGAACTCTACTGCACCTTGCCCTGAGTTTCGAGATAGCCTCTTCACTGCCACCTCTTGCCCATTGGGAAGTATTCCCTGATGAAAATCATGCCCCCAACTCAGATTTGGGCTCAAACATTTGGAACCTGGCTAATAATTAAACAGTCTAATTAACGGTTCTTACTTTGTAGACATCACCAAATCCACCTTCACCAACTTTATTATCATCGGAAAAGTTGTTTGTGGCTGCTTGAATTGAGGCCAGGCTATACTGCAAGGACTGCACTTCGCTCATCGCATTCACAACTGAACAAATTCAAAGCATATATACATGTCATGCAATCGGATTTGGAGATGTTTTTTCCACTACCCGGAGAGTAGACATAGTTAATTAGAGAGCGAGAGCAGACTGGAAAAAGTTATATCTTGTTCATTGTTTTGTATTGTTTTTCTTTTGGCCTTACCACTGCTTTCTCCAACCGTTTCATATTCCTTCTTTCCTCTCCTTCTTATGAAACAGAATCCTACAATGAAAAGCAAGACCGAGACTCCTACGGGAACGATTATGGCAATGAGTAGCTGCGATGAGACTCCCCCCCCTTTCCCTGCATCAATGAAGAGGTGCTTGAATCAAGTTCTTGAATAGCAAAGATAATCTTCGGTTGGGCAATCGCCACGGTTATCGACCTGTCAGTAGAACTCAGAAGGATCACTAGAACTTGAAAGTGTAATCCCAAGTTCGAAACGCCATTGTTTTGCATTCTCATTATGCAGGGACAAGTTGCTACTTGGCCTTAACAGTGATAATACATGGAGAAGACTCCTTTAGCGTCTGACATTTCTGATTATGGATTTTAGATTAAAGTTATCTCTTCGTCTGTATCAAGTTTATCTCCTTTTGATTGGTTTATTATTCTTATCTTGGTTAGACTCTATTTAGAAATACTTTTGTAGGTTAATTAGCTTATCCATTTAATTAACCATTTTTCTAAATAAAAAAAAAATTAACATGCTGTAAAGGTGTATAAAGAATTATAAGTACGTTACAGAACATGAAAATATAAATAAAAAATTATTAAATTTATTATTTTAGGTTTTGTAACAATTTTTTTCACTATATTTTAGTTTTTGTTACCACATTTATTAAATTTTAATTTTTATTACAATTCAGTTTTTCTTTTGATTTTTTGTCAAATTCTTTTAAAGAAAATGAATTTGGTATATGTTAATATAAATCCTAAAATCATTTTATTGTGAGATTTATGTTAGTTTGATTTTTAAGTTTATATTAATATATATATATATATATATCGAATTAATTTTTGGTGACAGAATTTGATGAAAAATAAAAAATGAACTAAATTATAACAAAAATTAAAATTTAATGACTATGATAACAAAAATTAAAATAAAATGACTAATTTCCTCTGAAATATAAATTTAAAAAACTAATTTTATTATCTATCTCTAAATCGTATATAGTCCATCTCAATAATAGCATTTGGTGTGTGGTTGTAGAAAAATGTTATATTCACAAACAAGTGTAATAAATAATCTTCACAAATGATGTGACACACACAAATTTATAACAATTTTACATAAATTTATAATAATTTCACTAAGAATTAATAATAATTTTTTTATTATTATAAATGTATATATATCACGGCAATAACAAAGAGAATTAAAGCCTGTGGGGTTGTGAGTGGATTTATGACTTTAGGTGAAGAATTATGATGTGAGCTTAGGTTGAATGTTTTCATTTTATAATATTTTTAATTTTCTATTCTACTTTAGACAAAGCGATTGTATTATAATTTTGTGCAATTTTTTATTTTATTTTTGGCTAGGTTGTACTAATTTACTTTAGAGATGTTTTTTTTTAAACAAAATACTTTTAGTTAGACAAAAATAAAATAAAAAATTGTCTAAAAAGATTTATCTCTTCATCTGAAAAAGAGAAAACAAAAAATTTATTAATTACAGAATAAATTTAAAAAAAACGTTAAATTTGATAATAATATTATTAATACACATCATTATGTATTAATTCATCATGACTTAACATAATTGGAGGAACTATCAGGGCACAGGGGGGATGGGACAGCACGGCTCAATTTAATGAACCTGACCCGTCTGCTCCACTGTAAAGTTTTTTTAAAAAAAAACATTATTTTCATTCCAATGAATTAAAAGCGATGTGAATCATTCACCATCACTTTTTAATTCGTTGATTTCTTATGGGAAATGATAGAGCTTCAACTTAAATTAAATTAAATTTGTTGCTTATTGCTCCACTGAGATTCTATTGTATTATTCTGTAAATAATATTGACGTTCTTGTTTTGGAGTTTACCTGGACTGTTAGCCGGAGCCGGTGGAGGAGGAATGCCCGGTGCGGGCGCCGGTGCGGTGGCGTTGAGGTAGTAAAAGGGGTAAATCTCATACCTGACGTTGCAACTGGACTTAAGAATTCTTCCTCCTTGCTTCCCCTCGCAACAAGTGGGGAGTCTGGAGATAGCATCGGCGAGGCAAGAGTTGCAAGCAGAAATAGACAAATCTGCCGTGCACTGTGCAAGCGTATATACCTTCTGATTTCCACTGAAATTGGCGTCTTTAGTCGCAAACTTCCTCCCCGATTGATTTCTTGCAGCCTGGTTAGCTATATCGCCCAAGGATTCGTCCACGACCTGCTTGAACTGGGTTAGGCTCGAGGTGCCAATGTCCTGTGTATTTGACATGGAAATGACGGCCTGATTGGAGAAGACGGACTGGTTCGAGTACCGGAGCAAGCAGTCATCATACCAAACGATGGCTTCTCTCTGAGTTGGGCACAGCCTCACTAGGTCTACGCTAGCATTCGCAACGCACTGTCGGCAGGCTTGGGGTGAGACATCGCCGCGGCAGAGGAAGAGGCCGTAGACTCGGTCGGAGGAGCTGTTTCCGGCGGTGGAGTTGTAGAAGCCGGTGGCGGTGGTGGCGTTGGAGAGAGCGGACAGGAGGGTCTTGAGGTTGGCTCCGAAGGCACTGTTTGAAGTGTAAGCGGTTGTGTTGGTGCAAACATTGTATAGCCTATCGGAGCCAAACACAGTGGGGATGAAGCTGGTGAGAAAGCAGAGCAGCAAGGGAAGAAATAGAATCACACCCTTCACGTTCATGATTCTCTCTCCCGGTGCCATGGTCCTGGCTCTCAATTTCATCTCTAGCTTTTATTTATGATTCAGCGCCCGCCAGCAGCAGGCTGAGAGATGATGCGAAGAAATTAATGGCAGTAGACTCGGTGAAAGCTGCATCCAGGTCAACGAAGCCTTATCGGACTATAATTGGGTTTAGGGTTCCAGAGAGAGAGAGAGATAGAAATTAAGAGGTTCTTGTTGTAGAAAACGAAACGTAGAGTGAAGATTGAAGACTATTAAGAATCAGTGGCATGGATGAAAACGGACAAGCCAGAAAGAAACGGAGTCGTCAGGAAAACTGAAAAGTCCATTCGGGATGTACGAGGGACAGTGATAGTTTTGACGAAAGTTCAACCAAGCGGCAGATATTTCTACGCATTCGGTAACAATACCGAAGAAAGACAGGTGATGCGTGCCTAATGACCAATTTGCCCTAATTCTTTAGATCTATTTTCAGTTTCAGGTAAAAGTTGGAGTCAATTACACCTCCGCTTCTCATTACGTCATCAGCTTGGTGGTCGATGCCAAAATTAGCCCCTGGATTACGTCACCATTTTTCACTGGTGACTTCATTGCTTAGCCAATGAATTAAAATATCGGAAATGCTAGTTTTATGCATAATTTTTACATTTGGGATAATATTTATTTATATATTCATGTATTATATTATATAATATATCAATAAAATATGTCACTTTAAATATTCAAGCAGTATTTTTGTTAAAATATTGAGAATAAAGAAAGATATTACCTTTTATAAAAAATTATATATTAAGAGATAAGAATCTATATTTGTTATTAAGACCATTAATGGTTTATGGAAATAGATGAGTTAAATTATGCATTAGGTACTCTTTTTGTGTTGGCTACGTCTTGTTCACCAAATTTTTTATGATTGTAAAGTTTAATATTTTGAAATTCATCTCGTGATCTATAACAACATTTATTTTAATTCTAAGAATTTGTATTGAACTGGTATTGATGTCGTTAATTTTTAAATTTATATAAATTATTTTAAATTAAGAATTTTCGTACATGTATAAAATGCCAATAGAAATTCCGTTATTAATGAGCAGACATCTTTACTTGTCTGGTTCTATGGATTGAGATGAACCTAACAATTAAACAATAAAAAACATTCAAGTTAATCTTGTTTTCTAAAAAGATCAATTCTTTGCCTTTATTTTTGGTTGCATTCATCTAAGCCTTTGTTGGGCTAAGGACTTGTGCATCACTACTCGTACCCAACATTTGATTATTGGGCTGGTCGCTACGTACGGTTACATTAAATTAAGTATTTTTCATTTAAATTGTACCTAAAAACCATAAAAATTAAATCGTAACCAATAACTGATATTCAATAAATATTTGTTTAAAATATTTTATTTTCTAAGTCACATGTGGATGTCATGACCCACACATTTTAATAATAAATTCCCCATTTTCTTTGACAAAATAAAATTTGTATGAATTTCCTAATTCGGATAAAAATTAAATTGGGCCAATAATCAGAACAAGCATGACATATTCAACATTTAAAGTACATTTATATTTTAATAGTATGTATCAAAAAGTAATATGTTTATTTAGGGGTAAATATTCAGTTGATTCAGAAAATTTTGAAACCAAAATAATTGAAGTTGTGTAAAAAATTAAATCGGATCAACTGAGCAAATAAAAAAATTGATCAAACTAAAAACATACAACAAATACGAACAAATGAATCCACTGAAAAAAATCAAAAAAACAGAAAATAATTGTTATTTGAGTAAGAATAAATGTTACTTGATTAAGAATAACTTCTACTCAGTTAATTTTTGTGATCAAATTTTAATTTAAAAATATTATTCAATTAAAAAGATTTATTATTTGAATAAAAATGATATTATTATATTAAAAAATTTCTCTTCCTCGAGTTAAGTTAATCATTAGTCAATTATGTCCGCTTAAGTTATTTTTTCACTTTTAAGTATTTTTCTAATGTATGTATAGCAATTTTGAAAATTTTATCTTCTTAAGCAACATAGTCTGCATCTTTCTTCTCTCTAGGCTGCATTTTTTTCCTATTCTAATAATTATGGGTTTTTTTTTTTCCTTAATGGTCAGTAAATTTCAAATATAAACGGTACAAAGATTACCCGATGAATCAATCGGGTTAACTGATTAGCTGTGGATGTTGAACCCATTCAATAAGACAAAAAACAAAAGAGATGAGAGAATGTTGCAACAATTCATTGCATTGCACATTGATTGTAAATCATAAACGGTACAAAGATAACCCTTGGAATTGAAATTAGGATCCCTTCCATCGTAAGTATGGAATTTATATGAAAAATATATATTTTTTAGGTAAGTGAATTATTTAGAATTAAATTTTTAAAAAAAAATGTCAATTGAAGGTGTTTGATTGACTTAATTTTTACTTAAAAATTGTAATATTTTTTTAACTTTTGATGTTTGATTGCTATTGAATTTCAGAGAATAGCCTCAAAATAAAATAAATATACATATACAAAATATTCTAAAAATAAAATAAATATACATGCACAAATATACATACACACAGAGGATGAGGAGTTGTCATCACTGGCCGCCACTGCTATTGTCGTCGTTGTTCACTTCTCAGTCGCTCACTATTGCTCTCGCTCGCTACCCCTCGCTTGTTCCGTTGTTGCCATCACTAGTCGTTGCTGCCACCATCGTTGTTCACTTCTCGGTCACTCATCGTTGCTTTCTCTCATCTCTTGCCCTCTCTCTTGCTCAGTTTGTCATTGTCTCTCGTTCCTCGCGATAGTCGACCGAGCTTCTTCTCAGCTTCGTTGACCGTCGGCCGCTCTTCTTCTCCTTCACACTTCTCCTCAGCTTTGCGAACGATTTTCAACTTCTCCTTCACACTTCCCCTTCACACTTCCCCTCAATTCCCTGAAAAAAAATTTCCAACCCCCCAGGCGAATATTTGTTTTCCAACAAATGTGGGAATTACCTATCACGCAACCAAAAAATATAAATTATTTTCCATGAAAAGTTTAGGTAATCAAACACATCAAAACCTAAAATTTTGAAACACATCAATACATGACATTTTCTCTAAATAAATTTTTATTCCAAATCTCTCTAATTCTCACCGGCATAATGTTGGCCATTAATATTTTTTTAGTCTCTAATATTCTCTAATTTTTTATCTTCTCTATTGTGGCTTCCATATGTGATTGAATACATGTATTTATACTAATTAAACCGCGTACTTCTTCTTCAATTTTCAATCTTCATCTTCAAATGCCACCCACCTGTTAATGATTTGTTGGTTAATTAGATTTGCCTCGTCTCTTAATGATTTGGTCATTTAATTAGATTTGCCAACTAGGATGAAGTGGTATTTGAAGAAGAAGATTGAATAATATTTTGTGATATTTTATATTGGATGAGATTTGTCTTTTCATCAAATTGTTTTTATTTATAAATTCTTTCTTTTTTATAAAAAATGGGCAAACTTTAAAATCTTATTCATAAAGTATTTGTATATTAATAATTTGATTTGTATATATATATAATAGTGTTGATTGACTCCGACTCCTTCACTCTCTATTTTTCTCTAGATAAATGCCAGTATCCATTATTTTTCAAGAAGCATAACTTGGTTGGGTGGGGCTATCATATTGCCCATCAATCTAAATTTATATACTTAGATTTATGTAGTTATATTTTGCTTTCATGATGGATATACATTCTCCTTTTTTGGGTTTTGACTGGCCATTGTTCCAACATTTGCTTCTTGTGGGCTGGTCGCTTCATGGATTGTGTTCTTTATTCATGGGAATGAGATTTTATTAATAAAGTAAAATCTTAAAATGCTTTAAAATATATTGTTTTAAAAAATAAATAAATAATAAATTTATAAATCGGTTTAAACTCATAATCTTCACCAGTTATAGTATATATGATTTTACGGTTACATTACACTAAGTATTTTTCATTTAAATTTTGCCTAAAAATTATAAAAACTAAATCATAACCGTTAACTGATATTTAATAAATATTTATTTAAAATAAAAACTTTTTAACTTACATGTAGATGCCATGAGCCACACATTTTAATAATAAATTCCATATTTTCTTGAAAAAATTAAAAATTGTATAAATTTCCTGATTCGAGTCAAAATTGAATTAAGCCAATAATCAAAATAATCATAGTATATTTAGCATTTAAGGTAAATGTTATTTTTTTATAAATAAGAATTTTATTAGACAAAATCTAAAAGCATCTACAACTTTATGTCAAGACGTATTCCGAGTATCACAACGAAAACAAAAAAAAGAATGATTCTAATCCACCAATAAATATATATTCCTCCTAACATGAAGAGAATATATACAAAAAACAAATATGCATGTGATTTCCTTTTGAGACTTGCACTTTCAATCTTGAGCTATCTTACCTCCCTTAGCATTTTAAGACTTTTGACATGAATATTGACATTTATGATGAAAATACCTAATTACTCATCTAAAAATATTTGAAGAGGACGCGAATACTTTTTATAATCATCAATTCATTTACACCGCTAAACATTTGTGATAAAGATATCTAATTACTTCCCAAATAATAGCTTAAAGTATAAAAAACATACTCCTAATTTAAACCATCAAGTAGTTCAAATTAGCGCAGTTTAGTAGAAGATTTACCAGCTAACATGTATCAAAAGGCAACATGTTTATTTTATACTTTACCATTACTATGCATCAAAATAATATCTTTAGAGATGAAGAAGACACTAAAAGTACTAATATCTTTCCCGTTACACTGCCCAAATGAACTGATCTACCTTCTCTCATAAAGACTCCTTATTTGTAGCCATCTCCAAATCCATTCAAACAACAAAACCCTGTTCTTATAAGCAAGTGAACCAGCCCCTAAACCACCCAAGGACCCTTGGGCTTGAGGACCCAACTCCGTTCGATGTACGACTTTCTGTGACAAATTCTTTTATTGAAAGACTCCAGTTTATTCCATATATAAAAATGTAACATCTTCAGGGGAAACAAAATGCAAAAATAAAGTTGTTCAAATGTAACATCTTCAGGGGAAACAAAATGCATAAATCAACAATAATTATACACACAAATATATCCATTTTCCTATTGTGTGCATGACATGCTCACATGTACATCAACTTTCCCTAACAAAAATTGGATTAAAGACTACAAAGCGGAACAAAATACCAATTTGCTAAGAATAAGAGTTAACTGTGAACGTCACCGGGGTAATACATCTGAAAGAGTTACCTCATTAACAGAGGCTACGGGCTGAGGTGATCCCAAGACTCTTCGCCCCACAGAAAATGCTGGTCGTGTTGGTTCAGACAGTGCCAAAGTGTTGTTTGCTAACATAACAACTACAGATGACATGGTAGGTCTGTCCATTGGATCTTCTTGAACGCACAGCAAGCCAATGTGCATACACTTCAACACTTCATTTAATTGCGATGAATCTACAAGTAATGGATCAAGCAGATCCTGTGCCTGCCCTTCGGTCCATAATTTCCAAGCCTGCACATTATTACAAGTGATAAAAGTGAAAACACCAGTGTATGCATACATACTCTTCCTTCATTACATAAGTTTGTTTTCTTTTCAAAGGAGATGGCTAGATAGGAACATACATAAGTGAGGAGGCTATAACCCTGTTCGGATAGGTAAAAACCATTGCTTCTTTTGCCACTTATTATCTCTAGTAAGAGAACACCAAAACTGAATACATCGGATTTCACTGAAAATAGCCCTTCCATGGCATACTCGGGGGCCATATATCCACTGTTTTGAAGTAGATCATAAGAAAATCAGCAATAAGTGATGGGAATCAATATTTGTTTCCAAGGCAATTAATGCTTTATAGAAATGGAAGAAAATAGATTGCTTACTATGTCCCGGCTGCTCTATTTGTGTTGGCTTCATTTTGATCTTCACTAAAAATCTTTGCCATCCCAAAATCTGATATTTTGGGATTCATCTTGTTGTCTAACAGAACATTGCCAGCTTTAAGGTCCCTGTGAATTATTTTGAGTCGAGAATCCTCATGTAGGTATAAAATACCACGAGCAATTCCATTAATTATGAGAAGGCGTCTTTTCCAGTCTAGTTCTACACTTTTAGTTGAATCTGACAATTGAAACACCAAACAGCATTTGAGTTAAACAATATTCTCTAAAGATTTGTTCTTGGCTTCAATTTTTGCTGCCTGAACATCAAAAAGATTACCAAAGAGAAAGAAATCCAAGCTTTTGTTGGGCATGTACTCGTAGACCAGCAATGACTCGTTCCCCTCCAAGCAACAACCAAGGAGTCTGACAAGATTCTTATGTTGTAATTTTGCAATCAAAATAACTTCATTCTTGAATTCCTGCAGTCCTTGGTCAGAAGTTCTCGAGAGCCTCTTAACAGCGATCTCCCGGCCGTCCGGTAACACACCCTAGAACCAGTTTTCAGTTTATGCAATTCACTGGAATGAGAAACTGTTGATTATGTTTTCCAAACTAAATTACACAGCCTATAATTGATAGTATTCAATGATATTAGTCAAGTTTTAATAACTGGTTGGATGATTTCTCTGCATCAATGAGCAGAGATCATTAAGAACTTCATGATCCAACAATTCTCCTTTCTGTTGAGCATTATGAGTCACAATTGTCGACAGTTATATAATACTCATGAAAAAAACCATGGAGCTACCTTGTAAACTGGACCAAATCCTCCCTGTCCAAGCTTATTTTTCTCAGAAAAATGAGCCGTGGCTGCAAGTATAAGATCCAGTTGGATGGTAGGCAAGTCTTGAGATTTTGTCTGACCAATGTTGTAGTCATTGCCAAGCATTCCTCCAACCAAACCCTTCAATTGAGCTTCTCGATTATCTTCTGTTTTTGCAGGGAAATAGAATTAGCAAGCAGTGTAAACTGTACTAGATAGAAGAATTATGGTAACCATTAATGGGAGTCAGAATATTAATTACCTTTCTTCTTTCTTTTGCTCAGGTAAAAGTAAGAACCAAGCAATGCTGCCCCTAGCAACATTGCTGCTCCACTGGCACTGATTGAGATAATAATTTTTTTCCCTTTACCATGGCTTCCTGATTCTGAAAAGAAAATGTGAACATGTATGAATATGATAAGAGTTTCGGGAGGCTTCTTCACAGAAATGGGTGCAATTAGAAACAAAAGTTTTAATCTTAGTTAGC
Source organism: Diospyros kaki (assembly GCA_036245055.1). Taxonomy (NCBI): domain Eukaryota; kingdom Viridiplantae; phylum Streptophyta; class Magnoliopsida; order Ericales; family Ebenaceae; genus Diospyros; species Diospyros kaki. Next base: position 1,754,253 of record BSEG01000005.1, on the reverse strand, counting down.
TACTTTTGAGTCTAATTACCTTTATTTCTTTGTTTTTTTTCTCTCTCAAATATGTCATTTTTTTAAGTTTACCTGGACTGTTCGGCGAACGCGGCGGAGGAACGACGGATGCCGGCGGCGATGCGGTGGTGTTAAGGTAGTAAATATCATACCTGACGTGGCAACTGGACGTTAGAACTCTTGCGCTTTTCATCCCGTCGCAGCAATTCGGCAATCTGGAGATAGCATCGGCGATGCAAGAGTTGCAAGCCGAAATTGACAAATGTGGGGTGCACTGAGCAAGCGTATATAGCTGCTGATTCCCCATGATTTTGGTTTCATTAATGGCAAACTTCGTCCCCGGTTCGTTTCTTGCAGCCTGGGTAGCTATGTCTCCCATGGTTTCCCCCAAAACCTGCCTGAACTGGGTCAGGCTCGAAGCGTCAATTTTCAGCGAATTTAACATGAGAACTTTCCCCTTGTTGGAGAAGACGGACTGGTTCGAATACTGCAGCATGCAATTGTCGTACCAGATGATGGCTTCTCTCTGTTTTGGGCACTGCTGCACTATTTCTCCGCTAGCATCCGCCACGCAGTCTCGGCAAGCTTGAGTTGAGACATCGTGGCGGCAGAGGAAGAGGCCGTGGACTTGGTCGGAGGAGCTGCTTCCTGCGGAGGAGTTGTAGAAACCGCTGGTGTTGGCGGCGGTGGAGAGAACGGACAAGAGGGTGTCGAGGTTTGCTCTGTAGGTACCTTTTGGATCGTAAATGCTTGCATTTGTGCAGAGATTGTAAAGCAGTTGGGAGCCAATTACGTTGGAGGTGAAGCTGAGAAAGCTGAGCAAGAAAATAATTAAGAGGATCGGATTCGGATCCTTCATAATTCTATCTTGCAGTGGCATGATTTTGGGGCCCGATTAAGGCATTAAGCATCAGGCCGAGAGATGACAGGAAGAAACGGGTTATGAGGATCGATGGAAGCAATTGGCCAGCCAGCGGTAGACTTGGCCAGCCTGGTCAACGAAGCCTTGCCCAGCCAATCCATTTAGGAGCGTTTTTTCGTGGAAGATGGGGCGAGACATGATCACATGAAGCTTCGAAGGCAACAGAGAAAAAGAGGGGAAAAATGAAAAAGAGATCATTACAATAATGGCAATAGATGAGTTGTCAGTTGTCAGTTGATTGGATACTATGACCGGGAGACTTTGAAATTTTTATTTTTTTTTCACTTAATACACACGTAAATTTTTAATAATTAAAAAATATAATATTTAATTTTAAAATATTAAACGTCAAAATTCAGTATCATAATTATTAAAAATTATCATTTTAAATTTTTATTGTAATTAAGAATAAAGAAAAATATTATATATGCCACATAAAATGTTATATCACATAAAAAAAATTATATCAATCAAATACATTAAATTAACTTTAATATATAAATATGACATTTATTCTCTTAATAATTCAATAATTTGATATTTAGTCTATCACAATAAAGACCAAATTTGATTTAATAAAATGCCTAAATTTTATAAAAAAAAAAAATTTAAATTTTTATAAAATGTGAAACAAAGAGAATAAAGCTAAAAATTGATGTAGAATCTTGTCTTGTCCAACGAATTTCAAGAGGTTGATTGAACGCCAATTTATAGTGTGATTGAGCTAAAATTATGTGTGTAGATAGAGAACACATTGAAGTTTATTATGAACGTTCGGATTGTGAATTGGTTTAGTGTAATTTTTAAATTTATCATGAAAGCAATACTCTCAAAATTGGCAAGATTTTTCAATTTTTCTAATTTGGAGATTGATTCCTTTATTATTGGAATTGAAGTTGTGTATTCACTGTGTGAGATTGAACATAATTTTTTGTAACTTCTTTGATTATGGTGGAGCTCGATAGACTCTCCCATGATTTTTCCTTTTTAATTTGAAAGAATTTTTTACATAAAAAATTCTTGCTTATTTTATGTGTAGTTATGCTTTGTTATCTTTCTAATATATTTTATTAGATTTGTTAAGAACATTTAAAATATTTCATACATTATATTGTAAAAAATAAGTCTAATTCAAACTAAAATACAGAGTGTACTTATTTTTTTATGGTATGAGTTATGAAATATTTTAAATATTCTTAATAATTCTATGTCCTTATATATTTTATTAAATAATATTTAAAATATTTTATAAACTAAATTATATAAAAAATAAGTGTAAATTAAAAATAAATTTATTCTATGTTTTCAATAAAAAAACAAATATTTCAGCAAAAAAAAACAAAGAAAAAACAAAAAAAACCATTTAACTTAAGGGAGCGGGCGGGAGAGAGCAAATCAAACCGACAATTCAAAGTGAAGCCGAAAACCCTAATTCGAAGGGAAGCCAAAACCATTCGAAATCTCTGATTCTCGCCCGAACCATGGAGAGAACGAAACAGTGGAGACCTTAGCCGATCGTCGCCGTCACTTTGTAGGCACGCAGTGAGCACGCCGCAAATAAGCTTTCGTCCTTCTTTCCTTCCATTAACTCTCTTCTCTTCTTCGTCTTTCTGCAATCGCCGAGAGTTCACCGTCAGCGGCAACTCTTTGCACCACTGGTGCCAGAAATTTCAATTCCTTCTTTCCATTTCCTCTTTCTTTCTGTTATCTGTGATGTCGCAGTGAGCGCTGCGAAGGTCTGGCCGAAACCCTAGCCAAAGCAGAAATTTAATCAGTTAATTGTTTTACATAGCATTTGGTCGAGCCAAGGGCTTTAGCTCTTTGGATCTGGAGACCATCCGATTGATTAGTCCACTAACATCATCTCTTAGGCGAAATTCCGGGTCTCCGTGTGGGCTTCTGAATTTTGCTTCTTTCACTTCTTTACCTCATAATGCTAGGAATTGTTAGCAATTTGCTTGTTTTCTAATGGTTTTGTTTTGTTTAATCGATCCTATTGCTTGCAAAAATTTCGATGAAAAGAATGATGATTTAGTTGTTATTTTCAGGAGTTGCAGGGCTTACATTGCAAGGATGATGACAGATTTTCTATTAATTGTTCGTCATATTCTCCATCTGGCATGTTCCGACTTCAATAGGAAAACCTCTCAATTTTCATTTGTTCGTGGTTTCAGGCTACGGTGGTTTGATATCTGTTTTACTTAGGACCGCCACACACACAGCCTACTATCCCTCCAAGAACTCACCGATTACACCCCAGAAAATAAGCCACACAGCAGTCGATAGAAATCACAAGAAATAGGAACACAAACAGCAACTAACCATACAAGAAACACAAGGAATTTATTCTGGTTCAGTCTTATAAACGAGACCTACATCCAGACTGCCTTAGGCCCATGAAAACTCCACTATCTTGAATCCATACAGCGATTACATGCACTAGAAAACCCTCTCTTTCCCTCAGTCTAAAACCCTAGACTAAACAGAGAAGAACACCCCAAGAGAAAATACAAATCAACCCTCCTCTCGACCTAGCACATACTCGCTCAATTCTCTCAAGACAACTCAATGTTTTCATAATATTTCCAAGCCCTCCCAGCCCCTATTTATAGACCAGAGAGGCAGGGGAAGCAGTTACAACCAACTGCACATCCTGACCGAAATAAACCACCTTCCGGTCAGCTTAAAAACAAACTAACAACCATTCATTACAATAAGAAAATATGCTAACAGATTTACTAAAAAACTATTAAGTACAGAAAACTAATCTAAGACAAATGACTTCACAATATCGAAGAGAAATTTTGTGCATCATGGAAATGAACAGGAACTCCTTTACTCATTTATCCTCTTCTCTTAATTTCTCTCTGAAACCCACTCTTTTTCTCTGTGTGTGTATGTCTATAAATCTCAGGTTTCAATTTCTTAAATTCTCTCTGAAATCCTACTCCTTTTCTGTGCTTGCTTCTGTGTAATTGCTGATCCCAGGTTTCGATCTTTATGAAACCCACACTCTTGTGTGTTTGTAATTTCTGATTCCAAGTTTTCAATTTCACTCAACAAAGGCAAGTTATTTTGTTGATGAAGGAGCAAGTCCCTAGCCATGATTCCCAAGTATGGTTTTCTTTCTCTCTGTCTCTATCTTTTTATATATAGACAGACGGCATGCCACTGTGTTTTCACTGTCTTGCTTATGTCTCTGATTTGGCATTGTATTTAGTTTAGTCCCCTTAGAAGTTGCTGTTGCTTTGGGATTGTATGCTGTTGCTATTCCTTTGGGCTGAAATAGAACCACCTCCTGCCACATTCCAAAACGCCTCAAGAAGATTCAAGGATATGGCTTTAGAGAAAAGTTGACTTAGACATTCAGCTGCAATGATAAAGAGGAAGGAAGACAAAGGGTCACCTTGCCTTAACCCCTTCTCCATTCTGAACCTACCGAGCAAAGAAAGTTGTGGATTGCCTACAGAGGCCTTAATCCATTTGATCCATCTGCTCCCAAAACCCATCACTTTCAAAACTTTGTATAAGAATTCCCAAGATACACAATCAAAAGGCTTTTTCAAAGTCTAACTATAATTGAATCCTTTCCATATTGTTCATATGCTGAAACCTTACCAATTCATTTTCTACAAGGACCCCATTGAAGATTTGCCTGCCTTCCACATAAGCACTCTGATTTTCCCCAACAACTTCATGAATAATATCTTTTAATCGCTGAACCAACAGCTTTGAAATCTAAACCTTAAACCATCAGCTTGATGAATAAGACCTTTTAATCAAGTTTTGTTGATGAATTTAATGAGAAAGGCTGCCTTCCTACTGTGGTAAAAATGGTCGTTTCTTAATTCCTAAATGTGAGGGGCCTTCAAAAATTTTGGATTTTAGACTTATTAGTCTTAACTTGTAGAGCCCTGATGGTACTGGTATATATTTTTTGGTTCAAAGAATATTGTCAATGCATCATCTTGAGTTAGATCACCTATTTGAATTTATTGTGGAGGTTGTTTTTTGGTCCATGTTATGTCCCCCTACTATAGATGCGCTAGGTTTTTTAGCAAAGTCCTTCCAAGCTTTGTACTGAATAATTGTGGCAGAAATTTTTCTTAGGAAGGACTGTTGCAATTTTGGATGAATTCTATAGAACATTATACTTAAACCCCTGTGGAAAGTTTTGGAAACAAATATAGCTGATGTCTCACAGCAAGAATCCACTGATGGAATGCTCTTAGTCATGTTCATAACTAGTAAACTTACTTTCTGCTTTGAATCTCTTGGTTTTGATTGAGATAGCTAGTTTCAAGATCATGTTGCACGTGTTTGTTCTGCCAAGTTGTTTCTTTAACTGATTTATTTAGGTACTACTGCTATTTTCATATTATCTACTGAACCCATGCCTTTTGTTTTTTTGACAATTTGATTTCTTTTGGGTAACCAGTTCACTGGAAGCATCCCAAATACTGTTGAGAGCCCGGCTTTCCAACTTTTAAGCCTTTTGGGACCGAGCTGACAACTTGTTTCAGCTTGGAACAATCACTGGTAACTTCCATCAAACCTTCTGTTTCTTGATATTGAAAATTCTTGAAAATTTGTTTCCTACTGTAATCTTTTGAAAATTGAAACAGTTAATTAGCCATCTCTACGCTTGTGCTAAGTTGAGAGGACTCTTTCAATAGTCAATATTGCAAAACAATCCCTTTTTTCTTTTTTACTTGTTTGATTGTTTTTGGTTATTTTGTCTTTATTTATGGAGAATTTTTTTCTTGTCCTTCTATGTAATACCCTGCTCTCCCAAGTGCAAAGTTGTCAAAGGCGCAAGGCAAAGAGCGGGCCTCAGGCACATGAGGCTTGCATTTATTCAAAATGCTTGTAAAATACTTATACACTATCCTTTTCAATATGCATAAAGAGGTAGATGCAAACTCATAAAATCATAAATGATAACTGACCAGCCCTATAATAAAAACTAATATTATTGCAACTGCAAAAGCGATTAGAAGAAAGAAAAAAATATAGCAAAACACACTGCAAAAAACAATTACAGAAAAAAAAAATTAGTTTCTTCTGGTTTCTTTTGCAATTAGAAGAAAAAAAATTGCAATAGAACACACAACACAAAAGTTACAGAACTACAATTAGTTTCTTTTAAATTGCAAAAGAAATTAGAAGTGAATGAACATCTCTACCAAAGGACCCTGGCAAGTGGGAGATCTAGCAGACCTTCGGCTTACACCACTAGGTTTGTCTCTCACCGATATACAAGAATATGTAATCAAATCACTAAGAAATAGAGTTTTAATGCATTCATATATACAAGGAATGCACCTCAGTGGTGATGCCTCTATGTGCCTTATGCCTAGGCTTGCCTTTGACAACTATGCTTAGATGGAGGATTTTTAATAGTTAATTCTATTTTTGTTATTAAATTAATTCCTTCCCCCTTGGCTAATCTAGTGAATCTAACAATGGCAAACTATCAAAAAATTAGCTCTAATCAAGCAAGCAAATTGCTTTCTGTAAAATAATATTATATTTATAACTGATAAAGTAACATGTTATAAAATGATATTTTATAATCTCAAATTTATATATACTATATAAACATAATGTTAAATTTATTTATATACCATATAGGTTAGGCTGGGGAGTACTAATCCCACCCTTGTCCTGCCCCTGGAAAAAATTATCGGGGGCTTTGCCTTGCCTTGAGCCCCAGCCAAAGATCATTGACCTTGCCCCAAACAAGGTGGGGCAAGGTGGGTTTTTTTTGCCATACGTATCGAGTCCCAGCAGGGATGGATTTTTTTGCGGGGATGGGTTTTGGTTAATTAAGTTTCAATAATAGTCACTATAGAGTTTGACTCTTAAATCTCTTTTGAAAATACCATCATTTATTCTAAAATCATGATTAAGGATGATAGTTAGACTTTTAGTGCATCTAAATGTAGTTTAGATCAAATCTTAATTATATTAACAGTTCATAAACAACTTTAAGTTGAACTTGTGTAAGAAAATCACTCGTACGACAACATTCAACATTTTCAAAAATTTATGTAAAGTTTGTCGTTTCAGACTTTGCTGCTGTAGCACTCTTATGAATTTTAAGCATTTTTCATTGGAAAGGTTACTTGATGGGCTACAACATATACTAAGCTCATTCTGTTTTATTTAGGTTTGATCTTCCACAAATTGGCTAAAAAATCATCTGATCTGATTGAGCAACTGCAGAGTGCAGTTGTTACTAAATTGGGTATATCTTTTTCCACACGAGTTGGATGGATGAGAAACCATGTTTGATAGAAACTAGCCCATCATGTGAAATTTTCTTGAAATTCTAAACGTCTTCTTCAGCTCCCAACATTTATCACAAATTTTCTAAACAGGCTAATGCCCAATAATGTCCTGTTTTAGGTGATTTGGACAGAATTTGGAATCCAAACTCCGAGAACATACCTTTTTCACTGGAGTCATCACATTGAAAAGTTCATTGCAACTAATCGAGCTCAAGTGAACCTCCACTCGCTATTTCAAATCCTCAAAAATGTAGACATCCTACAACGAAGAGCACAAAGCTTAAGTATTGAATTTGAAACCACATTGCTATCCTCATAACCATGCCGCCCCAGTCCAAACACATTGCCTCTACCACTTTGGGCACTGACACATAGTGTCAACCCCAACCCCGAGGCCTCCAATGGTCTCCATCCTCCCATTCTTTGCTTTTGACTCACTCAACAACTCATCACTAGTAATTTTGATGGATCTTAGTTGTATGAGGCAAGGCTTTGAAGCAGGAAATTGAGACAACCGGTGAGGGTTTTGCCAATGATTTGGGGGACTTCTCTTTGTCAATCAAGCGATAAAGATGGACCACCAAGAATGAAAGAAGATTTAAGGGCATCATTGGAGGTGCTGAAAGTTAGGATTTTGGTCCTTTTGTTGATGCTATTTGGGGGATTGGGAATTGGAGGTGTCTCTGAAAAGATGGATCATCCTATTTCTTTCTCTGCCCCTCATTTATTTAAGTAATATGAAATAGGATAATACTAAGGTGCAATCAATGCACAATGTTTTCATACAATGTTCATTTATTACACTTTGTTTTCAGCTTTCAAATTCTCTTATTGTTTGGTGAGGAATACATCGTGTTTTTAGTTCAACCAATACAATTGTTTTGAATTTGAAAACGAGGTACAGTAAAGGCATCTTAAAAATGAGGTCCATTTAGTGCCCCTTAACCATCCCCACCAGAGATATGTAGATAGAATGCAATGCTGTTTTGTGTTGTAGATGAGACTTATCCTTCATTGCAAATGTGATCAACTATCCCTTGGGGACTCTCTCTAACAAAGATGGGATGATAAGCAATGAAGGATAAGTGTCAACAGGATATCTGTTGACACTAGAGATAGTCCCCAAGGGGTAGTTTGGTAATTTTCTTTTACAAGTTACCAACATGATTCAAGCAACAACAGGATATCTGTTGTATATGAGAAGAAGTTATTTTAAATGCTCTACCCAAATAGTTCTATTTTTGATCCAGCAGTCTAAAAGTCTCAAAATTATTGTTTACTACTGAAATGGCTATGGAACGTTCACAATAATGTTTTGAGAAACTTGTTGAAGCTGAGCGACACTTTACTGGAGCTGATGTTGGAGGTTCCAAAACATACACCATCAACCCTAAGAAGAATGGCCTGCCATTAACATTTGATGTAGTCGCTGAACAGTACTTATGGATGTGTAGAAACAATTTCTTGGGAGTTGTTAAGGTTTGTCAGTGAAGTTACTACACAACATACCATCTTGTATTTGGCCTTTTCAATATGTTCCTTGTGTCTTGTGTATTTTCCAGAAAGAAATACAAGGGATGTTCCATTGCTACCAAGCTTCTGAAGACTGGCTCAAATCTGAAAGGTGTAGTAGCTTACCATCTTGAGTTGCTTAGGTTTTGTGAGAGAAGTTGCTGCACGATATATTGTGTTTGTTCTTTTCAATTTGTTTCTTATGCTGTATTATATTTCCCCGAAACAAAGAGCAGAGTTCTACTATTGATCGTGAGTTTTTCCAGATTTGTTCAAGCCGAAAATGGTTGGAAGATGCCTTTAAGAGACTGCACAAACTTTGAAGAGGAATGCAAGCAATAGCAGGAGATGAAGATGGGTAAAGAAAATTGCTCAAATATCACTATTGTTTTGACTTTGTTTTAACTCAAACTAACGATCTTTTGCAATGATGTCAAGTATTTGTAAGGACTTGTTAATCTGCTGGTTGCATTCAGGAATCCTTGGGGGGACGATTGGGAGTTAGCAGCTGGAGAGAAGCTACAGAGCTCCTAAAACTGAATTCCAGCTGGTTGAAACAAAATTCAACCCTGCATCTCGTTACTAAATATTTATTCTGTTATCTTTATGTGGTATATAGTTAAATCATGCCATGCGTGAAGGGGCTCAACGCCAGTAACTTATGGGAGCTTAGGTGAAGGTGTATCGTTTAACGGAGTTTATTTTCTCATTGCTGGCAATCTCGTCCTGGGAATGCCAGGTGAGCTCTATGTATCTCTGGCGGACCCAAGCAGTTCTTGTTTTGTTCTTTTTATTTGGGCCCCGTTTTATAACAACTATAGGCAGTTCAAGAAAAATTTATAGGTTGAAAGACTTTTTCAACGATAATAAACTTGTACTACACAAACTTTATAACGGGCCGCCTTTCGAAGGCTGATTCGTTAAATGGGAGAAATATTAAAACTACGCTTGTAATTATAACATTAACGGGGCCAGGGTAGCCCCGTTTATGGGATAAGTTCGCTAAGTAACCGGAAAAAATTGTCAAAATCGTTCTCGGCCATTCAATTTCGTGGTCAGTGGTTGGCCCACAAGTCAAATGGCAGATTCGGGGACTTTATGCCGACAAAACCGACAGGTGCCAGTAAAAAATGCAAATGCCCCAATTACTAATGGCCCATTATTAAAGGCCAATAAAAAAACTTATAGGCCCATAAATCCGGGCCTTCGACACTGTTGGCCCATTCAGGGAGGCAGACAAAAGTTTCAAGATTTGTGGCCTATTCAATTGGGCCGAGCTCACTTATCTGGGTCTCCATTCCTCGGCCCATTAATGTGTGCAGCAACAATGACGGACCATTAAGTAATATCCCAGCCCATTAATGTGGGTGGCTGCAATGATCGCCCATTTCTGCAGGCAGACATACTTAATGGGCCAATGTATTTGTCGGCCCACAGAAATGGGCCGACAATACTCAGCCCATTGGGGTACGCCGACAAAAATTTCAAAATTTGAGTGACCCATTTATTTTATGGCCCACTAATCTGGGCCGATATTGTTGCTGACATTTCTGTCTGCCCATCTATGTGGCCTATTAATCTGGTCCGGGCCGGCCCATTCCGCTGTGACAATAAACTTCAGGCCCATTTTTGGGCGACAGCGTAGACCCACTAATCTATGGAAACTTTATAAGCGCCCATCTTTTGCGGGCCGACAAAATTGCAGAGGTCCATTGGTAGGGGCACACAAGTATTGGCCCATGGTGGGAGGAAAATGTTCGGGATAATACCAACTCTGAAAATCAATGGGCCCATCGAAGCCTTAATAAAAAAACATGTTAAAAGTATACTTACACGTGGTGCAAAATTGGCAATAGTAGCCAATAAAAAACGAAACTCGCGTGCTCCTAACTTCGAGGTGTCTGATTTACATGCCTAATCCAGCCCGACTTAAATTGTAACTCAGAAGCTACAGCTCTCCCCAGTTTCTTGAAGAATGTGGAAACTTTCGATTTGGAATGAGGATACCCTTACCCTCCACTGCAGCAACTTCGCTGAAGAATGTGGAAACTTTCAATTTCCAATGAGGAAGAAGCAACTCCTGCGAACACCCAAACAAGCATTTAAAATTAGGTTTAAGATCACGTATCAAGAACAAAACTCGAAAACAAGAAAATATAACCAAATTAGCATTATATTCATTCAAACAAAACACAATTTTCCTGCGAGGTCTGACACCTTTAGATTTGCTGCTTATACATAAGCCCACAGAATCACGACAATTTTTTAACTAAATAAAAAGATATAGGATGACAGAAAAAATTTGCTGAGAAATTTTGTGGATTAGAGTCCATATAACAAGAGAAAATCACCAAAAGTAAGAAGTCCCTGGAAATCTTCTTGCTTGGGATGACCTTTATTGAGCTTTACAAGTTGATAATAGCAACCTCAAAGATACAGAATATGATCCAATAGTAGATACCCAAAGGGGGTGGAAAATATGAGCAGTATAGTTAATTTCCCCTTTAGTCACCATAGAAATGTACTAAAATAAAATACATTATGCCCAAAATGCCTTCTCTCTCTCTCTCTCTCTCTCTCTCTCTCTCTCTCTCTCTCTCTCTCTCTCTCTCTCTCTCTCTCACACACACACACACAGAGAATCCCTCCAGCATTCCACCAGTCTCCCTTCCCTCTTTTTCACTCTCAGAACCCCACTAGCGTTCCGCCAATCTCCCTCCGTCTCTCACTCCAGCAATGGTGGTCAGCTGCCACCAGTACATATTTCTATAATTTATATATATATGTTGGTTTATATATATACATACATGTATGCAGATAGTATTACTTATACTTTATATTTGTGTTCTTTTATATATATACATATTTAGTTCATTTGTTTTATGGTTAAAAAACATATATAGTTAATTTAAGCTTATACTTATATTTTGGAATATATATTTCAGTATATAGTAGTTTATATTTATAGTTTAGAAAATATGTCTTATTTTAAAATACATTTTGTAATCAAAATATATTTTTTGTAATTAAATATATATTTTCTATGATTTAAAATATTGAGAGAGAAGAGAAAAAGAAAAAGAAAGATAGGGGATGAGAAGAGAGTTTAAAAATCAAGAACAAAATGATCAATTAACAATGTTTCAAAAACCAGAGCGGCCATCTAACCAAAAAGGGCAAAAGGTTGGATTATGGTTAAACTGGAATATAATTTCATTAAATAAATAATAATTAAAGATATGATTTAAAAAAATAGAAACACATTATATATAATTTATAATACAAAACATTTACATTTAATTTTTTTTTAAGATATACATATAAATGTGTTAAAAAGTAAAAAAAAAATTAAGAATGACCTGGCACACACCACTAACAAATTATGCATTATCTACACTCGACTACTACGCTAGCAGTGAAAGTAATTTATATATAATAGTGATATTACATATACGTAACAATAATTCATAGAAATACTCAATTCTGCCCAGGGGATACACTATTACAGACTGCAATGATGAATTCAGTACACTTACTCTAGTAATTTCTCTCTCTCGGCTTCAAGCTCATCCCCAACTATTTTGCCATAGCTAGAAGACCTTATCTCTGACGGGCTCAAAAGCTTCTACACTCTTAAGCAATTAAGGTCATCCACTATTGGGCATAAACCGACTCAACAGTGTTGACTGATCACTGGTTTGGGGCAAAAACTGGCCGTGTTACTGTTGCTTCTGCAACTCTTGGCGGCCTTTACGTGGTCAGTGAGCTTTGGTGTCATGTGATGGAGGTTGCATCACCAAGAGCGTCCAGCCTGAAGCAAAATGAGATATATTGAAACGGTTGAACTGAGACAATGCATCCGGGTCTCAGATGAACTGCCCAGTTCAACAAACGCTGGCCACTTCTTTAGGCCATATCGGACTGATCGACAGATGATTTAGCCTAAATCATTTATTATAACATACTTTTAAAATTTTAAAATTCATTAATAATCAATAATATTACAAGATTAATAATATCAAAATATTAATGTTATAAATTGTAAAATTGAATAATAGTAAGTAGTTCAAATTTTAGTAACATTAATATCAATCAAACCAATCATTGAAGATGATTGCCCAATTTATTCTGATTTTGTCAATTATTTGTTGATGATAACTATAATACAATTCGCGACATCACTGCCCACTAATTTCTGTTCAGTTCAAATTTTTGTTGACTCTCAGATCAATTCATTACCACAAGGTATTTTGCCCACCTTATCTGACACAAGGTTAGTTATGTTCAACTTAATTTACTATATTGTATATGGCAGTTTGGACTAATTCAGTATCATGTATAAGTTAGGCGTGTTAATATGATTTGACATCCTCAAAGGCTTATTGCACCTTATCAAGGCACCAGCCCGATTTGGGTCGACAGTAATTTATTTCTAGGGTTTTCTATGTATTATTTTGCAATACATATTACTGATTGATTATAGCAATATATCCAAAATCCAGATGGCGCTCAATGGCGTTCAATACCATATTGTACAAATAATAAAATCAGTACCTTGTCCAATACGGTATTGTTCAGAAAAGAGAAATCATGGACGTTATTCATATAATCAATGTAGGATAATTGAAGTGGAGAAGTGTGTCAAGCACGATACACAATCATAAAATCTCTCCAAAGCTAAAAGGAATGTTTTAGTGGACAGTTAAATCTTAATTGTGTAGCTCAAAACATTTGGTAGTTAAATATTAACTATGAAAAATGTGAGTTCAGTTAAAATAAGATGTTATGGTAAATGTGCGACCTGACAAGGACAATTAAAACAAAATTGTACATAATAGATTAAAGTGACATATACTAAAGATAAGATATGGAGAAACGAAGAAATTGTTTGAATAAATAAAAAGAAGACTGATTGATGCACTGCAAGTAAATGAAATGGAATAAAAGAAAACTTTGTGAATTATTTGTTAAAATTACATAAGATATAATGGCCTTATGGAGAATGAGACGACAAGTAAAGATGGCGGTGCTGCTTGTTCTAGCGACTGCTAATAGTGTATTTGGTAGAGGGGGGACGGAATGGAAGACAACATGAAAATAAGTGAAAGGGCTTTCTCCTTGTTTAAGAAAGACTATGGAATAGAATGAAAATGGATGGAAATATTGTTGTTGCTACTAATAGATGAAACATAATATTTTTGTTCATTGACAATATAACCATCATAATTGTATTTTTCTTTTCCATTCAGTTTTTCTAATTTCTCTAACAATGATAAAAGCATTCTACGTTACTTCTTCCCCATACGCTTCCAAATAAAGAGAAAATATTTTACATTCTATTTCACTCTTCCCATTCATTACTAATTCTCTCCCAAATAGAGCTTACGAAAGTTTAAATACCATCTATTTCACTTGAATGGATTGTAAAATATAGTGCATTCTTCAAGGAGGTTAACTAAACTTATCTGCAAAAATTTCTCTTAGGTGACGAGCAACTTTCATAATTTCTCAGCTAAGAAACAACTTAAATAACTTCCTAAGCTTTCTCAATCTCAAGACTATTTCTGTAACTATAATCTAAGGTCTAATAACTAAAAGATCCAAAGCATTAGTTTTAAAAAGTGACTTCTCAACAAAGAAAAAATTTCATCACATGTTTTTCCCAATATTTATTCCAACAAAAGAATCTAAGGTTTTCTAGACTGTACATAAATTCCTCCGTACACAATTACAAAAAGATGTATAATAGAATCACATTAACTAAACAACTGGAAGATCAAACTACTACCAGTGTTTTGAAAAGCACTATGCACACTTATGCTTAGAAGGCCAACGGAGCTCAAGCGCAAAGGGCAAAGAGTGCACGCTTAAGCAAAGTGAAAGGCATATAAATAAAATAAAGAATATAAATTTTTATGAGTATCAAAAATATAAAGTGTTAAGAAAAATAATCATTAAAAAAAACTAAATAAGAATAGGAACTGCAAATTTAACAAAAGATGAAATATCATTTTTTATTTATATTTTTTATCGGTTTACAAGTTTATGTAACCATAGCAAAAACATAGGGAACATATAAAAGGACACAATCTTGTCAGCTACTAGTCCTGATGAAACTTGGAAGACAAACTGATTTGAACCCTCAGTTGAAAGGATTTGAATATGTGAAGGTTTCTTTTTTATTTTTATTTTTATTTTTTTATTTTGTTGAGTCTTCTTTTGTTTCTTCGAAAAGTTTTGCAGAAAAATCCATTTTAATTCATTAAAACAATTTATACAGAGGACTGGCTAAAAGAATAAGGGGAAAAAAATCATCCCTAATTTACCAACAATCCACAATTAATCAACCCCTAATTTACAACAATCCCCAATCAATCAATTCCTAATTTGCAATCAATCAACAATCCCTAATTTACAACAATCAAGAATCAATCAATTAATTCCTAATTTGCATCAATTAGTAATAAATTAGCAACTCCCTATTTACACCTAATTATATGTTTCCTTCAATATCTTTTGCTTGGTAAATACAACCGAGTTTTCCTTTTTTTTTTTAAAACAAATGTATATATGATTTTGTTTAAATCTTTTTAAGATATGATAATAGCTTGCTTTGGATAAGAATTCCATACAAGCAGCCACACTATTGCAAAAAAATAAACAAATCTAACTATTTATATTGTTTGATAAAAAAACAAAAACCAAGTGTATTTCTTAGGCATGTTTTATAGCGCTTCAAAACTTGGGTAAAAGTGCAACTTAAGTGCATTTTAGTCACACTCAGCTGAAGTCATGAGCTTCAGACACAAAAAAAAGAAAAAGAAAGCATGCTGCACTTCGCTCTTAAAGCATGCTTTTTTAAACACTAACCACAACAAAAAAATGGCATATATCGATGGGCGATTTCCATTAGTAGAACATGAAAATTCATTGGCATATTACTTATGGGCACGTACATGCACAAAATCTCCCTTGGCATATGCACCGGTGGTGTAGGAATCTACTAACAGATAAAGCATCCGTAGCTAAAGAATATTACTTATACCAACGGAAATTTTTCCGTTAGTATAATCTTTATACCACAGAAAAATCCGTTAGTTATCACTAAATCATTCAAATTTTTAGACCTTTACCAACAGAACTTTTTTAGACTCTTATCAAGGACCCAAACAGTTTTAAGGTTCGACACAATGAATCTCTAGGACTCCCTATGACTCAAATAACCAGAGTTCTGTTATTATCTCGAAAATATTTATTCCATAAGAATCGTTCAAGAATAATATTTGTCTGAATGCTACATCTTCCCGTTGGCTCTCATAAAAAGGTCAAAAGGTAGATTCTTCATTATTTGTTGAATTGGCAGATTTCAAAAGCCAAGCCTTTCATTAATTTTTTTATAAATTAAAATTGTTTGATATTCTCTTTCTTTCCTTGGGAATTCTTAGTTCAAAACTTTTACTTTTTTGGATAAAAAAATTTTGAAATTATTCTGAAACAGATTGACCTTAGAATCCCAAGATTTCCTCAAAAGCAGATCTCTACCTATGACTCTGGCAACACCAATCCCAGAATACAAGAAATCCATCAACAAAACTTTATTGCAAGAAAAAAGAAAACTGATGTACATTTTCCACTAGCATGGTTCTCTTTATAGCTTTTATATTATTAGCAAATGCAAAATGAAAAGATAAAAAATGTGAAGCTGCATCAACAATGTCATGATTAGTCTCTTTAAGACATTTTATCAATGAGGACAAAACATCTTATGCAGAGTCTCTAAGAGGTGATAAGTCATACCCAAAATATATAACTGAGATACCAAAAGCACTAATAACCTAGACAATACACGTTCTCCCAGATTTTGTTTCTCCAACTCAAATCTTGAACATTATCATAAAATAACAACCACTTAACATGTATGTTAGCTCACCTTATCGACAGAATACCCTATCAACATATACAAAGCCATAAGAAAAGTAGACTATTCTCAAAGACATACATGAATCTAATCCTACGGTCAAATTCACCATTACATTCCAAATGGCAGGAATACTGAAGACGAGAAGATATTAATCCTAATTCCAGAGATCATAACCATTAAATTGACCGCAGTATTCATTGGACAAAAGAGATCAATAAATGATAAATTACTTGTTCTACAAAAGCAAAAGAACAGTAATAACTAATATGTTATTCTAAACGCGCATATCTTACCTCTTAATCAGGGTTTTGCAGCAAAAAAAATTCTAATTCCAACTCCGACGCATGAATTTGATCCATTTAAGTTCAGGTCGACATCAATTGGAAGAACGCAAAAACTGCAGATGCAGATAAATCAAATACAGAAACGAAATGGAATAAATGAATAACTATGTAAGGTACAGTATGTTACCTCAAAACAGATCCAACAATGATGTTGTCAATAGCAATGAAAATAAGCTTCGCAAAAACCCCTACGAATCGCATCACCACGAACTCGAACGCTGTACGGACCACTACTTTCGTGAACTCTGATAATTATCAGATCAAACTAGATCAGATCGTACAATCAATATGAAACAATGAATTTTGATGTTGGAAAGAGAAGCGAAGAAGAAGATCCGAGATCTTAAAAGAGGAGAGGCATTTTCAAGTTTACCTTTGCGATGGAGTATGTGATACCACTTGACGAGGCGGATGTTGTTCTTTCGCGAAATCTCTCAGTGGATCAAAGAGAAAACAGATGAGAAAGAGACTAGTGAACCAAAAGGTGATGAGTCGCCAGAGGGCCTCCATGGCCTGTGATGCCAGCACAACCGAGAGGATCGGTGTGAGAGGGAGAAGGGAAGAGACACAGAGGCGGAGCGAGCGGTGGATCAAGGCGAGATGCGGGCGGTGATAGCTGCGTAGCCAGAGAGAGCAACGGCGCTTCGGGCGAAAGGCCAAAGTCGACTGAACGGGGCTGGAACCCCAGGGTTCCTTCCTTATATTAGGCGCGAAAATTTCAAATTGTCCCTAAATTTTGGGTGTCCACAGAAAATATATTATAAAATATGGCATTCTTGTAATGTCTGGCCTCCCCATTTTCCCTTCTGTTGAGCTTCTTTCTAGCTGCAAAGTCGCCTTTTATTTCGAACTTCAAACAATTCTCCCTTTCTCCCCTCCACTCACGTTCGAATTGACCGATTTTGGACATTTTTAATATGTCAAATTACTTATATTATATAATTTTTCTGTTAAATCAAACACCACGTAATCTAATTTGATGCACAAAAATTGCATCAAATTACACTACAAATAAATATTAATTCAAAACATCTAAAATATTAATTCACCCATTTTCATAACGCAATTTTCACGATTTTATAAATTATTTTATCAATCATTTAATCTATAAACCAAAATAAATTATTCTCTCTCTCTCTCGCCACCACCTTATTCAATTTCAAGGCCTTTTCACCCAATCTCTCTAAGTAATAGCATTTCGTTGCAAAAGTACACTTCATGTTCTTTCCATATTAATCAAATATTTTTAATATATATATATATATAAAATAAACTTGTTGTTTTGCTAGATAAAATATTAAAAGGAAGCAGTTATTTCTTTTAACAAATGATATTTTGTTAAATTTGTAATGACATTAGATAGAGAATTACTATACATACTCCTATTAAAATAGAAAATAATAAAAATAATTATTTAAAATAAAAATAATAGATGTAAAATCAAATCTATCATATAGACGCGTTCAATTGATTCAAATCAAAATCGAAATTGACAAAAAATTTGATCAGACCAAATCAAACCGATTCAATCACATACAAGAATATATGTATTGTTGTATTTATTTAATCTTTCATACGATCGATTTTTCAAAATTTTTGAATTGAACTTATTTGATTTTGGGATCGAATCAAGTTTTTTAATCTTGTTTGGCCTAGTTTTTTGGTTTGAACCGAGACTTAAACGCCTTTGTTATAATTTATTTTTTAAATGTCAAAATAAGTGTCAAGAAAAAAAAATATAGCAAAAATAGTGATTGTGCAAGGCAATGAAGCTATAAATTAACAATTGGCAAGAACAAGAGTTATAATCAGTGAGATTATAGACAATAAATCTAAGAGTGTTACAAGACACAATCAATGAGATTATTTATAATCCTATTTCTAATAATTGAAAAAACAAAAAGAACAAAAGTTTCTTCATGTTTAGTCACCGAGGCAATATATTTGAAACAGTTACCTCATTAACAGAGATTGGGTGTTGAATTGATCTCAAGACAACTCGTCCAACAAAAAAGGCTGGTTGTGTGGGTTGAAGAAGCGTCGCAATACTATTGCTTCCTAGCATAACAACTACTGAAGACATGGTGGGTCTATTGGCTGGATCTTGTTGGACGCAAAGCAATCCGATATGTATGCACTTCAACACTTCGATTGATTGTGATGAATTTGCAAGTAATGGGTCCATGAGTTGTAATGCTAGCCCTTCATTCCATAGTTGCCATGCCTGCACATTATTACAAGAAATTGGAGCTGAAACTTTTTTCAGTTATATATACTTTGGTTATAAGAAAGGTGGGCAGTTAAGAACATACAAGAGTGAGGAGGTTGTAACCGTTTTCTGATACATAATGGCTAGTGCTCTTTTTCCCACTTATTATCTCTAACAATAGTACTCCAAAACTGTATACATCAGACTTCATAGAAAATAGTCCATCCATGACATATTCTAGAGCCATATATCCACTGTTTTAAAGTAGATCATCATAAGAATTTTCATGATAAATGATGAGAACAATTACATTCATTTTAAGACCATTAATGCTTTATGAAAATGGAAGTGACAAATTACTTACTATGTTCCAACTACTCTCTTTGTTTTGGCTTCACTTTGATCTCCTCCAAAAATTCTTGCCATTCCAAAGTCTGATATTTTGGGATTCATCTCGTTGTCCAATAAAATATTGTTAGCTTTAAGATCTCTGTGAATTATTCTGAGTCGAGAATCCTCGTGTAAGTACAAAATACCACGAGCAATTCCATTAATAATGACAAAACGTCTATTCCAATTTAGTTCCACAGCTTTAATTGAATCTAACAATTAAACATCAAACAATAATCAAGTTAATTCAGATTTTAAAAAATTAGTTCTCAATAGTAATTTGGTTGTATTAACATTAGATTGGTTACCAAAAAGCCAAACATCTAAGCTTTTGTTGGGCATGTACTCATAGACGAGCAATGACTCGTTCCCCTCTAAGCAACAACCAAGGAGCTTGACAAGATTCCTATGTTGTAATCTTGCAATCAAAGTAACTTCATTCTTAAACTCTTCTAATCCTTGGCCAGAAGTTGTTGAGAGCCTCTTAACCGCGATCTCCCGGCCATCCAATAATGTACCCTGTAGCCAATTTTCAGTTCACAGAATTCATTACTATTGAAGTGATTGGTGCTCATGAGAAGAGATTATTCAAAGTTTGCTATTGTCAACAATGATGATAATAAATATAATAGGAAACATAGTTAATTACCTTGTAAACTGAACCAAACCCTCCTTCTCCAAGCTTATTTTGCTCAGAAAAATGCGATGTGGCTGCAAGTATAACATCCAGTTGGATGGTAAGAAACTCTTGAGATTTTGTTTGATCAGTGTTGTGGTCATGGCCAAGCATTTCTCCTCGTAAGCCCAATAATTGAACTTCTTGGCTACCTTCTTCCTCTACGTGGAAAACATAATTAATTGACATAATCGGTTGTACCAGGATTGTGATAACCCTCGAGAGGGAAGGACTGTAACAATATTAATTACCTTTCTCTCTTCTTTTCCTGCTACATCTGTAAATATAATAAGCCATCAATGCTATCCCGAGCAATACTGATACACTTGTGCTGGTAAAGATGGTAACTCTTCTCCATTTGTTTCCTTCTCAAAAGAAAATTAAAAACTAGACTGTAAAGGTGATGACTTTTTTTCTACTTTACTGGTGCATCAAACACAGAGACAGGGAGAACGCACCATTGGAGCCATCGGCAGTGGGGATTGTTGGTGGAGAATGACCTAATTGAGGGCCCCCCAAGAAGGGAAGGGTCTCGTACCTTAGATTACAGCTCGGAGAGAAAACTCTCCCTCCTCTACTCACGTTTAGCGCCGAGATCTTAATCGCCTTCATTGCAGCCGACAAGCAATTCCGGCAATCCGGCGGCGACAAGTCCGGCGTACACTGCACCATGCTGTACAACGTCTCAACAGTAGTGATGCCAGTTTCACTGCTTGCGTAATTGATGTAATTAGGAGGATTGGAGGTCGCCAGATTGGTCAGATTATGGAACACGCCGTCGAAAATGACACTGAAGTTTTCTGGGTTTATCCTATTATAAGCGCTATACCGAACGAATCTTGGCGATGGCTCCACGGTGGAGAAGAAAGATCTGTTGGCATAGCGAATCACACTCTGATCGTACCATATAATTGCCTCCTTCTTGAAGCGACATTGCTTTACGATCTCCTTGCTTGCCATGTCGATGCAATTCCGGCAGTCTTTTAGCCCCACATCACCTCTGCAGAGGTAGAGGCCGTAAACTTTGTCCGGCCCGTGGCCCTGAGTGTCGTTGGAGAAGATGGAGTCTTTGTTGTGAAGTGATCGGAGGAGGCGATCGAGGTTCCTTTCAAACTGGCTGCCGGCGGTGTACTTCGCGGTGTCTGGCCCGTCTGGGCATAATTGTCTCAATACTTCTGGCGCCGCTGCTCGTGCGATGGTCGTAGAGTTTGGCATAACAAGAAGCAGAGAACAAGGAAGGATGAAGAGAATCACTAGTGTTCCTAAGGGACACAGATTGGCTGCAGCCATGGATAACGCTATGATTAAGCAAGCTTCAAGTATACTTTACCATGAGCTTATAAATTGGCCAAATTTGACTAAGGCGGCATACCCATCTCTTTCTTGGGAAAATTCGTTCCGACTTGTCGAGCAACAATTTTCCGCAAGTTAAACGACGGGGAATCTTCGTAGCCCCTTGCCCACTCATAGGAAGAGAGTTATACGACCAAATAATTTTCATAATAATTCTGCCCAACGTAAGCAAAGCCTATATTTTTTATTTTTTTATAATTATTTAAATTTTTATTATTTTAATTATACTTATAAATATATATTTTTTAATTAATTTAACCCTTATAATTTGACTTTTTTTTATATAACAACCATAATTTTTTATTATTTTTTTTACATTACTAGATTTGCCAATATAACCCATGTACTTTAATTTTTTTTCATATAACAATTTAAATTTTTTATTATTTTGATTACACTATTACTAAACTTATATTTTTGAGTAAATTTAATCATTATATTTTGATGTGAACTGTGTATGATGCATATCTTGTTATCTCACTTTATATTTTTTTTTATACATAAAAGTACAGAGATTAAATTGACTCAAAAATGTAAATAAATGGATGTAATCAAAACAATAAAAAAGTTCAGATTACCACACCAAAAAAAGACCAAAGTATAGAGGTTAAATTAACTTAGAAATCAGGTTTTATGATATAATCGAAATAATGAAAAATTTAAATAACTACAAAAACATTAAAGTATAAGAGCAAAAATATAAATTTAGCTAAAGATGTTGTATGTCTATATTAAGGGCAAATAGCAAAAAAAACTCAAATCAATTTGCAAATTTATCTAAGCGTTTTAATTTTGACAATTGTATCTCAATTGACTCAATTGTTTGTAATTTTATTTAAAAAATCAATTTAAAAGACGTGTGTCATTACTGATGTGACATGCCACTTATCATAAAAAAATATATAAATAAAACTCACATGTACATACATGAAAAAAATAAAAAAAATTATATATATAGATTTCGCTCATATATATTTATGACATGTGGCTTACTACGTAATAATGATGCGCGTCTCTTAAATTAATTTTAGGTAGTAGATAAAATTAAAATATTTGGATAAATTTGTAAATTTGTACCCAAAAAAAATTAAGTTTTTTTTATTATTTACCCTTAGAGTGTGTTTGATTGCACACATTTTTCATAGAAAATATGTAATCATTATACATTTTCTATGGAAAGCAATCAAACACTCTTAACTTTTCTATGGAAAAATATGTAATGTACAACCATTTAAAGTTTTTTTCCATGAAATTCATTTTATAAGGGAGTGGGATGAATTTTGTTTTCTAGCCAATATTACTTAGAATTAAATTCTAGGTAATCCAATCAAACACACCCTTAGGGTGCGTTTGATTGCAAGAGTGAAATTTGAGTGGAAAGAAAATGAATTCTAAGGAATTGAATTCCAGGAAAAATGAATTCCTGTAAATTGAAAGTTTAAGCTGTTTGATTGGTATAATATTTTATCTAAAAAATGATGTTATTTTTCATCTTTTGGTATTTGATTAGTAATATTTTTCATAGAATTTGATCATTTTTCTAGCATTTCGTGTTTGATAGGCATTATTTTTCATGAAAAATGATATATTTTTCATGGAATTTAATGGTAAAAATATATTAAAAATATTAAATCTTATACAAAAAAATTAAAATAATAACGTATTTTAAATTAATTAAATTATTTTCTCAAAGAAATAAAACTACAAAATTAATTTTTTTTATTTTTCAAAAAAATAATTTATACATAATTTATGACATATTTTCTTTTTATATATTTATATTCATTAATTATTAAAATATAAAATCATTTACAAACCTTCCCCACCCACTTGCCCTTCTCCCTCATCCCCACTGTCGCCCACCCACTGTCTTTCTCAATTGCCAATTTCCAGAAAAATTCCATCTCCTCCCCTTTCTCTCCCCGCCGCCCCCTCCCAAGAATTTGATTTTCATGGTTTTAAGAAAAATGGCCTCACGTGACTCTTAATAAAAAAATGAGTTTTCTAAAAAAAAAATGCTATCAAACAGAGCAAAAGTTGAAAAATAGGTAAAAAAATTACCTTTTCTTTAAAAAATTTGGACTATCAAACGCGCCCTTATATTAATGTAAAATAATATATGATTTAAATGGAAGAGTACACGTGTCAGTCTCTCTTAAATTGCGAAAAAGAATGATTCTTGATGTCACTCAAAAATCATGTGTTAGGTACCACTCGAAGCCATGCACCTTAGAAAATATCTCGGCGAAAATCACACTCGAGTCATTTGGAATCGGACTATATAAACACAAATTTACTCGTTAGTCTGTCCCTTTTCACCGTCGTTGGAAAAAGTCACCTCACATGTAGGGACGCTGCACGTGACTCATAATAATGCAAAACCATCTTTACAGCCAACAATGCAGCGACAACAAGCCCACTATGGTCCCTGATTACGACATCTACTTTAACACTCTTAAGACTTAAACTTTATTTGAAAATATTATTTAAACGTTTGAATTTGGTTTTTTGTATTGTGTTGTATTGATATAATAAATATATACCATATTAATATAAATTGTTTTATATTGTTCGTCAAATTAATATAAATATATAATATATTAATATAAAATCTCAAAAAAGTATTTAAATAGTATTTCTAAATTTCATTTTAATTCATAACTGAATTAAAATTTGATTTAAAAAAGTTAATGGAGCGTGGGCACTGGGCACCATCCATGGACATGCTGTGCCCACAAAGTTGACTGACCAAATGGAATATGTTGAAAAATTAAAATGGGATTAGATAAAGATAAAATACTTACAAAAATAATGAAATAAAATAATAAAGGTAATACATTATTAATTTATTTTTTTATTTGATTTAGAAAAAAAATAAATAAATAGAATAAAAAGCAGTGAGAATTTTATTTTTTGTGGGTTAATAATTTTAATTTTAATAATTTATAAAAGTCAATTTACCTTCAGCACTATTATCACTTAAACTTGCCTCACTCCTCTTTGCAGCTAATATTTCATCAATCTCATTAACTAATAGATATAATTACATTATATTGTGTATTATATCAATACAAAATGTCTTAATTTTTTTTTTATCTATTCATTTTTTTCAATTTATTTTAATTTATTCTTTTTAAGAATCTATTTGATCGATTAGATTCAATTTTTTATACGAGTTCGATTTTTCAGTTGGAGCATCTTTCGGTTGGTAAAGTTTAGTGTTTGACACACATTTAGTCTATTTAATTTAAATAATTTAGTTATTTCAATAATTAAATCCATCAAATATTCACCCTTAAACTTGTCTCTGTCTTAGTGCTACTAATATTTCATCAATCTCATTAACTAATAGACATAATTATGTTATATTGTGTATCATATAATCAAATTTATTTACAATGCATCTTAATTGAACCAAAATTTTGGGGGAAAAAAATTAAATTATATATTAGGCTGAAATGAGGAAATAATCAAAATATTCCAAAATGACAAATTTTATTTAATAGATTCCAAGAAGGCAGTTAAAAAAGTGTTGAGAAAGAATAATTCTACATTGCTCGATGACTTTACAGATGGGCTTACCGAATAGGGTCAAAAAGACCCAAATGCCCTCGCCCATCTTCGCCTCTCTCTTCTCTCATTTCTCCCATGGTTGTTTTGTAGAGCCATCGTCTTCTTCCTCTCTCTCTTCTCCACGCGACCTCTGACTGCTTCGCCTCACCTCGCCGCCAGC
The DNA here is from genome assembly GCA_036245055.1 of Diospyros kaki. Taxonomy (NCBI): domain Eukaryota; kingdom Viridiplantae; phylum Streptophyta; class Magnoliopsida; order Ericales; family Ebenaceae; genus Diospyros; species Diospyros kaki. The sequence goes on along the minus strand of BSEG01000005.1, from coordinate 1,728,900 downwards.
ATCGTCGCCTTGCCGCGCCTCATTGACCGTCGCTGCAGGCGGTCGGAGATCGCTCAGAGAAGAGAGAAAAGAGGGAGACGAGGGCCTTGCAACACAGCTATGGGAGATGAGAGAGGCGAGGGTGAGGGTATTTTGGTCTTTTTAACCTTTTTCTTTAAGTCTCTCTATGAGGTTGTCTGGCCCTATAGTAGAACTCGTTGGGGAATGTTCATATTCTGTGTTTGTGGGTTGACTTTGTTTGACGGGAAAGGAAGAAAATTTTTACTAAGGGGGCGTTTGTTAATCAATATATGGAATGGAAAAATCAAGATATGGGATGTATCCTAGATTTTTATTCTTTCCAACATATTTGTTAAGATTATCTGAAAATTTTTAAAAAAATCATTAATGACCCTTTATCTTAATCTTTTAATATATGCTTATCTCTCCCCCTCTCAAGATAAGTATATCTTGATTTTTATATATAAGAAAAAAAAAATAACATTTGTGTCCTCTACTGTATTTTAAAAAATTTAACAAATAGTTTGATTTTATCTTAGAATGCTTTTCAGACTTATCTTGATCATTCCATATCTTGATCCGGAATATATTTCAATCTTATTTTCATACCTCTTATCTTGTTTATTTTAACAAACGCTCTCTCTTGGAGAAAAAGAAAAAAGCTAAAGTTAACAAGTCTTTTGAGTTGGTTCACACTACCACGTTGGTGCAATAAAATTTTCGAAAGTGTAGTAACCATTTAAAATGTTGTAACCTAACTCTTTTAAATAATCTTTATAAATTGATTTCACACTGTAGTCGCATTTAAAATTAATAATAATGAGTAGATATATTATTAATTTTTAGTAAACTATTCTAGATTATTACTAATTTTAAATAAAATTATTTTAAATTTTATTAATCTATAAAAATTACTTATTAAATTTATTTATGAGCTTAACATTTTTGTAAACCCCTTATGATAGCATGGATGATCCACCGCACACGTTAAAAAATGTGGGTTATTGTAAGGTCAATGATAAAGTCTATCTCCGTAGAACTAACGCCTAAATTTAGACTCACGATTTATAGGCTTATTTGCTCGGCTCGAGACATAAGGGCTATAAATTTTGGAAGAATGGGGTGATTCCCTTGAAAATTGTGCATTGATTAAGGTCTTTTCGTGTTTCTTATGCTAAGAGCATCTCCAATGGGGAGTGGCATATGGGGTGCCATTTCCATAACCGCCAAAATGGCACCCCATATTCAAAATTAACCACTCCAATGGGGGTGCCATATGGGGTTGTAAAATGGCAACAACCCCTTTGGGGTGCTATTTTTGCAATCTCTGGAGAGAGAAAAAGCAAGGGATGCAAACTCCAACCGTCATTTTTAATTGGTCTATTTTAACTTTTGTTATAAAATATTGATTATTTGAATTTAAAATATTAATGATACCTCTATTTTGGCACTTGCCATTGGAGTAGATTTATTTTTTAGAAGTGCTATAACACTATTTAAAGTTGTAAATAGGTAATTTAGCACTCTAAAATGGCACTCCCCCTTGAAGATGCTCTAAGAAAAAGGGGCCTTTTCGTGTTTCTTTTACCCTAAGAAAAAGGACATTTTTGTAAATTTTTCAACACAATGCCTGTGGTACCAAAGTATATTTTGTGCTTAGTGGACTGACTCGTTTACTTGGAGGGTAAACGACACCCCCCCCCCCCCCCCCCCCCCATTTTCAACACAATGCCTGTGGTACCAAAGTCTATTTTGTGCTTAGTGGACTGATTCGTTTACTCCGCCCCCCCTTCCCCGGACGTCTATCCCCCACTATTTGTGAACGTGATCCTAAACAACAAGGATCATATTTAAATTTTATACTCCACTAACTCCTGTGCAGGTGGGTAAGAGTCCTTAGAACTATGATTTTTTTTATTCATGAAAATGCATAACAAAGTCTTTGGTAGCTTGGCGGCTAGTGCTTTTCACAAACATTTAGGAACTCGCCTCATACAAAGTCGAGCAATAATTCCGATTAAAAATTAATTTTTTAAGCTTATATAATTTTGATTATTTTGTTTCTTAATTAAAATATTTTTTCAAAGCTAAACAAAACCTAAAATTAAAAACTAATTTTTTTATAAACAAAATTGATAACGCATAGATTAGACACCTATTATATTTAGAATTTAAGTAAGATCTTGACCATATATTATGTTGATTTGGATTTAAGATATTCGAGTAGACAAAAACAATAATGAATAACCCAAGACTCGATCGAGATAATGGCACTCCAATCTTTAAGCTAACAAAGAATTTGAGAGAAAATTTGGAAGCTTATGAGAATAATATTGAATGTTATACCTTTGACTCATTTATTGATAACCTTTTATATATTTTGGATTAATATTTGTAATGATAATTACGATAAGAATGAGTCTATCTCACTTATATTGCAAAGGATTATTTGATTTCTCCTAAATCTTAAAGATTGAACTAAATCTCTTGAGTTTGTAGAAATGTGACAATTGATATTAAGGAGATTTAAAATGCTTATCCCATAACTCTCTACATTAGGTTTCAACATACTTATACCTCAAGTCTCGAGGATTACCTCGAGTTGAGGGCTTTAACGGGTAGGAATTACCTTAGTTTAAGGAGTTAATAAATAAGTCTTTTGAAACATTTTTCTATTTAGATTATGTCTATAGGTTTAATGTTTATTTTGCCCTAGAAAATATTTTAATATTTATCTTTTACTTTAATTGAGTTCCTTTACCCGCTAATCTCCAAGAATTTCAAGATTTTGCTTGATCCAAAACCTTATATTAGATGACTATTAAAAATTTTATCTGATTTAAGTCAAATTATAAGTTAACGAGACTAGATTTCTAAGATGATTTTAATGAAGTAACTCTTTCTCTAATGTAAACTTTCATATATTTTTTCAATATTATAAAAAATTGTACTTAATTGAATTATCAGAAAAAAAAATAAGAGAATTAAGTATTAACTGAAAATTCATTGATTCCTTAAGAAAATAAATTGATTCATTTAGTAAAAAGTGAAACAAATAATAGTTCCGGAGCCTAACGGTAACTAATGTAATGCATAACTAACTGGTTACTGTCCGCAGTGAACAACTGCAAGATTCAAACTTTATTGCAGTTTTCGCAGGTATGGCACGTTACCTGAGACGATCTGCCAGCATTGGTTCTTCAAACCCTGTTTTCAATTTCCTCCTCAGGACGGCATACGTTGAAGAAAGTCGCGCCTTTTTATATCGAGGATCCGTATTTTCCAGCCACCGTATTAGCAGTAACCATTTCTCTGTATGCTCAACTGATCAATCCGAATCCAAGTTTGGCCCTCGTAAGCTTGGTGAGTTAATTCAAGAAACCAGGCTGGTTCGCCCATTTGACTAGTTTTGAGCTTTCCCTATTTTCGTTTTTTTGTTTTGTTGTTGGTCCATCTATATTTGCATTCCAGTTGTATGTGAAATTGCCTCAACGGTGATTATTGGGTTCTATTGCTTATAATTTTTCATTTTTAGCCTCTGCATAGCTGTTGATTCATTTGACTATTATCTTGCATTATGTTGAATGCTATCTCTGACACGGTTCTTTCAGTAAACATTGTACTTCCATGCATCACTTTATTTACAATTATGGTTTTAGCTGGTGATTTTTGTATACTTCAAATTCAAGATTAGAGGTGAATGCTGGACGGGGTGATGAAGGATTTTGGAAATGGCATAATGGAGGTGGAACCTTCCACAAGTCAGCTTGCATAGATGCTACGGCACTCATAGAAATTGGCGCGGTAGTGCATCCAAAGGCTGTCATAAGTGCAAATGCTCAAATTGGATCAGGAGCTATTATTGGACCTTCCGTTACAGTTGGCCAATCAACAAAAATCGGGTATACTAAACTTGTTTGTTGAAAACTGTCTTCTTTCTTCTACAAAGTTTTTGTTTCTTCACAAGGCTAAAATGCAGATATAACTCTTATAGTTGATTATGTGGTGAGGCTTTCTTGTATGCACAATACTATCTATTTCATACAGCCTTTTAGATGTTTGTCTTGCCATAGACTCACGGGCTATATAAATTGGTAGCTTTCACTGAATCATCTAATGTCAGCACCGTTAAGCCTTGTGCATGTGCACATGCGTACTAGATTTCTACTTATAATCTATTAGTGATTAGTCATAGCAGTCAATTACTTATAATTTTTTTATATCTACTAGCAATTTATTCCATCATCTCATCATTACTGTTCTTTAATTTTGATTGAATTACGACATCTTTCCAGGTATAATGTTGCACTCAGTAATTGCACAATAGGCGATTCATGTGTTATCCACAATGGCGTATGCATTGGTCAAGATGGTATGGCCAGTTTTATTGAACTTTGTTTATAATAATTGTTGAAAGTTGAAGATGTATTGATTTTTCCTTTTTAACATTAAAACCAAAAGATTTATTTTCTTTTCTATTCTTATGCACCGGTGTTTTGGGGGCGGGGGCAGTCATATTGCTAATTCTGCCACTCCTAATGAGCTTCAGTAATGCATTTTGATATTATTTATAATTAAGACAAGTGTTGTTACCTTGTAGGATTTGGTTTTTTCCTGGATGAGCATGGGGACATGGTGAAGAAGCCTCAAGTTAGTGACATTTTAGTCAATTGAAATTCATAGTATTATTGCTTCTTTATGATTCTTTTAGTTTATAATATTAGCTTGAAGGGCTATTATGCTTCATTTTACTGTTTAAGAACCACAAGATATATACATTCTACCTGAGACTACACTTTACTCAAGTTCTTCTGTCAAGTTATCCCAATCATTCTCTAAAATTTGATCCAATATGATGTTAACCAATGTGATGCAGAAATGTTAAGTTCTTGATCATCCTTCTGGCATATTAGTTGCCCCCAGATGCCATGCCCCTCCAGGGGAAAATCTTAGACTGCTCCCACAACATTACTCACCCCTGGGTTTTCTAGAAGTGAGAATAAATTTGAGTAAAACTTTGCCTAGAGTTGGAAGCCTTTTCCGGCATGTTAATTGAACATTAAAAATTCGGAAAATATTTGCTTCCTCTCACCACTTTTTGGAAACTTTGATAGAGGTCTCTGGAAATGTTAGATAAGCACCATTTCATAAATTGCTCATTTTCTGAAACTAGGTGGAAGGACATGAGGAAGTTTTTGGTTCTTCATTAGCTTGCTACTAATAATTAATTGACACTGAGAACATATGAATACATATTATAACACACTTAATGAACAAAGAAAAAGTGTATCCACGTTTCTCTCCTTGGACTTTGATAACATGCTTCTGACATTTGGTGAGATCATGGCTATTGAGGCTATACCGTCTTCCAAGACAAATGTCTAGCAGAAGGGGCTTAATTAACTACTCAAAAAAACTTGCTTGATGTTGGCTAAAAGGACTGCTGGTTTTGTTATCCTTGAAATTTTTGTCTTTTGTTGCCTAGGCTTTTAGTAATAACATTAGCTGCATTGAGCATTTTCCCCTCTGAAATTTCAACTGAACGTTCTCCTTTTTTCTCTCCCCTTCCTGCCCCCATTCCCTTTCCATTGGCAGCTCTTGAAAGTACTGATAGGGCATCATGTGGAGATAGGAGCTAATTCATGCATTGATAGAGGCAGGTGAGAGATTATGTTGCCTTCAAGTATCTCTTTCGTGGTCCCCATGAATGTGTTTTAATTGGCCATACTTTGTAGAATGTGTTTTATGTTGCATTCTTTTTTGGTGCAGTTGGAGAGACACTACCATAGGAGATCACACGAAGATAGACAATTTAGTTCAGGTCTGTGTTGGCTTCCTACCTTGCTGATTAAATTTTTCTCTGCAGTCCATAACTGCCAGTATGCGCCACTTTGCAGATAGCTCATAATGCAGTTATTGGGAAGTGTTGTATTCTTTGTGGGCAAGTTGGTATTGCAGGTTCAGTAACGTATGTGGCTAATTTTTACTGTTAATACATAAAGATATTTATAGAAAATGCTTTCCAAAACAAAATTTCCATTTACTGTAGTTATAGGACTTGGCTTTCGAAGTTCGTAGGACTCACAACTTTCTTTTCTCCTGTAATAGAATGGGTGACAATGTAACATTAGGTGGGAGGGTAGCAGTTCGTGATCATGTCTCAATTGTATCAAAGGTATTTAATAATTACTTGATCAGGGCACTTCCCTTGTGCTTTAAGTTCTGATTTTCCATGTATTAGATCATTATAATTAGCTTAGCGCCATTTTTATCAATACCCAATGGAATAAGACAACTCTTGGATTAATTTTCTCTTGATGCCTAATTTACTGGAACTGGAACTTGAATTACTATGTTGTTGTCTTCAAGTTAGTTCTCTTGCAACTGCTCTCTTGTTTTTCCTTCTGCAGCAGCATTTGAATCGCTACGTTGTCCTCAAATAGGTTCACTTGCAACTGCTCTCTACTCTTTCCTTCTGGGGTTAACACTGAACTTTCAGCCTACAATACCATGGCTACCCGTTGAAAAAAAAAAAAAAAAAAAAGCGCACTAAAACACCATGGCAGCTGCTCTCTACTCTTTCCTTCTGGGTGGTTCTTGGAAAACTACTCTTCGATGGATAAAAAAGTTGGTTCTTGGCCAAGTAATAGCATCGTCTCTTAACAACAAATTGTCTATTTGTGAGAAAATAAATAGCAAAAACGCTACACAATGGGCCATGGCTTACATTGTTGGTTTCCAACTTGCCATGCCTGTTTTGCAACTTCTGCAACGTAAGGCGTTTCTAATGCTTGTTTCATCCAATTTTCTTGTACAGCTAGATTATCATGAAGCATTTTTTGACACTGCCGACTCAAAAAATGAAGCAAAAGAATCATTAAATACCCCAAACCTCTGTTTCTGCCAGTGTGAAGAAATTGAATTCCTCCTTTGCCTACTAACAGTGGTCATATCTGCATAATGGACCATACTTTCTTCAAAATGACTTAAGATTACATATAACTGACTCATAGGTGAAAATTGGTTACAACCACTCTATGACATTACACCAAAATAGTTGACATTTTGTGGGCTGCAGGTTCGGTTAGCAGCTACTAGCTGTGTTACCAAGGACATCAAGGAGTCTGGAGATTACGGTGGCTTCCCTGCTGTAAGAATATGTTGATTTGAAAATTTATTCAGCCCAGTTGCCAAACTTTCTGATATTTGGCAAACCTTGTCTCTGATTATCATTTTGGCTGTATTTAAACCTTTCTGCAGGTTCCCATTCGTGAATGGAGGAGACAAGTCGCCATCCACCGCCGTACCCAGATGTAGGCTCTTGAGGCTTCATCACAAACTAATTAAAAATTGTATTCCATACTGCATTTTGGAAGGTTTCTTTCACTGAAAGTTTAGAACATGAGAAAGTTTATGCATTTCTTGTGTTTTGGGGGTGCTTTCTTTACTTCCTGCAAGCCTTAGCTTAATGGCTTTCAAACTCTCTTTCAAAAATTTTATGTAATAAGACTTTTAGTGACCATACATTAGAAAGAAAAATAGGTGAAATTCATATTTTTTGTACTTGTATTTTTATGTGATTATTTGAATTTTTCGTTATTTTAATTACACTTATGAATTTAATTTTTAAATCAATTTAATCCCTTACTTTGACATTTTTTTATGTGGCAACTAAATTTTTTTATTATTTTGATTATATCTCCGTATTTATATTTTTAAGTCAATTTAACTTTTATACTTTTATGTGTTAAAAAAGAAGAAGAAAATGAGATGATAAATTACATGTCATACTCTGTTTATGTTAAAGTAGAACGATTAACTTGATTAAAAAATATAGATTGCAAGGTATAATTGAAATAATAAAAAATTTAGATTGTCATAAAACAAAAAATCAAAGTGTTGGGGTTAAATTGATTTAAAAGTATAGAATTATGAGGGTAATTAAAGAAAGGACAAATTTTAGTAGTTAAATAAAAAAAATATAAAAGTATTTTAACAAAAATATAGAATTGATCAAGAAAAATATCCACGAAAGTCGCTTATAATTATGAAAATATGGTTGTTATATTATTTTGCGTATAATCTTTTACAAAACAAAAATCTGAGAATAAAGTTTTCAAATTACTAACTTCAAAATGATTATACAAACATTTGCAACCAATCAGAAAATACATAAACAACATGATAACCCAATGATTAAGCATTAATCAGGTGAAATAAACTGGGCATCTCCGATCCCTGTAACTGGCCAAGATCGACCCATCAGGGCCCACCCCAACGTCACAATGGGCATGCAGCCTGTGGCGCTTACTGCTCCACGTGGACACTTTAAATCGTATGGTCGACGTTATGTCGAGCCGGAAGATCACCGTCCCTTGGGATCGGTCAGACTGGAACTGCATCCAACGCTGGTTGTTCACCGTCAAGGTTGCCCCACTGAGTACACCGGAAAGCGTCGTAGTATTCTTCGGCTGCTGATAAAACGGAAACAGCACGGGGGTCCCACCAATGCTCTGATCATCATAGTACAGCGTCGCCTGCAAAGCGTCGTAGTAAATCCCGATGCTCTGGTTCGGGTTGCGGGTTGTCGCGTTGAAGACGACCCGGGCGTTCTCGAACCCGTTTCCCTGGGCCAGGCCCGGGATTGAGAAGTCCCGAATATGGATCCTGGGTCGGTGCGGGCGTAGACTGATCCAGAGAATGAATGTGATCATGCCGATGATGAGGAGGAGGGCGAGGCAAATGGCGCACACCAGCTTGGAGACCCGGGTGGTGAGGCTCTCCTGGACCCGATGCATGTAGTACCGGGCTGTGTGGCGTTGCCGGAAGGAGCCGTAGCCGTCAGGGCCAGCACGACCCGGTAGTTCTTCTCGAGTGTTCTGCATTCTCTTGGCACGAAAATGGAAAAGAAAATGGGATGATGGAAGATTGATGAACAGGGCCAAGATTTAATGGTTTATATGGACTGAGAATGAAAAGGTGGTAGAAGAATATTAACACTTTTGCATGGAAAAGGAAAGAATAACGTTGAGTGACATTCATGATTTCATGCATACGACAGACAAGTATATATACAAGTTACGTACAATGTTAAAAGTTTTGTATAGAAAAACCAAGTTTTTACCCTTATAGTTGCTAGGTAATAATCCATCTTGTAATACTCAATAAATTCTAAAGAACTCAAGGGTAATTTATTTTGAGGTAAAAATAGAATTTAAGGATAAATTAAGGGTATAAGGGTAATTTATTACCGTATGATGATCAAATCGACTTTAGAGAGTGCCCTAGAGCTAAGATGCCAAAGAAAAATTACGTGGCATTAACGAGCGTCTCGAGATAAGATTTATGGTGCTAAAAGAAATCGGATCGGGAACGATTTTTGATACAGCTAAAATGCAACTGTCAATTAGATTGCAATATCGAATTGTTATAGATGATTTCCAAGAAGTCAATGGAAACTTGAGAGGGTTTCGATTTTTCATGAGGAACAACCTTTCAGAGGTTTCAGGAAGAAACAAGAGGGTTTAGGGCCAAAACAAAGATTCGGACCTAAGTATAATTTTTTGAAATTACTAGAGGGAGGTCGAAACGACGTTTTCTTGAAATCTTCGAGGGTCAAATGAATGTTTCAGGACTTGAGGGTCTTAATGGCAATTATGAAAAGTTGATGGGCTTTGTAAAATGGACCAAAGGAAGAAAGTCAAAATTTTAGGAGCCAAAGTGTAATTTCAAGAAAAAGCTCCAAAGCATCCATGGCCGACCAATCTTCCAATCACTGAAATCAGCCATGGGAGACCCAAGGTAGTGGCTGGGGGGCCTCTAGGAAAGGCCAAGACAAGCTTCTTGGCCAACAAATGGCCAAAATAGCGTCAAAATCGAGCCAACTTTCGGCCGAAAGTTTGGCCATTGAAATGGCAAGATTGGAACTCTTTCGGTGGATTTTGGACTTGTTAAGGGCAAGAGGGAACATTAGAGGCCTTGAATGAAGCGGGATCCATCATTTAAGGGCCCGAAATTGCCTATAAATAGAGGTATTTAGAGATGCTGAAATATAGAAGAAATTAAACTCTTAGATTCGAGAGTTTGGGCAAAAATTGAGAGCAACGGATAAGGGGCTTTTGTTGCCCATATCCTAAGCTTCATTTCTGTGCAATTTGAGCCATTTTGGTTGATAGATGAGTGAGATCCGAAGGCTCGTCGGAAAAATGAGCTTAGCCAAAAAACGTGCTTGAGCAGTCTGAAAATGACTCTATTTGTGGGATTTCTTGGTGTCATCTTGTAGAGGGCGAAAAGACGAAGCTATAAGTTCAAATGGGGGGTCAATCGAAGGTCGGATGAAGGAGATATAACCATTAAACCAGAAGCGTCACGTGCTGGCCGGAATCTAGAGGAAGAAGACGACCGGCGCGTGTGGGACGCGCCAGCTAGGACGTGTGACTAGAGGCGCATGGAGCAACTTGTATAGGCGAGTGAGGGTGCGTCTGAGCTCTAAAAATTTTGAAAAAATTGGTAAATTTCTCTAAAATCGAGATCTAGGTCCTGTAAAAAAAGATTTGGATTTGGAGTTCTTGATGTCTCGATTCTAGTATCAAAAAGCCTCGTTTTACGTGAAAACGTACCATCCGAGTAAGTCCAGTATTTTTCCCTTTAAGTACATAGCATATGATGAATTGTTGTGAAGATAGATCTGAGAAAATAGTCTCGATGTATTTATTGAGATTTTTTAGAAGAAAAAATGAGAGAAAATGATGAAAAATAGGAGAAAATGGAATTTTGAGATATTTAGTAATAAAATATCATTTTTATGGTTGAGGTGATCAAGATGATGTGATTGGTGCAACTTTTGAAAGTTGGCAAGAGAATCGATGCTGGGCACGCATATCGAGGCAATGCGCACTTCTCGAGGTATCTTGATCTTTTGGGCAAAGATGAGTTGTCCTATCTCATATGATATGATTGTTTATTATGCATGATATTTATGAAAGATATGATTCATTTTGTCATAGTGCATGGAAAGTCGTAATAATTGTATGACACGATATTATTGTCATGTTAATATTTGTGCATGGGAATGAGATGTCGCCCCAGAGTGTAGCTGTAATTCCCCTAGGACAATGATGGAATAACGTTAGATTTATTCTGCAGAGGTTCGGGATTTGCCAAGGATTTCGTGCCAGGCTGGTGGGCCTGGGAAGTTACATTAAGGGCAAATGTTGTTCATGTTATTGCATCATGTATCTATATATATGTTTTGGACCCTTACTATAAGTTTCATCTTCTAATGGGTTATGCCCCTAGAACATTCAACGTTCCAGTTGAGACTTGCAGTTTAGGTAAGAAGCAGGTTGAGATATGATGGTACGTGATGGCGTGGCCGATTAATTCAACAGGAAGTTCCAGAAATTTGTCTATCCGGATACGTTTTAGCTCATGCTTTAATGAGTTGAGATATAATAATGTATTTATGTACTTCTGTATTGAGGATATGATGCTAATGTATGGTACGGATTTTCATACTGTTATAAAGTGAAATTGATTATGTATCATATCAGGTTTCAATTTTAAACTTCTGCATTTATGATGATTACCTGTCTTAACTTATTAATTATTACTTTAATATGCTAAGAAGGTAGATTGAGATTGTCGAGAACTGATTATATTGAAAAAAAAAAATTATTCCTGAAATTCCTAAGTTATTTAACACTGGAGAAAAGTGGGGCATTACACATCTCCTCTTCAATAGTTCTCCTTATCTCATTCTCTATTATATTATAAATAATTTATTTATTATTTTAATTTTACCTAAAAAAATTATACATGCTCCAACCATATTTTGTATTTTCTTCTCTATTTCATTTCTTATTTAATTTATTTATTAATAAACTTCAATTCTAATTATTAGTTTTTGCAATTTCCACTCATTTCTTTCTCTTATTTATTTTATCTTATCTATAATTCTCATAGATACATAAAATTAATAATTAAATACACAAATTAATAACACAAAATAATAAGATACACATATAAACAAAATTAATAATCAAATACACACATACACAACATCAATAATTAAATACACAAATCAATAACTAAATACATAATATCAATCATCTAATATAAAAATAACTAAAAAAAATTCAAAATCACAAAAAAACTTTGCATGAAAAAGACTTTGAATACGCCAAAAAATTCTCTAAAATCATCGAAGAAGATGTTGCTACCATTGGTCATAATTGCCACCGTTAATACTGGCTGTCATCGTTGCTATTGCAATTGCGTTAGTCACTACAACCGCCAAATTTGGCGGTCGAAGCTGTCTTCTGCCACGTATGAAGCTTTATCGTCTTCGATTTATTGCTCTCTTCCACTCATATGGCGATGCTCTTTTCTTAGATTTCCTTCGCCACATCTAGTGAAGATTTTTGGTATTTGAGATTTGGCTTGGTGAGTTGTGTTGAAAGCCTGAATTTGGGGTTGACTCCCTATATTTAACTTGGCGAATTGAAATAGAGAAGTCATTGGAGATGGCTTTATAGTCATATATATTCTCTTTAATTTTCTGGAGAATTTTGAATTATTTTTATGGTTTTATCATTATTTTTTAATTTCCTTAAAGTAATGTTTATATCAAAGCAAATGGCGCATAATTTAGAGAGAAGTGCTTACTTTGGCCAAATTTATATTTTTATGTTTGATTAAATTTTTTGTTATTTTGATTACATATTTGAACTTAATTTTTAAATCAATTTAACTCTATACTTTAACCTTTTTTTAATGCAGCAATATAAACTTTTTGTTATTTCGATTATACATGTAACACCTGAGAATAATTTTGAGAATAAAAATGATATTTGATAAAGGGCATAATTGGAATTTTGGGAAAAATAAGACTTTTGGACACACTAAACCAGTCTTGGACAACCGAATCAACCAGAGGGAGTACCTCGGACTCTATATAGCCAAGAAAAATGATATAGTATCGACAAGCAATCAAAATTATGATTTTTAGTGATGAAAGAAATAAGGTTGGGAACAGTTTTCGGTACAGCAGAAATATAGCTGCCAATTAGGTCGTTTTACCGAATTGCTGCAAACGAAGTCCAAAAAGTCAACAAAGAATTTCAAGGAATAGTATTCGATGTGTAGAACAACCCTTAAGTAGTTTCAGGTTGAATCGAGTAGATTTGAGGTCAAATAAATCAATCGGGCTTAAGTGTAATTTTCAAAAAATTACTCGAGGGAGGTCTAAACAGCAATTTTTTGAAAGTCTCAAGGGAGAAATGAGAAGTATTAATCTTTAGGGTCTTAGTGAAGGTGTTAGAAAGATCAGGGGCTTGAGGTTAAGGGCCAAAATGCAAAAGAAAATTTTAGGGGGCTAAAATGTAATTTTCAGAAAGTTGCTCAGAGATGACAGATTTGGCCGAGATTTTGGCCTGATTTTTCGGCAATTTGGGCAGCCTAGGGTCGTCAGGGAGTGGCCTAGGGGGCTCTAGGAAGCGTGGGGAAGAAGCCTTGGCCGGAGATCGGCCACGTGGGGTGGTTTTTTGCCTATAAATAGCCAATGGTTTCGGCTGAATTTGAATCATCAAATCGCTCAAGTTTGAGAGCGAATCGAGGGAAACCAATAAGGGGCTTTTGATCCTTGAGGGAAGAGGATCATTTCTGGAGATTTTGAGAATTTTTGGAGCGGTGTAAGGGTGTTTTTGCATTTGGCCGTGTATATATATATCGAGTGAAGATGAAATCGGGTTCTAGAGTGATCGATCGAGCGATCTAATAAAGGGCTTTTGTTCGCAAGGTGATGGGTAACTGATCTGGAAAGTTTCGTGTCAATCAGAGTTCGAATCGAAGGTTAATTTGGCTCGCCGAAAAACGTAAAGCTTCGCCGGAGCCGGACTGTAAATCGCCAAATCGAGCGACTTCCGGTGAGTTTTTTGGCTATGTGAGGGTTCCATTGTGATCGACTTGAGGAGGGCTTCAAGGTGGTGTCGTGGGATCACCCATCGGAGCAGGTCGCCGGTCGCCGTCGCCGGAGAAGATGACCGGAGGTATTTTTCTATTTTTTTAAAATACTAAAAATATAGAAAATTTAATAAAAAATATAATTAAAGGGATTAAAATTCTGGAAAAATATCCAGAAATTCAATAAATATGAATAGTTTATTTTGATGAATTTTTATCTCGGAAATTTTTTGAGAAAATAATTATTTTGATTTTTCAAAGGAAATGTAAATGGAAAATAAATATGAGGGATTTTTATAAAATTCTGGAAAAATTACAGAAGAATAATGAATTTATTTTATGAGTTTTGGTGATTTTTATTGAAGTATATTCGAAGGAAATCAATGAGAAATGAATTTATTCAAGGAAAAGTAATTATGGAAATTTGAGAAAATAGGAGAAAAATCTGGAAAATTTCCAGAAAATTCCATAGGCTTATAAATATTGTTTTATGAATTTTTGTGGAGAAAATTTAGAAAAATTACTTGAAGAGGTATTTATTTGGAGTTATCGAGAGAAAATTAGGAAGAAAATTAGAGGAAATTTATGAGAAAATTGGAAAAATAGATATTGATTTTCCTTTGAATACATATGATGTCTAGGGTATCGTTGAGGCTTGAATTTGAATTATAAGAGCGTCGGGTAGGAGAATCGAGGTTAGGCACGCAAATCGAGGCGACTCGCGTTCTTTAAGAAAAAGCTGAGTTGTAAGGTGAGTGGTTCTACCCGAAAAGACTTTAAGTGACATGTGAATAGTTTACTATGAGTATACATCCCTATGGCTTGGTTTATTGTGATGGATTGTCTGAACGGTTATTTACACATGCATTAAATTTCGTACGATAAACTGCATACATCGCAATGTTGATTTTAAGCTATGCATGTTATGATTTTCGAGCATTGGCTTGGTTTGTGTCGTCCATGTGGGATGTGGGTTGGTAACTTGTGACGTAGCCTAGAGTGACAGCACTCGGGATGCGTACCTAGGATTAATGCTAGGTGACCTACTTGGGACGGGGCTGAGACGGACTTCACCTTACGGGACTCAAGTGGCGGGACTGAGAGTGGACACCACCCTGGTTGTTGGCTCAAGTGGCAAGGCTGTGAGTGGACACCACCCCAGGTTCCTTTGAGCAATAGCATTAATGCCGAGGTGACGTCGATTCCGAGGATAGTATTGATGTGACACTCTTGGGGCTAAGGTTGCGTTGGATTTTGGAATGCTTTTGAGTGGGAGCGTAAAGCCTAACAATGACAATGAGGTGATTCCCAAGTTCATATGTCGAGGTTGTCCCTCTTAAGCAGGATCGGTTTGCCAATGGGTCGATGTGGTCGTGTCGCCTTTAGAGAGATTACATTTTTCCTGGTTAGGGCTAAATGCTGTGTGGGATTCTCTTAGGCTGGTGCATGTGGGATTTATCGATTTTGGAACATGACTTTGCATACATTCATGAAAATATTTTTAAACTCTCACTTAGATGATTCAGCATCTAATTTGGACTATGTCCCTAGAATATTCAAACGTTCCAGGTAAAAGCAGTGGCGCCAAGGGAAAGAATGTCATCGAGATGTAACTGTTATGTTTAGTCATCGTAGGGTTTTGTCTATGATTACGATGTTCAAAAATTATGTAATATTTTGATATTTTCATGTGAAACATCAATTTGGTTAATGTAAAAGGAATTATTAGTTGTATATATTTGAGGTTTCGGTCTTGCTTCCGCTGATGTGATTGATAATGCCTGTCTTAGTCTATTATTAAACTTTAATATACTGAAAAGGTACAATCGGGATTGTCGGAAAATGATTATGATGAGAGTATGAATATTGAAAGATTTATGTTGTGTTTGATTTTGGAAAAAAAAAAAATTTCTCGAAATCTCGAGTTAACGCACGCTTGGGGAAAAGTGGGGCGTTACAGTTGGTATCAGAGCAAACTAGCAAAAACCCCGTTTGGAGACTCAGGGGTACTAGCGGAAATAGAGAATGATTGAGTCAGTAACGATTAGTCTGACGTGACATAATCTAACTATCAAGATGGGTCTGAATCATTGAGGTTCGAGTATTAGAATGATTTGGTATTTATCGAGGATTCGAGTATTAGAATCATTATGGTTCAAGTGTTGATATCTTTCTTTTTCAGATGGAGAGGACTCGAAGAATCTTGGATCTCAATGAACAAGATGAGGAAAACGGTTGTAGCAATCATCGTGGTCGCTTAGTGAGTTGCGCCACAAGCAGTCGCCATAGTCGCTCTGCAAATTCTGCTACGAGTAATCACCATAGTCGCTCAACGAATCGTGTCGCGAGCAGTAGACGACAAGAAGAGCAATCAGGTCCTAGTGAGAGTAGACTTGATCGAATAGAGCGGATCTTAGAAGGCGTGCTGACACATGTAACAAGGAACGAAGTGCCAAGACGCACCCCCCATATGTAGGATCAGTATCGCCGGCAAAGACCCCCGGTGTTTAGAGAAAAAACGGGAGATAACCCCAGTGCAGTTGAGTACTAGATGGAGCAAACTGAGAAGCTGCTCCAACATCTACAGTGCAGTGACGAGGAGAAAGTTAACTGCGTTACATTCATGCTTGAGAAAGAGGCTGCACGATGGTGGCAGTCAGCCCAGCGGGCCCTACAAAGGACACCCAGGCAAGCAGTGCAGAATCCAAGGCCGGGATAAGCTCAGCCAATAACATGAGAAGCATTTAAAGAAGTTTTCAATGTTAAGTACTTTCCCCAAAGCTGGAAGAAAGAGAGAACTTGAGAATTTATGAATTTAAGGCAGATTGACGAAATGTCAGTAACTCAATATGATGTCAAGTTCACTCAACTAATCAGATACGTGCCTATGTACGAAACGGACGAAAGACAGAAGGCGCAGAAATTTGTGAGTGGATTAAAAGTGGATCTACAACAAGTCCTCAGCTCGTGTACTATCAACACTTACAACGAGGCGTTGGACAGGGCCCTGACCACCGAGATGAACCTACTACGTGTAGGATTGATAAGATCTGATGAAAAGAAAAGAGATTCGAAAGGCACGGAGCATAAGACAGGAGGAAAAAATTTCAAAGATAGTAAGCCGTGTCCCCGATGCAACAAAGAACACCCAGGAGGAAATTGTTCTCAAGGGCATATCACGTGTTTTTCGTGCGGCGAAAAAGGACACAAGGAAAAGGACTGCCCTAAGAAGAAAGATGTACCTCCAACTGGGAATCAAACGGGGATCACATGCTACTCATGCAATCAACCTGGTCACTACGCCAGTGAATGCCCGAAAAGATAGAAGATGGATCAACCCGGGAAGATAAACATGACGCTAGGACCTCGTACCGGACGAGTCTTTTGCCTAACAAGAGAAAATGAGGAGGTCCACCCTGGCTTAGCAAGAGATGATGAAGAAACCCATCCAACCACGACCAAAGGTATGCCGAGTTAATTCAATGTTATCAATTTTTGTGCCATCTTGGCAGATGAGTTAAAGTTCAATGTTATCAATTTCTGTGTCAACATGGCATTAGTGTTAGAGTTGGTTGGAAGTCAATGAAATGTATTATGAGGACACAATTGGAAATAATAATAAGTGTTATAAATTATTTTGAGATTTGTGTAACCATCTGTTTAGAGCTACAATGGGATATTCTGAAAGAAAAGAAAAATAAAAGACATGTCTGGTAAGCTTGGATCACATGGGGATATAAGTTATAAATAATTGCTAAGGATAAGGAGTGGTACCTAGGACACTTCAATTGAAAGTCATTAGCAAATATCACGGACCAAATTTCGAGGACGAAATTTCTTTAAGAAGGGAGGATGTAACACCTGAGAATAATTTTGAGAATAAAAATGATATTTGATAAAGGGCATAATTGAAATTTTGGGAAAAATAAGACTTTAGAACACACTAAACCAGCCTTGGACAACCGAATCAACCAGAGGGAGTACCTCGGACTCTATATAGCCAAGAAAAATGATATAGTATCGACAAGAAATCAAAATTATGTTTTTTAGTGATGAAAGAAATAAGATCGGGAACAGTTTTCGATACAGCAGAAATACAGTTGCCAATTAGGTCGTTTTACCGAATTGCTGCAAACGAAGTCCAAAAAGTCAACAGAGAATGTCAAGGAATAGTATTCGATGTGTAGAACAACCCTTAAGTAGTTTCAGGTTGAATCGAGTGGATTTGAGGTCAAATAAATCAATCGGGCTTAAGTGTAATTTTCAAAAAATTGCCCGATGGAGGTCTAAACAGCAGTTTTTAAAAAGTCTCAAGGGAGAAATGAGAAGTATTAATCTTGAGGGTCTTAGTGAGGGTGTTAGAAAGATCAGGGGCTTGAGGTTAAGGGCCAAAATGCAAAAGAGAAATTTCAGGGGGCTAAAGTGCAATTTTCAGAAAGTTACTCAGAGATGGCAGATTTGGTCGAGATTTTGGCCTGATTTTTCGGCAATTTGGGCAGCCTAGGGTCGTCAGGGAGTGTCCTAGGGGGGTCTAGGAAGCGTGGGGAAGAAGCCTTGGCCGAAGATCGGCCACGTGGGGGTGGTTTTTTGGCTATAAATAGCCAAGGGTTTCGGCTGAATTTGAATCATCAAATCGCTCAATTTTGAGAGCGAATCGAGGAAAACCAATAATGGGCTTTTGATCCTTGAGGGAAGAGGATCATTTATGAAGATTTTGAGAATTTTTGGAGCGGTGTAAGGGTGTTTTTGCATTTGGCCGTGTATATATATCGAGTGAAGATGAAATTGGGTTCTAGAGTGATCGATCGAGCGATCTAATAAGGGGCTTTTGTTCGCAAGGTGATGGGTAACTGATCTGAAAAGTTTCGTGTCAATCGGAGTTCGAATCGAAGGTTAATTTGGCTCGTCGGAAAACGTAAAGCTTCACCGGAGCCGGACTGTAAATTGCCAAATCGGACGGCTTCCGGTGAGTTTTTCGGTCATGTGAGGGTTCCATTGTGATCGACTTGAGGAGGGATTTAAGGTAGTGTCGTCGGATCACCCATCGGAGTAGGTCGCTGGTCGCCGTCGTCGGAGAAGATGACCGGAGGTATTTTTCTATTTTTTTAAAATACTGAAAATATAGAAAATTTGATAAAAAAAATATAATTAAAGGGATTAAAATTCTGGAAAAATATCCAGAAATTCAAGAAATATGAATAGTTTATTTTGATGAATTTTTATCTTGAAAATTTCTTGAGAAAATAATTATTTTGATTTTTGAAAGGAAATGTAAATGGAAAATAAATATGAGGTATTTTTAGAAAATTATGGAAAAATTACAGAAGAATAATGAATTTATTTTATGAGTTTTGGTGATTTTTATTTAAGTATATTCGAAGGAAATCAATGAGAAATGAATTTATTCAAGGAAAAGTAATTATGGAAATTTGAGAAAATAGGAGAAAAATCTGAAAAATTTCCAGAAAATTCCATAGGCTTATAAATATTGTTTTATGAATTTTTGTGGAGAAAATTTAGAAAAATTACTTGAAGAGGTATTTATTTGGAGTTATCGAGAGAAAATTAGGAAGAAAATTAGAGGAAATTTATGAGAAAATTGGAAAAATAGATATTGATGTTCCTTTGAATACATATGATGTCTAGGGTATCGTTGAGGCTTGAATTTGAATTATAAGAGCGTCGGGCAGGAGAATCGAGGTTAGACACGCAAATTGAGGCGACTAGCGCTCTTCAAGAAAAAGTTGAGTTGTAAGGTGAGTGGTTCTACCCGAAAAGACTTTAAGTGACATGTGAATAGTTTACTATGAGTATACATCCCTATGGCTTTGTTTATTGTGATGGATTGTCTGAACGGTTATTTACACATATATTAAATTTCGTACGGTAAACTGCATACATCGCAATGTTGATTTTAAGCTATGCATGTTATGATTTTCGAGCATTGGCTTGGTTTGTGTTGTCCAGGTGGGATGTGGGTTGGTAACTTGTGACGTAGCCTAGAGTGACAGCACTCGGGATGCGTACCTAGGATTAATGTTAGGTGACCCACTTGGGACGGGGCTGAGACGGACTTCACCCTACGGGACCCAAGTGGCGAGGCTGATAGTGGACACCACCCCGGTTGTTGGCTCAAGTGGCGGGGCTGCGAGTGGACACCACCCCAGGTTCCTTTGAGCAATAGCATTAATGCCGAGGTGACGTCGATTCCGAGGATAGTGCTGATGTGACACTCTTGGGGCTAGAGTTGCGTTGGATTTTGGAATGCTTTTGAGTGGGAGCGTAAAGCCTAACAATGACAATGGGGTGATTCCCAAGTTCATATGTCGAGGTTGTCCCTCTTAAGCAGGATCGGTTTGCCAATGGGTCGATGTGGTCGTGTCGCCTTTAGAGAGATTGCATTTTCCCCGGTTAGGGCTAAATGTTGTGTGGGATTCTCTTAGGCTGGTGCATGTGGGATTTATCGATTTTGGAACATGACTTTGTATACATTCATGAAAATGTTTTTGAACTCTCACTTAGA
Organism: Diospyros kaki; assembly: GCA_036245055.1. Lineage (NCBI taxonomy): Eukaryota > Viridiplantae > Streptophyta > Magnoliopsida > Ericales > Ebenaceae > Diospyros > Diospyros kaki. Next base: position 1,708,415 of record BSEG01000005.1, on the reverse strand, counting down.
TGATTCAACATCTAATTTGGACTATGTCTCTGGAATATTCAAACGTTCCAGGTAAAAGCAGTGGTGCCAAGGGAAAGAATGTCATCGAGATGTAGCTGTTATGTTTAGTCATCGTAGGGTTTTGTCTATGATTATGATGTTAAAAAATTATGTAATATTTTGATATTTTCATGTGAAACATCGATTTGGTTAATGTAAAAGGAATTATTAGTTGTATATATTTGAGGTTTCGGTCTTGCTTCCGCTGATGTGATTGATAATGCCTGTCTTAGTCTATTATTAAACTTTAATATATTGAGAAGGTACAATCGGGATTGTCGGGAAATAATTATGATGAGAGTATGAATATTGAGAGATTTATGTTGTGTTTGATTTTGGAAAAAAAAAAAAATTTCCCGAAATCTCAAGTTAACGCACGCTTGGGGAAAAGTGGGGCGTTACAATACATCTAAACTTATATTTTTTAATCAATTTAATCTTTTTATTTTTATGTGTAAAAAAAAAGAGTAAAGTGAGATGATAAAGTACACACGTCACACTTTATTCACGTTAAAATATAAAAATTAAATTAATTCGACAATATAAGTCTAGAGGTGTAATTAAAATAATGCAAAGTTTGGATTGTTATAAAAAAAAGAAAATTAAAATATAAAAATTAAATTGATCTAAAAATATAAATTTAAGAATGCAATCGAAATAATAAAAAATTTAAATAACTATACTAAAAAAACTTAAAATGCAATAAAAAAAATATAATATTTTATTTCTTAATCAAGTTTTCGCGGGGACATCATCAAGATTCTAGAGGCCCACGGCCCGGCCCAACAATAACTTCTGGTGAGAAGAAATCATATCTACACATGATGGCTTCTTGCGAGAACACAACATCTCTCTCTTGTGTTTCTCTCGAACCAATTCTGTTTGACGTGACCGGGAAGAAAACTTTCCGACCAACCAAATATGGTAAAATATAATGGTTTGGCGCAACAAAGTAGAAGAGATCAGTGATTTCGTTAGGCATTGCCTGAGAACACCAAACCGATCGACCCTTATTTTGGAAGAATAGACAGCATATATGTACACGTGTATACATATATACACCACAAATTCGCAATTTTACGTGCACTTATGTGCTAAGTGACACTATAATAATGCCACAAAAAATTAAGACTGCATTCTCTTTACTTTTCAATTTTTAATTTTGAGTTTTGAATTCATTTTCAGTTTTCTATTTTGATAGTCTGTTTTTAGAAAATTGAAAACACGTTCTCTTTGTCATTTTGAAAAATTATTTTTCAAAACAGAAAATTAGAAAACGCGTTCTCTTTGTTATTTTAAAAATAATTTTTTAATAATATTTTATACAAAAAAAATTAATTATTCAGTAAATTAGAAATATTTAATGTTAATATATTATTAAAAAATATATACATTATAAAGTTAATTAATTTTGTAATATTTTTTTCCATTATAATAGTAAAATATGAATAAATACATAAATAAATGTATTTTGAGTTTAGAGTTTGTTTTGGATGAAAACACTCAAAACAACTTTTTATTGTTTTGAGTTTTCTTTATAATTTTTTTTTTTGTTTTCAAAATGTATTTTTCAAAACAGCAAAAAGAACGCGTTTTCATTATTTTAGAAAATTAAAAATTAAAAATGACTTGAAAATAACAAAGAGAACACAACCTAAGCGGTTGAAAGAGGCTGACCAGAGAAGAAGATAAGGTTTGGTGAAGTGGAAGACAATAGCACAACGAAAGTGGGTGAATCTGTGTTTAAATTTTCAGTTCAATTGATCTCAATTTGGCTTCCAACATGTGGGATCCAAAATGCTTGATAATTTTCTAATTAAAGTAAAATCATCTTTCGGAATTGTTGATTTATGATTGAATGGAGTAGTTGGTGACAAGCGTAAGCTAATGGCAATTAAACACACATCAAAATACTTCATGTTGAAGTTGAACCCATATTTTTATTTGGGTTTTTCTTTGAATTTTTTATTATTTTAATTATATTTTTAAATCTATATTTTTATTCAATTTAATCTTTATATTTTAATATTTTTTCATGTGACAATTTAAATTTTTCGTTATTTCAATTTTACACCCTTGTACCTACATTTTCGAATCAATTTAACTATAATACTTTGATGTATAAAATAAAAAAAAAAAAAGTAAGAAGAGTCAATTTAGCCCTTTCTTTTTACACGTCAAAGTATAGGTATTAAATTAACTCAAAAATACAGATACAAGAATGTAATCGAAATAACAAAAATTTGAATTGGTACATGAAAAAGGGTCAAAATATAGAATTTAAATTAATTTAAAAATGCAAGTACACAAGTATAATCGAAATAATAAAAAGTTCATGTTGTCACACAAAAATATAAAAATATAAGAACAAAAATATAGATTTGCCCAAAGACTTCCTTTTGCTTAATTTATGTGATTTATCTATATATTAGGAATGATTTATATTATGTATGTATAAAAAAATAAAAATAAAAATAAAAATTTGTTGGTGACATTTGATAATTTAATTTTCATTTATCTAGCTAGCCTTTCTTTGATATCGACTCTCTATTTTGAATTGTTGTGGCATGGAAAATACTGGAAAGAGTAGATCAGGAATGAAAATATCTGTATTGGTCTATGATATCGAAATGAGAGAAAAATCCAAGTCAAAGCCTTATTTATCTTAGCCTTAGGTCAATTTACTTTGCCGAAAGGTAACAAAATTGTTCGAATCTTTATTATCTTAGTTAAGTTTAAGTCTGACGAGAATAATATTTTACGAGTAGTAATTCATTTATTTTCAAACTGACCCATTTACTATCTATTATTTGATTGACTAATCCTTTAGATTGGAATCGCTAAAGAGTCAAATGTTTTGTCAAAATAATTCAAAATAATAAATTTTTTTTTAAGAATCAAATTAATTGTCATCCCAGCTATAATATATATATAGTTTAATGTACAATAAGAACAAGAAGAATCCATGACATGCGCCGCGGCTAGCTTGCAAAATCATGTGCCTTATCGTTCTTCTGAGTCATTAATAATTAGTCTCTCTCCTTCGGCTTAATGGATTAAATTTGTGCATCGAGCTGTTGTACATCACCATTGTACTTCCTGTTCCTTAATTCGAATGTCTTCATGCCCCCAGACCCCAGTTGTTATTAATCCATACAAAAGTTCACAGTATGTTACGAAAACCTCAATATTGTGATTTGTGACCCCCTTACTTATATGATGTTAAACAGAAAATTTTCGATTAAATCTATACATTATTGTTGTTGGAAGGAATCAAAATATCCTTTTGCTCTTTCACTTTCCTCTGTCTCACTTCACAAATTTTCTACTTCAGGCAAATAGTTTTAGCGTAGAGTTGGAAACGTGATAGATGGCATTAATTCAGGGCCCTTGCTTAAGATTAGGCGGGTCCAAAGGAACAATTTTTTTATTGGTCATTTATTAATATAAATAAATAATAAAAATTATTAAAAATTTATTTTTTTTACTTTTTTAAATGCAAAATCACTAATTAATATTTAATAATTATTTCATCATCATCGTTAACGTTTTGATTCTTGTCAATTAAAACATCTTTTTCTAAATTTTCATCACATTCTTCACTACTTTTTAGTGAATTCAGACTATTATCCCCAAAAATTTATTCACAATTTTTAACTAATTTTTTATTTAAACATTCATTTGATTTTTTTTTTAAATTTGGTATATGGTATTAATAACAAATCAATCAAGTGCAGATTACATTAGTTCTTCCGCCTTTATTTTTTTTATATTTTCTAGTAGATATTTTTATTTAAATAATAATTAATTTAATATTTTTAATATGATTTTATTAAAATAAAAATAATTATAAAAAGTGAAAGGAAGTAGGAATTATAGCTCTTGATTATGCACTTTTTAATTGCTGATGAAATTGTGATAAAATTTGATATTATTACTTGTAAAAAAAATTACAGCATATAATGTTAAAAATTAACCATAATATTGAGATAAAATAACAATAAGATGGTGTATCAATTATTGGTGTTGATCAAACCAGTATAATAAACTAATGAGAGGAGGAGACATCATTATTGGTCTTTTCACAAAATTTTGAAAATAAAAAGATAAATTATCAAAAATAAATTGAGAGCCAAATGAAAACCATATTACTTCCATTTGTTAGCAAAGTGGCAAGTAATTATTGTTACGTGTTTCTATTAGCACATTAATTAGTTGCCAAACTAATTAACCATGATATGATTTGATTAAGTTAACTACATCAATGCCAACTAGGGGTGTGCAATCGGTTATAACCGAACCGAACCGCCCGAAAATTACGAACCGAACCGAACCGAGTAGCCTATAATAACCGACCCGAACCGAACCGACTAACCCTACTAACCGAACTAACCGAACCCGAACAAACCGAAACCCAAATCGTAGTAACCGAACCGAACCAAAAACCGAACCAACCTAGAATACAATAGACCGAACATCTGTTACTGCCGGCCACCTGGCCGGCCGGTGATTCCAATGATCGGAACCGATCATTGGATTCCCCCAACCATGGTGATTAATATATCAAAAAATGACTTTGATCGGACGGTTGGTTTTTTGTAGATCTAAAAATTAATTTCATAGTTAACAAACTCAAACAAGTTTCTGGAAAAATAAAAGTAGCCAAAAACTTACCGAAGGGCGAGCACAGTGGTGGAAATCGGATGAGAAAGAGATGCACTCGTCGTAGGCGTTGAAGTCGGTGTTGCTGTGTGACTCTGTCAGAGGTCCAAGTCGGCGTGGAGAGGAAGCATCGCGTGGAGATGGTGCCGCCGTGCAAGAGAGTCGGAGACGAAGGGGGCGAGCAAACGGAAGGACCAAGGATCGGTTCGGTCCTTCCGCCTTCTGGGTCTACTCTTCTCTCCGATCTACGAAGTACGAAGCCTCGAACAGCAAGAGCCTTCGTCTTCGTCTTCATCTTCTCCATCGGCGACGGCGATGGCGACGGCGTAGAGAGGAAGCATCGCATCGGAGGAGGCGATGGTGCCGCCGTGCAAGAGAGTCGGAGACGATGGGGGCGAGCAAACGGAAGGACCAAGGATCGGTTCGGTCCTTCCGCCTTCGTCTTCGTCTTCATCTTCTCCATCGGCGACGGCGATGGCGACGTCTTCTCCAGCGGCCAGATCTGAGATGAAATGAAGTGGTGAGGGGGAGGGAGAGGAAGAGAAGAGAGAGAGTGAAGAAGACAAAATGAAATGGCAGATGGCAGTGACTGAGGCATGGGGTGCGGCGCCCGCGTGGGGGGAAAGTAGAGGGTCACGGTTCGGTTCTCGCCGCGGGGGGGGGGGGGGTGTCCGGTTTGGCTTATAACACGGTTCGGTTCGGTTTTAGGCTATTTTTATCAAAATAACCGAACCGAACCGAAGAACCGATTTTTTTAAAAATAAATAACCGAAACCGAACCGCATATTATGGCGAACCGAACCGAACTGACCGGTTCGGTCGGTTCGGTTCGGTTAAATCGGTTTATCCGATTTTTTGCACACCCCTAATGCCAACATCCAATATCAAATGCCTCAAGCCCACCACTGGTGTGCCCACCACTGGCCAACATCGATCCAATATCAAATATGAAATACCTCAAGCCCATGCTCCAGCTTGGGGTTGATCAGCCTTGCCTTTTACGTGTAATATAAAATAATATAATTTTTTTCCCAAGTTATCATTCCAAAATCATAGTAATACAAATGTAAATAAACATTAATTAGAGTTAGCAAGCATGTTGTTTATTATATAGTAATGGAATGGAAGTATATTACTTTCAAATGATAATTGATTTTTAAAATAATTTTATCATTACATCAAGACAACAACTCGTATAAATATATTCTTTGGGAAGCGAACTCGAATTCGAACTCATTTACGCCCTGTTATCAGATAGGTTTGATAGTGCAGGGCATGTTAGCGTGGAGCCTGGTCCCACTAGAACGCTACTCTTCTAAGCTTTAAGATTAGGATGGCTTATGTATAAGCTTGGTTTAAGTTGACAGTTGCTTCACGCTCGAAGCAACTCCTATAAAACTGGTCCCTATCTTCCCACAGGAACTTGTATATCTATTAATCACCATTCATCACAATCCGAAGAACTCTCTCTCTCTCTCTCTTTCTCAGTTGTCCTAGAAATTTCTCAAAGTTATTCTCTCAATCAGCTCAAGTTCCAAGTCTCTGTTGGATGGTTGATGCGTGTCAATTGGGTTCGTTTTCAGTAATTTCTCGTCTGCAGGTATGGAGACTTTGTAATGAAGTTTTGTAAAAGTGGCGTCTTTCCTTATCATTCACGAGACTCGGTTTCTATCATGGAATTGTTTACGCATCGAAATTGACTAATGGGAGGATTGTTTTGTGCTTTTATGTCAACGGATCAGGTGGTGGATAGCGATTGCCCAATTCGACACGCAAGCTGTTGGAAACGGAAACCAACTCTCTTTTATTTTCTCGCGCTTGCTTTCCGTTTCCTCAGAAAGTGATAGAAAATGGCGGAAAATCCGAAGCGGGTGAGCATGCTTTTCTGGGTTTCGTTCGGGTTTTTGATTGGCACTGTTTCATTGGCCTGTGGGTAGTCGCGGATTTTCCTCAACAAAGTAACTGAATTTCAATTTCTCCGCCCTCTTAAATTTTTCTCTCTCAGGAAGCTCGTGACTCGGCCGAAATGGGCACCCAGAAAATCTCAGTTTCTGATCAAACAAACAGCTTGCAGCAGTTGACTAACGTCAAGTCTGAAAACTTCGTAGTAGACATGGAATCCCTTGTTCAACTCAGCAGCAAAGACAGAACTGCAAATTCAGGAACCACAGTGAGTCTTTCCGTTCGTTTTTCTTCAGTTTTGATCTGGGTTTTTGACCGTAAATCATCCATTCAATTACTTCCATTTCGGTTTCGGAATTTCTTGTTCTTTTCCTCCCTCTACCAGGAAAGATTAATTACTCCATTCAATATTAGTCAACGAAATATTCAAATCCATTGATTGAATTTCGGTTTCTAACAACTGCTTGCTTTCATTGCATGAACGGCTGCAATAAGTCAACAACAACTATTGCCATCTTTATTTTCCGGCTTCACTTTCAACCGATAGATTTTAAATTGCCCAATTCTTCATCAAACTTCATGAAGAACAATCTTATACCAGTGTTTTTCAACATATCAGGCATCAATAATCTAGTACTCCTTTGGTTTTGGATTAGCAGATGCAGAGAAGCCTTTCGAGAAAAGGATCACAGCACCGAGGCAGCAGCGAGAAGAAGATCAATTCCGGCACCGGCGGCGAGAAAGACACCGATACGGCCGCCTCTGCTTCACCGAGAGGTGGGAACCAAAGACCCTCTCTTTTCCACTCTTTATCCCAGTTCCTTAGAATTTATATTATATTCAAATCGGGACTAAAATTATTAATCCAAAACCTTCACTATGTGTCCAGTCATGATTATGCATCATGTCGTTAACAACCTGTATTTGGCCTGCATCAGTGATGGTGAATCTTCTGTGTCACCTGGCTGTATTATCAGTTCTTCACATGAATATATATTTGTCAAGCTTGGGTTCTTGGGAAGACACCCTGGGTTTGATTAACATATATGGAATGAATTAATTTAGTAATGATAGATATATTTCTAAGTGGAATTATCTTCATTGTGTTTCCATATTGTACTTGTTGGTTTCACCATGTCAACTAAGTTATGGAACACAACTATATCAATTATCTTCATTCACTACCATCTCATGAAATTTCTCCATGTGAAGATGGTGTTCAAACTTCATTTCATCATTACTCTGCCAGGGGATATTCTCCACTGCCGGTCCCAAGCCCGGATAAAGGAGGAGGGTTGCGTTAGGTAGCCGACAGCCAGCGTAAAACCTAGTCGGATCCAAATATGAATTCTAGACAAACTATCTGTTGGGATGTAACCCACATAGAAGTCTAGAATTCATGTAGCCAACCCCACATAGTGGGATAACGGCTGGATATGTATAGATATATTTCTAAGTGGGGTTCCTGAGACGTGCAGATTAATGGCGGTTCTAGTTTAGTTTGGACCCCCGTTTTATTCTAAACAAAGCAAAGCAAAATGGGAGAAGAAAACAGGGTCAGGGGAGCCCCATATGATATCATTTGCTGAGGCTACTGGCGGGGCAGAATTGGTCGGAGACATTATTCAATTATTGATGAAACATATACAAAACTTTGTATATTTTATACAAGTAGAGGTGAGATTTGTCACACAATATGATGATTACGCAAATAATTAAGAAAATCAAGAACAGAATGGATAAATAATTTGGCTCTGAAGATGAATAGTATCTGTCAACAAAGAGTTGGGGTTGAAAGTTTTGTGGGGGGGGGGGGGGGGCGCTTTTTCGATCCATTACAGAATGCTATTCCTTCCTTTTTGTTACTAGTACATAATTTGGAAAGGTGCAATTTGGCACACCAGACGATAAAGAATGGAAAGCTGACATGTATGGTGTTTATATTAAAATGCAGCTGCTTTTGCTGGTGCTAGCATACCGGAAAAGCCCATGGTGGTGACGGTGGGGACCGCGGAGGTGAATCCACAACAAACCCACCATCAGATCATTATCATGGCCGGAAACAGCGGCGCCGCCACCGCCGAAAGCAGGTGGACTGCCAGGAGATTGAGTTTCAGGCGGTCTCCGCCATGGGCCATTGACCCGAGGAGGATTTTCTTCCTCTTGGCCACCTTGTAAGTTGACTTAACACCCAACCCAACTCATTATTGTCATCTAACTGTTCCGACCTAATCTCGTAGTTTAGTCTCATATCATAGTCTAGTGAAGATTTTGGGTACATTATTTGGTTCGATAAACTCAAAAGTCGCCACCAGCTAGTACTATTACACTAACTATTTCACAACTCTGTTTTATGAGAATCGGATACATCGCTATGACAACCTCACTGCGCTATTTCTGGCAGGTCAAGCATGGGAACAATGCTATTGATTTACTTCACAATTTCCATGGGCAAACAAGGTGGGGATGACAGTGCTATGGAGTGGTAGTGGCAGTGGTAGTGGTGACTCTAGAAAAGTGGAAGAGGAGGAGATGATATCATAGCTTGCAGTGTGGAGAAGAACACAGGAAAAGCAGAGACATGGCTTGATTATGGTCCAGCCCTTTTTATGGAACTATCCGGCCTCAGACAACATGATGGAATCATACGCAGAGTGAAAGCTGAACCAAACAAACATGAAATCAAAGCAGACCAAACGAATATGATTTTGAGATGGAAACAAGGACAAAGAGCACTATGACAAAGGTAGGGAGTCTTCTACATTAGTATATGAAATTATGAATGGGAAGATCTCAGAAGAGATGACGTGTTGCTAACTTTTGTGTTTAATGGAGGTTCAGAGAGTTACTTTTTGCCGGCCCTCTAGACCCTTTTTCTTTTCTCCATGCCTTAAATTCAGTGTTCCAATTTAGCAGTCAAAACCCAACTGCCCATTTGATGTGTATTGTGTCTTACATGTGAGCAAAGGAAGGGCAAAGCACAAAAAATATACCTAAAGGCAACAAAGCATATGCGTGTTCAGTGCACTATTAAAGGTCCAATGCTTCAATGAAGAAAGTATTTATTATTGAGATAGCTTTTTGAAGTAGAGAATGCACCTGGATCAAAGTTCAGACCATTGTGTTTGCTTCCAAATAGTATGGCTCAGCCCATTGACTCTCATGGGAAACCTAGCGTAGCAAAAAGAATAAAACATGAACAAAAAGAATATAAGAAAAGATGGGTTGACACTACAACACAATGGGATCAAGGGACAGGATAAATATGGGACCATGAAAGCCACAACAGAAGAACAGATGCATCAATCTCTCTAGAATTTGAACACTGAGCTGTTGGGTTGCAAACTGCTACGGAAAATTTGAGAAATTGGAAAATACGTTCAAAAGGCATGTTATTAAAATGTTTTCTATTATCTATTATTATTTAGATCTGTAGCATTGTGAACTAAGATTTGTTTTGGAATATATTTACATCTACAGCAAAAAGGAGACAAAAGCAAATTGCCTTTGTCGAATTGAGAACAAGGAGCAGGGAAGTGATACAATGAGATGAGAATAGGGAGCACAGGATAAGGAGCTGGGAGTAGGAGACAATAGCATAGCAGGGAGAGGGTATCTACCAGCGAGGAGAGAGAGAGAGAGAGAAGATGAGTTTTTACGTGGGAGGTTACTCTTGGAGAGTACTGAAAGGAGGTGTTACGGGTATTTCTTGTTCTACTCCTTATGAGCTAGGCTTAACTCAGTAGGCCGACCCAATGGCATAAAGCCCAGTAGGCCCCAAGCTGAGTTCGTCAAAGCAAACTCGCACATTGCTAGAGCTCGAGCTCAGATTGCGGACCAAACAGACTTTTTACAAGCGAACTCCCAGTGATGCTTCAAGTGAGCTCTCAACTACACTTTGAGTGAGCTCCCAGTGACTCTTGCAGTTCGCCTACCTAACTGATTAGTTCGCATAACGAGAAGGCCACGTGACAGAGAATATTAGAGGGCTAGGTGTCGTCCCAGCTGGCCCATTTAGGCCCAACCTGGCCCAAACCTCTTGGCCCATTTGATCGGCCCATACCAGTCCTATCCAGGCCCCTTGCAACAATATCATTACGGCTACTTCTGGATTTCTGCGTGCCAGCCTTAGATCCCATCCACATTAATGAGGGTCCTATCAGCACCTTGCCGATGCATGAGCACCTCCCCCAACACCAAATATTTTGTCCCATCACTTGCAGACGTACAATACATGCCAGAAGACATCTCCTCCTCTTATATATCAGCTAGCTCTCCCCAGGGCCGTAGTAGGTTTTTTCTTCCAACTTGCTGATACTCTGCATCTCCTTATTCACCTACTTACTTGAGCATCAGAGTATTTTGCAGGGGCTGACTGGCCAGCGGATCAGCAAACCAAACCAGACCACACCATTTTCCCTCTCGGATTCATTATATCAGTGTGGGCCAACGAATCACGATCGACCAATTCCAAACGTCGACAGGAGGAGAATTAGAACATTGAATTTTCCGTTTTTTAGTTGGAATTTTTTCAACTTTTGAACACATTTTTCAAATTTATGTTGCCCATGGAAAAATTTACCCAGAAACAGGGGCCGTTTTCTGCAATTGAACAGCCCCGAAGCTTTGACCAAGAATCGGGGAATATTTTTTCATGTCAAGATAGCAATGAGAGCTGGGGGGAAAACATGGGAGTGGAAGAAATTATCTCCAAAATGATTATAACGTCTGAAAGTTAAGAAAGAAAGGGGCAGAGAAAGAAGACAACCCTTTGAAAGTGGAAACACCATCAGATTGATTATATTGCATCATGATCCATTTTGAAACGAGAATTAATCAAACACATGATCGAAGTCATAGGAGAAAGAACATGATTCATGTAACTAAGTTGTCATACTTTTTTATTTTCCGCAGGGAGACACTAGAAAAAACCCAACCATATATCAGTACGATGATCATCTATGGGACATATGAGAATCATCGTACTGTATTACAATGCTATATAACACAAAAGAAATTTAAATAAACGGCCCTACAACAAAAAAGAACACCACACCATAGAAAACCTGAATCATCAATGGGGATTCATTGGAATCATTCCACCTCTCATCAGAAAGCATGGCAACAAAGACCGAAGCACTGATTTAAGTATTATGGTGGTGCTGCTTATGTCTACAACTCCCCAGGAAAGGGGATGAAGGAAGTTCTTTCAAGATCTCTTTATCTAAAACTCACATTTTTTGAGTTAACAGGATTCAGATAGACTCTCCCAGGCAGTTGAACTTGTGCATACACAGCACGACAGAGGATAGTTCCTGTATTAATATTCTACAGTACAATTGAAGCAACAGTTTGTTTATTATTTTCTTTTTCCCTATTTCTTTTCTCTCATCTGGTCTACTTTTCTAATTAAAGGGTTAAATATTTAACCAGGCTACTAGGATTGGTTAAGAAATGTCTCACCACACTCTGAAAGCAAGCGCCGCTCTTTTAGGTGATATTGAATTAATTTCTTGTAACAATTTTATGTAAAGCAATGTACAACACATGCAAAGAATTAAATACCATAACATAGACATAATTGTATTACAAAACAAACACAGCGACTTTTTTTTTTTTAATGGCCAAAACAAACATAGTTAACAAATAATAGATTCCATTCTCAGAATAAAAAACAAAAAAGGAATCCATTAGCTGCAACAGATCATAAGTGCCAAATGTAAACCTAAAAATTTCATAAAGCATATTGACCATTTGAACTCTTTATCACTTGCTCCACTATTTTCAGCAACATTTTTATTCCAGCAGTTCTAAACTATAAAATCCAGTAGACGTATAGATTTGGACATGCCTTAATTGGCAGATTGCAGCTAGATACCATTAGAAAATACTTAACATCAAAGAAATGCATAGTTACAAGAGAAAGTGAGCTTTTATTGTAGCAGAAATGGTATACTCCAATGACCTCCTCGAGCCTTAATATAGCTATCTTACCATGACACTTTAAATGAAAAGTCATTAACAAAGTTCAACTAAGGGAGCAGCGACAGATATTGAAGCTAGGGCTTGCCTCATGACTCTCTTCATTAATTCATTGCTTGCAACTTAACTTTAGAGTCGATATTGCCTCTCCCTCTTCAGACTCAGCATCTGACACAACATGTTCAAGACGAACAACTAACCATCTCTAGTAGCGTTTTGAGATTCTTGGCATTGAGCACCTGTTCCTCCGATCATGGTAAAGCCTCAGTATAACTGCTGCTGTTTCTTCAATTGCTTTTGCCGTGACCTCTGCAACCACAGCAATAATGAGAAGAAGATTGATTGATATGACTGTCTCGCAAAGAACTTCGATTACCATCTTTTGTATCTATTGATCTTTATTTGAAATTAGGTCTAAACATGACATTTCTTTGCGTAGGATTACACATTAGAGAGTCATAAGAGAACAAAGAAAAAATCAGAAAGTTTTTTATGCACTCACCAATCACTGGCCAGATGGGATTCTGTGTAAAAATCCTGCCAGCATAATCCAATTCCTCTCTGACATAATCCATCTCTGAATAGTTATTCCTTACTTGTTCACTAAAGCCCAAGCTCTTTGCTCTAGCTCTTCTAATTGTTTGAAGGACAACAGGATTTATGGTCAAACAAAAAATTTTCCCTGGATCAACTTCAAAGAAAGTCTTCGGCAACTCCACATTCATTACAATAGGGACATTTGCCACTTTGTATCCTTTGTGTGCCAGATAAGTTGATAGGGGTGTTTTTCCAGTTCGAGAAACACCAGCAAGAATAATGTCAGCCTTGTGCAGGTTTTGAGGCAAGGCCCCATCATCTTGCTTTATGGTAAATTCAATAGCTTCAATCCGTTGGAAGTATTCTTCATTAAGATGGGAAGTTCTACCTGGTGCTCCACGAGGGAGGCCAGAAGGCAAAACACCCAGATGGGAAGCAATTGCCTCTGTAATTGGTCCCAAAACATCCACTGATGGGACAGCCCATATCTTGCAAGCTTGTTTGGCAGATTCAGCCATGGAAGGGTCAGCTAGAGTATACACCAGCATCGCACCTTCTTTAGCCGCTTGCTTTATAACCTCCATTAGCCTATCCACATCACTAATCTGAGAAGCAACGGTAAATCAGTAAAAGGATTATGAGTCAGGCCTTGACCAACTGCATAAAAGTGGTCCATTATGAAGAATGATGGCATATAGAACTAATGAAATTCAAATTGCCATAGAACTATGATCCATTTATATTCTATAACTTCCAGAAGATGGCGCCAGTGGCAGTCTAAGAACCTAAATCAGGTCGGTGAACAAAAATAATTCCTTGGCCTTGAAATATTGCACCTCATACTCAGTGCTCAATGTAACACATGAGAAATTATTTTGCGTCTCCAGCCATCACAGCACCATGTTAGCAGAACACCTTGGCTGCTGTCTCAAACCAATGACATGTTGTCACGTGTTAATTATAACGTAAAATTTGTAAACAATAACACGAACCATTTTAAATATATTTACAAATTTAACCTTATCACTAACACATTGCAACATCTCATTGATTTGGGACAACATTGTGTTCTGCTAGTGGTGCCTTAGAGGCACAAAATAATCTCTGGTAACACCCCTCAGAAAGTTCAAAGCTTAAACTGCTACAGCTGGTTCTTTACAAGTTCTATCCCCAATCATTTCCTCCTATGAAACTCCAGAAAGTTGAAACTCTTGATCATGGGATCTCCATATGCACAACATTGACAATTTTAGCCAACGTTCTGCCATCAACACAACCAAAATCCGAAATTCAACTATCCCAACTTTTTCTCATTTTTGTTTTGTATTCTTTGTTTATGTTTTCCACTTGAGAAAGTTAATTGCTGGAAGCCCAATTGAAGCATAAAAAACATTACAATTTGCTCAAGAAACAAGTTTCCCAGACTCAAATTTGCATAAACAAAAGGCAGGAAGAAGATTAAAGGCATATTTACCCCAGAGAACAAGTGTGTATTTACGGGGCACCCACGATCGACCAAGCAGTGATCGAACTGCCCCAAAGCGGCGTGCACGGAATGCTCCGCCGTCCACCCAGTGCCGTCGGAAACCATGTATATCGACTTTGCCGCCGACGGGTCGTCCTCCTCCTCGCCGCTTCCGCCGGACGACGGAGAAGACAGCGGCGAGTCAGTCTCCGGCGAGCGAACCGGAGGGGGCATGCCCAAGGCCGTGGCGGTCCGGAGGGTGGGGCGGTCCAGCTTCCGGCCGGAACGAATGGCCCGAGCCCGGGACCAGCGGTTCAGTTGGGAACTGCCCTTCAGTTTCCGAGCCGGTGGCTCGGCCTCAGGCTCGGAGGAGGCTTGGTTGCCTGAACCGGCGGCGAGAGCCAGAGAAGGAGGTTGAGGAGGCTTGGGCTTAGGTTCGGTGGTGGCTGAAGCCGGTGCTACGGGGAGGTTCGAGAGGCCCAAGGTCGCAGAGGCCAACATTTCTTTATTTCCAAGATTTTCTGGAAGAAGTCAACAAACTGTTTGGCTGGTCGGAAAAATTTTAAACCACCCAGAAAGTAGTAGCAAATTAGGAATTGTCTTATCGCTAGTCTCATGAAACCCAACCCCCAACCACCCCCCGCGCGCCCCCCCCACCCCCCAAAAAAAGGAAAAATACTCCAAATTTAACCAAAAAAAAAAATTCAGAAAGGATAATGATTTTATTTAGCAAAAGGCACAGAGAAAAGCTAAGATGAAGGAGAAAGGGTATGACGCCGCCAGTAGAGTCATGCCCGGCCCTCAGGGAGGCTGGCTCAGAAAGGCCCATACGGCCTGGCCTAGTTTAGATGGGCCAGCAGATGAACGAGTGAGACCCTTTAAATTTTAATTGCAGTCCACACTTGAAAATTCAAGATGAATTTGGAAAAATTAATATCCACTTAAAAAATTCTATTAATTTATAATGTAAACGTCAATTTACGGAGGTCAAAAATTGGGCCACCAGGGTACAATTACTGTATAGGCCCGTTCGGCCATGTGGACCGATTGCCTAAGTTAGAATTAGGTGATTTTGTTGAATGCTACTGAGGTTGGGAGACAGACACAACTTACGGTCTGTCTCATCTTATTGACAAGATTTGCTAGAAACAATAATTCATTAACCATTCTTCTAAAGATGTAATTCAGAATCACTTATTTCTCTAACCATAAGAAGAAATGGGTTTCTTGTACAACTTTGAAATGTATGAATTATTATGGTTTACACAGAATCACCAATGTTGTCTGTCGACTAGAGGTGTCAAAAGGGTCGGCCCGGTCCGGCCTGAGTCGGCCCGGCCCAGCCCGGTCCGGCCCGAGTCGGCCCACGGGCTTTTTAAACGGGCCGGGCCCGGGCCCTTTTGCCATTGATAGGGCCCGGCCCGGCCCACGGCCCCCCTACAAAGGGGCCGGGCCGGGCTGGAGGGCCGGGCCGGGCCCTTAGCCCATAGGGCCTAGCGGACCGGGCCCGGTGGGCCCGGCCCTTTTTTTCCTTTTTTTAAAATAATTTTTTAAAAATAATACATATAATATATACATATATAAATATCGAAATAATACATACATAAAAATTAGTTTTTTTCTTTTTAAAATATTTTCTATCTTAATTCTTAAATATTATTTCATCATTTTATATTTCAAAATTCTATATATCTTATAAATTTTTTTGTGAATTAATATGAAAAATAATGTACATATAAAAAGAAGAATGTTTATTAATAATTTAAATATATAAAAAATTTAACTTAAAAATTTTAAATAAACTGATGGTTATTATTTATATATATTGCGAAATTAAATGTTTTAATATCCAATATCAATAATTACTAAAGAATAATAAAATTTTTAAAAAAAATGAACAAGGGCCTTACTGGCCCATAAGGGCCTCATGGGCCCGGCCCATAAGGGCCACGGGCTGGGCCCTTAAACGGGCCGGGCCGGGCCGTGGGCCTAATTTCTTTGGCCCAGTCCGGCCCTCCATGAACAGTAACGGGTCGGGCCAAAGCTCGGCCCGTCCCGGGCTGGGCCGGGCGGCCCGCGGGCCGCCCGGCCCTTTTGACACCTCTACTGTCGACCCACCTATAAAGCGCTAACTACTGCTACTTCCACCACCACCAACACATTATAGAAAATATTTTTTATTAAATTTATCTAATAACTGAATGATTTGTTGTTTAATTAAAATTGTTCACATAAATTTATCTTTCTTTTTTAAATAAATTTATGTAAGTAAAAAAAAATAATCCATATATCCTCTAATGCATTTAAAAAAATTTAATATATAGTCTAATAAAAATTTTAAAATATTTCTTAATTTTATTTTAACTATTTTATATTTTGATCCAAAAGTATTTCAACCTTATTTTATTCATTTTGACAAACATTGACTTAATATATAATTATCAATTTAGCTGTAAAGTAAAACAAGGCCAGTACGTGGGTAATTAATCAAATATCAATATCATGCGAGAAACCTAGGAAGCCCTATTTTGTAACCAAATGTTTTCACATCTTCTTGAACCTGGAATCTGAACTCTTTAAAGCTAAACTTCCTATACATTGACGGCTCAACACAGCTTTCTATCACAGTTTCAAAGGACGGGCAGAAGAAATATGCAGTAGAAAACCTCTCCACCGCCTTGTTGGCGACCACCCGGTGTTCAACGCTCCTGTAAACGCCATTGCTCCACACCTGCATTGCAGATACACCATGTCAAATTGATTAATGTACAAATCTTACATTAATGGCTTCATTAATTAGCTAGTGAGGCGATGGAGAATATATATATATATATATCAATTATATATATGTGCCTGAAATAAGTCACCGATGTTGATAATGAGAGCTTCTGGGCGGGGCTTAACGGCGATCCACTTGCCATCTTTGACCAGCTGCAATCCTCCGATCTCATCCTGATGCAATATTGTGAGGAAGTCACTGTCGGTGTGAGGAATCAAGCCGAAGACCTCAGAAGACATTGGACATGGCGGGTATCTGTTCATCCGGAGATAGCAAGTGCTTGGCACACAATTCTCTTTGAAAAATGTGGACTTGTGACCCAGGTCTCCTGCCAAGATTTCTGCAAGTGTTTGGGCTAGCTCAGAAACTGTTGTGGCGAACTGTTCCATGGTTGAGCTGAACAATTAATTAAGAAATTATTAAAAGATATATATGAAATATAAGTGTGGGTTTGATAGTATTTAATTAGAAAAGAAAACATTTTTCAAATTGTATGGAAAACAAAAATTATCTCCCCTAGATAGAATTTTTCATGAAAAAAAGGCTAAATGATGTTTTATTGGTTATACCATGAAATTCAATTTCATGAAACATATAGTATATCAGACAATAAAGATGAAATTTAATTTCTTGAAATGAGACATTTTTCATGAAATTTCTATATTTTCAAACACACCCTAATAGTAATAACCCTTGAACACTGACGCCCTAATTCAGAAGGGATCCAATTAACTATATATCAAACGCCAATCCAAGGGATGATTCACTCAAACTAATAGAGATCTTGCATGAGAGGGTAATGAAGTTATTAAGTAAAATCTAGTACTGTACTGTACTATTGGTTATGGTGGTGGACTCGCTTGATGAATCAATAGACCACTGAGTTGGACCCATTAACGGGCACGTCAAGTCCTATTCTTCTGTCAAAACTGCTTTGCCAGACTCTTCCAGTTCATCCACATGTGACCTTCACGTGACCTTGTGGTGGCATTTCGCGTACTATTCATCCATACACACACACACATATATATACATGCATACAACTATACATATATAGAGAGAGACAGAGAGAGAGCATTGCATGGAAATGCACGTACATGAAGGCTTTAATTTGAGGGTACGAGTAATATGCAGTAGGTTTCCGAAGGGACACAGGGAAATTACGGGGCATGTTCTCTTGGCAGTGTCACTGAAGAGTCTCACACTTGCGACAATTATAAATGACAGATAAGGAATAATCCTCCTCCTCCTCTTCTTCTTCACTCTACCATATATATAATTAACAAACTCGATACTTCTTTGCAAGGTATTTTGCATAATTGGATTGCCACCATTACAAGGCTATCCAGCTATATACCAAGTTTGATGGGTTGTTTCATTTTGATAATTTTTGTTTTTAAGGTGTTCTGTTGATGACAGCACAATCAGCTATTCCATTGCTTTAATTTGTGGAACGTTTCTTTCCAACAACATATCGCTTTCCCTCTCTGAATAGACCATTGGTCTTCAGCCAATCATTCCTTACCTTTCTGGGGGTGGTGTTGCGGCACAATCGTCCAATTCAATGCTACCATAATTAACAACTAATCAGGTCAAACGGGTAATCTCCTCTTAATTATATATCAATCCACCAATCAAGCATATGTTTATGTTCAAATCTCATCCATACTAATCATCACAAAAAACCCTTAAATTAGATTCTACCTCAGTCACTTCCCAAAATGCCGAAAACATCACATCACCATCAAGAGATAAAATCTTCTACTTAGAAAAAAGGGTAAAGTAACAGTGATTGATAGTACATGATGCATATCCTGATCATTATCTAAATAACCCACTCAAATTGCTGGCTTCTATATCTCTGCAGTGTACTATCATCAGAAATTGCTTCCATGTGTGTACTGCGATCTCCTAATTTGTCAATTCTAGCCAGCCGTCCAATAGCTACCTTCCCTTTGAGCAAGGGGTTTACCGTCCAATGATTGAACCAAAACAATCAAAACCATAAATCAAGGAGCCATACGCATAGCCAAAACAAATGCAAACAATGAGCCCTAAGCCTAACATGGATTCTACATATATATAGAATTTTTTTAACAAGATTTTTATGTAAAACCCATGTGAAAAGAATGACATAATCGAAATTCTTGGGGTATGTATTTGTATATATACATGTTCGGAAAGAATATATTTTTCTTATTTTCCTATTTAACAAGATTTTTGACTATATATGTAACAGTTACCCTAAGAAAAGAAAAGGAAAAAGGGAGAAGGATATTGGAACTATAAAACAATACGCTTTAGGAGTACAATTTTGCAACTTTTATGGGCTAAAGCTCTGTTCTCCTAGCTAGCTAGCTTCTTCCAGAACTAGCTGATTTCTTCAAAATCTGATCTCCACATGAGACAAAAAGATACCATAAGCTAGAACTTCATGGGTTCACACGATGATTCTCTTGCTTTAAGGAAAATTACTAATTAATTAAAGGACAAAGTATTTAAAAGATATATATAGATCTGTGCGCGTGCGTGTGTGTCCTCCTGGAAAGAACAATGAGGATCTACCAAGTGAAGAAAGAAAAAGAACAATGACATGTTATGCATTCCACTCACTATAGAGGATAGAAGAGAAGATGAGAAAATGGGTAAAGGAGCCATTAACAAATAAATTAAGATCATATAAAGCTTGGTGATTGAATTGAGGTTACGTACCCGAGTTTGGTGAGGCCACCCAAGCAAGATATATCAGCCAGAGGAACATGAAATGCTTCCGACCAGGACAGCTGCCTGAGGCAAGTCGGCGACGGCGTTCCCCACCGATAACTGCCCGGCGAGAAGTTCAGGTAGCCGTCGTTGATCTTCTCGCCAAACGGCCCCTTGAACACCTTCACCTGCTCGCGCCTCATTCGCTCCAAAATCTCCCACGAAATCTCGTGGTTCACGACCTGGAAGAAGCCCCATTCTCGCGAAGCTCTTGATATCTCTTTCTTGCACTCTCCTCTCTCCACTTCCCCTAGGCTTAGCTTCCGAAGGTCGATCGATGGCAGCTCGCATTCCTCGACCGCAGTCGAATTAACATCATCATCATCATCATCATCATCACCATCACCGTCATCGTATCCCGATTCGTAGTACCGGTCGAAGAGAGCTTTGTAAGCCTCTTGAAATGGCGGCTCTGATGACTCCATATTGCTCAAAAGCTGAAACCCAACTAAGGAGACATTACTTATAACACAAGCAAAAATTTAAGACTAGCTACTGATGAACTTTACACTTGAGTTTGGAGAAACAGATCCTAACGAAGATATATATATATATATATATATATATAAAATTGAAAAAGGCAATTTTTTTTTTCTTTTTCCAAGGTTAATGACAAATACAAGATAATGTGAAACGAAGGTTTGGCGGTTTGTTCTCGTGTCTGGTTGATGAAAACGCTATCGTGCCTCCATTTCAACGTTTGGACTTTGGGACAAAAGTTTTATGAATGTCTTTTATATGTGTGGAGAGAAAAGAATGTGAGAGGGAGACACATTCTTGGCCACATGCCTTTCGTAGATGGACCTTTCAAAGGCTTCCAACTATGAAACACACATACCAAGTACATCCCAATGCCCCCAAAATAATATCATACTCTTAATTAGCGTTTCATTTTGTATAATAATTATATATAATACCATATATATATATATCAAAATATATGTAATTTTGTAGTACCCATCTGAAAGTATTAATCTTTATTCATTTACACTCTTAGACATGGGGAGCAAGGGATATGGAGAGGTATGACCAAACTTGGAGGGGAGGCATATAGATTAACTTAGATTAGTAACAAATAATGGTAAATTAGTAAAAGTTCAGGATTAATTTGACCCAAAGAAAGGTTGAGGGTTACATTGTCCCAAATTTGATAAATGAATGGATCAATTTGGTTGACTTTTTTTTATAAAAAATTAATTAATTAATTTTATTTTTCAACGGGGACACCTGTTCCCACTCAACCCTTTCTCGATGCACCCCTAGCATTGAGTTTTGTCGGATGGATGACAACAAGTACCTTTTATATGTTTGTTATATAAAAAGAAAATGCTACTTGTACAAACAATTGAGTTATCGAGAGAATGATCGAAGGCAGTAAATAACAAAAATGCTCTCACCCAATTTGCAGATTCACCACTTCTGCCCTCGCTGCAGTGCCTCACACGACTGCCGTTGAAGCCCCGAGTGGGCTTCATTTGTTGATGAAGCCCAATCATGAACCCGGTCAGGCTTCATAAAGCCCAGGCTTCTCCCATCCATGGCACATTGATGATCGATGATGAAGTCCAATCCATAAAGTCTAATTCGATCATCGAGCTTGTCATCGAGTCAGTACATGTAGCATTATCCATATATTTTTAAACCATGTTTCCATTAGAATATATGGTAGTAATTGTGTATGTATTGAAGTAGTAAAATAAAAACACAGCAATTGCACCAACGTGTATATATGAACAATAGGGATAATACAACAACAATAATATTGACCCCGAAGAAGATGGAACTAACACTGCTACAATAGAAGAATAGAGGCTTGGCAATGATCGAGGCACACACAAACGCTATCCTAAAGACGAAGTCGCCCTACATTGGTTGTTGGTAGACTTCAGGAACTGTAGTAGGATTCAATGATCGAATCCAGCTTGTTAGCAACCTCGAACAGTAGGTTCTGGTAGAACTCTGTATGATATTTGCTCTTTGGGAGTGGGAGTGGGATTGGGATTGAAGAACTCGTACAAATGGAAGAAACGATCGGGGGTTAACATCTGACAGAGGCCCGACTATATATATAACTGAAACCCAACACCAAAACCATAAAATCAATCACCAAGAATCCCAGAGAAAATAAGCAAACCGATTGGAGTAAAATCCGGAAAAACTAATTGAATTAAAAAAATATTAAATAAATTTGAAACAAAAATATATTTACATATATTACTGCATCAAATCGACAAACTGACCGGATGAACGGCGGCGACGCATGCATATGGTTAGGGGCTGGACCGCTCATAAAATCTGGGTGCCCCTTGGGGTCTAAACCCATTTCCAAAGAAAGGGTATTTATCTCCTTGGAATCTCCCTTAACCCATAAGTGGGATAGAGAAAACGCACACACACTTACACTCACACTTAACAATTCCCCCACATAAATGTAACTAAATTGAAACAAATAAACTAACACGACGTTACGAAAAGCAAACAGATAAGTTATGCATTAGATAAGATGTCTTTCGAATTTGAATCTTCCTTAGTGAGTATCCATCGAACTTACTAAATAAATAATGAAGTCAACTCTTGAACTATAATTCGTATGGTAAATCAAGACAACAGACATCACACATAACTTGTTTATATTTGCTCCATGGACAACTTATTTTGTTTGTGTTTGAGATAGTTTTTGAAGTTTTTCCACAAAGATGGTAATTTTTCAATCACAGCAGCGATTTGGAATGGTTCATTAATGACCATTCCCTCACCATACAAATCACTAATAATGATTTGCAATTCTTTCATTTAGTTGACTACCAACTTGGTATCAACCATTTTAAATTCTAAAAACTTTCCCACAAGAAACTTCTTGGTGCTAGCATCCTTCAACTTATATTTTTTTGTCTAAAGTTTCCCATAGTTGCTTGGACGTTTGATAGGTATTGCAATAAATGTTGTATAGTTAGTCCACCAGTTTACTCAATATATAGTTTTGACAAAGAAAGTTAGAATATAACCAAGCCTTCTTGATAGCTTTAGTCTCCACGATGATGTCTTTCTTGAGAGTGACTGGACAGTCCTCCTTAAGAATGTGAGTTAGGTTCAGTGTGGTGAGATAGAACACCATTTTTCGTTAACATCTCTTGAAGTCCTCGTTATTGAACTGTTGTGGTTTTCAACATGAGGAGTTGCTTTGGCGATAGGTAGTCTGACAATAGTGACACTGGTAGTAGCAGGAACAGTAGCCGAAGCAACGACCAAAATAACAGTAGAGACAAAAGGAATAGTAGCTATGACAGCAGAGTCAGTGGCCATCACAGTATGAAGATTTTGTCTTCAGATTGTTGGAATATATGGTAGTATTCGTGTATGTATTAAAGCAATAAAATAAAAACATAGCAACTGTACCAACGTGTATATACGAACAAAAAAGATAATACAATAACAACAATCAACATCGAAAAAGATGAAACTATTACTATTGCAACTGACTGGTATGATAGAAGAACAAAGGGTTGGCAACAATTGAGGCACGTGCAAGCATTGTCCTGAAAACAGAATCGCCTTGCACTAGTTGCTGGCAGACTTCGACGACTATCTTAGCAACATTCAACGATTGGATCTAGTTGATTGGTAACCTTGAATAGTAGGTTCTGGTAGAACTCTGAATGATACTTATTTTCTGGGCGTGGGACTAAGATTGAAGAACTTATACAAATGGAAGAAATAATTAGGGAGTAACATCTAATAGAGACCTGACTATATATATAGCCGAAACCCGACATCGAAACCATAAAATAAGCTACCGAGAATCTCGTAGAATATCAGGAAACTAGTTAGAGTAAAATTTAGAAAAAAATGATTGGATTAATTAAAAAAATATTAAATAAATTTATAACAAAAATATATTCATACATCGCACAGATTGAATAGTTGATGGCAACGACAACAACAACGTGCGCGTGTGGGTAGGGGCCCAAACCCATTTCCAAATGAAAGGGTATTTATCCCCTTAAAATCTCCTTTAATCCACCAATGTAAGATAGAGAAAACAAACACACTTTCACTCACACTCAACCATCTCTATATGTTTTCACTAAAAAAAAGTTTGTTGCTCTTTACATATGACAAATTTGAATTAAGATTTTTTTTTCGTACTTCCTCTTATACGTGTCTGATTTGTAATATAACTAAATAAAGTGACACATCTTATTGTGTGGTCAAATAAACGTGACACACAACATCTTTTGTAATGATCATTTCATCCTGAGTGTTAGTGTTGGAGGTGGGTCGCACATGTTACATTTGGTAGGAAGGTAACATTTTAGTTGCTTTTGTCTCTTTTCTATCCTCAAAAATACTTGATAGACGTGGGGTGGTGCACACTTTGTGACAAATACTTTGTCGCGTGTGCTCAATTATCACTACCCTAATATATATGGCCTGGATGACAAGATTGTGACTTGTGAGTATGTAAGAGGCTTACCATTGGTTATATGTATAGATGCTGGGACGTCTTGTATCATGCATCCATGTCTGCTGATTTAAGCCTTAATGTTTAATTTAATAACCAAATGTTACGTATATAGAAGCTGTGCAGGCCATGGAACCTCATCTATCACTTGATTTCAGATCTCGAGAACCATTAATGCTAAACATATGTAGATTTTTGTTTTTATATCTTATGATCGATGTTACCAAAAATAAAGTTTCCAACGATTGTAAAAGTTAGAAACTCTATGCAAAGTATACTTCAGATAATTAAGATAAAGGAATTTAATCCTAATAGAAGATAAAGACCCAAATGTTCTCTAATGTAAAATAAAAATAATATTTGCAAATACAGTCAAAACGAGACGATTCCTAACTGTTGCAAACCTTTCGTGGTAATGGAAAAAAAAAAAAAAAAGGCTGCTACTTAATCTTTGGAAGTTTGTAGCACATGCTTGTGATTTGTTTTAATGTACGTCCATATGTTGGGAAATGTAATACTTATAAGTTTGATAAATAATTTTTATAAATTGACATGATACAAAAATTTATAATAATTTTATTTAAAGTTATATTAATTCTATTTAAAATTAACAATAAATCTATTCATTATTATAAATTATTGTTAATTTTAAGTAAAAGTATTATAAATTTATGCATGTGACGTTATTTTATAAGGATTGTTTGTCAAATTCGTAAATGTATTTGAGAATTTTACTTTCACCATATATATGTGGGGGTGAGGATGAATAATGGGATAATATATATATATTTTATATATAATAGATCATATGGTATAAAATATATATGGCTCATCAAGATATATGTATATATATATATATATATAAATCTCCTCCTCGCCTAGATATATTACTGATTTCTGGCCATAACAATGCCACGCCTCCTCGGAAATGTCTTATCACGTGTGCGTAAACTTAATCACGGTTTTAATTAATTAAGCTCAATAAAACTTAATTAGCTAGTGTACGTTGTATCTTAAGTAGTGGGTCCAAGTTTAAGATAGACCCACCCACCCAAAAAGGAAAGCTCAAGGGATAGAATTATCCCGGAGGGACTATTCCAAAGGCCGACTTTCCCTAGGGCCTCTCCCTGCTCTTCTATCTTAGAAAACCTTTTTTAAAGTCACTTTTGGGTCTAAAAATATGTCAAATTTATCTTTAATATTTATATTTAAAAATTCAAAATGCGTGAATATTTTTTCTCCTGTTAACTTTGAGATTTATAAATAAAGGTTATTTCTCCAATTGAGAAACTAGAAAAATTCTACTCCTATTATAATAATTTTTTTTTTTACTCTTTTAAAACCTAATTAAGTGTCAAAGGTTCGTGTAAAAGATACATCTCTAATTACTGTCTCTTTTGCAAGTCTCCCAAAAACAATAATAAATACAATTTTACAATTAAGATATTTAAAAAACAATAACAAGAAGCAGAAATGCGTACCCGATAGCGTCAACATTGATACTATGATATATGCTAATTTACTATCAAGAACAAGCTCGTATTGCTTGCAATTTGCATGGTAATGCACGGAGCCGTCTACGTCCATGTCTATTTGCATTAACCAGCAGAGAAATTAAAGAATATATGTATATGTATATATATGACACATCCATCAAAGTAGAGTGCTTAATTAAAATATTTTAATTAAGTAAATTAAAAAAGAGATAAAAGCAGAGTGAATGACAATTAAGGGAAGTAAGGAATGGAGAGTCAAAAGTTGGCTGTTCAGTTTGGTTTAATTTGTGGACCAATTTAATACGATTTTTAAATTTGAATTTTTTGATTCAATTTGATCTTTTTATTTAAAAAAAATCAAAATAATTAAACTGATCAAAATCTTAGTACTCAAATTATTAATTAATTAAGATGTTATTTTTAATCGAATAATATCATACTTAATTAAGTAATTAAATGCTTTAATCGAGTAATAAATATTGAATAAGAGTGTTAGTCTCTATACTTAATTTATTAATTATTGATTAAGAAATTTTTTTAATAGAGTAATATTATTTTTACTTGAATAATAATTATTTTTAATTAAATAATATTTTTAGACTAAAATTTGTAAAAGTTATTTGAGTAATATTTTTTATTTGAATAATACTTATTTTTATTTAAATAATATTTATTTTTATCAAGTAACGTTTATTCTTAGTGAAGTAATATTTTTTCTTCAAATTATTTCTATGTGTTTGTATTTTTATTTTTTTTGTTTTTAAATTTTTTTATTTGAGCAACTATTCCATCAATTTAGTTTATTTTCTTTAAAAAAAAATCCACTCTATAACTGAACCCACCAAATGATGACTCGGACTGAAGGCAAGCATACTGAAAAGATTGATGGATTATTGGATAGAGCGCTGGAGAATGCGCTTGGCAAGCTTTTTAATGTTACAGTGAGAGGGGCCAGGGGAGATATTTTGGTAGGGGTACAGTAGGGTCAATTATTGTCAATTATTTGCTTAACAAGACACCCTAAGGAACAGCACTTAGGAGCAAATGTTTTGATTTTTGAAGAGATGGTGATTTATTCCGGACAGCCTTATCCCCAAATAAAATTCTTTTATAAATTAAACAATAATTGACAAAATAATTATATTTATTAGTTAAAATAAATTATTCAAAATATGATACATTTATTATTAAATAATAAATATATTTTAAAAATAAGATATTAATTGTATTCGGGCTAAATTCTTTTTTGTCGTATCCAGGGCCGACCCAAGGCATAGGCCAGTGAGGCCTATGCCTAGGGCCCCCCAAAATTTGGGGCCCCCCAAAACAAACCCCCCCCCCAAACAGAGAACAAAGCACTCTTAATTGAGCCCCCAAAAATTTGAACCCCCCCAAAAAAAAATTTGGGGCCCCCCAAACACACACACAACCCCCCGCCCCCCCTCCCCAACAGCAGAGAACACCCAACAACCATCTCTTTAAAAAAATTTATTTATCGCCTAGGGCCCCACTGGACCTTAGGCCGCCCCTGATCGTATCATTAGTGTCACTTGGCCATCCCAACTGGGGGGCGTGCCCGCATAACCGTCACTTCAACTAGCTGCCCTGCACTGCCATGGCTGCAACTTGTTGAAGTGACGGTTCCTGCACATCATTCTGTATATCATTATGATGTTTAAGTCAAACACTTGCATTTGTTAAAGGCTTGTAATAAATATTATTGAAATCAATATCAAACGTATCTTTTTTTAAAATGATAGTTTATCTATTTATAGAGGAGAGCGGGGTTTGTGATAAGTATGTTTAAGATTCTAAGATCAACTATAGGGTTAAGACTTTTATGGATAATATTTATCATTTACAAAATTCATAGAAAAACTTTTAAATGTCGAAATTTTTCATGTTTGTGCATTATTTGAGGCTTTCTTGTGGGGGAAGATCCCTAGGAGATGTCACAATTTTCCATGATATATATTGGTTTCTAAGATATTCAACTATATTCGATCTCTAAGAAATTATTGTCCTCATTGCTCTCGCCTTCGAGAGATACTTTAATTTTTCAAAGATTATTCATTGAGTTATTTCTCAAAGGTTTTGTCTTTTAGTGGGCCTTTCGTCTTTTGTGTGCCTATGCCCATGACAAGTGATCAAATCTAAATCTTAACTAAATTTGTTAATAGGTTCATCAGCATAATAGTCACCAATAAGAATAATGAAGAGTATTTAAAATGGGTTGGTTAATTAATTTTAATTATTCATATTTATTTTTATGCAATATAGATAATATATTATATATTTTTTATTTTAATTTGATCCACATCCTAACCGAATCGAAATTAACAAATTCATATGCATATCGTTTATTATATCTTCTATAATCAAATTTGAGACTCAACCTAGCTAGCTAAGTAATCGAATATAAATATAATACTGAATCACTAAATAAATGAATTAAAATCGAATCATAACATATAGACAGTAATTCATTTATAGACCTAACATAGAAAAAAAAATGTCTTCTTTTAGAAGTATAAAAAAATCTCAACTTAATTATGTTGTTATCCTTAACATTATTTTCATCCTACCTTCCTAACTAGATTATATAGTTAATTTATAACGAGAAATTTAAGTAATGAGAGGTGTTCAAGGCATATAATACAAATTATTATCATTTGTTTCTAAGAAACAGAAATAACAATCACTAACTACTAAATAATTAATAGAATTTTTGTTAATATTGTTGTTAACCATAAAAGTAAGATTAACAAAGTATTTGTAGTTTAAATAAATAAATAAATAAATAATTGTGATGTGGATGAGAGAATGAGACTAATATCAAAAGCGGGAAGAAGATGGGAGGGTGGGGGAATCCAAGATATGGTGGCAATGATCGGGTAGAGACTAATATCAACCTGTGGATGACTAAAGGCAAGGGCCAAGCTGGGGGTCTACCACATATCTTCATTTCATTTCATTTGGTTCTCATTATTCCTACTGCTCGGTCTGTCACTCTTTGTTTCTGTCATCTGGCACGCATACATGAATTATAGTGTATACACTTCATGTCGGCAGATGTCACATGCATACGCGGCACCATTTGAATGGATCCCAGCCATCACTCCAAGCTTCCGATCATCTCTTGCATGCCCTAATCATCGTTAATTAAGGCAAAAAAGTTGGTCACCCATCTGACGTTAGTAATTTGATTTAAAGTTTAAGTTAAAGGTCTAAGCCCACATTGATCATCAATAAGAAAAGAATTGACAGCAGCAGCAGCAGCAGTAGTGGTGGTGCTGGTGGTGAAATGCTTTGATATCATAATATCAAGTGTTTTGTATAACAGATAAAGAGTATTATATATAATAAAATTGATCCAACTGTAGCAATGATGTTTGAGTGAATTGACAGAAGAAAAGAACTGGAAACTGATGATGATGATGATGGGGGCAACTTAATTTCAGGCCAACAGAGATCGTGACTGCTCTTCAACTTTCTTATCACCCATTTTGAAAGTTGCGACAAACAATAGAGATTAATGATGCTCAAAGTTAATGATAATTTGCTTTTCATATTCTTATTTCATTCAATTGGTTTCTACCCTTTGCCCAGCTTTTTGACTCCTGGAAAGGGGTGTACATGGTTCGGTCTGCCTGGTTTTTGACCAATTTATTGCGCCGAACCGCACATTCGATTTTCACATGTAATCAAACCAACCGGTTTGATTTGGCACGAAAAAACCGCACAAAACCGCACTGCGTTACGCGGTGCGATTTGGTGCAGTTTTCACGGTTTGCAAATAATCCCAACAACTCCAATCCAATCGACATACAAATAAATCCAAATCCAAATACTTGATCAGACAATGTCCACCAAAGATCTCAAGCTTCCGCACCAAACCAAAACCATCTTAATAACAAAACATTCAGGACTGGAAGTGCAAATGGAAGAGATACCTTGTCAGAAATGGAGTTGCCGAGTTGGTATCGTTGGATCTGCGGATCTAGGATAAGGGGGAAAACAGATCTGAGTCGTCCATGGACTGGTGCGACCGACGACAAGGGATGGGTCATCGCAGCGGGGGTCGTCGCAAGTCTTCATCACTCGTGCGTGGACTGGTGCGACCAGCAGCTGGGGTCGTCGTCGCTCGTGCGTGGACTGGTGCCGCCAGCAGCGGGGGTCGTTGCAAGTCTTCATCGGTCCTGCCTTGTGGTCTGGTGTGGTCGCCGACGGGGGATGGGTCAGGTGGTCTGGTGCGGCAGCCGACGGACGATGGGTGGGTGCAAGACTGGTGCGACAGCCGGTGTGAAGCTTTGAGAGACGAAGAGGGAGAGACGAAGAGCCGAAGAGGGAGAGATGAGAGAAATGATTTAGGGTTTCCCCCACCCCTTTTATATTTTACATTTTATTTTTTATATTTTTTAATTATTATAATATATATTGGGCGGTTCGGTTTAAAACCGAACCGCGAAACCCCAAACCGCAAACCGTGCGGTTTGGGGGTTTTTCAAACCGTGTCAGACCGCTACTTTAAAAAATCGCACGGTTCGGTGCGGTCTGGTTCGGTGCGGGCGGTTTTCGCGGTGCGTCGATTTTTTTGAACACCCCTACTTCTGGAAGCTATATAAGAGGGGGTAGTACTTCGAAAGCAATTCCAATGGCAAAACTACAACTAGCTAGTTCATGAAATAGTTCATATATAAAAAGTCTTAAAAACTTGAGATCTCCTCAAAACACATTAAACATTAATTGCTGCAGTTTAACTGTTTAATTAAAGATGCATACATACATATATATATATAATAACAAAAGAATAAATTTATTGTGATTTTGTGAAGAAATATGAGGGTGTGGAACCCTTGGAGAACACATCACAAGGTTCAGTGTATCGTCTTCTATAATTGGGGTTTGGGAGAAGATATCATATAAAGAGCTTGCAATATTATGGTGTCTGAAAGGGCGTTTCTATGTCTGATGTTGTGAATCTATCTGCAAGATACGAGCGAGTGGTGGAATGGGCTTCACTGGTCATGTCTTCTCCTATTGAGCATTTTATATGGATTCCCCAATCATAATCACATCGAAATGTTGGATTCCGAAATTTGAAACTTGTAACGTTGTGGAGGAGACACGTGGGCGACCAGTATCCCAAGGGCAGGAGTCGTCGCTGGTCACTGTCTCCGCTGCTGGCTGCTGCTGAGGAACATGTGCACTATTGGGATGATGTTCCCGGCGGCCCATTGATCCACTGACTTCTCCAGGCCCAAGTAAAAGCCCAAATTGTGGCTATGATTTCTCCAAGCCCAAACAAGCCCGAAGTAATGTATGTTGGTTGCGTTGGGTCCATCTGTTTCGAATTATTACTTTGCCTTTGAAGAATCAATTACCTTAACTCTCCCTCCATTAACCGTCTCTTCCTTCCTATCGCATTTGCAAGTTTCCAGCACGGGCTTAGAGAAGAGCGTCAATTGTAATTCTCCAATCAAGGTCAGGGGATTTGGATTTTGAATTTGCTTCTCTCAAAATTTTGAGTCGATTTGGTTCTGTATATCTCTGGATTTGACGATTTTCGTGATTATATTCCTTGCGTTTGTTCAGATGCAGATCTTCCTCAAGACTCTCACCGGCAAGACCATTACATTGGAGGTGGAAAGCTCGGACACAATCGACTCGACATTCTGGTGCTCCGCCTTCGCGATGGAATGCAGATCTTCGTGAAGACACTCACCGGCAACGGCAAGACCATCACGCTGGAAGTGGAAAGCTCGGAAGCAATTGACAATGTGAAAGCGAAGATTCAGGACAAGGAAGGCATCCCGCCGGACCAGCAGAGGCTGATCTTTGCCGGTAAACAGCTGGAGGATGGCTGGATTTTGGCGGATTACAATATCCAAAAGGAGTCGACTCTCCACCTCAGTCCTCTGCGTTCGCTGAGGGAAAAGGTTTGAAAATGCTACTTATACAAATAATTGAATTATCAAAAAAGTTGAAAATAATCGAGTTATCAAAAAAGTTAAAAAATGTTACATGTACAAATAATTGAGTTATCAAGAAAATGATCGAAGGCGTCAAAATTCAAAATGACCGGATGTTATTTGCCGCTGCTACCTATGCCAAATGAAACTTGATCAAATTTCATCTTATGATAAAGTTTGATTGGGATGAAGTTCCATCAAGCTTCATAATAACGTTTAGTCAAATTTTATATTATTGATGATGAACTTTGATCAGAGTTCATCATCGGATGAAGTCTGATTCGATCATCGAGTTTGTACATCTCGTCAGTACATGTAACACGATCTAGAAAGGTTTACGCACTTTCGATTAAGATTTTTACTTCTAATGATGCCTTTTGTTTAGCGAAGGTGGAAAAAATATTGATAAAAAATTTAAAATTTTGAAAAAAAAAAAAAAGAATAACCAAAAAGGTCTAAACATCGTGTTTTTATCTCTCTGCATGGATTGATTATATAAAAATAGTTACATCCAAACAGAGGATAAATATACAGCCATATATATCTAGAGACCAGCTTAACTTCTATGGCCAGGCAACGAGTTTGATCTCTTTTCCTTCGCACTTAAATTTAGTTAATAAACTCCCTCTCTCATCCAATTATTCAAGTTCTATAATTAAATAAAACAATATCTATAATTAATTAAACTCCCTCTCTATATTGTTTGATTTACCTTAAAAGGGTTAATGAAAAAAATAGAACAAAGAAAATAATGAATCCCAAACGGGAAACCCGGGAACTGAACTCCGCTTCCACCAGATTCCCAACACCAAGACGTGTTAAACTGTCCGGTCAAAATCGGCTCTCCTATTTGTAAATTCCAGCCTACCCCCTTCCTCTCTTGGATCGACCTTTGTTCTCCCTCTCTCTGTCTCTTTCTCTCTCTCTCCTTCTCCCCTTCTCTGTCGGTTTCAATTCAAACCCTTCTTCCAGATCAGGTACCCGTTTAATAATTACTACTCGACGAAATTTGCTTTCACATGTTATTTGCTGAAAAGATTGCGATTTTGTTTTTCTGGGTCCTAAAAATCTGTTCTTGGGTGAATAGGCAGAGTGTCATTTTGACGTGTTTGTTCCATATCATTGTCCTGTATTTACCTTTGTATGTTTATCTCTTCTTTCTTTGTCCTTTCTTGTTTCTGCAAATATCCCTTTCTTGATTTTTCTTTCTTTTTCTGGAGGGGTTAAAAAGACTGCAATTCTTTGTGAAAAAAATTGCTTTTTGGTGCTTCTATTGTCTTTTTTTATTTTTTACCTTGACGAGAAGCATTCTTTTCCATTCTTTGTATTTTAACTTCATTCGCCATTAGGTTGAAGAATGTGAGAAGAAACTGTACTTGACTAACAAATGAACGATATTTCATGCTTCTGTTTACATCATTGTCATGTGTGTGTGGGCGCGCGCGCGCTTTACAAGTTCTTTTATCGTTTTCCCCTGGTTAATTTTCTGTTTTAAATCGACTTTATTTAGGATGCTCATGTCTAAGATTGTGGAGTTAAAAATGGCCATAAAGCAAAAGAATATGATTTATTGAATAGTTACATCATGAAAAGACGATTTTTTTGTTTTCTTTAAGGAATAAAAAAGTTGATGCTCGGAAGAGGTTGAAGTGGGAGAAGGCGCCCAGATCTGTAATTGCACTATCCTTTTAAAACTTGGATTTTGTGGAAGGAGAGGAAAAAAATTGGGGGCAAATGAAAGAATTGAAATTAAATTTCTTTGTTTATTTGTTGTTTAGGTTAGAAAAATAATATACACGAAACCAAAATCCACAATCACTTTGAATAGAGTTTTCAGCTATAGTTCTCATAAAAAATTTCTAATGTGAATCTTATTAGGTCTCGTGTGAATTAAGATGTGATTTCTTATCTTTACCCACATAACCATTGATTCAGTCTCACTGTTTTCTATTGATTTGTCGTCTTAGTAGTAATTGCTAACATTGTGTGAATTTTACCGAGTTAAGTTGGCTTTGCTCTGTGTTTATAGCTTATGTTCAATCTCATTTATGAGATTTTAAGGACATCTGACACATCGTCTTAGTGCTTAGCCATCCAATTTTGAAGCAACCGAGTTCTGTCTGCCTGTTTGGTCATCTCAATTCGAGCAGTCAAGGTTCATGTCTGAACTCGATATCCAGATC
The DNA here is from genome assembly GCA_036245055.1 of Diospyros kaki. Classification (NCBI taxonomy): domain Eukaryota; kingdom Viridiplantae; phylum Streptophyta; class Magnoliopsida; order Ericales; family Ebenaceae; genus Diospyros; species Diospyros kaki. The sequence continues at coordinate 1,674,173 of BSEG01000005.1, read as the reverse complement.
CCAACAACTTTTGGTATGTGTACACCGTTCGATTTTGTGTTTGTTGGGTTATTGTTTTTGCTCGAAAAGGTACATAAGAGGGCAGTGGGATTGAACTGATAGTGGTATTATTTCATCGGTGTCATGAACACAGATCCATTCGCCGAGGCAAATGCTGAGAACTCAGGTGCTGGGTCAAAGGACTATGTACATATCCGCGTACAGCAGCGCAATGGTAGGAAAAGCCTGACAACTGTCCAGGGGTTGAAGAAGGAATTCAGCTACAACAAGATACTCAAAGACCTGAAGAAGGAATTTTGCTGCAATGGTACTGTTGTCCAAGACCCAGAGCTCGGCCAGGTTACCCTATGTGCCAATATACTACATATGATATGGTTTTGACTTACTAACTTTTGTTTTCACCGATAGAGATGGGTAGGGTCTAGCTAATAAGATTTAGGCTTGTGATTGTTATTGTTGTATCTGACTACCTTTTATATGCTTAGGTCGTCCAACTTCAAGGCGATCAAAGGAAGAACGTCTCAACCTTTCTTGTTCAGGCTGGCATTGTGAAGAAGGAACAGATCAAGATTCATGGTTTTTAAGTTGCATCAGAAACGACAGATCTTCTGTCTGTGTCCAACTGCTGCCATATCTGAATATAAACTGCTGTCAAGGTCATGTGTTCTGAATTTATGTTCAGCAGCAGCTGATAGTCCTAATGTTGCTCGAACATGTTACTTTTATATATATCCGTTCTAAATTCTCTGTTTTCATATGTTCATTTTCAGACGATCACAAGTTAAAGAAAAAATGCTTCATTCTATGTGCCATATAATCTGCGACGATCCTCCCAATGTTATTGGTATGCTGTATGTGAAAGGAAATGGAATACGGGGGTTTAAGGGTTCAGTTATAAGCCATGTAACAATCTTAATAGGATATCTATTGAAATGGTTCTTCCAATCAGCACCAATTGGACATGCATATATGACATTCTCAATGACGCTTCTTATTTAATTATTATGGTCAATTGGTCATGGAGGCTTAATAGTTCAGTTAAGTGCCGAATTTAATAGCAATTCCAGAATACAACATAGAAAGGGCTGAAAATTGCACGAGTGGCATCTGTACAAAAGTCCAATTTGATGCGACAAGTCTATAACATGAACAGTTTCCCGAGGTCAAGTCATCAACCTTCATATAAAACATGTCAAAAGCTCAATAGCACCAGCCAGTTAGTAGCCGAATACAACAGTGTTCACAGTACAAATAGGGTAACGGGATAAACATCGACTGGCACATTTCATCGATCACAAAGCTATGCATTCAGCATAAGTGGACATACGATGGTTGTCAATAGTTGTGTCGGCATTACAGCTTTCCCACAATCAAGCTAGTCATGATATCTAGCAAAGGTAAATGCACTAGAAAGTAGAAAAACTGCCATCTTCTTCATTATACATTGCTTTGCTTGTAAAACTTGGTGTCGAGGACTTGCTTACCACACATTGCACATACTCCTGCACAATACACAGGATATTAGTTAATTTCACCAAAAGAAACAACAAAATAAGCCCTATTTATATGTTCTATAAGCCTATTATATCCTATATGCCATGTTTGAAAGTTTTCCCACCAAGTGCATTTACTATAAATTTCTTTTATCCTATCCACTTTCTTAATAGGTGCATTTACTGGTCTTCTTCTCATATTTCCCAACAGTTTACCACGTCACTCCAATTTTATTAAAAATAATCATACTCTCTTGATATTTCATAGGTTAGCTCCTTAGTTAGATTTCTCTATAATTTTTACAACTTTGAAAAATCTCATTTATATTTGTAAATGCGCACTAGAGTATCCTTTCTTCATTTATCAGGCATTCTATTTTATTTAAGATCACATAAAGTAGTTTCATTAACCATAAAATACCATTCTTTCCCATACATTTCCATACTTAATAAGATATCATCTTTCATCTTTTGCATGACTTGCTTCACTTTTTTGACCAAATTAATATTGTGCATAAAATTGCTAATCAAAAAACCCAAAAAAACGGAGCTATGCATAAAACTGCAACTGAAATGACTACAGAAACAGCTACAAGTCACACCTTTGCTGTAAGCACAAGTGTGACAGTACTTGGCATCTTGGTGCACTTGTTGCTTACAAATTATACACTTGGAAGTTCCATACGGAGTCCATCTACAAAGAAATCAGTTTCCAAAATTATAAATGAGGTACAATTGTTTCATAAACTAGAAATAAAAAACAATTAGTCTGAAAAAATTTTCATCGCATTTGATATTGTAGCAATATTGGTAATATTCACTGGATAATAACAGTACACCAGGAGCCAGTAAGAGTTCTTAAAAAAAGAAAAATTACCTGAAAGAAAGTCATGAAACAATTAATTGTACAGGTAGAAGGGGAAAAATCTTAAACCGAACCAACTATGCAGCACATTTTCATTTTAGTTCCAGTACTGGTTTTACGCTGCGAATAAGTAAAATACTCCCAAATAGTAATGAACTTTCCCTTCCCTATCTTGTATCCATCTGATATCATTCTTATCATTCTTTCAGCAATCTTGCAAATACAACCCAGCTGCAGGTGCAGAGCAACTAACCAATTTTCTCCTTTTTGACATGTATTTAATTCCATCTTCCTTTTACCATTTTCACAGAGAGAGAGAGAGAGACTAAACCAATGTTTTTTCATTTCATAAGCTTCATTAATTTTTACTATAAAAAAAATACCATCAATATCAGTGTTCAGAAGTTAAGTCTTCAAGTAGTGATATTGGCACTGTTGTGTTGTCCAAGCAAAGAATAAAAACACGTGTTCATAGTTCATCTAGCAAAAAAGAAAAGGAGGGGAATATCTTTTGCCACATCTACCATTCAAGGTACAAAATTTGGAATATAATTCATTAACAAAGCAAACATCAGCGAGTAGCACTCAAATTTAGGATATACTTCTTATGTCTAAATATAACATAGAATAGGGGAAAATAACAAATTCAGGCAAAGGTGCCATAGTGTATGCTATTTATAGGAGACTTCGTCCTATGGATGAGACCAAAAAAAAAAAAACTCTGAATAATAAGCTCGAGACATGGTGGAATAGTTTAGATTCTATAGGTATTAAGTTAAAGAGACTGAAAACCAAATGTATAGAATATATGTTAGTAAAAATGTAAGTGTTGATGACCTTATGGTGAGACTTGAAGATCAATAAAAGATGAGTTTATATATTTTTAATCAATCATCCATACGATTGAGAGATAAATGGAATATTATCTATAGAATTAAAGCAAGATGGTTAAAATGAAATAGTGTATTTAATGTTTTAACCCTTATGTAATAGTAAAATTTCACTAAAGCTAAAAGAAAAATTTTATAAAACAAAAGACCAACTTTGTTGTGTGAAACAAATGTTGAGCAATAAATTTTAACATGTGAAAAATATAAACGTAACGTAAATGACAATGCTAGGATGGATATGCATCCATACAAGAATAGATAAAATTAGAAATTAGATTATTCATAATTAAATCGAATTGACTCCTCAGTGAAATGCATGAAACAAAAATAAGATGGTTTAGGTAGGTGAGAGGAAGACCAATAAAAACTGTTATGAGGAGAGTGGACCGAATAGAATAAGTATGTAGCAAAAGAAGTAGAAGAAGACCAAGAAATATTTGCCAGGACACTTCTAGGTATGATACAAGTTATAAGGCCATTATAGAAGATATGACCAGATATAGAAATGATTAGCAAAATAGAATTCCTGTTGTTGACTCCACTAAGTGGAATTAAGACTTGAGATATTGTTATTGTTACTGTAGAGAAGTTCTTCTAACTAGGTGTCACAAGCTGCGACCAACATGCCCATTTAATTTTTTTTTATCTTGCTATTATTTGTATTTCATTTACTGCTGCTATTTCTTGCTATTTGTAATTTTGTATTTCCATTCTTAGCTGTAATTCTGTTATCAGATTGTTAGCCTAGGGGGCCCCACGAGTAAGGGCCAGAATAGGGCAAAAGTGGTTGTTATAACCACCTGTTGGAAATGATCTGTTGCGGCAGACCCTTGCTAAGAGTGTATATAGTCTCCAAGGCACTCTTGGGGAGCATTATCAATTATCTTGAAGAATAATCTGAACTCTCTCTCAGTTTCTCTCTTTACTTTTCTCTCCCTCTACTCTTTCTCTCCTTACTCTTCTCTAAATTCCCTTCAATCTTTCTCGGTTACTATATTTGATTCTCACCGAACCAGAAAAGTCATCATTGTCACCGCCCAGCAGTGACACTAGGGTTTCCAAAATAATTGTCTAAACAGTTCAAATTTCAACGCTTTCTGACACAAACCATGATTTGAAGAAAATGAGACATTGGAAAAACTTATAAACATTCTACAGGTGAATGCAAATCAATAGATCAATAGATCAATTTCAATGCGGCATGAAAGGAAAAGGGTAAAGGGAAGGAGGTAATGGGCACAATGCAGCTTAAGAAACACAGGAATCCCCTAAAGATTAATATGATTTTACTTTCCCTAGTTTGTTCTCCCCTTTCCCATATGCACAACTATGATTTTTTAAGTTGGCAAATTTGGGAGTGTAATCCATCAACAAAAAGAGCATCAATAGAAATCAAACTCAAATTAGTATACCAACTTGCACATGGAAAATATAGGTCAAAAAAAGCTCTTCCTTCTTGTTCTCTAAGACCTAGGTTTTATTAGATCAGGGCTAAATAGTTAAAATTACCCTAATTTCAGAAACAAAACATCGATGCGAACACACAGGACTACAGAAGAAACATCGAGAATATTATACAAGCGAATAAAATTAACAAATTCGATGGTAGAAAAGGGACCTGTGTTTCTTCGAGAGGAGCTTGTTCTCGTTGATCTTCCGGCCACCGCTCTCGGTTGTGTTGCTGGCCCCTTCCTTCCACTTGTCCGGCACTATCACCTTCGCCAATTTCTTCTCACCTTCAAAAACCGCCACCGTCCATAACCTCAATCAAGATTTCTAAATATGCGTATAAACAATCAATAACAGGGTGTACATCGATTCGCAAAGGGGACGAAACACTTACATTTCTCGCACACCATTGTTTCAATCTCTCTCTCTCTCTCTCTCTCTCTCTCTCTCTGTGTATTATATATGCCTTCGAGAAATGCCCGGCGAAAGAGCGAACAAGCCAGAAACGAGAAAGAGGGACAAGGGAGCTCTTCTGGAATTGGAATAGTAGAATGTAGCCAGGTGACCTGTCTCATTTGACTAATATACCCTTCTACTCTAAATTTGCAATTAGTTAGGCACATTCGATCCTATTGGATTCCATTTCTAAATTTATGTGTTTGATTATTTTATTTTTATTTTATTTAATCTTTATATTAAAAAAAATCAAAATAACTAACCTCATAACGTTATTTTTGACCAATTTTTTATTTTTTTTCAATTTTTTCTTTTGATTCAATTTTTTTTTAACTTGAGCATCTATTTAATTAGTTAGATTTATTTTTTTTAAAAAATTCAATATATTTGGTTTGAACAATATCAAATTGATCAAATGCACACCCTTATAATTAATAGCTTAGTGTGAAAATTTTTATTTAATGTTTTAAGGAAATAATTTTAATTTATTTAAAAAATAAAATATTTATAATAAAATATTGAAAAGCACGTCATTGTTTAAATTGTTATAAATGCAGGATTACATCTATTGGCATATTGAAAAGCACGTCATTTGATGGATAACAAGTTGAGTGAGTTTTTGATTTATTTTTTATTAATATCAACCAAAATACTTGTACTTTTGTGAACAAAAAATATTATTGGGATGTAAAAATACACTATAAATTACATATTGGGTGATTTTTTTTTTTTGTTATTAAGTAATAATTATTTTCTAAAATTTGAAACCCACACAATTAGATTGTAAAAGCCTAAAAAATAAGGAAAAGATTTTTGAACTTTATTTCTTGTCCCATTTTGAAATTTATATTTTATTTTTTTTTAATAGTGATATTATTTTACTTTTATAATATGACATTAATTTGAATTTGACCTCAACTCTTACAACTTGAGTCTAGAAAGTAGAAACTAACTCATCGAATTGAGTCTGAGTTTAGTGAAACTCGACTGACTCAACTCAGTGCAACTCTATTTATTTATTAACCCATTATCATATTTAGTTCTAATCAAAAGTTGAAATTCATGCCAATAAAGAATGATATATAAATTGAATAGAGAATATAAATCCAATACAATGACAATGGACCCAATACAAATCTCATATCTCCAATTCAAAATCCAAAAAGTAAGACCCAGAAAGGGAGGAAAACAAAACTAACAAGAATCATAGGCTTTGAGGATGATTGGATGATGAATGATGAATCAATCCCATGGACTAAGCGAACACTCCTCGGGCAAAGTTGGGTACCTCTCAGAATCCTTGCAGTAATCGTAAATGACAAGGTTCCTCTGGACCCAAGCAAAATCCAGCTTCTGGTCATCGTTGAGGTGCCAGGCGGCGTACTGATCCCACCAGTTGTCGGTGGTGGTGGAGACGCAGGCCGGGTAGGGATCTTCCCACTGGCAAGCGTCGACGCTGAAGTCTTTGTAGGCCGACACGAATGGAGCCTTCTTCCAATCCGTCTTCTCCAGGCCGCCTCTCGTCGCCCAGTCGTCTGCATTCCAGATGCTCGAGAAAAGGTACATCGGCTTCTCGTTCGGGAAGAAGTTGTTTGCGTACTCTGCGTTCTTGAACACCCTTACCGGCACTCTATCCACAAAGAATCTGCAGGTTCATTCCCATGGCAGAGCCATTTTCATAAGCTAGAATCCTTGAATAATAAATAATATGATAGATGTGATTGACATAAAATCTCTGATACAAAAATGTTGTTCTTCGAGTGAGCACAGCACAGCTCAGGGATACGAGCGACGATGCATCCCCCAATTACTAAAATCGTGTGGTCAGAATGTGTTGCCACCAAATAAGTAGAAGTTTTAGAGTGTGTGATTAATTACCTAGAATAGTGATAAGAACCGTCTTGTCAATTTTTGTCCGCCTAAAGCCTAGGAAATTATGAAGGTTTCTATTATTGAGGTCGGACCATTATAAATTCTATTATTTTTTGTGAAGGGTGTGAGCGATCCAATGGTAATAGGACTCACACAATCTGGTGGTCGTTCCAGAGGATAGAATAGGAGTGGAAGTCTTCAGTGGGATCAAACCAGAGCATGTGTCTCATCTCCCTGCCACCGGTTCCATTCTTGTAGATATTGGTCTGAATGAGGTAGGGCTGCCCGGTTCTGTTCCCCAAGAACTCAAAATCCAGCTCATCTCTCTCCGGCCCGGCCCCATTTTCAGTGCACATCTGCAGGAAAATCTCAATTTCAGCCATTGTATTATCTTCAAAATATCAAATCTTCAAGGTAAGATTTGTTATAGTCTATACATAATAGGCTGTCACCACGCCGGCAGAGTCTCCTCCCACCAGCTTCATCTTCATGCTGAACCACCCAAATCTGTATCTCTGCTTTGTCTGGAACCCACATCCTGTTCATATTTATATATTAAAATTTTTGCATAGAAAGTTTGACAAAAATGGCAAGTACGTGTTTATACACCCATACACACATGTATATACCTGTGTCTTTGTCTAAGGAGAGAAACCAGGTTTGCCCATCTTCAGAGGTCTTGAAATGGTCTTCAGCCCACATAATACTGAAATTGTCTTGGAATGCATCTTTGGGTTCAGCTGCTTGGGAGAGAGAGAGAAGAGAAGAGGAAGCTAGAACTGTAATGTGGAGAAGAGTGGCTAATGGAGAGACCCGTTTCCCCATTCTGACTGGAAACGCTTGGAAAACAGAGTAATTTGCTTCTCTCTGCTTGATCTGAGAAAGGAGGAGGAGGAGCAATGACAAATAACAGATGGTGTGTTTTTAGAGTCTTGTGCCTGTCAAGGGCAGGAATGGAAACTCCTATTGAATCCCTTTGGAATGATTAATTATACTACCACAATATGTCCATCTTTACCCTATAAAAATGCCCCAAACATCGTTCAGCACTCAAAATTCAACACGACAGGGGGAACATTAAACTTGCTTGAAATACAACTAATGGGGTTTGAGTTTGACTTTGATGGCTCCCAGAGCATAAATGCGCTTTCAGAGAGCCAGAGATTGGGACTGTCATAAGGGTCTTTTAGAAATTTCACACAGAGAATGCCAGGATGCAGAAGAAGATGGCCAGATAGGCATGAGAAGTACAGGCTGCCCTGTGATTGGGTTTATCTGTGCTAGTGAACAGTAACGTGGGCTCCATATTCTTTGCATCATAGTGGAGGTTTATTTTTTGATTGGTCATATAATACTAGAAAGTTCCTAGATTTGACAACCGGATTTGCCTGGGAAAGCAACTGTGCTTAAATCTACGGTAAAAATTATCGGAATCAGATCTCCAATCCAATCCCAATTGGGCAGATCTGTTCATTTCAAACTTCATGATTACAGAGACACCTTCCAAACTAAACTATATTTTCTTGGGCCTGTTTGGCTTTAACTGTTCGGGGAACTTTTGGATATCGGCGACATTAGACGTTCCCAAAAGCCGTGAAATCCTGCTGGAAAAAGAGAGATTCTTGGGGTAACAAAGGTGACCAACATGCCATGCCAATCAGGCAATCACATTAACCAATAAAAGAAGAGGGAGAATGCCCATGTGGGGTTCAGATTACATGTTATTTAGCCATCTCATTTCACTTTCACAGTCAAGACTTGAACAGCTGGGCGAATTGAGAAGAGGGTATTTGATATCATTGGTCCATCCGTTTGAATTAGAGTTGCGTGAATGGAGGGACGCTCATTACAGCCATGAGATAGAACTTCTCAACCCTTGAAAGCCGGCCAAAATTCATATTTTTCTCAATATTTTTACATTTTTTCATATAATTATTTAATTTTTTTATTTTTATTACTCTTATACTTATATTTTTAAGTTAATTTAAATTTTGTATTTTGACTTTTTTTTTTATATGACAACTTAAACTTTTCATTATTTCAATTATACTTATCTACATTATTGTCGAGTTAATTTAATCTTTATATTTTGATATATAAAAAAAATTAAATTAATTTATCTTACTTCATATTTTTTCTTTTACACATCAAAATATATAGATTAAATTAATTCAAAAATACATAAATAAAAATATAGTCGAAATAACGAAAATTTTAAATTATCACATAAAAAAATGGTTAAAATACAGAAGGTTAAATTACTTTACAAATACAAAAGTAGAAGTATAATAATTAAAATAATAAAAAATTTAAATAATTATACAAAAATACGTAAAAATTCAGAAAAAAAATATAAATTTGACTTTGAAACTCTCAATGGTATGCAAATGAAAAGTCTAATGATAACCTGACCCAAAAAACAGTCTGGTCACATATATATATATAGATATATAGATAATGGAGTCACATGGATTACAGGCATGAGTCACGTGACCATGAATTAATGTGTCGGTGCCCAAGGGTTGAAGCTGTACATGTAAATACCATTAATTGCTTAAAATACCCATTATTATACAATGACCCACTTGCCAATAGAATACAAAAGGCTTGCATTTCTTAATTAATTATTCTTCTCTTCTTTCCCGAGTTCTTCGGCTTTCAAAAGTAGCCACAACACTGCATGCAGCAGTTCAATGGTTTCCCTTTTTTTATTTTTTTTATTATCATTATTATTATTATTACCATTAATTTGTTCTCTTACTCTAAAAGATTAATAAAAGTATTGTAAACGATCTTTTTATAGAATTTTAGTTAAATAATTACTGTAATATTACATGATTTAAGTTATTTGCATTATTAATTAATTAATTTAATAATTATTTTACTATTTATACTTAAATAAATATATAAAACAACAATTTGATAGTTATAATTATTACATATAACTAATTTTATTTAAATTAACGTTACAGTAAATCAAATAATTCAGTGGCATGAGATTGGGAGAAGCCGCCAATTTGGGCCCGAGACCACTGTTCTCTGGGCCAGGCCCATCCGCTACAAGTTATTGGGCTTTGTCGAGCTCACCGTCTTTTTACTGATAAAGGACTCCACGGATGAAACCGCATTTTTAGATAATATTTATTTTTTAATTATAAAATATTTTTATTAGTTACTATTTTGTAATAATTTATTAATTAATATGTTTTTTTATAGGTTAAAAAAATGTAATAAATAAATATTATTAAAAATAAAATTTATTTATTGTATCTTAATTGCTATCTTAAATACAATAATTATCCAAAATTCTAATAGAATTTGGTGGTCATAACTAACATTTATATTAAAATATAAAAAAAATTATGAAAAGGTCACATCACGAATAACAGATATTTTGTGAAAAAAGGTTTCCAACCTTAACTTTATCGTGATGGCAGTACCCTTAAAATAATAAAATCATATTCCAGCTCAGTTTTATAGCTTTGGCGGCATCTGAAAGGCAACGAAAACTTCCTAATTTGGTATCATGAAATACCGACGGCTGCCATATATTATTATTATTATTATTATTATATTTTAAATTGATAAGATTGCATCGTGAGTTCAATTTAATGAGCAAATTAATAGCCTTTTTTTGTGAGCTAGAATATCTTATATAATAATATACACTATATCACATCAAAATAGCATTTCCGGTTAAAAATATCTATCAATCCCTGGAAGCATTCTTAACCTTTCAAATTCTATCTCTCTCTTTCCTGAAGATCTTTTTCCAAGATATTTTGCTACTGCTCTATATATATATACATATACATACTGGCACAAGCAGTCCAGTGTGCTCATCATTCACCACTGTCACAGTATCACCCTCTTCATTACCTACAAAACCCAGTAGTTGCAGAAAAATTAAGCCCCATATCATATGGCAACCATGGCCACGGCAATTCTCACCTCATCTATCTCCAAAAACCCTAAACCTTCCTTCTTCGACAACAAGTCAGCCTTCCATGGCCTGCCCATTGCAGCTCGCGTCCAAACCATCAAGTCCACTGCCGCCCCACAGAACGTCTCCGCCACCATAGCCGCCGCCGCCCCTCCGCCGTACGACCTCCAGTCCTTCAGGTTCGAACCCATCAAAGAATCCGTGGTGTCCCGTGAAATGACCCGCAGATACATGATGGACATGATCACGTACGCCGACACCGACGTCGTGGTCGTCGGGGCCGGCTCAGCTGGCCTCTCGTGCGCCTACGAGATCAGCAAAAACCCCAACGTCAACGTGGCCATCATCGAGCAGTCCGTTAGCCCCGGCGGCGGCGCGTGGCTCGGCGGCCAACTGTTCTCGGCCATGGTCGTTCGGAAACCGGCTCACAAATTCCTCGACGAGCTGGAGATCCAGTACGACGAGCAGGATGACTACGTTGTGATCAAGCACGCGGCCTTGTTCACGTCGACAGTCATGAGCAAGCTACTTGCCCGGCCGAACGTCAAGTTGTTCAACGCGGTGGCGGCGGAGGATTTGATCGTAAAAGGCGGCAGAGTCGGCGGAGTGGTGACCAACTGGGCTCTCGTCTCGATGAACCATGATACGCAGTCTTGTATGGACCCGAACGTGATGGAGGCTAAGGTGGTGGTGAGCTCTTGCGGCCACGACGGCCCGTTCGGTGCCACCGGCGTTAAGAGGCTGAAAAGCATCGGAATGATTGACAGTCTGCCTGGAATGAAAGCCCTTGACATGAACACGGCGGAAGACGCCATTGTTAGGCTTACCAGGGAGATTGTTCCCGGCATGATTGTCACAGGAATGGAGGTCGCCGAAATCGATGGAGCTCCAAGAATGGTAACTAAATTAGTTTGCTTTCTCTTTGCTTTAGTTCGTGGTCACGAGATATTCACAGAAGTGCATAATTTTTAGTATAAATTTCACCCAAAAGAAATTAAGGTAAATTCATGGTTAACTTTGGATTAATTGAGAATGATGAATTAATTGTCGTGGGTTTTCGACGCAGGGCCCCACATTTGGTGCGATGATGATATCGGGCCAGAAGGCGGCCCATCTGGCACTGAGGGCCTTGGGCGAGCCCAATGCTCTTGATGGGACATACAGTGAAGTGGGAAGCCTTCAACCAGAGCTCATACTTGCTGCTGCAGAGGCAGGGGAGATTGTCGATGCTTAATGAGATTCAAGAAAGACGATTAATTTTACATAATCGAGCGGACAGAACGATATGTAGATTAATTTGGGCCATGTTATTTCGCAGTTTTCAGAAGCTGTTGAAGAAAAGTTGAAATCTTTTGTAGTTGAAGTTCCAAGTTTCCGATCATGGCTGGCTGTGTTGCCCCTTCAATAAAAATTTCTCACAACCTTCCCGCCATCCTTTATGCATTTTATGAGTGTATATTCCATGCAAGTGCAACGAAGATCAAACCCAGCAAACTGGACTGCTAAAATTAAGTGAAATTACTATAATTGATACGCATATATGTATATATTTATAAGATTACAAACCGATTTAGGGAAACATCTAAACCCTTATTGCAAAAACAAGTAATTGAGTGAAACCTTTTAGGACCGAAAGTGCATTTGGACGGCCGAAAAGATCGACAATGGTTAAGATGCCATACATCGCGTACGATTGCAGCAGGCTGGATACTCTTCCTAATCGCAACCCAAATTACAGCACTGCCCTCCGATATGCCTTGCTTGCCAGCAGCCATGCATGGATGGATGGTGGATTCCTCCCTCATCCTCCACTCTTTCCTACAGGGCTTCAACCGTAATTTCGATGGCTAAATGGGGAGAGACTAGCACCATGTTTTTGCGCTCCAGATCAGACCCATTTCGTCCTTATATACTGTCTCGGGGAGGTGAAGAAGAAGAAGCAGAGAGCTGAGAGAATGGAGGAAGAGGCAGCAGAGAATATAGGGAGGGCATTTGTGGAATTTTACTACAACCTCTTCGACAACCACCGGGCCTCGCTCTTCTCCCTGTACCAGGCCTCGTCCATCCTGAGCTTCGAGGGCCAAAGGATCGAAGGCGGCGCTGAAATCTGCGCCAAACTGAAGCAGCTGCCTTTCGACGAATGCCGCCACACCATCAGCACCATTGATTCCCAGCCCTCTCCCGCCACCGGCGGCTTCATTGTCTTCGTTAGCGGCAGCCTCCGCCTCCCCGGCGAGGATCACCCTCTCCGATTCAGCCAGGTCCCCTCTCCACCCCCAAAACCCCATCCAATATGAATTGCATCGCCCATTAATTTTTAATCTACTTTCATTGGTGTTGCAGATGTTTCATTTGCTTCCTGCATCGGAGGGTAGGCTCTTTGTGCAGAATGAGATCTTCCGGCTCAATTATGGTTGAAATGCGGTTGCTAATTGACCAAGTACCATCTGTCTTGCAATTACTGTCGATTGATCTTATTGCTCTCTCGTGATAACGAAATTAACTTCAATTTCTTGCATTTTTTCGGATTGACCCAGAAAGCTTATAATTATGTTCTTTGAGGGTTCTACTAGTGTTACCCTTGAAGGAACTAAACTCTTGAGCTATGGAGCTAATAAATGATATATTATTATTATTATAAAAGGGGCAATCCCTAATCATTATCACTCCTTTTAAAATTAAAATAATAATTAAAATGTATTACATGTATTTTATTTTTAAATAATATTTATTTATTTCATTTTATTTCTTCCTTTAAAATAATTTAAATTTTGTTAACCAGCTTAGGGGCATTTAATGTATTTTTTAAAATATTTGAAAAATCATATTTTTATCTAACAACCCAGCAAGTGATTCCTGCTGGCCCCAACCCATTTTGACACGTGTATCCTAATCTTATATACACCACAATATGAAGTGCAATATCATTTGCACACTCAGTTAAGGCAGGCTGCTAATTAAACCAATTGGCACAGTGCCAAGCTAAACTTAATGAGGATAATAATCCTTAATTACGCAGTTTAGCTTAGCACTAGTTAAAGCATTAATTCTGAGAGCTTAAGGAAATCTGAAACTCTATATCCTAAATTCCATCGTACTAATTATTAATTAGCGGATAATGATGAGGACTGACTGAATTAGTTGCCTTAAACAAGGCTTGCTAGTCACTTGCCGATACGTAAATAGAGCCAATAGACTAGACATGAACTTTCACAGAAATGAATGTATGTACCGTCAGCAGTAGTATTTAATTAAGTGTATTATTCTTTATTAGTCATTGTTTAGAGTAGTAATAAATATTTTTAAATAAGATATATTTATTATATTTTTTTAATATTTAATAAATTTTATTAATTGATTAAATAATTCAAACACAATATATTTTTTATCTGGTAATAAAATTATTTAAAGGGGATTTTGCCAAGGAGTGTCTTCCTTGAAGATATTTGCTAAGTTAGATTTAAGGTACTTTATTTTTAATACTTAAATATTTTTTATTAGTTAATGAAATATTTCAAAATACTATACATTATTATCAACTGATAAAAGTGTTTAACTGAAAATAAAGTATATGTCTTAACAAGTGTCAAGGTCTAATAAAACTCTTATTTAAATATTAAAAATAAAATATAGTAAATACACCTTATTTAAGACAAAATGTAATTATTGGTACTTAGTTATCATCCTTAAACAATAATTTTGTTGAAAATATATATTTTGTGTATACTATTAATTGTTAATGATTTTATTTTGTTAAAATCAAACTAATAATATTGTTGATTGTTTTATAAGAGACATGTATGACGTTTCTATTATTAATAGTGGTCTAACTAATTATTAGTAGAATGTATGTATCAATTTTGCATTTAAGTGATGCTTAAGACAAATAGTAGGCTATTATCTAATTTACAAAAGGGTTATTTGGTAAACATTTTATTTTATGACTATGTGCCCTCTCCAATACTTTAAATAATGGGTCAAATTTTTTTTTACATGCAACATATTATATGCTTGTCCCATTAAATAGTTAACTGTGTTAAGAAGTAGTAAGAAAGATTTTTTCATCTAAAATTAATTGTGATTTAAGATTTATGTTTGTGTTTCTCATTCAATGTAAGGTCGAATCATATATAATTAATCTTATTCAATAGTGAATGCAAATATGTCATTTTTTTTGTCTATATTTAGTATTTTATTGATTTATACAATCTCATATTATTTAAATACTCTACATAATTAACATTAACTCTTTAATTAATTAAATTTTCAAAAAACTAACTATTCACGATATATAATAGGTTTTATTAACGAGTGTGTTAAGATGTATTTAATTTTCAACATCTGCATATTTTTATTAATTGTTAAAAATATGTTAAATTTTAATATATTTATCACCGACAAATATAAATATTAAAATATTAAAATCAAATACATTAAATGCCCACTTGTGAACACAAGCTATATATAATTATGGGGTTTTGGCAATTGTAAACCAAGTGGGTAAAAAGTATAGCACGTTAGAGAATAATAATTATGGCAGGCAGCCTCACGTATGGCTTATTTATTGTTCCAAAAGGTGAAATTGTTCACTCCGAGCGCCCTCACCCCCAGTCTGACAGGACGTGAGGGGGTTTAACCATGGTGACCCAGCTGACTGCAGTGGCTAGACCCAGACTCACCGCGCACAAGGAGCCCCCTCTCACTTTGGAGAGAAGTTTACTCTCACACTGCCGCTTGCGAGACTTGATCCCCGGTCTTTGTTCTAAGCTTTTATCACGGAAGACACTTTGTACCCCTTTCTTAATCAACTGGGCTGCCCATACGGGCCGTTTGGCTTATTTGTTTGTCTATACTAAAGATGTTGCTGATCAATTCATTGGACCTATACAACCTACCTACTCCTTATAAATAAAGCATGGACCCAACCCCCCCCCCCCCCCCCGCGTAATAATAAGAAAGAACCATGCTCCATGCTTGCTTTACCTCGATGACTAATGTTATAATACTAATCATTAATTAATTAATGAGGCATTTATTACAATGTTAATTTGTTAATCTAAAACAAAAACAAAATTAGTATGCAATATGGTTTATTAATTACGCACACTAAATAGAATTATTAAAAGTAACAAAACTATTATTGTATTTCTTTATTATTATTAATTACTATTAGCCCAGCTTTTAAAAAAATGTAATTATGAATTTCTTTCAATATTGTCAATACAGAATATTATTTTAAAGTGGAATTAATTTATTTTATGCGTGGCCCGCTGTCTCACTCTCTCTCTCTCTCTCTGTCTCTCGTTTAAGTCAAGCCTCCTTTGTTTACAAATTTCCAGGAACCCGGAAAAAGCTTTGTTCCTGCGTCGTGGACTGGTGGTGGTCCTAAACAAAAGGCAAAGATTCCAGCTCAGAACGTGGGCATAGTTACAATATGAAAAATAGAAGGTTTAGGATCAACTTGAATTTATCTTACTCTTTTTAAAATTTATAATTTTTTTTATTTCACAAACAAACAAATTTGTCAGAAGTCAAAATCAAAAAATTTGTCAAGACAATCGATTTAATTTAGAAATAAAAATTTATATCTAAAATGGACCATTCAATGTCAATGAGAAAAATAAAAGCCCATTAAAATTTACAAGTAGAAGACTTTTTTATGGGATTAGAGATTAGTCTTTGTTTCTATTAATTTTTTATTAACCTCTTTAATTAATTAGGTTTTAAAAACTACACTTCTTTTAAGAAGCGACCACATCCTGTGGTACGTAATTAAATATATATATATATATATATATATTTATGAATCCAGACATGATCATGTTATCTAAAATGGGTCACAATCGTCGTGCTAATTAATTAATTAAATACTACATGATCTGTGTGCACATTACTGGACTGTACCTAATCTGGCCCTTCTATCTTCCTCCACCTATAGTCTCCCTAGTATTCGTGGCTCTTCAACATATTATATTATGAAAAAAAAAATTACTACACGAACAAATTGACAGACAATTCTAAAAAAATTACATTTCAACTCTCAGTATAAAAGATAACTTTATCTTTAACCTCTCACTCTCTCTTTTACTCTCACTTATGAAAAATCTCATTGTCGACCTCACTCTCTATTTCACTCTAATCTCTTGGAAACCTCATTATCGCCATTCACTCTTAGTATCCCTTTCACTCTCACCATCGGAAACCCTATTACCCCATTCACCCTATGAAAAATTAGACTAGACTCTAGCACTGTACTATCTCTTTCACTCTCACCATCTAGAAACTCCATTACGTACAACCATTCACTCTATATATGAAAAATTAGACTAGACTTTAGCACTATACACGTGGTGGTGGTGGAACCCTTTTTCTCTCTTCTCATCATGTCTTAACAGATAAGATCTCTCTGGGTTCCACCATTCTACCTAATGCTTTCTTAAACCTATTATCTCCTTAAGAAAAGAAAATCTCATAATAAAATATATATAGTAACGTAATTATTCATATCTTCTTAGAATTTATATGCATTTAATTACTTATTGTGTAACTTAATTGTGAATTATATTGTTTATGGTAGAAAGGTGATTATTTCAAATAATAATTTTGTAAATCTCGATTTCCTAAAGCATTTGAGAGGAGGACAGAACGATCCAGGGCATTCGCCCACTGGGAGAATTAATAATTAATTAATCAACTAAACATGTTGATTAGCTAGACCCTGCACTTAATTGATTGTGCATCTCTTTAGGGAAATATATAAATAAAAAAACAAAAGAAACAACAAAACGCACAGTTAATTCATGTGGATTAATTATCCATTAGACATAGCTCATTAAAGCTCTTGCTTGGTAGCTCTATTTAAGGACACCACAAGAGGAACAAAGAAGCTCGAGCCCCACCAGCACCATGGCCACCACCCATCAACCTTTGCTAGAAACCCCGACCAGAAAAACCTCTCCTTGGAAATCTCTCTTTCTTCTTCTCTCTTTGGCCGCCATCATTGGCTCAATCTGCATAGCCACCACCAAACTCATCGCCAACACTACTACTGCCTCTTTCAACCCCTTTTCACCAGAAAACATCTGCCAAAATGCCCACGACAAGGCTTCGTGCCTGGCCATGGTGTCAGAAGTTGCATTCGAAAGATCCACCAAAACCACTCACATGGATTCACTGCAGATGTTCTTGAGGATATCCGTGTCAGAAATAAGGAAAATTAAAGAGGCGGCGAGCGATGTGAGTCACCGGATCAACAACCCAGAAGCGCAAGCTGCCCTTGCAGATTGCCTGGAGCTGATGGACTTGTCCGTGGACAGAATTGTGGACTCCAGATTTGCGCTTGGGAACCAGACCAGAGGTTCCTATTCGGATGCCCATTCATGGCTCAGCAGTGTCCTAACCAACCATTTTACATGCATGGATGGGCTGAACGGTTCGGCTAAGTTCATGATGGAGCCTGGGCTGCAAAACTTGATAGCAAGAGCTAGAGGTGCCCTGGCCATGGTGGTTGCAGGAACATCTTCACCAGACCAGGTGATCTATTAGAAATTTTATTTCTATCAGAACTATCATCGCTGGCCGTGTAGGGAACAAGAGGAAGATCTAGTCTATTTATTGGTTATACTTCGATTATATATTATTTATTGATTTTAATGTTCATTTGGGTATTGAATTTGAATCATATATATATCTATATATATACAGCTCCGGCCTCTGAACCGGAGGTTTCCGGCCTGGGTAACGGCTAGAGACCGGTGGCTCATGGAGGCTTTGCCGCGGGACGTCAAGGCCAATGTGGTGGTGGCGAAAGACGGAAGTGGGAAGTATAAAACGGTGAAGGAAGCAGTGGCCTCGGCGCCGAACAAAGGGAAGACGCGTTATGTAATCTATGTGAAGAAGGGAACGTATAAAGAGAATGTGGAGATTGGGACAGCTAAGACGAATGTGATGCTGGTTGGAGATGGCATGGATTCCACCATTATCACTGGGAGCTTGAACGTTGTGGATGGATCAACCACCTTCAAGTCTGCAACTGTTGGTAATTAATTAATACATCCATCTTCACTAACTACGCTTTAGATATTAAGCTTCTTAATTATTAAATAATCTTGTAAATCAATTCACGGCCGGACACCTGTTCTTGATTTTATTTGACTTTAAAGCTGAAAATTATAATTGTTTTAACATTAAATAAATATGGACCCTTACCTATGGCTGTTCAAAATTACGAAGATTTACACAAGTAGCTAGGAAGAACTCATGGAAACCGACATTTTTCTTAATGGATTGACATTGATGAATCAAGAAAAAAAAATTATAATTAGAAAAAGGAAAATTCGAGAAGATTCCTAGTATTGAACACTACTCCTTGTGGCTAAACCATGCAGCTGCAGTTGGCGACGGATTCATAGCCCAAGATATCTGGTTCCAGAACACAGCTGGGCCGCAGAAGCACCAGGCGGTGGCGCTGCGCGTCGGGGCAGACCAGTCAGTCATCAACCGCTGCCGGATCGATGCCTACCAGGACACCCTCTACACTCACAGTAACCGACAGTTCTATCGAGACTGCTACATCACCGGCACCGTCGACTTCATCTTCGGAAACGCCGCCGTTGTCTTCCAGAACTGCAAGATAGTGGCTCGAAAGCCGATGAGCGGCCAGTTTAACACGGTTACAGCCCAAGGCCGGGAGGATCCGAACCAGAACACGGGCACTTCAATCCAGAAATGCGATGTGATAGCTAGCTCCGATCTGGCACAAGAACAAGGCTCTATCAAATCGTACTTGGGTCGGCCATGGAAACAGTACTCTGTGACTGTGTTCATGCAATCATACATTGGAGATCACATTGATCCGACGGGTTGGTCTCCGTGGAGCGGAGATTTTGCCCTGAAAACATTGTACTATGGCGAGTACATGAACAATGGGCCAGGTGCCGGCACCAGCAAGAGGGTGAATTGGCCAGGTTATCATGTCATTACCAGTGCGGCTGAAGCCACGAAATTCACAGTGTCTGAGCTAATACAGGGTGGGTCTTGGTTGAAGGCCACTGGGGTAGCCTACACTGAAGGCTTGTGAATTAGGTTTTCAGTTTCTTTTAATTGTTTACTTGTCCTTCGTCCTCTTAACTAGTGTTCGTGCGGGTTGTAAGGTATGTTCCAGTAATAGTCAAATAACCCTTTTCTATATGTAGGTTTAATCAACCTATTATCTCAGTCAAACACATGTCTAGCACACTAAATATGAATACAGAAATGAAAGTTACGATCACAACTCACACATACAAATAATCGATACAACAAGATATGTGTTTGATTCAATCGATCATACTCACGATAGAGGCTTCGTCTGTTGTCAATCCACTAATTTTCTCAAGTTTTATAATCGGTTACAAGATCTCAAACGAAAGTAAAAATAATATTACAAAAAAACAACTGAAACAAAAACTAAAAACAAGAACAAGTGAATATTTGTTACCGATCTCAAGATCAGACTTCAGATCTGTTCTTTTACCCAACCAATTTCTCACGTCTCAAGCGTTTAAAACAACATAGAGATTAAGCAATAAAACCACTTACCATACGATCTTACCATGAAAACAACCAACCAACCAATCGAAACCAGAAATCAGAAAAAAGGATTCACAAGATTTGTCTCGCTTCAAGAAATTACTGACTTAGGGTTTCAAGAAAAGAGAGAGAGCAATCTGACGAGATTAGGGCATCTTACCGCCTTTATATAGCATTATCAAAATGGACAGAAAATAGGTTGAGCCAGCAGCAGATGCAACACGAAAATAATACGGACATGGGCTCGGCCCATAGCAAACTTAGCCCAAATGACATCAGATAGCCCCTGTAATATATATATATATATATCAACAGAAATGCATAACAATTAATATTTAATTAACACTACAAAAAACTAGGCATTTAGCTGCGATTTTGTTTGTATTTAGTGGTGATTTTCAAAATTGTAGCTAAGTCAGTCGTCACGAAGCGTTTAGCGGCGGTTTTCAGCAATTGCTGGAATAATCGCCGTTAATTATATCTTTTGCGGCGATTTAAAAAATTACTGTAAAATAAGTAATTTAGCGACGATTTTTATAATATTTAGCGACGGTTTTAAAGCTGTCAAAAAAATTAAAAAAAATTAAATTTTTAATTTTTGCGACAGTTCAAAATAGCCGCAAACATATAAAAAATTAAAATTGCCAGGCCCGTGCACAAGCATGGGCAACCCGGCCGCCTAGACCTCCTTGACATATATGCTCATATATATATATATATATTATATACAAATCTAGGATCTCTCCTACGCGCACGAACTGCCAGATCTAAGAAGTCTCCTTAACATAGACGCGCATATATATTTTATATACTAATCTAACAACTAATTTTTATAATTATATTTTATATTTTTTAATATATGTTAAAAACATTTATTAATTGATTATTTTTTAAAATAATAATGGAATAAATTAAAAATAAATTAATTGATTAAAAATAAAAAGAAGATTTTATATATTTTTTAAAAGTTATTAAAGTTTTATATATTAAAATTTTGTTAAATTTATTTTATTTTTTTAAATTAAATTTTTAATGAATTTAGCTATTAATTTAAATTCAATTTTAAATTTATTTTTAAGATTTTATATTTGTTTTTTTATTAATTTAATTTTTAATTATTTTCTTAAACAAAATATAATTTTTTAAATAAATTTTGAGACGATAAATGTTATTTTAATATTAATTTTGAATTATTTATTTTTTTTTAATTTAACGACGATTTTTCAAAAACTGCCGCTAAATTTAATTTTTTAATAAATTTTGCGGCAGTTTTTGAAAAATCGCCACAAATGTTTTTTTAATTTTAATTTTGAATTATTTAATTTTTTTAATTTGAAAAATTGCCGCTAAATTTAATTTTTTAATGAATTTTGCGGCGCTTTTTGAAAACTACCTCAAATTTTATTTTAATTTTAATTTTGAATTATTTAATTTTTTAAATTTAGAGGTCATTTCTTAAAAATCATCACAAAATTGAATTTAATTTTTTAATTTTTTTAAAAATTTAGTGACAATTCTTTGAAAACTACCATAAAATTAAATGTTTTACTAAATTTTGTGGCAATTTTATGAAACTGCCGCAAAATTTTAAAAAAACTGCTACAAAAAGCATATTTTGCGGCGATTTTAAAAATCATCACAAAAAAATTGTTGCAAAAAATCAATTTTTTTTATAGTGTAACAAGAATATAATATGATTCTCGATTTCACATAACAACATCAAATCATTTTAATAAATCAAAATGCAAATAAAAAAATATTTAAACAATTTTGAATCATACAAAATCAACAAATTCCACCTTGATTCAAGAATGGATTAAAAATAGTGAATTTATGACTAGAGAGAACCCTGCAAGTCTTCCACAGCTATGTTGGAAGAATATTGAGCAAATCTAAGGCCTGTTCAAACTTAGTTGTTGGGACTGATTTAGTTAAGATATCCACTAAATTTATTAGAGTAGAAGTCTTCTCTACCTTGACCTACTCTTTGGATATAATATCCCTAACAAAATGAAGAGACACATTTTTATGCTTAGTTCTCTCATGGAATGCACTATTCTTTGAGAGATGAATGGCACTTTGAGAATCACAATATACACTACAAGAGAAAAGAAATTTAGTGACGAAAAAATCCATCGCTAAAACATCAAAATCCGTCGCTAAAAAATTTAGCGACGGATTTAACAACGGGCATCTTCCCGTTGTTAAAAATCGCGTCGCTGAAATTTAGCAACGGGATCAGCAAGGGGGAAAATCGGTGACGAAAATTTTTGTCACTGATTAAAAAATAAAAAATAAAATTTATTTAAAAAATTAAATATTATTTTAGCGACAAAAATAGTTCCGTCGCTAATACATAATAAAAAATAGAATATTTAAAAAATTAAAATAAATTATAATTAACGATGAGAACAATTCCGTCCCTAATTAGCGATGGAACTGTTTTCGTCGCTGACTTTAATTTAAAAAAAATAATAATAATAGCTTGCAGTAGAAGGATGCACGCACTGCCTTGCAGCACCACGTGGTGCCACCTTGAGTCACCACGTATAGCGCTAGGATAATTTTCTAACACATTCCTTCTTCTTTTCCCTCAGTTTCGATCCCTGATCGTCCGTACCCTCATGTGCGCACAACTATCTGAGCTGCAAGCTTTCTTATGATATATATTGCACATATTAACAATATACTATACCCAGCTAAAATTACAACATTTTAATTTTATTTTAAATTAAGTTTTTAAATTTTAAATCTTTTAAACTCATAAATTAATACTTAAAAAAATAAATATTGTAAATTTTAACTCAACTAATATACCACTTAAATGTTGTAATTAATTTATCTCTTAAATATTTAAGTTTTATTTGATTAAAAATTAGTTTAATACATATTTGTTATTATAAATTTTACAATATCATATCAATTTACATATTTTTGGTTTGTAAATAAAATACATAGAATATGCATTTAATATATTTAATATTTATTTAAACTTTATTTAATACATAATTAATAAATTTTATTTTTTTAATTTATTTTTTTCATTTGTAACGATTGGCTAAATTTTTTAATTATTAATTTAATTTTTTTAATTATCTAGCTATTTTATATTTAATTTAAATTTTTATTATTATTTATTTAATTTTTTATTAATTAAAAAATTAATTTAATTAAATAAAAAATAAAAAATTTAACGACGGGAGAATCTCGTCGCTAAAAATAAAAATAAATTAAATAAAAATACCAAATTTAGCGACAGGTAACTCTCGTCGCTAAAAAATAAAAATAAATTAAATTAAAAATACAAAATTTAGCGATGGGGCAACCCCGTCGCTAAAAAATAAAAATAGAAAAAAGAAAAATGTAAATTTAGGGATGGGGGCACACCCGTTGTTAAAAAATAAAAAATAAAAAATAATAAAAATACAAAATTCAGTGACGAGAAACCTCGTCGCTAAAAAATAAAAATGCAAATTTAGCGACAGGATAACATTGGTCACTAAAAAATAAAAAATAAAAATAAAAAATTCAGCGACAAGATAACCCTGATTGCTAAAAAATAAAATAAATAAAAATAAAAAATACAAATTTAGCGAAAGGGGCACACCCGTTGCTAAAAAAATAAAAATAGAAAGTTCAACGACGAGGCAACACCCGTCGGTAAAAAAAAAATAAAAAAATAAAAAATACAAATTTAGCAACGGGGGCACACCCGCTGCTAAAAAATAAAAAAAATAAAAATAAAAAATTCAGTAACAGGGCAGCTCCCGTCGCTAAATAACATATTTTGTCGCTAATTTCGTTGCTAAATTTAAAAAAAAAATTAAAAATTTGGCGACAGAAAAATTTCGTCTCTAAATCCGTCACTAAATTACAAATTTTTTTGTAGTGATATCTTAGAGACCTGGTCACCTAGACCTAATTCTCTAACTATTCTCTGCAACCAGATAACTTCTTTCATAGTTTTTTTTAAGACAACATATTCTGCCTCAGTGGTTATTAAAGTCACTATGTGTTAGAGATTTGATTTCCAACTTATCACATTTCCACCTAAAGTAAAAACATATCCTGATAAGGATTTTCTTTTATCCAAATCAAATGCAAAATCAAAATCACAATAACCCTCAATGCTGCTGAAATTTTCAACATTTGAACTAAACACTAAACCCTTATATATTGATCCATTTAAATATCTAGGAATCCACTTAACAACTAATCAATACTCTTTAGAAGGAATGCATATGAATCTACTTACTAGGCTAACTCCATAGGCTATGTCAGGCCTAATACCTATTATGGCATACATGACCCTTCCCACTCCATTAGAGTAAGGAACTTTCTTCATATACTCAGCTTTTTCCTTATAGGCAAATTTCATTTTACAGCTTGAAGTTTAAAATGAGGGGGAATAAGGGTTGTAACAGGTTTATAGCCTTCTGTATCAAAGAGATTTATCACTTTCTTTAAATAACCAGATTGCGACAAGGTTAAAATATCTCTTTTTCCAGCTCTATTGATATCTATACTTAAAATACGTCTAGCTGCTCCTAAGGTTTTCATTTCAAATTCTAATTTTAGGGCTTGAGTCAATTTATCTATTTCTTTATTTTCTTTACATGCTATAAGCATATCATCTACATATATAAAGAGATATATGAACAGTTTTCCTTTAAGCAATTTAAAATAGAAACAATGGTTAAAGTTAGACCTAGTGTAATTTTCTTTGAGTATAAACTCATCAAATCTCCTATACCATTGTCTAGGAGATTGCTTTAAATTATAAATGGACATTTGTAACAAGTAAACCTTATTCTCCTTACCTTTTTTCTATAAAATCTACATGCTAGTTCATATATAATTTTTTTTTTTTTAGATTTTTATGAAGAAAAATAGTCTTAACATCTAATTGCTCAAGTTGTAGATCATTCAAGACTATTAAGATTAAAACTAACTTTATAGAGGTATGTTTTATTATAGGGAAGAACACTTCATAATAGTGAATACCTTTTCTTATTTATTTATCTATAAAAGGTATGTTGATCAATTCATTGAACCTATACAACCTACCTACTCCTTATAAAGTAAAGCATGGACCCCCCACCCCCCGCCGCGGGTAATAATAAGAACCATGCTCAATGCTTGCTTTCTTCGATGACCATTGTTATAATACTGATCATTAATTAGTACGGTATTTATTACATTGTTAATTTGTTAATCTAAAACAAAAACAAAAACAAAATTAGCATGCAATATGGTTTATTAATTACGCACGCTAAATAGAATTATTAAAAGTAACAAAACTATTATTTTATTTCTTTATTATTATTATTATTAGCCCTGCTTTTAAGAAAACGTAATTATGAATTTCTTTCAATATTGTCAATACAGAATATTATTTTAAAGTGGAATTAATTTATTTTATGCGTGGCCCGCTGTCTCACACACATTCTCTCTCTCTCTTGTTTAAGTCAAGTCAGCCTCCTTTGTCGCCCCCAGGGCACAGCTCAGTTGGTAAGGAGCGGGTAGAGTTGCTCCCGAGTGGCAAGGATCGAGTCGGGCAAGCCGCAGTGTGGGATTTCCTGCTCCTCAGGGGTCCTTGTGGGCGGCTCGCACTAGTTCTCCCCGTCACCTACCAACTGGGTTCCTGATTTACCCCCCTCACGTGGCGTGGGACAGTTCGTGGGGGGCCCAGATATTGCTCCCAAGTCAGCCTCCTTTGTTTACAAATTTTTCCTGCGACGCTCGCGTCGTGGACTGGTGGTGGTCCTAAACAAAAGGCAAAGATTCCAACTCAGAACGTGGGCATAGTTATAATATGAAAAGCTCCAAGATTAATTTGAATTTATCTCACTTTTTTTAAAATTTACAATGTGTCTATTTTATAGCGCCAAATTCGTATGGATCAAAACCAAGAGACTTGTTCATTCAAATAGAGATAATCGATTGTTTATTAATGAATCATTTAATAACAAAACTTTTATTGTAAAAATAAAAAAAGTAAAGATATAATATAATATAATAATGAAAAAGAAGGTAATTGAAAAAAAAAATTATATTTAAAATGGACCCTTCAATGTAAATGAGAAAAATAAAATTCCATTAAAATTTACAAGTAGAAGACTTTTTATGAGATTAGAGAGTAGTCTTTGTTTCTATTAATTTTTTATTAACCTCTTTAATTAAGTAGGTTGAAAAAACCACACTTCTTTCAAAAAGCGACCACATCCGGTGGTACGTAATTATATATATTTGTGAATCCAGACATAATCATGTTATCTAAAATGGGTCACAGTCGTCGTGCTAATCAATTAATTAAATACTACATGATCTGTGTGCACATTACTGGACTGTACCTAATCTGGCTCCACCTATATACAGTCTCCCTAGTATTCTTGGCTCTTCCACATATTATATTATGAAAAATTAGACTAGACTCTAGCACTGTACACTTGGTGGTGGGACCCTTTTTCCCTCCCTCTACTCATCTTGTCTAAACAGATAAGATATCTGGGTTCCATTCCACCATTCTACCCAGTGCTTTCTTAAACCTATTTATCTCTTTAAGAAAAGAAAATATCATAATATTATTATTTCATAATAAAATATATATAGTAACATAATTATTCAAGTCTGCTTAGAATTTATATGCATTTAATTACTTATTGTGTAACTTAATTGTGAATTATATTGTTTATGGTAGATAAGTGATTATTTCAAATAATAATTTTTGTAAATCTGGATTTCCTAAAGCATTTGAGAGGAGGAGTACAGAACGATCCAGGACACTCGCCCACTGGGAGCATTAATAATTAATTAATCAACTAAACATGTTGATTAGCTACACCCTGCACTTAATTGATTGTGCATCTCTTTAGGGAAATATACAAATAAAAAAACAAAAGAAAGAACAAAACACACAGTTAATTCATGTGGATTAATTATTCATATAGGACACAGCTCATTAAATCTCTTGCTTGGTAGCTCTATTTAAGGACACCACAAGAGAAACAAATTAAGAAGCTCGAGCTCCACCAGCACCATGGCCACCACCCATCAACCTTTGCTAGAAACCCCCAACCGAAAAACCTCTCCTTGGAAATCTCTCTTTCTTCTTCTCTCTTTGGCCGCCATCATTGGCTCAATCTGCATAGCCACCACCAAACTCATCGCCAACACTACTACTGCCTCTTTCAACCCCTTTTCACCAGAAAACATCTGCCAAAATGCCCACGACAAGGCTTCGTGCCTGGCCATGGTGTCAGAAGTTGCATTCGAAAGATCCACCAAAACCACTCACATGGATTCACTGCAGATGTTCTTGAGGATATCCGTGTCAGAAATAAGGAAAATTAAAGAGGCGGCGAGCGATGCGAGCCACCGGATCAACAACCCAGAAGCGCAAGCTGCCCTTGCAGATTGCCTGGAGCTGTTGGACTTGTCCGTGGACAGAATTGTGGACTCCAGATTTGCGCTTGGGAACCAGACCAGAGGTTCCTACTCGGATGCCCATTCATGGCTCAGCAGTGTCCTAACCAACCATTTTACATGCATGGATGGGCTGAACGGTTCGGCTAAGTCCATGATGGAGCCTGGGCTGCAAAACTTGATAGCAAGAGCTAGAGGTGCCCTGGCCATGGTGGTTGCAGGAACATCTTCACCAGACCAGGTGATCTATTAGAAATTTTATTTCTATCATAACTAACATCGCTGGCCGTGCAGGGAACAAGAGGAAGATCTAGTCTATTTATTGGTTATACTCCGATTATGTATTAATTATTGGTTTTAATGTTCATTTGGGTATTGAATTTGAATAATCGTATGTATATATATATATATATATATATATACAGCTCCGGCCGCTGAACCGGAGGTTTCCGGCGTGGGTAACGGCTAGAGACTGGTGGCTCATGGAGGCTCTGCCGCGGGACGTCAAGGCCAATGTGGTGGTGGCGAAAGACGGAAGTGGGAACTATAAAACGGTGAGGGAAGCAGTGGCCTCGGCGCCGAACAAAGGGAAGACGCGTTATGTAATCTATGTGAAGAAGGGAACGTATAAAGAGAATGTGGAGATTGGGACAGCTAAGACGAATGTGATGCTGGTTGGAGATGGCATGGATTCCACCATTATCACTGGGAGCTTGAACGTTGTGGATGGATCAACCACCTTCAAGTCTGCAACTGTTGGTAATTAATTAATACATCGATCTTCACTAATTACGCTTTAGATATTAAGCTTCTTAATTATTAAATAATCTTAAAAATCAATTCACGGCCGGACACCTGTTCTTGATTTTATTTGACTTTAAAGCTGAAAAAAATTGTTTAAGAAAAAAAATTGATGAATTGACATTGAAACCGACATTTTTTAATGGATTGACATTGATGAATCAAGAAAAAAAAATTATAATGAGAAAAAGGAAAAGTCGAGAAGATTCCTAGTATTGAACACTACTCCTTGTGGCTAAACCATGCAGCTGCAGTTGGCGACGGATTCATAGCCCAAGATATCTGGTTCCAGAACACAGCTGGGCCGCAGAAGCACCAGGCGGTGGCGCTGCGCGTCGGGGCAGACCAGTCAGTCATCAACCGCTGCCGGATCGATGCCTACCAGGACACCCTCTACACTCACAGTAACCGACAGTTCTATCGAGACTGCTACATCACCGGCACCGTCGACTTCATCTTCGGAAACGCCGCCGTTGTCTTCCAGAACTGCAAGATAGTGGCTCGAAAGCCGATGAGCGGCCAGTTTAACACGGTTACAGCCCAAGGCCGGGAGGATCCGAACCAGAACACGGGCACTTCGATCCAGAAATGCGATGTGATAGCTAGCTCCGATCTGGCACAAGTAAAAGGCTCTATCAAATCGTACTTGGGTCGGCCATGGAAACAGTACT
The DNA here is from genome assembly GCA_036245055.1 of Diospyros kaki. Classification (NCBI taxonomy): domain Eukaryota; kingdom Viridiplantae; phylum Streptophyta; class Magnoliopsida; order Ericales; family Ebenaceae; genus Diospyros; species Diospyros kaki. The sequence goes on along the minus strand of BSEG01000005.1, from coordinate 1,644,738 downwards.
CTGTGACTGTGTTCATGCAATCATACATTGGAGATCACATTGATCCGACGGGTTGGTCGCCGTGGAGCGGAGATTTTGCCCTGAAAACATTGTACTATGGCGAGTACATGAACAATGGGCCAGGTGCCGGCACCAGCAAGAGGGTGAAGTGGCCAGGTTATCATGTCATCACCAGTGCGGCTGAAGCCATGAAATTCACAGTGTCTAAGCTGATACAGGGTGGGTCTTGGTTGAAGGCCACTGGGGTAGCCTACACTGAAGGCTTGTGAATTAGGTTTTCAGTTTCTTTTAATTGTTCGCTTGTCCTTCGTCCTCTTAACTAGTGTTCTGGGTTGTAAGGCATCTTCTAGTAATAATCAAATAACCCTTTTCTATACATAAATTTATGAGTTGCTATTGTAAATTCCTACAAAGATAGTTAAGGCCACTAAAACCTTTGATTACGTAGGAAGCCTACCCTCGGAAGTAATTGTTAAGATCAGTTTACCATTTTGGTTCATATATATGGTAGCCTACAATAGGAACAATTGAAGTAATTACTAAATCAACCATCTTTTGAATAATGAATTTAGAATTAAAGATATCTCACCTACTACGTACCACCAGCATAAGATATTTAATTTCATGTTGTTATTAATTGGGTAAATGTTAAATAAGTCACTAAATATTCAACTAAATCAAATGAGTTACTGTATTTTTAGACTCATCATTAAATTGAGCATTATATTTTAATTTTTTTTCTTTGATTACATATTTGGAACTGGATTTGAGTATTTATGACTATGTGAAGCTTTTTAAAGTGAAAATAGAATTGATGTTAGAAAGCATTCATAACATATCCGTACCGTAATAGTTAACATGGCCTTTTTTGAAACGCACAACCAATTTGACTCCAAATTTTAAAATAAACTAAATTTTTGACAATTCAGCCACCATTGAATCTTCTCCCAAAACCACCCACCTGTCCTTTTTGGATGTTTGTGTGTGGTTGTCCATGTTTGTCGTTTTTGTCTTCCTCTGCTGTGTCTTGTCCTTCTCCAATTAATTCCCCTCCTATCCGGGCAATCTACCATCAGACCAATCCACCACCAAATGCACCATTGATTACTCCCTTTATGTTTCCTTATTTTCCATTCCCTCGTTTGCTTGTTCATCAGCTTCATTTCTGTGAGTCCACAGCCCACCAACCCAGCCCCCCTAGGGCTTTAAAATTCTTTGGAGTTGATGCATATACAACTATATGTATCAATAACAATTGATCAAGAGAGAAGATTGGAGAGAGTGAAATGCATGACTTACGAGGAGAGGAGGAGAAGCTGCTCCCCCTTATCTCCCCTCATTCTTGTTCCTGAAAAGGTAATTTTCACATCTTCTGCATATTTCTTTCACACATATTACCTCTTTTCCTTCCTTTTCTTCTCAACTTTTGATGGAGAAGAGGGAAAACCTCATAACTAATTATGTATACATACGTGCATACATATATATAGGTAAAGGAATTGCCAATTTGCCACCTTTTTCACAAATCTGTGGTATTTCTTCCTCTCCTCTGTCACAGGCAAAAGAGGGCTAGCTAGCTCTTCGATTGGGGCTTTTAGGTTTCACATGGGAGCCTCACTGAAAGGGATCTGCAAAGGGTTCAAATATATCTCTCGAATCTTTGGTAATGCCTTTAATCTCTCTCTCTCTCTCTCTCTCTCTCTCAAATGAATTCATTGGGTACATTTTTTTTATCTCTCTTTTTTCTGTGATGATCTAAATCTTGGCAATTTTGCAGTTGTGAAGGAACCTGAGATGGAAATTGGGCTCCCAACAGATGTTAAGCATGTGGCTCATATTGGATGGGATGGTCCCTCTGGCAGTGCACCTACTTGGGTATTACATTCATTCAGTTCCATCTCTCTTGCTTTGTTTTACTGACCTTTAATTTCCTTAATTTTTCCCATCTGGCTAATGGTAATTTGAATCATAATTATTCAGATGAATGAGTTCAAGACTTCATCCGATTTCACGGCCACATCCATTGGCAACATTATTGAAACAATAGATCATTCCAGCTCTGCAATATTGCCCACATGCTCTTCTCAAGGTTTGCCCAATCCCTCTTCCACTTTAATCTGAACCAAAACTTTCATTATATATGATCTTCCAAAATAACATAGTGTTTTTGCGTACGCTTTGAGAAGTTTATATTATTGTTTGCTTGACAGAGAGGAGCTGCCAAGTTTGGCATCACTATGCCTCACAAGGCAATGCTAGTATATATATTCAAAAATGTTTTAGAAATGAAAACCATGAAATGATTGAAAGAAAGAATTCTTAGCTATGGATTTACTACACATTTGGCTCAAAATAAAGAGTAAAAGAGTTCCAGAATACCAAATCTGTATGTATATATATACATATATATATATAGCCGCCCCTGTTCCTTTTCATCAACAATCACCATTGAAGCAATCCTTAAGCATTGGGAAAGATTAGGCCAATTGAAACTTGCATGGATATATATAAATATTATCATTCACTCTCAGTTGTATTGCTACTTGTTGAGTTCGAGGTTCTCATCCGCTTCTTAATTTGTGGCTTTCTTTCCTGTAACAGTCTGTGAATTCAAACGCACACCACCGGCGGCAGACCTTCCCGATGCTCCTAAAAAGAATAAGCGGAAGAAGAAGAACTTGAGTTCCTCCTCATTGAGGTCATCTCGGGCAGCAAATCGAAGTCTAGGTATGTCGAAAACAAGTGCCTGCAGGCCGGCAGATGTTCAAGTGGTGTGAAAATGTCAAGTTTGTAGCAAGAATGGAAAAATTTTCAAGTGCACATCACAGACTATCAAGCTCTTATTGCTGTACTTGTAGCATTAATTATCTGTGGCCATAGCTACAAAGAAATTGCTGGTTTCAAACTTTTTCTTTGAATGCGTACGTAGAAGAAGAGTGCAATGCTTCTGTCTGTGAGATTAACATAAGCAAAGAAAGAATGAATGAATGCCATGTCAAAGGTGATACAGTACTGTTTACAAGTAGATGTGTAGAACGGGTCCTGTCGCGAAATGGCGCCATTGGGGTCACTCCACGCTCAAGGGGTTGTGTCCCCAGCAGGACCTCTCAAGGGTCTGAACCCAACGCGAGCCGTTCTGCACCCTTAACGCAATTTTTTGATTCACCACAAGAGAATAAAAACGTAAAGAGCTTGTTTTCTTTGGTTGTGGTTATGGGGCGAAATCATATTTTTGTTTACGTACTCTCACATTCTTTTATACTTATTCAAATTTTTTGTTATTTCAATTATACTCTAAAATTTATATTTTCAAATTAATTTAACATATGCACTTGGACTTTTTCTGGGTATGCCAACTAAAATTTTTTATCATTTAAATTACACTCTTATACTTGAATATAAATACCTCTCAAAGGTCTGACCCAATTGCCCACACCTAACGTGAACCCTTTGGCACCCTTAACGCAATTTTTTGATTTACCCAATTCCCCTATACTTTTATGTTTTTTTGTGTGGCCTCTTTTTTATTTCAATTACATCTTTGAATTTATATTTTTGAGTTAATTTAATACATGATTTATGCCTTTTTTATCATGTAACAATCCAAACTTTTTATCATTTAGATTATACTCTTATACCTACATTTTTTAGTCAATTTAACACGTCAAAATACAAAAATTAAATTGACTAAAAAATGTAAATAATGAGTGTAATTTAATTAAATAATAAAAAATTTAGATTATCACATAAAAAAATATCAAAATACAAGAATTAAATTGATTAAAAGATGCAAATATATAAGTGTAATTAAAATAACAAAAAATTTTGATGAGTACACAGAAAAATGAGAAAGTAAAAGATAAAAATATGGATTTAGGTAAGACTTTAACCAATCTTCATGTCCTTTTTGGACGGGAAAGCTGGCTTAAGAGGGATCAGCTGGCCGTGGGCCTACTCTTTCTGGGCTGTATCAAGCAACAACTCGGCCCAATCTCGGAATTGGGCTTTTACTGTTTCTAGCTCAGCCTAGAGTTTAGCCCATCAGTTACGGCCATGGGGTAAATAGTAATGATAAAAGCGTAGATAGTAATCAATTGCTCAACAGTGTTAACAATATACAGAAAATTATTTCAATTTAACTAAGTAAACTCAGCATAATAACCTACAAATTACCAAACCTGAAAAACAAAGGAAGTCATCATTGTACCTTTTCATAAACAACTTAATTCATAGTCCAAAAATCTTGAGAATGATGATGTCAAGAGTCACGTTCGTGATTTCCGGATGATATAATTATTTGGAAGATCTAATTTAGTTAGTAACTTTTTCGTGATTATTAGTATTATGTCCTGAAAATGTTTTTTCTTTCCGGGCTTGAATTAAATTCAACAAGCACTAACTAACTAAATTGGTACATGTGTCTAAGATTCGACAATCCATGACATCCCCTAAGATTCGACAATCCATCCCTAAAATCAAAATGACATCGCCATATAACATTTTGAGCTAAGTGGGAGTTATCATCATAAAATGTCAAGTTTTATGTTAAATAGTGGCTTAAAATATGAATATGTTTTGCACTCTAAACTATTAATTTCAATGTCAACCTATGTTTATCTATCTATGGTATACATGCATAATTAAATATTATATAATTAAACTTAATGTGGAAAAAAGTTGCAGCAAGATAATTTAATGGTCAGTTGCATGCCCCAATTATTAGTGTGACGTACTAAGCAAACTACTCTCGTGCAACAAAACTAAATGCTTGGGGACAGTCGCCTTTTCATACAGCATTTATCCAATTACATTAAATTAAATATCATACTAAATGTCGCTTCTAATTAAATGTGAAAATATTTTTTTTTCTTCATTAAAATAGTGGTCCATTCTCATCGTCCAATAATATTGCTTAATTAATTAGGGAGTCAATTATTGGAAGTAATAATTAAAATGGATTTTTTGTGTTAATTTGTTTTGCATCTTCCCATGCAGCCAGGTACGTACTGTTCTATCCTTCTTTGAAACTTCAATGCGAAGATGCTTTTCAGGAGAAAATTGTTGAGGTTGGTGAATGGAATCACTGCTCCATCACACCATCAACCTGCTTCACCCCCATATATATATATTTCACATTAAAGCTTAATCAAATTAATTGGAACTATTTAAACCATCATGCAGATTCAATTATTCGCATCCATCCATATATAATTAATTTTTTATATGATTTGTCTATGCACTGGATCGAGTTGGATCCAAATCCACATTATTTCTTATCAAAATCAGCCCGTCAATTTAAATTCTTCCGTCATATAATGTGTTTAATAGTCATCCATTAGACCTATATTCAATTGTCCACGTATTGTCATTGTTGCATTTCATCAACTTTATAATATAATTATATAAAAGTACGAGTTTCAAAAATTATGTATTTTATTAATTATATCATTATTGAGTCATGAACTTGATTGTTAAATGATTTATTTTTTAAATAAAATCTTATTTTTCTTTTATAAGTTGAGTGAGTCTTCAACAAATTCGAGATCAAATAAAATTCGGAACACCTAAGATGAAGAAAAGTTAGCCACGAGCACAATATTATTGAGACAAATCTGATAAGGATTGACCCCAAGAATTCACCAATTGTGAATCATCCAAGGATGTAACAATATAGGACCCAGTGATAAACTTGCAACAAATTTGAGCCATATTTTGAAGATTATCAAATTAAAATATATATATATATATATATATGATTACTTCTATCTATAATCTTATATTTTTACTATGCTCTTAAGATTTGTGGCCGTGGCCTAGTTGGTGACCAGTCGTCCGTAAGGAAGGATATGCATTTATACATATATATAGATGGTGCCCACAAGCTAAGAATTTATAATAAATTAATTTCCGAATTCAAACAGAGCAAACATCTTGATAAAAAAAAACTTTCCATAATTAAAGAAATTTTACTTTTTTTTTAACTGTCTTTAAAGAGTGTGACTCAAAGAAATTTAATTTACTAGCAAATTAAATTATTCTATTATATTATATAAGCTAGCTAGCTAGCAATCTATTTCAATATTTGAAACTCCATCGATAAAAGTATTTTTTAAAATATATATCCTTTATATATTACGTTTAAAAATTCAATTTTTTTCTATAAATAAAAATAATCCGTAATCACCTATCTACCTGAACTATATATTGGAATCCTTTTTATCTTTTTCAATTGCATTTTTCTCCTTTCTCTCTTTCTTTGAGTGAGACTTGAAAAAAAAATTTAATTTTTCAAGTTAATTTATACATACAAGTTCTAATAAAAATTTTATTTTAAATTAACTAAAAGTAAAGAAATTAATTTGAAATTTGCATGTGAAGATAAAAGAATTGTGCCAAACATGCATGGAATATTAAAATTGTTTTTAATATATAAATGAGAGTAAATTATTTAAATCAATATGCAAAATTGAATATTAAAATTAAAAATACGAACTATGCAATATAAATATATATTTGAAAGATTAAACATTTATATAATTATAGATTTGAAAGATTAATCCGGATTTGATGTAACTATATATAAATAGATATTGAATTGGGTCGGTCATGTGAAATCTAAGTACAAATTGAGATACACTCACTACCCATTGGCAGCCCAGCCAGCGGCCAGTTGGCAGCTCTCCCCATCAAAACTTTCGATTGCTTTCATCCTATATAGCTAAATACCCATTTTAACCTTTATATATATATTTTGTATGTTTTTTTATTTAATTTTTTTAATTATACTTCTAAACTATCAAATATCTAGTTAATTAAACATTTCAATAAATTTGTTAAAAATAATGAATTAATCATAATTTAGAGATGTAATTGAAATAACAAAAAGATAGAGTAATTAATTCAACATTATATAATTTAAAAATATAATTAAAATAATAAAAAAATAAATATTTAAATAAAAAAATATATTTTAACAACCTAGATAGTAGATATAGAATGGCGGTGCATGAAGTGGGGCACAGGCACAGCCTTTAATGTATCTTTTCTTTTCTTTGGGTAAAAGAAACCCCATATTAGCAACCAACGCCAAGAGTTCGTTCCATAAACTTCATGAGCTCTCTCTCTCTCTCTCTCCCCAAAGGGTTAGAATATTTTAATGGTATATTAATACATTTAGGCAATATTTATTAAAATGAGTAAAATAAAAAAATATTAAGATAAACCTAAAATAATTTTTAGACTAATTAAGATATGAAATAGTCAAGATAAAGTTGAGAAATATTTCAAGATTTTATCAAATTATTTATTAAATTCTTTATAATGCATTAGAGGATACAAAGATCATTTTTTTTTATATGTAAAGACCAAGATATGCTTATCTTGAGAATGAGGAGATATATGTATATTTTAAAAAATCAAGATAAAGAGATCATTGATGATTTTTTTAAGAATTGTCAGGTAAATTTAACAAACATGTTAGAAAGAATAGAAGTACAGGATGTATCTAATATCTTGATTTTTTTCACCTTATATCTTGATTAACAAATACACCTTAATATTTAATGAGTGTTGATAAAAAATAATTACAATTAAGTAAGTAATAGATTAATAAGATCATTAATTAATTAATGACCCAAAACCCTAAACTTAGAAGTGATAGATGGATGGGATCATTAATTAATGACCTATATATATATGGGCCCTAATTAATCAGAAACAACTAAACTTGGGGTGAAGATTAGCTTAGACTCTCTCTTATCTTATGTACGGTAATGAAGTTGTCAAAATCTTTCGGACGCTTCAATTAACTACTACTTCTCTGGTATGACATATTACGTAGTGGTGGAATATGTTTTTAAAGCCATCTTAAAATTAAATTAATTGTTAAACATCAAAGGATTTATCATAAATTAAAAGGAGAGGGGTTTAATACACTTTAAAAAGGAATCGAGGCATATCGATACTTACGAGATATCTTATAAAAATTATCATTAAACGAGACTAATTAACTAATTGTAGGAACCATAAGTATTAAAATTAAGTTGACTTGATTTGTTGAATGATTTGAATTATGAGTGTTTATGTTGTTTGTAATAAACAATGTTAAAATTTTTAAGCAACTTTTTTAAGTACTATCTCGATGTCTTAGGAAACAATATATATGTAGAACGTAAGAATTTATATATATTTTAAAAGATGTCGTAACATTTTATATTTTAAAATACTATATAATATTTATTTTTAAAAAATTGTAAGAATGTTAAAAATAATGTTTCTAATTCATAATGTGAAGTTGAAAAATAAAAAAATTGAGTTTTTATTTCGAGAGATTTAATTATTTAATAAAAAATGAAAAAATGTTGTCAACGTGTAAATAGGCCTTAATTTAGTATTGGAATGAAAATAAATAAAATGAAATGTAATTTTTTTTTATTTAAGAAATTGGTGTGTGATGAAAAGTAATGAAATTAAGAAAAATATTTTTCCTTTCAAAGAGGGCAATAAAAATTAATGAATTCTGAAAGCGTATTAAACTATAAAATATCATTATGTCATTTTAATAAGCAGATGGAATATGATTAATTAGTTAAGGATAGACTTTTAACTTTTTTAAAAAAACTTATTAAAATTAATGTTGCAAAGACACTAAAAGTGTGTTTGATTACACACATTTTCCATAGAAAATATATAATTATTATACATTTTCTATGGAAAACAATCAAACACTCTTAACTTTTCTATGAAAAAATATGCAAGGTACAAGCATTTAAAACTTCTTTCCATGGAATTCATTTTCCAAAGGGGTGGGATGGTTTTTATTTTCTAACTAATATTACCTAGAATTAAATTATAGGTAATGCAATCAAACACACTCTAAGAGTGTGTTTGATTGCACAAGATGGAAAAAAAAATTCTAACTTTCAAGAAATATTAAAACCAACCCTCCCCTAATTAAGAATTGATTTTGAGAAAAATATGGCATTTTTATACTTGGGTGGAAAATAAATTCCATAAAAAAGTTATCAATCAAATAGCTAAAATTGAAATTTGGCTGGAAAATATTTTATTTTTCATGTTTTCCATGCCAATCAAACACACCCTAATATTTTCCATCAATTCTCTCCCAATTGGAGGGATCGAGACAACAAATTAAGCTTTACATTCATTTTAATGGCTTTACAAAAATTATATCCTAATTCATTCTAAGCTTAAAGGATGAATAAATGAAGGAGAAAACTCAGAGTAGAACTAATTAACACCAAAATTGACCTAAGACCATTAATTAGGAAGACAAGTTTTTAAATCAACTCAAAATTCGAAATTCATTCATCATCACATAGTATATATATATATATATATATATATATATATATATTTGTATTAAGAAAAGATCTAACTACTTACTAGAATCAATATCTACTGATCCAACCCAGTAATCCTATTAGTCATTCAAGATCCTAGACATATATCTCGGGGGGTTAAGAATAGCTCTAAAGTCATTAAAAATAAGTGAAAATGACCCAATAAAGTTGTTACACTCTCTTAGAGTGGCCAAGGGTACCGACATTGTGCCTAGCTAGGTGGGAGATCTTAAATTCTCAGAGATGAGAAATGGGCAGGGAGGAAACATGCATGCATGTTAGAACAATAATTAAGGCCAATAATCATTAATGATGCTAGCTAGGGTTTAGAAGATCAATTAAGCTATTGTTCCATGGCATGAGAGCTGATCAGACCAAGATACATATATCAAAGCAGTCCCCGAATTCTTAAAATATTTTTTTTCCTAAATAAAGTAGGATATATAGCTTTTGAATTTCCTTGTGATTTAACAAAATCCGAAACTTGTTTTAATTAGTTTTAAGGATCGTTATGAAGATGACTTATATTTAATTTATGTTGAGTTGCTCGAAACTTAATTAGTTCAATACTTCCAACTATTAAGGGGTGATGTCGACACAGCATGTCCTTATAATTATATCATAAGAAAATAGAAATCCCTAAAGGGGTTGGGGAACTTGAGCAGAAAACTCTATTCTCAGAGTAAGAAATCGTTAATTAAATGTTGGTTTCTTGTGTTTCAATGGCACGTGTCCATATGGCTATCCAACAATCTAACAAGATGCTCAAAAGAAGGTGATGATACTAAAAATTAATCATCAATATATTTAACAGAAAGAAAATACATAGAATGACAAAAATCTTATTTTAACTATTAGAATGTTAGTATATATGTTGTAAAAGGTAAGTGATGAGTCGAGAGTTCTAAGCCTGACATAAAAAGTCACTCTAATGCTTAATTTAGCGAGGAGCAAGAGGTGGGGCAAGATAGGTACAAAATATTAATATTAGGATTTATGATTGAATGTCAAAAGATTAATATTAGGATTTATGATTGAATGTTTACTCGTAAAAATAGATCCTTCTCTTTTATAGTCACGTGATACGTGAAAATAACACTTTTTAAAGTATTGTGACTAAGCATAACTTATTTAATGACAATGGGTTGAGGTCGAACAAGGGCTAACCTATGATAGAAACTAAATGAGGACTAGCCCAAAAGGTTTTCCTCAAATATTATCATATGGCTCTCAACTATCTGCCACAAAGCATTGGATTAAGTAATACTACTTATTATTCTATTTTTTGTTTATTTAAGTAATGCTACTTAATTTTATGGTAAAATTAAGCAATATCTAATCCATCATCCCTCTTCAATTGATTGCTCAACCCAAATGTTATATGTGAAATTAATTAATATCAAACTTGAAAGCAAAATTAAAGAGAGTTTTCCCTAGAGCTAATTAAGTATATATATATATGATGGCATTTAATTAGCAACTACATATATACTTGAGCGCGAAATATGACGACCTTGGCATTCTCTTGAGCTAAGTCATGCGGGCACCTAAAGGTGGAGGCCTATACATATAAAGCCTTAGATCTTCATTTGTAATCATTCATCATATCTCTAACATATAGTTAAGAGAAGTTCCCTCTAAACCTGTTACCTTTTGGGAGGGTTCAAAAACACGACACTAAGATTGATTTATTCAAATTATTATAGACTGGAGGTGGAGAACGACTAACTAAACCATAAGAAAGGTTTGATTCTAGTCAAGTGTCCGCACAACCGGCTGAGCGAGCTTGGGGCCCTGATAGTAACAGTAAACCTAGATTGATATTAGAGGTGTCAATGGTGACCAAATCTATCTATATATGCATGAGTATACACGTAGCTCTTAATTACCTGGCTGGCTAGCGAGGAAGCCATAAATTTTGGAAGGAAAAGGAGTCAGTGAAAGTTGGGGAGTTAAGAGGCCATATGTCTCTTCAGCAAGCATTTCGATGACAAACTCTCTCTCTATCTCTCTCTCTCTCTCTCTCTCCTCAGCATGCATTAACACCTCCACCATCCTTAAATGCTGTTGCACCTTCTTCATACGCTCTGCATTAACTCCTCGCTGTCATCTCTCTTCTCCACTTGTTTCCTTTCCTTCTTACCCTTCCCACCTCTCTCTCTCTCTCTCTCTCTCTCTCTCTCTCCGGATTAATTCCATCTCCTCCTTTGTCTCATCCGTTTCCTTTTGTATGCCGTCCTGGTCCAAGTATTCTTAAATTCTTTTCACAAGAAAGGTCCTACGCAAAACCGCTAGAAAACCCCGCTTTCATCCCCCAAAACCACTCCTCGTCCTCTGAAAACTGATCCCCATCTGCCGGAAAACCAGATCTCATGCTTCTGTCCGTTTACCCAACAACTTCAAAAGGGTTGTTCCTGCTCCTCTCAGACCTCCAAAAGTAGAAATTCATTATTGCCATACCTACCCTCCATTACTCTTCTTGGTTTTATCATAAATACTTTTGCAAAACCACCATTTTCATCCTCGCTAGTTGTAACACTTACCCTCCTTATCTTGTATTCTCAATTTATTTTTCCGTTATGTACTGCAGATATATATGCAGAGAGAGAGATAGAGAGAGAAAGGGAGAGTTGAACTCGACCGAGATCTTCGTAGGCGTTACAGGGCTGGTTTGAAATTAGAGGTGTCAAAGGCGAATTCACGCTGAGTCAACCCTTTGCTGCTATCTTTTCTGAAGTTGGTCATTCGGCAAGTAACGACAGACTGAATTATTATCAAAAAGCAAAAAAGCAGTGGCCTTGTTTGAAAACCCAAAACCAAAGTCACCTCCCCTCTGGTCTTCTGTGCTACACGTTCCTATTTCATTTCTCTTGCTCAGACACTGCCAGAGAATCTATTACATCTACCAAGCCTAAACCAGCCAAGAGCAATCCACTTGAAATATATAGCTAGGAAGACAATAGTTTCTAGGGTTCGTGGGTGGTAGAGACTTGCACACTTTCTAGGGTTTTCTGGATGATTCATGAAGTCTGCATATACAGCCTTGATGCTCATGCAGCAAGTTTCTCTTCATGGATGAAGAAGATGAATGGTAAAGTTGGCGGATTTCGCTTTTCTTCCCTGCTAATCCTCTGTCAGGTTAGGACTTGAGACTCTGATCTCCATTGAATTAGGCCCCTCCCCCCCCCCCCCCGGGGTTTCTTTGTTTTTTTCTTCTCTATTTGTGTTATTTTTCTAGCATTTGGAATCTATTAGATCCAAAACATCTTCCCTTTCTTTTATTTGCATTCTGGCCTGATTTTTTTTCTTTCATTTCTTCGCGCACGTGCTAATTCTTTGCTGTTTTAGTATGAGTTTCATCAATCGAGTCAAATCCCTATGTATGTTTATAACTTGTGATTGTATTTTTTTTCTTTTTCCTTTTATCTCATCAGTAGATTCAGAAACTTTAGGTCGAAAACGCTAAGGATCTGCCAAGATGTTCCAGTCAAACATGTTTGATAGTCATCATTTACTAGATATGGCTCAGAAATCCCCGGAAACGGAGATGGATATGTTAAGAGAAGATGATTTTGAGAGCAAATCAGGCTCCGGTGCCATGGAAAATCACTCAGGCGATGATCAAGATCCCAACCAACGCCCTAAGAAGAAGCGCTATCATCGTCACACTCAGAACCAAATCCAGGAGATGGAAGCGTAAGTATTTCCATTATTCTTGCTGGTTCCTCTTAGAACAAAAATGCTTGAAACGAAGGTGTGACACCATGTTAGAAGAAATGCTGGACTCAAAATATCCTGAATAGAGATAACCTAATTCAAATAATTGAAATTTAATCTGGTTTTGAATGTTTTACAGTTTCTTTAAGGAGTGCCCTCATCCAGATGATAAGCAAAGGAAGGATCTGGGGCGAAGATTAACCTTAGAACCATTGCAAGTAAAATTTTGGTTCCAAAACAAGAGAACACAAATGAAGGTAATCAATGAGTGGTCCATATATATATATAGTAAAAGGCACTTCAGCCTCTCATTAATATTGTAATCTTAGCTACTAAGTGCCCAAATTTACGTATTCTGTGTTTTTCACATTATTAATTCACAGGCTCAACATGAGCGCCAGGAAAACTCACAACTACGGGCCGAGAACGAAAAGCTTCGCGCCGAGAACATAAGGTACAAAGAAGCCCTTAGCAATGCCGCTTGTCCCAACTGCGGTGGCCCGGCAGCCATTGGTGAGATGTCCTTCGACGAGCAGCATTTGAGGATCGAAAATGCTCGTCTTAGAGAAGAGGTATAAATTGATCAATACTAAAGACTTTGAATACCACTTCTTATATATGCAGTAGATGAACACGCAGAAATCTATTTAACAGATAGACAGGATATCTGGGATTGCTGCAAAGTACGTTGGAAAGCCTATGCTTTCGTATCCTCCCGAAACACCGCGATCGCTTGATCTCGGCGTCGGGAATTTCGGAGCACAGGGTGGTTTGATAGGCGATCACTTGTTCGGAGCTGCCGGTGATCTTCTTAGGTCAGTGTCAGGTCCCAGTGAGGCGGACAAGCCCATGATCATCGAGCTTGCGGTGGCGGCAATGGAAGAGCTCATCAGAATGGCCCAGGCCGGAGAACCTCTGTGGATGCCAAGCCTTGAGAGCCCCGAAGAGGTTCTGAGCGAAGATGAGTACTTGAAAAGCTTCCCTAGAGGAATAGGGCCCAAACCTTTAGGCTTGAAATCCGAAGCATCTCGCGAATCGGCCGTCGTTATTATGAATCACATTAACCTTGTTGAGATTCTGATGGATGTGGTAGGCTTATTATAAATATCATTTAATTAGTTGTACTTACTGGAACTGCTTGTTTTAAATAACCGATTAGTTTTTTTGTTAGAATCAATGGACAACCGTGTTTTCGGGCATTGTTTCTAGAGCCATGACCTTGGAGGTCCTTTCAACTGGAGTTGCAGGGAATTACAATGGAGCTTTGCAAGTGGTACATATATATATATGCTATAGCTCTGATTGATTAATTTGGATATTTGCAGTGTTTTGAAAATGGTTTGTTTTTGTTATCATGTAAAATAACATATTAATAATACTGACTCTCCTTAGTCAGATAAAGACTTCATTATATATTGTTAAAAGATCTAACCGGAGTCTAATTTCATGTTAAACTTAGATGACAGCTGAGTTCCAAGTCCCTTCCCCGCTAGTCCCCACTCGAGAGAACTACTTCGTTAGGTACTGTAAGCAGCATGCTGATGGAACTTGGGCAGTGGTGGATGTTTCCTTGGACAACTTGCGCCCTAGCGCAATATCCCGGTGTAGAAGGCGGCCATCCGGTTGTTTGATTCAAGAACTACCAAACGGCTACTCGAAGGTGACAGTTCTTTTCTTTGTAATTAAGAGCACATATATGGTATGGCTATCCTCATGCATTCTACAAAAATGGCCAAATAGTTACCCACAGGTCTGGTGATGTCTTAGGTTGTATGGGTCGAACATGTTGAAGTGGATGATCGAGCTGTTCATAGCATCTACAGACCTTTAGTTAACTCGGGCCTTGCCTTTGGGGCCAAACGCTGGGTGGCGACGCTGGATCGACAGTGTGAACGCCTTGCAAGCGCAATGGCTAATAACATACCAGCAGGAGATGTTGGAGGTAATACATCGTGCATTCCTGAAATTTGGTATAAATAACAAAATATCCTTTATGTTTAGAAATTACCTAAACTAGTACACTATTCAACAGTCACATCAGATTTGAACTCAATTTCATAGCTAGCAAAGAAACGAACGTTGACATTACAGTTGTTTCTTGATTTACAGTGATAACAACTCCAGAAGGGAGGAAGAGTATGCTGAAGCTGGCGGAGAGAATGGTAATGAGCTTTTGCAGTGGAGTCGGCGCGTCCATGGCTCATGCATGGACAACGCTGTCCGGCAGTGGTGCTGATGACGTGAGGGTGATGACCAGAAAGAGTATGGATGATCCGGGGAGGCCTCCTGGCATTGTTCTAAGCGCTGCAACCTCGTTCTGGCTCCCAGTTCCACCAAAAAGAGTCTTCGATTTTCTTCGTGACGAGAACTCTCGAACTGAGGTACTAAAACAAATCGCCAGTACTGGTCAAGCCTTTATCCTGTGATCTTACAGAAAAGAAGCAAAGTGAGGATAACTCAATCATGCATTATAGTTTTGTGATGCATGGCATATAAAGCAAAGCATAAACAACTGAAAATATTAATTGGCTTCAAATTGTAAATGTCACAAGATAGAAGCACAAATACATTTGAAAAAAAAAAAAAAACAATTTTGAGTGCGAAATACTTAAACAGGGTGCAGAACTTCAATTTTGGGTTTTTTTTTTCCAGCTAGGTAGTTGGACTTTCAAATATGTAAATGTTAGAAGGATAGAAATTATAGCATTATGTCAATTGGCTAAAACTTCTTGATGTTAACTGGTATGCATTTTACTCTAATGCAGTGGGATATCCTCTCAAATGGAGGCTTAGTTCAAGAAATGGCACACATTGCTAATGGCCGTGACCCTGGCAACTCAGTATCTCTATTGCGTGTCAATGTAAGTTGTATGATAGCGGGGTGTGTGTGTGTGTGTGTGAGTCTAGGCTTAATTATAACCCATCTGTATGACTTCTGCTGTCATCAATTGAACTAACACATTCACTAATGTTAAAAATACACCAGAGTGCAAACTCAAGCCAGAGCAACATGTTGATACTACAAGAGAGTTGCACCGACTCCACAGGCTCTTATGTCATATATGCTCCAGTTGATATTGTTGCTATGAATGTGGTTTTAAGTGGTGGAGACCCAGATTATGTCGCCCTCCTGCCATCTGGTTTTGCAATACTTCCTGATGGGCCTGCACACCATGGAGTAGAACTTCCAGAAGGTGGTTCCAGTGGGTCACTGCTAACTGTTGCATTTCAGATCTTAGTTGATTCAGTTCCAACAGCAAAGCTCTCTCTTGGATCAGTGGCAACAGTTAATAGTCTCATCAAGTGCACAGTTGAAAGAATCAAAACTGCCGTAGGCGGTGAGACTCTATGACAAAAAGCTCTTGCAAGGGTAAGCCGCTCTTCATATTCAACTCTAAACAATATCCATCTGCTTATCGAGTTCCTGCTAGCTAGGTAGGTGAAAGCAGAGTTTCAAAGTAAGAGGGCACTGGTGCAATGCTTTTTTTCTTCGCTTTAACAAATTTGCTTCTTCAATAAGCTTTTCCTACGGCAGCTTGGTACATTGAATAACATTATCAAAGCAGTACTTGGAAGACGCTACTTAAATTCACACTCAACACGCTAGAAACACTGATCAACTTGTTTGGTTTGGTTTCAAGGATTCTCCTTGGTCATTTAATTATGTATTGGGATCAAAGCATTAAAGATAGGTATCTATTGAAGTTAATATTTTCTGTTTCAAATATGATTTCATACTCAACAGGTGGGAATTCATAATTTTATGTTCTACATGGATGAACCTAAAACGTTTACAAGGGCACTAGTCTTTTTCTTCTTTATTTTCCCTTCCTCATTGTTTTGTCTTACTTTGCTGCAGTGAAGGGGAAATAACCAAAAACAAGGGTTGAGTTTACTTAAGAAGCAAGACAACAAAGAAGTCAAGAACGCACCTTAACGACATGTCCTTGCCTCGTGGTGCTTGTTTGGGCAGAAAAGCAGCAAGCAAGCATTTTCCCACCCCTGCAAGGTTAATAGGTTCGGGTATTGACTTCAATTAGCGATAAAGAGTAAACCAAGATCCTCGGCAATTCCCCCATTCACCTTAATTTGTTTATTTAAAAACTAGGGTTTAGTAATCATATGTATGTGTTCCTGAAGAGGATTTTAGCTGTTCTGACTCTGGTAGCTCAGTCTCACATGTGAACAACTCCTACTAATTTCTTTCTACATCTGTATCATCTTTTTTCAATCTAGGCATCTTTTCTGAACTATTGCTTGCGGTTTGGGTGGTCAAACAGGTCAACTAGTTCGATATGATACATCTCCTTGTGTCACTTTGGTCTATACATGCTCGTGAACCAAAAAGATATGATAATAGTAACCCAAAACTTATCTTGGAATATATGCCAGGTCTTGGGCTACTTCCTTCCAAGTTACAAAAGTTACCTCAAAGAAGCTGTGATTGCAAGATATATGGAATTGAAGTTAGTCCCCTGACTTAACCAATCTCATTCCCTATCAGAGTTTATGGACCATTATGTAGGATGAAATGCAATTAAGTTTCTGGAAAAGCTTTTGGCTTTAGTAGAATTCGATCACTGTTTGAACATAGATGTATGACCTTCTGTTGTTAAATATGCTTCTTGTTCTGTATATAACAGTTGAAAAGATATCCATTAGTACTAGAAAAATACAGAGACCACATTTTGTTATGCAAGACTCTAGTAGTCCTCCTAATATTTGCTCCGCTAGTACTAATGGTGTTCCTTAGCCAGTATGGAATAACTGGCATTTTAATTCATAAAAGATCAACTCTAACTAACGTGATGGTGATTAGATAACTCTGTGAGATTTTAATCTAGTGGTTGAGAAATAAAACAAAACACCTTTCCAAAGAGCAAACAGCAATTAGGGAAAAATTGAAAAAAATATAAATTAAGAAAAGTGTTGAGTAAAATAATAGTATAAAAGATAAAAGTTTACCCCTCTTATCTAAAGTTGATGATGGTTAATCCTCTATCTAAATCTTAAGATTTTAGATCAAATAATGGATAACAATTCAACAAAAAGAAAGAACAGCAAAAGGAATAAGCAGAGAAGAATTCATAATTGGAACTTAAGGGGGTACTGGGTTTCTATATTTTATACTTCTTGTTTTGATAATTAAAACTATTTATTGGATATTTAAAGAACCAATTCAGAAGGCCAATCGGGTGGTTGAGACCAACAAATGTGCAGTCAATATTTGACAAGGGAATCAGTACTGCGGACTCGTTACACAATAGGATATATTCAGGTTACACAATCATCACTTCATCTTTGAGAAGAATCAGGCTAAAATCAGTTTGCAGACAACTGCCACAAGCTGAACCAGTGATCCTAGCTAGCTAAAATCGGTAAAAGTCAGTGAGCCAGGTTATGGACTATGGAAACGGATATGGGATTGAGACATGCATCATTCTAGCAAGTCAAATTCAAGAATTTTATCCCATGGAAGCCTAGAATAAAATGGTCTAACCATTTAAGCAACTGAAGGAATATATAGCAGGTATATTATGCATTAATGTCATTAACCAGAAACCTAGTTGTCCTCTAGGGTCTATGGAGTAGAGGGCTTCAGTGGCGCGAAGTTCTTTTTGAATCGGACTCCTAACAGTTCAGTATTGTTCACACTCCTGCACATGCCTCTACATGATCCAGGATACTTCCTCCTACCTCCCAACAAATCTTGAAGAGCTTTGTAAGCTAGGTGCAAAGACTCTAAATGAGCCAGGATGGTCTCATTCTGATCGCTTCTGGTACCCCGTCTTTTCCTGTTTTTCCTTCGTCTTTCTATGCTAGCACCCAGACAAAGGAATTAAGAAGATTTTAAATGCCTAAGAAAGCCCAAGAGACTTTACCTATACAAGCGATGACATATTAATTAAGTTCTTTCTTTATATAATAAAGAATTCACTTGTCTCAAATTTGCTGAGCTGACAGGTTCATTGCATCTTGGAAGTTTAAATTGTCTTGCCTTCAAGTCCTCTAATTCCTTCACAGATGACAAGAAAAATTCATGCATGGCTCAGTAAATCTAGAAAAACAACAAACTGAGTAAATCCAGACAAGACACAAACGAAGGAACCACTTTAACAGTGGATGAGCTCATTCCCATCCCATAGAGATCAAACAACAGAAATTAATGAATATAACGTTATTGGTAACCAAAAATTAGTTTGTTACATCTGCCAAAAATAAATAATCTCAGGTCAGGAAAAGAAAAAAAACGATTGCATCATTATAATTCTGAGCTAGAAAGTCGAAAGACTTTATAAGGGACTGCCAGAATTGGCAACGGTCACTTACACGTTAGATGCTGGTCAGCTGGTGTTACTGCCTAATTAACCATAGACTGGCAAATGAAAGGTTGCCTGCCAGAATTCGTAAATTTGTCAGAACAAAATTAAAGAAGAAGACGTACCTGTATTAACTGCATGCAAGCAGATGACCAGAGAAACAGGATGATTGAAGAGGGGTGCTAGGAGTGAATGCATCAATGTTTACTCCAGGAATTTTTGCAGAACCCAATTGAAGTCCTTTCCACTGCGGAAAGATTCTTCTCCTTCTCCTTCTCCTTCTCCTTCTCCTTCTCCTTCTTCTTCTTCTTCTTCTTCTTCTTCTTCTACATCTCTAGGCGGCAAGTGGATAGTTGAATGGTTGAGGGTGGTAGTTGCCATAACCAGTGTGCTTTTATGGAGTTCATGAGAGAATTTAAGAAGGGTTGGTTTACTTGGCTTTTCCACCACCAAGCATGAGTTTTTGGAGATTACGGTTGTTGAATTTCTATATTAAAGGTACAGACAAGTCCCGTTCTTGGCAACGGCTGCCCTCAAAAATGTAATGCCGTAGTTACACTACTGGTAAAGAATTAATTTACAAAAAAATTTATTTGCACCATCTTTTTTTTTCTATTTGCAACGATTGCATAATTAATTTTTAAAAATACTCTTATACAGAGTCACTCCACTTGCATCACCCATTATCGCACCTGACCATCATCACCCATTATCATTGTATGGCCCAAACTTCCACCGATGGTCACCATCAACTCCCACCTTCTACCTATCATTGCACCCATTTTCCCTCTTTCTCTCTCTTCTGCCAGCATCGCTCCCACCGAACCCATGATAGATCAATTTTCCCCATGATAGATATCTAAATCTCCTGTTGAGTTATGAATTAAGCCGAGTTGAAGTGGTTCTCCCTAGCCAGTAGTTAAAGATCAAGTTAGTGACTTAGTTAAGACTATATCAATTTTCTTTCCATTCACATAATGCCATCTCACTGGTATAG
Source organism: Diospyros kaki (assembly GCA_036245055.1). Taxonomy (NCBI): domain Eukaryota; kingdom Viridiplantae; phylum Streptophyta; class Magnoliopsida; order Ericales; family Ebenaceae; genus Diospyros; species Diospyros kaki. Next base: position 1,624,342 of record BSEG01000005.1, on the reverse strand, counting down.
GATTATACATGCACCAATATAATTAGAATTACAAATGAGGTAACTCGTCACGAGCGGTTCAATGTTTGATTTTATTAAAATCTTATTTAATTTCATTCGTTAAAATAAATAAATTATATTTAAGTCTAACTTTGAATCTCAATTTGTAAACGAATTAAACTTGAGTTTAGTAAAATACAACTTGTTAAAACTCACGAACATGTTGAATACTATTAGATTCGATTAGAAACTTATAAACAAAATCATCTCTAAATACATTAATACATTTATTTATAATTATTATAATAATATAATTAAATTAAATATATTTAAAATTATTATATTTATTAATTTAATCATGTAATATAATATAATATATGTACATATAATAAAATAAAATAATAAATTAAATTTAAATAAAATAACAAATTCTGACAAATCTGAGTCTACTAACAAGCTTGAGCTCGAGCTCAAGTTCAAGCTTGTTCTCACCAACAAGCACTCAAGTTCATGTCAAGTTCGAGGTTGAGCTCAACACATCGGCCTTTTAACGAGTCAAGCCCAAACCAAGCTCACATCAACTGAGTTAGAATTCGAGGTTAGAAACTAACTCACAAATCGAGACTAAGCTCAGCAAAACTCGTTCAATTTAATTTGATTGCAATCCTCAGTATTGTTGAGGTTATACATGGCAAAACAAAATATCTTTTAAAGCAAATGAGTGTACCAAAAGAAACATGTCTCAAATAGTTCTTCAAGTTCCTAAAATAATTCGTCCATCTAGATGTACACGCTTGTGACAGGCTCATATAATCAGCAACTTCTTCCTGTGAGCGTTCAACACTACATCTTTATGTACGGATTCACGTACGCGTCTGAGGTGGCTGAACAACACATAAATGCAACGTGTAATTGTAGTTGAAATGCTTCTTAATGGCATCGTCTTACTGGCATCTTTTATTCAAGAAAGGGGCAGTAATAACATAACCTGCTGGCTACTGAATATATAATCTTTGGACAAAAGGATGAAACTAATCGTTTTCCTTCCATTTTCCTTTTTATTTTCTACTCGCAAGCCCTACTGCCAAACATAGGTCAGCAGTTGATGAAGATGTTCAATGAAAATGACCAACTGGAAATACAAAGGCAGGCACAGATCCAATCTATTTAATTAAGATGCTTTATCCAAGAAGGGCAATACAACCACTTAAGTAACTGCTGTCAGTCCACAAAACAAAAACACCAAAAAGGTCCAAAAGCAGAACTTCAGAAGAACAGGAAGACATTAGAGGTGAAACAAATTCAAAGTGGGTTTGGGGGGATTTTAAGGCTTGTTAGTTGGTTGAGGGCAGAATTCCAGAGCAGAGAGTTGGCAGCAGAGAGGACAGTGAGACGGAGGGCAGCCACCGGGGGCATGGAGAATCAGCACTGGCGGCACTTCCCTTCATACATCTAAGCTTGTCGGTCGTTCGGTAAAGAGGCTTCAACTAGGTGCAGGCAACTAGGTGCTAATGCAGGCCTGCCTGCACAGACAAAAATAAACAGCAGAAGCTATGGGGAGTACCCAATCCGCTGAGATCTGACCGTTAGAAATGGTACAAAAGCATTTTAGCCAATGATCGATAGTACAGTTCAAAGGTCTGAAAAATCAAATAAATCTGGCTAAACAACAATATTGCAATAAAGTTTCGAAAACCAAGATCCCCTAACTTTGATTGCTAAATGCAAATGCCAGAAACCAAGAGTTGTATCTGTAACCTTTTGCTGCAAGAAAATGAGCATTGTAATTTCAACTATACATGTACATAGTTCTGGCACCAGCATCAAAGGCACCACCAGCACCAATGCTACATATGAGAGCATACCAATTAACAAGAATAACTCAAGATTAAGGTACAGAGGACCTCTAAAACCCAATCTAACTGCTAGGTCCTTAGCCGTTTCCTTTGACTACCCTCTTCTGTATAACCCTGCAAATCACCAGCCAAAAGTGTAAACAAATAAAAATCACAAGTTATGCATGCACAAGTTAAAAATCACAAGTTCTGCGATGTATCTCAGACATATGGCAACTGCTAGTTCAAATAGCATGCAAATTTCTAGTTCACATCAAAATATGTACAACTGCCATATTTTCTCTCCTTTTCTGTAAGCAAATAAAAAGACATTCTCTTATCAAGAACAAAAGAACTAAACACAATATCATCATGGCACTATCACTCTTATAATTTTTTTCTTTTCACAGGGAATCATCATATAAACTCGGGAAAATGGCCAAATTCATCTCTGGTTGCTCCTGTCCTCATTAACCTTCAAAAGCTTCCCTAAAAGCACCTTCTAAATTTGAACACTTTTCAGTATGAGATCAAGGGCAGATAGCACTGGGCTGTAATTAGAAATGTAAATTTGGCCCCAGACTATCAGCCAGCCCAAGTCCATCCAAACCCCTTAGGCTGACACCCAGCCTAGATCATGGCAGGGAAAACTTACCAAATTGGCACACCACTAACTAGAACTCCGATGTCATGAACCAGCAGAAAGGACAATGAGTGACCATAAGAGGTTTGCAATGGAAATGTGTTTATGTGCTAGAATATGCCCACCAATAGTTCATATATATGTGAGTGTGAAAGAGAGGTTATGAGCATCTAACAGCATTCCATTATATTTTTCCAAGAATCCAATAAATGTCAGCTTTGCTCATTTTTCCATTGTACATACATGTGCAAAGACTATCACATGTGCAATACCCGTAAATGCAATATCTCTAATTTAATAAGCTGAGACATTGCTAATCTGATGATTAACTTTATTAGCCATGCTTAGAATAGAAAATCCAGTAACAGAATATGCGGGAGGAGGAGGCATACCCTTTCATCTTGTCCAAAACCTTCAGGAGAAACCACACTAGACTCTGACCTGCATTTAGCATGTACTATGGGACCTAACTGAGACCGATTCATGCCAGCTGTTGACCCACTGGGAGCGTTCATGTAGACAGCTCCCTTGTACATCCATTCCTCAGTCTCATCACTATAAAAGTCATCAAAAGGCTCTCCACACAGCGCACAGACATTTTGATCCTCATCAGCAGGAACAGAAAATTCTTCATCATCCTTCTTTTCAACAATGCTCTCATCAGGTAAAAACCCAGGGACTGCATCAGTCCCCAATGCTTCTGCACCAGTAAGCCACATGCTAACACTTACAAACCACTTGCGAGAAGGCTTCTGCTTACGGTTTTTGCTTATGCGGTTTTTTGTGACATGCCAATCCATATGAATACTATGCTCCTCTTGGGATTTGAACCGAAGACCACATGTTGTGCATTGCCTTGGGAGACCAGTATATAACGCTGTTATTGCAGACTCATGCCTCACCTTCAGAACATCAGGATTGAACTCAAGTCCCACAGAATCCTACACATTGATCACTTAGATACAATCACTTCTACTGCAAGACAACTTTCTTTTTCAAAAAGAAAAAAATAAATAATGAATAAAATGGATAAAGAACAGCTAAAAAGGGCAAGAAAACATGCAGTTGGTATAGTTATATGTTTCCAAATGCATACCTCCAAAGGAGTTTCTTTTGTCAATGAGATCAAACCTTGAGCCATGAGAGAACTAATCAAACCCGAGATTGCACCCCCAGCTTGAGGGTTGGAGGCAATGGGAACTGGATTGTGTGAGATAGGTATCATTTGTGATGGAGGACGAGGCCCTGGAGGTAAAGGGGGTAAGCCTCCCCCCTGCAAATGGATAGAGCCGCCTGGTGCATTGAGCATTGGCAAGGGTGGTTGCACACCAGGAATCGGGTTTGAAAGTACACTAGTTACTGCAGTATAATGTCCTTGAGATGTATATCCATGAGTCAATGTTTGTGCTGGAGATGGAACAGAAACTGCAGCGGGAATAGCAGTAGGTGGAACTAAATTTTTCCGAGCTTCCTGAGTCAATAGCAATTGTTGTTGTACAGAAGAAACTTGCCCAGCATTCTGCGGATTCAAAAGGATTGATCCAGCCTGCTGGTTAGGAAATAAAAGTGGCTTTATAGAGCTTACTGTCTTGTTTCGAATATTACTAAACTGATGCTCGGGCAAAATTGACTTTTTAAGTGCTTGATTAGCATTCATTGACTCAAACTTATTCTGAGTCTGTTTCTGTGGTGGAAGAAGATGCGGTACAGGGAAAGGGCGAAGTTTTTGTACATTAACTGCAGTCCACACCCCAGTTGATGGTGGTGCAGTACCTGAAAGAGCTTCTGACTTCCATGTATCAAGACCTGCAGCTCCAATCCTTGACACATTGCTAGAGGATCCATGAGGATGTGCATCAACATCAGGATAACTGCTAAAAAGAGGTCTTTGCTCAGCACCAGATGAACCAAGCATTTGGAAATTCCTTGCATTTCTTACAGCATTAAGCGGATGATGTGAAGGCTGACCAAGAAAATTCAGCCTTCCTTGAGGATAATGAGAGCTCAGAATTTTTGTGGTATTCTCATGCAATCCTGTGATGTTACTGCTTGATCCACGACCTGACTGCATGAGAATTTTTAAACTTTCAAAGACAATAAAAAAGCTGGAATCTTAAAAGCTAATTTCTTCTTTTCTCTATGCATAACAAGAAGGGGCAAGGGAGGGGCACAAGGTGTACTACTCGAAAAGATTACAACAGAATGAAAGGAACAATTAAATTCCTTCAAAAAAAACCTGTAAGGGGTTTAAACAAAAAAGGACCAATGGGAAGTAGGCAGTAAAATAGAAAAACCAACAATAGCTCCAGTTGGTTTGATCAAAGCAGACAAACTCCATTGAGAAATAGAAAAGCAACTTAATTTCATTTATTTTCTTCTTTTTTTGTCCACAAGTGTCAAAATAATAGCTTAAACAGAAGATAACCTTTAGGCAAATTCCAAATGCCACATAATCATCAGAAATCAACAATTGGAAAGGCACAGAAAATAAGCTGAACATACACTGAGAGTTGGATCAGAATCTTCAGGAATTACAGAAGAATCCTTATGAATAGAAATGCGTGCTTGAGTCAAATGGTTGCTCCTCCTGAAATCAGCATCTGCAATATTAGTTCGATAGCCAGGTCTTGTTCTAAAGCTAGGCGGGCCAGATGATGAGGGTAGGTCATTATTCTGTCTCCGGTTTGCTAAATTTGGGGTCATATCTTCCCAATCAAACTCTTCCTCTTCAGTATTCTGCCATGTTTTTATGTTGAACTTACTATCCATGCCATTCATATCAACCTTCAAAGGCTTGCTTGAAGTTTGGTTCCTTTCATCACTTCCATAAGCATCAATAAGTGCCCTGGGTCTTTGAAGCTCAATTCCATTAGGATATAGAGGAGAAGTTTCTACTAGCTTATAAGAACCATCAGACCAGCGCTTCCCTGGCCAATGACTTGACTGATCCTCTCTGCCTGTCATTCTGCCATGCCCATATTCAAACCCACGACGAGATGGGGAGGCCCTTTCAATGACCCTCCTAGGGGAATTGTCCACTGCAATATCAACGGGTGGTGATAACGATCTTCCGTGCTCAATTCTAAAAGGAGAAGAGTTTAAAAGCCTGGAAGCTGAAGGCAGAGGCAACTTTTCAGCACCCAAAGCAAAAGAACTAGGAGTTGCATGAGCAGTTGAGCTCAATCCTGGAGTTCCAACCTGTGATGATATGGCCTCCACATTTTCAGAATCATATTCATCATATCCACTGGCAGGTTTCTGTCTATAGTTTTTTGAAGATGAAGAAGTTCCCCTTGCAGGTTGATTGTTCTGCAAGGATAGCAAATGGATATATAATTCAATATTTGTTTTACAGCGCATAAACAAATGGGGACCATCAAAGAAAAATTAACCATGCCAGAAAATTTGAATGTATAACATGATATAATAGAATGGCGACCAGTGAACATTGAGCAAAATCATATGCATAGACAACAAATAAAAGATGTACAAGACAGCTATGAAAACATTATTATATATAAAGAGAAGACAAGCAAACTGTAATCAACTGTTTGATAGAATCACCACCAAGGTGATGAGTACAGAATAAACTGGCTTAGTGGCTCTAAATAGCAAATGCAACCAGGTGTCCAATTATGGCATATTTTGAGGAAAGCAATACATCTGTAGTTCCAAGAACACCTACACCACTTTCACTCTGATTTCTATTCTTGTTAGGTAAATATAAACCTATAGTCTCAAACTGATAAGTTATCCAAAAAGAAGCCAATAAATTATATCTCCCAGGCATCCAATCCAACCCTAGGGCCTCCAAACCCTAAGAGACCAACTAAACTCAAAGCTATAAATGGAAAACCCCCTAAAACCAATCTATTAATAGCAACAACTCCTAAACACCAAGGACAAACCCTAGAAGAGGAAGTTCAGAAGCAAAAAAAATGAGCTATGCCAACTCAAACCCCCCCCCCAAAAAAAAAAAAAAACCTCTTTTTTCCTTCACAAATAACTAAACAAGACCCAAAATCAAGATGCGTATTTACTTATTCAATACAAGTAAACCATTAATTTTTATAAGCCATAATCCAAAGTGAATTTTACTTTTCAAGGCACTCTCTAGATAATCACCTGAGCTCTGTGTCAGATCCTTGAATTTGACAGCAAATTCTCAAAAGAGTTGGTGAGAATTGGATGGGAAATCAGGGGGAGATTAGAACAAATGTAGGGAGAGAAAGAAGAACAGCGAATGAGAGAGAGAGAGAGAGAGTTTGGGAAGGAAACAGATGATTCTCAATTCAATTATTTGGTGCCTCATTATGGGTCAGGTCAGTTTGTTATATACTGACCTTAACAACTGGAATTCTCTAGAGTACAACTGCCTTAAGCTCTAGTCTATGTACAACCCATTACAGCTACAACTACCAAATACAGTGTACTACCCCCCTCAGCAATAGGTACATGACACTCTATTGGAACCCAATGAACAAACTAGGATGTCACGACCCCAAGGATATATTAGTAATTATATGTTACATATTTCTTTTTGGTTGTACTTTGCTGCTACAGTGTTTGTACCTTTCAGTCTTAGACAGCCCATAAATAAGCTACATTAGTTAGAGAATGATAAGAGTTGAATAATAATTGACTTCTGTTTCTCTCTCAACATTTCTGATCTCTCTCCCGATCCCTCTTGTTAGAAGTTTGCCTCGAGTCAATACGATGAGTGAAGGCAATTGTGTTAAGCGGCTAAAGTATAGATAAGCAGTTTTTTATTTATTCCAACTGTAATTTAGTTAAGTTGGAAGGTTAAAATCGGTAATATCTAATTCCGGTAATTTGTATTGGGATGTCCGCCCACTTAGTTTATAAATAAGGGGGCAGGGGGTTAGTCGTTTGACTGAGAATTCATTCTTGCAAGTGTAACTTCTGTTTTCATTCAAAAAGAAAAGGCTAGAAAGTGGGATAGACCTTTGTAATCTTGGTGAGCGATGGAGGATGTACTCGAGTATTGCTGTATTGATCATTTGTCAATAAAGTAAGGTTGGGCCCGGGAGGATTCGAAGGCTGGATGTAGGTTCACTCCAAGGGTGAACTGAACCAGGATAAAAATCTGGTGTTCATCGTGTGGTTTGATTTCTTGTTTCTATTTCTGTTTGATTTATTATTCTGTTGTTTATTTTTCTGTTATGTTATTTCAATCAACCATGAGTGTGTGCGATTGTGAGAGGCCTAATCCCGTCTAAAGATTAAATCTAGTGATCCCTGAGTTAACATCTCTGATTCTCTCTCTTTTTCTGTTCTGTATGCATTTCTCCCTCTATGCTTGTTGTTATCTCCCTCTCCTTTAGTCTAATTCTCCCTCCAATTCTCTCTGTTCTGATTCTATCCTTCCAATTCCTTCTAATTTTCCTATTCAAACCTTAGGCAAACCCTAGAACATGAAAAATGGTATCAAAGCCAACGATTCTCTTGGCTATGATTTCGAAAATTTTAACAGCTGATTCAGGCAAAACAGAGCAGCTGGATCTCAATTGCTGCTGATGATAATAGGTGATCCTCGGGAAGTTGCAAAAGAGCCAATTGAACTCTCAAGAAGCTGCAACAGAGCCGATCAAATCCTCAGGAGCAATTCTCAGCTAATAGTCAGGCGCATCTTAGCATGAGATGCAGCAAAGCTAATTCTGCAGGTGATCCAGGAAGACAATCTCAAAAAGTGGAAGTCAGGTGACTGCTGATTATTGGCAGTTGACGAACAAGCGATGCCTACAGGTTGATTCTCAGTTGTGCTTCCAGAAATTTTGAGCAGTCAATCAAGGAAGTTGAAGCAGATTCAGGAAGGCGACTGCTGGAAACAGTTTCTTGAGCAATAGTTGACCATCCGCGATTGCTGATTAATCTAAACAATCCTTAGCAATTAATCTAGAGCAACCAATTCTAATCCTAGCTCCATTTTGAAGGCGGTTCAGTGACATTCTATCATCTCTGATCTCAGTATCAGATCAGATCATATCACAGGAAAAAGGTTTCCAATCAGATCAATTTCCTTGAAGCAGTGGCTGAGGCAGATTCAAGGTTGCTGAATTGAGGATTAGGTGACTCCTGGAAGTAGTTTCTGAGGCAAGAAATGGACACAGGAATCAAGAAACAATTTGCTATCCTCAATCAAAAACTAGACGAATTTTTAATTCTCTTTTCACAGAAGTTTCATGTTAGTATTCCAGCCGAATTATTTTCTAAGGAATATTCTGATTCCATAAAAAGAGAAGTTTCGGAAGGCAGTTTGCCTATTCAGAATTTTTCTACTTCTACAGCTGAGGATATAACTCAGGTCGGAGATGAGAGTTACGATGAGTAGTTCAATAAACTCAAACAATAAGGCTCTGCTACGGATTATCAGGTCAGGTTTGGGGAATTGAAAGTGCCGATGCTCATTCCCATCCGACCTTGAATGAGTCTTATTTTATATCAAGATTCATTAATGGTCTAAACAATGAGCTGAGGCCTACTGTGAAACTGATGCATCCGGCCATAGTAAAACAAGCGGCTGAGAAGGCTAGGCTGCAAGAATTGGCATTGGAAGTCATTTTCAAAAAGCATGAGCTGCAGCCTAAAAGTTATTCTATGAGCAGCCAGCAGATTTGAGGTACTTCTAAGGCTGCCAATCAAGTCTGTAACAGTCCACATGCAGTTAAAGAAGTTTTGATGGAGCAATCTGGGCCAGAACACACTTATATCGGCTCTAAGGAAACTGATCTTAAGCTGATGAGCATGGACAGGCATTCAACGAGGACTTGGACCAAAGGAAGAAGCTGAAGGTTGACTAAGGCATTCTTTTTCTGGAACTTTCTGTTGGGAGGAATGGTTTTGAGGAAAAAAGGTCCTAAGGATATTGTTCCTTTGCCTTTGGTTTCGGAGAAGGCTGCAGTGTCCATGGCTTTGGTTAAAGCAGGCATCAAACAGTTTCTGGTGCTGGTTTTGGCAGAGAAGGAAATGCCATAAGGTTTGGAAGATGATGTAAGAGAAGGTTGCTGCCGGAATGCTTATTGTTACAACTCACTGGCATAATTTTTGTATGAAGGTCAAGGATATTACTAGAATTATTGGAGAAGAGAGCCTTGACATAGAGATCTTTGAGGAATACATTTTTTTTATTTGCAGGAAAGGCAAAAAGAAAGGAACATAAGAGAAAAGAGGAAAAGGCTTAGAAGGAGAAAGAAAGAAAGGAAAAAGAGAAGAAGGATGAACTAGATAGTAAAGGCAAGAATTGGATGAAGAAAAGTGGTTGCTGTAAATTCTTGGGGACAACTACTTTCTCAAGAAGGGGGGAATTGGCATGACCCCAAGGATTTCTAAGGATATATTAGTAATTATATGTAATATATATATAAATTTCTTTTTTATTGCAATTTGTTGCTATAGTATTTGTACCTTTTAATCTTAGATATAGGCTACATTAGTTAGAGAATGATAGAGTTAAATGATGATTGACTTCTGTTTCTCTCTTAACATTTCTAATCTCTCTCCTGATCCCTCTGATTCTCTCTCTTTCTCTGTTCAGTCTGCATTTCTTCCTCTGTTCTTGCAGTTATCTCCCTCTCTTTCAGTCTAATTCTCCCTCCAATTCTCTCTGTTCTGATTCTATCTTCTCAATTCCTTCCAATTTTCATATCCAAACCCTAGGCAAACCCTAGGAACATGACACAGGATTCATAAAGAAAAGACCAGCAAGAATATTAAGAATCATGGACAAAAAAAATTACACAAATAGAAGGTAATTGTCAAGACCTTGGGTGTATTGACTTACAATAGGGCTGAATGTAGCTGATTATTGTTATGGTCCACTGCAAAGTAAGAGGCTTGTCCCATATCGGAACTTTAGGCTCTTGGTGTGGAGTTTAGAACCTCCTGAGCACCCTCCCCTTGATAACTAGTTTTTGGGGGTGAGTTCTACCCAAATGGTTGTAATAGTGTTTGTCACAACTCCAATGTAACAATGAGAACCACCTTCTAATTCGGTGTGAATTAGATAGTGCAGTAGGGAATTTGGAGAAGAAGAAGAAGAAGGAGGTAAAGAAATATTGGAATTAGAGGAAGAGAAGAGAAAACAGAGAGACGAAAACATAGGGAAAGGATAGAATTTCTTCTGAAATTTCACATGCCTCTACAAGCAGAATCTAGAGGATATTTATACCTCTAGCCTGGGTGTTGCCACAGCAGATCCACCCCTAATAACCAACAATTTTGTCTTTTTCCCAAGCCTCTTTACACGTGGCCTACCCCATAGAATATCTCTAACAACCCCCCTTACAATTGTAATATTCAAACCAACACAAATACATAAAGTAAATAAAAACATAACAATACAACATAAAGGAAATGACTAAGAAGACAGTGAAAATTGTGAATGGCCTACCAATGTCGCGCCAAGATCTTAGTGTGTGACAATTGCCCCTCCCTTGAAACATTTCTTGTTTTTAAGAAATGTTGAGGAGGCTAGCAATCCTTGGGAATTGCTAAAGGAGGCTTGGCAAATACTCCCAGGTGTTGCTTCCTTTGTCCTTGTGCTGCCACTTGACCAACACCTGAATGAGAGGGACCCCATGGTTATAGATCACCCTCTGGTCCAATATCGCTTCTGGTTCTTCCACCCTTTTCTTTTCCTTAGGCAATGATGGTAGTTCGAGATTGACTTGCTCCTTGCTTGATGACCTTTTTAAGAGATACACATGGAAGATGGGATGAATTTGTGATTCTTCTAGAAGCTGCAACTGGTAGGCTACCTTTCCAACCTTAGCTATGATAAGGAACGGACCAAAATACCGGGGAGTCAGCTTCGTAACTGGTCCTTGAGTAACGGACCTAAAATGGGGGTGCCTCAGCCGCAAATAAACCTTCTCCCCAACCTCCAACTCTCTAATTCATTCTATTTTGGGTAGAGGTCAATTCTTGTTTCAACTATCTAAGTACCACCCTCCTTTGCTGCAAATACTCTTCTACTGAAGCAGCTATAGCTTGTCCTCCTATGGCTGGTAATATAGGGGGCATGTAACCGTAATTAGCTTCAAATGGGGACATTTTTAGGGTGGTGTGGTGGGTAAAATTATACCACCACTGGGTCAACGCAAGCCATCTGCGCCACTGGTTAGGATGTAGGATACGAATGCACCTAAGATAGGTTTCCAAACTCTGATTCACTCTTTTTGTTTGCCCATCTGTTTGGGGGTGGTAAGCAATTGACATGTTGAGTTTTATCCCCATTGACCTCATCAATTCTTGCCAAAAGCTGTTGGTGAATATTTTGTCCCTGTCCGATATGATAAATCTTGGAACCCTATGTAGAGCCACTATCCAGTCCATGAAAGCCTTGGCCACCTCTTGGGCCATATAGGGATGAGCCAATCCTATGAAATGTGCAAATTTAGTGAACCTATCCACCACAACCAGCACACTATCTTTCCCTTTTGACTTAGGTGCCTCAATAAAATCCATGGACACACTTGTCCAAGCTTGGTTAGGTATTGGTAGGGGCTGGAGCAATCTGGGGTATGTAACATTCTCATACTTGCACTTCTTGCAAGTATCGCAAGATAACACAAATTCTCTCGCATCAATCTTCAATTTTGGCCAATGAAACAGTTGTTTCACCCTCAAATAGGTATTTTGGACCCCCGAATGTCCCCTTAAAGGAGACTTATGCAATGACTGTAATATTTTTTTTCCTAAGGTCCCCCTTCCTGACAATGACCACCTTGCCATGAACCCTCAGCATCCCCTCTCTTAGGGTATAACCATCAGTTTCTTGTGATCCCACAACCATTCTTTATATGAGTTCTTGCACTTGCTCATCCCTTTCAAAACTATCCACCACTTCTTTACACCACTCCGATACCACCATAGTAATGGATGCCAAATTCCCATCCTCATGGCATCTTGAGAGGGCATCTGTTGCCACATTCTCTTTGTCCTTCCTATATTGTATTGAATAATCCAATCCCATTAATTTGGCCATCCCCTTCTTTTGTAGTTAAGTTTGCAATTTTTATTGCAACAAGAATTTCAAACTCTTGTGGTTCGTCTTAATTATAAATTTTTCCCCCTCCAAAAAATAACGCCACTTATCGATTGCCATTAAAACCGCCAAGAATTTTTTCTCATATATAATTAGGCCAAGATGCCTCCCACTTAGAGCTTGGCTTAAGAAGGCTAAGGGTCTTCCCTTTTGGGTTAATACCGCCCCAATGCCACTCCCACAAGCATCTGTTTCTACCACAAACGGTTGGCTAAAGTCAAGTAGCCCCAAAACAGGTACCTCACTCACTGGCCTCTTCAACCTCTCAAATGTTGCCTCAGCCTCCTGCCCCCAACTAAAGTTTACTTATGGGGCTAAGAAATCCCCATAACCCGTCAGTCCAAGAAATCCCCTCAAGGCTCTCATTGTGGTGGGTTTGGGCCAAGCCAACATGGCTTCAACCTTCTCAGGATCAGTACTAACCCCTGCCCTAGAAATTAAATGCCCCAAATACTCCACTTGATTTTGTCTAAATGCACATTTTGACCTTTTGATGAAAAGTTATGTCATGAACCTAGGGTTGAGCCTAGAGTTGGATCGGGAATCGGAAGGATTCGATAAAAGTAAGACCAAGAACAGAATGATTGGAGAGGGATATTGGACAAATGGGGGAAGAAATTAGAGAGAAATGAGGGAGAGTTGCATAGGGAAATGAAAGAGAGAATGGGAGAGAATTCTAGAGAGAAATCATATCTTTGTCTATCAATTCAAAAACATAATTTCTCATCCTCAATTGTAGCTTATATATAGCCTAATAGCCTTCCACATGCACCCATGTGCAATACAACAAATAACCTAACTGCCTATAGTTAAGGACAAGGCCCTATAATAGAAAATACAAAAGGAAATTACAATTATTGTATAATGCATGAAAACTTATATTATATTTACTAATCTATCCTTAAGAATCGTTAGGATCATGACAAGTTGGTTAGCTTTAAGGACCTCAAAGGTGGTTTTTAGGTGAGATATAAGTTGGTCCAATGTAGGGCTCGCCAATCAATGTTGTTGTCATGATCCTAGGGTTTAACCTAGGACTAGAATGGAAATCGAAAGGATCCGATAGAGTTAAGGTCAAGAACATAATGTATAGAGGGGAAATTGAAGAAGAATGCGGGGAGAAATTAGAGAGAATTGAGGGAGAATGGCAGAAGAACGAGAGGGAGAGATTGGAGAGAAATCTTGAGAGAGAATTGAGAATTCAACTATCAAAATCGGCATGAGAATCCCATCCATCTACAGCAACCTTATATAGACATATTTATCTCCTAACAGCCTAGCACATGCAGCCATGTGCTCCTAACTAATTGCTAAAATATCCAAAACAAACTATTCTATCATATTACAATAATCTTCTCTATTATATCCCTATCACAATATTACCCTTCTAATCTTCCTAGGGACATGACAGTTGTCGCCTGGTGGGGTTTGACAATCCACAATTCCGAGCCGCAACCTAAGTCACAATGCAGTAGCCGACAATTGTTGCACTCGCCGCCACTCAAGACTAACAACAACCGCAACCCACACCCCAAGCCAAACTGATCGTCAGAACCCCTACAATTGATCGCTATGTGTTCGCAATCACTACAAATTCAAGATTACCCAAACTTTATTTGCAATCATTAGGATTCAATGATTGCCCCCAGACCTGCTTCCACGCTGCGCCTTCCTACTCGTCGAAATTGAAGGTGTGATCACTGTGATTCAACGATCGCCCCCAATCGACGCCTTCAAATCTGAGCTGATATTCACAATCAGAATCGCAACAATTGAGAATCACTAATTGTCAGATTCGCTTGCTCACGCTTGCCTACCCAAGCCGTGACCAATTGAAATAGTCACTACTTGACCAATTCCAAATTGTTGGCCTGTTAAACGTCCAGAAGTTGTTGATCTAGACAGCTTCGATCAACTTCCAAGAAATGGGAGGCTTCCAATTCACAAGTGACCATCACCTGACCGCTTCGCCTTTCAATTTCAAATAGGAATGACCAGCTACTCTACTCCAAATCGTGCCAAGAAGCATTGGCCAATGGATTATAGTGACCAAACCTAACTGTTTTCGCCAGAATCACAACCGAGGATGGATTGGCTTTGATACCAAATGTCTTGCACCAAGGTTTAACCTAGGGTTTGTAAGGGAATTTTGAAGAAATCAAGGAAGAGAGAATAGAAAAGGAGGGAGAAATGAGAAGAATGGAAGGAGAACAAAGAGAAAGGGAGAGAAGCAGAAAGATGCAAGAGAGAAATCAGGGATAGAATTGAAGAAAGAGAAGCATTCAATCAATTACTACTCAATATCCTCTTGAGTAGCTTATATAGCTACTCTTACAGTTAGTGCTTTCAGTTATAATTTGTAACAGAAAGTATTACAGCTTTCCATTCTAAAACCGAAATGTAACTGAAAAAAATACAAGTTGTAAAAGAAAAATACAAACCAGTAATTGCAGCATGCTTTAATGACCATTATACCCTAGGGTCATGACATTTCCTTGTCAGAATCTGAGGATCCTGATAGTAATCTACCCCCAAAAAAGAACAAGATTGAAGAGGAACACTCAACACAATCGAGAAGGAACAAGGGAAGAAATCAAATATGAATTTTCATACACAAATGAAAAAATAGCACCACAGAATAAGACATATTTTACATGTAATTATATCCAAACAGAAGGATACCATTTCCAGCCTAATATTTTGCAGAGAGGCTTCATTCATAAGAGCTTAAAAGTTTGGGGTATAAAATTCCTGAAATTACTCTTTAAGGTAGTGGGATTAAGATTGATAGAATTTCACAGTGCTTATGATGATTCTCAAGTTCCATCCCCACCCCAAAAATAAAATAAAATAAAATAACTGTTTGTTTCATATGTCTGAAGACTCCAACCAATACTTTGTTTAAAAAGAAGACACATATGGGTGTTCCATACATGTCAGAGAAGTAACGGATGCGAAAATTTAGAAGTATTTCATAAATTTTGGTGCAAGTGGACATATCATCTTCAAGTGGCAAAGAATAAGTGGATCCAGAGCGAAACGGCCCATTAAAGAGATGAATTGCTTCACAGGAATTTGTTCTTCAACAGTGAAGTTTAATGCAAAATTTCACCAGTAATGAAGCTTGAGCAACTCAACGAGGGCCCACATACATACCTCACTAAATAAATTGCGCACCCTCTGTAACGACCCGATCGAGTGATAGGAAGAACCGGAACAACTTACCCTGATAGGCCTACGCGAACTTCCCAGGGGGGTCACCCATTCCTGGATTACCCCAGGTTAAGCACGCTTAACTTGGGAGTTCTTTTGCCAACATTCAGCCTAAAAGGTATCCAGCTGGTGTTGTTTCCTTTCTTACACTATCCTCGATATATACTAACTTCTCTGGGCTCTCGGGGTATTACATTCTCCCCCCTTAAGCACATGACGTCCTCGTCATGCGACTTTACAACTGGTCCCAGATCTCTCCCCCCTTGCATAGCCGATGTGGGATTCACCTAAGGTGCCTACTCGCACCCCCCATAGGGGCCTACACGCCCCCTCGGGACTCAGCCTCCTCGCTGAGGTTTGCCCCACCACCGCGCTCAGAGGCTCGGGGGGTCGTCTCTGATACCACCTGTAACAACCCGATCGAGTGATAGGAAGAACCGGAACAACTTACCCTGATAGGCCTACGCGAACTTCCCAGGGGGGTCACCCATCCCTGGATTACCCCAGGTTAAGCACGCTTAACTTGGGAGTTCTTTTGCCAACATTCAGCCTAAAAGGTATCCAGCTGGTGTTGTTTCCTTTCTTACACTATCCTCGATATATACTAACTTCTCTGGGCTCTCGGGGTATTACACCCTCCCTCCATCAACAGGAGGATGGCATCCTTTTCAGTTGCAGCTCACAATCTACCAAAGCATTTCTAGGTGGTATCCTCTCCTCAACATCAATTCCACAAAACAAAATATTTTAGGTTCACCTCCATCTACCAAAGCATTCTAAGATGGCTTCAAAAGCGCCAAACAACAGATTCCAGGTTAACCCCATGTTTTCTCTAGCAGGGTCTGAGTTTGTTATATGTGAATATCGATACAGCAATTAATTTCGAAATGCTTCATCTTCTTTTAAACATTTACTTTTCCCCTTACAAAGGAGGGGTGGGGCAGGGTAGGTATGGGGTTAATGCAGGGTGGAACAGGGATAAGAGAAGTGGTTTATTGGGGCAGTACAGGATTGGGTTATGAATCAACCAAATAGGGCAAGGATGGATGAGCATACCCCTGACCCAAACCCACCCTATTGACATCCCTAATATGACATACAAGTGCTCCACACTCCCTCTACCTCATTTGTGTGTTCCCACTTGGGTCAAAGGGCATCGTTTAGTAGTCATACACACATGTGCTCACATGGTTAACCATGCATACATATATTATGTTGGCAATTGAGTTTTTTTTTTTTTTTTTTTTTTTTGGGGGGGGGGGGGGGTGGGGGCGCTGAGAAGTGAGTTAAATTCGCTAGTTAAAAAGCACTAAAGCTGTACAACATAAGAGATAAAAGGTAGTTTTACCTATAAATCATGGTCATATAAACATATAGCAAGCCAACATAGCATGTTACTACATATTATTCTAATTCATCAATAAAGAATAAAGAAGATTAGATTGTATAGAACATGTTCATTGATATACAAATATCCTGCTGAAATGATTTTATGGGGAAGCTGCAGTCTGCCCAATGACAGAGGATAAGAGAACAGAGTTTATTGAGAGCTTACACTATCTGCAGTTGAATGTTCAAATTGATGTCTTGCTTCCAAGTATTTAGGATTGACATGTATTCCATGAGTTGGTCGAGGGGACTCAGAAGCCCTCAGGGTTGTCAGGCTGGGCGATTGACGATTTGCTGATGGAGAAAACTGCAATTGTGCCTCAATCTTGTGAAGCACTGAAGCTGGAAACACAGTGGACCAGGTCCCAAAGAGGTGGCGCATGGCAGGATACAGATTAGGCTGAACTTGCCTGTAAGCCTCACAGAAAACCTTGAGGAAAGATATTTAGAAAGGAAGCAACGTTAGAAACATCTGCCAAACATACATACATGTACATATATCTGACACCCATAAGAGTACAAATCCAGAAGAACTAAAAATAATGCATCATCACATATATTATGACTCACCTCTGGCAAACGCAAAGAGAAGTACCTCACATATTCCTTGCCTATATTCTTGACAATACTGTCCAAAAGATAAAGAGAGGGCAGTTTTTGCTCAACTGGGACCTGAAAAAGGTAAAGCAATAAGAGTGGTTGCCCATATAAGGACATTGGGGTATTTTTTTTTTTTTTTTTTTTGGGGGGGGGTGGTGACATTCCTCCAAATTATTATAAAATACCAGTATTTTGGCTGCTTAGAAAGGAGCTCTAAAAGATAAAAGGTACTTGAAAATTTCTTCCACATTGTGCTAAAATTGGAAAGCTATAATTCATATAGCTTAACCTAAATGGTGGGATAGGTTGGGGGGAGTGAAATGAACATTATTATACAATACCAGTATTTTGGCTGCTTAGAAAGGAGCTCTAAAAGATAGAAGGTACTTGAAAATTCCTTCCACATTGTCATTGTTTTTCTATCACTGAAAATCATTTTTCTGACTACATATCAGTCGTATACAACTTTCTGGCTCAAATGTTAGAACGGGAGATGATCTTCATTCCATCCCAATTTCTCTATGTAGATTTGGTCAAGCAATGGGAAAGAGGGGACTCTGAATCACTAATTAGGATGGACACTTAGCAATATACCATTACTAAATACACCAACTCAATACTGAGTCTAAAGCTCAAAGAGCCTAAGTCACAACCTTTAAAAGATGTACATTCCATACAGGGCACAAACCTCACCAAGGATTAAAACATGATCTATAGCCTTTTTTAAGATGAGAAGCTACTTAGACATTCAAAGGACATGCATTCTTAATAGAAATGCAAATGTTCAATGCCTAAGGACACAGAAAATACAATTGTAAGGCTATTGACATACTTAAAAAGAATGATAAAATGCAAACAAGAAATGCTCATAAACCTATTAAAAACATGTCTTCTTTATATCATATTTCACTTACAAAAAAAGAAGAAGAAATAATAACTAGAATTTGAAAGTTGTTCACAAAAATGTTTTCTAAGATAAATATTACATGTTTCAAACTTTGTTTTAAATACACAAGGTTAAAGAAGTTACCATTCCAGTACATAAATGGGTTAATAGATAAAAGATAAAAACACATATATTTAATTGTTGACATATTCTATCATTTCATGCCATCATGTTTTTGCGAATAATAGTGCCACCTAGTCCCATCTCTCTTGGGTCACCCCTAATACAAAAGTAAATCTTGTCTAGACAGCTTGAGAAAGCCCAGGAAGCTAACATCTCAATGACTTTGGAGCATCAAAATACCAAATGTTTAGATCTTCACCGGTATTCCTAAGTCAAGGAACTGACAATTTGACTTCCTCCAAGTTGCCCTGTATGTTAGGAAGATTTTATTGGTTCCAGGAGAATTTTGGCAACTTAGAATTCACATAGTTGGACACAGATACTGGGATTAAGGCTTGATGTGTTGTTGCTATTGTTGTTTGAGAAATTTTGCTCCAATAGATATTTAGGGGGTTACAAATTATGCAAAGAAAACGTGAAAGTTTTAGTGCCAGTGAAATATGTCCAGAAAAAGAGAGAGAAATTTAATGGCACTGAAACAATGGCGGTTTGCAATTGCCTTTGCCACCCATACAATTTGATATTTCTTGTTAAAGATCCATGTTTTTTGTAGGGAAAAAAAAAAGATACCATTAGTTTGGAACTTCTGAACATTCATGCTGGTGATTGATTCTCATAAATTGACTTTTTCAATACAGAAGTAAGCTTCATCCCTCTGTTCACAATAAAAATTCAACCGCACACTCAGTGGGATATGAGAGATTTTTCATATTAACTACTACCATTCACCCCAGCGTGTAAATTGCTTATGATTACTCGGAATTGGAATATAGAGTAAAACTGCATCATGTAAAGTACATAATTCTGCAAGAAAGGTAAAGTTGCCGGCTTTCACGGTGAGAATTGGTAGTGCTGCTATACGACAACCTAGGCCCAGAAATGTGCAACATCCTTTGCCAAGCTTAAAAGACCTAATAGAACGAAATTAACTACGGAGAAGTACAAGATTCTTGAAATTTCAAGAACTAGGCAAACTAATAAGAAAGATTCCGCTGAGTACTCAGATCCCTCAAACAACACTCGTACCTCGATAATCCGGGCGCAAATCGCTTCGGCAATGCCCTCTCCATGCTCCCTCTGGTCGCCGGCAATTATGGTAAGGTCGGTAATTATGGGCTTCGAATTGAAAGTAAGCTCGGACAACATCTGCTCGTAAAGCCGCACAACTTCCTCGCTAGTGGGCGGAGGAACGTTCTGGTCGTCGCCCGCCATTGAAACTCGCATATCGTCCTCTCTGTCTCTGAGCACAGCCTTGAACCGGTCGAGAATCGTCAGCATGGGCTTCTGCGCGGCGGATGCCTCGCCGGGCATGACTCTGGCGCCGTTGCTGAACCCGGCGAGATTTCTAGGGTTTTCCCTCGCCGATATGAACCGCTCTTCGTCCATGCCAGTAGAAAGCAACACTTTCACAGCTGACAGTATTTTAGGGTTAGGGTTTTGAACCACCAGCGGCAGATAACCGGCCACGAAGCGGCGTTGCTTCCCATCGAAGGAGAGAGAGAGATAAATGTACGGGGATGGAGGCTTTGGGTAGGAACGACGCGGAATTGGGCTATGGAATTTGGGTTTGCAGCAGCCAGCGAGCGTGACGAGGCCACTGGTGATTTCAATTTGAGATCACAATTTGGACGCAGGCTTTGGCGGATGGCAAACTTGTCCTCTCGGCCTCCCCCAACAAAATAAATAAACGGTTTAGTTTCATTTATTATGCTACATTTGCTTTGACTTACAATATTTCTTTAAATTTAACTTTTTGTGATAACAAATTCTTTTTAATATTTCAGATAATTATCTTACCTGAGTTTGAGGATGATTTATCTGATTTTTCTTCCATAATTAATATATTATTATTTTAATTGGTGATATACATTATTTACACAAAATATTGTTAAATTGTTCACCTTTGACTTTTTAAAAAATAAAAAATAAAAAAAATAAAAAATAAAAAATAAAAATCAATATTCATAACATAAAAAGTATTTTAAAAAATACTTTAAGAATAGAGTTTCATAACATCTAAACATAATTTATTCTTATATGATATAACAAAAAATAAAAAAGCATGACAGGTTGGTAGTTTTCAATTATGTGTTATGTGTTTTTTTTTTTTCTTTTAAGAGAAGTTACTAAATATGAAGAAAATTTATATTCAGAGACTCTCATGAACAATTCATATATAAGTCTTTCTCCACATTATACAAGAGATGCTTATAGGAGATTTTAGATTTTAAAAGACTTGATCTTTATATATTATTCATCTAAGATCGTGAATGAATAGTCAAATCTACCTTTGATATATATTTATTTATAAATCTATAAAAATATCCAACATGCTTGTCGAATAATGTGATTTTTTTGGTATCCTCCTCCCTTTAAATAAGATAACTATTTTTTAGTTGAAACACACTCAAAACTCTATATTGACTATAATTTAATTTTATTTGCATTGTACTCTCAAAATCAAGATATTAACTTAAGCATTGAATAGCCTATGTAAAAGGTCACTCGTATCCTTATTCGATTTATTCCTTGTAGGTCATTAGAAGACTCCAATTGATACACTTTTTTTTAATAAATAAATTTATTATTATATTTAAAAATAATAATTAACATTGTCTATAAAAAATCAATCAAAAAGCAAAAAGTTAGCCTACGATAGCACATACAATAAGCATGGTTAATCGATATGGTCAAGAGAGATAATAAAGTATTTTTTATAATTATTTAAAAAATATATATAATTGTACTAACAAAATTTAAAGTCATAATCCCTGACTAATAATTATATTTTCAAACAACTTTACCACTATCATTTTATTTGAAAATTTATCCACAAAAATAAAAAAAAATCAACTATAATTATAAAAAAAAATCATCTAATGAACTTATATTTTTTATTTTTCATTTACGTATACCATGGACCACCACTCTCATGCATATTATTGGTCCACTCTCATGCATATTATACTTCAAAAGTTATTTAATCTAAAAATTATAGGTCATGATCGGGCTTTCTTTCTAAATGAGCATATGCTCGAGGCCTAGTTTCCACATATTGGTCATGGAAGTAGGATGGTCCCGTTTGTAGATAATTATTTTGGATGGATAATAAGTCAAAGGAAAATGAATTTCGGTCAGGAAAAAATAAGTTCCAACATATATAAAAGAAAGATGGGACAGTGAATTCCTAAGCTGAAAATGGGAGTTCACTTTTCTAAATCACAATCTACCACCTTACACACAAATCACAATAACAACAGATCTCTCATCTCTGCACCTCCGATAGCTTCATCAACATCGTTGCCGTCCACCTCCGTCTAACTTCATCAGCGTCGTTGCTGCCCACATCCATTGGCTTATTATGCGTCGCCTGGGTTCATTGTCTCCAGTTGCACCGTTGTCTTCCTTTTTCATCTGCGTCTATCGCCCTAAATCGCCCTCTACGTTGCTCTCTCTAGCCTGATCAGCCTCTCAATGTCACTACCTCCGTCCTCCTGCATTTAGATCCACCAGTCTGCATCACCATCTCCCCCTCTATCCATCTCGACCTGGGTTGTCCTCGCCCCGTCTAACTGCAAAATCCAGTCACCACCGTCATCTTTGTATTTGCCCATCTTGGCCTGGGCCGAACTCATCCCCTATTCGCTTGCATCCGGTTGTCATCGCCATCTTCGCCTCTGTCCATCTCGGCCCAAGTCGAACTCATCGTTGTCGTCTGCCTTCTATCTGCTGATCTCTCTCTCTATTCAAAGCTCAAGTTTTTTTTAGTATATATGCTTATGTTTTCCTAAAGTGTCAGGGAAATGTTTCTAGCAACATTTTCAATTTACAGCAAAATAGCAAAAAACTCATTTCATGAAAACACTTTTCAAGAAAACTATTTTTCCTTCGGGAAATACTTTCCTTTAAACAAAACAAACGGAGCCTTAAGATTAAAATGAATCATAATTGTCAATTGAAAAAATAAATACCCATAAATAGAGTTTATGCTAGATTTTATATATCAAATTAATGCATACAAACATTATAACTGTTGAAGCTTCTGAACCAATCAATTAAGTAGGGGTTCTTAGAATCTCAATTGCTCCGAATCAAATCAAATCGAATTAAATTGGGAATGAAATTGATGAAAAATTCACACTAAGTCGAATTTATATACATTGTTGTACATATATTGCAATATATGTGTGTACATGCAGCTTGCAAAATCAAGATTGAGTCAGATCTGTAACATTCTGCACCAAGTAATAGAAAATATCGAAATAAGTTATCTTGATGGACCTACTCAAACTTCTCAGGGATCACTCATTTATAAACATTCTCAGTTCAAACATGATTAACAATGGAGTTATTTGTCTACATTTAGCCTAAAAGGTATCCAACTGGTCTTGTTTCATTCCTTACTTATTATCGATATATATTATCATTCTTTGGGGTCTTATGATATTGCATTCTCTCCCCTTGAGCACATGACGCTCTCGTCATGCGACCTTACAACTGATCTCAGATCTTTTCTCATTTTGGGGTTGCCATCCTATAAGCTTGCAAAAAACCGATTCTTATACAGGCCTTCGAGCTCCAGCGCCACTCCTCGTCTCATCGGACCGCCTTCGCTAAAGGTCAGCTCTTATACTACCTGTAACATCCCACATCGAGCAATATAAAGAATCGGAACAACTTACCTTGATGGACCTACGCGAACTTCTCAGATGTCATCCATCCTTAAACTTTAAAAATCAAGCACGCTTAACTCGAGAATTCTTTGTCTACATTCAGTTCAAAATATATTTAGTTGGTGTTGTTTTATTTCTTACTTATTTTTAATATATACTACTCTTTTTTGACTCTTTGAGTATTACATACCCTTACTTTTTAAATCAAATACTAGACTAAACTCATTTGATTTTGGACCTTTTGGTCCGCACCAATCTGATTTTTGGTACAAATTAGAAATTCAACACTATATATTATTAATACATTAGTGTCTTCAAAATTAAATATATAAAATGGATTAACAGATTATAAAAATTTGCACACAGACAAACAACGCCTTTGAAAGCTCGAAGATTTCAGTTGATGGGTATGGCGGTGCATGCTGATCAGCAGTGGCGACAAGACTTCCTGAATTCATTTCCAGAAAGAAATTCTGCTCGGCTATAGTAACCTTCTCATTTAGCGAACTACTGCCGTTTATGGCTGATTAATTGCTGAAGTTGACTAGGTAGTCATTTCCTTCAAATAATTTTCTCGGAAAATCAAAACCTGTTTCGTAGAAAGTGATAGGCACAATAGATCATTCTGTAGATATTTGGCTTTTACGATCAATGATTGATTTAAATGATAAACTGTTTAACTGATGCGATTTCTGAACGCATCTCAACCAAAAGGGAATCGAACTATAATCGATGCATTTGGAAAGTTAGACGATACTGCAAGATTATGTCTCCCCACCACCGTTCCTAATTACCTTTTCTGAGGGTTTCATGTTTCAATTAAACCCTAGTCTCTGTCATTTCTCGTTGGCAAGCACCGGATGGATTTCATTGGAAGTAATCTTCTTCTCGATGTCAATTTCTTTGTTTGTTTCACTTTCACCAACTTGGCTGGCATTTTAGTCAATGAAGTGCTCATTAGAATCAATCTAGTCTTCTGAATCTTGACTGCGAAATAAGATCAGATCAATTATTCTTCAGTTTGTGGAGGACTTTATTTGTTGCCTTATAGAATATTGCTTTAGCTTGTTTTAGAAGCTATGTAAATCATGTCCAGGCTTCATTTTCTTCTTTGTGAAGATATTTACAGAATACTCCCTACCATCTTTGTCTGAAACCTTAGATTTCATTGAAGAAACTAGAAATTATGACAAACCAATGATTATGATATCTTTAAATTCATCTAATTTTCCAAATTTCCCATGGAAAATAGGAAATGTACTTTTTTCTTTCAATCAAAAAATGGCGGCCAAAAGATATATTAGATATGTATATGCTGACAGTAACAGGCAAACTATATTTTATGATACTTTCTCAATGTACCAAATATTTTGTTGATCAATACAGTGAAACAGGAATTCCCACATGGTAATAGGTTGCACCATGTATCCCCTTTTGCCAGTCTGCCTGTCCATAGCAAAACCTGATTTGGCAGAATCAACAGAGTGTAATGGGTATATTTCCCTCTTGTTTGCTCCATCCCAGACATACTCCTATTTATACACCTCTGAACCCCCAAATGGGAAATTGCATATCGTTTACCTTTCTCTCTGGATGATTGGTTAATAGACGGGAGCACTGTTAATCATTTCCATGGAACTTCCTCTATCTATTCATGCTTTGTTTGTGTTTGAGATTTGCTTCTCAATTCTCATGGTATCATGCAAGTTAATAGTCATGAAAGCAAGTGAATATCCATCTCCATTTCCAAGCAACTTCCTGTTTGGAACTGCTTCATCTTCTTACCAGGTTCTTTAACTTCTTTACTTCACTGGCTTTTGTGTCCATCAAAGACAGATTTTTATATTATTTATTTCACTTTTATTTTCCAGTTTGAAGGAGCTTTCTTGAGTGATGGAAAAGGCCTCAACAACTGGGATGTTTTCACTCATAAGCCTGGTTAGATTACCCTTGCTATGGCTCCTTATGTGTCTTATTTTCGTTTCTTTTTTCCCCAGCATTCCCGTTCTATACTCCCTTGCATTTATGGCATTAAGAGGTCTTTTGCAGGTAATATTCTGGATGGAACTAATGGGGATATTGCTGTTGATCATTACCATCGATATCTGGTAAAGTTTTAAACTTGCGTGAGTTATGTTCTAGCAGTATTTCTTTGCTTGACCTTTCTAGTACTAGCAGTATTACTATTCCAACATTAGCTCTGACAGTCAAGATAGGAAAAAGGCCTACCAATTAAGCCAGAAGTAGACACTTGATTAATAAGAATGAAGAGATACTGTGAAGAACTACTTGGAAAGAAGTAAGGGTTATCAGGCAGAAATATTCAAAAGTCATTCTGGGAATTACACAAACTTCTTGATTGTTTATTTATATCTGAAGTTGATTGAGCTCCAAAAGTCAATGATTTGAACTTATGATCTGGGAAACAGGAGGACGTAGATCTCATGGAAGATATTGGAGTGAACAGCTTTCGGTTCTCTATATCATGGGCAAGAATTCTACCTAGTAAGTTTGCATTTCACCAGGAAAAGAGTTTGGTGTTGACCTTTAGATATATGCTCTCAACAAGGAGCTCATTTACATATGTTCTTTTAACTCTGAATCAGAGGGGAGATTTGGAGAAGTGAATATGGCAGGGGTCAGGCACTACAGCAAACTGATTGATGCACTTCTCTATAAAGGTTACTTATGGTTTTCCGTGTGAATTCTATGAAACACAAGATATATATTAAACCTGATCCATATGATCAAAGCAATGACTTGTTAAATTATTTTTGCCAAAACTAATTTTTTATCTTTTGATTCAGGGATCCAACCTTTTGTGACATTGACTCATTATGACATGCCTCAAGAACTTGAAGATAGATATGGAGCTTGGCTAAGTCCCAAAGTTCAGTAAGTGTCATTGTTGTGCTATAATCTGTTTCGGGATTATTTATCCCAGTATTTGACCGTCTACTGCACATTAGCTTTGTAAAAATTGCAATAGATTCCCAAAGTGACATCAACGATTATTATCAATAATACAATATTTGCTTGGATCTATTGGCAATTAGAATAATTGCAGAAGTCAGTATATAGAAGTCTTGAAACTTTTAAGCCAATGCTTATATTTAGCATGACCAAAAGTTCACGAATAGATCATTTATTAGAAGGGTTCATCCTGAAGAAGATCTTAATAAAGTTCCAGCTTATGCAATGTTCTAAGGCAGAGTTGTGGCGGGTATGATCCTCGTGTTTTCCAGGGATGACTTCAGATACTATGAGATGTGTGTTTCAAGTACTTTGGGGACCGAGTGAAATATTGGGTCACCTTCAATGAACCAAATGTTGCCGTAATTCGTGGTTACAGATCAGGGATCTACCCACCCTCTCGTTGCTCCGGCTCATTTGGAAACTGTACAAATGGAGATTCAGAGAGAGAGCCCTTTATTGCAGCACATAACATTATCCTGTCCCATGCGGCTGCTGTTGATATTTACCACACCAAATACCAGGTATGCCATATGCCAACATATAATGATGCATACCATATGTAGCTTTGATTTATAAAGAAATGTTAAGAAATGCTCTGTTTTACTATTTCTTCTGAAGCATTCTTCAGAGAACACAAGGAGGTGGCATAGGGATTGTAATGAATGCCATCTGGTTTGAGCCCATCAGCCATTCATTCGAAGATAAGTTGGCAGCTAAGAGAGCTCAATCTTTCTACATGAACTGGTACTTCTGATCTTCCTTGCTTTCAGTTCTATAAATAGAAGTATGGTAAGGAACAATCAAATGACATGAAAACACAAAAAATATGCAACTTTCCCAGTTATCTTCCACAGGCATGCTGGCTCCTTACTGTCTCCTCACAAGTTCACTGCAGGTTCTTAGACCCAGTCATACTAGGAAAATATCCAGAGGAGATGCATGAGATTCTGGGACCAGATCTGCCCGTATTTTCAGAAAGTGATATGAAGATGCTGAAGGGGGGATTGGACTTCATTGGTATCAACCATTACACTAGTTTTTATGTCAAAGACTGCATATTCTCTTCATGTGAACAGGGACCATCTAGGACAGAAGGTTTCATTCAGAAGACTGCACTGAAGGATGGAGTCTTTATAGGAAAACCTGTATGTATGCTCAGCTTACCTCATATTGCCACAAATTTATGCCTGAAGAATTAGTGAAAATGGGCGTTGCTGATATTGTAGACTGCAGTCGACTGGCTATATGTTCACCCTCAAGGAATGGAAAAGATTGTGACATATATTAAGGATAGATACAATAACACACCAATGTTCATTACAGAAAATGGTAAGCCAAGAACATTCTTGGAGTGATTCCTGTACAATTTCAGCTATGTTTGCGGAAAATGTTTCTTTACCATGGCGCAGGTTATGGTGAAGGGAACAATCCCAATTCCACAATTGAAGCTTCCCTTGGTGATAATGAAAGAGTGAAGTACACGAATGGCTACTTAAATGCCTTAGCAGCAGCAATAAGGTACAATCATTACTAGTTTCTGCTTGCATTTTAATCTCCTATAATCATCACTGAGAAGTTTAAAATACTTTGTCAAAGCATATTATCTCTGATCTATCCGCTAATCATTTCTGCTCAAGCCATATGGATTGCAAAAATTTGAGGCTTAACATGGAGTATACAATCTAAATACGTTTAAAAGTATAAGCTTAGAATGAAACCTTTCGGCGTATACTTGTATTTCTGCAATCCTCTGGCCAAAGAGACAATCAAGGTCTTAGTAATCTCTACTCTTATTTCAATGTGTGGCCAGGAAAGGAGCAGATGTGAGAGGTTACTTCACCTGGTCCTTGCTCGACAACTTTGAGTGGATATGTGGCTACACCATAAGGTTCGGGCTTCACCATATTGATTATGCCACTCTAAAGAGATCTCCGAGACTGTCTGCAACTTGGTACAAGCATTTCATTTCCAGCCATAAGGCTAAGACTTACCTCTCTGCCCAGAATCTATCAAAGAAACCAAATAGATATTGGGTTTAATTAGCACTTGTAATGATAATGGTTGTTCTTATTCTTCTCTATCTCTTCTCTTCTCTCCTCTCCTTACTGGAGGACAGAGCACTGACGATGGAGTCTCTAGCCAAGTGATGAAATTTTAGAATTGAGCTTACATATAGTTTCATTAGACACCTCTTCTGAACACGCATAAGGTTTCATTGAACTTGCATGATTTTAAATTTTGAAGGATAATATTATTCAAGAAAACTTTTTAGGATCACACATATAATTTACCGCACGTATTTAAGAGTTTAAATTACTATAAGATTGGGGGATCATATTTGTCTTCGTATAATTGTCGATAATCTGTTTGTATCTGTGGGACTAGGGTCCGAGTTTTGAATCGCAACTTATCTATCTATCCGCTCAGCTTAGAGTGTGAGGGTCGTAAGTTTTTAAGAGAATAAAACGATTTTTGTTGAAAACTATGCATTAATTGGGACCTCTCGTGTTTCTTATGTTAGAAAAAAAAATATTATGCAAGAATAATTTATTTTTTTTATGTAGTATTAAATTTAAACTTAATTTTCAAAACTTAACATATTTACTTTTATTTTTTATGTTATTTATTTGAGTTTTTAAGTTATAAATTATACTTTCAAATCTCTAATTAAATTATTAAGTGTGTGTATATATATATGTATATTATGTTTTATTAAAGAATAATCAAGCCATTGTCTGGTTAAGTAAAAATAAGTGTATATAATTTTTAAACAAGTTATATTTACTATATTTTATTTTTAACATTTAAATAATTTTATTAATTAATTAAATAATTTAAATATTAAAAAACATGTTATAAAAAGTCAAAAATAAGGTAAAAATAGTTAGTATTTATTTTATTAAAGGAAAATTTTATTTGTACCTATCTATTTTATTCTCTCTAGCCATCTTTTACAGTTGCAACAATTATTTTTCAAAAATACCCTTTAGTGTACACAACATCCCATTTGCTCTTTGCACACACCGTCATCGTTTATCATTGTCGCGATGAATGTGGTTGTCAATGGGAGTTTTGCGATGATGGGTGGCTGCGATGAGCGCAGCCCCAACAGGTGTAATAATGGGCGACCATGTTTGTCATAGTCGTCAGTGGGAATAATACAACTATTAATGAAAGCTTTATGATGGTGGGCAATTGCGTTCATCGTGATTGCTAGTAAAAGCGACATAGTTGTCGGTGATGATGGTGTGTGCGAAAAACAAATGGAATGTTGTGTACATTAAAAGATATTTTAAAAATATAATTATTATAATTATAGAACGTGAGTGTGGAGAACAAAAAAGTGGGTGCAAATATAATTTTTTTCTAGAGGACGTTTGTTAAAATGAGAAAAAAGTATCAAGATAAAATTGGGATACTTTCCAGAACAAGATATGGAATGGTCAAGATAAGACCGAGAAGCATTTCAAAATTTCTATCAGATTGTTTGTTAAAATTTTTAGAATCTACTGGTAACTGTACTTTTTCTTTCCATGTGTTTGTTAATACATATGATAAGCACCAAAATAAGAATTTTTTTATCAAAATATCACTATTACCAAATTTATGATTAAAATAGTATTTTATGATTAATATGAATTGTCAAAAAAAGTAATATTAAAATTAAAAATAATATTTTATTTTCTAAATTCATGTTCAAAAATAAATTTTAAAAGAGTTGAAAAGTATAAATAATAATTGTTAGAATTACAATAATTCCACCTAGATAATTAAAAATGGCCAAAATATATTTTTATAATAGATAATAAAATATAAAATTAAATACAATAATTTAAAAATTGATGAAAGGAATTATATTAGTTAATAAAATATATATATAGAAAGAGAAATTTAAATTTTAAAAATCAATTAAATGAATAATGTCATTTAAATTTTAAAAATTGTCAAAACATATAATAATTTAAAAATATATTAAATAATATTAATTATAAGAGTTAAATAAATAATTTTTTTTAATAATTTTAAATCTTTAAAATACATTAAATGGTATTAACTATCTTACAAGGGGTAGATAAGTAATTGAGATTTATCTTAAAAGAGCCAGATAAATTTATTCGAGGGGGGAGATCAGATAAATTTACCTTAAAAGAGGGAGATAAGAGGTCAGGTAAGATCTTTTTTTAAAATAGTCAGATAAACTTAACAAATACGTTAAAAAGATCAAACATCCGAAATACTTCTCATATCTAACATTTTCTCCTTCCTATCTTAGTTAACAAAGACTCCCCTACAAAATTAAATGGGAAATTCTATTCACAGCGAGGGTTTTACTCTTCGCAGCTTTTTCCCACCAAAATTTTTCATCATTTTTCAAAAATCTTATTTTACCCTTCTGTCAACCCACCATATCATTTTCCTTCCCTTTTTACTCTGCACAGTCAGTCCATCTCTCTTTCTCTCTCATTATATCCATTTTGTTCTCTCTCACACCCATCTCTCAATCTCTCTCTCCCAATGAACACACACACAAATATATATATATATATATATATATACAAACACACACACACAGATAATTTATTATAATAAAATAAAATTAAAAAATATAAATAAATAAATTATTTTTAAATATCTGTATTTTAAATAATTATAAATTAACTAATTATAAATTTTTTAACTAATTTTAAATTTTAAATTTTCGTGAGTTAAATTTTTGATACTCAAAAAAATTTAAAATTAGTTAATTTATCTTATTAAATTACTTAAAGATAAATATACTTAAAATTAGTTAATTAATCAACTAATTTAATAAGATATATATCTTTAAAAATTAGTCGAATTTATTTAAAGATATATGTATCTTTTTAAAAATAATTTATTAAATAAATTCAACTAATTTATTTTTAAAAAGAATTAACTAATTTAATTTATTTAAAGATAGATGTATCTTTTTAAAAGAATTAAGTAATTTATTTATTAAATAAATTCAACTAATAAGATATATGTATATTTTAAAAAAAATTATTTATTTATATTTTTTATTTTATTTTATTATAATAAAAAATTAATTAAAATAAAAAAAATTCCTCAAAAACCAACTTTCGGGAAACATTGGGTTCCCCGAAAGCTGGCTTTCGTGGAACAATTTGATAGTAAAAAAAAAATTAAAATTAGTTATTTTATTTTATTAAATTACTTAAAAATACATATATTTAAAATTAGTTATTCAATCAACTAATTTAATAAGATATATATATTTAAAAATTAATTGAATTTATTTAAAGATATATGTATCTTTTTAAAAATAATTTATTAAATAAATTCAACTAATTTAATTTATTTAAAGATGGATGTATCTTTTTAAAAGAATTAACTAATTTATTTATTAAATAAATTTATTTAAAAATAATTTATTTTTTTGTATTTTTTAGTTAATTTTTTTAAAAAGAATTTATTTATTTTATTTTATTATAATAAAAAAGTAATTAAAATAAAAAAAACTTTCCCGAAAGCTGGCTTTCGGGGAACCCAGCATGCCTCAACCTCCAGCTTTCGGGGAACCCAGCGTTCTCCGAAAGCTGGGGGTCAAGAACGCCTCAAAAACTGGCTTTCGGAGAATCCAGCGTTTCCTAACCTCCAGCTTTCGGGAAACCCAGCACTCCCCGAAAGCTGAAGGTCGGGAACGCCAACGTTCCTCGAAAGCTGGGGATCAGGAAACGTTGGGTTGCCTGAAAGTCAGCTTTCGAGAAACGCTGGGTTCCTTGAAAGTTGAAGGTCGGGGTACACTAGGTTCCTCGAAAGCCAGCCCGGCTTTCAGGGAAGTTTTTTTTTTAATTATTTTTTATTATAATAAAATAAAATAAAATAATATAAATAAATAAATTCTTTTTAAAAAGATACATATATCTTATTAGTTTGATTTATTTAATAAATAAATTAGTTAATTCTTTTAAAAAGATACATCCATCTTTAAATAAATTAAATTAGTTAATTTTTTTTTAAAATAAATTAGTTGAATTTATTTAATAAATTATTTTTAAAAAGATACATATATCTTTAAATAAA
This sequence comes from Diospyros kaki, assembly GCA_036245055.1. NCBI lineage: Eukaryota > Viridiplantae > Streptophyta > Magnoliopsida > Ericales > Ebenaceae > Diospyros > Diospyros kaki. The sequence goes on along the minus strand of BSEG01000005.1, from coordinate 1,591,833 downwards.
TTTAATTAATTTTTAAAAATATATATCTTGTTAAATTAGTTGATTGAATAACTAATTTTAAATATATGCATTTTTAAGTAATTTAATAAAATAAAATAACTAATTTTATTTTTTTTTTGACTATCAAAATGTTCCCTGAAAGCGAGCTTTTGGGGAACCCAATGTTTCTTGAAAGTTGGCTTTTGGGGAATTTTTTTTATTTTTATTAATTTTTTATTATAATAAAATAAAATAAAAAATAAAAAATATAAATAAATAAATTCTTTTTAAAAAGATACGTATATCTTATTAGTTGAATTTATTTAATAAATAAATTAGTTAATTCTTTTTAAAAGATATATCTATCTTTAAATAAATTAAATTAGTTAATTCTTTTTTAAAAATAAATTAGTTAAATTTATTTAATAAATTATTTTTAAAAAGATACATATATCTTTAAATAAATTCAACTAATTTTTAAAGATATATATCTTATTAAATTAGTTGATTGAATAACTAATTTTAAGTATATGTATCTTTAAGTAATTTAATAAGATAAATTAACTAATTTTAAATTTTGTTGAGTATAAAAAATTTAACTCACGATAATTTAAAATTTATAATTAGTTAATTTATAATTATTTAAAATACAAATATTTAAAAATAATTTATTTATTTATATTTTTTTTATTTTATTTTATTATAATAAATTATCTGTGTGTGTGTTTGTATATATATATATATACATATTTGTGTGTGTGCTCATTGGGAGAGAGATGGAGAGATAAGTGTGAGAGAAAAAAAAATAAATATAATGAGAGAGAAAGAGAGATGGAGTGACTGTGCAAAGTAAAAAGGAAATCAAGATAATATGATGAAGTGACAAAAGAGTAAAATAGAATTTTTAAAAAATAATAAAAAATTTTGACAAAAAAAGATTGCGAAAAGTAAAACCCTCGTTGCGAATGGAATTTCCCTATTCTTTACAATCTCAGTGCGAACTTCCAGTTCTACCCCTGAAAAAGTCAAAGTCAAGGGAGGCTACGTTCGATGGCCGCCACGTGTGACCCTCGCCCCAAACCCTGGCAAAATCTTCTCCCTCTTCGATTCGATTCGCTCGTAGCATTCCGAGCTACGCAATGCGTTCTTAATGGCGGTATACAGATCTCTCAGAGCCCTAATCTCTCGGAACCCTAACAAAAGCAAGCTCTTCAGAACCAAAACCATAGCCACTTTGTCCCTACTCTCTCCCTATCGTTCCCGGGGTCTTCTCTCTCCCATCCCAGCCTTGGATGGCCCTCTTTTCCTTTCCTATCCTCCATGGAAGCTCTCTCAGTCCGCCACTCCTCTCTACTTCCAATCTCACGTAGTCCCCTTCCCCCCCAAGTTCCCGCCTTTGAATTTGCTTCGAGGGCGAAATTTGCCCTTCACCTTAGGGCTCGCTTCGGTTATTTCGGCCCCCGATTTGTTGAATCGGACCATCGTGAAGGAATTCGATGGCGGGGAGGTAGTTGCAGGTGGCCAAGCTGGATCTGCACAGACCTTCTTGATCTTGCCGAACTTGATCTCCATAAGCCGTTTGATCTCTGGTCCTTTTCTCGGATGGTAGTGTCCTTTCTTTCCTTTGATTAACATCTTTTCTTCGATACAATCTCTTGTTACTTCACTTCTGTAATGATTCTCTGTTACTAGAAGTTTGGAGAGGAAATATTTTTTCTTATTTGGAAATTAAAATGAGAAGAAAATTTTAGCATACATGCAAGCAATTAGGTTCTCCTCACCAAATGCTGGTTCTGAACATAGCATAACAATTGATTCGCTAATAAGCACTGCTCAGTAAAACTCCAAAACCTAATCTATGCCTTTGTGTTTCTGTGCTTCTGGATAGGGTTTTCAAGTTAGACTTTTTTAGTTCAAACAATGTCGTTGGCACTGTCTTTGAGTTAGTAGAATTATGCATTTGGAAAGTTAAGCTGCATCACAAAGTGTTAACAGTTCAATGGACTGATCTCTTATTAACTTTTATTTTCAACCAGAACTAGTTCGTACATGAAATTTTAGTGCCTGATAGCAGATGAATTCCAGTTAGTCTTTAGTTGGTTTCTCAAAGAGTGAGGTGGGTCTTATACCTTCTTTGATGAAAAAGGCAAGAGTGGGTTGGAGGAGGAGAAGGGCTTGACTTTTAGCACCTTCATGCTCGATGTAATTAACTTGCAGAGAAGTGATGAGGGTTGAATCAACGTTTATCACATCATAAAGTAGACCTGTCTCTTTCTTATGTTCTGGCATTTGGGTTTTGTTGATCCATGTTAAGGTCAGTTTTTGTGTTTTGCAGAGATGCCAGAGGTTAGAGACACTTTATAACAGTTACTATCTTGTTTATGGTCTTTAGTTGTATCCAGGTTTACCCTGTGGTGCCTTCTTGTCACTATCAGGAAAAGATTCCTACCGGATGGCCTTCATGATAGTTTGAGCTTGGCCTTCCATGTGGATCAATAGTCCTTCTAACTGTTCTCAGTTTTGGTTTTAGTTTTATTTGTTCTTGTGTTTACTCCACCTTACTAGATATGGCTATAGATAGAAATTATTGGCAAACGAAAATTCATGTAACTGAATTAAGGCCTGATGTGTTTATTGTCACATTGTTTTCTATGTCGTACTATTTCTTCTTGCATTGGACTTCTGTTGGCTTGATATGTTATTGTAAGTTCTATGTCAAGTCATCATGTTCCTTGATTATACTTTTGCTTACACTCAACATATGATTGGTCTAGTGGAATTTCTCTAGAAACTTGACTACACTTGTGCAGGATGATCATGCAAGAAATGTATCTGCCTGCATTTGTGGGGCTGGCTATCTCTGGGGCAACTGACTGGGTATAAATGCTGTATTGGTTATCTCGTATTACAAACACAAATAGGGCATATATCAAAGTGAATTCTCACACCTTTTTCTTTTCCCTCATTCATCTTGTAGCTTGATGGACACATGGCTAGGAAGATGGGAATCAATTCTGTCATTGGTTCTTATCTTGATCCCCTGGCTGACAAGGTAATATTCTCGTCCTTTATTCTTTGAAGCTCAGGGACACATGGGGAATGGCTTGTGCCTGTGGGTTGCTTGAGTCCATATGAAGCTGCTTTATAGTTGACTCCATCTTATGGTTTTGCCTCCGTTAATACAGGTTTTAATTGGATGTGTAGCTTTGGCAATGGTAGATGGAGGACTTCTTCACTGTAAGTAGAAGCAGTATTTCTTGTGTAGTTTCCCCACTTTTTAATCTCATAAATCCTGTCAATCGCCTGATTCATACATGCTTTGCTGTCCCTTAAAAAATAAATAAGGCCCGAGTTGGATTCTTTTACTTAAGTATTGGAACGCATAATACACTCAAGACTATAATATTATTTGTATCAATCTCCACGCCATTCTTAAATTAGTTTTTGATTGTAAAGCTGGACTTGTGGGACTCTTCGTGCTACGAGATGTTGCACTCATTGGTGGGGCGGTGTACAAAAGAGCTAGCAGTTTGGATTGGGAAGTGAGTTTGCGTACCCTTGCGTTAACTATTGGGATTAAATGTTTTATTGGACTATCTTTTTGTAACTGAATCATTTTATCTCAGTGGAAAAGTTGGTTTGACTTCTTCAATATTGATGGGATGCGCCCTGAGAAGGTTGAGCCTCTGTTTCTTAGCAAGGTTAGTTTTGTATTCTTTAACTCAGTTATCCAAACGGGACATTGGTGAAGCATTTCAAAAGATGGTAGTACAATTTAGGTAGCTCCATACTGTTTTTATGTCAAAGTAAGATTTTCGATATTCAGTGGTGTAAGATGCAAATATCCTGTGACTTATAAGCTAATTATCGGAGAAGAGTGCGTGGCGGAACAGTTAATTGCCAGCATGGAGGAGTTTTTACTTAACTAGGTATGAGATTATTATATTAGAATTTATCTTAAAAGGCTTGTAGACCGGATTGTGCCTCTTAAGATTGATGTGGATTCCACCCCCCCCCTCTTTTTTTTTCTCCTCTCTTTTTCTAGCGTGGGGAGCCTTGTAACTAGTTTTATGATCCCAACTTTCTTTATTATTTTGCTAAAAGGTGTGTTCATCGCAGGTTAATACAGTTTTCCAATTGGTATTGGTTGCTGCAGCTCTCCTTCAACCAGAACTTGGAACCCCAGAAACCCAGACATACATCACCAATTTGAGGTAGAAAATCATTGTTTGGTGAAGCTGCTAGGCTCCCTATCTTGATATATTTGATAGCAGAACTCAGTAAACTCATTACACTGGTGCAGTTGGGTGGTGGCTTCAACTACAGTAGCTTCCACTGCAGCATATGGGGCACAACATCTGAGGAAGGGATCCATGACAATGAAAAGGAATCGGTAGCTGTAGCTTTTAGCTTAGTTCTTGAGAAGATCTTTCATCGACTGAGACAGCTGTCGCTCTGGTTCCATCGGCAAAACTGAAATAAAAGGAGGCATTTGGTTTCTTTGATACATATGCTGTTAAACATCAGAACCTTCTTCTCCTTCACTTTGTACATTCCTTTGCCAGTGGCAGATCAACTGGTGGACAGGCAGGTGCCAATCCGATCGAAGGCAAGAAGGGATACCCAATACCATGAAATTGCTGTGGGAGTGGGACCAAATGACTTGAAGGTCCTAAAATCAGAGAGATTCTTGTGAAACCATGCATAGTCATGTTTAAGTAGGATCATGACGATGTAAGAATTTATTTACTGGTTTCAGATTCAGGTTGAAACCAGAAGTAGGATTGTATTCTTGTTGCCGGGTAACGAATAAGCTTGAAGCGTTGCCTTTTGGGGCAATTGCCATCTTTTCAGCCACTGTTGTTTGGCACTTAAATTTTATTTCTTTTTTAATACGTCTTCTGTTCTTTAAAAATACAAAAAAAAAAAAAACTATAACAAATTCAAACCGGCCTCACTCCAGATTTCAGATCATAAAAAATTCCAAGACAACAAACTATAACATGGAAGACCACCGACTGCCATCGTGGCTCTCAACTACCAAAATTGCAGGAACCAACCTAAGTAGTGCTTCTTCTCTTTTGAGTTTCCAGGAATAACATTTACAGAATATATACTTGGAGTTGAGTTTGCATGAAAAAAATGTTAATGTTTCATCGAGGAATCAACTGCCATTTATAGGGTACCTGCATAAGTTGATAATAGGCCAACAAAGGTGACAAATAAATACTTCAAAAGGTGACAAAAGCATTTTCACTGATAAGGCCATCTTCATTTAAAAATGTGACGAACAAAAACATTTGCAATAGACTAACAATTCAATAAGCAAAACAAAAATATCCGTCTGGGGGTGCCATTTCTAGTAATATCGAACTAATCATCAATTTTATTATCAGGTCCCTAGGCATGTTGACACATACACCACTGTCTTCTCTACTTGGGAAAAGCCTCTTCAACTTCATTCCATTTGTCGGCAAATTTTGGGAATTTTTCCTTCATCTGCCCAACAAGTTCCCTCGCCTCATCAACCCTTGAAATGCTTGCAAGTCCGTTGACAAGTAACTTCATGGTCGTGAAATTAGGAACCCAGCCCTTTGCCAAGCTTTCCTTGCAAAACTGTAATGCACTCTCAAAATCGCCACCTTGACACAGGAAGTAAATCAGGGTAAAGTAACACTCACCATCTGGTTGGCACCCATTATTGACCATTTTCTTCATCAAGTTCTTTGTTTCATCCAAATTCCCTTCTTTGCAAAAACCATGAATCAAAAGGTAATAGGTATCAGAGTTAGGCTTCATTCCCCTTGACACGATCCCGTCAAGCAAAGCCTTGGCCTCCATAGATTTCTTAAGCTTACACAGGCTCCGAATCCTAATATTATATGTACTAATCCCTGGACTTATGTCATACTCCTTCATTAATCGCAAAATCTTCCCAACATCGTCATACTTCTCCTCCCTGTAAAACCCAGCAATCAAAGTCCCAAATGTCGTCGCATTTGGCCTACAACGCTTCCTATCCATTTCCGCTATCACCGAATACCCCGAACTAGACGAACCCGACTCGCTAAACGCCTTAATAACAGTGTTGTACGTATCTAAATTCGGCTCAATCCCATACTTCTTCGGGAACTCAAGATAAATGCGCTTTACCTCGTTGTAATTCTTCGCGACGATGCAGGAGAACAGCAACGCGTTCAGAGACTTCGCGGTCCGTTCAACGCCCAAGTCAGGGATTTTGTCGAACGTCTGGAGGGCATTGTCGAGCAAACCGGCTCGCCCGTAGAGGACGATGGAGTAGGCCAAGAAGCGCTCGTTGCGGAGGTCTGGGCGGGCCTTGAGCTCGTCGAGGAAGGACCGGATGCCCTCAAAGTAGTTAGCGCCGGCGAGCTGGGAGATGGCGATGGAGAAGGCGCTGCGGTCGAGGGGGGAGTCGGGGGTGAGGGAGGCGGCGCGGCATATTTCGAGGATGCGCTCTGGGTTTTTCTCGGACTTGAGGAGCTTGAGGGCGGCCCGGGACTTCTCTCTGCTAGTGAGAGGGGTTTTGGAATCCGGGTTTAGGATGGATGAGAAGCATCGGCGTTGGGCCAAGCTTAGCCGGGGCCTGGAGAAGAAAGCCATGCTTCAGCTGCGGAACGGGAAGCGAATCTGATTACAAATTGTTCTGCATGCTATTTGCCGATCAGAGAAAGGAGAGAGAGAGAGAGAGAGAGAGAGAGAGTGGAGATGGGCTAGGGTTTTTCCTATGAGAGGATCCGGCACCGTCAATCACATGGGGTTAGAAAGAAAAGACTCAAAACTTGATTGAGAGACAGGAAAGAGGCAAAAAAAAAATTGAACGACTCCGTATTTTTTCCATGTGCCACGTATATTTTGTTTAGTAATTTTTTTGTTATTTTAATTATATTTTATATTTATATTTTGTGTTTATTTAATTCTTACCTTTTAATTTTTTTATGATAATTAGAAATTTTTTATTACTTTAATTATATCTGTATTTTAAAATTAATTTGATTTTTATATGTTAAAAAAATAAAATAAGATGAATTAATTTTAATATTTTTTAAATATTTTAAAACATAAAATTAAATTAATTTAAAAATATAATTATATCAGTATAATTAAAATAATAAAAAAATTAAATTAATATATAAAAAATTAAAATAAATAAATTAAATTGATTCAAAAGTAGTAGTATAATTGAAATAGTAAAAAATTTAAGTGATCATATAAAAAAATTAAAAATAAAAAAGTAAAAATATGATAATTAATTAATTTTATTAAAAATAAAAAGTTAATACATATAAAAAATAAAAAATAAAAAAAATCTTGATCTTTGGGGAGTAGCAGTGGAAGCTTTGGTGGGAGCAATCAAAGGTAACTTCCCGCCAGCACTTCTGTAAAGACCGTTCGGTAGATTCAAAGATTCGCACATCTGTCTCTCTCCTCTGAATTTGGAAGCTGCCCACTTCTCGGAGCTTCGCCACTGAGGCTCTGAGTGATTGGTGGCGGAAGATTGGGGCCGGATATGGCGAGAATGCCGCTGATCTTCGTCTTCCCCTCCATTGATTTGGGAGGTCTGGCTTCGGACTGGTGGAATGAGATCAACGACTCGACTCGGTGGCAGGATGGGATTTTCTTCACTCTCTGTGCCGCCTATGCCCTTGTTTCTTCTGTAGCCCTGGTACTGTAAGCGCCACTCATTCGGCAACTCAATTGAAGATTTGAATTTTAATTTCTGAATCTGTGGCTTTTGGTAGTTCAAAATTTGAATTTGTTTGGGAGCTGAAGGAAGGTAGAGCCTCAAAGGTAGCTTCGGGAAGTCTAATCAGTTGTCTTAGGAGTGGCTAGAAGTGATGGCTTGAGGCATGGGATTGAATATCTAAAAGCGCTTTCTTTGCTTCAGTTTTTAGACAACCAAACGCAGGATTGGTATCTTCGCGTGATTCCATGGACTGGGATAGAGAAGAACTATTTTTTGGTGTTTCCGGGGCCTGTTAGATAGTGTGAATTGTGCTGTTCTGTTTAGCACTGGCCAATTAGGACTTGAGGCGTTGTGCACAATGTCTTCTTTTAGGGTACGACGTAATCCCCAGTCTTAAAAGAATGATATATTTTAATTTCTTACAGTCCAATAAATTAACTATCTGATATACACTAGGCTAATCCAGCAATGCTTAGAAACCCAATCCACATTTTTAGGCAACCAATCCATATTTATCTTCTCACTAGAATATTACTACAACACCTACAATATATTACACTATAAAAGGAAGTCTAACAATCGACCAAGAATCCAAGCAACTACAACACAAATCCACTAGCAGTAGTCTCCTGGTTTTCTTATACGAAAATGTTGGTTAGGCTCTGGATCATAAAAACCAAGAATTGACCAATTTGCTTCGGTTCTTAGTTTTGTGATTGGGTAACCCAAACTCAATAACAAGTTAATTGTGTGTGCTTTCACAAAATCTTGCGTGGTATATATGCTCGAGTTGTCTCAACATCATTCAGTATAAACTCTTCCCAAAATAATCATGCATACTAAGTACTAATAAATTTAAACTCAAGCTTTTTTAAGTGAATTAATTCAATTAAGACATTCTTGTCAGCATAAACAACCCAAATTTCTTCTCATTCTGTTTGTTCAGTTCTACATCATAGTTGGAGTTCCATTCTCAATCTAAAATTTGAGAATTGATGAAGGGTAGTGCAATATTTTATTTGGCCAATATTGAACCAACACAGGCACACACCAGAGACAACGAGCAGGAGGTGCATTTGATCCAGAACATATTCTGTTCTGTGAATAATTCATAAGTTTGGGAAATCGTGAATTGCTTTTGCATGATGATGGATTAACAAATATATGGATATATTTCAAAATATATTCCTATTGCGAATTTTGATGTTAATACTCTAGGTTCTTGGATTGTCACTATGTTGATTTACTTGCAAGTCTGGGGGTTATTTCAATTTAATTAGAAGTAGTCCCTATTAAGTTTTTATCATAGATGTCTGCATACAGTGATGCGTCTATGCTTAGAAGGCCTACTTGAAGGTCTTGACTCTTGGTACTTATTTATCCAAACTTACAATTTAAACTTTGTGCATGTGATGCTCATATGCAGATTCAATTAATAAGGGTTGAATTGAGAGTACCAAAGTATGGTTGGACAACACAAAAGGTTTTCCTTCTTATGAACTTCATTGTAAATGGAGGTAATGCTTGGACTCTTTGTAACTATTTCATGATTTGGATGTTATATAGGGGCTTAACTCTGAAACTATTCCCTTAATGCATTCATGTTATTTATTTTCTACTTTGACGTTATATAGAGCTTTAACTGTGAAGCTTTTTATTTCAGTGCGTTCTGTTGTGTTTGGATTTCATTTGCAAGTGTTCCATTTGCATTGGAAGGTAAGTCTTATGCTGTTCTTCAATGCATTTTATTTCGGATTATACCTGCATACCCTTCCAATGCACTGGGTGTTTTGGCTTTCTTTTGTTTATTTATATTTGTGTTTTTTTTTTTTTTTTTTTTTTTGGGGGGGGGGGTGTATAATTTGGTATTTCTCTTGTACGGAGTATTTTTTCCCCCCTTTCTTGCTTAAGATGCAAGAAGTTCAGAGAATTCCATAATCTTAGGTAGGTCCAATCTTCACACTGGTAGATATGCCCTTGGCCTCATATAGAGAGGCATTACTGGTTGGGCATTTAGTTCTTTGATGCTGAATGATGTGTTTTTCATACCTTTCACTTATGGCCTAACTGCTATTTAGCATTTTGTCATTGTGCCATTCTCCTTGCTCTCTTCTCTCATGTTTTGACATTCATATCACCAAAGGAACTTTAAACAGACAGGAAGAGACAGATACTAAAAAGTGTGGCCATTCATTCTGGTTTCTCTTCCTTGAAATGATATTGCTTAGCCAGTGCATCTACGTCAGCTATTCTTTTAGTTAATAAAGTGTAATCTGCTCCTTGGTAGAAGGAACGATTCTCATGATTATATTGTGACTCATTTTATAATTTTTTTGTGTTCATTATCAATCTATGAAGCAAACTCACCAAAATCAGCTGTTAGATAATCCCACATTGACCAGGCAAAATAAAGAAGAAGAAGAAGAAGAAGAAGAAGAAGAAGAAGAAGAAGAAGAAGAAGAAGAAGAAGAAGAAGAAGAAGAAGAAGATAATCCCATGCTGATCACATTGGAAATGGTAGAAGTGTATTGCACATGTAACGTACTGTGACAACTGAACTTGCCATCTTCAACTTAGTGCCCATAAGCATTCTTAATAAAATGTTGATACTTGAAGGAGCTATTGTTGAGAAAAAGCTGAATAGATGAAAATGAGACTACCTTTTTTATCATAATGGTTATCTAGAATTCTTGAGGCATTTATTCTGACATTGGACAGCTGTATCTTGGGTAGGTGCTAATTTTGGTGCTATTGGATCTTCCTGGACTTCTGTTTTTCTCAACCTACACACTGCTTGTCCTCTTTTGGGCAGAGATTTATCACCAGGCAAGTTAAAGCTCTACCTTACCTATACCTAGGACACTGATATACAACCCTAGGGTTAGCCCCCCTTTTAAGTGCACATGATGCCTTCCAAATGTACTTTTTCTCTTTAATATTTGTATGTAATTTTGGCTATTATCAATGAGCAGGCTAGAAGTTTACCAACAGATAAGCTCTGGATTTATTACATCTCAGTAAATGGTGCAATGTACTTTATACAGGTATACTCCCCTCCCCCCCCCCCCCCCCCAAAACCTTGTGATGCGCAGCTGCCATTTGCATATAAGACGTTATGTGCTCATTTTTCTCAAGTATTTCAAGTGTTGGCTATAGTTAGATGAACATCTTTCTGTGTCTAAAATTTTGGTTTTGGTTGTCAGGCTTGTATCTGGATTTACCTTTGGGTGGATGACAACAGTATTGTAGAACTTGTTGGGAAGATATTCATTGCAGGTTAGGCATCTTATCTAGGCTTTCTATGCATGTACTGTCTTCAACATAAATCTGTTGAATCATCCTTCACGAGTACTGCTTTCTCACTTGCTTTTTTTTTTCCCCAGCCATATCATTTCTAGCAGCATTAGGTTTCTTGCTGTATGGAGGAAGGTGAATCTTCTGAATATACATATTGGCTTACATTATTTAAGCATCTGAAGTAACCTTCATTCTGACAATCCAGACATGTGATGATTGTGTTTTTCTTGTACTTTTTCATATAATGCTCTATCTAATGCTTCCAGATTATTTTTAATGCTGAGACATTTTCCTATTGAATTGAAAGGGAGAAGACAGAAGCTTCTTGAGGTTTGTGCTTCCCAAATTGTAGTTTGATTAGTGCATATTGGAGAATAATTGGTAGGATTTGTTTGGAGCATCTTGTTCAATGTTTTTATTTCCCCTGCTATATTGCTTGAAATTTTCTTTTTCACTGTGCTCTATCTACAGTGGTAAACCCGTAACTAATATTCATTGCACTCTATAGAGCTCATGCATACATGCTTGGCATTTCTTCAATGACAGTGACCCTGGCAATCATTTCAACTTTTAGAAAGATCAAAGAGGAGAAACGTATGACCCCTGTTAAAATTGTAATTATTTTGGATAGAGTAGACTTGTTTTCGTTATTCATATAAATGAAACATCATATAACATTTATCTATATTTATATATAAATTATTCACTTAGGACACGTCCTGAATCAGACAGAATTTGCCAGACAAGGAACCAATTTGAAGAGACCAAATATTATTCCCATGGACTTCATGTCATTGTCAGCATGCATGTTTCCCTCAAATTAGAAGTTGTCACAACTTGCTTTCTTTGTACTATTGGACTTTGTCCAAAGAACACTTAAATCAGAGTACTGGCTAAATGTGAACTTTTACCTAAAAAGACTTGAAAAGCAGAGTACCAGCAAGTAGCAAGATATCAAGGTCCACTTATGTGTTTATGTGTGCCATTTGGAATTTTTTCCTGATTATCATACCTGTCCCATTCAACTACTCTCCTTTAGTAACTGGCCATCCCATATAATGATATTCCGTGGCTTAATAAGCAGACTGGATGGAAGCATATCGCTTACTTAGTTATTCCTTTTAAATTCAATAATTTTGTCAAGGAGATGAATGGTTTTATTGCATGAGTTTTTACACTTCAGAAACATGTTGGTGGAACAGAGCAAGGATTATTATCTTACCTGAATAAAACAAACTTAAGAAATGTGTAACTTAGCTTGAATATTCACCGTTACCCCAATTATGATGCTAACAGCCTTGAACAAAAATTCTCTCACCATTATTTAACACTTACAGAGAGATGAAACAGCTCTACATATACTGATGCTCTCTCTCTCTCTCTCTCTCTCTCACACACACACACACACACACACACAAAAGAGCACAAGCTCATGCACACGTGCATGTGTGTGTGCAAGTATTCATTTGAAAGGTAACATTTTCTAAAAGCATTACATGAATGACAGGTTAATTTCTTTGAAGTAGCTTCTTGTTCACATGTGCTAATTGTTGCAGGTCGGCTCTGTGACTGCTATATACTTCTCATGCTTTCTCATAAGATGCTTTGTGGTAGGTTTCTGGTTATGCTCTGTACCAATTACTTGAAATTTTTGTCTTTTCTTGAATATTCCTGCCTGTTGGATGAAAATAAAGGTCAAAAACCATAAATGAAAACAAAGGCATGGGATGGGAAGGGAGGGAATTATAAAATCATTGGAGAGTTATGCAGATCATATAATGATAAACCTTCAGATGGTTTGTCCTTGTTAGCTCTTGGCATGAACTTGATTGCAGATAAGAAGAAAATCTGAAATTTCTGTTTTTGTGGTGAAATTACAATCAAATTGTTGTGCAAAACTGGTAAAATTTAAACTTTAGGGTATTGACAGTTGAACCTTAATCAACAAACTTTCGCCTAACATCTGATTGTCACCGTATTATTTGGGACACCTAAAGGCTGAAGTTCTTTGCATTTTCAAAATTTAGAGTCTTTAAGATGTAAATGTGAAATCTTGGAGCAGCTCTTCCCACCACCAAATTTTTGGTATATCCTATCATTTCACAACAAACATGTCATGGAACACAAGCTATCATGCGAGTGATGGAGTATGTGGTCTTCTTTATGTCGGTGAAACAAATAAACAGTTGGTTGTGGCCTTTCGACATGATCTTTAATGATCTACTGGGAAAAAATAATTGTTTACTAGTTGATCAAAATGATGACTAGGGACCAACTTTGGCCTTAAGATACTACACTCTAGGCTTTGATTTATCGAGTTTTTTTCTGGATATTTTTGTGCACACTTGAATGGTGCCCAATTGTGTAACCATGTGTATGAAGTTTGCATTTCCTAAGTCCTCAAATTAGCCATGGATGTAAACATATGAAAGGGAATTCCAGCTGTTATAGTGTTAGAAGAAAATTGTAGTTTATTGTGATGTTTTTTTTCCATTTGCTTTCTCAGTTCCTGTTGTTTTCTACTTATATGCATTCACTTTTTGACTTGGGGGCCTCCCACTCAAATTTCAAACTGCAGGTTTTTCTATCTGCTTTTGATTCAGACGCATCACTAGACGTATTGGATCATCCAGTCTTAAACTTGATATACTATACGGTACTCTTTCAAAGTTTATGTGTACTTGACCTCATAATTTTTATGACTTGCATTTTCCATAACCATGTCTTTTGACTTCCAATTGTTCAAATATACAGCTGGTTGAGATACTCCCTTCATCTCTGGTCCTCTACATTTTTCGTAAGTTGCCTCCAAAGGGTATACCGACGCAATATCATCCCATCTATTAAGCCTGTGGATCAATGGTTGCGTCGTTAAATGCTAGTCTTGGTAGAGGTTTCGTATTGGAACCAAATAGACAACCATATCTATTGACCTGGTATGGCCTGTATTCACTAGTTTTTCTTTTTCCACGCATCCAATGCATGGAGCTCTAAGCAAGGAGCTGATGCAAATATATTGATCCCTGGTGGATTTTGTTAGTTATATGGGTTGTAGACATTTGCAATTTTATTTGACTGAGATAGGGTTGTAAGGAAATTTTAGCGATGAAATAGAATTCTACTTTTCTTATTTTCCCTGCTTTTTTAGGGATGCTAAAATCACTGCTTATGTGTGCTGTGGTGTTGCTCATGGTAGGCTTGAATGGTAAAATCAATTTAATGTTGAAAACATATGTACAAGATAGGACCTGAAGCACAACATTAGGCTTGTCAATGGATTGGATCTGGACAATTAGGACAGCAGGGCAGGACAGTATGCTTCAAGGTTCAAGCCCTGCAGTGTGCCAATCAATATATTTTTCTTAACGTAGCTGAAGGAAATTACACTGCCAAAGTGACACTTCATTGAAAAATAACTTCAAAGCTGTACACACAAAACATGTTGACAATTCCAATCAAAATGATTGAATGACAAGGCAAGATAATTTTATGGGTAAATATTTCCCAGCAAAGGCTTTGGTCATGACAGATCAACAAAAACTGCCCTGCACCAACTAGTGCTGAATTATCCAAACACACCTCTGTTGCAGGTAGCAACATCATGCAAGTTAAACCAACCAACAAGGAATGATTCCATCATATCTAGCATGTTACTAGCAAAATGTCATTATAAAAGAATCTGGCACCCAACCAATTGTTCAACCAGATCCAACACCAAGTCCAGCAGCATTTTCATAGTCTTAATAATATCTGGTTAATTTTATTGCGCTTCCATGACGGGTGGGGCAGCAAATCTCACATTTGCAGGCCTTGCAACCACTACGGGATCATCTGCAAAGAGTGATTTAATAAACCATGGAGTTTTAAGGGGGCGACGACCAGTTGTGCGAGGATATACATCTTCAAGAAAATAGTAGGCATGGCCAGCAATCATTCCCTGGACCACAAAATAGAGATTATTTAGAAGAGGACATATATAGCACAAACTAGCAGACAAATAAGTGAAGGAAAGATACTGAACTAAAAGATAGGTCACTTGCTAATGCAGGTGACTGATTGCTGTCCAAGCTAAAGCTTTGAAGTTTTCAAGAATCAGGAGCCCCAATTTAAAATATATGATACACACATGGAAATCTCAAACAAGAAAACAAAGGCAAGAACCAAAAGCAGATTTGATAGATAATTTAATTGCATATAATTGTGGAGCACGTGGAGCAAACAACAGTCCTAAGCCTTTACTCTCACTAGGTGGGTCAGGTCCATGAATTCTAGCTTCCCAACCATTTCTATCCATAGTCATATCTTTTATAGGGCCATTATACTCAATTTTAGGACATGCCAGACTACTGAATGCAGTCAAGTGCCCTTGGGATTTTACAGCTTTTCTGAGGTAGAGACTTGGGGAAAATATATATAGCACAGACTAGCATTCTTGCACACTTATTATTCACCTAGTTATTATGACTCTAAACATTCACCTGAAATGTCATATCTAAAAAAAGGGAAAAAGAAAATAAGGTCAAAACAAGAAAGAAACTAATAAGTGAACATAAAACTCATCTGGGTTCCATAAAAGTTCCAGAGTGGAATTTAATCAGTAAGCACTGTATCAGGTCCCATATGCCAAAAATATTGACCATGTTTGTGACACAGGAAAACTCATATTAGATGATGAGCGGAAAAAGGCTAAATTCAAACACACCAGTAGATCCACCCATGCACTAGCACCAACAAGGACAGAGAATCCCAAAAGAACCTGCATGAGAAAGAGTTCCTACTGTGAGTTACAGAAAGTGAAAACAATAACATAGAAAGTCAAGGACTTCCAGTGAGTAACCAAAGTTCATTCAATCTAAGATATGCATGACGGGAATGAACTAGTTATGCATGAAGGGAATGAACTTAAACACTTCAAATTGTGAATCTCAACTTTCAAAGGCATTATGACTTTTTAACAGATTCAATTTGTTATATCCATAAGAGTATTTCCTTTGGCATGCGGAATTAGTTGACCAACAATATAATTGCCCAAGAGGATCAAATTGGTAACATTACTATCATGACTTAAATCACAAAAAAGAAACAATTGCACCACCCGTGGAACATAAAAAAGCCAAAGGGCCAGAACGGTTAGTTGTTGAAAATGGGAAGTAAAGGTGGAGATCGATATGCAACCTAATTACGTATTTCTTTAATGTCAGTTATAAAATGAGATCACTCACCCATGGAAGGTAAGCTGCTGTAAAAGTAAAGAGACCCAAGAAGCTCATGTGGATGAAAGGATTTCGCTTGCTCCACACATAGACCTGCAGGGTGAGGGACCCAGCGGGAAGCATAAGTAGCTTTTGAAACAGTTATTAAGATACTTGTTTCATGCATAGAAAGGACACTAACCATCATAAATGTCAATGAATTGCTGAGAAATATTATCCTTGCTAATGACTCGGAGAAATAAGGTATCATGCCCCCAACAAGAACAATCCCAGTCAAAACGGTAGCACCAAATAAAAGCATGTAAAAGAAATCAGCAGTCCTTCCCCTGAAAGAATTTTCTTCAAGAAGCTTGCAGTACCGGGCAAGAAAGAACATGTGAAACAAGAAGTCCAAGTCTGCCAATATTAAAGCCCAAATTGGTAGGTCAAACACCATAAAAAACAGTATATGTTATTAGCAGGGATATCAATTAAAACTGCAAAATTTTCAACAAGCTAATAGCAACAAGTTCAAAAAGGTTCAAATGTTAGACACAATTAGTTAACTGTGCAACTATGACCCATGCATGTATGTTAGGCTGATACAGCTTCAATGTTAGTCTCAAATTATGAAAAATTAAAAAACATACTGTCATGACCCTAGGGTTTGGCTAGGGTCTAGGAAGGAATTTGGATAAGAGTTTGAGGATGATAGAGCAAGGAGGAACAGAACAGAATTGAGGGAGAGAGAGAAAAGCCGTCGAAGAGTATTGAGAGGGGGAATTGAGATTCAAATCATTCATTAAAACTCCCTTTCTCTAACTGCTCAAGCCTATTTATAGGCTTACAATTGAAGGTGCTAACAACAACAACGTAAAATGCAACTAATGCAACTAATAAGGAAAACACATGACATGTATTACTAATATATCCTTAGGGTTCCTTGGGGTCGTGACAATCCCCACCCCTTCAAACAATTCTTGTCCCCAAGAATTGATAGTTGTTGACCCCATTCCTCAGCCGATTCCAACCTTAGCAATCTGGTTTCTTCTTCGCCTTTTCTTGTGCTTATCTCGTATCTTCCTGAGTCAGCTTTGGAACTTGCTTCTATGATTTGCCGAGCTCTGCTGATACTGCTTGTGGAATTCGCTTCTGGACAAGATCACTTAAATTGCCACTTGTGAAAATTGCCTCTGAACAGTGATCTCAATCGTTGAAGGCTTTGCTTCCGATCGTGACAGCCTTCCAATTCCGAAAATCAACCTTCGGAATTTATTGCACGGAATCGCCTTTGCTGCACGGAATCACACAAGTCACCGCTTGATCAATTCCGTGGCCTTATGTTGCTGAATTCAGCTATTAAAGTCGCCTTCTAATTCCGAGAAACAACAAAGAAAGTCGTCGCCGAGGAATGGGGGCTCTGATACCAATTGTCATGACCCTAGAGTTTGGCTAAGGTCTAGGAAGGAATTTGGATAAGAGTTTGAAGAAGATAAAGCAAAGAAGTGGGCAAGGAAGAACATAACAGAATTGAGGGAGAGAGAGAAAAGCTGTGGGAGAGTATTGAGAGAGGGAATTGAGATTCAAATCATTTATTAAAACTCCCTTTCTCTAACTACTCAAGCCTATTATAGGCTTACAATTGAAGGTGCTAACAACATCAACATAAAATGCAACTAATGCAACTAATAAGGAAAACACATGACATGTATTACTAATATATCCTTGGGCTTCTTTGGGGTCGTGACACATACTTTCTGTTATACAGGTGCATGTTACATTTCTTAATCAATTGAAAATGACAGGATGAATGGAAAAGGTGCTACGTTACCAAAAATGCCCCAGCGTATTCCAAGTTGGTATGCACATACCTAAATATGGTAGTTTTGTTCCAAAATAGTGAATTCAATGAACCTAACAATCCCAATGTTGTTCACATTTATTCTTAGGATGGAAATATACATGTACAATTAATAAAAATGTCTGGATATTAGAGGTTTGGCTTGAAAAAATGTAAACAAGTAATGGCTATTCCAAAAAGTATTTTCTTGTACAATTATTTTGAAGAATAAACTAGATTGTGTTTTGTGTTATTCACTGGATATCTAATTGTTAAGAAAGATCTCTGGAATTCCAACAACTACCGTTTTACCCCAATCTTTCCATAGTTTAAGTTGTCCTGTATGCTACAATCCCATTCCTGTTCCATATTAAAACAATCAGTGTTTCAGGTACACCGACAGCCATACTTCATAGGGAATGGACAGATTTGGTTTTAAGTATTTAATTCTAACCCACTTCTCATTCCAGGGTAAGGATTAGAAGGAGCTTTCCTCCTTTACCCTGATCCAAATTTACCTCCATGTGTCAGAAGAACAACAATAACAATGTTCAAATATGACCAGCTCCAGCTTATGAAGTTGAAGCCCAGTCTCAATGTGGAACACCAACATCACAGAGTAAGTTAACAGTTTACCAGACGTTTTTTTGTGCATGATGTGAGCAAAGAATGCAAACTGTTATGCAGGCATGCACCCATGCATTTTTTATTAAGCATGAGTTCTGAAGTTATACTCATGGAAATCAGAACCAAAAAATGAAATAGTACAGAGACAGTAGCATTATCAGAAAACGTGATAACAAGAACCTCTGTATCAAATCATGACTAAACCAGATGATAACAAATATAAAAGGTTCAACCATAAGGAGAAATCATATGTGGACAACTACACTGAATCCCCTACATGCCAGAAATTAAGGCACTAATTTTTCATCATGGCAATGACCACTCACTCAACCATTTTATCTATGTGTTTGTGTGTGTGTGTGTGGTGGTAAACGACCATATATTGTCAAACTTCAGAGTGCTAGATCTCATAAGATAAATAATCTTATGTGTTGAAATGACTAAACCAGGGTAAACCTTGATCAAACCCTTATTATTTTCCACAAAGTACCAACTACCAAAATGAAGGCAACCAATGTATACCGATGTCAAAACTCAAAAGGTAGTTCATACAGAATTGAGTCAGGCAGCTCCAGTAAAAAGGAAATGCATTTCATTCTGAGTGGATCACCTAGAAGCTCAAAGTTAAGGAATTACCCATTTTCCGGAAATAAAGGAAATTGGTGATGAGCCGCCAAATCTGGTAATGCTTGACCACGAGCTTCGGGTTCAAGTACAGGTTATGTGGGGAGATTATCTGCAAATAAAGTTTTAACAGTTAAATATCAACAATGATTAAATTATAGGAGATAAATGATTGTTTAGTTTCAGAAGTTAAAACTTCCACAAACCCATTGTATGGTTAAAATCAAAAATAAAAAAATACTCATGCATATATCTATACACAAATTTAAGTAATTATAATCTCCAAATAACAATGAAAGCAAACTTCTTTTTCACATTGTTAGTAAAATATGTTCAAGAAATTATAGAAGTCCTGTTCAAAATTAGGCTAACCAATAATGCCCATATAGAAGCTGCACTACTAGTTACCTGACAACGAAAACAAAAACCCAAAATTTTGGAAATAAGCCTAGCTCAATAGCACTCAGATGCGTAGAACTGAGCAAGTAAGTAATACAAGATGAAACTGATAACCATGAACACCTGCAAAAAGAATGACTAAGACTTTCACCAAATAACAAACCACACAAAAATATAAGCTCAGCTGAAAAAGCTTTAGCCAAAAACCCAATAAGCATAAAAGATTAACTTCTAAGTACCAAGGATGGCAACAATAACATTGTCAAATTGGTGATAGAGGCACTACATTCATCACCAAATTATAGAAACCTAGTTTAAAAAAGCCCCAACCAAAAAAGTAGTCAAATCAACAACCTTGTACAATTCCTGGCAGAGGGACTAAAATTTTCACCAAGTTAAAATACCGTTCCAAGTAGTAAACAAACAGATCAATTGCCACCATAGAGGCTAAAACTCTACCAAATTATAGAAACTCTAGCTATTTTGCAAAAAAGGAAAACCTAGCCGAATATAATCCTCACCAAATTCCACCAGGACAAATGGAAGCAAAACTAATAAGATTACTGTCCCAATCCAATACCAAACTGGCAATCTACTCGTAGATCTTGGGTATTGCTTGCCCATTCCAAAAGATAACTTTAATAAGAACTTTTGAGCAAGAGCTCATGAATCATGATGTTACATGCATTATTGAAACAAACTCCAATATCAGGTGGGTGTGGGCATCAAGATTGTTTGTTTGAGTCTTGCAGGTGACAAGATTTATACGAGATTTCAAGCTTGGAAAATACATCAACATGTAAAAGAATAAAGTTTGTTCCCATTTAATGCCACATCATTTCTCTATTGGGAAGTCTTAAATGTATTAGTTGGCAACTTGGTACTAAAAGTTCAAATTCAACTACAATAGTGCAGACAGGTATAGCAATTTTTACCCGACTCAATGTGTACTGACAAAACGAGTTCATCTTGGGTAGGTATAGACCTAAAATTTTTTCTGACTCTGTATGAAAAAAAAAAAAACCTGCATATATTAATCAATATCTATTTTTTGTTTAGCATAGTGCTGATGCATTATGCGTACAAGGTCAAACCCAAGCTACTTGCCGAAGCCAAAGCTAATTACTATACACCAGCTAGGGTCACTAGGCACGACCACCCTCGCTCAACAATTCATATCTAGGATCTAACTTAGCCAAATAAAAAATCAACATTCAACAACATCCCTAAGACCTAACTTTTTAAAACAAAATAACCCCAATTTTTTATTGAGAATTGGAGATAAAAAATATTTTTTTTATTTGAACTGAGCGGGTATGAATATCTGATAAGTACCTAGTACCCACTGGGGGCATGGATGGGGGAGTAAGTATATTACCCAATGGGGATGGGTATAAGTACATGCATGAGTATTAAAAAGGGGACATAGTATGAGTACGGGGGACTAAATATATTACCTGACGAGTTTGGGTGTAAGTATGGATACGGGTATTAAGAAGGGGATACGGGTATGGGTACAAGGAAGGTGCACCCAAATTATATCCAGCTCAGTGCTATTCATGATACTGGATTAGGTCAAAATTATAGTAAGATGAGATTTGTGGCCTAGCAAAGCAATGATCTAAAACTAGGAGTTCGTGCTCATTCCCATGTTAATATTCTACTTGGTCTTGACTCCAAGAGTTAACTTTTTGGTGATAGGCCGACAACCAATGGCCACTACCAATGAAACCAATAACCCTCTATAGCTAACTGCATAAAGACTACCAAATTTTATAATCCCAGTTGAAGATAAGCCTAGCCCAACAACAACCATTGCCACATTAGCTGAAGTACTAGGCACTAAAATATGAAATCAGCAAGCCTGTAAATTGCCAACAGATAGACCAAAAGTTTTCACCCTAACAAAGAAACCTATGAGCCGAAGCCAATAAGCCAACAACTCCTAGATGCATAATATAATCACTTCAGAAGAACAGACGATGAAATCATTAAAACTTTACAATTGACACACTTGAACTATACAAACGCGTATAAACACAAATTCCCCAGAGAAGGAAAAGTAGGAAAATACATCGAGGGAGCAAACGATGGTGATAACAGTTGCAGCCGTGAGATACGAACGGGTGATGATTGGCATCTGCTTGTACCATTCTTCGACTGCTTGCGCCATTTCTCCACTGTCGCTGAATCAAAAGCCCAACAACCCAAACAAACTTCCTCCAAACCCCAGCAAGATTTTGGAGAGACAAACCAATTCAATGGCTACCCGAAGCTCTGAGTCACGGATGCATATATCTACGATCGAGCGAGGGAGAGAGACAGGGAGGGAGGGAAGGGGGAATTGAGCACTAAAAGGGAAGAGCTTTGGAATTACCAGCTGGGATTTGTTCTGGCCGGTCCAGCTGGTCCACGCGCGACACAATAGCGTGGCTCCACGAGCCAATCACGTGCCTTTTGTGATTGCTAATGGCCAATCATGCCCTTTCAGTGACAAGCAGTATTAAGCCTTGAAAATTAAAGGAAAGTCATGTATGTGACATTCCAAGTCAATCACTCACTACCCTCATTTTATTATCCTATATTTAAACTAAATTGTGTATTAAAATTAATTAATAAAATTATTTAAATATTTAAAATAAAATACAATAAATATAACTTACTTAAAAACAAGGTATATTTATTCATTAGTATTACTTTTAAAATATATATTTATATAAATTACAAAAATTATTTAAATAAATATTACTCTATTTATTTCAAAGTAAAATCATTTTTAAAAAATATGAAAAAATAAAAAATTCCCTTCAATTTCATAACTCGTTTTTATATTTTATCAATCTTCTTTTATTTTGATTTTAATTTTTAATAAAAATTAATTTGGGATGGAATGGGCTTTTGTTAAATTCGGCCCACCAAAACATGAAACGAGGCACTGTTCATATGTTTATTGGGCTCGCTAGCGTGAAATAAAATTCCAACGGCCCAAATGTTTACACGCAACTAATACGCGATCCCGCGTATTAGTTGCCGCTCTCGACTCTCGAGTGCCCTAACCTAAGCAATCTCAGATTGCTCTGGAAGGGAGGGGGAGAGAGAGAGAGAGCGGAAGGGGCGAGAATGAGAGCACCAATAAGAGGCGCAGCAAGAGAAGCAATGAATTCGAGGAACATAATGATCAGAAGAAGAAGAAGAAATGGAAGAGAACGATGGCAGGGCGCAAAAGAAGGGGGGCAAATGGCCCGAGGAGGGTTTTTCCTGATGGGAAGGCCTCGGCGTTGATGTCTTGGGGCAAATCTTTGCACGCTTGGATATAATCGACTTGGTCTGCACCAATGCCTTTGTGTGCCGCTCATGCGCTCCACGACCTATTATTCGTTACAGAAGTAGAGCACCTTGGATTTCGGAGCGACCGTGTGCGTTTTTGATTGCAGATAGAGGTGGTTTCTGGTAAATGTGATTTATATATTTGGTTATGCACTTTTTTTCTTGTGTATTGTTGATTTGGCCATAATACTTGATATTGTATATCATCCACTCACAGATTAACATGTTTTTTTTGTCTTGATGTCTTGTGGCTAATCCTGGCCTCCTTGGATATAGTGTACTTGTTGTGCACCATTGACTAGGTTTGCCGCTCATCTGCGCTACGCCCTATTGTTCGTCACAGGAGGAGAGAATACCTTGGATTTCGGCGCGATCTAGTGCTGTTTTTGTCCCTAGTGATATTGATTGCAGAAAGGGGGAGTTGATCAAGGTACTTCGAGGTGTGATGGCTTGTATTTGTGCATGACGATGAAGGTAGAGGTGCTTTCTGGTAAATGTGATTTATTTATGTATTTATTTATCTTTTGTATTGTTGATTTGGTCATAAATACTTGATCTTCCATATCATTCACTCACAGATTAACAAGTTTTTCTTACTAAAATAATACTATTTAAAAAAATATTGGACCAAGAATAAGGGGTTTTCAAGGCTGCCTTATTCCATAGCTGAGCAAAGATAAGGTATGGTCTTGGGTTTTAAAATTGGAAGCAATAAGGAATAAGGCATTTCCCTAGGCCATGACCAACTTGTGGTGTGAAAATGCCACCTACTTGGGGGCATTGCTATGGAGGTGTAAGTAAGTTCAGGCTTTATACTAGGGCCAATGACATGTCTCAGGCTTGGGCTGGTGTCCTGACATGTTCCCAGAAAGTTTGTTTGGTCCTCAAGATCACCAGATTTGTTAGAAACAAATGCAATTCCAAGGAGAATTATATCTGGTTAGTTGACACTTTTAAACATGACATAGGATTTGTTGGCCTTGTGGAGGATGGAGGTCTGTAGTTCATGTAGCTGACCCACCTAGTGGGATTAAGGCTTGTGATCTTTGTTACTTAAATCGTTATTCTGTAGGCTATTAGATAGAACCATCCACCAACTGAACAATATGAGAATGTTGTCTTGAAGACCAAACAAACATCTTGTCATAGGGGGTATCTCAATATAGATAAATGATGGATAACCTTTCATCATTTCTGACAATGTCATCTGGGATGTTATCCTACCTTTGTTTTATAATATGTCTTGAACCCTGTCCTTGTTTGAATAAGGTCTGGTAGCACCTTGCCACATCCTTTGCCTGTTGATCAATAACTGAGGCTTGTGCCTGCATGCACAAACACCTCTATAATTGTGCTTGTAAGCATGAGCAAATGAGAAAACGAACCATTGGTGTTTTTTGTTAGAAATTAGGAGCACAATAGGATCATTCTTGCCAATTCTCACACCCTCAACACACCCAAAATCAACCCAGAACAACAGAAAATTAAATGCAATCAAATCAGTGCAGAAATAAGAAACAAGAGAGAGAAAAACAAACCACAGAAGCCAATTTATCCTGGTTCGAACTGGTTTACATCAGTTCTACATCCAGCAGTCAAACACCCCCTCGAGCAGCCTTCTTTATTCAGAGAATGATCAGAATATAGCAGAGATCCCTTCCATCTATTCCCGAGTACAACAGGACATTGCCTCCCAAGATTACAAAACTATCTCTCTAGCGAACAGTACTCGTTACAAACAGAAACTGGGAACTCTTTCTCTCTCTGCTAGCCCTTGCCCTCTATTTATAACAGTGGGCGGATATCCCAATGAAGAATATTAAATATTTACAATTTAACCCCTCAACTATCACTAATTACAACATGGGATATAAACTTCTATTTAAAGCTTCATTGGCCCTCAAAAATATACTGCTTTCACTGATTCTTCTTTTCTGTACTCTAGACAACTTTTAATATTTTACATCCCCAGATGGATGGAAAATAAATGTTGTGACTCTAAAGACTTATTATAAATACTTGACCAACTGGTACTTTATTTGATGGAAGGGTGAACAATGATACATAGTGTTAATATGGAAGTATTGTTGCTGTTTCTATCTTGATTTTATAACTTAATAGCAATACATTCACATTTTTGAGTACATATAAAAAAGTATTATTGCTGTCTCTGAGTTCTTGAATTCCATGATACTATAAAATGTAAATTCTCTGCCTGACTTTATTATTGGAGTGCTTCATTGTTTTTTGTGATTAGGGTTTCAGATGTGAAATGAAGAAGCAGAAAATACCGAAAGAGAAAACGAGAAAGAGAAGTTACTGAAATACCTCGATCAATGAATTAATCAAATGAAATCAGGCATAGTTGAACTATTTATATCCAGCTATCTTTTTAACAGTGAACCGACTAATCAACTTCGCTAAATACAACAAACAACATAGCAAACAGTATATCTAATTACAACAGTTAACAGTACCAATCAGCATCAATCTCTTCAACATTCTCCCTCAAATTAGACTTCCTGCCAGAGTTAGAACAGATAGTCTTTGTCTTGTCTGATGCTGCTAATATATGAGAGTATATTGGAGATAATTTGAGTCCAAGTTCTGTTAACCTTAGGACTCTTAGATTATACCCCTAGGCGAGAAAAACTTCTCATAAACCCTTTCCAACACTCACAGAATGCAGTGTAATTATAAGATCAAGAAAAAATGAACAACATAAAGAAATTAATAGAATTGAAAAGATCAAACCATAAAGGAAACACAACAAATTTATCTTGGTTCAAGCCAATTTAATTGGCTCTACATCCAGCAATCCAACACCCCAATCAAGCAGCTTTTATTAAGAAGAAACTAATCAGTACAAAACTCCAGCCCTCTCTCAATCCTATCACTCAAGTACAATCCCTTGTTCATTCTAAGAAAGTCTAAGAACTCAATACACAAGCCTCATTTTCTCTAGAACAAAAGTACTCACAATAGTAACCGAGAACTTGACAAGAGAGAAGATGATCTTAGATTGCTGCCTTGCCCTCTTATTTATAGAGGAGGCAGAAACCCTTTAAAACTAACAGCTATAGGGAATTTACAATTAGACCCCCAAAGTTTACACTAATTACACTTTGGCTTAAAAAACCCTAACTGTCTAATAGCTTCCAGCCAATAGCCATCAACGCTTCCACTGATCTTCTAATCAAAAAACTCTAGGCAAACCTCAACAAGTTTGCTACACGAGAATGACAACTTGTCCCTTGATAGTCCTTTGGTAAAGATGTCTGCCACTTGATGTAGAGTAGGAACATACCGAATTTCAATATCTCTCTTTTTCACCTTTTCCCAAACAAAGTGCACATCTATTTCAATATGCTTGGTATGTGAATGAAACACTAGATTTTATGCTATACTCTTTGCTGCTAGATTATCACACCATAAGATCGGAACATGGACTAATGGATATCCCAGTTTAGAAAATAAAGATTTTAACCACATGATTTCAGTCACTCCTTGTGCAATTGCACGATACTTT
Organism: Diospyros kaki; assembly: GCA_036245055.1. Taxonomy (NCBI): domain Eukaryota; kingdom Viridiplantae; phylum Streptophyta; class Magnoliopsida; order Ericales; family Ebenaceae; genus Diospyros; species Diospyros kaki. The sequence continues at coordinate 1,565,314 of BSEG01000005.1, read as the reverse complement.
GCTTCTCCCACAAAACGGGCCACCACAAACTGTTTTCTAGAACTTCAAACCAACAAATTTTGCCCAAGAAATACACATAAGCCACTGGTAGATCTCCTGGTTACTTTGCAACCAGCATGATCTGCATTAGTGTAAACTGTTAGGGACAACTCATTAGAGATAGGTGCAAACAGCAAACCCAGACCTATTGTGCCCTTGAGATATCAAAGATACCGTTTGCAAGCCATTCAATGTAGCACCTTAGGAGAAGACAGAAACTAGCTCAATTTATTAACCACAAATGCTATATTTGGTTGGGTATAGCTCAAGTATTGAAGAGAGCCAATGATGGTTCTATAGAACGAGGGATCACAAAAATCATCTCCTTCATCAGTTAATGAAATGCCCAGATTCATTGGTATCTCACAAGGCTTGCAATCTTGCATTCCCGCCTTTTTCAACAAATCCAATGTGTATTTGGATTGAGTAAAATATATGCCACTAGCATCTCTATGAGCCTCAAAATCAAGGAAATAATTGATTGAACTTAAGGTTTAGAGGGCAAAATAAGTGTCCAAATCATTAATACATGCCTTAAGAGCAATAGGATCAGATCCCATGATAAGAATGTCATCAACATACACCAATATAAACAAGTGGTTCTCTTAATAAATAGAGAAGCATCTAAAACAAATCGGACAAAACCCCAATTTTACAAAGTTGTTCTTAATGTGGTGTGCCAAGCTCTAGGCACTTGTTTGAGACCATCGAGTGAATTTTTCAGTTTACAAACATAGGATGGAAAAACCATGATGTGACAAGCATGAAGAACATGGACGCGCATTTATTTGAAGAGCTCCACATGAAGAAGCTACATGACAAGTACATCAATCGAAAAATTCTTCATATTGGACAACACTTGGAGCCTGGATATTTTAGCATTTCGAATGCTTCATTTTTGATTTCCTCAAGCTCATTTATTTGAAACTTTTTATTGAGGCTTGCTTTAGTCAAATTTTCATTGATTTGGCGAATGGCCCAATTAGCTTTATGTTCTATTTCCACCGGCAGATGACATGGTTTTTCATAAACTATTTGATAGGGAGACATGCTGAGAATAGTTTTGTATGCAGTTCAATAAGCCTAAGAGCATCAACTAACCTTAGGGATCAATCCTTACGGTTGGAGTTGACGGTCTTTTCCAAGATGTGCTTAATTTCCCTATTGGCTAATTTAGCTTGACCATTGGTTTGGGGATGATATGGGGTTGACACTTTGTGAACTACCCCATATTTTTTCATTAATTCCCCCACAGGCTTGTTGCAAAAATGAGAGCCTCCATTACTAATTATTGCCTGTGGCATCCCAAAACAACTAGAAATATTTTCTTTTAAAAACTTCACTACAATCTTATGAATTTTCTTTAATGAACCTAATATTTAAACCTTACCTAAGAAAATTCATACTAGTATTCTTCGATGATATCCTTGTTTATAGCCCTACCTTAGACCAACACATTATCCACCTTCGAAGTCTTGAGATGCCATCAATTATACATCAAAAGGTCTAAGTGTGCATTCCCCTAGACTCAAGTGGAGTACTTGGGACACTTGATCTCAGGAGAGGGGGTTAGTACTGACCCAAAGAAGGTAGACTCATGTTGAATTGGCCCAAAGGAGACTGAGGTGACTTTTGATAAATTGAAGGTTGTAATGAGCAGAGTTCCAATTCTGGGACTGCCTGACTTCAACAAACCATTTGTGCTAGAAAGGAATGCTTGCGAAGTGGGGATTGGGGCGATGCTGATGCAGGGTGGCAGACCCATAGCTTTCCTAAGTCAAGCTCTAAGTCCAAGGCACCTAAACCTAAGTATCTATGAGAATGAATTCTTGGTTGTTCTCTTGGCAGTGGAGAAGTGGAGGCACTATTTGGAGATGGGCAGGTTTGTAATTAAGACTAATCACGAGTCTCTTAAATTCTTGTTGCAGCAGAAGCTGCAAAATCAATTGCAAAAAAGAGGATTTGCCAAGCTAATGGGGCTTGACTATTCTATACAATATAAGAAAGGTAAAGAGAATTTGGCTACAGATGCCTTATCAAGGTGTCACGGAGAAGAGGAAGCAACTGCCATTACTATGGTAATACTTGAGTGGTGCAGTGAAGTGGTGAACTGTTATGAGGGGGATAAACACATAAGGGGAATTCTGGAAAAATTAGCAGTGGGAGGTAGTGAAGCTGAAGGGTATGTTCTGAAGGATGGGTTGTTGAGGTATAAAGGTCGGGTGGTCGTGGGTAACAATGCTGAGCTAAAGAGAAACATTTTGCAATCTTTGCATGAGTTCCCTGTAGGGCGGCACTTAAAGGTCGGGTGGACATGGGTAACAATGCTGAGCTAAAGAGAAACATTTTGCAATCTTTGCATGAGTCCCCTTTAGGGAGACACTTGGGTATCCAAAATACCTATTTGAGGGTGACACAGTTATTCCATTGACCTCAACTTAAGGGTGTTGTAAGGGAACATGTTGTGAGGTGTGACATATGTAAGAACTGCAAGCATGAAAATGTAGCCTACCCGGGATTGTTGCAGCCCCTACCAATCCCAAAACAACCATGGCTAAGTGTGTCCATGAAAATTCATAGAAGGCCTACCGAAATCAGAAGAGAAGGATTGTGTGCTAGTGGTGGTGGACCGACTAACTAAATTTGCAAACTTTGCAAGGTTGGCACATCCATACACGAACCAAGAAGTGGCCAGGGTGTTTATGGATCAGGTGGTGGCTTTACACTAGGTTCCCAAGATCATTATCTCAGATAGGGATGAGGTGTTTACAAGCCATTTTTGGAGAGAATTGATGAAGAATGTGGCCACCGAGCTCAGCCTATCAATAGCCTATCACCCTTAATTTGATGAGTAGACTGAAAGAGTAAACCAAACCTTAGAAACCTATCTACGATGCATGTGTATGAGCTAGCCTATGAGGTGGAATAAGTGGCTAGCCATGGTGCAGTGGTGGTATAATTCCAACCACCATGCTTCTATCAGGATGACTCTATTTGAAGTTGTCTATGGGCATAAACCTCCTATCCTACCAGCCTCTGGAGGTCAAACCACAGCCACAACCGTGGAGGAGTACCTACAGCAAAGAAGGGAGGTACTGCAACAGTTGAAGCAGGAGTTGGCAGCCTCTCAAAGTAGAATGAAGCAAAACTCCGATAAGAGGAGGAGTGACCGGGAGTTTGAAGTAGGGGAAAGAGTTTATTTGAGACTAAGGTATCTTCACCTGAAGGCCAGTACACAGGGGTAGGTATCTAAGCTTAGCCCTAAATACTTTAGTCCATTTCCCATTATAGCTTGGGTAGGCAAGGTAACCTATCGGTTGCAACTGCCTAAAGGGACCATGATCCACCCAATTTTTCACGTTTCTTTGTTGAAAAAGTCTACTGGGAATGAGAGAGTCAGTCAAGAGCTACCAACCCTGCTTTAGAAAAATAATGTTCGAAGGAACCAGAGGCTATAATGGAGAGAAGGGTAGTTTGCCATCAGGGAGCCCCCCTCATTCAGGTCAGGGTCCGATAGCAAGGAAAATCGTCCGAGGAGGACACTTGGGACCCACACTGATGCAGCAGTTTTTAAGGATAACCAACCTTTTGAGTATTTCTTGAGGACAAGAAATAGTTGATGGGAGGGGTACTCTCACGAGACAAGGGAGAAATCTGATTTTTGCAGCTAAGTTTTGTATTAGTTTCAGATATTACCTATTTTGTATTGCCTTAGTATTTTATTCTCTTGCTTATATTTCTTTTCCAGTTGGATAGCTTGTTAAGGCAATTCTACCAGGTGTCCAGGTACTAAAATAGGACAAATTAGTTAGTTAGAGAGAGTGTGATCTATTATGGCAGCACCCACAGAACAAGTTATATAAGCTTGCTCTTTCTGTAAAAGGCATCTAAAAATTCAATCAAAGACTATGTTACTCTCCCTCCTACTCTCTTCCTCCCTTACTCTTCTTTTGCATTTCCTTCTCCATTCGTATTTTTTGTTCGAGCACACTCCTCCGATTCACGTCAAATCAGGAGAGTTGCTAATTGTCACAGCAGTACGTTGAATCAGGAGAGTTGCTAATTGTCACAACACTGCTATGACAATCTAGTACGAGTGTTGGACTATCTAAATGGCCATATTTTTCTTCATAGCTCTCTAATTGTATATGAATGAATCTCTAGATATCATGATGATCTTATTCTTAAGTTGTTAAGAATATGTAAGATTTATAACACATGATTTCTTAAACGTACTCATAGTCCTAAGATTTCTCAAAAGAGAACTATGATTAATCAATTATAAACTAGCATGTGTGTTACTTCATTTGATTAGTATGAGATACTAATAATAAATGATGACGAGTCACATGCCATATTGCATGAGATGTAGATAATAGACATGTGGGTAGTTTTTGATTAAACATCTATTGAATATGACTCATATAACAAATCTCATGGTTGAGAGAATTAATGATTTGTTATCGGTTTGTTACATTCCTCAAGTAGAACTCACCCGCTCAAGAGATTATAAACCCCACACTAAGAGTCTAAACTTTCAATGTGGGATAAGTCTCATACCCTACAGTAGACCATAACATACCACCGTGCTCTGCAACTCAGTTCCCACGACAGTAGGCTGTACATTAGCCACTACTTGTCCCTAGCGAAACACTGCAATCTCGAGTGAAACACTCCATAGGGCCGGCTCTAATACCAAATTGTCAAACCTCTCTGACAAGAGTTCTCGGGAATTCTAGGGAGAATTCTAGAGAACAAGGGAAAACTTGAAGAAGAACAAAGAGAGAAAGAGAGAGAAAAAGAGAGGGAAATGAGAGAGGGAATTTTTAAAATTTGAATTAAAACTTCTCATGCCTTCCTTGGGGACGATCAGCCTCTATTTATATTGATTCCCCAAGTCACATAGAAACACATTCTCGAAATTACATTCTCGCCAAAAGTGGCAACTGACTAAGTACCAAAAGAAAAACCATCGAAGTACAATGCACCATGTGTTTCACTCCTTATTCTCGTGTACAACATATTAAGTAGGTACATAACACAGTTTTCGATTATGTATATGTTCCTCAGACTGAAGACAACATAATTGTCTTGTATGTTGGTGTTAGAGATTTGTTATTAAGCAAAATCATCCGATATGAAAGGTGGGAATGTTTTCTGTGTAATTTTTGTGCACTAGTGTATGAAGCTAGATGATTGCTGATGAGATCTATCAGTTGATTGGTGAGAACGAAAGCTGCTCAATACGCCGCATCTGCATGCACTGGCTCTCCTTTTTATATAATATATATATATATATAGCCGAGAGTTTAGGAGAGGATGAATAGTGTGCATTCTCTTATATAATATGTCATATATATTATATTATTTGTAATTGGACAGACAAAGGAGAAGGGAGAGGAAGAAAAACGGGAGAAGGCATGGACAAAGCTGTGCGCGCATTAAATGCGCTAGCTGATCATCCTTTCTCCAACCCATTTACTCGTGCAGGTGCAATTAATGCACCTGCTATTTGCTGTCTAATTTTGACTTTTTAACTCGTCTTTTTGAATTTATTAATTATTATATAATATATAATATATATAACAATTATACATATTAATATTATATGCATTAATATATTATCAAGAATTAATTACACAAATATGTTAAAAAGTCTTGTTTCGAGTATAAGATAAGAAGATCAGTGAAGCAGTGCATTTGAGAGCCAATGAAGAATTAAATAAGAGTTTATATTCTAATCTGTAATTAGTGATAGTTGGGGGGGTAACTGTAAACATGTTTATGTCCTCATTGAGATGTCCTCGCTGTCCTATAAATAGAGGGAAAGGGGTAGCCAGGTGAGAGGGAATTTCTTATTCTATTGTGTCGAGTGGATATTCATTCTAAGAGAAAGACTAGTGAGTAAGATAGCTTTATAATCTTGAGGAATGAGTGTTGGATATACTCGGGAATAGGAGAAATTACTCATGTTGTCATATTGATTGGTTTCTGAATAAGATAAAGGCTGCTCTCGAGGAGATTTGAAGGCCGGATGTAGGGTTGCAACTGGTGCAATTTGAACTAGGATAGTTTTGGTGTTTCTTGCGATTGTTTGGTTTGTGTGGAGTCTTACTCTTTTAATTCCGTTTTTCTGTTCTTGTTTTTCAGTCTTTTATTTCTATTGTTTTGTTTTGATTTCGGGTGAGGAGTTGAGAGAATTGGCACTTGTAATCATTGTTTGAGTTATCAAAAGAGCTCCTAATCATAACAAAATAACTTTTCTCTTTTGTGTTATCCCGCTAAAACCCATTTAACTCTTAATGGTGTTTTGATTTACCATTAACTCTTAATGGTAATTTAATCCCCATTAACTCTTAATGATGGAAGAACAGTGTTCCAATTTTTGAAGCAAAACAAAAAGAACAGTTTTGTTTCGGTTTTTAGAGGAACGGTTCCAGTTCAGTTCGAATCGTGGTCAGCTCTATGCGTAGGACCCAATGGCTGACTTAGAAAAGATGGCTATGACCACTTCTGATTTGGGGCTAGGGAAGGCCCAACGAAGGAGGCTGCAAGGTGCAGCCAGGCTTGCTGCAGCAGGCAGGGCAGCATGAGTTCTACTGGGAGCATAAGCCAGCCTGTGTAGGGGTTCTTGTTGGGTGGCTTTTGGACCTCTAATGGACTATCAGGAAACGTAGCTTTACAACTGTTCCAAGGCCTCTGGGTGGCAATGCCACAGGCTGCTCTTACCCAAAGGCATACTGTAGGAGCTGCACAGAAAGATGTGACCATCAGCAGTGGGTTGCTGCCACCCAGCTGGTGCAAACACCAAAGTGCAGTCCCGCTTGAGGCTGAAACAGGTTTTTGCTATACTGAGGTGCTGACAACAAAGCCAAGGTTTTGGGGGAGGAATTAAGGATCCTGGCCATGGGCTGAGTGCACCGAGTTGAAGTGAGGCACTCCTAGTGTTAGGAGGACCAAGAATATGGGGATTTCAACTTTCAAGGATCTTGTACCATAGCTGAGCAAAGATAAGTTATGATCTTGGGTTTTAAAATTGGAAGCAATTAGGGAATAAGGAACTGGAATTGCCCTAGGGCCGTAACCAGCTCGTGGTGTCAAAATGCCACCTACTTGGTGGCATTGCTATGGAGGTGTAAGTTTGTTCAGATACTAGTACTACCCTTGTAACGACCCGTTATTGGGTCTAAGCGTTATTGATATTTTATTTCAGGCATTAGAATTTTACCTTTTCTAAGTTATTAATTTGTGAAAATATTGTATGTGTTGGTAGTGAAGTGAATTAAAGGAAATAATATTTTTGTGTATTATTATTATTATGTGATGGAGCAAGAGAATGAAGGAAGATTTGGAAATGAATTGGGTTGAGGCCATTGGGCTTAAAATGAATTAAATATGTTTGTGTGTTATTTTATTTGGGCCTAAAATGGAAGTGGGTCATTTTATTTAATTGAGCCTAAGCCCATGTGTATTGTGATATATTTAATTGAATTGAAATGGAATGGGTTGTATCCCAAGTTGAAAGAGTGCCCATTGGATCTAAGAATATGTTAGGCTTAGGCCCATATGTATAATGTTTGTTTTTAAATAAATGGAATTATATATATATTTTGTGTATTATGTGGATTAAAAGAAAAGAAGAAAGAAAATGTAAAATGCAAAGTGACCAAATGGTCCTTACTTTATTGAAAAAGGTGAGGGCAATTAGGGAATTTCATAATGGGGTTGAATAAAGAAAATGGGAAAGAAAAATAGAAAATAGCAAAAGTCTAAAATGGGCATGGGATATTTTGTGTTGTGTGTGTAATGTGAAGGGCATAATGGTCATTTGTGAGGGTGGTAGTTGGAAGCCCTCATCCCCTTTGTCTTCTCTTTTTTCTCATTCTCCCTATTTTTCCCCTCTCTCTCGTGGCTTTCTTTTTCTTTTTTTTCTTCTTCTTCTCCTTCTCCTTCTCCTTCTTTCTTCTTCTCCATTTTTGATGCCCATTGAAGCTTCAAGTGGAGAGATCTAAGCTGGGTGCTCTTCTTCTCTTTGGGATTCTATTTTCAAGGCAAGTTCTTCTTGCACTCTTATTCTATTTGTGCAAGCTTCCCTTCTTTTCCATTGTGATGTTGTAATGTTTCATGGTTCTTGGTCCCCTCATTGAAAAATTATTTTTGTTATCGATTATATACATTTTCTTGAATCGTATGTCATGTCAAAATTTGTGTCAGGTCTTTGTGATAGTCTCATTGGGGCTTGTTCACCCCATTTTTCATTCAAGGAATGACATTTGTGGGTTAAGAAGCTAGTGGTGTTTGTTTTGAGTCCATTTCGTGTGTTCTATGTGCGTTGAATCGACTATTTTTGGGGCTTAGTCGACTCAACAGAAGCTTGTTTTTTCATATTTTTGGTACCAGCCTCAGCCCAGTCGACTAATGGGGGTTGATCAGTCGACTCATCAAAAGTCGACTACTCCTTCCCCAAAAGTCAACTATTGCCTCCCCAAAAGTTGATTAATCTACTTTTTTCAATATTGCGCATGTTGCGCTATTTTGACCATAACTTTTGATATAAAACTCGAAATTTCGATCCGTTTGAAGCATCATAAACTAGACTTCAAGGACTTTGAGTTGGTTGAGGCTTTCCTCAAATCAAATTAAGCATGATTGTTAACCTAAGTTGTGGTTAATTGCTTCTTCTAGCATTACTCACCCCTCCAAAATGCTAGGATGTGATTGAAGATATGCATACATGCATGTATGGGCTCATGAATGAATATGATATTGAAATGTTTAAATGTGCATGATGGAGCATGTATGTTATACTTATGTGAAATCCCATGAGCATTGCATGGCATTATGATTTACGCCCCTATTACTATTATTTTGGCGCGACGGTTATGTTCCGCAAATGAGGAAAGAAAAGGATATCCTAAAGAGCACCTAACGCGAGTGAGGTAACCATAAATTCGGTAGGCGATGCTCAAGCCAATGAGTGTCAAATTGATTTTATATATATATATATATATGTATGTATGCATTCATGCATGTGAATCAAGGGCTTTGAGAGCCAATGTGATACATGTATATGGAAGATTGTGTGAACCAATACGATGTATGAAGATCTATGTATTCACGAGAAATGAAACAGTGCATAAAATGCATAATGACAATGGCATGTGAATGATTTTATTGATGAGAACTAAATGGAAAATGCTACTCGTACTTGGGAAGTCGGATTTATTCCACTTTGATTTAATCCATGCCTCAACTCTATTGCCCCATTTGTTGTAATATATGTTTGCTTATGGAATGGTATTATTAATGAGAATTGAAGGATGGGTTTACATTGTATTGGGGAGTCGGGTGTACTCTATTTTGTTATCAATCCCTTCATGCTTGTTTCCATAGTTATATATGTATACTTGGTCGAGCCTTATGGCTCACTTTGAAATATGGGTTTTGATAAAGCATAAGGAAGTGTATTTCTTTTAGGATGTGTTGTTTAGTCTAGAAGGCATGAAACCAATAAGTATCTAGATGTTGGGTAATGATTTTCTTTGGCTCTGAGTTGTTCATGCCTTCATATATCGTTTTATAGATATCTTCATTTGCTATATTTGCTGAGTCTTGTGGCTCACGTTGTTTCTTTTGTCATTCCAGGTAATGAAAGATAGATATTTTGGGACGAGTTTGGGCTAGATGTGTGGAGAGATGTTGCGGCCTCAAAGATTCATTGGTGTATTGTTGAGGGCAAGAAATTGAGGGTTCATTTTATTTTTAAAGTCTTGGAGCCCTTTTATTTTAAAAATATATGAGCGGTAAGCCCAAAATGATGAGGTATTGAATGTTATGTAATTTATTTTGGCTCCTATTATTGGTGAGTAAATTTGGAAAAAGAAATTTCTCGAAAATTTTGAGTATTTGTTTCCATTCTTAATGGACCTTCTCTCGGACTTCCTGTGCTAACGGGAAAATCCAGGAGCGGGTCCTAACAACCCTAAGGCCATGACAAGCTTGCAGTCTTAGGCTTGGGCTGTTGTCTTGATATGCTACCAAGAGGTTTGTGGTCCTCAAACTCACCAGATTTGATAGAAACAAATGCAATTCCAAGGAGAATTTTATCTGGTTAGTTGAGTTTTGGACATGACATAGGATATAATGGCTTTGGTGGAGGATGGGGACCTAGAGTTCTTGTAGCTCGCCCCACCTAGCTTGTGATTGTTGTTACTTGAATCATGATTCTGTAGGCTCTTAGAGAGAAGCATCCAACTGAAAGTGCAGTATAAATGGGGGAGCTCATTCGCTTAACCCAAGTTTGCTTGGTCATCTTCCTTTTGTTATAAAGGTAATAATGTTGACGGGAATACATGTCAAAACTTGCTTAATTAGTCCCATGAAACTGTTAATCTGGTACTGCCTAGTGACAAACACTCTTCCTTCTCTAAATAGCCTGCAATAGGTTAAATGTTCGACGATAAATTGAAGACCCTGACTTTAGAAAAGAGTAATTCAAAAACTAGTAATTATTATATTGAAATTATAATTGTAGCGTTTTCATTTAATGTACACATTCACTCCTATGGCTTAAGTGAATAAATGCAGAAATTAACAATATTACATATGCGACCATTTTCACATTAGATATCCTTAATTTTTTATATCCAGGAATGAGAGTAATCTTTGTGGTTTTGATTGCTGTCTTTAACAAGGTCATCCCACATGTGAAGCCTTTACTTTTAGTGATCGCTTGTGTACTCAATGCACTCAAACGTGCTTTATTTTGCTGGTGTTTATTTATTTTCACTTGGATCTTCATCATGATTCTACAGGCTCTTAGGGTATATATTGAAAAAAGAGTGGTATAAATGTGGATTGAGCTCACTGGCATAAAAGAAATGTCTAATATGCTGTACTGGTTTCATATTTGAGCGAGCTACAAGGCATGAGCTGTTGATGTGGTGGAAGCAAGCATTTCTTTCCACTTGTTATCCCGTTCTCCGTCTGGCTTTGCTACACAGGTTATTTACCAACACATTTCTGGCATTAATCTGTAGAACCAGTGCATAATAATGTTTGTCTTGGCTTGACCAGGAGCTGCTGTTTCCTTATTCAGAAGTGAAAGGCAGGCAACTTCATTCCAGAAATAGTCGACTATCAATTTTTAAGGCGATGGGTTGACTATGCTCAGTTTCTTCCTGCACCCCACACGCTAATCCCCTCATCATCAGAGAGCTAAAAATATTCACTCGAACAAAATCTAACTAGTCTAAATTATTTCAAAAATGGCAACCGGGAAAAAGAATTATTTGGAAAACCAAAAGAATTATTTGGAGAAGTCCTGACGGGAAACTTGTTCACGTAGTCATCTAAAGCGTCACAGCTTGATAAACCCAAGTTAAATTAGAATGTTTAATACGTCCATTGTCATCAAACTGGGCCGATTACCTGAGCGGGGAAATACTGTTGGCTATGATTTTGGATTGCATGTTATATAAAAATGTTTTCTAAAACCCTTTTCAGAGCTTCTAGGAAACATTGTTTTCTGTATGGGCCCGATCTTCTGGGCTAGAGACAATTTGCAGCCCAAATTCATGGGCCCGGTAGTTTGGCGGCGCATTTATCTGGGACTCTTTAGACATCGACAGTTCTTCGGCCCTTTCTTATGGGCTACTGCTTGGGCCTAGCAAAACTTGCCGCCCAATCTCAAGAGCCTGAAAGTATTTGGGCCCGTTTGGGGGCTTTTGGAAAATATTATTTGCTGCATGGGCCAATTTTAGGGCCCATTTCTCTGGCCCCTAAAATTTTCGGCCCATTTGTCTGGACCATTGCCTGCTGTATGGCCGATACCTCTGCCAGAAATTTGGGCCTAGAAAATTTGCGGACATTCATGGGCCTGAAAGTTTTCCGGCCCATTTATCTGTGCCTTTGTAAAAAATTGTTATGGCCCACAATTTGGTCCTGGCAAAATATTTGGGATCATTTATCTGGGCCATTGCCTGCTGTACGGGCCCATGCCTCTGGCCATTGTTTGGGTTTGGCAAAATTTATGGCCCAAATCGATGGCCCTGAATGATTTCCGGCCTATTTATCTCGGCAATTTCAAAAACTTGTTGCTGTATGGGCTATTTCAGGGCCACAATTTGGGCCTGCCAAAATTTCTCCCATTTATCTGGCTACTGTTTGGCATGCCAAAATTTGACACAGAAATTCATTGGCAGTTTTTTGTCGTATTTATGATGGCCTCTTTAAAAAATTGTTTGCTGTTTGAGCCCTATTATGGACTGGCAAAATTTTGCGGCCGATTATCTCGGCCATATTAAGCTGTATTAGTCCATTCCTCTGGCCCAGTGTCTGGGCCTGACAATATGAGGCCCAAATCGACGAGGACCTAAACGGTAGGCCTGAAAAATTTGGCGGCCTTTCGATTCGTACGGGCAGAGTTTGCAATAAGGGCCTGAATTTTGTCCCAATAACATTAGCATGGCAAAATTTTTAGGAAAATATTATGAGCCTGAAATTATTGCGGCCGAACTATCTGGACCTTACCATTTTGAAGGCCGCTAGTCTGAGCTTATCAATTTGCAGCCCAGTCACTGTTGTGTGGGGCCAGGGAACTCGCATCCCGTTCTAATGGGCTCTGCATACCCATATCTGCACGGTTTAGTGGGCGTTAAATCCAGATCGATCTGCAATGGCGCATTAAATATCTAACTCGTCGCGTACCACCTCGAACTCGACATTGTTCGCCCATTTAATTCAGCACTGCTAACTACTTGGGCTACAGCAAGCCCACAAAACTAGCCACCAGAAAAATAAAAATAAAAGAACGCTCCTAACTTAGGCCCCAAACTTAATAGAGATGGTTCCAATACCATGCCCAGCCCAGGCATCTCTCTCTGATTAAAGCGGCCTTGGCTCTTTGAGGTGGGGCCACTCCCCATCCTTTTTTCTTCTTCCTTATAACTTACATTAAAACGGCAGAGCGAAGCGCACGAGGAAACTTGTGAACCTGCGCTGCGTCACAATCAAAAGCACATAACTGAAACTGAAAGACTTGAAAAATATGCATTCCGCCATATAGTACGTTGAACTTCCTTTCAACCATTTGCCAACAGATTTAGAAGCTCGACAGCTTCTCTTAATCTTCTCTCCACTTGCTCAAGCTGGCCTCGACGATTCCTGCATGCAGATGTTGAAAATATGTTTGCTAATGACATAAAATTCCTAACTGAAACGAGACTTGGCAACTTCTATCAAATTGATTTTTACCTCCTGTCCTTGTTTGCCTTTCTTGTGAGATCCTCCACTAGATGGTGCAGCCTCTTTATGAGAGCAGGTAACATGGATGCAGCTTCCAAACCTTTCACATTTAAAAAAATCTTCTTCAAGAGCTCTGCGGCAATGAAATATCCTTCCTCCTTGTTTCTGCAACATGAAAGATGAACTGGGAAAACAATACAAAAATATATATTTGTGCAAAAATGATATTACCAACAAACCTTAGGAACTCCCGGAAAATTGTCTCAACACATCCATTACTACTAACGAGCACTTCAGTCAAATGTGAATAGCGTGCCAGGTTTCTTAGAGTAGACAGTGCATATTTCAGAACCTCCTGATCGGGAATGCTTCGACTCACGGAGAGGATCAGCTTGAGTAAAATGTCAACAGCCCCAGCTTCCACAAGTTTCTCACAACATTTTTGTGAATGTTCCGTAGCCATGTCTGTATCAGAAGTAGAGAGTTCATTGCTTCAAGATTTCAGCTTTCCTAGATCAGGAATGAACTTCAATAACGTCTTAAACACATGACAGATTCTCTAACTGCTTGAATCACGGTAGGAACTCAAAACATATTAATGAGAAAGTGACAAAAATTTCGACCCACATCAAACATCCATGCTCAGATGTGAGCAACAAAGTAAGCAAAAATATTGCAACATGAAGCATTACCACCAGTAACACCTCGTAGTCTTGTTACTAGAAATGAAATTACTCATCTCTCCCTGTCAATTCCAAACTTCCAAATTGTACATCCAGTGGCAAACAGAAAGCAAGAAAAATTATTATAACCAAGCTCAAATGAAAAGAAAAAAGAAACCTGCAGTTTTTTTTTCTTGAGAAGGCAACATTAATTTCTTTATTGATACTCAATCCTCAATGACTTTTAGGACGATGACATGAACGCTCACCTAACGTTGCACAGGTATGTAGAATGCCACTGACACTTTTAATAGTCAATAGTTCAGAAAGTGCTCCCACCAATCTGTTCATTATACGCATACCGTCATCCACATTTGCAGCAGACTTTTGGACTCTCAAGCGCAGGTCACGTATCTGCCCTCTTGAATCCTTTCGTGTAAGGTGACCCTTCCAGTATGACTAGAACATTAAAAAGGCCAAGACATATTAAAAGAATGTTGAATTTGGTTTTAATCTTATCTAGGTTACATTGCATAATTTAGCCAATGTCAATCAACGGGACCATATTCATTATCCTTTAGAACAAGGCATGCTATAGTTATGATCACTATGTCAAGATATGTATTTCACATGGAGAAAGCAGCACATCACCAAATGTTTCCCCAGGAACATTCGTAATATAGAAACAAACTAAGCATGCACTTTTGAGATTGACAAGTTTTATTAACCACGTGTCAATATGTTTTATTCAAGTACATATCTTGTGTCTTGTTTCCACAAAAGTAGTCAACTTTCATCTTGACTATCTTACTCTGTCACCCTTAAAGGTATCTACGTACACTATACTCTTAAAAGTCTCATTGAAAAGTTCGTGCTTGTCGCTTAGCATTTGTGAATGTCACTCAAAATATATGAAACTAATTTTTCATATTATGAAAGCAAATGCAGTAGTGAAATTAAAGCTTGGGATTATTGTTCTTATGCAAACAAATGCACGCCAATCCAAAAATTTGACAGCAATTTTCATGGCATTACCACCGCATGCGCAGGAATGGTCTGTGGGGAAATAAGTTTCATATACATAAATCCACCGACAATATCTGTGTTGTAATGCCATAAAAACCTTTCAACCATTTGTGCCACCTTCAGACGACATGATTCAACCTAAGGTATGCCATTTGCCCGATATGAAAATGAGCAATATAATACACCTATAAGCAATTAATGAAATATTGAAAAGGACGAAATTGTACAAAGAATAAGAGAAGGCCAACAACTTTGAGGCCACCTGGGACATACCAAATAGAGAGATAGGAAAATGAGATTTTTCTTTTATATGATTAAGAATGTTACCGTGATTCTATATTCAGTAAATTTAAGTTACGTCACAAGCTAAAATTTTGGACTAAAAGTATAGCCGATTGGTATGACTGAAACTTTTTAGCATTTTACATCTCGATAAAAATTTTATGGCAACGGAGTGTAATCTGCTTTCTGTAAACAAATTGATGACTCAACTAGAAGGCCAAGCCCTTTCAAACTTGGATCTTCTCTTTCAATGGTAAGAATATTACGCCATAATAGAGAATTACTGGGGCACCATTGAGATCTCAATTTCAGATTTTCAGCAGTTGATAAGAATATCAATTATCAGATAAAAGAGATAATGACAAGCAGTAACGTTAAGAGAGAGATATAGTTGGGACAGTATTCTTTTAACTTCTCTGTTCTTATTCTTTTTCCTTAACTGTCATGCTTGAGGCTAGTCTAAACAACTAGTTGCAATACAGACAACATGAAATAAAAATTAAAAAATAGAAAAATAAAAAGGCAAAAAGGGACGTCCATTGATTGTTTGGATTCACAACTTAATTAAAGAAAAAATCTTTCATTGATCAAAAGATAATTCTATCACACAAGAGGCTAACCACGTGTAACAGAGAAGAGTTCTTAGGAAATCATATAAAAAAAAGTTAGATAACTTACCTGGATTACAGTAATACGATGCCTCTCCCTCTTTGCCTCTCGCCTGGCAATCCAACCTCGAATATGAGATTGGATAATGGTTGCTGACTTTACCCTCAATTTCTGCATTAAAATACTCTTCTCAAGGTTCTTCAGGAAACCTGCCGAAGACAAAATAAAAAATGTGGGAACAACTATTTGGTGGCAAGAAGCCCGTCCATTTACACGATATCATAATGAGGGTAACCATGAGAACAAGCGCTAAAATAGGCACTGCAAATAGAAGATACCTGAAATCCTCCATCGAGCAATCTGTCCCCTGACAAATCGTTGTATTTCGATTGCAGCATGCCTATGACAGTGGAAAAACTTCCAGCATTGTGTGCATCGGAAAGCGCTTTGTATTTTTATCACTGCCTCTTTTTGAAGAAGAATCTCTCTTCTTACTAACCACCCTCGAACATGAGATTGGATAATGATTGACGACCTTGTTCTCAATTTACGCATTAGAAGACTTCTCCACCACCTTTGTAACTTAGAAACAGAGCATAGAAATAAACTCAATTCGAGACTCCTGAAGCAACCTCCTGAAGTCAAAATCTGACCCAATGGAACAACTATGTGAAGGCAAGAAGCCCCTGCATTATAGATGTCATATAATGAGACTAAACATAAGCATATAAGAGTGCTAGAATAGGAATTGAAAATTAAAGATACCTAAAATCCTCCTCCGAGAAATCTGACCCCTGACAAAGCGCTGTATTCCCATTGCAGCATGCTTATGACTGTGGAAAACCTTCCTGGCCCTCATACATCGAAAAGCATTTTGAATCTTTATCACTGCCTCTTTTTGAACAACGATTCCTCTTCTTATTAGCCAACCACGACAATGGCTCTGGATTGATTAAACCCAGTAATCACTTTCAACATGTTACGCAAAACATTAGAGATTATACCGTCACGGAAGAAGACTAAAACATATCCAAGGAACAAACTCCAACCATGTTAGGTGTGATTCAGTTATGCATGTCCAAACACTAGTTGTACATGGTTAGCCCAGTGACAGACAGAGCATTGCCCAAAGTAAGTCAACATGGGCTAACAAAATGTTTAGCAAAGATAATCACATGCTTTTTATTGGGAATTCCTTCCTCTAGAACTATAATCATCATAACACTAATGAAAATATGGGGACTTACATGTCAAATGAGTAATAAAAAGATAGATAATATATTCTACAGAATAATCTCAAACACAGTTATCTGTAAGACCGTCAAAGGAAACAACACCATCCCCACTCCCAAGTAATTTATACTCTAGATCATAATCTCAAACCCAATTAAAATTCCACCACCACCCCCCACCCCCATAAAAGAAACAATCAAAACACAAAGCAAGAGTCCAAAATTACGGATTTCACATATAATCTCCCATTTCTGGCACGATATAAAACTGCCACATAGGTTAAAAATAATAGAAAGAACTGAAATATGTCAAATATGGCAGACACGTGGGCGAGCAAACAATAAATAAAGTAAGAGAAAAGGTAAGACACTTTATATGTGTAGAACTCTCGGAAGGGCAATAAAAACATGCAATAACATTACAAAGTTACATAGCGAAACTGGACATACTTGAATCAAAATGATGAGACACTTCAGTTGATAAGCACCTCTTCTAGCAATCCATCCACGCAGATAAGCTTGAATGATGATTACTGACTGAACCACAATCTTGTATTGTTGAAAGTTCCTCAAGCATCTCAGACATCGAAAAATACTTTGAATTTTAACACTTGCTTGCTTTTGACTCATAAAATCTTTTCTTGTTAACCAACCACGGTAGCAACTTTGAATTGTAGTTGCAGCTATATGGTGATGGAGAGAATTGTGCACATGAAACTTGTTCGCACCTAGTTGATCATGAGAAACCGCTTTTCTTTGCAAAACATTTCCTTCATTTTCTTCACATGCACGTGAATCTTTCTGCAACTGAACCCGCTCGAAATAAATAGACCCTCCTATCCATCCTCGAATAGACTTCTGAACGACAACGGCAGCATTGACATGATCATGAGTACATGAATCTTGAGTTAACATGAATCTATTGTGATTTCTGTGAGAAAGCCAAGCCCTTGTTGCAGTCTGAATGATTGCCACAGACCTTTTCAACTTCACAAAATTATGCCTGTCAACCATAAAGCAGATATATTTGTGCAGAGGTTCTGACTGCTTCACCCTTTCTGTGTGATTAACCAAAAAGAGTAGCCATTAGCCAAGTTAGTATATTCCAACAGATACAAGAAGAAATTGAGGAACTGAAATACCAAATGGCAGTCCTTGCACTCTGTCAGTCCAGAATTCATGGATGGTTCTTCTCTTCTTCACAGCCAACCAAGCTCGAATCACTGTTTGCAACAGAGAAACGGCATTCTTCATACGCACATACTTGCTTTGTTCCATTGACCGTCTAAAGTGAGACTGAATAATTTTGGCAGCATTTTCTGTAGTCAACACATGACAATTAAGCCAACAGGAAAGAAATCCCACTCCCATTGCAAAACTCTATGGCAAGTGTGATAGAAGATAAATACATAGATGAAAAACTACAGATTTTTGAACTCTTGCAAACAAGTACATTGAAGTGAACATCAGTTATGAGAACAGAAATTAAGTTAGAGATGCTAAAACTTTCAATTGAATCAGTAATAAAAGGTAATCAGTATTTTTAAGTCCAATATAAAAAACAAGTTAGAACATCTGCGTATTTAGTCTAATTGACAACTCAACTTTTTCAGATACTCCAATAGAAATTAAAAGAAGCAACATTTACATTATTGACAATTACACGCAAGAAAAAAAGTCCTGCTAATCATCAATAATTTTGCATAGTATGCATTTGAACCACATAATGAACAGAGGTGGTTTAACACAAATTGGATCAATCAAAACGAAAGGCCAAGCTTTTAAGCTAGAGAAAAGGGATCTGGGAATATTTCAAAAGTCAGTAGATTACCTCTTTGCATCGCTTTGCTGTCTCTGCTAGTTGATACACATTGCACATGAGCACGTGGCTGAAAATCAACTTTTTGGTTCTGCAGAGCCATGTCTTGCCACCAAGATATGATGGCCTTAAAATTTCTCACACCATCTGCATAAAATCAGCAATAGTTGAGGAGACGGAGAATAAATGATAAAAACAGTGAATACAACTAGCAATTTATCAAATAAATAAAAAAAAAATTAGTCGAGGATAATCTGAGAACAGAACAAAAGAGAAACAAGAATTATAGGCTACATATATATTGAGCACTGAGTTAGGAAAAACGAAGAGAAGTGGGACAAGACTGCCTCTTCTCAAAACTTATATTGACTCCACAACGCTTTTTGTAATAATTGCATGTCTTTTGCAGAGATCCATTTCTACAAGATCAAATCATTTCTTACAGCCTCAGCCCATGATTTCCTTGGCCTTCCCCTATTTCTTACTATCCTCCACCTCTATAGCCAACTCTTTAAATCAGAATGATTGATCTACATTATCATACCATTTCAAGGGGCCTTCCTAGTTTGCCCCAACCTACCATCAATAACCTGGGCCACATGTAATTTTTTTCAAGAAAATTAAATTTTTATATTTTATTTTTCTTATTACTCCACATGCACATCGCATTGTCGTATGTCAACTACATTTTATTTTGTGAGTATGTTTACTTAATCACAAAATATACAGTTCCTACTTTAAATCGTAAATCTCGAATAGTACCATAAGATTTTTTCAAATATCATAACATCCACAAGCTAAAAATATTGTGCGTCAAATGAGGCCTTCTTATATGCACATTGTTATGAATGAAGTATTTGTTTGAAAGAATAACCTAAATATTTGAAGCAGATTGAACCAAAGATACTTGAAGCATCTCTAGTATAAATAGATGCCGTTGCCTCTTTCATCATATATCCTCAGCTTTTGCCTTCAGTGATCTAAATGGTTTGATTTTTCAAAGATTTTGCTCTAGAAGGTTGTAGTCCAAGACTCCAAGTTCGTTACTGGTGTTAGCAACCCATTTTTCATGGCTATCAATCCAGCCAAGATTGCTGGGAAAACTAGCATTTAACAGTTCTACAGTTCTCAATTTGATGCCACTTCTTCAACAAATAGCTTATTAAAGCAATCTAAAACAATAGAACTGCTCTGCTACTTAAATCAGAGTAAATATTACTTTCTACTTGCCAAAAAAGAAAAGGAAAGGGAGACCAAAAAAGACTTGGTGGAAAACCCTTAGACATGGCATGGGATTTAATGGCCTAGACAGAGACGGATTGAGGTCTAAAATTCATGTAGCCGGCCTGATTATATATAAAGTTAATATTCAGAAAAGGTAGTGTTGGATGTTAAAGGTTATTTATCGTATGTGCTCAGGTTTGAATCTTCCCATTTCTTAACTAGAGTTTTCAAATAATAAGTTGCAGAACAAATACATGTAGAAAATGGACCAATATATTTAGTGAAATGGCAAACAAAAGAATCATCCAATTCCCATTGAATAAAATGGAAAACCTTCGTTGTTGTTTTCACGTCGAGCTTCTTCATTCAGAGATGGTTCAGGGTACACAAAGCAATTTCCTGTTCTTGTATATTTCCTTGCTGAATTTTGACAATTAAATCCCAAGAATTTATGAAAATTCAGCTGATCCTGCAAGAAGTCAAAGCTGGTTATACTTATACTTCAATAGCATTTTATCAATAATTCTTGAGACCTAGGTTTTGGCTTTACCGTATTTTTCTTAACAATTAACTGGAATGAGAGAAAAACCAACAAAATAATCACACTCTTGCTGTTGCATGCACCATTATGTTCAAGTATGTCACTGACTTGCAGAACCTGCAGGAAGCAATGTAACATACTAAAAAATGACAGGAACATGAGGGATTAGATGAAGTACCCAATTCTCGCCAACACAATATCACTGAATTATCTACCAAAAAAATACAGTGATTGCCTTCATCAGACCATGATTACCCCATTGGTGAACGTCTCCAACCCTTTTAGTTTTTGTGAGAATTAAGGATATAACACAGATAGGGTACAAGTAATTTGAGGTAAACTATAAAAACACAAAATATTCAAGAATTATTGTCTTTGTTAACTCTATGAATATATATAATTAAATGCCTACCCAGAAACTGAAGTACCGTACTCTGGTCAGAAGTGTCATATACAAATATATCATTGCAAAATATAGAAAAGTATGTACCAATTACAGAAATCTAGTGAATTATTTTGTCTGGTAGGTAGAAGGCATGTTACAAAGAGTAGAATAAATAGAAGGGAACAGCTTTGGACTGAAAAAACAGCTCTTTTGAATTTATTGGGCATAAAATATTTTATAATAGTGAACAAAAAAAAAAGAACATATAGGCCTATCCATCTTAGTACTAGATCTGTTGCCAAAACTGTGGAACAGAGAATTTTTGTTCTATTATAAACTCTATCCATAATAAGAGAGAACAATAGAGTTTGTCTAACCCCTTATTGTCGAAGAATCATGTCTCTAGAAAAGTACTTCAGTGAGAATCATGTTTCTAGAAAAGTACTTCAGTGAACAAGATATTGTAGGCAGCTAGCAATTCAATGTGTGAATATCAGTTACAGCAAGTTATGCCCGGAAACAAAAACATTCACTAGTTTCCATCATTAAAACTCAGTAGTACATCTGTTGCAGCACCTTTACATTATCCCCAATACATATAACATAATGAGAGAATATAATGTCAGAGGCATTCAAATTGTATGTGCAATACATACATATATAAAATATAGAATACATGTAAATAATATAAATATTTATAGTCAGTTTTCTATTCTAATGCTTCAATGTTGTGCCCTTATGTTTAATTCAGTTATAGTTACAGATTTCTTAGCATACATATACTATTACCATATGAATGTATCTGATGGAGATAACTACAGAATTTTGTCAACATAAATTTGATGCTCCTTATGTTAAATTTCTGAAGTTTTTCTTTCAAATGCTCACTGTTTTTAGTTCTTTTACTTCCATTTATTGAATCTCCAGTAAAAGTCAAAATATACCTCTGGGAAATTTCCCAACAATGTACCCAGTTTCTGTGATAATATGAAGTTGTAAACCGCATCTGTATAATCACAAACTGACATAATTGATGATTCTTCTGTTGTATCCTTCAGATCCTGTCAGCACAAATGTAATGGAAATAAAACAAAAGAACAAACCTGTAGAAGGAGAAATACAAGACTACAATGAATATGGTAACCACCTTAAGAGAACATGAACATTTAAGTTCCTTTCTAAAGTAATAGTCAAGCAAACACCACATGGCTTTTCCATCAACCATCGAAGTAAAATCATCAACCCTATAATCATAACTTTCACATATTGCCTGCAAAAATAGTAAGCAAAGTTGTCATTTGCAGTTAAAAAATGGATATTAAGTAAAGATAAAATTACATGGGAGAAACAAACAAATAAAAAAAAAACACAAGGATGAACAATCTAAGCGACACCTGGTTCATTGTTATAAAGAGATGTCCTTTAAAAAGAAGGTTAAGGCTACAGAGTTCAATTCCTTATCCATTTTCTCTGTTCTTTTCTTCTTGCCAAATACTTCATAGCTCCAATTCCTAGAAAGAGTTTCAACATAGGGCCCTCGTCCAAGAGGTAAATAGGGCAAGGGTGGATTTAGATTAGAGTGGATCATGTATAATCTTGTGGCAGGCAAAGGTGGAATATTCCCAAGTGACAACTGAAAGAACATGGATAGACGGTTTCCAAATATGTCTATAGATAATAAAAACATGCACAGTTTAGGTTGCATGCTACTCTCATCATCGATAAATGCTATCAATTTGGTTAACAAATTAAGGCAGAATTTCCCTAGTACTGGGATAAGCCTGTCTTTGCTTTCACTACCTCTTTCCAAGTCAAAGACACATGCACTTTCATGAGCACACATCTCTGTATCAGCCAATGATCCGGAAGGTCTTGCACACAGTTATGTAACCTTTATTAGAATGTTATCTCCTCACATGATTACTAGAAGGAGCAAGACAAAGAAGAAGTAGTAGTTTTCCAAAATGAACATAGAAAAGCCTTCTCAAACTCTTGGATTGTCTATCAAATAAATATGGGTTATATTTTGTGTTCACAGTATGGATTAAGCATACTAGGAAGGGGAAAATGATCATGTATATCACCATAAAATATAAACTTACACACGCATAGTCAACATTAATTAATAATAAAATCATAACCTTCAATAAATTCAAAAACATGGCAAATTAATTTTCCCATTAGGAAGGACATTGATACCTGAATCCAATTAAAAAGCATATCCAAAAGAGTGGAATTATGTAAATGCTCCTGTAGAACAATAAGAACTGTAAGAGATCAACTATAAATTCTGGAAATGGACATCATGATGGAAAGAACAATATTGAGTCATTGATTATTACACAACAAAATTTATTTAAATTATGAGGCTACTTATGCTTCAAAAACTGGAATTACATCCTTCAAGTGGATAGGGAAAGAATATAAAAGTTGAAGCATACCATGTGCACTCCTCGAATTTTAGAAGTTTCCTCCAATAGAAGCACTTTATTGACCAGAAGCGGCAACTGCAAATTAAATTGCAGGTATTGATAAAAAACTTGTACCAAAATTACTCCTATTTTAGTTAGTATTGAATCTAACTAGAATTACCTACTACAAGCACCGAAAAAGTTAAACATCAGTTGTATTACCATCATAAAGAAGGACTCATAGTAATAGTTACTAAAAGCAAAAAGGCATACATCACAACCTAAAATTTTGAATTTAAAATGCCAATCATCAATTACAGTCCAGGGTTCATTACAGTAGAAATTGCAGTCCTACTTGACATTTGAGGCATTAAGCATAATGATTTGCAAATGTACCTGTAGATGAACGAACACATTCCATAGCAAAGAAAGTGTCAATTCTTTATCTCCACTAACAATGTCTTCTTCTACAATCACTGATCCATCTTCATCAAACAATGGTGTACCAGCCTGCTTTAGATGTTGCAGGGCAATGCCACAATTAACCATATTCTTTTTATGAGCATCTGATGGGACCACCATTTTCTGTCGACAAACGCCAGGCAACAGGACACCTATTACATGCCATATCCAACTAGAATAATAGAACCATATTATAAAGATTAAGCTAACCATGAGTATGGAAGTGTCATGCTGCAAGAGCTGAATGGCTCTACAAAGCCGCACCCCATCTCGGAGATCTTCAAACAAGTCTGTCATCCTGAAGTCATACTCATTGAGAGGACTCTGGAGCAAAACAAAATTGTTGGAAAATTATTCTATTATGACATAGAAAACCTCTGTCATATATATTCCAAGTTGAGTTAATTGACTAATTTTCAAGCATGGGAACCAAAAATAGGTAATGGAAAATCCAAAAGGAAGTTTAGATTTAATATCAAAATCAAAAAGAAGCACATGCACACATGCCATGCAAAAATAAGAATGTACGCAATTTAAGCTGTTTACCTGTAGGTATGATACTTTGTACCCCATGATCACTAAATGAGCAAGAAGATTACCTTCTCCATGCATCACATCCGATGATAAGAAGTCTAGTTTGAATCAACAGCGAAAATATCAAGCCATGCTCTAATAAAGAGATTAAGTAAACAGATAAAACCTAAAATGACATGAGAACTAAAAATATCTTAATTACCATTTATCACTTGACAGCTCGATTTAATGTTGGATTGCAAAGTAAACAACAGAGGAGAACCTCCATCCAATCCATCAATGCCATACTTGATGGGAAGACAGCTCTGGATCTTAACTCTATCAAGAATAAGAACAAGCAACAAAAATCTCTTCAAGATAATGTTTCCCAGCATTTCAAAGTAGCCTGGCCTGTATAATCCTTCAACCAACTTGTTGTAAGCATAAACTCTAGCAAGACCATCATGCCAGAAAAATTGTTTCTCAATAACCATATTCAAAAATGCAATTTCCTGTTCAGAATTTATATCCCCATCTTGCAACAGGGAATCTCCACCAAATATAATATATAGCCCAATCCGGAGCCAGGTAGGATTGTAACACATCAAGATTCTCAAGGCTTTCTCCTTCAATCCAACATCAGTTACAATAGGACAGTGTGCCTTCATTTTCAATCTTCCTCCATCAATATTCTGAGAAGTAAAATAGTGACAATAATAAAACATTTTGAAGAAATTCTGTCATACTAGAGGTCGTATGCATATTTGATTGTGATCAATTCTCTTAAAAAGGTTTCACATTAATTGTTCCGATAGTTCTGAATTTCATACTTCTAAATTATGGTTCTAAACATGGATAATTTAGGGCTATAAAATCCAAAATGGCTTCAAAACAACAAATTGGTATTCTGACTTTTGTAATAGTTTAGATGTTTGTATTACGGAATTGAAATATGCTTATTAAATGCTGGAAGTAGCAACACAATACAATTCCATAATCAGATCAGATTTTAAAATTTCCCAATAGAATATGCCAGAGTATAAGGCAATTCCTTAACTCCTTGCCAATGTTCTAAAACGCAGCCTAGGCAGCCTCCTAGGCGTTAGGCGGACCCTTGCCGCCCCAAATACATGTAAATCAGCATCTTAGGTGCCGGGCCTGATTAATCGGGTCCAGGCTGTAAGGCCCAGCTTTGGGCCTTAATTTGAGAAAGCCCAAGAGAAGAACTTAAGCCCATAAGGCCATATAAAAGCCTTAGGGCTCCATCCTTCCCCCCCCCCCTTTTCTCCTTCTTCTTTTCCAGCCATTCCAGCAACCTCTCTCTCTCCCTCTTTCTCTCTCATTTTCTCTTTCAAGCGATTTTGCAAAATCTAGCCGTTGGATCTTGAATCCAACCACACTTTCACCGTGAAATCGACCCCGATCTACAACAAGGTAAGTTTTTTATTTTCTTTAGCCTTACTTTTAAGCTTAAATTCGTGAGAGGTGTATGTATATGCATTTGGGTGTGTTAGCCAAAACTTTGAACTTAGATCTACAAAGATCTAGCCGTTAGATCTTGCTAGATTTTGGATATGTTAGTAAATGGGGTTAGGGGTGTTGAATGGCTGCCTCGGATTGTCGGAAAACGTCGGCCGGCGGCGGCAATAGCATGTTTTGTAATCTGGCCGAAAATTAAAAGTTAGATCTACGAAGATCTAACTGTTAGATCTTGATGATTTTTTGTTATGTTGGTCTATAAGGGTAAGGGAGTTGACTGATGGTCTCGGATCGCCGAAAAATGTGGTTGGCGATGCCAAATAGCTTATTTTTAAATCTGGACAGAATGTTAAAAACCAGATCTACGGAAATCCAGCCGTTAGATCTGGCTCATTTTTGTATATATTGATCTCTATTGTTAGGCGTTGCTAATGGTAGGTTTTGATCGTCGAGATTTTCGGCCAATGGTGGCCGTTGGCAATGTGGCTGGCCTAGGTTGTCTTATTTTGGGGCGTTGGGCCGTTGGATTTGGGTCGGTCCAAATCCTAGGGGATTTAAATTTTATATTTAATTAAATCTTATGTAATTTGATAATTTTGTTAGGTGATTTTGACGCGCCCCAGCCAAGTGGCGTTTGAGGGGATCCTGCATCTTCTATAATACTGTGAGTGGGTGAATTGTATTATAGTGGTAATTGTTGCATTCATTTCTTTCATTAATCTATATACTATGCACGATTTCATTCTTGAATTACATTTGGGAAGGTAGAATCCATATTGTTGTTGTGAGCATATTGACACTTGTGATATATTGTATATGGCATTTGATGATATTAAATAATAGTATGAAAAATGTGTTAAATGAAGTAATAACTAGAACCCTGTATGCTAACTACAGTAAATGTTAGCCGTCGGTGCACCACGTATACGTATATGTATTAGGGTGAGAGTGAGTCTACCCTTACTTGGCGAGAGTGGTTCCGCCATGATGCTTTGTAGGCGAGAGTGGTTCCGTCGAAGCAAATCTTGTGGGTGAGAGTCGTTCCGCCCCAAGAGAATGGAATATGTGAACTTTGGTTCTAGATGGTTAACTCATATACGTGCATATTTATTTGTCATCTCTTATATTGATGTAAGTACTATTGGCATAACACGTTTTGATGATCATTTTTGGATGCATTGATTCTATTTTCCCTCATTATAATGCTCTTTACTCCTCACTAAGTCAGTGTCAGGCTTACCCCTCAATACTTCAGATTTTGTAGGTTGACATCATTTTGACAGTAGGAGTCGTGGTAAACGATTCTACTTTATTGCTCTAGACACGCTCCGGCTACAGCACATGCATTCTTTCTCACGGGTTGAGTATAGGGAAGTTAATATTCCTTTCGTATGTAATGTGAAAAATTTTGAATATTATAAGCATGTAATGGATTTATAGCCCGGTGGGTAATTTAATATCAGTTAATGGAAATGCATTTATTTTGTAATGCTTATGAGATTGTTAAATGTTTGAAGGATTGTGTAATAGAAGGCTTACTATTTCCTGCTAAAGTTTGTGACTTCTAGGGGGAATGGTGCCGGTCACGGCCCCAGATTTTGGGTCGTGACACAGGTGGTGTCTAGGCTACCAAAACACAAAACAACACCTTGTCACCGTTTATATATATATATATATGTATATTGTTTATTGTTTATAAATATATAAACATATATATATAAATTTCTCTGTCAACCAGTCCATCTGATCTGTTTATACAAGTTTCATTTGTCTTTAACTTTGATTTATTTAAAAATAACATGAAATTACATCAAAAATTTTAAAAAGACAAAAAAAACCCAATAGTCTGCCTAGGCGTCCTAGGCCCCAGTCTGGCGCCCGACTAGTGTCTAGCGCGTTTTAGAACACTGCTCCCTGCTCTATAGTGTAAACAAGGACGGTCATTTTTATATGAATTTTTGTTCCTTATTCACTTATGGATGTAGAGTCGTAGACAACTTGTGAAATCATGTTAAGTTTTTGTCTCTAATTTTGTTCTTGAATGAGCATTACAAAATTTAATTTAATTACTGAAAAATTTAATGTTGCATTTCAGTTATTCCTAACAAGAGATACCACCGTAATAACATTTTTGCAAGGATTTTGAAGTTAATATAAAGAGAGTGCCTAACAAGTCAACAAAAGCATATGGCCCTATACATCTATATTAAAAAAATGCCATAAGGATATAAAAATGAAGTCAAAGAATCGAAACGTGGGATTTAAAAGATGTAAACCAGGATATTCTCAAGGAAAAAAGTTTGTGGCGAAAGAGAATGTATTGTAAAAGGTGATACTAATCCAATGTGCATGGGGATGACCATTGCATTACAACCGATAGAGATAATTGGAGACCTATTGTTCATGTTGTTGATTCCCCATCTAGCTGGATAAGGCTCGTGATGATGACTGAATTTCAGAAATGAACGATTATTCCTTTCAAAATTAAGGTAGGGATTTAATTAAAACGGAGAAACATATATAAAATGAGAGCAGAAAATTGGAATACCAAATTCAGAAGCAGACCTTTGTCACTTGAGTCATCACATTGAAAATTTCATTGCAATTAGCCAAGCTTAAGTAAGCCTCCATGCGTTGTTTTAAATCCTCAAAACTGCAAATATCACGCAACGAAGACCGCAAAGCCGAAAACACTGAATTTGAGACCCTGTTGGTTTCCTCTTTACCCACGCCATGCCAAGCCGTACCTTTCTGCCGTTTTGGGCACCTCCACCTCAATGCCGAGTCAACCCCAACCCCGACGCCTCTCCTTCTCTCTCTCTTCCCATTCCTCGCTTCCGACTCATCCGACAGGCAGTCGCCGGTCATTTTGGACGGATCGCAGCCGCATGAGACCGGGCTTTGGAGAAGGAAATTAAGCCAAACGGTGAGAGATTTTGCCAGCGACCTGAGGAATTTCTCTTTATCGATCTGAGCTTTCCGCGCCGACTTGGACTGCTCGAGCTCGAAGGCCTTGAGCCTGCGGGCCACCTTGCACCGTGAAGACGAGGCGGAGGGAGCAATGGAGGGGCGATGGCTGCGGAAGGTGGATGAGGATTTAGGTGTTTCCTTGGAGGCGGTGAAGAATTGCGGACGCGGTGAGTTGAAATTAGGGTTTTGGAGGTGCCGCTTGGGGGTTCGGAAATTGGAGATGTCTCTGAGAAGCGACGACGAATGAGGATAAGGAGATTGCTGCTGTTTCCCCTCCATTGTCGTCTCTCTCCCGGGAAATGTCTTCTTGCAGAGTGTTCTTCGGGAGGTGTCCGAGAGCATACCCTTGGTTCTAATCTGTGCCGATAGCTATTGGGGTTTCGAATTTGAAAACAGAGGCGGCAATTCGATGAGAATGAATGGTGCCTGGCACGTGAGGGAGGAGAGGAGCCTTTATGCCAAATTACCTTAAACACCCTTGGCATCGAAAAGGCTTTGCAGATTGATAGCTTTGGGCTGTCGTGGCTCGCTTTGGCCCACAAATACTGCGACTCGGGCCTTCGTGTCACTCCATTTTTATTTTTTGTCATATACTTTTATATTTTTTTGAGTAATTATTCAAATTTCTTATTATTTTAATTATATTTTTATATTTATATTATTTAATTAATTTAACCATTGTACTTTGACATTTATTTGTGTGATAACTTAAATTTTTCGTTATTTCGATTACACCTATATATCTTATTTTCAAATCAATTTAATTCATATATTTTGATTTATAAAAATATGAAAAAAATTTAATATAAGAGATTAAATTGACTCGAAAATATAAATATATGAGTGTAACCAAAATAAATAAAAATTTAGGTATCACATGAAAATATATTAAAATATATAGATTAAATTAATTTAAAAATAAAAATTATGTAGTTTAATTGAAATAACAAAAAATTTAAGTAATTATATCAAATAAATGTAACAGTACAAAGACAAACATATAGTTTGACCATGCAAAATAAGTAATTGAATATTTAAAAAAATTTATTGAAAAATATTCTAATTTCAGATAAAATTATATAAATATATTTTCTTAAAACTCTAATACGTCATACTGTGATCATACGTGTTATAGGCAAGTCAAATGGATATATGAGCCTTTAGATTTAAGTTGTAAACCCATATTTCCACCATCTTATATTAAGATCAGGTCATAAACTAAGATCTAATCATTCACATGACATTACCATGCCTCTTAAATGACATTACAATACATCTATATAAGGGCACAAAATATATATATATATTATTTATTACATATAATTTGGAGGAGTTTAAATCCTCCATTTTAAACTGCCAAATAGACTCAATTGTAGACAAATTTGGTGACAATCAACTTCAATCGTTGTTACTAATATAGTCAAAATTTGAGGGGTTGTTTTATTCATGTTTCAATTTTAATTTTATATGTAAGTGTCTATTTCGAGATTACTAAAAATGTATTTTTTTATTTATAATGTTTTTTATGTTTTAAAAATTTTAAATATGTTTGTGATAAAAATAGGCAAAATATTTTTTTTGTTTTAAATTTTCTTTATAAATTTGTTTCTTATTTTTTAAAATGTGTATTTTAAAATATAAAAATAAACACATTTTTATTATTTTATAAAATTAAAAACTATAAATGATAAAATAATTAAAAAAAAATATAGCCTTTAATTGGTGGTCACGATGAGTTATTGTCCATTTTAGAGAGTAGTTTCTATAATTTTATATTTAAAAAATCCTAACAAAAAGGTCCAATGGCATTTTGAAAATGTAAAATTTGTATATTTTATTTATTTACTTAACTAGTTCATCATCCGTGATTGCACGAAAGTTTATATGTATTGAATTTATTTAAAATTGACAATCATAATTCTTGTATATGTAAATAAACACGACAATAATGAAAGCTTAAGAAGTGAATATAGTAATGTAATACATTTGTTTAAAAAGTTAACACATCTCAATAAAACTATTATAAATTTTATAAAACTTATTTAAAAACTACATTTATTGTTGAATTTGTCTGGCCCCTATTTTTGTCACAAATCAAAATTTTAAATCATTTGCGATTTGTAATTCTAAAGACAGCTGTGTATAATTGTCCGCGACTGAAAACTAATTTCTTCAAATACAACGTAATATGAGATAGTGATTATCTTGACTTTTGTTGATTGTCATTGCATATTACACAATAAGAGGGAATTGTTTCATTCGTAGTTTGAAAGGCAACCTAGTGTTAAATGAGGTCAATGTGATCATTGGAATAAGAACCTTATGTCCAACATTGTTGCTTGTCATAATTTTTGTCTTGAGAATATGGTTTCCAGTTCTTGTGATAACCAACCTAGTGCCATTGCATAACCCCATAAAATGATCTATGTTTCTTAACAGTATAACTAGAGTGCCAACCTTTAGCTTCAATTCATGGTTTGACACCCCAAAGCACTTAATTGTATTTAAAAATTCAGGCGTGTGAAGGTCTTGTAAAATATCAACATTGCAATTAGATCTGCAAGTTGTGTCTAAACTTAAGTATGTATTTGCCTCAGCTGCGTTAAGTGAAATCATGTACTCATCGATAGTCTCCACAACATCAAGAGTCGGTGCAATTATAGCTCTACCTTGAAAATATTCAATTTCATTGATATTAAAAGCAAAGTTCGGATACGTGCATAACTTAAACACGTTTTAAAATAGTATTGTATTGCCCTATATTGATTTATTAATATATGTTAACTGATACCGATAGTCCAACTAAAGACAATATATTACTGAATATCAATAAGAAATTAGTTTAATAAAACCGACTACATATATAAATTCGAATTATCATACTGGGTGACCAATCTTCTATATTGGCACGATCAATATTCTTACTTTTTTTTCTTTATTTTTTTTCTAATGGCTAAGTGTACATTATTTATCATTTATTTAATTTTGTAGCTTGAATGCACAAATTTTGACAATTTTATTTTAGTAAGTAAATAAATAAATGCATACTTTAGTGATCGACTATCTAGGATTGGTGACAGACTATTTAGTAAGTAAAAAAAATATTTAGTTTTTCACCATGGTATATGAGTTGTTTTTATGCTAAACTAATTTATTTACATCAGAATTGTCATGAGACTTCTTATTATTACGTGCTCATTTATGACTATTTTTTTTTTTTGTATACTTATGATTGATCTATTGTATGTTTACAAACAAAAAGTGCATATTTACGATTGATTTAATGGCTAAGTATATGTTATTTATTATTTATTTCAGTATGTCTTATTCATGGTTAATTGACTGTATATCTATCAATCACTTTTATGCCTATACTTCGTCTAATGACTATGCGTTCTAAATCAATTAAAGGGTTATATTTAGAAGTTCAAAATGTATAGTTCAGCAAAAAATACATCACTCAAAGTCAATAATTAAAACTTTGAAATAATTTAAAATTAAGATATATTAAAGTGCAGCAACAAAACATCTAAAAAACAAACAATGTAAAAATATCAAAACATCCACCAAAATAATAGAAATTTCAAAACCAACAATGCAGAAAATGCTTAAATCTCAAAGCCAATAGTTTTAACACACGATCAAAACAGAATTTCAATATTTCTTTGTCTTAATGATAACTCGCATCTTCTTGGTTGGTGCGTTCAACGATAGGTCATCCAATAGGTTTCTTTTTGCAGAATTTTCTCCTGCAATATCACTCGATTCAGTTTGGTTTGGAATACTCTTCAAGGGGGTCGACATCTCATCATTGTTAGAAGATATCATTACAAGATTAAATAGTTGCAAAATTATAGACAGAATACTTATTCCGAAATTCGCAGATCTTATCAATATTTGCGTTGATTAGTATCTTTGTCACATAAAAAACGTTTGACACTCTTATCTCATCTATAAAGAATAATAACAATAATTAGTATATCAATCATAGGTGAATATAGGATGTATAGATTGTAAACTTTAACCTATAAGGTATTCAACTTGTTAAATGGGAGATACAAATCGTTGAAAATTATTGTCTTACAGTACTGAAGTAGAACGATCATAGGTTCTGAATTAGTAGTGTTCAAGAAGCTGCTAAGCTGATCTGCGCAATCTCCCCATAGAGTGACTGGCATACGAATTTTGCTTGAGACCGACAAAACATTTAAAAAGTAATTAAGTATATTAAATGAATTTTGCTAAATTGATCTGCGCAATCCCCCCATAGAGTGACCGGCATATGAATTTTATTTGAGACCGACAAAACATTTAAAAAGTAAATAAGTATATTAAATGAATTTGTTAAGAAGCTATGATAGATCAAGCTCAAAGCACAATCATACTCCTTGTCTTCAAATACGACCTCAAATAAAGTAGCAGGCTTATCTTTAACCTGTTTAGTTTTCGGTTCGTACTTTGCAACAACTTCACCGATTGCATCTGATGAAGAATGCAATCGATAAAAATTAGGTCAAACAATTAATCAATCAATTAAAATTAATCCTATAATGAAACAATCAAGATAGGCAGTCCATATCAAATAGTTCAATGTTATTAGGTTTCGGGCAAGCCAAAATGTCACAAAAAGATTTGAAACAGTACATGTAATTTGGAAAACTTTCATCAAATACCTAAATTACTTGAATTATAGCAAAAAAAAAATTATCTTGTACTTCTGAGGCAACATTTTGAATGTTATGTTATTCGAAACAACCATAAAATTGCAAATGACATATATACTTCATTCGCGGAATATAGGCTGAAAAGTTGGAATCAATGCCTTCTTTATAGTACCATGAATTCTCCCCCCTACTAAGGAAGTAAAATTAAGTTAGCAAAAAATACATAACACAAATAAGGGAAAGAAATCGTAACCTATCTTAAAATGATGGAACGAAAAGGCTCATACAACAGTTAAAAATAGTAAATTACAGCAAAAATGAAAAATATTAAATCACAATATGTAAAAAATACTAAAATATAGCGAACATGAAAAAATTATAACAAAAATACTATCAGTAAATTTGTATATTAAAAAAAAAAAAGTAGACAATGTAACTAATCTTAATCATAGGATTACATTCTTTGTAATATGCAAAGTTGCACATTACAAATAAATTAGAATAAAAAATGTAACCGATCTCAAAATTATGGAATGAAAAAATGTAACCATTCTTAGAAATGTAACTATTATTAATAAAAAATAAAAAATGATAAAAAATATAAATTATACATTTTTGGTCTGAAACAATAAAAAAAAAATGGGATTCAAACGTACGTCCCTATCGTGAAAAACAACCTCAAACATGTTCACTTCGTCAATGTTATCATACAGAGGCTTCTCGTAATGTCGCACAACTCGTAGCTTCATTGCCCATTGAGTTTTATTTGAGTTAATCTCGGATACCAAGTTGAATATTGGCACCATGCTCATACTATGTTGTATAGGACTTGAGAACAAGTATATAAGAAAAAAAAATTACATAAGTACAATGTAAACACAATGATCTTAAAAAATGTTTCAGGTAGACAAAAGAAATGCTATTAAAACATGACTCATCATAATGCAATTCTAAATGACAAAAAAAGAAGAAATAGGTGGGAAATGAAGACATGATTTCTGGTATCTATATAAATTTTCAAGATATGACAACTATTAATCATTGCAGTACTCGAGATAACCCACTATACAACAGAATATGCAGTGAAAATTCAAAAGATAGTTGCACGTCATCTATTAATTCAGCCTCTTCATATACTATCATGCTTACACATTCTCAAAGCACTATTCAACCATAAAAAAATTATCTACAGGTTCCAATAACTACACGTTTTTTTACAAATGTAGGCTTAATTAATGACCTACAAAAATTCAATTTTAGGTAAGTAAAAAAAAAAAATAATAAAATATCAAAATAGAAACTGAAAATGGACGAAAAAAAGATTTGACAACTGTTTTATTATAATATATATATAGAAATTGTTAGATATGAGCCCTAAAGACCAATTCTAGTGATACAAATAGACTTGATCTTGTAATTCTTTAAATATTATTTAAATAGCAAGTTTATGTTTTTATTTAAATTACAATATAGTTTAAATTATAAAACATATATCCATTAGTATAATAAAAAGTGAATACCATTCTTAAGTGTTAAGAATACGAGTTACGGATAATCCACAATTTGTTATACTATAAACATATTACTGGCAATAGAATTCCTATCATGGATGATAACAATTCGTAAAGGTCAGCACATTGTCTTCCTCTTTATTCAGTATGAGATACTGAAATATAAGGTTGGTGAGTCTCGTGCCATTCTGTATGAATTATAGAAGGAAAATGAGTGGGTGCTCGTTATAAGAACGAATTCACTGAACGAGATTGTTAACATTAAATCACATGGGTTATTTCTTACGGGTCGATGATTTAATGTTAGCTACGATTTTACAACTAGTCCTTAGACCTGAGATGACATGGATATCTGTGTATTAGTGGATTAGGATATCAGCGATATTATGTGGTTGTTCTAATCAAGGATAATCATACGTATTTATGTGCCTGATTCAGTGATACATGAGGTATGTGTGCATCAGACATGGAATCTATCACCTCGAGATTTATGAGGAAGATATCCTATGCGATCCAGTAATCACTTGACGATAAATCCTTGGCCGAGATAATATGACGATGGAATTTGTTTTATACAGGTTGTGTCATAATTAGTCAAGATCAATTTTGAATTTAGTCATATGACAAGATTAAGGGATTCGACCTACTGACCATGATCTCATATCTTGTCGGGATATAGGATGATAGAAGGACCGTATTGTAGGGTAACGTAGTAGAAGATTCACAATACCCGCTTCACAATAAATTGGGTAATAATGATATATTGCTAGATGTCACTCATGATTTACGAGAATTAATTGTTGATTATTCTCATTGCCAATTTATTTGTGAACCTAGAAAGTCCCACCCAAAATAAATTATTTTCAAAGAGAAAATAAATAAATTAGTAATTTTATAATTACTAATAATAGTGCATTTATTTATTGGATAAATGAGAATAATTAAATAATTATATTACGAATACAATTATTTGATTATTGATTGGGTTATGCCTTTTGCTAGTACATTAGGCTTGACCCAATGGTACTATTGAATTCAAATAAATTCTATTGGATTGGGTTTGGCCCAATTGCATTAAATGGAATGAGCTTGAGAAGCCCAACCCATTTAATGGAGAAGGATTTTTTAATTGGAACTATAAATAGCTCAAAACTCTTAATTTTTCTCATAAGATGTACTTGGATCATTTTTGAGAGTTGAGAGAATTTTGAAAGAATTGTTCTTGAATCCAAGAGGTAACTTAAATTTTTTTGTGAAAAATTTATTCTACTTATCTTTCTTTTTTATATTCTTGAATAGAAGTGATTTCGGGTGGACCGACTCGATATCCTACACTTGGAGGATTATACGGTGAGAAATCTAACGGTGAAATAAGATTTCATCCAAGAGATATTTTTCGTTTATGCTTTTATTTTATTAAATCATAATTTCTGAAAAATGGGATACCTGAAAACTAAATTTAATTTTCGCTGCGCATATGATAAAATCTATGTAATCACAAAAGAAATATGATAACATATGATAAATATAAATAGCCTATACAAAATAACAAATAATATGACAACATATGATAAATTAGTAACATAAATAATAAAAATATAAAACATAATAAAATTTTCAAAATAAATATGACAACATATGATAAATATAAATAGCCTATACAAAATACTAATTTTGTCAAAATAACTTAAACGACTTACTTAAAATAATTCAACTTTGCCTAAATAACTAATTTAACATAACGTACAAACTAATTATTTTTCAAAATTAAGTAATAACATAAACATATATAAGATTTGTACTTTTTTTGCATGGTTTTGAAACTAATTAAGGGTTTTAGAGTTTTGAGTGGTGGCTTTATTAAGAGAGAATGAGAGATAAATTATGAAAAATAAAATAAAAAATAATTTTTTTTAAAAAAAATTACTTGGTAGTCGATGTATACCTTGTATCTCAAGATTTCTCCTCATTTAAAAAATTTTCATTTTTTTATAATTTATTTCAATTAAAATTTTACATTATTAATATTTAAAAATTAATAATATGGATTAGATATTGTCTTTTCATATACCATATTTAAACATTCTCTAAGTACTATTCAGTCATTAAAAAAATTATCTACAAGTTTCAAGAACTATATATTTTTCATAAATCTAGCCTTAATTAATGACTTATAAAAATTTTATTTCAAGTAAGAAAAAAATAAACAAAACATAATAAAATATCAAAATAGAAACTGAAAATGAGCAAGAAAAGGATTGACAACTATTTTGTTATAATATATATATATAGATTTTAATGTAATATACATTTAATAATAAAATATCAAAATCTAGACTTAAAAAGAGAAGGAGATATACACCTCAAATTTTGAAAAAATATCTTTACTTTTCAAGAGATTGTATAACTTTAAGAAGATGAATAAATAATTTCAAAACTTGAGAGATTAAATAGATCTTCAAGAGACTTTCAATAGTTTCAATAAAATGAATGAATAATCTCAAAACTCAAGAAACTAAATAAGTTTTCGAGAGAGTGTTGACGATCTTAAAAATAAGATTGATAGTAAAAATTTTTGAAAATTAAAATACAAAAGACTCAAATAAAACACAATCATAACAAATTCCAACATTCAAAAATTATGCAAAAGGTAGATGTTACGTTTATTATAAACTCTCAAACTCTTATATAAATAAGAAAGTCTCAATTCAATCATTAATATTGATTCAAAAATTTTATAATTTATTTTAAATATTATTAATAATTTAATTTAAATATTAAAATATTCGTGTAATAATTATGATGCGCTCTCTAATTATGCTCTTTCTTATATATGATTAAGAATTTATGGATTACGAATATATTATTGTGTAACATTCACAACAAATAGTTGTACACGTTACCATAAACATAATCCAATAAATATATAATAAAATGGTTGAAGCATCATGGAAGCGTCGAAAATCTTGAAATTGAATGAAAGCCAAACACGGGGCTGGTTGAAAGGACAGAAAAGCAGCCATGAAAAGCAGCAGACCTGTGGTCACAAGAGAAAGGCGATTCCGGCGCACGTGGCCCAGCGAGGCTTAATTGAAAACCATTATCACTCTGTGCTTGCAGAAGATATTTTTGGGCGGCTAAGCAACTTGCTTCTCACTTAATTAATTTTAAAATATTATTATTGGCATACTAATTTATGATATTATTATACTATTTGATAAATTAACATATATTATATTTTATATCATATTAATTAAAATATATATAACATTAATACATAAATATTATTACAATATCAGAATTAAATATTTAAGTAGTATTTTTATAATTAATTTAGCAAGTGGGAGTTTTCCCATACGGGTGGCCGCCCCCACAATACCTTTACTGTTTCACAGGGGGTCTGTTTGGATATCCAAACTTTTACAAATATGTATCTGGGCTGGCTGCCTTGTTCTCCCAGGTAAACCAATGTGTGTACAGTGCAAAAGCCATTTTAAAAAAACATAAAGGCGCATCACCAAACACAGCACTATCTAATTAACTTAATTATCTTGCAGGAACCAAACTCAAAAGAGAGGAAAACAAAAGATTCTATTGCGACTTCGGATGAACATCAAGAATTACAATCCCCAAACGAAGGCACCCACCATTGCCTAAACTTTCTAAAGCCAAACATCAAGAACAAGAACATTAATGGTATTCAAACAATGATTCAACTCAAGCAGCCCTTGCCAGAACATCCAGCCGTTCAGGCAAGTCAGCTGGCTCAATATAGAACCCTCTCCTCACAAAAGACCTCGGCACTGTAACTGTCAGCACCCCATCTTCGTACCCAGCCGAGATCCCGCTAACATCGATCATGCCCGGGAGCCGGAATTTCCTCTTGAAGCTCTTAGCGGGCTCTGTTGACGCGTCGGCAGCCTCAGTTCTTATTATCAGGTACCTGGAGTCTTCAACCTCCACTCTTATCTCGTCTTTCCTAACACCTGCCACAATACCCACAAAGAAAACTCCAATCCGATCAACACAACCATATGTTAAATGCAAAACACCTCAAAAAACATGCCATTTTGAGGGTCAAGAGGGATAGAAGGATTACCAGGGAGGTCAGCTGAGAAAATGTGAGATTCAGGGGTTTCTGTCCAGTGGACGTAGTTTTCAGGGATGAAGTGATAGGGGAAGAGGAGGGGAGAGGTGAAGAGAACAGGCCATGGAGCAGGATGAATGGTTGAGACGTCCATTGATTTCCTTTCTGGGGAAGAAGATGGGAAAGAATTTGGAGTTGGTTCGATGTGCCGGGGGGAGAAAGGGGAGTTGCTCTCGCTATTTGTAGGCCAATTTGGTAGAGGTGGGCGCAACATTCAATAATGATTGGCTCCTCAGAGCTTTGAAGGAAAATGGCTATCTATCTTGGGAAATAATGAATTAGAGGTGCTGCTTGGGAGATTCAACAGTAAAATGACAATCATACCCGTTGCAATTCTTCATAAATGCCTACCTGGGACAAGGTTCTCGGTAGCAATGGGCCGGGTGTGTGTCAGAAATCTGTAACCAGACCCATCGACCAGTTTAAAAGGTACTCCTACTAACCCAACCCACTAAGAACCAAACCCATTTTGGCACAAGAAGGCCAGCCCAATCTATTATAACATAAAAGGTAATAATAATTGATAGATTAAACAGTTAATAGTTTGTAATGTGCAACAGGTTACCACTCTCTGCATCCTCATCGCCTAGGCAACTGGATTGTGGACAGTGTATAGCCTCTGATGCTGCAAGACCCTCCAAAATCCGTGGATAGGATATAAACATAACTGCTTTGCAACAGAGCACCAGAAACAAGAAAACTGCCCAAAAAAGAGCCCATAATCTGTGCATTGTTACTTATTAATACAGCACTGGTAGAACACCGAAAACAAGAACTTCACTTTCCTAACTAAGAAAGACTTGCATATAATAAGCATTCATTCATTCAGAACCACAACTGGTTTTTGATTCAATAAACTCCTGGTTTTGATAACGGGAAATGGAATAGTACTGTTTTCAGTATAAAATAGGTTCCGATGACAATAGTGTCGGGGTACAAATATGTACTTATGAGGCACGTCTATAATAAGGGTTGGTTTATTATGCTACATAGAAAACATTGGGGTACACACATAAGGGAACAGAAGGTAAACAACCGAGAAACAAATTCTACAACAATGAAGTAGCTTACAGATAATGAACATAAAAAGTTTCAATGAATTACGTTAAATACGGGATGCTGATGAGAAATGCTTCTTGCTCGTATCACTTATCCGCGAAGCATTGCCTTCGGGGCATCACTTGATATGATAACGAACAGATAACGTTGGGTAGAACTCACGGGTGCTCATCAGTCTCTTTGTTTTGATTTCATGTGTTCACGCCAAGCACAAAACAATTGCTATATGATGGAAGATTGCTAGAAGGTCCACGACTCCTCACTGGTGAACGGAAAGGATTTGGGGTCACAGGTTGAGTAATATGCAGTCCAGCATTTCGAAGAACTTGTTTAGCATTTGAGCATGAAATTTCAGACTGATCAGTGAAGAATGCTGGGACGCCTGTGGACTTGATCAAATCAAGGGCTCCGCCCCAGCTCGTTGAGTTCTCCAACCCACAGTTCAGTGCGACAATTACATCGGGAGAAGACAGGTAAGTGGCTTCATCCTGATAAAGACCCCTCACAAGATTCACCCTCACTCTGCTGCTTATTCCTGAAGTTGTCCCAGATAAGTTTGTTGGAACTCCAGGCCCCACCATCACTATCTGTAGATTGCCAATCCCATTAAGTAGATGACCAATCTCAGCAAATGCCGGCATCCAATCCAATTCTCCTTCAGGCCCAAGGTAGTGAAGTATCACCTCTTTGCCTTTGACCAGTAAGTTCTTTGAACTAACACTGAGTGCCGTTAAAATGTAGTAGACTGTCAAGGGATGGGAGAGGATATCTGCAACAGGACTTGACATGGGCAGTGAGCGAAGGTTATAGTATTCTGACCACCCAGATAGAAGGATGGGACTCGAAGCCTCACTTCTTAAATGATCATGAAAATAAGACTCACCGGGATACTCATCATCATCTAGCCCACCCCATGAATCCCAAAGTCCACCTTTAACAGGAAGCAGGCCATAAGGGCAGTGAGAATTACAACTGCACTTCCTGCGCCACATGCCCTTCTGATGGATACCCAGTGATTCAAGCCACTTACATGGCTGATCGGCAGAGCATGGAAATATGAATATATTCATTGCCAGCTCTTCTTCTCTTTCCATCATGGCCTCGTAAAGACCACACACGCTTTTATGACTTTCCTTCCAATGCTTCTTCTGGCAGAGGGCACTGCAGTAAACCACAGCACGACACCGGTTGCAACAGATAGACTGTTCCCCGTGAACTTCTTTTTCACACATGACACACTGCCTCAAACCAAAACTTGAGATCGCTTTCACCTCCACAAAAGTCTCCTCCTTAGATGCCTCTGAAAACTTAGTGGGCGTTGAGCTAGCTGTTGAGCTGGTCTTTTCCTCGTACCCCTGACCGGGCGGATGCGAGATGGTGACTGCAACAAGATCATTACCCTTGGCCATTTCAGGAGGCCAGTTCACATCAACTGTTTCAATGAATGGTTCAAAATATATGGTTGTAGACCACTTTGGACCAGCATTATTATCTTGTTGAAGCAATGGGTGCACTAATGAAATGGCTCTCATAACTGCATACACAAATCTAAGCTCTTCGAGGTTGGGATTCCTGAACTGAAGCCCGCCAGATGGGGTGCAACGAGCCACATCAATCACAGGGAAACGATCAGTACCTGACACTTCTAATGGCAGTGACTTAATCATCCTCTTATTCGATGGAAACATCAGTTGCTCCAGCTCATAGGTTACTCTCAATACCTCAACATTAGGAACCCGAATTGTTTCCCTAGAACCAGTCATCCTCCTCGCGTCATTTTCAGATCGGAACATGTTAAACCCTAAATCTCCACCATCCCCTCCTATGAACTGAATGCATGGAAAAGGCTGTTTCTTGCCTGACCAATCTGAATCCTTCCCAACCCTCACACCAAAAAGATGTCCCGGACGCAATCGTTTCCACGGATCAGTCCTGTATAAAGCTGCAGCAGCTCTGTACAGTGATTTAATGAAAAGAGGGGAAATGCCTTCCACCCTCATCAGGCATGTTCCAGATCCGGGACCCAGTCCCGGCCCGGATCCAAATTGTTCATGAAATCTTGTAAACAGACTCTTCAAGTGCACATCCATGTTGCCTTGACAACTAACAGATCTCACTAAATTATCTGAAAGTTTGAAATCAAATGTATCAAAGAAAACCTATATATCTGAAGACTTTATCATAAATTACCCAACTACAGTCGACTTAAAGATTGCTCCTTTATTCGATTATTATTAGTTCTACGACACACAGCGAACGCTTGAAAGAGCAATATGGTTTGCCCCTGTGGTTTACGAAGAAGACTTAAAAGCTGGATGAAGGAATTGAAAATGAAGCATCGAAAGTACACTGATTCATGGAAATACTCACTGGAAGATGAATGAAAATTCGCTTCTGGACCCTCTTTCGGATCAATGAGGGCCGTTGGATTTCTGGGTTGGGACGAGAGGACACGATCTGTGACCAGTACTGCAACTGTGGCAACTTGACTGCACAATGCTTTCTGTCCGAGGAAGAAGAATCGGCGGGTCAAGCTTGTGGATTTGGTTCCATTCCGGATACAGCGTTCGATGAACAAGACTTTAAGTCCTGAACGGTGCCTTCCATTTATATTACTGTCAAAAATTAGAATGCGTCACCAAGTTTTTAAGAGAAGGGAATTAGATAGAACGAGAATGAAAATATAATTTTTAATACATTTTTTATTATGATTGTAATTTTATTTTTAATTTTTTTAATATTATATGTTATTACATTTGTCGTTTCCATTCACAAATTAAATTTAAACACGTCAAAATTTAATTAATGTAGATTGAATAATCCATTGTTTTGCTACTAATCTAAGGGGTTATTACGAGACATGTGTGACAGTTTGCAAAGATGAATAATTTTTTGGTTAACAAGTGTTTTATATTTGGATACGATAATGTTTCACATTGATGATTGAAAAAAAAAATAAATTAGATTTAAGTTGTTGTGTCTAAAAAATTAAGTCC
Organism: Diospyros kaki; assembly: GCA_036245055.1. NCBI lineage: Eukaryota > Viridiplantae > Streptophyta > Magnoliopsida > Ericales > Ebenaceae > Diospyros > Diospyros kaki. Next base: position 1,522,038 of record BSEG01000005.1, on the reverse strand, counting down.
AAACTTAAAAAAAAAAAACTCAAAGAAGTGGTCAAATAGAGCTTCTTAACAAAACAATTTCCACAAGATTTTCCCAAGAGTCTCTTTTCAGTACCTTGAAGAGACTTATCTAGGAGCCACTCATCGACTTATGGAATAATTTGATGAGAATATATAAAATAATCCTTCAAATTTTTACTTAATAATTTGTAATAAATAATCTCGAAAGGTTTAGATATTCCTCAATTTGACAATTTTAATTTTTATAAATTGAGGATAATTCCTCTGATTGAGATAAGTAATAACTTATATTCAGAGTTCTTTAATACTAGTATATTTTTTGATTAAGACTAATTTAAATATCTAAAAATTTGCATAAGAGACATATTATGCAATTAACTGTCTTCTATTTTATAAATGTTTAAGATGAACACATTCTCATGATTAAAAATTTATTGTTATATCTCAATAATAACACAAACTTTTAATAGAATTGGTGATAGTGAGAAGGTTCATGGATTTTTAGATATAAAGATTATGTCATTGGTCTTTTAGTTTTAATCTCATTTGGAATTAGTTCTTATTTTTAAACTTAATTAACATTGAATTAGTTTCAAGTCCTACAATTGGGCAGAGAGACTTAATTCTACGAGATCCAACATTGAATTGGAAATTAATATTAGTTATGAACTTGAAGTGAGTCGAGACATTTGGATTATATTTCATAATTAGATTAATACTAAGTACAACATTTCAATTGAAGTATGTGAATTATAGTACACGATGAAATGGGTGCACTTATGCCTTGTTTGGATTTGGTCAACTTTGCCCTTACATATTTTTATTTGTTTGTTTAAATCAATTTATAAAATTATTTATTCTAAAATAAAAAAAATATGAAATTATTTTAGTGTATACATAATCTGAAAGTTAAAAAAAGACTAAAAAATAAAAAAAGAAAAAGGAAAAATTCGATAGTAAATAAGACGATCCAAACAAACACGCCTCAGGGGGCGTGTTGCCAGGCGTGTTTGGCAAAAGCCAAAAAGACTCCGTCAGCCTTACCCACATCCACTTGGGTTGGCGCAAGAGTTTATCTCCCCTTTCTCTACCGCGCGCCGTTTCAACTTTCTCCCTCTTTTCTCTTTTCCTCGCCGCTAGGGTTTTCTGGAAACATGATGCAACCAGCGCCGAACATGGTGCAGCAGCCGATGGCCCCGGCCGAGCACCAGCAGAACCACCACCACCTCCAATACCAACAGCAGCAGCAGCAGCAGCAACAACAACAGCCATGGCCGATGCCCAATCAGCCGCAACAACATTTTCAGTATCAGCCGCAGGCCCAGATGTATTACCAGCAGCAGCAGCAGCCGCAGCTTCAGGCGGCCGGGACGCAGGCCCAGTACCCGGCGACTCAGCCATCCAGCGCCGACGAGATCCGCACGCTCTGGATCGGGGATCTCCAGTACTGGATGGATGAGCAGTATCTCCTGAGTTCTTTCGCCCATTCTGGCGAGGTAACGACCTATCATGTCTTGTGTGCGTGCATCTTTCTTTGCAGATAGGGATGGAGATTGTTTCTTTTGGAATATGGGTTGTGATGTGTTTGTAAGGTTTGTTGTTTTTGGTTCTTGTGCTTTGGATTGATGGATTATTCTGAAAGGTTTAGCAAAAGATTGATTTGTCCGTATGAAATTTCTTTCTCGATAGTAACTAAACAGCATCTTACTTGAGGGGAAAAAGAAAGAGAAAAAGAAAATTGAAAAGAAAGAAGGAAACACGACAATGAGAAAGAATGACATGACCAACGGCAAGTGAAAGAAAATGAATCTTTATATCAAGAAATTCTGTATGTTCATTGCTATTTTATTTATTTATTTATTTATTTTGTTTTGGGGGGGGGGGGTGTCGGAGGAAGGTTAGCGTATGGCGTGCTGTGTTCTCAACGACAACGTATTGTTTTTAGTTTTTATGCTTTGGGTTGGTTTTAAGAGATTATTTAGTATTTACATGAAACTTATTCTGCTGCAGGTCTTCTAGTGCCAGTATCTGCTCAGTCAATCATCCCAATGAACTGACAAGTGATACTATTATGCATTCCTACATGTCTATGAGTGCTTCTTTGTTTTATTTGATTTTTTTTGGGGCTAAACTCAGCTAGTAATAAGCTTATAATTTTTTCCCAACACCTAATGGCAAAATTATTCTAACCCCAAAAGATCCTAGCTTTTAGTAGAGTATGACACTTTTAAAGCTTTTGCAATCTTATTTCCCAGAAATCTATAACTTGAAAGCAAGTAGCACGTTTGACCAGAGTGAAACTCATGGCCTTACTGTGACATCGGTATTTGTATGGTTAGGAGTTTCAGGTCCATAACCCATTGTGATTTTAAGCCACGGCTGCAGAGATGTGTTTTACCTACCGGTACCACTGTGAATTGTAGTTTTAAGTCACTACTGTGGAGATAGTGCTATATCTATTGATGCTGCTGTGAAATCATTGTTTCTATTGTTATCACTGACCCGTTTGTGCCTGTTAACGTGGATCTAATGGTAACACAGGCAATCCTTGTTTGCTTTTAAGATCCTTTGCCCCTTCCTTTTATAGCTACTTACTGGAGGTGTATGTTCTGCAGGTTGTCTCTGCTAAAGTAATCCGTAATAAGCAAACTGGTCAATCTGAAGGCTATGGCTTTATCGAGTTTGTAAGTCATGCTGCCGCAGAGAGAACATTACAAGCATACAATGGTACCCAGATGCCAAATGCTGAGCAGAATTACAGACTGAACTGGGCATCATTTGGTGCTGGTGAAAAGCGTTCAGATGGTACTCCTGATTTCACCATATTTGTTGGAGACCTGGCATCTGATGTTACAGATTACATGCTACAAGAGACTTTCAGGGCCCACTATCCATCTGTTAAGGGTGCAAAGGTCGTGACTGATAGGATGACTGGACGAACAAAGGGCTATGGGTTTGTTAAGTTTGGGGATGAAAATGAACAATTACGTGCAATGAATGAAATGAATGGACAATTTTGTTCAACCAGGCCCATGCGTATTGGGCCAGCTAACAAGAAGAATCTGCGTAAGTCAGCAATACCATAAAATTGTGCAATTCATGTGCATCTGATAAGTGTGTTATCAACATGATGTTGTTACCGTGCTAGAAATCTTCAGTCTTGGTGTGCATATGTGATCTTATGTTATGATTCTTCTCATTTGTGTTTTGGAATGGTATGATGGATTCAGTGTGTTTTCTAAGTACTTCTACATCCATTCTCCTTGAGATTATTTAGTGTTTCTTTCAGTTAAGCTCTTGGTTCTCAGACGAAGCATCAACTATGAAAGTCATTTCCTTCCAGCAATTTCCTTTTGGTATTTCGGGCATTAAGAAATATAAATAATAAAACGTGCAACAACTCATAAAATTGTTTTTTCGAAGCAGGATGTCAAGAGGCTCTACCATTTAGGGGCCGGGAACTGATTTCAGCCAAAATGGTTGCCCCTATATTGCATGGCCTTGTGTAGGTCAGTTTTACTTTTCATGTCATTTCTTTGCCCTCTGTATCAGTTCCTTACTTCATCGTGGCATTGGTTATGCTACAACTTTCAAATTCTTTCTCCAGTTTCCTTTTATGTTCTTTCTACACTCTACAGTTCTTTTTATTGATTGAGTAGTCAGTTGAGTATGTATCATTTTCCACTTCAGTTGTTCTCCATTGCCTTTTCATCTATCAGCCGGAAGATTTACTGCTTTTTGGCACATCATATCCTGTGTCATCTACTTTACTGTTAATGTTTTAATTTCCCCTTCTATTCCTGCAGTATTTGCTGAAAGAATAAATCCTCTTTCTATTTGATTTTATTTCGATTTATTTCCTGTCAGAAAAGGTTCTCTTTGTACCACATTTACCAATTTTCCCTTTGAACATGGTCCAGCCCCACTGAATTTCAGCTTTCTATCCACTCCAAATGCTAAGTTCATTTGTCTTATAAAGTTATATATATCTATATGTTTTTTTTTTGCATGGTATTTGTCTTTTAGAAACATTATAAATGTTCAATAGTCAACTGTTCGAGGCCCCTGTGGAGCTTGCACTTTTAGAGAGAGTGTGAGAATCAGACATGTTACCAAGGTAAGTCATCTGGAACTTGTGTTTAATTTTATTGACTAGCGTGTGGTAGTGCCCAACTTTTTTCTTGTCCAATCAATGTGTCATCTTAAATTTGATGCACCAGTTGAAATATCTATGGTCACAACAGTTTCCTTTTACTTCTTGAATACATAGGGTTTGCGATTCCACCACCTTCCATTTCATTACTATCTTGGGGAAGTGGCTATATCTTGTTGTTGCATGAATTCCTTTTTTTTGTTCAACGTGTGTTGTGTTACTTTCCCAACTGGTGGGGTTAAGGCATGTGATTTGATTTTTGTTGTTGTGTATTGTGTACTTTTCCCCCCCTGAATGTTTATATGTATTTTCACCTAGTGGGATAAAGGCTTTTTATATGTATATATAGATTGTTGTGTGTGTATATATTTATTTTCTACTTTGTGTGTGTATGTGTGCTGAAGAAAGGGGGGCGGGGGGTTGATGGTGTCTTTGCTCTAACAGATATGTTAGACAAAACTTCCTGCAGTTTTTTCCCCATTATTTATAGCCATTCCTATGCCTGCATTTTCTTGAACTATGCCTTTCCTGTTTGCAGCTCAGAATACTCAGGGAATTCAAAGTGAGGATGATCCAAATAATACCACTGTGTGTACTCTCTCCCCTGTTTTTTTAATGAAGATCTCTCTCTCTCTCTCTTCTTTTTGAGGAGGGGGCTCTGTTATATTTGTGGTCTGTATTTGTATTTGCAGATATTTGTTGGTGGTTTGAATGATAATGTTTCTGATGACCAACTCCGGCAAATTTTCAGCCCATATGGGCAGTTAGTCCATGTGAAAATACCACCGGGCAAACGATGTGGTTTTGTTCAATTTGCTGACAGGTGAGCAAGGTCTGCTTTAACTTTTTCCTTTTTTGGTATCATTATGATTACAAATATGAGGGACTTCGTTGTTTTCCATGCATTTGGTAAGCAGACATTCTGCCGAGGAAGCACTAAGGATGTTAAATGGAACACAGTTGGGTGGGCAAAATATTCGACTTTCATGGGGTCGAAATCCATCAAACAAGCAGGTTCATGTCATCTAAGGCTAACTAAATTTGTGCTTCCTTTTGGGTTCAAGTGCCTTTTTTTATTTTCTCATCTAGTAGTAAATATCCATCTAAGCTTTGTTCAAGTTCATGTTCTAGAAAACTAAGATTGTGCTTTGTACAGTTACCTTTTTCGTATTTTCTCATGAAGTGTTAATATCAAACCTATTGTTTTGTTCAGGTTCAACCTCAGGTGGATTCAAACCAGTGGAATGGTGGATATTATGGATATACACAGGGATATGGAACTTATGGCTATTCTGCCGCTGCTCAAGATCCCAATTTGTACTATGGGGGCTATGCTGGATATGGCAACTACCAGCAACCCCCATCACAGCAGCAGCAGGTAAGATATTATGTGTTATTTCTTAAATGGCTTTGGCCTCTTTCATTGTTGCTCTTTTATTATAGGTGTAAATATAAATGATGTTTGAAAGTTATATTTATTTTATTCTTGGCTTTGTGGCCCTCTCTCCTAGTAATTAGAAGGTGTAGTATCCCAGAGAATCATATCTAACGTGTATAAGCTGCTAAGTATGGCAGTGTGACGTATAAAAGAAAGGTAACTTAAGATATGAGAGGGTTGAATCTATTTGTCCATTCTTATATTTATGCAATTTTATTCCTCTGCATTAAAAAAAAAAACTTTAAGCAAGTTGGTTGTGTTGAATTGTTTATTGTTGTAATTTAATAATTCAGATTCTTGTATTTATGAAAAAAATTGCATAGCCTCATTTGAACTTGCTAACCGTGGTTCCTAATTTCTTTGCTATTTTCCTCACTTAAGTCATTAAAGGGCAGCTTGGAACTTTACTGTTGTATCTTTTTGATGGTGCAGTTGAGATAAGTATCCCCTCAAACTGTATGGCACTATAATAATAATAATAGAACACGGGATGCTTAATTTTTGGCAAGGCTGCAGCTGTCACTAATAATTTGTGTAGTTTTTTCGTGGCAATTAATGATCTAATTTGATGTTTACCTTGGTGATTTTACTGATAAAAAGAGTTGTTGCCTTCTGTAAATTCCCTTGCTCTCTAAGTTGGCGCGACACCTCATTGTTTGTCAAGTGGCTTCACTTGGGAATGGTGAACCTAGAGATGAGTACTGATATTAGGTCTGTTGGTAATCTTTTGTTTTTCTGTCTTTATCTCGTGTAGTTTCATTAATCACACTTAAAAAAGAAAGAAAGAAAGAAAGGTCATTGTTCTTACAAGCTGTAATTTGATGATGTACAATATTATTATAAGAGAAACAAAAGCAAGTTGTTTGTGTTTCTTTTTTGCTGATCCGAGTGAATAACACGCATCTGTCGCATAACTTTTTTGTTGTTTATGGTAAGGAAATTACATTGAATAGTATTCTGTTTTATTGATGGTAGACCACTCTAGAATACTGCATTTGTTGGGGGGTCGATGATATCATTGAGTTTTGATATATTTTGCAGTGAGTTTCCGTTCTGTTGGGTACAAGCAATGGTTGATGGTGACCACTCTCCGTTAAGGTGGTGTGTGAAGGGGGATCATTAAAGCCATATATGTTCATAACATGGGATGCTTGGCTGTTGCTGGGCGCCAGCATTTAGACTGCTATGACGGGGAGGTGTCTTCTAATGGCGTGCTATTTCAATCTTGGGCTGTTTTATTTTTGTTTTTTCTGCTCTACTAATAGTAGTGTATGTAACGTGAGCCTTGGGCTATTTCACTCAAATTCTCTGTTTCTTGATCCGAGGACTCACCTAATTCACATTGATGCGTTTTGACTATGGAATCAGCTGTTGTTTCTTTTGAAAAGTCGAGGTTGCTATGGGAGTGTATTTGTCCTAGTTAATCGTTTTGGATTTGTTTTTTCTCTGATGCCAGTAAATGTGGAACTTTAGCTTCCAACTCCTGAGAAATAGGGTTACAATCCAATTGAACTTAGAGTGTGTTTGATTGCACACATTTTTCATAGAAAATGTGTAATCATTATATATTTTCTATAGAAAGCAATCAAACACTCTTAATTTTTCTATGGAAAAATGTATAAGGTATAAGTATTTAAAGTTTTTTTTTATGGAATTTATTTTCTAAGGAGGTGGGATGAATTTTGTTTTCTAGTCAATATTACCTAGAATTAAATTCTAAATAATGCAATCAAACACACCCTTAAGGTTCGTCGAGCTTAGGCTCGGCTCGCTAGTCCCCTTAAGTTTTAAAGTTTGACTTGAGTTTAATATGAACTTGGACGTCTGAGCTCGACAGACCTAGGCTCGTCAGTTGTTTTATTTAAATTTAATTTATTATATATATCATATTATGTTAAATAATATAATTAATATATAATAATTTTAAATATATTTATAAAATTATAAATAAATATATTAATATATTTATAAATGAGATCCTTCATGAATTATTTGTGAATTTTTAATTCAATATATTTTCAAGATTTAATGAATCAAGATTTATTGAATTTAAGTTTAATTTGTTTATAAATTGAGTTTTAAATATTTAATCTTAACTTTTTTATTTTAATAAATAAATTTAACTAAATTTTTATCGAATTAAACACTGAGCCACTTGCAAATAGACCCTCGTGAGAAAGGTATTTGCAACGGTAAGAATGCTCATAGCCTTTCTCAACTCAGCGTGCAAGACCTAAACAGCCAGTCCATATTGATGCTATTCTTCTAGTAATAAGAGGGGTCAAGTTGGCATTCGGTGGAGTTAGGTTCATGGCATTTGGATGGTTGACTATTACATTTAAGAGTGAATGAACTAATAAGGTTGTTATCAATGGTCCGTGAGACTTCATGAGTCAAAGCAGAAATTTATTTAGAGTTTAAGATTTAAAGGTTTAAATGATATAAATCACAATTGAATTTGATTCAAATGTGATTTTTGTAATATAACAATTAACCCAAGTCACAAAAAGCCTAATCAAATCAACCTTGAATTGGAAATTATAATTCAAACCTCAGCTGAGCATTGAAGAGAATTTGCCTTGCAGTAAAATACTTAATTGCAGAATTATAAAGAAAATGAATCATCCAAGTAGAAGCCAATACATGACCCGCACTAAATGGAGGAAGATGCTGGTCCAAAACATATGGAAATTAAGAAGAGTAAGCCAAAATGTTTCTAAAGAAAAGAAACATAAAAAGCTCTTAACCCTTAGCTTAGCTTCTTTCAGTTTTTCCCTTAGTAGCTGGTTAAATGTTTTATTCAAGAACAAGAACCCACATCATTTTCAGCCAAAACAGCTTTTCCCCGCATTAATATAGCTGCTTGATTGGTCTTTGCCAATACTTCCTCCAATGCAATTAACCTCAGGTTCCGAAGGAGTGGCTTCTTCAAAGGTGGCTTCTTCAATGGTCCTGATTGGTTCCTTGGCATCTGGTGCTGGCTGAGAAGCTCCGATGATGTCGTCGGCTGCATCGCTCATCGGTTTTTCATTTTCAAAAATTTCATCTCTCCCCAAACTGTAGGGTGGCACTGACTCTGCTCCTTGTGTTTCATTTTTGGCAGATATAGGCTTTTCAGGAAGCACAGGTCCAGGTTTAACACTCAGCAGTGCCTGGTGAAGCTCAAGATTCATGCCATTTGGTCCACTGTGAGCTAACTCAGTCGACAGAAGCCCAGAATCAACAGCCTGATCCTGAACTTGAAGCACCTGACAGCTGCTCGGCTTGCCATGAAAGATATCGAGTGTTAGTTCAGATCCAATATCAAGTATCATGTCTTTCGTTCCTTCTACATCGATCTTTTGCCTTTCTAGCAGGTTTGAAGCCTCAAATTCCTGCATTATCTCATCCTGTTCTGTCATCCTACTACCATCCAAATGAGGATTTGAAAGGTTCTCCTGTCCAATCTCAGTAATCTGTTGTTGCATATTCTTCTCTAAAAGGGGAGCACCACCCAGTTCATCCTTTGTCAAGTTATCAGTTTGGGCTACCATGGACGTGTTGGATTGGCTAGCAAGTGTAAATGGTGATCCTATCTGCAAGTGAGAGGCAGGTTGATTTTCAGCAAGTGAAGCCTCAAATCTTCTCTGTTGGATTGACATGTCTTTTCCTTCCATTAGAGCACTGGAGTCATTCTTCGCCAAATTATCAGTCAGAGGCAGCAATGTAGCAGAGGCATCTCCACTATCAAGCGAAAATGGCAAACATGATTGCAACCGCGTAATCGAATGTTTCTCAAGCCCGCAATCAAAATTCTGTTGTGGCAAATCTTTTCCTCCCAGAAAAGCGCCTGAGTTGTTCTTCGGCAAGTTACTATTAAAAGGAATGACAACAGAAGCAGAATGGGGAGTGAGTGTAAATGGAGTGGTGCTTGAGTGCAGCTGCTTGGAGAATTGGTTGTCAAGCCCTATCTCAGAGTTCTGTTGCTGCAAACTTTTCTCTCCCATGGAGGCACACAAGCTATTCTTCGACAATGAATCAATCACAGACAGCTTGCCAGGGGAAGATAGGTTAGCAAGGGGAAACGGAACAACAGACCGCAGCTGATGGGTACTTGATTTATTTACAAGTCCAAACTCAGATATTTCTAGTGGCTTGTCATTTCCTCCCATGGAATCAACAATATCATTCTTCAGGAATGTATCGGCCGGAGGTACCTTAACTGAGGCATATTGGCTAGGATTGTTCTGGGGCATAGCTGCCGCCTCTTGTTTTGGCAAATCAGATGCAGATTGGCTAGCAAGTGAGGTTGAAGACCCCGGCTGTCCCACAAAAGGTAAGACCTGGGCTGGCGGTGCAGGCGCCTTGTTCTCCAACCGGGCAGGCTGCTGCTGCTGCTGCTGCTCATTCTTCTTCTCTGATTGTGGGATGGAAGAATTGGCCTGCCCTTGGGGGTCGAGGACTGGATTTGGAAACTCTCTTCTTTTATACATCCTAGCATCGGGAGCAACATCATTTGCTGCAGTAATGGGAGTGAAGAGCCCAGGCTGGAACACGACACCCCGGAGGAGAGTGCTGCAAGTACCAGCTCTCACTGAAAGGAAATATCCGGCATCAAATGAGCCCTCAATCACGCCGGAAACCACCTGACCCAGCATCTCATCACTGGGGCCATCACCCGGATCAACTTCAGCTTGTGGATTACTTCTCACTTCTCCGGTTAGGGGAAGTTGAGGGGGCTGTAATTGTGTTCTCTCCTGCTGCAGCAGGACGAGACTTTCATCCTTGCGTGGACGACCACGCTTTCGCTTCACTGGCAGCTCTACCGGATAGGCAGTGACTGGGTGCTTATTTTGTCCATCCATCTCCAAAGCTTGATCCAAAATTCCCACCTCGCTTCTACGAAAATGGAAATATAAAATGGATAAAATATGATATGAAAATAAAAAAAATATTATTTTTTTAAAAAGTAGCAAGTAAAAATATGAAATAAACACGTAAATTAAAAAATATAATTTTTTTTTTGTAAATATAATTTTTTATAAAAAAAATTATACAAAAAAAATTATTTAATTTAAAAATAAACATATATTTCATGATATATTCAAACAAATTTTAGAAACAAATTCTAAAAAAGACTAAACACTATGAGTTAGAGACCAATTTTTTTTTATTTCTACTCATGGATGGAAATACCTTTTTAAATGGGAAATGAGTTTTTGATTTTTTTTAATACCACAAAACAATCATAAAATATTTTTAAAATTATAAAAATAACCCATATAACACTTTTTAGGGTTTCAGAAATAGAAACGTTTTGAAAACACTATCCCCAAAAATTTTTCGTGGATCATAGATAGATTCTCACTTATATTAAATGGAAACACCTCATAAGAGTCGTTTCTTCGTTTCGAAAATATTTTTGAAACGTTTTCTATTTTAGATTCTATTTATGTTTATTTTTTTAAAAGAATATCTGTTTCCACGTTTCAATTTCTTATCAAAAATATTTCTCATTTCCATTTATGTGCAACATAGATTCCCACTTGTGCAAGGCTTCTTTCAAAACTTTTTCTCCGCAATAAGCCTTCATTCAATAGTTAAGTACATTGATGTGCACCAAACTTTCTTGGTATATTCTTAAATTAAACAAAGTTTGTTGAATGGATACTGCACTATTTCATTAATAATCTAGCATTATACGGACGGCCATGGAAAGAAATGAATCTGAGATTAAGGGCGACAGATGAGCAAATCCAAGAGTAGAAAAACTAGTAAAATAAACCCACATACAGGATGATAGATACGATTTCCAGTCATAAATTCAAGAATCGATCGAAAAGATCAGAACCCTAATTTGGTGAATGAAGCGAAACCCAACCCTGGATTGGATCAAAAGAACTTCCAGATTCAACATTTTATTGATTTCCCACGATTTTCCTACAGTTTGAAATCTGCCCAACGGAGTGAGGGGATCACGGGAAACCCAACTGATTAACATATGCAACTCATCTTTTATCATGATTTATTATCACAGGAAACCCAGAAAAAAGAATAGAAAACAAGACATCAATTAAGCTTACGTACGTAAATGAATAGGAAACAAAGGTTGGAAGAACTTACAAAACAACACGAATATGAGTGACGATGGCATCAATTTGAGATCGTAGAATCCCTTGCTCGCGAACCCATTTGTCGCTTTCTTTTGCTTTTAAAGATTTTCATGGAAACTGACGCGTACTTACAATGAGAGAAGGGATTCCAAGAGTCGAAAATCTCCCCGGAAAATGGTTATATATATTCGAGAAACTGCTAAATAATAAATTCAACGAAACGCCGGTGGATGCGTAATTTGTGGGGGGGGATTTGAATTGGCAGCCGAAAGCCGGAAGAAAATTTTCAGTTTGTTGAAAAGAAAATGAATTGTTGCATTTATTGCTGATCTGCCACTTGTAATTCCAAAGCAAAGCGATTGGAAATCTCCTGAAAAGCATCCCCATGCATCCCTCCCGTAGTCGCTCAGCTGGATTGGATATTCGTCGAAATTATCTTAATGAATTCGTGATTGATATTTGAATTATAATTATGAATTCATTCGTGGGTGAGCCCATGCTCCGATAATGTCGAGCAGACTAAAGCACGTACCTACGGTTCTTTGCATGCATGATGTCTGCTTGTAAGACAGCGTTTGGAATACGTAATTAAAACTAAAATAGTAAATTGCTTCGCTGTTTGGTGGGTTATTGATTGAGTAGTTATGCTAATTATTGTTTAAGACATTTAAATAATTATGTTAGTTAATTAAATGATTCAAAAACACAGTACATTTATTATCGATTAATAAAATTATTTGAATATTAAAAAATATAATAAATACACATTGTCTGAAAATAAAATACATTTATTAATACATAACCATAAGACAATAGTGAGTGTTATTTTTGTTAATATTAAAAAGGATTTTGCTTGAGGTACATTTAATGCATTTTATTTTTAATATTTAAATATTTCTAATGATTGATAAAATATAATGTATTTATTATCTACTAATAGAAGTGTTTAGTGTTAAAAAACAAAATAAGTTATTAATAAGTGCCCCTAAATGATAAATTCATAAAAATATGAATAAGTGATTGAAATGTAAAGTGTAATAAAAAATATTAGAACTGAACGTCACAACAACTGAATATCTAAATAGCGTTTCCAAATTTAAATTTGAGATTGAGAGAGCCAACCAACCAAGGAAGGAAGGAAGTAATCAACTAATTTATGATCACCCGTTGACAAAACTTTGGACTTCTCGATCATCTTCTTACATATAGGATTATTTTGGGACGGCATTTCTAATTGGAATCTCAAAACTAAATTAATTAATAATATATTAGCAACACGCGTAAGACTGGCTGCTGTGCTCTCCAATTCAACTTCACTGCACCGCGCGCCTTATTATTTTGTTTTATTGTTTATTAACTTAAATCCACAATCATTACTTTTTATTAAGCATTTAATATTATTATTACCGTCAATATAAATAATAAATTTGTAATTATAGAAAAGTGTTCGCTTTCAATCTCTGCCATCCAAAAAAATTGTGGAATAAAAGATAATTAAGTCTCTCGTGAAAATCTTTTGATGCTTAAGTCAATTTCTGCGAAAGAATATACAAGATTAAGAGATGTATATATTGAGTAATGTTCTAGTCTTACCTCAATTGAAAGAATCATTTCTTATTTGTAGAACTTGAAGTTGACAAGTGAAGGAATATTTATATCTTTTAAAATTATTTATTCTGAATTTTTAAGTAAAGATATCAAAGTCGAGTCGATATATTTTTAAAGTCAAGAGAGACCCCGTGAAGGTCTCTCAGTGATACTTATAAGAGACCTTGAAGAGAGTCTTGTGAGGATATCTGAGAGTGATATTCAAAATAGTCTTTTAAGAATTATTTTGTCATAAAATTCTCCCACACCTCTTTTTTTTTTTTTTCAGATTTCTTCCTCCTTCCCTCATCCTAGAGTTAGATTTACTTTTACAAGTACGTTTGGTTTTTAACGATTATTTGTTACTCTTATGAGTGATTGTAGCCGCAAACATCTTACAAGTAGACAGATGTAGAGTTGCCATTGCCCCCTCGCATGCCGTCCAGACTCCAGACCAATCCCTTTCCTATTCTAATTAATTTCATTTTTTAATGAAATAATTACGCAACAGAGTTTTTAAATGCAATAATTCTATAAAATAAAGGTTAATGCTAACTATTATTTTAAGAACAATGATTAAGAAAAATTAAATATATTTATTTTTTAGATAATAAATATTTCTTATATTTTGATTTTAGATTTAAACAATTTTTATTAGTTAATTTTGCTACAATAAAAGTATTTGATTTTTTACATACCAACACTTAAAAGCTAACTATGGTTGGAGTGATCACTACTGGATTTATCTAAAGGTAAGTGCCTCATGGGGCTCTTATGGATTTTAAGATTGTCCAAAACCTACTCAATTTGTAAGGGCAAGACTCAGTCTTCTAATATAATCTTTGATAATCAGGTCAATCTCAATACTGAAGGTGGAGTATCGTGTGATATATAAAAATGATATACTTATTCCTTGAAATTGGTGTCTTTATATAGGTGTATTGTGAGGTGAAAGACAGAGTTCTAATTCTATCACATGAATGATCAAATCCCAACCCATGCCTTAGTCTAGACAAGTGAAGATTTGTGTTTTGATCGGGATAGATCTAGTTATTTGGGATGAGTTATTTATTCGTATATGATGTATTAATAAGTTAGATCTAAATCTAAATTTAAATATTATGAAATACGTGTTGTTTCTAAAGAATTTCAAAAGAGAGTATTTTTGTAATTTTTCCCTTAAACAATTAAAAATATTTTTCATAAAAAATGAAATATAATAAATATACATTATGGCAATAGTTAGTATCACCCTAACACAAAGTCAGTTTTATAAATATTGATATTGTTTTCGTTTCCTTAATATAATCATCCCCCTAAAACTTGTCCCTGCGTATGTGCAAAGAGCGACAGATTATAGAAAAATCATAAAAATGCATCATAGTTGACTTGAGAGCTGAGTGACGATCACAACACATTAAACAACGCATTTGATGTCGCTAATATTTTAAAATTTTAACTTAATTAGTTAGACCTTGTGACCATGCAAGATGGTACACCGCACGTCTCCATTAATAATTAATGCTGATTTATTAGCACTCAAGGCTTCTAGCTTCCTAATCTAGATAAATCTAATTTGATTTGATGAGCCTGGGGCAGGCCACAATATATGCAATTTAGGGTTTTTGTTTTCGAAATTATATAACTTAGTAGTACATTAAGCATGCATTTGCTTGTAATTAGGTCCAGTTCCAGCTCACAGAGCCTATTTTCAATCCCATTATTTCCCACCAAACAACACTGTGCACATGTACAGCGCTTCATCAGGCTGTGACTTTCTCAAGGTAAGATGATTTATTTATTTTCATATAATTAATTGATATCCCTTTGTCCATAAGAGTATATATATGATATGACCCCACATCCACAAGGGGACTAAAGAATTGGAAGTGCTCATAATTTGTCTATAAATATAACTGCAGAAGAGCCCCAGTTTTCAGCAAACCCTATTAATTGGTTGAGTTGTGAGATCTGTCTCTGTGAAGAGGAAATGAGTCTTTTGAGGAAACCATACTCTTACTCAAGGGTGGAAAAGGAGGACCCAGAAGAGGTGAAGCACAGGCAAGCCCAGTTCTTGATCTACAAAGTGATGGAGCAGCAAGCAGATTTCAGCAGCAGCAGCAGTAGAAGAAGAAGAAGAATTAGAAGAGCAGCCTCATCATGCTTGAGAGTTGGAATATGCAAGCTGAAGATCAGGATTGGGAGGAGACTGAGGATGAGGCTGAGGAAGGGCATGTCTTCAACCATATCTGCAGCTAGAGCTTGGAAGCGCTTTTTCCATGGTGGACAAGCCATTATCAGCCTTCCTCCTGCATTCAAAAGTTGATCTAATTTCTTCTTCTTCTCTCTCTCTCATATATATATATATGTATGTATTTGCTACTTTGAGTTGCTTTCCGGGAAACCCAGATTGTTTGCTTGAAAATTACTGAAAAATGCCAAGTTCCAGTGAGTTTTTGAGCCAATATTAATTACCTCGAGTACTTCAATTTGAGGGCCGTGTTCAGTGGATTGCCATGCGAGATAACTAAGGGGATAGAGACAGAGTTGGCATTTGGCTCAACAATCGAAGGGAAATAATTCACTAATCAAAACAAATTAGTTTTACAAGTTTTAATAATTGATCACACCACATATCAAGGTTTTGATTATCAAATTGTGAAATATGTGAAACATAATTACAATAATAATTTAGATATATCTCTTTATATAGATTAATATTGAGAGTGGCCCATTTTAAGATTACCTTTTTATATATAGGCACCAAATCTCAATCCGGATTAGGTTCTCCAAACCTATATATCTTAATCCCTTGATTAAAATCAATATTTGATGAGAATTATTTGAGAAATATCAGATAATCTTATCAAATAATTAAGATAACAATGTTAATTAAATTAAAATTTGAAGAGTTCCCAACATGGGAGTTCTTAAAATTTATTAGGTCGAACAAGGGAATTTGATCTATTATATGATAAAACTTATTTTATTTAAAATTTTATCTAAAAAGTTAAAATTTAAATAATTATTATGAAATAACACTTACCTTTAACGAATATTAGTATAGGTGCAGGAGTGAGATATTCCAACGCATATTGGACAATCTGAAGGGTACAAGACATTCAACATGTATATATTATATTAAGCCTTGCACCCAGAATAGCTATTCAACCAAGCAGCCCACTAGTTAGAAGATTGGGCCGGGCCTGTTCCACCTAGTTAAATGTAGGGGTGAGCAAAAGTTTGGATAAATCGAACTAACTGAATCGAATCGACCAATTTGGTCAGTTCGGTTCGATTTTTTTGAATAAATTATTTAATTCGGTTACTTTGGTTCGATTTTTTTTGTAAAACGGTTTGGTTCGATTTATAATATTATAAATTTTCGGTCAGTTCGATTAACCGAACTAACCTTGAGTTAACCCCCCCCAAACACGGAATCCCCCAACCCGACAGACACTCATGCTCTCCCCCCTCTCCCTCTCTCTCTCTCTCTCTCACTCATCTCTATCTCCCCCCACCTTCGACCCTCGCCTGCAAGCAGCGAGTTTGAGCCACACCCAACTCAATCGACACTCATACTCTTCCCCCTTCTCTCTCTTTCTCTATCTCCCCCACTCTCCCACTCGCAGACGAGACTACGATATCTATTCCGGCAGCGTATTTCTTCTGATTCACCCGACCAAATCGAAGACTCAAAGGTACGCGATCTCAAGGTATGCGATTCACCCACACCCGACCGAATCGAACCCTAACCCTCACCCTACCATCCCTCGCCTTCGCTTCTTTTTTTCCTTGTGCTTGGACGATCAACGAGGGCTATTCTAAGATCTGGGCCATGGCGATAGTGCTAGCAGTGGCGGCTGTCGAAGTGGTGGAGGGGCAATCGGCAACAGTGACGTGCACTTCGAAGCTCGTCGACCAGACTCTTTTTCTTCCCAAGCGCTTCGAAACTCGTCAACTCTTGCGTCAAAGACTCAAAGGTACGCGTGTTTCTTCTGATTCAGTGATTCTTGTTCACTTGTTTTGAAAAATTCCGATTGGAAAACTCTCTGCTATTTCTGATTCTTGCTCATTTGTTTTGGAAATTCTAATTGGGGACTTGGAATATCGTTTTGGTTTTGGTTTCATGTTTGGCTATTGTCAGTTCGGTTCGGTTCGATTATTACATTTTATTCTTCGATTATTTTGATTTCGGTTAGTTCGGTTATACTAGGATTATCGGTCGGTTCGATTCGGTTATTAGGGACAATTCGGTTCGGTTCGGTTAGAAATTTTTGGACGGTTTGGTTCGGTTATAACCGATTGCACACCCCTAGTTAAATGAAAGTGTACTGGGCTGATATTTGATAATAATAATAATAATAATAATAATAATTTATTTTTTAATGTTTTAAGTTAAATTTTAAATAAAAATAAGTCTTAATATAGTAGTAAAAAAATATTAGTTATTGTTTAGATGTTACGAGTTGATATTTTGTTAATAGATTTAATTTTTATTTTTAAACGAAGGGTATATTTTATTAATAAATTCTTATAAAAATATATTGTTTCTTTTTAGGTAAATGCTTATTCCTTAATCAGTCGCTCGACACATGGAGTGTGACAAATAAATGGAAGAGACAAGGACCGATGATGCATCAGTCAACTATATATACATAAATAAATGATCCAAAAGACGAGTCCATAGATAGGGATTAATGAATCAACTTTTGGTGAAGTTGGTGCCGCTCGGGCTCAGGCTCAGCCTGCAACTGCAAGAAGGGGCTGCCGCTGCTGGTCGCTCTCTTCCCATTTACCCAACCGATCCCTTGCTTTCTCAACCTGAAAATATCGAAATTTTGGCCATAATAATAATAATAAATATTAGTTGGTGGGCATTTAATAAACAATTGATTGATTGATTGATTGTAGATAAGCTCCTCCTCGATGTGATTACCTCTTGATCCCATTTGGTGCGTGCAGTAACCCACACTAAGATGAGTGTTTGGATGAAAGTGCCAGCCATCATCCCTGACCATATTCCCTGCATAACAAATAGCACAAATTAATTAAATCAAGGCTAATCATAATTAATTAAGGCTAAATCAACTCTGTGTATGTATGTATGTATGTATGTATGTATGTATACCTTGGCACCAAGATCGAAGGTAAAGCCGAGGATAGCACCCAATGGGATCCCGACCACGTAATAGCATCCGACGTTTACGTACGCGACGAAGGCTTGCCATCCGCATCCAACCGCCACCCCTTCATTTATATACATACGTATATATATTAATCACTGCGCGTGACGATGCTTGCTTGTCATCATCATAATGAATGAGAATATACATATATATATATGTATGTATATAAGAGAATTTCGTCGTCTGTTCTTTGGCTGCCGGCCCCTTCTTGGAGAGATTATATATATATAAAACGTCGTCACTTAACAAATTACTTATTTATTTTAATTAGGCGTGCATAACACAAACAAATCACCCTTCTTGTGTAAAGAGGAAGAGAGAAGACGGGCTGGGCTGGGCGAACCCTGTAGTGAGACCACGTACGGTAGGCTGTTTCAACCAAAATTAATTAATTAATTGCAAACTAACTTCGTTATTTGTTGGGCAGACTCCAAATTGGGTTCAACAAGCAGACCCAACTTACCAATCAGATCCGATCGAGATTGAGTAGATCGACGACAAATTAGTTGCAAAATTCTCCTTTTTCTCTTTGATTGAGGTCATCAGGACCAACCAATGAATAATGAGGAGCCTAAATGGTTCCTTCATCATATATATCCTCGAGACTATATATATATAGAATTAATGAAGTGACTTCTTCAAACTTTTGTGCTTAAAACAAATCGAATCTTCATCTCAATCATTGACTGGTAGATATATAAATCTATTCTTTATCTCAATCATTAAGACAACAATGATTAATAAGACAACAATAATTAACCTTAGATCCCTTTAATTTAGTTCATGAATTTGGGCAATATATAAAACTGTCACCTCATCTGACACCTATATAAATGACAAAGTTAATTGCAATTCAAGTGCAAGTGAAGAATTAAGTTAAACAGTGATCAGAAATAGCGACACTTTTTTTTTTTTTTTGTCATGAAGTTAAGGTACCTGATAATACCGGTTGGATACCGTTGAGGATGATGGAAAAGGCCAAGTAGGGTGCAAGATCCGAGACGGCTTCCGCCACGGTTTCGCCGTCGGTGAAGACGTAGCTGAGGACGTCGCGCAAGGCGAGCACAACCACGGCCAAGATTACGGCGATGCTGAAGGAGCTTAAGGTGACGATCACCACTGAAAACGCTGCTGATTTGGGATGTCCAGCCCCAAGCTCATTACTCACCCTCACACTTTCATAATCAATCAAATGAAAGTTAATACTAATTATTTTAATTTAATTAGTCTACTACTTATGATTAAAAAGAAAAGAAAAAATAAACCATACCTTGCGGCTGCATTGAACCCCACCGAAATCATGAATACCCATCCACTTATTGTCATGCTGCGTGACAATAAACAAATATAAATTAAATAAAAAAATAATTCGCCTCAACATCTATATATGTCCACAAGATTCTTATGCTTGATGATAAGCTCAACTATAAAAAAGAAAGCCCACAATTCATTGAAAGACTTGGGGGAAAAGACTTAACTGAGAGACTGTATGATTACTTGAGAAACACCTATATATAGATGTAGTTAACTAATCAAGCGAGTAACTTTTAGCCTAAGTGATTGAGGCCAAGATTGAGTGAACGTACTTGAGAGTCTCCCTTGATGCCTTTGAGAGACCCTATTGAGAATTCACGAGTCATTTGAAAATTGCTATTTACAAAACTTTCATGGGCAACTATTCTTATGTTTTTGCCTATAAATTTAGAGAGCCCAAAACACCCACTGAAGATTATGGATCTCCTTCCGCCTATCAATCTCCTTCGACTCCATAAATAGGAGAACTTTCTTCCAAGGTAGGGTATGCTCATAATTAACTTGACTGAGATTATAATTATTTTGGGCATGATGTTGATTTAAGCTTTGGAGAGTTCGTGAGTGACCTCACCTACGCCCCTAACTAGTTTCTTTTTCTATAGGTCTCTTAGAAACTCCACGAGGCACTATCTCACATCTTGATCGAGACACTCTTTCGCACTAGAAAATTTATTATTGTATCTTGACAATAATAGAGATAATTTACTAATTAAAATAAATTAATTTTAGGATTTCAGATAATTGGTTTTATTATATATAGGGACTCTGGTTATCAATAAACAAGTACAATAATTTGAATATATTATCTCTTCACAAAATGTGAGTGGTCGAAAGGCTATTTATAAACACCAACTCACAATCACATTGAAATTAAAATTTTTAAATCTATCATAATCTCTTAATTAAAACTTTTTCTCCATCAAATTAGTCTTAAAAATTAGATAAAAACGGGTAAAAGCCAATATTGCAAAAAGATTCAGACTGTTCTGGAAGAATATTTGACCGGCTGATATCTTTTATATTTTTCAAGAAACGATAATTTGACCGTTAGCTTGCAGATGGATGAAGGGGCTCTGAAAGGCACCAGATTACATATAAAAATCCCAACTGCGATTCCCAGACCACATGGATGAACGTTCGAAAGGTAGCCAGCTCAAGGAATTGTACGTTCTTGAAAGGGGACATGGTGGGGAGCTGTGGGCTATCTCTTACTGTATGTGTACGTAGAAGGGTCTCCATGCAGCACCAAAGTCTTGTACTAGATTTGGATGATTGGTTCATTAAAAATGCTTAATCCTTAACTCCTAATTTAAATTCTCTTAGAATTGTAACAAATTCAAGATCAAAGTAACAAATTCAAGATAGATGCATGGTACTTACCAAACAGAGAGAGAATCCAAAGCAATCTCGGCATTCTCAAGCAATCCAGCAATCAAAACAAGTATCTGATAGTACCAAGTCTCCAAGCACAGCATCACCCCTGAAGCTGCCGACAGCTTCAAGAAATCCCACAGCCCGGAAAACGCCTGAACGCTGAACCCTCTCCAGGTGTGCTTGCACCGCCGGCTCCTCAGTATGTACACGAACTGAGCCACCACCACGATCCACCACGACAGGCTCAGCATCAGGGAGGCGCCCAGCAGACCCCACCCCAGCCGGAACACCACCACCCACGTCGCCAGCAGGTGCAGCCCCAGCGCCGCCGTGGAGATGATGGCGCTCGGCATCACTATGCTCTGCGCCTGCAGGAACTTCTGGATGGGAAAGTTGGCGGCGTAGGCGAAGATTTGGGGGATGAGGCCGTAGACGAAGACGGCCGCCGCGGATGCTATTTCCCGGGACTCGCCCAGCAGGATGAGGAGTGGCTTGGAGAAGATGTAGACGAAGGTGAGAGGGATGCCGGTGGCAGTGAGGAGGATGGCGGATCTTTGCAGATAGACGCCCAGCATTTCGTACTTGTGAGCTCCGTAGGCTTGGCCACAAAGCGTCTCCACTGCACTTCCCATCCCGAGCTGACAACATGTGGAACAAAAAAAAAGTAGAGTAAAAAATGAATTCATTTCATTGCACTGAGATAGACATAAATTTATTAATTAATTACTAGTATCTATCTATTTCGGATGAGAGGCCCCTATTATTATTCTCACTGATTTTTTATTACAAGATTGCAAAATATATATATAGATAAATTAATATGGACCTTCCCAAATTCCAAAAGAAAAGCATTTAATTATATATATATCATCGTTTCATAGAGCAGATACTCAATTCATTCCGAAGAACATTCCACCTTTTTGGTGGGGTTATATATATAAGAGTCATTAAATAATCATAGAATTGCCATCTCTTTCATTCTTTGGATGAACTTGAATCTATTTTCTTGCAAATTAAATCCCAACTATATCAATTTGCTCGTCTCTTTCTATATGATTATTTGTGGACAGATCATATCCAAAGAGATATTACATATTAATTCACATCTATTTATGTGCCCATATACGTACAACACATAAGCACAGAGAGAGAGAGAGAGGGCGAATTAATTAATTATGTAGATATTACCATGACACCATAAGCAAAGATTTGGATTCCGTTGTTGCCAAGAGAAGCAGCAGCGAGCTGAAGGTTGCCCAGATGGCCACAGAAGATCTGGGTGGCCATGGAGGTGATGTTGTTGAGCAAGTAGACCACGATCGCCGGAGCTGCTAGCTTGAACAGAACCCTCAGCTCTAAGGCGGTGGCCTTCCGCAGCCGCTGGAGCCGCGGCAAGCTGGTGTCCGATAGCACCTCCTCCAGTTCAGAGCTCACTTCCTCTGCTGCAGGCATGGATTTAACTATTTTATCATCAGAACTTGGCATCCTTTCCATCCCCTCTCTCTCTCTCTCCATCTCCCCCTCTGCTTATGGCTATGGGGTGTGGAAAGGCTTGGCCGGCTTTGAGACGCTTGTGCTGTGGATGTACTCATATATATATATATCCCTTTCCTAAGTAATTTTTTATCATTCAAATACTTATACATATTAGTTAATTATTTAATATTTTAAGTGCACAAAGGAGTGACGCGAGAACACTCGTAAGGGCAACGCTTTAAAACATAATAATTAAGGAAGGAAGACAAGAATTTAATATAAAGTTTTGTCCATTTATTTGCCCTGGCCGGGATAAGAAGAGGATAAGTTGTAGTGTTATAATATACATGTGGAGAAGTTGGTATTAACTTCTTATTTAGAAAGCCGCCGGGGTAGACCTATTTTTTTTTTCTGTAAATAATGGTAGACTTAGTCACGCCTTAATTTAAATATATATTTATATATATCATTTTAACATATGAGAAATTTAATAAATAATATTTGATGTGACATTTTTATATTAATATATTATACATTTATATTGGCTAAACATATATATGGTGCAATATGCTAATATAATAATGTCACACCAAATGTCATTTCTTACATATGATGGATAAAAATGTTTTGGGAAAGTTATTCTCGCATTTTTGAAACGTTAAAAAACATTTTAGGGTTAATTTTATAATTCTAAAATGTTTTGAAATCGTTTAATATTATTAAAAAAATATACAAAAAGCGTTTTCATTCACGAAGATATTAGAGATGAAAAAAATTCTGTTTCTAACTAAATTAGAGGCGTAACTTTTTTAGTTCTTTAACTCAAATTTTAAATTTACTTTTTGTTTTTAAAAGTAAGCAAAATTTTCAATTTATTATTTGTATTTTGTTTGATTTTTTTTAAATTTATTATTTTTTAATTAGTAAGTCATAACTTATGAATAATAAAATTTATGTTTATACTTATTTGAATACATCATGAAATTTATATTTATTTTTTATTTAAATAATTATTTTTTATAATTTTTATATTAAAAATTAAATTTACAAAAAATTCTTATATTTTTTTATTTATGTATTAATTATTATTTAATAAAAATATTTAACATTAAAAATAAAGTACATTAAATACACTTAATAAAACTCTGATTATGAAAATAACTAATAGAAAATGTTCACTCTTAAACACAAAATATAATAAATACAAATCATCTAAAAATGACGTATATTTAATCTTATTTAACCACTGATTAATTAACACTGGCTAATAATTTATACTTTTAAAGGTAACGCTGACTGTTACTCGTTACTATTAGAGTAACGACTAAAATGTAATAAAATATTTTATTTTTAAATAATATGTATTTATTATATATATTTCCAGTCCCTTTAATAATAACTCATCAAAATAATTAAATGAAAACCCTGATATCATTTACTAAATAAACAATTATGATATTATCTGTCAAATCTCATAGTACAGATTGACTCTTTGAAGAATCATAATAAATGTACATCATTTTTGTACATCTTGAACAATATACAAGGATATTATGAACAAAATATTCCTCGTCTCTATACACCTCACATGTTTTTATGCGCCTCATAAAGAGTATTTTTGTCATTGATATACCTTTATATAATCTAAAATATACACAAAAATGTACCAATAACATTATTCCTCTATAAATCACACTTTACATTATGTCTTATATATTTGCGTTGATATGACAATTAGTTTAAAATATTAATATAAAATATCATCACAAATGTTTAATTTGACGGTTCAAATTGTGTACATCAAAAAAAGAAACCATATCTAGAGGAAAACCTCTTTTGTAAAGAGCAATCAGTCTATGGAAGAGTAGAGAAATTGTCCAGATACATGGCCTGATCTTCTGAATAAACTACAGAAATGGTTCGTCAGAGATAATTATTAATTGAAAAAGATTAAAAAAAAACACCAATCAGTCTTCCAGCCTCCCTCCCCTAGAAGAAGGGTATAGTGACAATGATGAGGCTGTGATGCATGAAGACATGGAGCTCAATGCCAATTGGGAAACATCAAAGAGATTGTGAGATCGACAATAAAGAAGAAGTCGCTGTTACCAACTTAGCACTTGCCCACCATAATTTAACATTCGTGGTCCAGATTCCAGAACAAAAATGTCTATAAACAAAGGCAACCTTTGCCACCCATTACTCTCACCACCTGCTGGCTGGGCCTGATCATGTTTGTTTTTCTTATTAATTTTTTATTCTTATATTTGGGGGCAAGTTCATTTCACAAATCCAAGAGGATGAACAGTGAACAAATTGTTCCAGTTTTCACTGTTTGCTTGTGCAAAGAAGATAACATTCAATTGCTTTCTCTGCGTTCTGAATTCAAATGGCAATAAAGACGTTACTCTCTCTCTCACGTGTGTGAATATTCTATACAAAAAATTATTACACAAGCTTGCAAGAATGATGATGAATAGATATTAAGACAAATCCAAACTTATAGACTCACCTCATACTGAGATATGCTCTCCTGATTCATACAGGTTGGACGAAGGGCATCAAGTCTTCTCTTATATATAGCATGATGGGTGTGATTGTGTGTGTTTGTTCTCCAAGGGCTGATAAATTCAATCAGGCATAGGGGAAGCTTTCCATTCATTCTCAACTAGACCGCCAAGCATAGCTCAACTGAAATTTACAGGACAATCATGAGCACCACCACTGAAGTTGCAAGAAGCTTATGAAACATGTAATAGTTGTCTTGACGACCTGCAGAGTACAAGAGTTCAAGTTTCAGAGACAATGACAGCCTTTGACAATTCCAGGCAACGACAAGGAAGTTAACTGTTAAGCTGCAATAAACCCCCCCCCCCCCCCCACCCCCCCACCGTATATATCCTTTGACGAGGACAAAGCAACAAATAGTGTACCAAACTTTCAATAGATAGATTTAAGAATATTCAAAGAATATCGCTTAGGAGATGTGATTAGGATACTAACCACTTTGCCCAGATGCTACTGCTGGAAGTGCAGGA
Organism: Diospyros kaki; assembly: GCA_036245055.1. NCBI lineage: Eukaryota > Viridiplantae > Streptophyta > Magnoliopsida > Ericales > Ebenaceae > Diospyros > Diospyros kaki. Next base: position 1,496,377 of record BSEG01000005.1, on the reverse strand, counting down.
ATTTTGACGGCTGTTGTTCAAAAAATTCCAAAATAAATTAGCCAGAGCATTGCAGAGGACTGCAGATATTACTTTCAACTTGCTGGCGAAAAGTGAAAATGAATTGGATGACTCGATCCATTGAGATGAATAGAAGCAAAAGGTCTACGTACTTTTATTACAGGATGAGGCTGGTACTAGGGGAGTAGAAGGCCAAGGAGCTGGAATGTTATCATTTAAATCACAGAGGAAGGTAACTCCAGAGATTTTGTCAAACATTGCATCCGATGGCAAACTTGGCAAAAGGCATCCAGACTCTAATCCAAAAACGGATTAAGTAGGTTATACAATATATCAAGATACAGACGTGTGCAAGAAAGAAATACATATAAACAGCTCACTAATAAAACTTCATACATGAAGATGCTAAACAAACTCCACCAGCTCAACTTCATACATGAAGATGCTAAATGTAGGTAATGGGGACAAAGGATCCACAATTTATGGGATCCCACAAATTGTGGATTCATGGGTCCATGCTTCCTGGGGTTGCTTTCTCTATTTTTTAGGTTGAATAATGGGAGATTTAGTGGGTTAGTTTTGTATATAAGATGTATGGGTGATTAGGTTTAGGATGTGAGAGATATCATATGTATTATTTTTGTATGTTTTATGATATCAGAGCCAGGCACAAGATCAGTGCTTCCAGCCATACCAGACGAGAGTTGCAGCAACTGCCTCCGATCTGCCGCTGGAGTTAGCAGTCGATTCTGCCATTGTCTTCAAACGCCGGAAGCAGAGTAAGGAAAGGGCTTTCACCAGCACCAGCATCACCAAGCGCAGCCGGAAAACGGCATCCCACGTCCACTGGCAATCGCATCAGTCGTGCTGCCGCCCTCAGCAGAATCAGTCACGCCACCGTGTGCCTGTGCGCCGCCTTCAGCAGCATCACCAAGTGCCGCCATCTTCAGCAGCCGAGCTGCCGTGCCAGGCCTCAATAGCACCATCGGTCATTATTTGTTGGCGTAACCACTGTAGTCGCCGTCGTTGACCTCAGATCGGTCAGCCCGCCAAGTCCAGCCACCACTGACGCGGCCACGCGCCGCCGGTCAGAATAGTCCCCAGAAACTTCTTTTGCTTCGATCTCGCTCTTTGGTGCTTCGATTACGACACCGTCACCAACGTTGAACTCGTCTTCCTGAGTTCTTCCAGATCCCTAAGGTTTCGTTGCTATCCATCACCGACCGCTGTCTACAGCTGCCGTTGCCGGCCGCCGGCGACCGCCGTCCACCACTATTTTTTTTCTTCTGCCGTCAGCTACTTCCTCTTTAGCTACAGTAGTGCTTCCCATCCTTGCCACTATTATTGATCAAATGACCAACTCCACTTCTTCCACGGTAGAATCGTCAAGTGTCCCAACTGTCTCCACACTGTCCTTAGTATCCGGTCAGTTTGAAAACACCTCTATACAAATCACATTTTATAAATTGAATTAGAGTAATTTTAGAAAGTGGTATCAATTGATATTACTGGTGATCAAGGGAAGAGGAAAGAGATATTTGATAGGAGCAACGGTGGCACCTCAATCAAATTTTGACACCTATAGTGTTTGGAAAACAGAAAATTCAATTGTGATGGTGTGGTTGATAAACTCGATGGAACAAAGAATTGGACGTCTGTAGCTGTCCTACGAAACAACAAAAGAAGTATAGGATGCAGTACAAGAAATATACTCAGACATGGAAGATATATCTCAAAGTTTTGAAATTCACTTTATGATTCGAAACACTCGATAAGATAGATTATCTGTCACTGAGTACCTTAATACACTCTCAGAACTTAGGTATCAAATCGATTTGTTTCACAATATTGAATGGAAGTGTTCAGACGATAGAGTTCTATACAATAAGACGGTGGAAAGAGATCGAATATTTGATTTCTTACAAAGCTTGAATCAAGACATTGATGACGTTTGAGGACGTATTCTTGGCATAAAAGCCCTACCTAACATGAAGGAAGTGTTTGCTGAAGTTAGGTGTAAGGAAACAAGGAGGAAAGTACTGTCTTTTCCAATACAAAACTCATCCACCGAAATAGTAGTCTAGGGATTTGCTCTAGCTGCAAACCAAAATGAAGGATATAATTCAAAAGGAACTTCGGGAAAGGACAAACGACTATGGTGTGAGCACTGTAAAAAGCCCAACCATACTAAAGACATGTGCTGGGATATTTATGGCAAGCTTCTAGATTGGAAACCACGAAGCCAAAGGAAAAAAATTGTCTATGTGGTTGAAACAATTGGTATGGCCTCCCAACCATTTACAACAGAACAAATGGAAATCCTTCGAAAACTGATGACTCCCTCAGTTACTGATGTCTCCAAAACTGTCCCTACTAGCTTTGTAGCACTTCCATCACGTAAAGGTATATTTTCCTTATTGTCATGCAAAGACTCACATGATGCTTGGATAGTGGATATAGGTGCATCTGACCATATGATAAGCTCCAATATAGGATTTAGTAACTATCAACCATGTACGGAAAGTGCTGATATTACTATAGTAGATAGGTCTATGTGCACAGTAATAGGGAGAGGAGATATAGAAATCAATGGGTTGAAGTTGAATTCAGTTCTTCGTATCCCAAATCTGCAATGCAATTTACTTTCAGTGAGTAAACTAACCAAGAATTTGAATTGTTCAATAACAATTTTCCCAGCCTGTTGTAAATTTTAAGATTTGTCTTCGGAGAAGACGATTGGGAATGCTGAAGAGCAAAATGGTCTCTATTACTTCTCAGGTGTTGGTTTTCTTTCAAGACCAAAGTTACCAACTGTTTTTTTCTTATTTTCTAATTCCAATATTATGTTGTGGCATCATAGAGTAGGTCATCACCGTTTCTCTTATCTAAAGCATTTGTATCCTTAGTTGTTTGCTAATAAAGATCATTCATCATTTTAGTGTGATTCCTGTACTCTTGCCCAGCAAGCTAGTGCATTTTATCCACCTCACACGTACAAACCTTCTACTCCATTCCACTTAATTCATAGTGGTGTGTGGGGACCATCACGAGTGTTAAACTTAATTGGGGACTGATGGTTTGTTACCTTTATTAATGACCACACCCGAGTATGTTGGGTTTACCTGATGAGAGAAAAATCTGAAGTGACTGAAATTTTTAAAAAATTCCACAAGATTGTCACAAACGTTTTTTAGTTATCTATCCATATTCTTCAAATGGATAATGGTAGAGAGTATTTCTCCCATGAACTCAATGAGTATCTCCAAGAATATGGAATATTTCACCAAAGTTCACATGCGTATACTCTTCAACAAAATAGGGTTGCTGAGAGAAAAAATCGCCACCTATTGGAAGTTGCAATAGCTATCATGTTTGCTAGTCATGTTCCACACTTTTTTTGAGGTGAAGCCATTCTTAGATCGGCCTTCCTTATTAATCGTGTTCCCTCCAAAGTTCTTCAATATTGAACACCCCTCAGTGCATTGTTATCCGACTTTCCCTCTTCCTGAGTTCATAATTCTTTTGAACATCGTGTATTTGGGTGTGTGGTATTTGTTCATAATGTTCAACCCAACCGAAACAAGTTTGATCCTAAAGCTCTAAAATGTGTCTTTCTTGGTTACTCCTTCACACAAACAGACTATAAGTGCTATCATCCTTCTACAAAAAAGTTCTTAATCTCATGTGATGTTTCCTTTGTTAAAAATCAAACCTTCTACCCTTATGTTTCTCTCCAGGGGGAGATTAATTCTCAAGGAGATAAACATGGGAAATCTAATTTCTTTGAGCCCTTTCATTTGATTTCCTCAACATTTCCTTCTCAATCTGAGTTGATTCCCTCAAGTTTTCCTTCCAAATCTAATTTTGTGTCTAAAAATGGTGATGATGTACGTCAAGGGGGAGAATCTAACACTATTGACCCAAAACCAATTATGGTTTACTCTAGGAGACCACAAGCTCCAGTGCAAACTCAAGAGTATGAACCGATGATAGATCTCATGACTACAGATAATCAAGAAGAAGATGAAGAAAATGAACCGTGTCGAGAAGAAGAAGAACCTACCAATAACATTGATCTTTCGATTGCCATAAGGAAGGGGGTAAGGTCTTGTATAAGAAATTCTAAGTATCCTATATCAGATTATATTGCATATACTAAATTATCAGGGAATTTCAAAACCTTTGTTGCAAAGATTGATGAGATTCATTTTTCGAGAAATGTTCATGACGCGCTTCAGGATCCAAATTGGAAGGAAGCTATGCTAGAAGAGATGAAAGCATTGAATGATAATGAAACTTGAGAAATGGTGAAGCTACTGGAAGGGAAGAAAACTGTTGGCAATAAATGGATATTCTCAGTGAAGTATAAATCAGATGGAATTGTGGAATGGTATAAGGCAAGGCTAGTAGCGCAAGGCTTTACTCAAACCTATAAGATTAATTATGAAAAGACCTAGGCACCAGTCACCAAACTTAACTCAATTAGAGTTCTATTGTCCATTGTTGCTAATTTAGATTGGGAACTACACCAGCTTGACATCAAGAATGCTTTTCTCAATAACACATTAGAGGAAGAGGTATATATGAGAGTTCCTTCTGAATTTGAAGCAAAGGGAAAACCAAACAAGGCATGTAAGTTAAATAAGGCCCTTTATGGTTTGAAACAATCACCTCGAGTTTGGTTTACACAGTTCAACACTGTTATGAAGGGTCTTGGATACAACCAAGGGCAAGCTGACCACACCTTGTTTGTGAAGAAAAATAAGTCAGGACAACGAACAATTCTCATTGTATATGTAGACGATATGGTGATCATAGGTGATGATGAAATGGAGATTGGAAATCTCAAAAAAAGACTTTGAGCTGAATTCCTGGTAAAAGATCTTGGGAAACTTAGATACTTCCTTGGAATGGAGGTTGCAAGAAGTCACAAAGGAATCTTCATTTCACAAAGAAAGTACACATTTGACTTACTTGAAGAGACAAGAAAACTTGGGTGTAAACCTTCTAGTATGCCCCTAGAACGTAACTGGAAGCACAAGGTGTCAGATAATGATTTTCCAGTGAATAAAGAGAGCTATCAACATTTGGAAAGAAAACTCATCTATCTATCACTCACAAGACCAGACATTACCTTTAGTGTGAGCGTGGTAAGCTAGTTCATGCATGCTCCCACAAAAAGGCACATGGAGGCAACAAACCAAATCCCGAGGTATTTAAAAGGAAGTCCCGACAATGGGTTATTACTTAAAAAGACTGGAGTCAGAGATATTATTGGATTTTCAAATACAGATTGGGCAAGAGTTGTTGATGATAGCAAGTCAACCACAGGGTATTGCACAAAAGTTTGGGGTAATCTAGTGATATGGAGAAGTAAAAAACAGTCTGTGGTTGCTCGAAGCAATGCAGAAATAAAGTACAAAGCCATAGCTCAAGGAACATGTGAACTCATTTGGATACAGAGGCTGATGACATATTTAAACATGCCAATAACAGGCCCTTTTCCCTAGTCTTATGGTTAGTTTGTAGCCCAAGAAGAGGAGGAATGAGAGGAAAGAGATGGCTTGACCAAGGATCACTTTCTTCGTTAAGAATAAAGTGGAGACAGAGAAATTTATGGTACAACAGGTCTTTCCAAATCTTTTCTATTATTTTAGTATTTCAGTATTACTAAATAGTGTGCCTTTTCACAGCATGTATAGGAAAAGACACTTAAGCATACAATTTAATCAAAATAAGAAGATCGATGATGACACATATCTATGCTTGACGAGCAACACCAAGAAAACATCAGTTCTCAGTTAGACATTATCCACAAATTCTAAACAGGATAAAGGAAAAACAAACTTTCTTGAAGTAAATATGCTGTTCATACAGGTTTATAAAGGACAATTCAAGACAAACCAAATCCATTGACATAAAAAGTTGTGAAGAGAAAGTATGTGAAGTATGCAATTCACCTTGAATTCCAACTGTGGCAGTCATATTGTAAATTCCCATGTCAAATCAACAGAACACAACCAAAAACAGATCAAGTATTAGTATCAGTTCTAATTGGCGTTCTTTTTCTCATTGAAGTGACAATATGGAACTGAACCGACCTTGAAGGGAAAAGTCCTTTAGGCTGATGTGACAGTTACTATAAATATTTTCAGTAATATTTACTTTCTGAAGTTTGATTCCAAGTGATGCAGCACAATTTAAAGCTTGCAAGTTGGTTATGAAGCTTTGCTTTTGCAAGTGAGACACATAACTCCCCATTGCGCGACAACATGCTGTCCGGCTGCTTAACCCATTTCCACAGGCCTTGGTGACACTGCCCATGTCAGGAAAAACCAAAGGGCAAACTGTAGCAGAAAGAAAAGTGGTAAGACAGTAATGAAACACCAGAGAAAATATGAATGGCATCAAAACAAATACAAAAGTTCATTTTTTTTTTTAGAAAGTTGACATGTTCCAACTGTTAAAACAGAAACTAAGCTGATAGACATTACAAGCTCCGGGGCTAAATATGTGAACCTCACGGTATTAGATTAATTTATTCTAAGAATTTTCTCAGCTATTAGTCCCAGCTCACCTTTGTTGATGTTGCAGTTAGATAGTCCCCTAAGAATGTTCTTTGCATGAGAAGGATCAAGTTTTCTTGCCAACCATCTGTGTACAATAACTTTACAGTCACTAACCCTAGTAGAGTGGTCAGACAATGCATGAGACTTGTCTGTGCTCAATAGATCATAGGCCTTTAGTGCAAGCTTTCTAGCAGCTTCTGATATAGCATTCTGACAAATCTGGTTACAACATTCATTCACTAGATCAATCTTTTCACAGGAAGCAAGGAGGTTTGAAGCATCCACTGTGCTCTCAAACTCATTAACATCATTCACCGGGCAAGAAGCTGCTGTGAGGTTTGTAGGGCGGATCGAACATATTTCTTGCAGATAATCACTGGCACCCTGACCAACGAGAATTTGCTCAAAGTCCAATAGGCAGTGCTTTGCCAGCATCCCATTTAGAGCAAGCATATTGGTATCCTTGCTAGATTGACCAATGAGAACAGCTAAAGTGGCTTCTAACTGTGGACAACAGATTACATTGGCCAGAAATGGTGCAAATACACCCACGCAATCAATTGATGCAATGCTCATCATACTTTCAACTGAAGAAAAGTTTAACGCACAAAGTCCTGCAACAGGAATTTTGCGAATAGGAACCACAATGAAGAAATTAACTTAATTTGTTAACCTACAGCTCCACAAGAAACTTGAGAAAAAATATTAGAGAAACCTGATAATTTAGGGATGGTGTTATTTGTGAATGGTGTTAATGGTGAGGGGGCAAGAAGAGGAAGAAGGGGCTGAGGAGCTGCACTTGGGGAAATCTCAGGCAAAAAGGCATCTGTCCTTGTGTCCATTATCCCAAAACTTTTCAGGTAATCTAATGGGCTGCAATAAGATCCATGGAGGGCTGCAAAAGCCGAGAAAGATCCAATGAGAATCAATAATAACAGAGAGAGAGAGAGAGAGAGAGAGAGAGAGAGTATTTTTGTGTAAACTAGGATACTGTAGAAAATCTAAACCACGTGGACTTAGGGAAACATATGCCTCCATCCAAGCAAAATAATATGCAACAATTGAAGCCTGGACTAAATGTTCTTCTTTGGTGCCATTAGAATTGCTAAGTGGAAAAGCATTTTTAGCATGAGGTGTAGGACTGGAGATATAGGAATGTGTTTGATGAAACTTCAGTGGCTCAGAAAATCAATCCATGATTCTAACAATTTTGTATGTAAGTCCAACACTGGGACCACATAGAATAAATAATCCTTACAGAAACTGAACGTGGTTTTGATGTCAGTAATATGATAGAGATTACAAAAATTTAAGAAGCCTGATCAACAAGTTGCATTGCAAATATATGTGTAGTAAATGAGGCTTCATTACAGTAACAGTCCTCTCTGTTTTCCCTCTGCCGTTATGCTAGTTTTGGACAACTGTCCTTTGTCATTCAATTTTTAAAAACCAGGTGAGATAGTCCAGTTGGTAACGGATGGGGCATTGTTTGACAAAGATTGAGAAGGTGCCATGTTCAAGGGCACAATGGCAAAACTTGCCATTGTTTTAACAGTCCTCTCTGTTTTGCCACTTTGGGAAGACTTTAGTCTGAACCCTAAATGGCGGGGAAAAAAGTTTCTTCTGATTTCATTCACAGTGCAGATTCAACTAAGACTAGACATCCTCCGGCACTAGATTTTTCAATTTGAATACCGGCAGAATTCCAGTAAATTCTGTCTGAACATAATAGGCCATGCTATCCACTCACTTTCTCTCTGCATAAGTCAGATTCTAACAAAGGATAAATAACTAGTCGCACCACCGATATCTACCATACAATTACAAGCCACCAAGGAAATGAATAATCCTCTTCTTTTCTTTATTTGCTTGATGTACAAAATAGTGTGTGAAATAGCAAGTTAAAGAATTAACCAAATATCACGCTTCAATAATGGGATATTGGTAAAGCTCCTGTTGGCAAGCTGAATTGGAGATGGTAGACAGAAAAAACACTTCTTTGATGGAGAAGGGTAAGGTTATATAACTTCTCCCCTCCTCTCTGGTGATTTTTTTTTGCATTGGCCAGCCTAACAGTAATTGTTTTTATTCCTTTTCCTTTTTGTGCATCTGGACATCAAATCAAACCAAAAATAACTGAAAAAATAGGTAGTCATCTCAACAAATCAGAACACAAATTAACTTAGAACAAAGCTTTATCCAGTTCACACAAAGGCTGAAGGTTAAAACACAAGCATGAAGATCGAAGAAAACCCATTCACCAAAGCCCCCAGCACAGCAGGAAGCGGAAAGTGAATCAACTTTATGACGAAACCCAATTCAAAGAAACCGACGGATGAAGCAGAAAGAAGAAGAAACCCATCAAAGACATCAATACTCACTCATAAACAACAGAAACACATTGAGAAGATTGACGCTGAGGCAGTGAACAATCCCTCCTCCTTCCATCCCTGTTGCCCGAAGATGATCAGAAACTCTCAACAGAAAAGACCCGGAAAGAAATTGTTGAAGAAATAATTGATTACAGTGGAAGAATAGAAAAATGGCCGGGGAATATGAAAAGGAAAGAGAGGAAGGAAATGGTGGGAGAGAGAAAGAGAGAGAGAGGGAGCCATAAATGGATGAGCTGCCGCTGCTGGTAATAAGCGTGGTGTGGAGGGGACAAAAGCAGAGTGATGAGGAAATAGCTGTCCATCTTTGAGGCCCCGACCCCATCAGTCACTGAATATAAAGCAACCAAATTCTGATACTAAACTCCATCAATTGCCTTTTCCCACGCCTTTTCCTCCGTTCCAGCCTTAGCTCATGCGCCCGTCACGTGACAGCCACATATCATCATCTTATTATATTGCTATTTAATTTAATACACAATAATCATCTTATTAACATCCATAAATTTTACAGAAAATAAATATGATAGCAAATCCAATTCTTGCTCCTATTATCACATACATACTAATATTGGAAATGGGAAGGTTGTTGGGTCCAACATGTTCCAATCCAAATCCAAACTTGTAAGTAGGGATGATAGCAAAATTCTTCGTATCCACAAATACTTGTGGCAAGTGAAAATATCAGCAAAAATCTCATGCTGAACATGATTGTTCTACCCAAGATCATCAAATGTCCTCCACTAGCTAGTTGTCATCTTTAAGTATCTATGGACTCTCAAGTAAGCATTGATTCAAATCCAACTCCAGCCCAACCAACCACTTGCTTAAGTTCAATTGAAGAAGAAAATGAGAAGGAAAAGAAAAGGCAAATCAAAGGAGACAACTAAGATTAGATGTATAGAATCATTTCAAGAGACAAAACACTTGATGGGGAGTGGAAAGCAATTTATTTAAATTTTGTCCATTGAGGACTCAAAAGGAACATAAAATTAATATTTTTAAAATCTAAAAAAAAAGTGTGAATACTGATAAAGTATCTCTTAACGCATATAATTTTGATTAAGATTGTGTAAGAAATGAGATTGTTAATATGATTATTTTACATGCATATTTCTTATCAATGGTTGAACATGTTAGGTTTAGAAGATTTAGAAATACTCTTCAATACATATTTAAGATAATCTCTCTAAATACAATCAAGACAGACATCTTAAACATCGACTATAAGAGAGTTAAAACCATGAAATTATTGGAGAAGAATCAAAGTAGAATTGCCATCACTACTCATATGTGGACTAGGAGCAATCAAAAGAGGTTTTAAGGCTATTATAGCACACTTTGTGGATGACTCTTGGATTTTACAAGAGGTAATTTGCATAGTTAAGTATATAAATATTTTGGAACATTTATATCAAATTATTTTTAATTTATTATGTGTATTCCATTTTGTTGCAATCATCTTTGATTTTGATTTCTGTGAAAGCATTATTAACATATTTTTTTTTCTATTGTGTGTAGGTTTATCTATATGCCTTGTCCACACACTTCTGAGGTAGTTTGTATAATACTCTTATTGATTGTTTGATGAATTGGAATCTTTATACAAAGATATCCACATTGACAGTAAATAATTGTTTTACTAATTACTTACTGATTACTATATATATTATTTGAAATAATATTACCTTCTAAGTTAGTATGGTTGGGTGAAAAATCACTACATATGCGGCATTATTTTAAATTTGATTGTTAAAGATGGGTTAAAAGAAATTATTGGTGTTATTGAGAAAATTACAAACAGTGCAGCGTACTGTACTGGATAGCAACGACAAAAAAAGTAAAAAAGTTTGAGGAGTCATTACATCAATTAAACATTGGTTTCACTAAGAAGTTAATTCTTGATTGTAAAACTAGGCGAAATTCTATCTATTTGATGCTTATTGTTGCTTTAAGTTATAAAGATGTCTTTAGATGTTTAGTTCCACGAGAGCTTTTATACAACAATGAGCCATCTCTAAGTGATTCGGAACTGGATAGGGATGTTTGCAAGGGGAGTTTCATTGTATGACTGAGTTGTTTTTTGGAATAAAGTATTCTACAACTAATGTTTGGTTCCCAAAAATATGTGAGATTATATTATGGTCTCGACAATCATTATAGATTTTACATACAAGTTAGTACTATTTCAATATAATTTTTCTCAAACACATGAAAATTGAGCTGGAGGTGAAATTAATGGGATCGAACAAATGTGTATGGGATTTGATTGATGAGTACGAGAAGTTGTTGAGGAACTAGGTTGGTAGGCATCGTCAATTTGAATCTTCAATCAATTCTTCTTCTTTTTCAAATATTACTACCATGAATGATGATCTAGATTCTCATGGCCAAATTTGTTGCTTCTTTGTCTAACTCAACAAATTCTAACTCCGAGTTGGATGACTATCTTTAATAGAGTCTAATACTTAAAAGACCTTTGAATTTAATATATTGGGTTGGTGGAAAAATACTTTCAAATATCTTATTTTGAAATTAGTGGTTAGAGAGATGTTTTGACCATAATTCCTGTATCGACTGTGGCATTGAAATCAACTTTTAGCTCCAGGGAGAGATTTGTAAGTCCACATCGTAGTATGCTCTTCATCTAGATGCATTAGAGGCACTAATGCGTGCCCAAGACTGGTTACGGGTTGATGATACACAAGGTAAAGGTAATTGAATGTGTAAAATTTAATACTTGTTTAGTAATTCACTTTTATTTCATAAGTAACATACTATAATTTTATATTTATATGTTACATTAGTTTTCCTGTTGATGAAAACATGTACGAATATGGAGATTCTTATTATTAACAGAGACCCACCCCCCCCCCCCTCGCACCATTATCATTCCTACTTGTAAGTTGGGCTTGGTTGGATGCCCATGTTCATGTTCTTGCCAGCCCAGCAAGAGCAATTCTCGTCCGAAAGTGCGTATTGCCGTGTAGGGCAAAGGAAACTATTTATCTCATGCCAAATAGCATAAATAATAACTTGGATTTATACTAATAGATTTTGTTGTGTTGGTTGCATCAGACGGCATAACAGTTGTTTGATGCGAGTAAATTGAGAAAGTGAAAGGGAGGTGGAGAGGGAGGGGGGGGGGGGGTTAAGACCTATGCACCCACCCCTTCCTTGCTAGTTTGTCCTAAGTGAGCAATAGATCATTCTTTTTATATTAAGATATAAAAAGATAATTAAATTTTAATTTATAAATAAAAGTTTATGAAAGTTAAATTTAGTATTTAATTCTATAATTATAGTCAATTGTAATTAAAAAAAACTTAACGAGATATTGACGTTATTAATAATGTGGATTGTTAAATAATACAAATGATCACTGAATTTTATATTAAAATAAAAAAATGTTAATATTTTATTAACAATTTTTAACAGTAATTATTTTTAGTTATAAAATTGTATATTAAATTAAAATTTAATATTTTTTTAATTATAAATTGAAATTTAATTTCTTTTTGTACCTTTATAAAGGGTTGGGGTGACCATTTATACTATGCAAAATTGCCGTTGATGAAAGGGACCACTAGGACTTCACCATCAAAGAATTACTAGCTAGGCATATACGTATACATATACATATACATATATAGGGTCAATTGGAAGAAGGGAGAAATGAATAATTGAGAGTAATTAGTTGGGGTGGGGCATGTGAGAGATGGATGCAATGGAACAGCTGGTCAAAATGGGCATCAGTGGCTTGGGAAAAGATGGGAGCGCAATGCCAATGGGCGTGGGTGAGAGACCCAAAACACAATAAAAGGCAGCGTCCCTTTCGTCTGTGTTTGCTGTTAGTGTTCGACGATGGTTAGTGTCAACTAGTGGCCTTCTCCCCCACCCATCATACATCACCTTCTACCAAAAGTGCTTGGGACTTTTGGCTTCTATTTTGGGTCGGGGTTCATCAACATATAGGATGGTGTTTTAAGTACCCACTACTGACTACCCAATAATCTATCCCCTCTTCTCTCTCCCTAGCTAGTCTCACGAGATATATAGCATTCATTCTATTGGAACATAAATATTCTCCTAATAAAAAGGCTATTTCTATCGTCCTTGTGTGTTGTTAATCTCATATATTTGGAATCATATTAGGTTACATGAAAGCTACAAACTTTGAATTCCAACGCAGGACACTAAGAGTAGAGATGGAGGAGGAGCTGACGTTAAATCTGGCTGGGCTCAGTCGTCACCGAGTTGACCCGTTCATCCGAGCTCACTCGGTCGATTCATTGCCCAACAAAAAATTTTACAATAAATTCCAACCAATGATTAGAACGACAAAAACCATCACCTTACGTGGGGGAACAAAGAGTTTTTTTTTTTTTTGGGTTAACCGTCGAAGCCGGTCTGGCTCCAGACGGCATCACGAACTCGGCAAATGTCCCGGCCCTTCAGCGTCCTACCGGCGCCTTCCACCACCGAGTTCGCCGCCATCTTCCGGTACTCACGCGCCAAGTATTCGTGCGGCGGAACCATCTCCGATTCGTGATCGTCAACGCCGTCGTCGGAGTCGTGCAGCGACTCGACGGAGTCAACCCGGTAGATCTTCGACCAGTCGGGCACATTCACCGGCGCTGAGGTGGCCATGTGGCGTCCGCGTGGGCTCACCACGCGATCCTGGCTGCGGAACTGGTGGACGATCCTCGACGACGCGGTTTTCCCTGGATCATCAAACGCCAGCGACAGCCCCCCCACGTTGCGATCGTCTGGCGGCAGTCGCTGGTGGCTTCTCATTCCCACGCGCCCATTACTCTCCGCCGCTGATCGTGGACTCCACTCTCCGACAGAGCCGTTCGCCGTGTGATCGTCCCCGACCATCGACCACACATCTTCTTCCCCGAGCTCCGACGTGTCCGCCCCCGTCCCGTGGCCGTGGCCGTAATTATAGCTTCCTAGCAACTGCTCGCTCCGACTGGTCGTCAATTTCCGGCCACCCTTCGCCATATATATATATATATATAATATACGCGTCTTGACCAGTGCCCACTACCGTCGACGGCGACCGGAATCCCGACTTTCCGGGGAGAATTGAACCTAAGATAAGTAACTAAACTAACGTGAAGGAGCTAAAACTCCATGAGAAGGGAGGCTTGAACATAGACTGGCCCCGGAAGGCGGCACTTGTATATATAACATCTTCGATCAGCCAAAGCCCGGGACGGAGGATGGCCCACATTTCATTTCATTTCATTTGAATTTGGGGTTCATTTTGTCCGCATTTCTTTAATGGTGGAGGCTGAGGACAAACAACATGGTGAGAATGGAAGACGAGAGTCGAAGAAGGGCGCTGTAAGAATGATAAAAGCAAAGAAGGCATCATATATAATGGAGGGGTGGGCGGATTTGGAGGCCCACGCGCGGTGGAAGGGAGGGCGGAGCACGTGCCAGTTACTAGAAGCGGGAGATCAGAGCTTCGATCAGTTGATGGGTGGGGCTTGCCTGATTTGGAATGGAAAGCCGCCTGTCCATTGTCTATTTTTAAACTTGTTTGGATCGTCCACTCCCACTCCTTGTTAGCAATTCGGGGAACGGGAAAAATTCGGAACGGTAAAAATACGAGTATTATTCGGTTTGATATATTTTAAATACGGTCAAAAATTCGGTCAAACATTCGTCATACGGAAAAAATTCGGAATAGAATTAATTTGTGTTTAATACGTTTCAATTGAATAAATTCGGCAATAAAAATTCGGCATATTGTATATATGTACACGAATATATTCCTGATAAATAAGCAAACAACTCATTAAACACAAAAACATAATTATATATTTTTACCAATATTACCAAATGAGAATTGTTAAGGCAATCCATTCATATATGCACACATATATTTTTGTTAAATAAATAAACAACTCATTAAACACAAAACATTAGTACATATTTTCACCAATATCACAAAATAAGAATTGTTATACAATTCAAATACTTAAGTCAGTTCATTAGTTGAATTAAAAAAAATCATAAGTAGACGATCGAGAAATAGATGATCCAATGCCAAGTCTTCTATCAAGCCACGAAGTATCATCACCATCAATATTTTTTGTTGCATTCTCCACAAGACCTTCTTCTGCAGCCTCCTCAAGTCTTTCATTAACATTTTCATCAAGCTCAACAAGATTTTCAAGATCAATTGCTTTTCTATCATGCATCTCAAAATTAATAGAATTCTTTAACATTAATGAATTTACCCTTATATAGACAAGGTCTTCCAACATATCTGGTGATAATCTATTTCTTTTTTTTGTTTGTGCAGCATCAAATGCACTCCAATTACGTTCACAAGCAGAAGCACTACATGGTTGGCTCAATATACGAATAGCAACCCTTTTTAAAATAGGAACTAAGTCTCCATTTGCTTCCCACCACACTCCTACACATAATGATCAACAAGTTAGTCTTTTGTAAAATAAATAACTTAATAAAAATAGATATTAAAATAAGTTAAACAAAAGTAACATTACTTACGAGGATGAGCAGATCTCATTTGTGCCATTGAAAGAAAATTAAACATATTTGGATGTCTTCCATCATAAATCAATAATTGGTCAGCAAACTCATTTCTTTCTGTAATGTCAACCAATTTTTCTCCCACAAATAATAAACCATCTCTTACATCAGGCTGGCTATACCTTATTTTCATGTCATACATTAAAGATGGGTTAAGATAAGCTGCAAGTGCATGTATCTCATGAAGTATATTCTCTTCCCGTCTTGTCTCAAATAAGTCCCGCAACTGCATGTATTTGGTAGGATTAGTGTCACATTGTTGCTTGATTGCAGTTCTTGCTCTCTCCATTGCATCATAAATGTAGCCAGCAGTTGATCCATCACCATCAACTAATCGCAGTATTCTAATAAGAGACTCTAAGGCAGATATAACCTCTTTTCCTTCTTTCCAAAATTCAGTACTTTGAATTATGTCTTTCACATTTTGTGCCATTGCTCCTTTGCTATACGACAAGTTTCTCCAAGTAGCTGATGCAATTAAATTTCTCAAGCCATCTTCAGCTTCTAAAACAGATTGAAGCATTAGAAAATGAGAAGCAAACCTAGTTTTTGAATACCTTTTCAAATCCTTATGTGTATATTCCCTCATTAAACTTAAAACAATGGTATGCCTATACATATAATCCACAATCTCCTTTGCCTCATCAAATACCTTACTTATCCATTGAACCTGATTATAAATATCTTTTAAAAGTAATTGAATTCCATGAGCTGCGCACTTTGTTTTGTATATATGAGGATAACTTCCCATTATCATATCACCAGCAAGTCCATAATTTGAAGCATTGTCTGTGATAATTTGAACTACATTCTTAGGTCCAATCTCCTCAATGACAGATACAAATAGATCTTTAAGAAAAGAACCACTCTTTCTATGACTTGACCTTTCAAAAGACTTTAAAAAGACAGGCCCTTTCGGAGAATAAGCAACCATATTGATAAATGAACGGCCTTTCATGTCTGTCCAAATATCAGACATTAATGTGCATCCTGATAAACTCCACGATTCCTTCACTTTAGCTACATAATCTTCAACCATGATTTTGCTATTCATCACTAATTTAGTTCTTAGAGTAGAATAACTTGGTAATGAATATCCAATACCAAAGTCAGAAACACTCTTAATCATCTCAATAAAAGAAGGTGTTTGAATAACATTGAAAGGAATATTATTCAAAAAAAAATGTTGAGCTATTTTCATGTCCACCATGTCCTTATCCTTTTTGTTGTATATGGTAGGTATTGAAGTTTGTTGTAAACTTGACACACTTTCTTGACTACTTCCGACATTTTCAGTAGATAATTTTATTTTTTTACTACCACCCCCAATAGCAAGAACAGCTAGAGCTTGTATCTCATCTGGCACACTTGGACAAACCATAACATCACGCCCTGTTTGTCCAGATAAATGCGATTTTACTCTAGATATACCACCAGGATACTCTTTTTGACAAAATTTACATTTGAATCGCCGGTCCAGATTATCAGCATATTCCCAAAATTTGTCTCTTGGTCTCATTTCCTACATATAATTTAATTTTATTTATTAATATGCATAATCATTAATTAACAAAAATTAACATATATGAGTAGAAACAAAACTTAGATGCCACAAACAAATAACATATTTAAGTTTCATAACAAATTAATAAAGCTATGTTGAAGTAAAACAGAACTTCAAATTCAAACATTATGAAGTTAGGCCAAATTCTGAAATCGATGGGAATCTTTTTGATGCACTAACAGAGCATTAATTCTGGAAATCATTGTTACTGCATCATATTTGCATATTTCACATAATCTTTCAGTTCTTTCTCTAATTGTGTTCTTTGCTACCTTACTGTATCATTTTAAAGTCATAGTCAATGATTTATGGTTTAACAAAAAAATAAAAAATAGGCTACATGATCAGGTTCTATATGTATATATAATAATATATCTATTTGTTATTTTTGTCTTAGCACTTATTAAATTTAACGTAACTTATGAGTTACATGAAAGTAAATAAAAAAAATCAATTCTTCAAATATATCAAAAGCTTAGTTCTTCAAATTTAATGTAGGGCATATTTGCTAAAACTCAGTATTTTTAAATTTTAATTTTACAGACAATTTTAAAAATCAGTTCTTAAAAAATGTAATCAAATATGTCATGAATAATATTCTGTGCATATAAAGATTAAGAATCAACACAGAAAAATCACTATAAGGAATAAAACAAAGCAATCCATGAACAGAAAGATGAAAAAAAAAAAATTGGTGAGAGAGATTGAAGTTATTAAACCTGATGAGAAATTGAGGATTGAGTAGTCGATGACTGAAATACGATAACAAAGTTACCGAAAAGAATATTCACTTTCGCTGACGAAAATTGAAAGAAGAGTAGAAGACTGAAGTCATTGAACTACACTTAAGGTAGAATAGATCAATAAACTTGAAATCTGTTTACAAATGAGTTGCGTGGGGAAGGAGAAGCACAGTAGAGTGGAGTCAGTGGACAACATAGGCATGGCATGGCATGGGAACTAGTGTTGTTGGTGGTGTTGTTGCCTGCACATGGACAGAGTTGCATTAAAAAAATATATTTTGGTTGCAAGAAGACATGGACGCAGGGCAACGCATGGGGAGCAGGTGCAGGTGTTTCTGCAGTGTATCAGTCTTTGCACTGTAAGTGGGCTGCGCTGTTGCGCACAATACAAAAATTTGAAGGATACGAATTTTTCAGCCGAATTTTTAAAAATTCGGCTGATACGTGTATTATACTTTTTAAGGTTAAAATACGCGAATTAATCCGAATGTTTGAAAAACACGCAAGTATAATACTTTTGATAAAAAAACGGAATAATTCGCGAATAATACGCGAATAATTCGCGTATTTACTAACAAGGCTCCCACTCGGCCACTCCTACTCCTCCTTTTAGATATTTCCTTTTCTATTCCTTCATGAGCTGAGCTGAGCTGAGCTTACTCTTATTATTATTATTATTATTATTAAAAATAACATAAAATGGCTATAATTATTTATTTATTTATCACGTAATGAAGAACTATGCTATGCTATGCTTTGCTACCTTGTTAGACGAGGTGGACTGCGGCGGGCCCAGGCTCCACGTGGGTATGGCCCTCTTGTCGACGCGTCCTTTCACGGCCTAATGCTTACGCCGATGTGGGTCCCAGTCCACGTGGACTTGAAATTGACTACCTGGGAGAGTTGATTTGGGTTCTTAATAATAATAATTACGTTAAGAGAGAATTAAACCCTATTATTAGACATTACCTGGAGGGTTCTTTCTTGGCTTATTTTAGCAATTTAACAATGATGGCTGTTGTTAAACAATTAGGAGCCCTGACTAATGGCTAATGATGGCGACAATATAACTTAATTGCAAGCCATTAATTGATTGTTATGATGTAAACAAAACAATATTGATTAGCTTTGGATTAGAAAAGAACAGAAATAGAAAAGGGTGAGGGTTGGGGGTGGGAGCAAATTGGACGGCTGAGAATAGTTGAGGTGGGGCCGGGGAGTGGGCCCCGCGGCCTCGTCCTTTAGTCAAATAAACAAAGAACCTCAATCGTGAATCGCCCGTCAAAAGCTTCCAAACTTTGCCCCGACTAAGCACCTCCACTCCTCTTTTGAATCTCTTCCTGTTTGGTGGATATAATGTTACTGTATGTGCCGCTCCATCAACGCCCTCATGGAGCCCCCCATCTGGGACCCTCCGAGTCAGCGACCCGACTTGCCTTGCCCCGGCCCCACCATTCCAAGTTGAAGTATAGTATCCGATGTTGGCTTACCTTCTCAAATTAACAATTTGGCTAAATTTTACCAATATTTTTTTTCTTTGATGTTCAATTTAACTCATAAAAAGTCAAAATATCACAAATAAAATCATAAGAATCCAAACAGACCCTTGACTTTATTGTATTCGTGGGATGTTTG
The DNA here is from genome assembly GCA_036245055.1 of Diospyros kaki. Taxonomy (NCBI): domain Eukaryota; kingdom Viridiplantae; phylum Streptophyta; class Magnoliopsida; order Ericales; family Ebenaceae; genus Diospyros; species Diospyros kaki. The sequence goes on along the minus strand of BSEG01000005.1, from coordinate 1,476,903 downwards.
ACAAAACAATAAATTACAATCATCTTAAATGTTAAAATTAAATTATAAAAATAATAATTGTAAATAAAGAGATTAGTTGAGTACTTTGACTAATTTAAAATTATGATAATTAATTTCAAACTTTTATCTAAACTTGACAATGAAATAAATGCGACATAAATAAATGTAAGTGGGAGCCACTAGAGGTGTCCTTGGCCAAGAAATGTGACACTCCAAAATAACTACAATGAGAGGGCTTCCTTTCTTCCTCTTCTTTCTTTCTTTCTTTCTCATCTTTCATTTTTTTTTTTTTTTAAATCTTTCCTCCTTCATCTTGCTCTTTGATCTTTAAAGTTTCTTCTCCGATTTAATCTTTTAGTGTTCTTCCTTTATTTTTCTTTCATCTATGAGTAGGACCATCAATCTTTTATTTTTATTCTTTTTTCTTTAATCATCTTCTGCCATGGTAGTTCATCTTCAATCCCGGAAATGTTATGGGTTTTATTTTTTAATGTTAATTTTTTTTGATGATTAAATATTTATTCACTTAATAAAAAAATTAAAATGATGCAATCCCAATTTAGTCTAGTCTAATTAATGGGTAAACCTATATTTTTACTTATATATTTTTATGTTTTTTTTGTGTGATCATCTGATTTTTTTTTTAATTTTGATTATATTTTTATATTTATATTTTTAAGTTAATTTAATTTTTATTGTGAGTTAAATTGATTTAAAATAACAAAAATGTAAGAATACTTAAATCCCATTCTAAACTTTAAATGTAGGTAAAATATAAAAGTTAAATTAATTCGATTCGAAAATATAAGTATAGGAGTATAATTAAAATAATAAAAAATTTAAATAATTATAAAATAAGAGTATAAATTTGGCTGAAATTAATAATAGTTAATAAATATTATAACTGTCTGTCGGAGTAGTAGTCACTAGTCAGGCAGTAGACTGAGTACTTGCCACCCAACTTCCAAAGCCCAAGCTAGGTGGGGTTGAGGTGGCCCGCCATCTCATCGTTCCTTTCCGTCAGAATCAGAATCTTTCCAACTGCCACTACCTCACCCTCACCCCCACATTGGATTCCTCCCTCTCCCAATATCTCAACAAATATATAAAATAAAGTTTTTTTTGTGTACTTAAAATATTTATTAATATAGTACCATATATTCAGATCTCCAAAATGAGTTAATTATTAAACCTTTAGAACCCATATGATTTAAGGGCATTTGATGGTACAACCAGACACATGGGGCTGCCTTCCTTCCTGTTACCGGGGGCAGCTGCTTTAATTATTATTAATATATAGTTTAATTGTTCTATAATTTTAAAAACCTTATTTGTCCCCCAGCAGCTACACGTCTTTCAAACGGCTGTGTATTTTTTTTTCTATATTTTTATAATTTTTTATGATTATATTTATTTAAAATTTTTATTATTTTATGAACTTATATTTTTAAATTAATTTAATTTTTATATTTTAATATTTTTTTATTTGATAATTTAATTTTTTATTATTTTAATTATATTACTGTACCTATATTTTAGAGTTAATTTAATTTATATACTTTAATTTATAAAAAAATAAAATAAAATAAATTAATTTAACTTTTTTTACACATCAAAATATAAAAATTAAATTGATTCAAAAAATATAAATATAAAAGTGTAATTTAAATAATAAAGAGTTTAAGTTATCACATAGAAAAAAAGAATCAAAATATAGAGATTAAATTGACTCAAAAATATAAATACAAGTATATAATTAAAATAACAAAAAAATTATATATTCACACAAAAAAATAAAAAAATAAAAATAAAAATAAAAATATGTATTTGACCTCTATATATATATATATATTGATAAAACACCCTCCCATTAGATAGGTGTGTTATTTTGTCTTTCCGTTAAAATGTAGCATCATTCTAATTCTAACTATAATTAATACTATAATTAATTTTTTATTTGATTTCATATGAAGGTTCCACTACTTCATTCTTTAGGAAAATTCTATTTACAGCCAACGTTTTACTCTTCGCAGCCTTTTCCCGCAAAATTTTTTTATCATTTTTCAAAAATCCTATTTTACCCTTCTATCACCCCACCATGTCATCTTTCTTTCTCACATGCATCTCTCTATCTCTCTCTTAATGAACACACACAAATATGTATATATATATATATATGCAAACACACACACAGAAATAATTTATTATAATAAAATAAAATTAAATAAATAAATTATTTTTAAATATCTGTATTTTAAATAATTATAAATTAACTAATTATAAATTTAAAATTAGTTGATTGATACTCAAAAAATTTAAAATTAGTTAATTTATCTTATTAAATTACTTAAAGATACATATACTTAAAATTAGTTATTCAATCAACTAATTTAATAAGATATATATCTTTAAAAATTACTTGAATTTATTTAAAGATATATGTATCTTTTTAAAAATAATTTATTAAATAAGTTCAACTAATTTATTTTTAAAAAGAATTAACTAATTTAATTTATTTAAAGATAGATGTATTTTTTTAAAAGAATTAACTAATTTATTTATTAAATAAATTCAACTAATAAGATATATGTATCTTTTTAAAAATTAATTAATTAATTAATTAATTATTTATTTTATTATAATAAAAAATTAATTAATTAAAAAAAAAAAAAATTCTTCCCCAAAAGCCAACTTTCGGGAAACAGTGGGTTCCCCGAAAGCCAGCTTTCGGGGAACCCACTGTTTTGCCAAAAATTGGCTTTTGAAGTTTTTTTTTTTTTTTTTTTTATAATAAAATAAAATAAGTTTATTAATTTATAAAATAAATAAGTTTTTTAAAAAATAATTAATTTTTTACTATAATAAGTTTTTTTTATTATATGTTCCTTTTTAAAAATAATTTATTAAATAAATTTAAATAATTTATTTTTTAAAAAAATTAACTAATTTAATTTATTTAAAGATGGATATATTTTTTAAAAGAATTAACTAATTTATTTATTAAATAAATTCAACTATTTTTTTTAAAAAGAATTTATTTATTTATATTTTTTAATTTTATTTTATTATAATAAAAAATTAATTAAAATAAAAAATTATGAGATCCCCGAAAGCCAATGTTCGGGGAACCCAGCATTCCCCGAAAGCCAGTTTTTGAGTGTTCCCCGAAATCCAGCGTTCGGGGAACGCTGGCTTCCCCGAACACTGGCTTTCGGGGAACCCAGCAATCCCCGAAAGCCAGCTTTCGGGGAACCTAACATTCCCCGAAAGCTGGCTTTCGGGGATTCCATAATTTTTTTATTTTAATTAATTTTTTATTATAATAAAATAAAATTAAAAAATATAAATAAATAATTTTTTTTAAAAAAGATAGTTGAATTTATTTAATAAATAAATTAGTTAATTCTTTTAAAAAATATATCCATCTTTAAATAAATTAAATTAGTTAATTTTTTTAAAAAATAAATTATTTAAATTTATTTAATAAATTATTTTTAAAAAGGAACATATAATAAAAAAAACTTATTATAGTAAAAAATTAATTATTTTTTAAAAAACTTATTTATTTTATAAATTAATAAACTTATTTTATTTTATTATAAAAAAAAAAAAAAACTTCAAAAGCCAATTTTTGGCAAAACAGTGGGTTCCCCGAAAGCTGGCTTTCGGGGAACCCACTGTTTCCCGAAAGTTGGCTTTTGGAGAAGAAGTTTTTTTTTTTTTAAATTAATTAATTTTTTTATTATAATAAAATAAATAAATAAATAAATAATTAATTAATTAATTTTTAAAAAGATACATATATCTTATTAGTTGAATTTATTTAATAAATAAATTAGTTAATTCTTTTAAAAAAATACATCTATCTTTAAATAAATTAAATTAGTTAATTCTTTTTAAAAATAAATTAGTTGAACTTATTTAATAAATTATTTTTAAAAAGATACATATATCTTTAAATAAATTCAAGTAATTTTTAAAGATATATATCTTATTAAATTAGTTGATTGAATAACTAATTTTAAGTATATGTATCTTTAAGTAATTTAATAAGATAAATTAATTATTTTTAAATTTTTTGAGTATCAATCAACTAATTTTAAATTTATAATTAGTTAATTTATAATTATTTAAAATACAGATATTTAAAAATAATTTATTTATTTAATTTTATTTTATTATAATAAATTATTTCTGTGTGTGTGTTTGCATATATATATATATATATATACATATTTGTGTGTGCTTATTAGGAGAGAGATAGAGAGATGCGTGTGAGAAAGAAAGATGACATGGTGGGGTGATAGAAGGGTAAAATAGAATTTTTGAAAAATGATAAAAAAAATTTACGGGAAAAGGCTGCGAAGAGTAAAACGTTGGCTGTAAATAGAATTTTCCCATTCTTTAATGCTTCTGGGATGGAAGGACCGTTTTGCCCTTTATATTAATTATATATTTCTGAATTGTATATTGTTCAATCAGATCCGCAGATCAAATTTGTCCTTTAAAAATGTTCTTTAACGCTTACTTATAGTATTTTTTATTATATTGATATTGATATATTATATATTTAAATTAATATAATATAAATTGTTATTAAAAAATATCATAGTTAACTATTAAAAAATAATATTTTCATTTATTTGTATTTCCTAAAGTCGCCCGCGTGCATCTTCACGTGGCAACAGATGTATAATGCATCTTTCTTTGGTCAAATTTATATTTTTATATTTTTTATAAGATTATTCATATTTTTTTATTATTTCAATTATATTTTTATATTTACATATTTGAGTCAATTAAACTCTTGTATTTTGATATTTTTTGTGTAACAATTCAAACTTCACTGTTTTAATTACACTTTTATATTTATATTTTTAAATTAATTTAATTCATATATTTTGATATATAAAAAAATAAATTAACTCAATACACTTTACTTTTTTTTTACATATCAAAATATAATGTAATTAAAATAACGAAAAATTTAAGTTACCACATTAAAAAAATAAAGTATAATTATTAAATTAATTTGTAAATCAAAATTTAGAGATATAATTAAAATAATAAAAAATTTAAATTATTATAAGAAAATATGGAGACAAAAATACGAGTTTGCCTCTCTTTTTATATATAATTTGATTTAATTTTTTGTTTTTTTTTTTTTTTACTTGCGAAAGGGAATTTTGATGGAGGGTTTCGTCGTTTAGTGTGATTGTAGCGTGTCAGTTTGTCAGTGAACGCCAGCCAATAGGATGCCAGACTTGCACGAGCGAACTCGCACGATTGGATACACGCCTGTGGGACCCGCTGATTACGCAATTGAGGTGAAGCCAGCCACGCTCGCGTTCACCACGCGCTCCATGATTGCCAGCCAGCCAATATGCAAGATGAAGATGAAGATGAAGATCCCTCTCCCTTGTATGTATCCGGATCTCGGGTCGGGTTGGGTTTTTTCAAGCAATATATGGTTTATTTTATTGTTTAAGGATTATTTTGTCTGTAAGGGCACAACAAAAGTAACATTTATTCTCTGTAACACTTTCCATTAATCGCATTTATCACAATGAATGTAATTAACATTAATTAATAGAAGGGATGAAATCTGAAAGGTCTGTTTGGTGTAATTTTTGTTAGAACATGATGGTACGTTAGCCTTCCCTTTGTCAGTTACTTTTGTTGGTTTTAAGTTGAGAGTGAAATTTTGGCTATTTGCGACAATATATAAATGTATATATGTGTGTATATGTGGGGGGTGGCAACAACACACATCAATATGGGCATCTACATTCACAGATTTATGGAAAAAAAGAAATGAATTGCTTTAGCCTCTTCTTTATGCCTATATATATCTCCATCACTCAGTCCCCATCAAGCTAAAGGGTGCCTTGGATGAATTGCTATCAGAGAGTTGGCCTGAGCGTAGCCAGTCCACCACCACCACCACCACCACCACCAATCAGTCCAGCTTCATCCCTAACAATATCTCTAAATTTTCTAAATCCAAAGCTTATTAATTATGATTAAGAGCGTCATTACATTTATAATCTGATCATCAGGTGGTGGGGCGCCTGTCTTTAATTTTATGATCAGGTAGGCAACTAGGCATGATCCATCAATGGAGTTAGGGTGAGAATTAGCTAGCCAATGAATTGGCTGAAGAGATAAATGGCGGGGGGTAGGGCCCCTGCAGCCAAAGGAGAGAGCTTAATCATTCATCATGTGCCCCCGTCTCATTCAGATTGATGGTGGCTTAACAAGATGTGTTCTTGTCGGGAGAATAATGCTAGCTGTTAATTACAATTTAATTGCTCTATGCATTGCATAAACATTATTAACTCTTTAATTATTTGTTTTACTATTAATGAAATGAAACCAGCAGCTTATATACTATAGTATAGTGCCTAATCATTTATGCTTTGAGATTCCCTTTAGTTTTGGAACTATTATTTATTATATACGATAAGCAGCAGATCAACCCCATCTACATATCTGACCATTATTTAGACCAATTTGCAACGAATATATTGCCCTTCCAAGCTCGAGAAGGGATCGATCCCACCAGTTTGACTGCAATTTTCTGATTCTGGGTTGATCTCTAGATCTCTCTCTCTCTCTCGACAAGCATCATTTACTGGCGTTTCCACCTTTTGAGCTCATCCATTCAAAATGGTCATCACACACGCACCCCCAATGATTCGTTGTATTCATTAAACAGCAGTATGCGCTGATTAACAAATTAATGTTCAAGCCTCAATTATCATGCATGGTCATTGGCCTCAAACTAAAGCCATAAAATATGCATGTCAACCTCATGGCTCGCAGAGCTTTTGAAACATCTTTCAGGTAAATGTCATCCCATTTCAAATTGATGTCTCAACAACTACTTGACGATTCGGGACCGATATGATCATGATCACTAGCTACCTAAAGTTTGAAACATGACAATGAACGCCAACAGAAGGGTTGAAAGTTTTATGTTTCGCTGCACATTTATCATCTGACCATCCCTTATCGTTTATTATTAAAGTTTTGTGTCTCAAGCGATCGACGCGGCCTTGAGCTTGTCATCTTTCGATGAGCTTTAACTGAGAAAGTACCATTTAAATTTACTTGAGATGTAAAAGCGGTCCTCCCACTTGTGTACTGCTGCGTGCTGCCCGCAGGGGCTTATCGTGCTGGCAAGTCCATTTCTCTGTTGGGTGGGGTTTTGTTCAATCATTAAGTACAGCACCATAGCTCTTGCTTTGACATTTCAGTGTTTAATCAGCATTCAGTGACTTGCTTGGCATCTTCAAATCTTGGGCCCATTACTTGTCAATTCAGGATTGTCACTCCTCGCATTACAGTGTCAATAATTAATGCTTGATTTCTTGATTACAGACTATATATATATATATATAAATTGGTGGCATTGGGTGAGTTCTTCTCCTCGTTAATGATGCCGATTCTGTGAGCATTGGACACCAGCATATGCGCATACGTATGTGTTAATGCAGGCGGGATCTTGAACCATTTTCTAGTAATAAACTTGCAGAATATTATTGGTTCTGTTGGGGAGAATTCCAGTTGCTGTCATCACAAAGCACTTTCTCAAGTAATGGCCCGTTTGTGGTGAACACAATCTCTTCTGTTCAAGTAATTATTATTAGCGAGATAATTAAGAAAATGCTTGCTTAATTAATCTCAGAGTTCAAGGGGCCGGGTGTTCCTCAGCTGCACTATATTTCCATGCTTTTGAAAATAATTAGGTAAACAGAAAGGTAATTAAGGATGACAGCTGAGGATCTATCAGCTTGCCATAGAACTGTCTCATTCATGTTTGTTTTGTTCAATGAAAAGCTGAGCACTAGCAATGTAAGGCTCTGTTTTGGCTAAAGTGCCAGTAAGTTTCATCCGGTGTTTGCTGCCAAGCATCTTGCGTTATATATCAATTGTTTTGCTTTCTCTGCCCTTGAATGGCATATTCACTGCCAAGTGTGTTTGTACAGACTAAACTTATATTTTTGCTATTTCTTTTTTTTTTTTTGTGTATAGTCACTCGAGTTTTTTTTGTTATCTCTATACCTACCTTTTTAAGTAATTTAACTTCTTTTCTTTAATTTTTTTATATGTAACTTGAACTTTTCGTTATTTTAAAAATACAGATATAAAGATATAATTAAAATAATAAAAAATTTAAATAACTATATAAAAAAATATGAAATACAAGATCAAAAATATGAATTTAGCTCAATTGGACATGTATACGCGAGTTTTCTGTGGATGTATGCACGATATTATAACCTTTATGATTAACATTAAGGAATTGCAACCTCAATTTCATAATTACTATAAGATTCAATGTAACAGTGTCCTCAAACATTACAAATCCCTTGACCTTGGGATAAAGTAATTAATAATAATAAAAATAAAGAAATAACAGGGCCCTAATTAAATATTTTCATTCATAATTTCTCTGTTTTTAATTCCTAACTCTTAGCATCTCTGCAATTGAATTGTTGAAATAAATCTTAATTTTTAGATTTTTGAGCTCATTATCATAATTTGGCTCGATTCAGATAATTTGGAAAAAAAATTAAATGTGATTTTTTTTTAGGAACTGTAATGGTCTGAAAACCCCTAAATTGACAGTTTCTTCTAGATATATTACTTTTTTTTTTTATAATTTCTTTGTGAAAGAGACAGTGTAACTTGGTGTAGTAGGGATATTATGCCTTTGTGAAATTTGAGACTTTGTAATGCTTTAATTTCCTTAACAGTAAAACGGTTTGTCTTTTCTGATAGACATAGATCACACAACTGTGATCAAACCACGTAAATTTTATACTTATTTATTATTTTCTTTCCTATTTTACATTAATTTTCACTAATATGAAAAATAATTAGACAAATTGAGGAGCTCAAAACTCAATAGGTGATAATTCTACAAATAGCACATATTTCAAAATATTCCACTTGCATATGTATATAATATAATGTTTTTTTTTATTTCTAAATATTCCCCATGCATCAATTTGAATCATATATCTCATATTGCAGTGTATTGCATACATTATATTAATCTGTGGAATCATTATACACAATAATCAATAATCCTTCTTTAATAATATATGTAACCATTTCAAGGAGTGTACAACGGTGTCTATGCCAACATTTAGGGCAAGTTTGATGTTAAAAGTATAATTATTTTTTTTTAAGTCCTTAGGACTCTCTTTCTAAGAAAAGTAAAATAATTGATAATAAGATCTAGATTTATTACTTGATTTTGAATGCCCGGAGCTTTCAAATCACCTAAACCCAAAAATCACCTAAAAGCCTCTTGCTACTTAGAAAGCTTAGGGTTCTATTTTGATCGGCCAAACCCCAAAAACAGCATTGTAAGGACCCATGTCAATCCCCACTTGAAACCTAGCCCCAAGGTTTTAGTTTTTGAAATTCTATTTACAACCACTTTTTTGACTTTTCACAGCTACCTTCTACAATTGCATAATTATTTTTCAAAAATACTCTTATACATAGTCATCTCACTTGTATCGCTTATCATCTCCAACCATCATCACACCTGACCATCATTGCCGGCGACAACGAGGAACGGGGTTGCCCATCACAGCATTCACCGATGGCTGTGACAAATGCTATTGCAATGAATGCGACAGCCAATCATTGCAGAGCTCTCATCAACGACTGCATCACCCATCATTACTAACGGCCACGAGAAATATGGCCGCCATCATTGCACTCGAACCTCAAGGTTTGGGGAGCTTGGGGTTCAAGTGCAATGATGATAGTCGCGAAGAACATCGATAGGAGAAAGGGAAAAGTGAGTGTGATGATAAGTGAAAGATGAGAGTTGATGGTAGTCACGTTCGTTGCGGCAACATGTGAGAGATAAGGCTGCCAACAATGATGGGTGGGTGGCTGCAAGTAAGGTGCGATGATAGGTAATTGTAAGCAAGAATAAAAATAATTTTTTTTCTTAGGTGTTTTTTAAGATGGGTGTAGAAAACAAAAATGATAGTTACATATAGAAATTTTCTTTTTAACTTTTAAGTAATATTATGGAGCTTGAAAGTATGGAAAGGTAGTGAATCAACGAGGGTGCGCGCCCTCATTACAGGAATCCTCTGCCTTCTTCGCCAGCACATTTTCTATGGAACCCTTTGCTGGATTTGTTTAAAACCTCTGATTTGGGCTCTCCCTTGTTCATTCGGCTGGGGCACTCCCCCAACCAAAAAGACCTAAAAGGCCCACGCTCCCACAGTCCTTCACTCTGGCACAATCAAGGGCTGGCCTGTCTTTTAAACAACCAAGTGCAGCTTGCTTAAATCAGTGGCCTTCTAGTTGAAAATTAGAAGGATGGAATCCGAGGTTTAGTCTCATATTCCCCTGACACAAGTTTGCATTAGAGACAACCATTCATGTTAGCATTGCACGTGAGGTTGCATTTTATATTACTTGCACGTGTGCACAGATTTATATATGCTTAGAGAAACGAGGTTTAATCTTTCATGGACTCGCCAGTCAAGGAAAGACACCAACTTTAATTATAAATAAGTTACAAAAAAAATTCTTATTCTTACATAAGCTTTTTCAAGAACACTCATAAAAATGATATTTTAGCAATGAATATGAAAAAAGTTACTGCAAAACTGAAGCAAGTGAGAGGAAGGCTTCTGGTTTTGGGTGGTTTTTCATACTCAACATTTGATTGTGAAATGTAGTGGGCATGAATGAGCTGGTTTTGAATATTGAAAAGAATTAGATTAGGTTAATAGGGAACCATTAACATACACTTGTCTTCTGCTGGCTTGTACCACTGTTTTATTTTGTTTGTGTCTTGTCAAAGCAATTGGGTTTCAGTTAGCACATTCCAAGATTAACAAATCATGGGCATAAAAAATAGTAATCAGCAGCCTAGGATGCTCCTAATCTTCTGATTGTTATAGTCTGGAGATTCAAATACCCATAATCTCTATGTTATTGTTTCTTCTCTTTTTTCACATCTCTGTACAACAGTACTACTGAGAATTCTTTGAGAGAGAGAGAGAGAGAGAGAGCAGGGGGGAGAGAGAGAGATTTAATCTTCTGTTTTCTTTATCCTTCCTTCCTCTTTCAACTCATTGAACTTGCTGCCTGGGAAACCTGGCTTTTTGGGTGGATTTGCCATATAGGTATCACCAGTTACTCATCTGGGGGGCTCTGTTAAGCTTAAGATAGTTGAACTAGGGTTTTTTCTTTTTGTCTTTTTTGCTGGGTAAATAAGGTTTCTTTTAACCAAGTGGTTGTTCAATGGTGGAGCTTCAGTCCTGCGCCAGCTTGGTGAATGGTTCTGTATTATGTGCTTTTGGGCAAGAAGTGAGAGGAGAGAGCGTGAGTCTTGTAGCAGAGATTTCAGCCGAGCTGCAAAGGGAAAGACAGAAGAATGCAGAGCTCGCGGAGAGAATATCAATCCTTGAAGCTCAAATACAGGAGAGAGATCAGAAATCTCTGCTAGCCAATGGACATGTATGTATGGTTCACCTGTTCATGTTCGTTCTTTTTGGCACTTTTATTGATTTGTCTTACTCTTTGGCTTTTGTTTCTTTACTCTACTGAGGCTATCCTCACATTGTTCTAACCACAACTTTTCACTTTTATTAGTGGTGAATTTGACTAAGTTATATGGGAAGTGTTCATAGTTACAGATTGATTGCTTTGCTTTTACCATCTTGAGAAATTGACAGTAACAGCAGTTGCAACCGGGGCCCCAGCAGAACAAGATGTAGTTCATTACAGACATCCTAGTTTCCAAGTGGTTTGGAATTATCTTGAATTACTTACTTTTTCTATTCCTCTTTCTCTGATATTCATTTTTCTGATTCTTAAAATTTCTTTGTTATGTATTAGCACAAAATATGAGCAATAGAAAAATTGGGGAAATAAGACCAGAGACTAAATAAAAGGTTAAAATTTAGAGGGTGTGACGTGTATTTTATAGGGATGAGGCACAATATTTCGCCTTCAGTTTTAGTCATGAAGAACATCTTTAGATCTGTACAAAAGCCCTAAATAATGTAAGTTATTGGCTTCGATTCAGCTCTTCTTGGCTGTATAAAGAATATGGCCATAGAAAGAGATGAATGACAAGGTAGAACCTACATAGCCTGGTCCAGCTAGTGGGATTAAGGCTGGGTGCATTGTTGTTTAGCTTAAGTAGTCAACAGAAAGCTATGGACATAGCTTTTTGTTGGGAAAATATTTTTAACGTCCTTGTATTTTCTCTCCCAGGCTAGTTGTCACGGTGCAAGGGAAAGAAGCTACAAGATGTTCAAAAGACAGAAGACAGAATCAAGCCAAAGAATTGAAGATATAAACTTCAAAACCTCACAGGCAAAGCATGAAACTCTAAGCACACCCCTGAGGGAGTCAAAACCAGAGAATCGTTTAGTCAATTGGATGAGCATAGATGACAATATTGAGCTTCTGCATTCTGAGAACTTGAAAGACAGTGAATCTGTTATTGAGTGGGATGATGACACAGACGATAGTGAAGGTGAAGCTAATGAGTATTTTGACGAGAATGATAATGACATTAACCATAAAAATGAGGGAAAAGGAGAGAATGCAAAAGTTGCTTCTGAACTATACCAACATCTTCCTGATCAAGAAGATATTGAGGGAAACAGTGAGCCGATATACCGATGTGGGATCCAAGATTTGATTCAAGATCATAGAAAAGATACTTTTCCATCTGATTTGGATCCCATTACTTACAAGAGGAAGCTAAAAGAAGCTCGTAGCATAGAATCCAAAATGATTGGAAACTACCAGGTGTCATTACATACTTCTATATGTCAGAAGGAGTTGAAAGCATCTACAAGCATATCGTTACAGAAAAATCACCCAAAAGTTGCTTTCTGTCCGAAGGAAGTTAAGAGAATACTTGAATCAGAAGTGCTTCAACAGAAAAATGCTCAGTCTCACACCATAAGGAAAATTATAGTTTTTGCATCTCTTGTTATCAGGCATGGGTGTGAAGATATTTATGAATTAGACTTCAATCACTTTAGCATTTTGCACAAAGGAGAGCCATACGTATCACCAGAGAATCCTGGGGTGAACTAATAAATTTCTCACACTTGTACTTTTCAATTAGATCTTGATCACGTTAAATGTTGTTCATTCATTTCGTTACTAACATTTTACCAGGAACACGTTTTGTATGAGAATCCTGGTGTCCGGAGGAAGATCTTCTATCCTAATCGACAGAACCTTACGTTGTGTCCAGTTCAAATACTTGAGGAGGCGGCGGCCATGCGTCCATCTGATGCTAGCTGTCCATCATGCTTGTTTCTGTGCATCAAGTATGGAGGAAGGACGAGAAACCTTCCCCAAAATGAGTGAGTAATGTTTCCGTCATTTGCTTTTCATGTCTTTGGTGATACTAATTTGCATAAAAATGCTATTCCATTATCATATATCTAGAGTTATAAGCAAGGCAGAGTTAGCCTTGTTTCTGTTCATCCCTAAATCTTCATGTTGAAATGCTCCTTTGGGATTCATACTAATTACTGAAGAACATGGTCTTGCAGATTTTACTAACAGATAACAGGAGAACTTTTTTCTAATAAGCAACTTTTGGTGGTCTGAATTGTCCCAGATATGTCAGACAACGAATGGGAAGAAACAAGCTGAAGTCTTTTGGACTGGTCATGTGTCAAATGGCGAGGCTAGTCCACATTCGAAGCGGAAGCTTCTTCTTCAAGGCCTTGGGTGTCACTCTCTTATTCATGGCTGGTTTTCCTGATGACCTGGTTCAAAAAGAAACCAAATATAGAAACTTGGAGCTCCTTCAAAAGTATTATAGGTATTTGACTCTTTGTGCTTGCTAGACATCAATAGCCGAAAATGGAACTGATAGGACAGCCTTCTTGTGATTCAATTGTAACATTTTTCACTGGAACTAGTTGTTGAACTTTTTATCTTTTGAAGAGTTTTGGGAGCAATTTTCGTGTATTTAAACTTCTTTGTTACTTGTTTCCAATTCCTGAGGAATCTTAGAATGTCTTGATCTTCTTTATATTTGCAGAACAGACGAGGATGCTGAGGGGGAGGAACTGTTCCTTCCACATCACGCGGCTTGCAATGCTGTAAGATCACAACTCCTAATTCTAACATTGCAATGCTAACTCTTCATCTCCTGTCGAGTTAAACCTCCTGTTGTGCAGTGTTGGAACCTGTACATCTTAGTTTTCCAATGATAAAACAACAGCAACGACGAGGATAACATATTAAGTTTCTATCCCACTATGTATGTAATGCTATATTTAGTATGTGGGATAATTGGCCATATTTACATTAGACAAGGTTCGACTTAATTATTGGTTAAACCTGTGCCGAGCAATGACCCTGTTTTGCATGATGAAGATCTAGCAAGACTGACTGTGAATCTGAGCAGATGAGTCCTCTGTTCAAGAATTGAGACCATACTTAATCCTCTACATTTACATCTACTGTATACTTTTTCTCAGTGGCAACTTATGTTTTTTGGTATTGCAGCAGCCTTGTTCCAATTTTCAGCAGCCAACCGGGAAGGCCATTCCAGCAAAACCTAAAGGCAAGAAACACACAATTCCAGCAACAAAGCCCCAAAGAATTCAGAAAGCCTCAACTCCAGAGTCTACTGCTCCTTCAAGCTGGGCACCTCCCAATCAATTTGGGCTAATAGTGTTGAGATTTGTGATATTTTTCTTTAATTAAAGTTGATTTAATTTTATGTTTTTTTCATTTATGTCTCCATTATTATATTTTCTATTTGTAACTGAAGTTTGGCATTCATTTTTGGAATGCAAAACATCCTGCATTTAATATTTTATTTATAGCTTTTCAGTTTTATTTGGTTAATGCTATGTATTCAAGTCCTATATAAATAGGACTTCATTTCTACCCTTTGGTGTAGTGTGAGCTTTATTGCAAGCTTTTATTTCAATAAGAAGAAGTTATTTTTTCCTCCCAATTCTGGTTTTCTTCTTCTCACATTTTTCTATTTTTTCATATTTCAACAGTGGTATCAGAGCCTAAAGGGCTGTGATTTTATTTGAGAGAAGAGAATTCCAGTTTTATACTTTACAGCATGTCTTCTAATTTTGGTGTTTCCACCCCTCCACAATTTAATGGTGACAACTACCAATTTTGGGTTGTTAAGATGCAATCCTATCTCAAAGCACTTGGCCTTTGGGAATCTGTTTTGAATGATGCTGATCCTCCACCATTGGGAGCAAATCCAACCTTGAATCAAATAAGACAGCATGAAGAGGAGAAGTCAAAGAAGCCCAAGGCTTTATCTTGTATTCATGCTGCTTTATCAGATCCTATTTTTGCAAGGATTATTGATTGTGACTCGGCCAAGAAAGCTTGGGATAAGTTAAAAGAGGAGTTTGAAGGAAGCACAAGGGTGAAGGCTGTTAAATTAATAACTCTCAAAAGAGAGTTTGAGATGCTGAAGATGAAGGATTCAGACACTGTGAAGGAGTACACTACCAAAGTGATGACTATTGTGAACCAAATCAGATTAGCTGGTGAAGATTTTTCAGATCAAAGGGTTGTGGAAAAAATAATGGTAAGTATCCCTGACAGATTTGAGTCGAAGATCTCAGCCATAGAGGAGTCCTGTGACTTGACTACTCTCTCTATAGCTGAGTTAATCAGCAAATTACAAGCCCAAGAGCAAAGGGATGCAATTCGTAATGAGGAGCATGTTGAAGGTGCCTTTAATGCCAAATTCAAAGGCAAGAAACCTGTTGCAAGGGATGATAGAAAGGCAACCGAAGATCAGGGGAGCAAGGGAAGAGAAGGAGTATCAAGGAGGGGAAAATTTCCTCCTTGCCGTTTCTGCAAAAAGACCAATCATGCTGAGAAAAATTGCTGGTACAAAAACAAGCAAGTCTACCATTGTGATTATTGTGATAAGAATGGTCATACTGAAAAGTTTTGTCGTGCCAAGCAAAACCAATCATCCCAACAGCCCCCACAGCAAGCTAATCGTGCAGATGATCAAAAGAAAGAAACAGCTTTCTTGTTTATGGCTTCTCATGTTGTTGAAACAGATATAAACTCATGGCTTATTGACAGCGGCTGCACAACCCACATGGCTAAAAATATCAGTCTTTTTAGCCAAATTGACAATTCTATAAAGACAAAGGTGGTCCTTGGACATGGAGAGACGGTACTAGCTGAAGGTAAAGGTAATGTCATCATGCATACTAAGCAAGGTGAAAAGAAAATCTCTAATGTTTTATTTGTTCCGAGATTATCTCAAAACTTGCTTAGCATTGCTCAGTTGATGCTTAGCAAATTTTCTGTGGTTTTCAAAGATCGTGTCTGTACTATTTATGACCCACAAGGAGTGGAGATTGCAAGGGTCAATATGGTTGACAACGCATTCTTTTTGAATGGCGACTCTCTATGTCATCATGCTTTAAATGCCAAAGTTGAAGAAAGCAAAAAGTGGCATCAACGCTTTGGCCACTACAATGACAAAGCTTTGAAAATTTTGCGTTCTTCTAACATGGTTGAAGATTTTCCTGATTTTGATTCTTCTGGCCAGATTTGTGAAAGTTGCCAAGAAGGGAAGATGCACAAGCTGCCTTTTCCAAAAGGTGGTAGTTTGAGAGCTAAGGAGAAGCTTGAATTAGTGCACACTGATGTTTGTGGTCCTATGCGTACTACTTCTTTTGGCAACAATAAATATTTCATTCTTTTTATTGATGATTTGACAAGGATGACTTGGATTTATTTTTTGAGTGAGAAAGCTCTTTATGGACTGAAGCAAGCACCACGAGCTTGGTACAGTAAAATTGATGCTTACTTGATTCATCAAGGATTCAGGAGGAGTATGAGTGAAACTACTCTCTACGTAAAGGTTGGTGATAATTCTAAGCAACTCATTCTTTCTCTTTATGTTGATGATATGCTTGTAACTGGAAATGATCGTCATATGCTACAAAAATTTAAAGTTGAGATGGAAAGGATGTTTGAGATGTCAGATCTAGGTTACATGCATTATTTTCTTGGCATGGAGATTCATCAAGAAGAAAAGGGTATTTTCATTTCTCAAAAGAAGTATGCCCAAGACATTTTGAAGAAATTCAAGATGGACACATGCAAAGCAGTTTCCACTCCTCTAGCTTTGAATTTAAAAGTCTCTAAGAATGATGGTGAGAAACTCTCCAATCCTACAATTTTTAGAAGTTTGGTAGGAAGTTTGCTATATTTGACGGCATCCAGGCCGGATTTAATGTTTGCTGCGAGTATGCTCTCAAGATATATGAATTCTCCTAGTGAAGTTCATTTTGGTATTGCTAAAAGGGTGCTTAGATACTTAAAGGGTACTCTTGATTTTGGAATTTGGTTTGAGTCCATTGGTGACTTGAAATTGATTGGATATGCTGATAGTGATTGGGCTGGTTGTGTTGATGATTCTAAAAGCACTTCTAGTTATATTTTTTCTCTTGGCACTGGGGTTTTCTCTTGGAACTCAAAGAAGCAGGAAGTTGTGGCTCAATCCACCGCTGAAGCTGAATATATTTCAGCAGCAGGTGCTGCAAATCAAGCAATATGGCTTCGCAAATTGCTTGGTGATCTAGGATATGAACAGAAGGAGCCTACAAAGTTGTTTTGTGATAACAAATCTGCTATTGCTATCGCCTCCAATCCAGTACAACATGGTAAAACAAAACACATTAAAGTGAAGTTTCATTTGTTGAGGGAAGCAAAGAAAGAAGGCGAGATCAAGCTCACTCATTGCAATTCAGAATTTCAGCTTGCTGACATCCTCACAAAATCTTTACCGTGTGGTCAATTTGAATTTTTACGCAACAAGTTGGGTTTGACAAAGAAAAATCTCAAGGAGGAGTGTTGAGATTTGTGATATTTTTCTTTAATTAAAGTTGATTTAATTTTATGTTTTTTTCATTTATGTCTCCATTATTATATTTTCTATTTGTAACTGAAGTTTGGCATTCATTTTTGGAATGCAAAACATCCTGCATTTAATATTTTATTTATAGCTTTTCAGTTTTATTTGGTTAATGCTATGTATTCAAGTCCTATATAAATAGGACTTCATTTCTACCCTTTGGTGTAGTGTGAGCTTTATTGCAAGCTTTTATTTCAATAAGAAGAAGTTATTTTTTCCTCCCAATTCTGGTTTTCTTCTTCTCACATTTTTCTATTTTTTCAATAGGTTATAAATCCATTGAGACTCATGCAGCAGCAGCATTCCAGTCTATTCCCTCTCAGGCTCCAGCCACCTCCCCGACATTCTCTAACCCTCCGGTCATAGGTCCTGGCCATCACATCTCCTACCGCAACCTAACCCCATATCCTCCTATGTTTCGACCACACGCTGCAAATGCTTTTGTGCCTGTGGTGTACTGGCCTATCCCTAATGCATTCCCTCATTGTCCTTACCCGCCTTCATATGATTATCGATCTTTTCCTACTTCCGGGAACTATGTCTCTGTCAATCCCCGGCCTTGTTACTCCAATCTCTCATGCATTCCTTTAGTTTCTAAGATGGCAGAAGGCAAGGAGAAGAATGATGCAGCCTTGGGGGAAGCTGATAGTGACTCTGAGAGCAGTTCAAGCAGTAAGTGCCAAAAGAGGAAAGAATAATCTCATGAGTCATGAATCTAGAGGAAAACATGGATCATTCCTGGATGTTGATCTTTGCTGGAGGAACTCTGCAACTCCATACATTTCTTTTGCCATATTGTAAAAATGTAGCTTCTCATCTTTCCCTTTTGCTTAATCAAAATTTTAGCAGTTAGTCTCATCTTATATTTCCTTGAGAATTCAACATCATATCATTGTGGATTTCTTTATAATTCTGGTGTATGATTCTATTGTTCCACAACAAGACAGGCAGTGTCCCTTCAACCCTCTCATCCATCAAGAAGAAAACAATAATTAAGTTAGAAAAGGTGTTTTCTTTAATCCAAATCTTACTAAAATTGCAATCAATGGCCCCCAATCCATCTATGGTAGGCCATCTCTAACAAAGAGTCTTTGCTCTACACTCCATCTTGTGAAGAGATCCCACTTTCTTTTCTCGCTCTTACCTTAGAAATGAAGATTTAACCATCCATAAAGCTATATTTGCTTATGTAAGGGAATCTCTTATCCTTTGTGTAAATAATTTCTTCTCTCATATGTTTATCTATGAGGGCCCTACTAGTGATGCTTGTTTTTGCTATTTTCCTTTTCTTTGGAAGACAAGTCTAAATCAAGTATGGAGCCATCTTTTGTGCCAGCTCCATGAAAGAGAGAGCGAAAGAAAATGGATCGTGAACAACTACTATTATTAAAATTCAAGCTTTACACACCACCCCCACCGCCATCATCATACATCCATCCCACCATCCACCACCAGCTTCACTGAGCATAAACTTGAAAACCTCACAAAGGGAGAGCTAGAAGAAACCTAAAATGAAAACAGTAGATGCCACCAACATGGCCATCACCACCATCTTCATGCCACTCACAACTATGAAGCAGTACCCATTTAGGAAAACCCATCTTATTTGCCACTCTCTCCTGATAGAAACAAAGAAGAGAAGATTTGATTTTGGGCTTTAGAGCTTCTAGTGCTGCTTGTTGGCAACATTGCACTGCTTTCTGATCTCACCCTTGGTCCCCGTGAGAGGGTTGTTCTCAGAGAGAATAGTGATGGCTCTTGAAAACTCCTTGAAGAAGTAGTCCTGGGACTTGGCCATTTTCTTCACATAAGGCTTTGTTCTCTTGTCTGTGGCTAGCTGGTGATCCACTATCAGCAAGCCCTTGCTGTCCAATATGTTCCTGTAGTAGTTGTTGTCTAGCTTCATGGGCGTGCCCCGGTCATTCCTCACATACTGCACGGCCTTCGGGTCCGGGATCGGGTCAGGGCACTTGTACAGCATGTGCTCAACATGGTCAGGGTTGAGCACAGGGTCCACTTCTGGGTACAAACGGTGCACCAGCTTCACACAGTGGGTTCTGCCCACACTGTGAGCACCTATACATTGATGTCAAGCAAATTACATCAACACAAATTAACTAGTCATCACCTCTGTTTTGCATATCCTAGTTTCAGTATGTGTAAAATGATTGTTGAAGATCACAAAAGGAAGTGAGTTATAAGTAGTTATATATATACCTAGCAAAGCAACAACTCCAGGAGTGTCAATTCCAATGGCCTTAAACCTGTCAAGGACAACAGACATGCTTTCATTGTGGTCTGGGAGGTATTCCTCAAGCACTTCCGCTCGGCTCTTCCTGCCATCTCTTCTTCCAGTCTTCAGAGGGATGTGAGGGCCTCCGAGCTGTAAACATGACAAACATCAACTATGCTTCCAAACTCACAAAACCCACATTCAGATTATTCCAAAGAATCCACACAAATCCTAGCTAAGCTAATAAGGAAACAGTTAGGTGGAAAGAAAAGTACCCACATTCAGATTATTCCAAAGAAAATCCAGTAAAGGTGTAGGGAAAGAGAGTAGATATCAATTTTACCGCAACAATGCCATCTCTAGCAGACAACACAAGAATATCTGCGCAAGAAACAACTCCAGGGCACTCTCTCTCCACAGCTTCTTTAATGGTGTCGAGGTACCTGAAGTTTCTGAGGCCAAAACTCCTGTCAGTCTCCTTCTCAGACAAGGTCCTCCTTGTTGAGTCCAGCAGTAGCGAAGCATCACATGACTACACAAAGAAAAGCAGAGCATCACATACATACACATATATTCAGGATCAAGATAGGAAATTGAAGAAAATGGTGGGGGGGAAAACTGGACCTGAACACCACAATCATGGAAGATGTTCCTGAGCCATGAGAATGCAGTGTTCTTGTGGCGCTTGTACAGAAGCCGGACTTGCTCTTTGATGATGTCTTCAGCTTGAGGGCATGAGTCCTTGTAGAAGTTCATAACAAGTCCTGGGTCAACTTCCTCACTCTCTGCAAAAGCAGGCCTGAGAGACAGCACCAGTGACAAGCCAAAGAAGGCAAAGAAGAAGAGATCTTTGGAACCCATTTCTCTCTACTCTGCTCACAAGGCGTCACTGCCTGGTTCTTAAATAAATCAGAGAGATGGAGAGAGAGAGAGAGAGAGAGGGAGGCAATTTTCATATAAAAAAAGGAAAATTGGGGAACGGCAGTTTCAAATTGAGTTAAAGAAAGAAGACGACAACTTGGGAGTAATGAATGACTCTGATGCCTTTGCCCTTTCCTTTGGCAATTGTCGATGCTGCATTTACTGCCAACACACCATCAAGTTTCTAAAATAATCTGAATTTGCTTGGGATTCTGGTTTTCAGTGAACAGATGATGCAGCTACAGTTATTATCACCCCAATTTCAGCGTCCACCCACTTAAAACAAGGGAAAACGTCCCAGAAAATTCTTAGAAAAAAATATTATTTTTTCAATAGAATAAGTGTTTATTTACAGCATGGTAAGAGATGAATTAACGTGCGAATGAACGGTAAAATTTATTATATTTTTTTATTATATTTTTTCATATGATTATTTAAATATTTTATTATTTAATTATATTTTTAGATAAATATTTTTAAATTAATTTAAGTTTTATATTTGATGTATAAAAAAAGAATAAAGTAAGATAAATTAATTTAATTTTTTGTATACATCAAAGTATATAGAGTTAAATTGATTCAAAAATATAAGTATAAATGTATAATTAAAATAATTAAAAATTTAAATTGACACATAAAAATTAAAATATAAAAATTTAATTAATTTTAAAATATAAATATAAGAATGTAATGAAATAATTATAAAAAAAATTGAATAATTAAAAAAAAAAAACTAAAGTAGAGGAACAAAAAGTGAAAGCATTGATGGCAAGAAGGGGAGGGGTGGCGTTTAAGTTAACTATCATCAACCCAACATATTGCTTGATTAGTTCTTCTGCTTTCTAGGGTTATAAAACAATGTAATTTAGCTGACACCCATTGGCCATTGCTTTCAAAGTGGCCCAGCCTTAGCCTTAGCCCCCCCCTCTCTCTCTCTCTCTCTCTCTCACTCTCTAAGTTGAATTATTTATGCTACCATTACAGGTGCAGTGGCTCATATATTCAAACACTTGGCTTTGCTTAGGGGATGTTGAAAAGATGGGAAAGCTTGATTTAATACAATGCCACTGTCACCTATCTCTTGTGGACGCTTGACATTCACCTTAGATTTATTTCCCTTTTTATGGGGCTTTAGCACTGAATTTTGATAACTTAATGTCATACTAACTTAGTATTAATGATTAATTTAAAAACCCAAATCACTATGGAGTTTTATAAAAATATTATTTAAACATTTAAGAGAGATATTTAGTATGATAATTTTGTATCATATGATACACTAATACATAAATATATTCCATTAAATATCAGTCCTAAATATTTAAATAACATTTTTCTAACCTCTAATCACTTGGCTTTGCTTAAAGGTGAAGCCTTGTTTCTTTATTGAAGGACCATACCATACCATAGGGGGCTAAATAATAAGTTCCTTGCAAGCATCGAGGTAAAAATTTGACAAAAATTATGACTGTCGTGTACCTAATTTATCTCCTCTCTCGTAGCATGGGGCAGTCTGAGAGGGACTCACGAGATGACGGACATCACCTTTTTGGTCCCAAGAAATCTGACAAGAAAGCGCCCCCCCCCCCATAACATACCACCATACCATTGGTATGTTATTTCCCGAATATACCCCTCTGACAAGCGAATAGTCATGGTGATAATCTAAAAGGACTCTGTTGATTTTGTCAAGGGGTAGTCTTGGAAAGTGAGAGGAGCCGAGCGAAGCAAAATTAGATAGAGACGGGGGACCACATTATCCGGCGGCTCATGCCCAGCACCGAGCCACCGACAGTTTCACTCGATGCCTCTGACCAATAATAATAATAATAATAATAATAATATATTAAATACGCGAAATTTATATTTATATTTTTATATTTTCATATTTTTTTATAATTATTTAAATTTTTTATTATTTTAATTATACTGAAACTTAATTATCGAGTCAATTTAATTTATGTACTTTAATTTTTTTTCATGCAGCAAGATAAATTTTTTGTTATTTTGATTATGGTTAGTTTTATATTTTTAAATTAATTTAATTTTTATATTTTTATATATAAAAAAGAAGTAAAGTAAAATAATAGAGTATATATTACTGTTCATAATAATATAATAAAAATTTTAAATAATTTAAAAAAATATAAAAGGATATGAGTAAAAAGATGGGTTTAGGTCAATATTAATATGATATTTAATATTTAAGTTATTTAAATATCATATTAATATTTGACTAATGAGTAGAGATGAGCTCTAATTTAAATGAGGGATGGAATACCAATGCCTAGAGATCCGCAATAAAAAATAAAAAGCATTGACTAATGAGTTTGCCAAAAAGAGCAAAATTTGGGGTAGATTTCATTTTAGATCCGTACACGGAACAATAATAATAATAATTATCGTTTAAATATGATGATAATAAATTTATTTATTAAAAAAAATATATTCAAAACTGTTAGGATTATGTAAAAATAAAACTGTGAGAGAATATAAGACATTTTCAATAAAAATATTTTAATATTTAAATCAAAATATTGATAAATGCAAAAGAATTATAGAGCTCTTGAACCAATCTAAAAGGGATTTACCTAAGAGTGTGAATCCCCCTCTACTTCACCTAAGAAACCTCCCGAAGGCACTCGGGGTGAATTTACCTCCTCTCCGCGTACTGTTGGACTGGTTGTGGGGGGAACACTCGAAGTGAGTGATTTCACCTTTTAGAACAACAAAAAAACCTCCCGAAGGCATTCGAGTCTCCCGACAAATTAGATTAGGAAGTTTAGCCAAAAAGATCTTCTGAAGACCTTTAGATCTCACAAGCCCTCTGTGAGTGACTTTTACCCTTTCATTATCCATTATTTTTGAGTTTTTCTTTCAAAATAGGCTCTGCTTCAATGCTGGGTCTTTGTCCTTGCCAGCCACTGGCAGTGGTAGAGACACCCCACGCCACCCCACCGTCCGCATGTGATGCCTCCCTCCCAGTGGGGCATTGAGTGCCACAATATACATTCAACTCCATGGTCTACATGTACCAAAATAACAATTAACCTTTAATAAAAACTGGAGAAAATTAATTCAAAATCACTACAAAAAACCCAGAAAAACATCTTGTTTTGTCTTGTGACATAACTAAAGAGTCCACTAAACCCATAAATTATGAGACAATCGCAAGATTAAAAGTGAAACCCCACAATCCTAGACTTAAATAGGCCGACAGAGTGAGGCTTCTCCCAAGTTCTTGATGCATCAGAGGAGTGGGGCAGGGTTCCAATAATGCAGAAATATACTTAAAAGTCTGGTCCCAAGTTTTAGTTAAATAACATAAATAATTATTAAATTAAAATATAAAAAATCACTTAATTTTAATTTATAACTAAAAACTCACTAAATTTTAATTTAATATATAATTACATATCTGCCATTAAAAAATATTAACTAAATACTGACATTTTTATACTTTAATGTAAAATTTAATAATCTTTTTTTACTTTTATACAAAATTCAATAATCATTTATGATGTTTAACTCTCCATAATATTAGTTATGTTAGTCTTTTTTAACAATAATTAATGTTACTTATAAAATTATATATTAAATTAAAATTCATAATTTTTTAATTATAAATTAAAATTTAATAATTTTTTTTATATTTTAGTATAAAATTCAGTAATTATTTATCCTATTTAAATTGAATGTTTCGTGCATAAGAGGAGTGGCGTAGGAAGGTCTTGCTGCATAAGAGGAGTGGGGTAGGCCCCAATAATGCAGAAGAGGACTAGGGTGGGAAGGTCTTGATGCATAAGAGGCGTGGGGTAGGTCCCAATGATGGGAAGACGAGAGAGCAATCTGATCCTGAACTAAATACAGTAAAAATCAAATAAAATCACAGGTTATAGTACAGCCAGTCCTGCATTTTATCCTCATAAGGAGGAACTAAAGCTCTTTCCAAATTTACTTGTTTCAGCAAACTCAAATCACATCTCCATTTCCACATTCAGGTCTGTCCTACGATATTCAGTATTCCAAATGAAGACCAAAACTTTGAGTTCCTGTCAATGAGGTACCCAATCCTCCGCTCAAGTGCAAAAGGAAAAGGCTTCCCCCCACCCCCCCTTGGAGCATTCTGCATAAATCCCAGTACTTCATCAGCTTAGGTTAGGCTGTCAACGCGCCTATTATGAAAGGTTTGAGGTGCCGAAACTTCAACAAAATACATGATGGGAAGCTGTAACATTCAATATCAATCAGCATCCTTGCACTTCTTCACCTTTCTCGCGATGTAGCTTACTTCGATGCAATTTATGCTGCTAACTGTGAATCGGTTTGCATCTTACGTCCAAAACAAGGTGACGGATGTGTGGAGCGTACCATTTGACTCTCTCCACATGCTCTACCGAAATCTCCCACGAATGGCCTACGAAAAGAAAATACTCTCAAGCTTAGTGCTTAAAAACTGTTTTAACTGCTTTATGGGTATGATTCTGGAGGAAAACCGATAAGCTAACTGTGTGGGGGAATCAAATAGAATGCTATGCGACTTCCGAGATAGGATACCTTCAGATCTAGAAATTTCGTAAATGGATTTCAGAACATGATCCGCCCACAAACCCTCCTCTGAGTCCTTAGCATTCCCGTGAACATGCAATATACCACCCTCACTCCTGCATTATTAACATAGCCATTCACACAAGACCAGAGCCAAAAAAATTGGAAGGAAAAAGCAGCCAATAAAAGAGCAGAAGACAAGAAGATAAGGCCGACAATAGATAGGAGCACAATTTCTGATGAAATCAAGAGAGAACACTTTCTTATTCCCCTTCTTTCGGGCAATTACAATTTGCCATTAAGAGGAGAATAGCATTATATAGATTTCTCCAATTAGGTTCAATTTCCTTGATTAAAACTCAAGTCAGTGTGACTGGCCGGAACCACTGATGGGATTGCCAAGTAGGTAGATTAACAGCACACACTGTAATTATTTCTCAAAACCGAGGAAAAATTTAGTTGTGCAGCAACTTATAGTTCCTGAAGAAGTTTCTCTCTACCTTGATCAATGAGTTTAAATGTGGTTATGGGGGGCTTAAGTAACAATAGGCTCAGTCAGGAAATAAATGACACATCAAAAGCAAGCAGTTGGCTAAATAATAAAACAGCAAAGTGAAAAAACCAAGAGACTAGCACAGGTATAGAGGTGTATAATTTTGAGTTGCTTGGAATGACCATATCATTAACTGCAACCTATAAAATGACCAGATAAAATACCTCAATGCCCTTACAGCAGTAACCCAACTACCCTCGCTAGTAGGCAATAGACCAAGACAAACTCGATCAGCAACTCCCTGTGAAATTAAAAAAGGGATGTTAGCAAGGCAAAACTTCCTCATACACAAACAAAAAGATGTCAACATCGGGAATCTTGGATAGGATATACTGAAATAGCAGCCACAGAATAATAGCAGTCCAGGTTATTTCATTAACAGTTTGTCCATAAATTTCAATTGAAAAGAGTGAGTTTGAACTGTTCTCAAGGTCCACAGTTTGAACTGTCGGTAAATAATCATAGCCCAGGCCCTTTCATATGTATTGGATAGAACAGAATGTTCTGTCCTATATAAACAAACCCAACCAGCTCTGACAACAATGAATAGGTGTCCCTTACACACAAACTGGCTATTGGTATTTCAAATCCCTGGTATTTCAAATATCAATAGCTTGTCCTGAAGCACTCAGCTATCAGTTTGCTTACCTTTCAATTATGCAAGGAAAAGCAAAAAGTAGATTAAACTTTCCTCTTTGAACTTGTCAAAAAGACGATCAAAATCAGTGCAAAACATAAACAGAACTCAGATTATGTCATGCTCAATGATTTAACTTACCCTTGCATCTCAAACCTATAGATCATCAGAACAGAACCACAGTGCAAAAAGAAATAAAAACAACCAAGTATAGATGTTTTAAAAAAAAAAAAAAAAAAAAAGGGTCCATACTTTAGGTGCTACAACTTGGTTGTCCCCTTCAAGTATGATGCACCGATCCATTACAGAGTTAACATGAAGATTTCGCCTGAGTGCTGCAACAGCATGGGGATTCCACTCACAAGCATAAACCAGTTTTGCGTTGGCTCTAATCAACAAATAGTTGTTAGTATAAAAAAACAGGGTTAGCATGCCAATGAAAACATGCTAGTAACTCATGTGGGTTGAGAGTCCATCAGGATTAAATATCTGATTGTGCATGCGGGCACGTGAGAGAGAGAGAGAGAGAGACTCTGACAAGGCATTGTCAGAACTAAGGTTACAGGGACCCCCCTAAATGGGCTTTACTCAAGTAAAACTTGATATTTAATTATAATTGAAACAGTAATGCAAAAATGATAACCATATTACAGAGTAGAGGAATAGCAACATAACTATCATAATTAATCATAACCAGAACTGGTAATCACAGTATACCTGACTAGGAAGGGCAGCACAAAATATCCAATACCAGCAAATAAATCCACAATAACTTCATGTCTGCAGTCAAGATGACCCATCCTAACCTTCTCTGAAAGATTGCCCCAGGAGAACATACACCTGGTAGAATCAAAGGAATAGAGAATTCCATTTTCACGATGGTCAACCCAGCCATTCTTTCCCACAAGAATCTCCAAAGTACTGTCCCTAGTTCCAGTAGGTGCAACTCGACCCTTGAAATACCAGAATAATCATTTAACAGAGCACACAACAAAAACAATAGCAAGCCTTAATCCCACTAGGCAGGGTTGGCCAAACCATTTAACAGAGATATAAAACAAAAATGCATAAATAAATAATAAAAAAAAAACAATTTGTTGACTCCAATTTAGAGGCAACTTTCAACAACTTATCCCAACATTTCTCCTGAAGGGTAGCCTTGACAACTTGGCAGTATCAAAGCCAAACACCAAGACCTGATGATATACTAATTTAGAAAATCTTCCTTTCTGTCTTATTCCTTTTTTTTTTTTTTCAGTTAAGAAGACTAGCAATATGAGTGTTGAAGAAGGATGCTATTCCAAAAGGACACTAAACTGTTTGTTAATCTAAAATATCTACCAATGGAGATAAATATCAATAAGCAAAAACATTGTTCCCCTGATGAGGAGTAAAAAGTGACTGCAACATTAGCCCATGGGCTAAACAATCCAGGTTACAGCCATGCATTGGCTATCCTTCAGTAAAATTTATTACCAAATTTGAACAGTATATTTCGTGCAGGTTTCTGCCTCTGATATCCTACTCTAGAAGAGGCATACACGTTCAAAGTATCGGTTCCTTAGTTCCAGAAATTCAAATAAACCCATTTGTCAAGAATGTCTATTAATGAGTTTTGTTCATAAACCTTATCTGATCCAGTTTCTCCAATCAATTAAAAGAAAGATGCAACTATAAGTCATGGCAAAGTTAGATGCAGTTTTGTTCATAAACCTTACCTGACGGGCAAGCCTCTTAGCACTGAGTGATTTGGCAACAACAGGCCAAAGTTCATCTCCAATTGAGTCCCATACTGGATCCTTGAAGGATGACACGGGTAGCACAACAATATCCCCTAGTAGCTCCCATCTGATGCAAACAAAAAATGGTAAATACAAAAGGTATTACAGTATAAGGGCAAGTTCTTGTGAAAATAATAGCCACCAAGAAACTCCTTCTGCAGCTCTGACCCAAAATTATGTAAACTAAATGCAGCATCTTATTGGTCCAGGGGCAACCAAAAGACAAAGAAACAATTATATGAAACACAAACCTTGTTGGTAGTTGCCCTAAAAGCTCTGCTGGTAGACCTTTGTGTTTCACCAAAGAAGCTACAGCTTCACTCATCACTTTTAGAGGAGAAGTTGATATTTTCCTCAGTTTGACCTCATCTACAAGTGTTGTTGCGCCAAATGCTATTAGAAGATTCAAGGCTGTTAAAGAGGTCAAATTGTTCAATACAACTGTATCTCCAGTAAATTTCTTATATGCGTGAAGGTCATTGATCATTTCACATGCTCCTGCAGGTTGATTTTGCCTATCACAGTATACAGTAAGAAATTTTTGAGTGACAGGAAAACAAATATGCACTCCATCTTCCCTGGAATAGACCTTTCTACCAAGATCTAACCACTCAAACTTCTTTAAGATGTCCTTCCCCCGTTTGGCGTGTTTTCTCTCAAGTTTTAAAACCCAATGCGAATCAAGAAGCAAATTTTCACCATGATCAACATTTGTTCCTGGGAATTTAGTTTTAAAATTCAGGTCAGGACATTCATTTGATATTTGTGCAATTCTGTTCTGTTGGATTTGAAACTCACTGTTCCCTTGCTTTAAAACCCCTTCATCTTTGTTAATTGCATGCTTCACTCCAATTTCAGTAGGCACTGGGCTGCAGCCCAAAGACATCAAAGGAATTAGGTTCACTTTAGTTGGCTTACAAAATGTTGTTCCAAATGCATAACAAGAAGCCCCACCACCAACAACAACTAGATCATCACCAACAACACTAGCAGTGCAGCGTACAAAAAGATTTTTCCCAACAGAGTCGAGGATCACATGCTTCCACAAGCAGAGCTGCAAGTCAAGTAAAGACAATTCTTCACAGTGTTGTCTGACAGGACATCCACCTATTATGCCCAAATAATTTTTATAAACAAACATGGAATGTGAAAACCTTGCATGGGGAGCTCGGCCAGCCACTGTTTCCTTTTTCCATAAACTTGTTTGTGTATCAAAACTATAAAAGTCACCCAGTGCTTTCTCTCCATCAAATCCTCCAAACATAAATAACTTAGAGCTAGATGCCACCATGGTGTGTGAATGACGAGCACACGGCCATTCTCCATGGATATGTATCTCATTCCACTCTAAACTGAATGTGTCAAGGACATAGAGTGCTGAAGAGACCAAATCACCATTAAGTCCCCCAAATACATATATTTTTGAATCTGTAACTGCTGCTGCATGCCGATGCCTGTATAGAATCAAACTAAGTTAACTGTTTAAACACTTATAAAAACAATTTCTTGAGCATGATTACATATTCATGAACAGGAGGGCAATCTCAAATCTTTTAAAGATATTCAAGGATACAAAATTACTTCACATCTGACTTGACAAGTGAGTTTGAATATTCCTTTCTTTAAAGTATTTGATTCTGGAATGGTTTGTACTGATGAAAAAAGGAAGTGATCTCAACAGACATAAGATTTGGAAACATCACTAAGATTAAATTCTATCTAGGGAGAAGTAGTCATGACGCAGATGATATAACTACCAGCATACTAAAAGGGGTAAACAACCATAGAATTATGAAAACTTAAAGACATCAACCTTGGAGGGAATACAGTGCCCGTACACTCCAGTAACTTCCAATCACCCTTTGCTGCATCAAGGGCCCAAACATCATTCAAAATATTCACTGGATCAGCCCTGCCTCCAATAAGAAACATTAGATCTCCCACCATAGAAGAAGTGTGACCCAACCGTGGACATGGAGCCTTCTGGATGCTGATGGTTTTTAACTTACCCCACAATGAGTCAAGTAGTAAAGAGTCATTTCTTCGTGAATGTCTTCCCATGCCTCCAAAACCACCAAAAATGAGAACCTTTGTGTTATCTAAATCATCCAATGTACAGGCAGAGTGACCCCAAAGAAAAAGCTTCTCAAGAGGTTCACCATCAATCATCATCTGAACCATGGGTAGATGGATATCATAATCCCCTGAAGGCCCTGCCAATGATTTAAAGATTCAGATTTGCTGTGACATTAAAGGAAAGTGTCCTGCAATCAAACATGTATTAGTATGTAACAGTTCTGTCATTGCATCATTACACCCAAAGCAGTGAAGAGGAACACCATATGACATATCAAGTATAAGCATTTAAGATTCACAGGTACTCAGCACATTATGCTAGAATTGTAGATTTAAAGTTTTTTAGATTAATTATAGTTTAAGTAAACATCAAATATTGGAAATTTGATATGCATAACTGGTAGTCCAATATAGCATTAGGATCAATTCACTTCACATAAGCTATTTAAGATAAGAGTAAAAATGTATTTATTTGTAATTAGAACAGATTTTGAATTCTTCTTCTTTTTGTTGAGCGTGGAGGTAGAGGGGAAATTTTTTTTTCTTTTTCCTTTTATGAGTTCATCTGAGGGAATAAAAATACAACTATTATGTCTCACTGAATTTTCCAAATTGAAAATCAATATCCTGACCTCAGAACTGCAGCTGGGTTTAAATACTCACATTTAGTTGTTATTTGAAATGATGAGTCAAAATCAAGATCAAAACGAACAAAGATTAAAAATTGCAATTGCCAGGCCAGACTCAAGCCATCAAAAAGATGACCTTATGGTCGGTTTGCTCTTTCTTCAAAAATCAACATTCTTTCAAAAAAAACTGCAGTTTGTGCATATACATCATGCTAGTGACCAGACAGAGTCATACAACCCAAAGCCTGTTCATTCATAATGGAATTATGATTTAAACATCAAAAAACTTACAACCAAAAGCACTAAAAGGGATGTTCTCAGTGCACAAGCTCCCTGCTTTAAGAGGGTCCTGGGAGGGTCGTATTTGTACACAGCATTGCCCTTGTTTTGTTTTGCAGATGATATTATTTTCACAACTCAAACCCATAACCTTTCAGTCAAAGAGGAGTAGCTTTACCATCACTATCATGGCTTGCCCTCAGATACTAGAAAGCACTATCCTATTAAATTTAAAACTTGGTAAAGATGAAATGATCAGTTACAAAAATGAGTGGCTAAAGAATTCACATGATACAAACACTATGAATTATGAAATCAAATTCAAAACTTGACAACGAAGAAGTTATTAGTTACCAAAACGAGCGCCGTTTGCCACAATTCCTTCTGAATGCATATCTCCATTTTTCAACACATTCACATCGCCACCAGAATTCAAAGCCCCAATCCTTATCAAACCATCCTCCTTGCCAGCATATTCTTCTCCTTTCACAAACACCCTTTCACCGGACCCTCCGATTCCCGGCCCGCCAAACCCGTTGCTCAACAACGCGTTTAGAAAACCATCAGTTCTTCGCTTATTAGCCTCCATTTTCTCGTTGGCTATATCCACAAGGAGCCTAACATACTCCGGCGACACGAAAATCCGGTCGCTGTCTCCCAGCGGCGCCTCCAGGCGAATCGAGCACCTGATCGCGAGGATCACTCTTTTTCCGGCGCTAGTAATCCCCGACTCTCGAAACCCGCAAGAGATGGCCAAAGAAACCAACGACTGAGCCAAGGAAACGTCCTTCGCCTCGACAGCGATAATTAGGGGTTCAAACCGGAAAACGAGGTTGGACAAGTGAGGTTGAGGTGACGGCGAGCCAAGCGAGTTGGGGGGGAAGAGGAGGTTGAGGACCGAGTCGGGGTCGGCAGGGTCGTGAGTTATGAAGACCCACTGGCCGCCTTTGGAAGCTTTCTTCTTGGCGGCGGCGGAGGAGTGGGAGAAGATGGAGATGCGGCCGGAGCAAGAGCTGGTGGTGAAAAAAGAGGGGTGGCAATTTATGGTGCGGAGGAGTGGGATTATCGGAACGTCTACGGTGCCCTTCGGAGATTTGTCTGGTTCCGGTGAAGTCATTGAAGCCAAAGTCGCTGCTTTCCTCTTCTCGAACTCCATTTTTCCTCTCGAGCACAGCAGAGCAGAGCAGGGAGGAAAGACCCGTAGGCATAGCCGCATGGGGCGAAGTAAAATTTAAAGTGGGCTGGGCCAGAGGCCCACTTCCACTGGCTAGATGATTGTTTTAATCTTCCAGCCCACTTTGGATTTGGAGGCTGAGTAAAGTTTAGGAAGAACGTCAAGTGAAAAGCAAATGTTGAAAGGTAGTTCTATCTTATTATGATTTTTAATATTATTATTTTTTATTTTTAAGAATATAAACATCATTTAGATTTATCTTTCATATTAAAAAAATATATATGTATCATTTTATTGTTTTAAAGAAATTCGTGACAATGTTTTTTTAATAATCTTTTTAAAAATTTTACTTTTTCAATCTTATTATCGTCGGAAGAATTTAGTATAAAAAATAAATTACTATCAAACATAAAAGATTTACATGAAAACCCAAATCGAGAAAAATTACAGATAAAAAGAACAAAATATCACTATGATGATATTAGATACCTACTTATAAATCTATCACTCATCTATAAATGTACACAAAAACGATTTAAACAAATATATATTCTAATATGAAAATGAGTTACAAGGAAGATAAATTTTAATGATATTCGAAAAAGATAAATTTTTAATTATAAATGTATTATAATTATAGTCAAATTTAAATTTCAAGTCATAATTATTAGAATGATATTTTTATTTTTACTTTTGCTAAATCAAACCTAAATTTGGGTTCAACCAACTCTCACTAGTGATAGAGAGAGAGACCAATTGATACCTCCATGAATTTGTGCACCACAGATAAAAGATAAACACAATTCAAACAACGTTTGAGTGATTTAACACAATTCATAACACACTTTTGCTGGACGAACGGTGAGTGATTAATACAATTCATAAGAATCATAACACACTTGCTGGACGTACATCTAAACAAGAACAAATATCCCTTTTCATGTATTTACATGAAACCATCAAATTAATTAAGCCAGCAATACATGAACATGAATGGAGTGGCATCATCATCATCATTCAGAGCCTGGCAAACCATACTTGGAAGAACAGTACTTCTCAATCTCTTCTTCTGTTCTCCCTGGAATTCTCCCAGCAATCAGAGACCACCTGCTTGATTAGCACAGCACACTCATCGGCACACCCTAATTAATCAAATTGAAATTATACAGCAAACTTAAACTTAACACCAAGCACAAACCTCCTTCCAACAAGCCTAAACATCCTAGCTATGAGCATCTCCTCATCTTCAGAGAATTCTGGCTTGTTGGAATTAGTTTCACTTCTTGCCCCTGAAGGGACAGCAAACCAGCAAAATCATCAAACACAATAATGGATACATACCCTTAAAAGAGTTGAGTCATGACCATCTCTCAACTGACTTAAAAGAGTTGGAATGGATACATACCGTTCTGATCATCCTTGGAGTCCTCTTCAGAGGACTGGTTCTGGCCGTCCATTTGCAGAGGAAGGGGCGGTGGTGTGCGGAGTGGTGTCTGTAGATTTGAAGGCTGCGGGAAGTGGTTGACTTGACGACAATGGGAGACTGGTAGTTGCATGGGGTTGTTGGAGAAGCACACTGTTGCTGGGGCCGGCCTGGGCCTGCCCTGCCCTTTCACCCTGGAATCAACCAACACAATCAAAGCCTTGTGAGCAACAGATAATCGTCATCTCTGCCCAATCCCCTTCTCTCTCCATCTAATGGAGGTACTCATTTATTATTTTATTTAAATTTAATTTATTATTTTATTATATTATATAATATTAAATGATTAAATTAATTTATATAATAATTTTAAACATATTTAATTTTATTATATTATTATAATAATTTAAATTATAATAATTTTATATTAAATAATATATTTTAAAAATTATAAATAAACATATTAATGTAATTTATAAATCAACTTGCACGATGTATTCACAAAAATTCTAATTGAATTCATAAATCTCTAATCGAATATATTTACGAGTTTTAATGAATCGAGATTGATTTAATTTTAACTTGATTAATTTATAAATTAATCTTTAAAATAGACTTAAATTTAATTTATTTATCTTGACGAATAGACTTGAATGAATTTTTATCGAATCAAACACCAAGTCGTTATCGAATAAAATGACTCATTTGCAACCTTTCCCCCCATTCTATATCCAATGAAACATAAAATGATTGTTTCCTAGTTAAAGAGAATAAAGGTTGAAAAATGATTAAAAAATATTTTATATTATTTTCAGTTACAAAACACTTAACCCATTCATAATTAAGATTATTTTATAATTAAGAATAATGTGTAATAAACGTAGTTTAGAATCATCAAGATATGTATATAATATATATATAATTTGGCCGTGCAATTTATATTTAAAGGAGAAAATTATAGCATTAATTAATTCAATTATCTCAACTACTCATTGAATACGGAGAAGTATCATATTTTTTGAATAATAAAAATAGAAATAAAATCCTTTTTTTTTTTTTAAATCAAGAATTGTTCAACCTGAGGGCGCGGTTAATAAAATAGCCCTCTTTCTCTTTCTGGTTCAATCGGCGGCGGGAAGCCCATGTTTTCCATCTTCGTCGGCCAACGGAACGGGAACGAGGCTGCGGGAAAACAGAGGGGTGTCGGAGGGTCATACTGTAAATCCGGGGATAGAACCTTCCCACTCGATGCGTGGATAAATCCCGTCCTCGGGCAGTCCCAATTTCAAGTCGAGGTCGATAGCCTGTTCAGCAGAAGGATTGAGCGGTCGGGCCGGTCTTCTTCGTATTGAAGGAGGGGCCAGCCTCCTCCCCCTGATCCACTCTTCTTTTTCTCGACGATGACTCAGGATTGGATAAGCCTTCGTCTTCATTTTGCTCGTCCTCAGAACTGCAGAAAAGAATAACAGGAAATCCGAAAAGAGCACTGACGGCGAGGGGAGTCGCCGGTCTACGGTAAGTCCCTCTCTCTCTCTCTCTCTCTCTCTCTCGCGCGCGCGCGCGCGCACTCGTTCTGTGTACAAACACACACACACACACTGAGAAGCTTCTTGATTCTCTTCTCTTCTATTCTCCGACGACCCTCTATCACCGCCCAATTTCTCATTTCACACACTGTTGGTAGCCGCACTGGTGGTGGCCTAGGGCTAGGCCAGCAGCTTTCTAGCTTGAAGAATGAGGGCTTGGCTTTTGGGCTGGTTCACTATGCTTGGAGTTGGGCTTGCTCTTTAAATGTGTTCGGCTGGTCCTTTTGTGTCTGGACCTATTAGTTGTCAGGTGGAGATAATATAATATTGAATGTAACGCTGATTTACTTTCTCAATTTTTCATTTGGTAGTTACAGATAATCTATATTATAAGTTGACTTTCTTGTCTGAGCTAGGTTTGCCCATGCGACGCTGATTTACGTACTTGGATTTTACTGGCTTATTGCAGAAGCTAGGCCATTTTATGAACAGGGTCTTGCAGATTCCATGATTTTGCGGTTGTTTTCATCAAAAAGACAACGTCTTTTATCTAGAGGCCTTCACATGGGTAAGCAATTCAAGACCCCTTGCACTGAAGAAATTGTTTTCAAGGCAATTTGTGTAAACTTAAGGCAAAGAAAATGGAAAAACTTGGACCGGTTAAGTACAAGTCTCACGAATACGGTCGTAAATCGGGTGGCTTGGGAGTTCCGTAACTCGCTCCAGCTAACTCTGCAGTTCTTCAGTTGGGCTGGGAACATCAAAGGGTTTTCACTTTCATTAGAATCTTATTGCATTCTAATCCACTTGTTGGTTAACTCTAGAAGGTACGATGATGCCTTATCTGTTATGAAAACTTTGATGCAAGGAATGGGTTACTTGCCATTGGAGGTTTTGAAAGGGTTGGCTGATAGTTACAAGACATGTTTATCAAACACAGCAATTTTTGATGCATTGGTTAGGGCCTGCACTCAAATTGGTGCCACTGAAGGTGCTTATGGGGTGATGAAGCAGTTGAGAAAAGAGGGCCACTGGGTTTCAATTCATGCATGGAACAACTTCTTGAATCATCTGCTGAAGTTGGATGAGACTGATAGGTTTTGGGAAGTGTACAAGGAGATGGTATCGTATGGATATTCAGAGAATGTATATACTTTTAATCTGGTTATTTATGCTCTCTGTAAGCAATGTAAATTGTATGAAGCAATCTCAGTGCTATATCGGATGTTTAAGGATGGAATTATACCCAATATTGTTGCTTTTAACATGCTTGTAGATGGAGCCTGCAAGATGGGTGATATTGAACTTGCCGTGAAGCTTTTCAAGAAGATGGAAATAATGTCGGGCAACTATGTTACTCCAAATTCAGTAACTTATAATTGTCTAATCAATGGATACTGCAAACTAGGAAGGCTATTGGTTGCAGAAGAAGTTAAGAATGAGATGGTCAAGGCTGGTGTTGATCCCAATGTGAGGACATATGCTACTTTGATAGATGGATACTCAAGAAATGGGAGTTTGGAGCAGGCATTTTGGTGGTGTAATGATATGGTGGAAAGGGGCTTGGTGCCTAATGCTTTTGTATATAATTCACTTGTCTATTGGCTTTACATGGATGGAGATGTGGAGGGAGCCTATTTTGTGTTATCCGACATGATTGACAAGTGTGTACAACCGGACCAGTTCACCTACTCTATCCTAACAAAGGGACTTTGCGGTAACGGGTATATAAATGAAGCTCTTAAGTGTCACAAGTGGATTCTAGAAAATAACCTTGTGGAAGATGCTTTTACACACAATATTCTCATCAACTATCTTTGTCGAAACATGCACACAGATGGAGCCAAGCAACTGTTAGGCAACATGTTTGTTCGAGGGATGATTCCTGATGTTGTCACATATGGCACATTGATTGATGGACAGTGCAAGGAAGGGAGAATAGATAGTGCACTTGGGATTTATGACGACATGATAAAAGTGGATAAAAAATCAAACTTGGTGATATATAACTCCTTTTTGAATGGCTTATGCAAGGAGGGAGAGCTAGATACGGCGAAGCTTGTGTTTGATACGTTAGAAAGTTCAGGTTTGCTTGATGTTATAACCTATAACACTCTGTTGAATGGTTTCTGCATTAGCAGGAAGATTGACGAGGCATTTCATTTGTTTTCAAAAATGATTGGACAGGGGAATTTGGTGAACAGAGTCTCTTACAATATATTGATCAACTTTTTCTGCAAGCATGGATATATTCAACAAGCAAAAGAACTTATGGAGATGATGATTCTCCAAGGTTTGATTCCAGATTCCATTTCATACACAACACTTATCACCAATGTTGCCAAGAGCTGCACTAAGGAAGAAGTAATTGAACTGCATGACTATATGGTGCTTAAAGGTGTCATTCCTGATAGTCAAACATTTAAGTCCTTAGTTAGCCCCCTTCTTGTGGGAAGTATGGAAAGTTGATGAGACATTAATATTGTTAAATTTTAATGTTTGATATTAGGGTTTAGGTTTGATTTGAAATTTGGAATTTAGATTTTAAGATTTTTGTACCCAACCCTACATAGTGGGATAAAGGCAAGGCTTTGTATGGTGTATAATTATAGAATGGTTAGGGTAGTAATTATGATAGCATCTTTAGTTATTTATCTTATTTTATATAGAATTTAGATTTTAAGATTTTAACTTTAGGTTTACTTTTATTTATCTTCTTAAGATAATTGTAGGTAGGTTAATTATATTTTAGTTAGGATTGGATTTTAGCCTACAAAAAGGCTTGCGATATAATCAGCAATCTCCCTTTTTGATGATGTTGAATACAATTGTGATTTTTCTCCTAATCTCTCTATTGTCCCTCTTGGCTTTTGCTTCTCTTTCTTCTTCTTCTTCTTCTTCTTCTTAATCTCTCCTCTCTCTCTTGGAATTTCTTCTCTTCTTCATCAGTGTTAAGCTTAAACGTTTATATATAAAATTTTTGCTTCTATTTGGAGAGAGCTGTTCAACTGCAAATGCTGGATCTGTATCTATGGCTGTTGGCTACGTGGTGGAATGGATCAAGCAACAATAGCAGCAGCCTTCCTCAGGGCTGACATATGAACTGTTTCTGGGCAAAACAAAGGATTTTTCTGATCCTCGATTCTCAGCTTCTTTCTGAAAAGCTTGTTTTCTCGGGGCTGTTCTAATACTATTTGAGCGTTTCTCATCTAATTTTAAGGGGTTTGATTGTTAAGTAGCCTGGGATTCCAACTGTGGAATTGAAATTGGGCACCACTTTAGTTCAAAGTTTTACCCAAAATAACTTTCAATTATCATTTTGAAGGCTTGAAACCCTGTTTTCATAACCCAATGCCAACTGGTAATGTACTGCGGAGTGTCGCGAAGAAAGCGTTGAAATATTACTAGCAAGATTTGTGAGCTGATGCTGTCTCATAGATATAATATCTGAGGAGATTTTAGGTATCATAATCTAATCATATAAACTTTCAAATTTTCCAAATTTTAAACCATCTAAATATACTTTAACGAGAAATGCACAAGAAAATTAATTTACTTTTGAACTCTGTAGCGAACACATTATTATAGCTCAAGACAAGGGGACACAGAATCACACTGGCGCTTAGCCGCATATTCTGATGAGCTCTAGCAGGCTGCCAAATGATTGGGGTGCCTTCAGGCCATCATCCACCACATAATGTTTTCCACCCATATTTCATTAGAAGCTAAAAACCAGAGTCTATCGGCTGCAATAAATAATAATAATAGAAATAAAAATGTGCAAAAATTCAGTAAGTTTTCTCACACTTGCAATCTCCAACGGTCAAAAATCCTTATACCAAAACCTCATCCAAAACACTTCCCACCTTCTATCTCAGTTCACCTCTCATTTCCTTCCCTCCATACCAAATATACATCACATTAACAATAGCGTCTTCTCTCGACTTCACCTCCATAGTTGATAGCTTTCAGAGCTTGAAACTTGCAGTAAGCCATGGCTTGCTCAAATCTGGCAATGTGGGTATCTTCAAAACCATCTCTTTCCGATGCATCTTCCCTTTCGTTCCGCTCTGTTCTCAACCCTTTTCAGCTTCCCACCCAGACCTCATCCACTTCTAGCCCCTCTAGATCACCATCAGTGAACCCAATTCACTGTGGCCTTCGCGAGCTTCGAGATCGAATAGACTCCGTGAAGAACACCCAGAAGATCACCGAGGCGATGAAGCTTGTGGCTGCTGCTAAAGTGAGGAGAGCACAAGAAGCTGTTGTGAATGGCAGGCCCTTTTCAGAAACCCTTGTTGAAGTCCTGTACAATATCAATGAGCAGCTCCAAACCGACGACATAGATGTGCCTCTTACTAAAGTTAGGCCTGTCAAGAAGGTGGCTTTAGTGGTCGTCACGGGTGACCGAGGCCTTTGTGGTGGCTTCAACAATGCAATTATCAAGAAAGCTGAATCAAGAATTGCTGAATTGAAGGATCTTGGACTTGATTACAATGTCATTAGTGTTGGCAAGAAAGGGAATTCCTATTTCCTCCGCAGGCCTTATATTCCGGTCGACTAGTTTCTTGAAGGAGGCACATTGCCTACTGCCAAAGAAGCTCAGGCAATTGCTGATGATGTTTTCTCACTCTTCGTGAGTGAAGAGGTTGACAAAGTTGAGCTTTTGTACACCAAATTCGTGTCGCTGGTGAAGTCCGACCCTGTAATCCACACATTGCTGCCTCTGTCGCCCAAGGGTGAGATCTGCGACGTGAATGGAAAATGTGTTGATGCAGCTGAAGATGAGTTCTTCAGGCTGACAACAAAGGAAGGGAAGTTGAGAGTGGAGAGGGATGTTATAAGGACTCAAACTGCTGAATTCTCGCCCATCTTACAGTTCGAGCAGGACCCAGTTCAGATTCTCGATGCTCTGCTACCTCTCTATTTGAACAGCCAAATCCTGAGAGCCCTCCAGGAATCGCTGGCCAGCGAGCTTGCTGCGAGGATGAGCGCCATGAGCAATGCCACTGACAACGCGGTGGAGCTGAAGAGGACTCTGTCAATTGTGTACAACAGGCAGCGTCAGGCCAAGATCACAGGGGAGATATTGGAGATTGTTGCTGGAGCCGATGCTCTAGTCTGAGGTGAAATCCATTTTATGGGTAATTTTGCTGGCACTCTCCTTTTTACTGGATTATGTTTGTTCAAGCACAGATATGCAGATCAGATACTTGTAACTCTCATCGAAGATGCACAAACTTTGTGCGAAATGATGACCACAATGTGTTTTGGAAACTTATTCCCTCGTATAGTTCTCTCCAGTCCTCGAGAAAACTTTTCAAATCTCAACTCGTACACTTGTGATGCCAAGAATTCTCTGATGATCAGGTCTTCATCTTGAGTGGTAACTGTTTCTTAGAATGAATGCTCTTTCGCGGTTTTTGATGTTTGTACTCTCAATTACGTTAGAGGAGATAAATCATGAGTTTAAAACTTTGTCTTACTGCATAAAGTAAAAATTGAACTCACAATTTACTGAATTGATACCGACATATCGCTTATCCAACCGCTCGATTTATGTGCAACAAATTAAGCGCCTATGAGGTGGAAGCTATATTTAAAAATTAAAACTTTTGTGTTGGCTTCTAGATCTGGGGTAATTGAGTTCTTGGCATCCTCAAACAAATATTGATACTATTAGCAAATATTCATTGAGATGCACTGGTTGGAAAGATTTATGCAGTATTCTCATTCTCAATGAGGCGCGTGATAGAATTGTTGGTACTGATTGCTCATATCATTAAGTAGAAAATTCAATTTTTATTTGATAGTAATATGAGTTTAAGTGGGAGGAGTACTGGTTTCATAAATGGTCATTAAATTTTAATTTAATATATAATTTTATAATTATCGTATTGATGTAGTTAATAACATGAACAACTAAACAACTACAAATGATCACTAAAATTTGGATAAAAGTATAAAAAATTATTAAACGTTATACTAAAATATAAAAAAGTTACTGAGTTTTGTATTAAAATATAAAAATATTAATATTTTATTAATTTTTTTAACGATAATTAACAATAATTATAGAATTATATATTAAATTAAAATTGAGAGACATATGTTTAACTGTGTTGAAAAGATTGTTCAAATTTTGTCGGGAGGTACTTTTCTTTAGCTTTCCGCTTAGTTCAGATTCCTTTCATGCCATATTTTGAATTTAACAGTGAACAAGTTAATAATATTATCACTGTAACACTCTTGAATCCAAATCTCATTCTGGTTGTCTGTTTTGCAATTATTTCTCAGTAGAGACCTCCCATCAGAACCTTTTGCAAACTGTAACCAAATGTGGTTTATTTCTGGCTCCTGATCTGTGGAAAAGGCCCCACCTGTAAGTTGATGAGTCCAACTTGGCCTAACAGCCGCCTAAATTGCTCGTCGCCTTGGAGCGACCAAGGCCCAGAACTTGTGGTGAAATTATGCTTCTGTGTATGGCTGTGGTGGGTTGATTGAACTTTGTCTCTCTGATTGAACTTTATCCCACTCATGTTCACCAAGACAGACCACCCAGAAAAGTTGTTCTTTTATCCCATCAATTCAACTCATATAATGAGTACTTTCAGATGGTTGAAGAACGGTCCATTCATGCCGTGACGGTGACTAGCAACGATTTCCTGGGCTAGTTTTGACGAGAGCATGGTAATTTTCCTAGCTGCCAAACAGCCTTTTCTTTTCAACTGCATGGGACTTAAATTAGCACCATCAAGGCCTAAATTAATAAAGCCATCATTTTTCTTTTGCCTTTTCCACTCTCTGCTCACTGCACAGCCTACGACCATGATCGTATAAATGCTTTTTTCTCAGTGCTATTTGCATCTGCTGTGAAAGACGACATAATAAATGTTTTTTTGTCCTGAAAAATTGATTTACATGGCTTGCTATGGATCTTACCATCATTGCACATATCATAAATAAGAAATATTAAATCTTAGAATTAATTACATTTAGCCCAATTACAAAACTTATACTTACCCTATTCACTTAAAAATCACTATGACTGAGCAAAAATTCAGTTAAACTGAATTAACCAAATTAAACTAATTAAAATTGTTTGGTCCGATTCATTTTATAGAAGGATTCAATTCAATTAAATTTTTCAAATAGTTTCATTCAATTCAGTTCGTTACTCTGCCAAAAAAAATTGACATAATCAAATCGACCAAATTTTTCAAAAATACTATAATTTTGACCTATTAATAGAACAACACCACCAAATCGAAATTAAAATC
Organism: Diospyros kaki; assembly: GCA_036245055.1. Taxonomy (NCBI): domain Eukaryota; kingdom Viridiplantae; phylum Streptophyta; class Magnoliopsida; order Ericales; family Ebenaceae; genus Diospyros; species Diospyros kaki. The sequence continues at coordinate 1,433,884 of BSEG01000005.1, read as the reverse complement.
GAACCAATTTGCTGCCACTGACCCAGACCTAATGACCCTGTTGGTTTTGTGTTTCCTAATGAGGCCCAACGCTGTGACGATTTTTTGGGTGGGTTTTATCTTTATAGGTTTCGACCCAGAATTGAAGAATTCAAGTCTGTCACTACTTTTAGGCAGCCCATTTTAGAAGTTGGGCCACAAGCCCTATTCCCACTTTAGAGGAGAAATAGGCCTTAGTCCATTTGCTCAAATAGGAGGGAAGCCCACTGTTCTGAGCCAAAAAGCTCATTATCTCCTAAGCCCTAAGCCCACATATAAAAGGCCTATTTTGTGCGGCTCATTCCCTATTGTTTCTTCCCTTCGGTCGAACCCTAGTATCTCTCTTTCTTTTGTTTCCTTGCTTAGCCGATTGCTTCCTTCGTGGTTTCCTTTTGCGGCTGATCTTCGATGTCTCCGTTTTCATGTCGATCTGATGCTTCTTTCCATGTTGAGAGACTGCATTTGTCCCTGTTGATCTTGGCCAATTTGTTGGTGATGCGTGTGCCCTATTTAGGGGGTTTTCGATCATTCATTCTTGGTAAGTTGTTCTCTTTACTTGGTGCTTTCTACCTTCTGTCTTTGTAACCGATCTACCTTCTGTGGTAACTTATTGTGTGTGGCTTTGATCGATTAGGTGAGAGAGGCTTCGTTTGTGTTCGGCCAAGAGGTGTTGGGACTTTCTGGGCTTTCGATTTGAAGGCTTCGTTGTGACTTGTGGTTCCTATTCGTTGGCGTTACCAAAGTGGTGAATGGATTCTTCAAATCTGAGCCTTGAACGTTATTTAAACAGGGAGTTTTTACTTCATGTTCATCTTCTTGTTGATGTAATCAGTACTTTGTGTATTGTTCTTTACATACGATTAAATCTGGTTCGATGCTATTGCACTAACTCTACTGTTTTATAGAGTTTTTCGGCAACAATTGGTATCAGAGCCTTGTGTGGCTCCTGGGTAGTGCCTTGTTTGAATCAGATCTAAAAAACCCTATCGTTTTTAGATTCGATTTCTCGGTGAGTTCGTTTCATATCAGATCTGATCTTGGTTTGATTATTATTTGCAAGTTGTGAGTTGGGTCGAAAGGACCCCAGATCCAGATTCGATAAGTTGTGGGTCATCTCTGCAAGCAGCACGTGGTTGCTTACTAGCCTGCCGGCCAGCGGCGCATGAGTTTGCAGACGATAACATGTGAGGCAGCGCGTGGAGGCTGGGGTGCCCTTCTTCTATTCCAGATTTGATCCTGCATCACTCACAGATCTCAGCCCTGAGATCTGTACTATGGTTTTAAATTCTGTAATTTTCATTTCCAGTATCTAGCAGGTCATCGTGTGGGGATGGCCATTAGGTTTGGGGTTATCTTGTGGTGGTAACCATTGCTTGTTGCTAGAACTAGGATTATCTGTGATTTACTTGTGATTATTTAACTGCTTGGGCCTTTTAATTAATGCTAAGTAAATATGTGGTACTTGTGAAATCTGAATTTACTTGTGGCTGTTATTTTGTTGCTCAGTGCTTCATTATTTTGCCTAGTAAATCCTCTCAGATATGATCCTTTGTGGGTTCCAGTGGTTATTTTGGTTTTACTGTTATCTAAACTACTTAGTGTCTTTTAGATATTACTGAGTAAACTTGTGTTAATTTGTGTGATTACTGAAATTGCTAAGTGCTTAATTGGTCTTTGATTCTTTGAGAATCTACTGCTTAAGTTTTTTTTTCTTAAATTAAAACTTTGTGTTTTTCTTTAAAATCTCCTTAGGCTGCATATCTAATTTCTTATACTCTTAGTGATTTAATTGGTATCAGAGCCTTGTGTGGCTCCTGGGTAGTGCCTTGTTTGAATCAAATCTGAAAAACCCTATCGTTTTTAGATTCGATTTCTCGGTGAGTTCGTTTCATATCAGATATGATCTTGGTTCGATTATTATTTGCAAGTTGTGAGTTGGGTCGAAAGGACCCCAGATCCAGATTCGGTAAGTTGTGGGTCATCTCTGCAAGCAGCACGTGGTTGCTCACTCGCTTGCTGGCCAGCGGCGCATGAGTTTGCAGACGACAACATGTGAGGCAGCGTGTAGAGGCCGGGGTGCCCTTCTTCTATTCCAGATTTGATCCTGCATCACTCACAGATCTCAGCCCTGAGATCTGTACTGTGGTTTTAAATTCTGTAATTTTCATTTCCAGCATCTAGCAGGTCATCGTGTGGGGATGGCCATTAGGTTTGGGGTTATCTTATGGTGGTAACCATTGCTTGTTGCTAGAACTAGGATTATCCGTGATTTACTTGTGATTATTTAATTGCTTGGGCCCTTTAATTAATGCTAAGTAAATCTGTGATATTTGTGAAATCTGAATTTACTTGTGGCTGTTATTTTGTTGCTTAGTGCTTCATTATTTTGCCTAGTAAATCCTCTCAGATATGATCCTTTGTGGGTTCCAGTGGTTATTTTGGTTTTACTGTTATCTAAACTACTTAGTGTCTTTTAGATATTACTGAGTAAACTTGTGTTAATTTGTGTGATTACTGAAATTGCTAAGTGCTTAATTGGTCTTTGATTCTTTGAGAATCTACTGCTTAAGTTTTTTTTCTTAAATTAAAACTTTGTGTTTTTCTTTAAAATCTCCTTAGGCTGCATATCTAATTTCTTATACTCTTAGTGGGTATCCAGTGTTTGTATTGATATTTTATGTGTGATTTAATTGTGGTTGTTTTAACTGCTTAGTGCTTTAAAATTGTGCCTAGAAAATCAGTAATATTCCCTTTTAAAAAATCTGCCCTTGATTGAATCTGGTTTGTGTATACCCATTGTTTAGGATACAGTGTGAAAAACTTAATATTTTGTAGGTTGCACTTCTTATTTGTGTGTTGAGCATATTCTTTGAGAACATGGTTACACATTTTGAAATGGGGATATTCAATGGGAAGGGTGATTTTTCTATTTGGCAACAGAAAATGAAAGGGATTTTAGTTCAACAAAAAGTATCAAAAGCCATAGATGGTAAATATCCTGAAAACACAACAGCTGAACGGAAATTAGAAATAGATGAATTTGCCTATACTTCTATAATCTTGCATCTTTCTGATTCAGTGTTAAGGAAAGTAGGAAAACTTGACACAACTAAAGAACTTTGAAAAAAATTGGAAAAATTATATGTTAAGAAATCCACTCCTAATAAGCTTTATTTGGTTGAAAGTTTCTTTAGTTTTAAGATTAACCCCTCTAGGGACCTAGATGACAACTTAGATGTCTTTAACAAGTTGGTTCAAGATATCATAAATTGTGATAAAAAAGTGTCTGAGGAATATAAAGCTGTAATTCTTTTGAATGCAATTCCTGATGCCTTTAAGGAGGTAAAAAATACCATTAAATATGGTAGGGATACACTAACACCAGAAATTGTCATAGATTCTCTTAAGAGTAAAGAAATTGAACTTGAAAGTGAGAGAAAATATGGTGAGGTCCACGTGATGACGGGTAGGTCTCAGTTAAGGAGTCAAAAGAAAGGTAGCAAGAAAGGGAAAGGTAGGTCAAAGTCCAAAACCCAGGAAAAGAGTAAGAAGTGTTATGGTTGTGGAAAAATTGGGCATTTTATTAAGGATTATTATGTCAAGAAAGACAAACAAATGGGAAAAGAAAAAGAAGAGGCTAATGTAATGACTTCCTATGACCCTAGTGAGGTTGGTGAGGTGTTCACACTCTTAGATTCAGCATTTTGAGTGTCATGAATAGAACCTCAAGCAAGGTGGACAGTCTTAGCTAACTCATTTTTAATTTAGTGAGATCTTAACCTAAGTGGTAGGATGATTTAGATCCTAGCCTAAGTGGGAGGATTAGAGAGATCCTAACGTAAGTGGTAGGATGAGAAAAGGCCTTAAAATCATGTTTATGCATTTGTTGCAAGTTCATGCATTTGTTGCATGTTTAAGCATTTGTTCTTTGTAAGCATTCATTGCTTGTCTAAGCATTTGTTACCTATCTTATGCATTTGTTGCATATTTTTGCATTTGTTGCATATTTATGCTTTTGTTGCATGTTTATTTCTTGTGTGGATAATTAGGCTTTTGTTGCATGATTAGGCATTTGTTGCTAATGCATGCATGTGTTGCTTAAATTGTGCATTTGTTGCTATGTTATGCATTTGTTGTATGTTGCTTGTGTATGTTGGCCTCAATAAGAATTAAGGTGGAGATTCTTGGTATTGTGTTTCTTAATGAGGTCCAAGGCTGTGATGATTTTTCAGGTGGGTTTTATCTTCATAGGTTTCGGCCCGAAATTGAAGAATCTAAGTCCGTCACCACTTTTAGGCAGCCCATTTTAGAAGTCGGGCCATAAGCCCTCTTCCCACTTTAGAGGAGAAATGGGCCTTAGCCCATTTGCTCAAGTGGGGGGGGGGGAACCCACTGTTCTGAGCCTAAAAGCCCATTATCTCCTAAGTCCTGAGCCCATATATAAAAAGCCCATTTTGTGCGGCCCATTCCCTGTTGTTTCTTTCCTTTGGCCGAACCCTAGTCTCTCTCTCTCTCTCTCTCTCTCTCTCTCTCTCATTTCCTTGCTTGGCCGATTGCTTTCTTCGTGGTTTCCTTTTACGGCTAATCTTCGATGGCTCTGTTTCCATGTCAGTCCGATGCTTCTTTCTATGTTGAGAGACTGCATTTGTCCCTGTTGATCTTGGCCGATTTGTTGGTGATGCGTGTGCCCTATTTAGGGGGTTTTCGATCATCCATTTTTGGTAAGATGTTCTCTTTGCTTTGTGCTCTTTACCCTCTGTCTTTGTGACCGATCTACCTTTTGTGATAACTTACTGTGTGTGGCTTTGATCGATTGGGTGAGAGAGGGCTTCGTTTGTGTTCGGCCGAGAGGTGTTGGGACTTTCTGGGTTTTCAATTTAAGGGCTTCGTTGTGGCTTGTGGTTCCTATTCGTCGGCGTTACCAAAGTAGTGAATGGACTCTTTAGATCTGAGTCTTGAACGTTATTTAAACAGGGAGTTTTTACTTCGTTTTCATCTTCTTGTTGATGTAATCGGTACTTTGTGTATTGTTCTTTACCTACGATTAAATCTGGTTCGATGTTATTGCATTAACCATACTGTTTTGTAAAGTTTTTATGCAACAGACCCACACACCACCTAACAAATAGCCTTTAGCCCTTTGCATTGCCATTCTCATACCGTTCTCTATGTCCAAATTGCGACACTAATATCTTTTTCATCCCTCTGGCTTGCTACTTACTGTCACTGACTATTGTCCTATTGGTTTGCAACTAGCCATAACTGATTGTCGTATTCTTGGTCTCTTTGGTTTGTGACTCATCATCGTCGACCCACACCCCCCACGACTTGGTGTCGTCTGCAACCATCGTCTTCTTCATCCATTTCTTTTCCTTTCTTTCTTTCTTTCTTTTTTTTTTTTATTGAGTGTGCATATAATTATTTTGTATAGATGTTGCTTAAAATTATTTTGTATAGATAATTTTGTGTTGAATATTATAATATACTTTGTTCGGTACTTTCTCATTCACTTAAAATTGTTGATATTTTAAATTATTATTGACTAAATGTGTTGATTAAGTTAAAACACAAATTAGACATTTTAAAAATTCAATTTGTACAATTAACTAACGGAACCAATTTTTTTTAGTCGGTTTGGTCTATTTGGTCCGTGAGCTCAATTCATTTTTTGGCTTATTTTCAATCTATTCACTTATAACAATCGAATCAAATACCCAATCCTAAAAATCACACCTATAACCGCCTCACCAATAATGAGGTAAGCTCTTAAATGACGAATATTTATATTTTTGTGGAGAGAGGGTTATCGATTGGACTTGTTGAGTGATGTAAAATTTCATCTCTTGGCGCACAGTTCGCAATTCTTTATTGAGAAAATTTCATTGGTATTTACTTTTTAACCCTCAATAAGTGTTAAATAACTAATTGCCCTTGACAAAAAGCCAACCGAGTGTCATGCACTGCATGGAACACTAGATGATTAACGTGCGATGATGCTCATCTGCACTAGAGGTTTAGACTTGTCACACAGTTGCCACGCAAGATATGACTAAGCGACATGCAAGCGCTTATATGACTGAGTCTAGAAACTTCTAGAATTATGTAGAATTGTGTAGAATACCCTAGAGAGTTTTAGAATATTTCAAAATACTTTGAAATGTTCTAAAATGTTTTAGAAGACTCTAAAAATTTGTAGACCAGCCTAGAAGGGTCTGAATTAGTCTAAAAGGTTCTAGAATATTATGGAATCTTATAGAATTATGAAGAATATTCTAGAATATAGTAGAGATAGAAGAAATTTCTGGAGGAGCAATCACCATCGTAGGATCAAAATGATCTCTACCATCTATTAAGAAGGTGGAAGACTATAAATAAAAGAGAGTGCCTCATTTGTGAGCATCTAAGCAAAATTGTAAACATCCACTTGTAAGTTTTTTTAAGAATAATAAAAATTCTCTATTATTCACTCAAACTCTTAGCTTCCAAAGTCATTTATCTTTGCCTACTCTTGTGGTTTGACTGACTTAGCGTGTGATCAAGCTAAGGCCAATATGATTAAGATAAGGAATGTGCCAAGACGGTGACATGAGGCTACCTTCATCATTCACTTATCTTCTCTCCGTGGAGCTCTCTAGGTCTCATCACCAACTCCAATGACCACTGCTTTATATCTCCCACCTAATGCCAACTGGCACCCTCCGAGATCAAGCTTCCCAAAGCCAAGTCTGATTTAGTGAAAATAGCTTAAAGACTAAGGAGGGCGGGGGATGTAATTATCCTAAATAGTGACTAAATTTAGGCGTATTTGCATGAATAGATAGAAGATTCAGTCACAGTTAGTAAATTGCAACTGAACACTGAACAGCCAACTCCACTGATCTCTATGTAAATCAGCCAACCAAATGCTGCTGCTTTTACTCCATTCTATAGCATCTCCACCTAGGCATTCTTAAAGAAAGTCTCCATTTAGAGAGAGAGAGAGAGAGAGGCTGAGCTGTTCTTGTTTTCTCTTTCTGCGGAATTCTCTGGTAACTACACCGTAACTTATTTGTGGTTTAATTGGATAAGGTTACACACTGAAATCCGTGAGGTTGGTTGCACCAATCCCCGCCATCCACGTCTCCCAATCAACAGTCAACCTTTCCAGAGTTCAGAGCTGTACAAAATTATTATCGACAGATTCAATGTGAACCAAAAAAAAAAAACCTACTCGAAGAAATATCCAAATAGCAAACCTGTAACATAAGGGGAAAAAAAAGAAAAGAGAGGTGTCTGTGGGCGGTTTGGACTTACTTTGATTGAAAAATGAAAATTCACGCTTCAGTTTCCAACAATTTTCAGGTTACTTGTGCAGAACAAAACAAAGTGAGAAATTTGAGATGCTCATGAAACCCATTATTTTCCTTGTTTTCTTTTATCGCTTTCCATTTTTCGTGGCCAAAGCCCATGCCATCTATATCCATTTCTTGGTTGGGTGGTTGTCTTTTGCTCTCTGATGGCTGCAGGTGATGAAACCCCTTGAAAGCTGTGATTTTGTTTGGAGTTTTGCATTAGGCACAGGAGCAGTTTCTGAGCTTTTACACTTGTTCTGTTGCCTTTTTGGGGGGTTTGGCTTTTGTGGGGTTTACATTTCAGGCTCTTCCAAGTACCCATTTGGATAGAAGCTTTAAAGCTCTGATCCTTTTTTTGGCGGTAGATTCCTGATGTTATTCTCTTACACCCTTTTTTAACCTTTTTGATTCCCAAGAAAATATTACATTTTCTCCCAACAGAAAGAAAAAAAAGAAAAGAAAAAGAAAAACTACCTCCTTTCTACTTATCCATATACCTTTTCAAGCTCTGGACAGTGGGCACCGTTCTGTCTAGCAATGGCAGATAGACATTTCATCTCCATGTGGGATGGAGAGCTTGAAGAAGAAGATGTATGGGCTGTGGGGAAGGAGAGATCAGAAGATTCAAGCCCAAAAGCACTGAGAAAGACTTCACCTTCTACACGGCGTTTATCTGCTGCTCCAAGGCTGATCCCTAGGGCTAGCTCTGTAGCTGGTAGTAAAGAGCCAAAAGTGTCTGAACAATCATCAGCTCCATTGAACATTCCCGACTGGTCCAAGATTTACAGGAAGAACTCCAAGAAGGGGGAAGCTGGAGCTGGTTCAAGAGTTTGTCAAAATGAGGTTCACGATCATGATGACATTATTGATGTTGTTGTTGATGGTGATGTGGATGGCGATGGTGATAGTGATGATGAGGAAATGGTTCCTCCACATGAATGCGTAGCCAGGAAGCTTGGAAGAAGCCAGATCTCTTCCTTCTCCATGTGTGAGGGGATTGGAAGAACTCTCAAAGGAAGAGATCTCAGAAAAGTTCGAAATGCCATCTTAACCAAAACCGGTTTCCTAGAGTGAGCCTTCTCCGTTCCGCAGTCTTAATAAGATTCATCTACATTCCTCGTCCATCCACGTTTTCTTCATTTTAATTTCACCGCCGCCATTTGAGTCACCTATCATCGCCTTCATGTGATTTGTCATTGTCAAGATGCTTACCATCTCCACCCTTGTTATCAACTTTAGCTTATATATAATGCATTTAATTAATTCCTACTCCATAGAGAGTCTCTAAAGTTGTCAGAGCTGCTCTCTTGCTGTTCTCCCTTTTCTTTTTTTTCTTCAAGTAGCGAATGAAAAGAGAATATTTGGCAGCTTATGAAATTTTGTCAGAGAGGTTGATTCATATGAAGTGGGAAATCTCCTTAATTACTGTTTTGACTCTTTCTTAGATTAGATTATTATTTTAGTACACGTGAGATCATAGCTGCAGATGAAAATGTTATTTAATAGGAATATGAGACTTATGATTATCTATGAGATTTTTAGTAAAAATCTTAATTATTGCATGCGGATGACAGACGAGTTGTTCATAAGAGGGCTCGACATTAAGACATGAATAGTTGTATTTTCATGAATAGATATAGAGAAGGAATGAGCTCTGGCGATGGCTGGGATGGATTTAGAGCCACTAATTTAACTATTATTATTTAACAACAGAAATAATAACTAATACATATTTTAAATCTCATAAAATTTCGTCATAATCTCTAGAATTTCAGAATGTTTTAAGTGTAAATTTACCCTTAAAAAGCAAAAAAGGAGAAACAATTATTTCTCTATGCTTTTATTTCTTTGTTTGTTGAAGCAAATATGGACGAAAGGAAGATTCTTTCCCTTTGAAAACACAGCCTTGCATTCATGTCATGGACTTGCTTGAACCCACCTACCCGATCCAGTCCCAGCTCTGCGTGAAACTGTAACTGCTACCACTACCATTTGACATCCATTCAATTCCAAGCCAGGAGCGTTTGTTTTTTGGAAGGACCCATTAAGAGATGGCAGTTAGAGGATCTTCTCACTCCTCCCATGCTTTAGCAGAAGAGAAAGAGACAGAAGAGAAACGGGGGCTTCATTTGAAGCCCGGCATTTCATACTGAGGTTTAATCGCTGTTTTCTTCGTCCCTTTCTGACTGATTGCTCAGCTTTTTTCTAATTTAATTTTTATTTGTATTGTTCCCCTGCTCTTAAATTGAGGGATGAAAGAAGAGGAGAAGTGAAAATGTCAATGAAGAGTAGAGGTACGGCGGGGGAATCACATTCAAAAGCTCCTGTTTCAAGAAGTTGGGTGCTTTTGCTCTGTCTTGCCAGCTTTTGTGCTGGATTGTTCTTCACTAACAGGTACTTCTATTTACGAGGTTTTCACCTTTAAAATTTGTAATTTTTGATTTCTTGAATGCTTCATTCATTCTGGCCATGTGGGAATAGAGGCGTTTTGTGGTTTAGTTTGAATTTCTGGGTTAAACTGAACGTGGTGCTTGTTGGATGAAGACGAGGAAGCACTGATTAGTGTTGATTCTGATTTAAATTGGAAGTTTCAGTCTTGAGTTACATATTACATATCTACCTTGAATGGCTTAGGATTTGGAATGTGCCTTTCAATATGAATCTGGATTTGGATAATGTGGTTTTAGATTGGGGCCACAAAGAATTCTAATGCGCTTCCTTGCCTCATGCTGTTATTATTGTTATTGTTCTTGTGGTAATTATCAGTACTTTTGGATTTTATTGGTCATTTTATGTAATTATTTTTTTCAAATGCTCTCCAATGTCCCTTCAAAAATCTCTTTCTTTGGTGCAAATGATGCATATTAATCGGGTGAAGTTGATACAGATGTTTTTATCCGTCTTGTCTTTATCCATTGCTTGGCAATTCTGAAGTATTCTGGCACTTTATGGTTTCTGTACACTGGAAAAGGCCACAATATGTGAAGTTATCTCTGTTTAGCATTCTCTAACTTTAGTATTCTTTTTCAGATTCTACATTCTCCAAATTCCACTTTATTTTGCTCCTAACATGGAGAAATTTGACTAAATGGGTTCTGCTATCATATGTTTCCATTGCAAATCAAATAAAAGTATTTTAATGAGATACATTACAAATCTTTAGAAATAGAAGCATATATGTAATTTTATATGTATTTCAGCTCAAGTTGTGAGAAGGTTTGGACTCCTTTTCATCAAATTTAACAACAAAACTTGAACATTTCCAATCAGCAAGAATATATGCCTTATAAAATTTCTGTTTATTCTACTTGCTAAAGCAACAATGGAAAACATTTGCACTGTAACAAAACCACTTGGCTACATTTTTACATGCTCATTTTGGTTTTCAAAACTGAAACTAAAACCTAGATTTATGATCACTTGAGTATCGATGTGCATATATGTGTAAATATTAAATTGACCACTCCCTCCTCAGGGTAGAAAATGTTCAAATTATAAGTCAATAGTGAACTATTAACAATATCTGCATGCCATATTAATTGGGAGAATCTGGTTTCAGGATATGGCTGGTGCCTGAGACAACGGATATTGCAATGAAAATGAAAAGCGAAGTCAAGGCTGAAAGAAGACACTGGGTTTCTCAGGCTTTAAATTCAAAACTTGTGAGTTCATCTTCATTTGAGCAAAAGCTAATATTTAGCTCCACAAAGAGCCAACATTAAGGAAGAATGGCTTTGATAGCCTCTTGAACAATTGGCAAAACCCTGCTGATGTTTACTTCATTTTGTATGCTATCACCAATATGGTGACTATAAGACAGAAGAAGCTAATTGATATCAGCTTGGCTTTTGAGTTTGGATGAATGAGCAGAAGCTAAATCTCCCTACTAGCTCTTTATTTATTTATTTTCAAAATTAAAGCTTGAACTTGGCTGTTATGATCACTCAAAACAACAGCCGCTGGATAAAGCAGGTTGCAGGCGGGACCTGGTTGGCTCAGCTTAAAGGGTATTCAAATTTTCCAAGGATAAATAAGTTAAACTGAATGCCTACTTGGGGATTCTTTCTGTTGATCTGAAGCAGCAAACTCCATCCAAACCTTCATCAACTTTGTTAATTGTCTAACATCCAAGAGCCAAAATATCACCCCATATCACTCCTTAATGATCGTTGTAAAAGAAAGTGGTTGCCTTAGTCATCATGCTTAGAATTGGCAGCCTTTTGCTTGTCGAAGAAGCTCTTTTTATCCCATTGAGAGAACCTTAAAGATTTCACTTTGGCAGCGTTGCACAGACAGCTTAGTATTTTAGCTGATTTCATGATCAACAAGAAGAATGTGTGGTTAATTCTGGAGAATTCACTTTATTGCTCGTCTTTCCAGACTCAGCATTAACTATTTACTTCTTTTTTTTCTGCTTCATTTAATTATTGTGTTTACAACACTTGTATGTGCACGCTAACTTGCCCTTTTCTTGGTCTTTGTCAGAATCTTATGAGCCATGAATCCAACAACAATTCTGGTGAACTTCTAAATGCCCATCATGCCAACAAGTAAGCAATGCCGATGCATGTGAGTTGGAATTATTTTATAAATGTTGCCTCTTCCATAGAACCATCTAAACTTAACTCCTTATCCTGATTGTGAGATGCAGAACTCTAGGTAGCACAATCAGGAAATTTCCCTGTGAAACAGCTGTTGGACAAACAGGAAACACATCTCTGCTGAAGGGCTATTCTGCTTCAACAAACCAAAAGGCTGCCAATTCTAAAAGAAAATATTTCATGGTTATAGGAGTTAATACCGCTTTATATAGTCGAAGTCGAAGAGATTCTCTACGACAAACTTGGTTCCCTCGAGGTTCATAGTTGATCTTGCAGCTTTATTTTAGTTTCATCATTGATATTACTGTGTCTGATCCATGATTAATGGTTTTTATTGAAAAATGAATAATTAGGTGAAAAAAAGAAGAAGCTAGAGGAAGAGAAGGGCATTGTCGTATGTTTTGTAGTTGGTCACAGGTATAAGTTTTGCATGTCTTTTCATGGAGCCGATCTTATCAAGCTGCCATTTGTTTCTTTAGATAAAATCTATTGCTTTTTCCATACCTATACCACAAGTCTTGTTAACTCGTGTCTTACCACTTTACTAGTGGTTTATTCTATACAACTTATCACATTGAAGAAGTTACAATTTTTTTATTATTGTAAAAATGTAATGATGAAGTTGGGACTGCATCTCCTTGGAGAATTACATGTAAACCACCCCACCACTAATTTAACATAGAAACTCCAGATAATTTAGCATTTGGCTGGCTGCACTGAATAATGTTTCGTATTGTACTTGCATAAAATGACACCCTTAGTATCCATATATAACCTGCAACTGCTTCAGGTATTGAAAGTGAAGAAGAGCCAAGGGATCCACAATACTGTATATTTTGTTTCTTGGATAGTTGGTCTAGTACCTACAGTCCAAAGCTGAGAACCATAATCTACTTCCTGATAATATGACAGCACAGATAGTCAAAGTACCAAATATATCATGCTCTTGCACGTATTTTCTGCGTGTCAGTGAGCTGTGCACTTGGAACCTAAGAGTGAACATAATTCTGTTAATTGTTTTCTTCCACTAGTTCAACATCTGGTGACACTCTTGACAAAGCTATTGAAGCAGAGGACAGAGAACATGGAGACTTCTTGAGGCTGGTGATGTTTCTTTCTTTCTTGTTTATTTCCCCTGTTCCAATCACTGTCAAATGTTGTTTTTGTGTCCCATGAATGTCTTGGCTAAATAGAAGTGGCTTTTATAGGCACACACTCCAATTTGTGTATACTCTGTTGGCAGGAACATGTTGAGGGCTATCATGAGTTGTCAGCAAAAACGAAGATATATTTTGCTACTGCTGTCACTTGGTGGAATGCAGATTTCTATGTCAAAATAGATGATGATGTTCACGTAAACATAGGTAAAGAGAAAGCCAGTTTTAATATGAATAAGTCTTTCCGCTTGGTCTATATTTAAAAATTAAGAAGATTTGAGGGAAAAAGATTTAATTTGATTAGACTCTCATGATTTTCTCCAAGCAGTCATATTATAGGCTTAGTTCTTATTGCAACCACGGTATCATGTTGGAAAAGTAAGAAAGTGAGCTAAGAAGAAAAAATATCCATATATCAATAAAATGAGAATGGCCAAATAAGAGAAACAAAAAGTTGTGCCTCATGGGAGTGAAAAACACAAGGTTTTTGTACCATGTGTTGCTTATATTTGCTAAAGTCAGTTGAGCATAATAAAACTATTAGAAAAATAAGATACAATATTCAATGATAATCATAGATCCCCCCACAGTGAGAATAGGTCTCTTCATTTTCATGCAATGTTATCACATTTGCTGTTAATATGGTGGCATAGTACAATTTTTTTGGCACATAGAAATCTGGGGATTCCACATAGTGCTGAAATTGTATAGAAATTTGGGGATTAAATATTTATACAGACGGTTGGATTCAACTGCTTCATACAACTGCTAGAATGCTATTTTTTTAACAAAATTAGGGAAGTGACATAAATCTTTGGTCATAACTATTATGGTATCCGAGGTCATAGAGACATTATCTGTCATTGTGGTAGCTTGGAACAGAATGACAACCTGCTGAATCCTGTGTTCACCTATGACAACATTTCTGATGAATAAATATTTACCTCTGACAGATTATGTTCACGGCATTTTATATGGTCTCAGACAAAAAAATGTATTACAAGCAGCCTCAGATTGCTCTGTAAATGGGTTTTGGCCCAAAATTCCTGAACAGGCTATCTTAATTCTCTCAGAGCATCTATCACTTTTGCTGTCCACCTGATAAAGTTCATGGCTGTCAGAATTCATTCAGAATATGACTCGTTTTATTGTATATAACTGTATGGCATTGCCTAGTTGTGCCGTGAACTCATCTGATATCAACGTCATTTCAACCCTATTTCATCCGATTTTTTTTGTCAAGAACATGTACTTAGAAGCTTGGTATTGCCATTTGACCTTTAAGGATTTCAGAGTGAAATTTCTGTCCAAGCTTATATTAAACAGTCCTCTGTGTTTACTTGGGGTTGTGGACCTCCGATTTGCTAAATGTTAATGTTCAGACCAACTTAACGGAACTGATATTCTATCCACGTTTGTGGTAAATGACCATTATATTTACTTTGGATTGGGACCTCCCATCTTGCAAATGTTTTTGATCATATCAATTTCTTGACAGAACGACCTTTACTAATTGTTGAAGTCATTTTCACTGTCATACCTTTTAATTCACTACAGGAAGATTATCAAGGATTCTGCATAATCACCTTAACAAGCCACGGGTATACATTGGTTGCATGAAGTCTGGTCCCGTGCTTTATGAGGAGTGAGCACAATTATCTGAGAGATTTCAGCTGATGAGAATATTGATTCACTCGTATCTATTTGTTTCTAAAGAGTGGTTCTTGTTAAACAGGGGAGTGAAGTACTATGAACCGGAGTACTGGAAATTTGGGGACGAAGAAAACAACTATTTCCGCCATGCTACTGGACAAATATATGCTATTTCCAAAGAGTTGGCTTCCTATATTTTAGCAAACCAGTAATTTCACTCACCTCTTTTAGATGGGTTAAAAAGTTTTTGGTGTCTGATTCTCAAATGAGCCAATGCAACATAATAGCTGGAAGCTTCCCTTCAAAATCAGCAAATTCTGGTTCCCAGTGCCATGTTTTCCCAAGCTGGGAGATGCCTACAACCTCTTTTAGCTACATTGGTTATTATTCATGCACATGGCATAAGAAAAGTCATTTCTTATTGTCCCAGGAATCTGCTTCACAAGTATGCAAATGAAGATGTTTCATTGGGATCTTGGTTTATTGGACTAGAGGTGGAGCATGTTGATGATAGGAGAATGTGTTGTGGCTCCAGAGATGGTAATTTCACAACTATAGTTTAATGTTCTTATAAAATTCCGATTGGCGAGGCTTGAATGAAAAGAATCCCTGAAACTGTTTGTGCCATAACGAAATCATATCATATGTTTAATGAAGTCGTGTCATATGTTTTCTTCTCGTTTTTTACAATCCTAATGGACATGATAGTTGAGTCGTAGAACCCTCTATCAGGCGCTGTGCCCTCTCAAATCACTGATTTGATTCGTTTACTTTATGGTAAATGGTATTGTTTAGACCTTTTTACGTTTTCCTACAATTACCATCATTTCATCTATCCTCAATTTGTTCACAAGTGACTGGCCGAGCTTTTCTTTTATTTTTTTCTAGTTGGAGCATCTGGCTAGTTGAAACCGTTGTTTAAGCAGAATAACCTAGATTAGGATGTCATACTATGTGAATAATTTTCACTTGGCATCGAGGTAAGCCAGCTTGGGCTGTCACCCAACTACTTTGATCATAGTTCTTTAAGTTTCCTATGTATGTGCGTGTATTTGTTTTGATTTTCTTCCACACTTCCAATTTATCTGTTTGTTCCTGGAAGAGTAGAGAATTGCAGCGAAAGGAGAAAGAGAACCACCACTTAAAAGAACACTAGTCTTGAAAGAAAAGGAAAAAGTGTATTAAACTTGTATTACAGATGCAGAAACTTGTCGCTCTTTGCTCAGGGATAGTAGAGGATTGGCGATAATAACTTGTTTTGCAGAGTGCCAGGTTAGGGCTCTGATAGGCCTCGGATGCGTGGCTACATTCAACTGGAGATGCAGTGGGATTTGCCGGTCTACTGAGAGGATCTTGGGCATTCATCAGCGGTGTAAAGAGCCCGAGAGTGTTTTGTGGGGCGAATCAACTGACCAAAGGGCAGTAAGTTCATTAAATCAACAGACATAACCTTCAGCAAGCTCCCAGGTGACATGGTCTTTCCTTAAATGAGCACAACACTAAAGGAAGGTAACTGTTGATCCCCATTCTTTAAATAGTTGTAGTACTGTGTTATAGTTTGTTCACCATGGCCTTTAGCTGCACAATAAGTTTTGTTTAAGAGGGAACATTAGACTGCAATATATATGTAGACAGCTATTAGATTTTGAGTGACACTGCTTGCTTTTTTCAGTTATTTCTGTCATGTTTAGAAATCAAAGATTTTTGTTTTTTTGTTTTTTATTACGAATGTGCTGTATTACATATGCATTATATCTCTATTCAAGAAAATATCAAAAAACTCATTGAAATTGTTCAGAAACACAAATGATTGTTTAACATAGCCACATTATGATTCAGTTCATTACTTGTGGCCTTTCCGATGCTCTTCAAAATTGTGCGCTCAATTATTTGCCAGCCAAGTGAAATGAAGAATTGCTTTTGAAATATAATATAAATATAACACACGAATAGAATGTCGTCAAACTTAAGCGTTTAAATAGCATTTTTGTATAATGTGTGCATACTTTTGACAGTTGGGTTTTGCAGTCTTCTCAGACGGCTCTAGCTAATCCCAGATAAAAAGGAAAAAGAACACACAAGAACAATTCAAAGAACTGATAATGTGATTAAGAAGAATCTTGGACCCATCCATGTCGCTTTGTCAAAAAAGAGGAGGGCCTTTATGTATAAACCAAGTAAAGAAGGAATAAAAGCCAAATGATTTTCTAGTAAAACAAAAATTAAAAACAAGTTAAAGGACTTGTAAATGACAAAAACAAAACCTTTTCATGCTAGAAGCCTGCAATGTGTGTACCTGCACAAGGGCTCAACCAGATATTGAAGCCGAATAGATACAAAGTTGAGTTACATTGTTACACGTGATATTGGCACGGCTCAATTCAAAAAATAAAACTCCACATTTAGAGCTTAATTTTAAATTGAACCGTACCAATATCTCGTGTTCTTATTTTATTTGGGCACTTACCCAGAAGATAGATGTTCAGTGGCTGTGAGCATGAGTTAGCAACTGCTCTTAACACAAAGCTTGATGAAATGAACAAGAATGAAGAAAGAACCAAATAGGCAGAACAGGAGATGGTCTTGGAATGCAGAAGGAAAGGAAGAACAGAGCCATGGAAAGGAATGGATATTTGAGAATTTCTTCTCTTCCTCCTCACATATTTATGAGAGAGAGAGAGAGAGAGGGAGGTTTTTAAAAAATTGGGCATTGAATTTGCCAACAACCCAACGAAAAAGAGGTTGGTATATTTATTCAAAAGCATAGAAAGGATGGAAAAGCTCAGTGGAGCAAATCTGGAGGTTTCAGTAAGCATTTATGAGGTCGGGGAAGGAAGAAGGAAAGGAAAAAGGCATGTTGGAGCAGTGACCCCCCTGCATTTGAATTTTTTTCCCAACTGAAAAAAAGTTGATCGGTTGGTGCCTTAATTTTCCTGTCAATTGGTTTGCCTTACGGTCTACTCAAAGTTCAATCAGACCCCCAAGAAGAAAACCACAAAAACCCCATATAATGGACGGAGTTTAATAAAAAAAAATCCCATTCGGGTGTCAGCAAAAGCCCATGTTTTCAACCCCCACTTTTGGTCCTCTACTTTTCTTTTTTCGCGTTTTTAAGGCTGTGAATTATTATGTTATGGGTGTTAGATGAGTTAAATTTGTGCAGACTTGAAGTTTTAATAGTTTTTTTACATTACTTAAAGATTCAAACTTTTACACGACAGATTTATTAACTATAATTTGGGGGTTTAGTGAGAATTACGTCATCAAACACCTAAAAAATAATAATAATAATAATAATAATGGTTGCCATATGTGGATGAAAAAAGAAAAAAGAAATCTGAAATTAGTTTCAATGCTTGTTCATAACCCTATAGTACTTTTCGTGGGACAAATGATTCAGTAAAGAGGAGGAGTTAGTTATTTGGTACAGAGTACGAGATTACAATAATGAACAGTGAATTAAATAATGGCCTCCAGCAAGAGAACTCAATCTTATTGGTTCATCAATCCCTTCATACACTCATAATTCGGTGTTAAAAAGTCCGTTTTTACGGGCCAGCAAGTGGATGGCCCAACCTTTTCCATATTTGTTTATTTTATATATATATATATATATATATATTGTTGTGATTTTGAATTAAAAACAAACCATTATTAAATTATTAATCACATAAATAAATATAAAAATTAAATGTGAAATTTTCAAATTGAGAAAAATTAAGTTCACGAAGAATAAAATATCGTTATAATGATCTTAGTACCATAAAAGTAATATTGCGATTATCAAAATATTACTAAGATAATGTTACTATAATAATTTTAAGATATTGAATATCTATTTATAGATCTAATATTTATTTATAGATATATATAAGAAATTATATTCTGATTAAAAGATAAGATAAGAAGATAAGTCTTTAATTAATATAAATCTCAATTATAATCAAATTTGATGTGCCAGTCATATTTAATTTAAAATTATAATCATGATTAAATTAGAAGTTTTAATATTAGATAAACTTGAATTTTAGCTCACAATTATTACACACATTTATTAAGTGTTAGTTTTGTTGAGTCTTAGTTGGTTTAAATTATTTTTTTATTATTTAGACGTTAGAGCATTTCGATCTGTTATTTAGTGATAAGAAAATTAGATTTAAATTTTAAAAAATAACTGTTTAAGAAATAAAACGAAAAATTACATTAGAAAGTTAAGTTTCTTTCAATTATTATATTTGTACATATTTATACATTTAAGGTATTACTTGAGCCATTATTGATACTATGTATTAAGTTTGGAGGTGATGGAACTAAGATGTAGGTCGAGTGGTCGGATGAGTAATATGTTGGTGTCAATCTGATGGATTATGAGTTCAATTCTTGTCTTGTACAAGGGTCAAAAAAAATAATTTGTAATTTATCTCTTTTGATATAATTGAAAGTACAAACACGTACAGTCATGTAACTGTAGTCATCTAAGTTTGGAAGTGACGGCTTGCTTTTCATACTACATGATAACATGCCCACAAAGTTGAGGATATTTAGACTGAACAAACTTATAATTTAACTTATGTATTTTAATATTTTTTATGTGGTAATTTAAATTTTTTATTTTTTTATTACACTATTAGATAAGGTTTGTCAAAATGCGTAAGATATGATTATTTCAAAATAACTTATCTGTAAAGTCTAAAATAATTTATTCGAAAGGGAAAAAAATAAATTTATCTAAAAAATCAAAAATAAAAAGTTATATGACTTCTTTCTAAATAAATTTAACAAATATAATGGAAAACACTTTTATTCGAGATATTTTTTATATCATATTTTTTTCGATCTATATTTTGGTTAACAAACACTATTTTAGATCATATATTTTCGAGTTAATTACACACCTACCTAGAATTGAGTTAGTGGGTGCAATACATGAGCTGATAAAAACTAGAAACGCACTTGGATAAAGCTTCAGCGACTAAATATGACTATAAGCGACAACAACACTATTTGACGCTTTCATTGAACCTTTGCTTTTGGTACTAAAGAAGGAAAAGCGACAACGCTATGAGCAAAAAATCGATTCCAATCGCTTTGCACGTCGTAGTAGCCTACGTTGCACAAAAACAAGGATGGAAACGGGAAAACGTTATTTTTCAAAAAAAATAAGAAACGAAAACGAGGGAGAAACGCATAAGTAAAAAAATATAGAGATTTTTTTGTAAATATAATTTTTAATATAAAAAATTATAAAAAATAGTTATTCAATTTAAAAATAAAACATAAATTCTATAGTGCATTCAAACAAATTTTGGAAACAAATTCTATAAAAAATTAAAAATTTTGAGTCAGAGACGAAAAAAATTTAATCTCTATTCATGGATTGATATTTTCTAATATTACGAAACGATCACGAAAAATTTCTGAAATTGTAAAAATGGCTCGAAAATTTTTCTTAACTTTTTGAAAAAGACAATATTTTAGAAACATCGAAACAACACCTCAATGAAATTTTTGTGCATCATAAATAGCAACCACTACTAGGCCCTTCCTCTAGTGATCCTTCCATCCACCACCATTTTTTCTTGTCGCTCCCATGATGTCTTCTTGCTCATCTTCTTTGTCTCTAACAACAACACGTTGCTGCCACAATCTATGTGCTCACTTAGCTAAAAAATAACTTTTTTTATGTCTTCAATCGAGCTCACGCGTATTAATAATATGAGTCATTTGTCACACTGGCGTAATGTGTAATTAACTTGAAAATACATAGCGCAAGGGTATAATTAAAAAGAGAAAAAGTTTAAATTGTCAAATAAAAAAAATGTCAAAGTAAAATGATTAAATTATAAATTTAGCCTATTTAAATTATTACTGATATTTTGCTCATGAAAAAACATAAATGCCAAGTAGTATCATGAACAATGTAATTGACAAAAATATTATTTTTAATAAACATAAATTTAAATCATACTCATATGTATCACACCTTAGCAAGAACACAAACATGTTTCTAGTATTAGTTCTCTATCCATTCCAAATGTGATCTCTCGCTTATAGTTAGTCGTAAAACTAGGGTTATTTTGATTTTCAAGAGTTGGACTGAGATTAAGGGTGATCTAGTGACAGGATGGATCGTGAAGAGTTATCCCTTTCATTTCAAAACTAATCTTAAAAGCTACGAAAATTTTGCACTAATCCTAGAGCTATAGGGGCTGTAGGGAAGATGGGATGAAACAATGAAGAAATTTTAGGTTACAAAGGACTTAGAAATATTAATTAAACAACCTTCAAAACGCTATCATTATCGATTGTATTGTTTTACAAGCAAGGCTTCTTGGATAGTTTTAGAATAACGTCGAGATAAGCATCCAGGCGAGAGAGTAGGCCAAACCCGCGCTTTATCTCTTTGGTATCGTGTTAGAGTCGGAAACCTTAATCACTTCCGCTTCTTAAAGGCCCCTTCTTTTCGCAATTCAAGCAGTCACTCAATTATTCGCTCTGGACTTTGGTAGCCAGGGCTTGGCGTCCTTTGATCGATCGATCGATAAATCAATCAATCAAGCACAATCTGCGGAGACCCAATTCGTCGATTTCGGTTAGGTTGCTTTTCTTCTTTTCCAGTTCATTCAATTCTTGAAAGAAACCTTCGTGTTAGTTGCGACCTTTTCTGTTCGCATTTTCCATTGGAGTTTTATACATTTATTTACGTATTTGGTGAGGTGGGTTTTTTGGTGGAGGGTGTAATGCTCCTTCGATGTTTGAAATTTGCAGAGAGCAATCGAAGAAGCGTGAGATTTACCATGTTCGAAAGTTCCTTCAAGCTCGAACATCCCTTGGGTTTGTTTTTCTTTTATTTTTTTATTTTTTTTACCTTTTATTTGGAACCCTTGTTTGTATCCATCCAACTTTTTGGGCATCCATGATATTTGGGCTCTTGAATTCATGACATTACACAAGGGTTTCAATTATTCTTAAGATTTTTAAGACTTGTATAGTGGGCTTGATTGGAATCTACAGTAAAATTTGTTGCTCTTGATGGGAGTTCTCTCGTGATTTTTGGTTGGACACCGAAGCACGTTGATCAGCTTGATATTTAATTGGATTTGTCTTTATTCCAGAATTTGGTAAATAGTTTTTTTGCGCATCAAGTTTAGGCCTTCCTGTTGGAGTTATGGTTTGATTGACTGTTGAGTCTAGAAGATGCATCTTCATGCTTTTTGTTACCCAATTTGGAGAAAATAATTTGCAGACACCATCCATAAAATCTGTACAAGTGTGCATTATACTTATATATTCTAGCTGCTGGGCTAATGAATCTTATTTCCTGAACCCTGAGATAAGTTTTTGAGGCGTTTAATATAGCTTGTCTGTTTCTTGTTAAGTAATTTGCTTTCTGCCTTTCAGAGAGGAGGCTGGCAGAGTCTGCTCACATTCGAGGGAAGTATCCTGAAAGAATACCAGTAAGATTTCTTTTTCTTTGAAAAGAAAAATAGCTGGAACTTACCATAATGCAGTTAGGTTGCTACTTCAATTTTTTTTTTTTTTCTCTTACAAAATAACTTTCCTATAGGTAATTGTCGAGAAGGCTGAGGGAAGTGACATTCCTGAGATTGACAAGAAAAAGTATGGTCTTCTGTACCTCAACAATTTTAGTAGCAGTTTTTTGTTATTCCTGTTTCAATTATTCTTCAGATTCTGTCTTTCTAGTGTCAGTGCACATGTCCTGATGGTGCTTTTGATGTGTTGTCGATCGTGGAGGTTCCTTTTCTGATTATTGTGGTGTAATATAACTTTATCAATTATCTACATTGCCACTTTATAGACTCTTATCTAGGAATTCAATTCCTCACTTTATACAAGCTTTTCAGTGTTGAGAGTAGCAAAACTCAGCAGCCACACACATTGTTACAACTAAGTAGTAGCTGAGCGCAGATTTGAATTGCTACTCTGTTATGATTTCACGTGGAATTTCTATTGTAATTCATTCTATATTCTTGAATGCAATTTATAGCTCGTTCTTCCCTATCAAGAATTTGATGTAGGTGCCAGAACATTTATTATTTTTTTGAGCAAGTGTTGTCATAACTTTTTATTTTGAATTGTGTAGATGCCAATGAGCGTGTTTTCTTATGCACCGTTCTGACATGAATTTGACATTGATATTTAATTGAGAAGATTGGAGAGGGTTGAAAATTGACATGGCTAGCCTTCAAATATGTATTGGTGGAAGTTGTTCCTTCTGGTTGAGGATTTATGGAGTATAATTAAGTTTTATGGTGAATCATTGGTGAAATCATTTAAGCACGTAGTATCTTGTGCAGCAGGAATCAGCTTGTTTGAGTACGTACAGTTTTCTTTGATTACCATGCTTGTCATGTAGATGATGCAGCATTGGTTCTCTCCTGGGCAAATGGATATTTAGGCCCATTATGTAGTTGGCTTTGCATTATATTATCTAAGTAAAGTGATTTGTTGAGATGGTGAGATTTAATGAATAGTGTTTCCCTTGGCATTTCTTTTCATCAATTGGTTTTCTTGTATGGACAACTAGTATGGTTCTGAATACACGTGCTCTTATTTTATGTATTGAACTTCTGGTGTTTGATGTTCACACAACATTTGATAATCATTTACTAGGATTCTAGACATCTAGTTATGATTGCAGTTCATTACACTCCTCTAATGCTTTGTACATGTTCAGTTATATATAATGCGGTCACCCAGAATTGGGAATTCAGGTTTGATGGACCATTTATGGACTGATTGAATTGCTAAATTTACTTAGATCTCTCCATTGTTGTCAACTTGTGGAAACAGATATCTTGTCCCTGGTGATTGTACTGTTGGGCAATTTGTTTATGTTGTTCGAAAGAGGATTAAGCTTGGTGCTGACAAGGCCATATTTGTCTTTGTCAAGAACACACTACCTCCCACTGGTGAGAGTATGAATTGTTTTCCTTTCAATACAAGTTCTTTTCCTAAGTTTTTCCCTGTTGTTTCAGCTTCTTTGATATCTGCAATTTACGAGGAAAACAAGGATGAAGATGGCTTTCTTTACATGACTTACAATGGCGAGAATACATTTGGGGCCTTCTTCTAAGCTCAGCAATGCCTATATTTTGTGAATAAAATGCTCGGAGGTGTAAATTCTTAGATATTTCATAAGAATTTAAAGTCTTGCCTATATTTAGTGCTAGCTGGGATCATGAAAAATTTGTTGCCGGTAGCTTATTGTTTTTAAGAGTTCTATGCAAGTATTAGATTTCAGTGGATAAATTTCAATTGCAGGTAACGTATCAATTTATTTTGGAGTATTTTGTTTGCTATTGAAGATGTCCCCCTCCTTTCTCAGCTTTAAGTGTTACTATTATAAAGTTGCTTGTAATTTATGCGTTGATAGTTGTAAGACCATAATATGATGTAGCAGGACAATACTTTGCTTAATCTGGAAGCAGATATGTTTTCTAGGTGCCATGTCTTGTAGGATTTCCATTTTTTTTTTTTAAATTTCCCCTCGATTTAGAGATTAAGAACAGAATAGACAGATACTGTGCTGGGAAACCTTGTGAAGGCTGCTAGTATTTGGTGGGAACAGAGTCTGATTGAAATAGAAAAGCCTCCTGATAGGTTGATCCATTTGATGGTCTATTCGTTAGGGGATGGTTTTTTCTTCTGGCACTGGTTCTTGATCCATTTGATGCCCATGGATGTTCCCCTCTTGACCTTTCCTGCTCCGGCCACTGCTGCCGCTTTGGCTTTGCCGAGTCCTCCAGCAGATGCCGTCTTCTTCTTCTTCTTGTCACCTTTGTCTTTGCTGGTCGCGTTTTCGTCTTCCTCCATGGCACCAAATCCTCCAGCACCCCATTGATCTGCCCAACTCGGTGCCTCACTGGCCATAGCTCTTGGCTTTCTATAATTGTCTGGTTTTTAGATGAATTCCCTTACAATGGCAGTATTCTGTTAGAGGTAAGAAGAAAGGATCTGAGAGGGAAGAAGATAGGAATCTAGACAAGAAGTTCAAAGAATACCTGGAAGGAAGTTCTTGACCTTGATAGATAGCTGCAATGGGGTATCTCTCTCGGTGGAGAAAACTTAAGAAGAAAGCTTGTGCAAACAAGAAAACAGATGAATATTTATAGCCAGGAAAACCCCTCAATAAACAAAGGTTGGGTTGCATGTGGGATGGGCTGTCGTCTATCCTCTCTCTCCTTTTCTTTTCATCTCCTTTCTTGAAAGACATGCCAACTCACTCACTTGGTTACCATCTCGCTAAGCAAAGTTGTTTATTTATTCTTCTTTTCTTTTTTGTTCTGTTACTTGTAGTGCTAATTGGGTGCAAACGATAGAGCTGTGCCATGCCAGCCTGTGGGCGTCTGTCCCCATAGACTTCCAATAAAAACCGGCGCCCAACTTTGGAGTTGCAAAATAATATTTACTTGGTTGTTCAGTGGGTATTGACTATTGTGTTGTTTGATCTATTCATCTTTGATTTATCTATTAATCTTTGGTTGTTACGTTGCACGTCCACTAGGGTGCTACTGAATTTTGGGCGATTTTATTCATTATCATAACCCAAGTGGGTATCCGATCCATGCTACCTAATGAAATTGAGATTAGTATCTAGCAACTGTTGCACGCCCCAATACTAACGTAGTTGGAGAACTTCTACCTTTTATATACTTTCTGCGCCGTCTCGCCACCAGCAAACATTCAAACAGATTCGTTCTTTATTTCATAACAATGATTCAAAGTCAATTAAAGAAATTCACTTTTTTGACTGTATCTTGTCTTGGCTTGGTTTGGTTGGAAAAGGCTCTAAATGCCGCAAAGCGAACCCCATCGCCCCTTTTGTGGGGTGATCTGGCTGGGCAGTGGGCACACTTGAAACAGATAATAAACTAACACTGGAATTTGTATTTAAAAATAAGGCTTTGGGATGTCATGTTGGAATAATTGTCCCCGTAGGGAGAGGCAGGCAAACAAAGAACAGCCAGAGGATTCAGAAAACGCCTCAATGTAGGTAACCTGCAGGTTTCAACATCAATGTACACAAGAGCAATCAAGAATTCCCAACTGATGATTCCCTGCAAAACCCTCCAAGCATGATTTGTCTTCTACGTCTGAATTGAAATTCACCGATTCAATAATGGAGGAAAGAGAGAATTGCATACTAGTTCCATGGCTGGTGGACCAGGTGAATCAAATCACGAGTCCAAGCTAACTCAACCTTCTCTCTCGCTCTCTCTCTGGTCTACTTTTTCCTCGTTGGCAGTGAGAATTTAATCGAAGATTTGGGAGATTTTTATTCACAAAGAAACCGCATTCTAATTCCTCTGCTCGTGCATTTAACATGCAGACCAAATTTTCTACCTTCCTCTCGTTGTTTTCTTCAGCTTTCATTTAGATTTCCTCGTAGACTTGGATTTCTTCATCTTCCGATTCTTCTCGTCGAAACTGCTCCACGTGTATCCACTGGGTATCGCAAAAGGATCTGATTGCTGCGCGGCCGGACAATGCTGCTGCTGCTGCTGCAGTTGCTGCTGGAGTTGCTTGGTGGCAGAGCTCAGCCGGCTGGTGCTCCGCCTCAGCCACGCCGTCGACGACGACGACGAACACGATGGGTAATGACTCTCTGTTTCCTCCTCTTCGGAGCCTCGCCCAAAACCCAAATGCCTGGGACTCGACAGCGGCGTGTAGAACTGCTCAACGGGTTGGAGCTGAACGAATTTCGTGAACGTGATCACTACCCTCACCGTCGGCACCACCGGAATCGCCACCTGAAAATACAAGTATACTTGAGCTGAATGAATCTTAAACCGATTATCGTTTCGGTCAAAACAATGACTATCTTATCAAAAATCAAATCTTGCAAAGTGGGTCCTGAATAATTCGACATCAATTTGGACCGGAAATTCAGATTATTTAATGGGACCCGCGAATCAAGACCGTTGGATCAAACGAAGGACCCCATTCGATACTCAAATCACCAACCATTTCGGCCCCACAAAAGCTTCTTCTCCGACTCGTTGTCAGCAATGCCCAAGCAAAGCCTCTGCTTATGCTATGCTTGGGCATCAAAAGAAGGAAAAGTGAAAGCAAAGCAAAGGAAAGAAGAGAAAACTCAGGTTCAGTGGGCCCTATGGTTGCTCATAGAATACCAATTTTACCACTTACCTTCACCGGAAAAGTTCCCGGGGGGAACTTCGTCGTCAGCAGCTCCCGCATTCGCCTAACCGCCTTGACTTTGTTCGCCAGGATGTCGAGTAGAGGCAGTAGCTCCTCCGTCTTCAAGGGGAACTGCTCCGTTAACCAAACTGACGGCCGTAGACTCTTAACGAATTCCTTTTCCTTCGTCTGCGGCTGCGCCACGAGCGGAGCCGCCAACGATTGCGGCCGCCGCCGCTCCGGCGCCGCCATAGACGGAATGTCGACGCTCTTCCTTGTGACGAATACTATGTCCCTCTCCTCCCGCACGAAGCTACTGTGGCGCCGGCGATTGTCAGACAAGCTGAATTGGGGGTTCTCGGCCACGAGAAAGCCATCGGCGTCCTCGTCGAGCTCTAATGGAAGAATTTGCTCGCTTCCGGGAATGTCTGAATCGCCTGTTACGATTTTGCGAGACCGGTAACTGAAGACGACGTTGTGGACTTCGTAAACCCTAGCTTTCCATTCTCCAACACTCTCGGTCTTCTCCTGCCTTCTCCAATTCGTTCTTCCGACGAGTTCGGCCTGCGTGACGTCCATACCGGGGCGGTACACGCTCGTCTGAGCACAGAACCCGGCGATGTCAGAGTCGGTAAGTGGTGCCCCGGCATTCTCGAAGGCGTCGTAGATTTTACGCTCGTCGCGGTTCAGTACTAGCAGCGAACCAGAAGGAATGTCAAGGGAAGGTTCGCCGTCGCCAAGAAAGAGGAAGCTCTGATCGGCGCGTTGGACTTTCATTCCGTCGAAGCCAGCAAGCGAGGTGTCGGCTCGGAGATTGCCGTCTCGCTTCCAGATCTTGTACGTGTCGGATGGAGCAATCTTACCGACGAACGGAACAATGGAGCTCTCAAAATGGAACGAGATCTCCATATAGAAATCGCTCATTCTGCGGAGGACTGCGATGAGACGAGGCAACCGGCGGCGCCACTTAGACCAGGCAGAGTGGTGCTGATGCTGGAGGAGCACCACCGCGACTTCGGAGCACCGCCGGCACATAGCTTCCTGCAAGGCGTTCCAGCCGGTGGCGTTCTGCAACGAAATGTCCGCTCCTGCGGCCGCCAGAGCCCGGGCCGCGAAGACATCGTTCAGGCGAACAGCGAGGTGGAGCGGAGTCTCCCGGTGAGGGTTGTCACGTCGGTCGAGGACGGCAGAGATCTTGTCGGCGAGTCTCTCCTGCGCAAGCGAGTCAGACTCGGAGTGAATCTGAGCCGGGTCGGCCAGTCGGGGCAAAGTCGAAACAATCCGAGAAAGGGTTGCGTGATCGCCCAGCGCCACGGCGTAGTGGACCGGGCTGTGCCTGTAACTCTCCGGCCTAATCGCCGCCGGCACCGTCGACTTGGCCGATGCCGTCGACGACCTGGACATTGTACAGGAAGAGAGAGAATTGGAAGAAGAGTACGAAATGGGGTCAAGTCCGTTGTCGAGCGGAGGATGGGAATGGGGATGTGAGTTAGAGTGAGTCAAGTTTGGTGGCTTCTTCTAATTCTATAGTAATGAAATGAAATGAAATGAAAGGGCGTGGCAATAATGTGTTATTCAATGAAGGATGAAGGAGGGGTATTTTGGTCATTTCATGGAAAGAGTTGATCGGGCACGACTTTTAGTAATTCTTCTGCCCTGCCGGAGTCGGGTATTTCTTCTGTACCGGTTCGGTACTTTCAATATTCTGCGCTTCCCTTCTGTCCTTTTGTTTCCTAATTTATTTCTCCCTTTTATTTTTTTTTTCTCCATTTAAGCCCTTTTTTCACTCCTAATTTACTCTTTAACCTGTGACTACCTACGCTGACTAGGTTCACTATTATTATTATTATTGGATTGAACTTAAATTGATTAGTTTCAGTAAATTAAATAAAAAAATAATTTTCAGTTCGATTTTAACAATAGTACTTCAGTTTATTTTGGAAAATATCACTAAAATAATTAAGCTAAGTCCCCACTTATGACAATAATTACACTTATCAATATATTTTAAATTTTATTAATTATCTTAACATTAGTAATTTTGAATTTGATTAATTTTGAACATTTCAATTAAACTGATTTTTTAAAATTTTTATTATGTTTAGTTTTATTATATATAAATTTGATTAATTCAATTTAATTACTAAATTACTCTGTAACTGACTGAAATAGGCAAATATAATATTAAAATTAAAATAATATAATAATCAGTATCTTAACAATTAAGAGCCACTTTAACTAGTGTTTGACTCTTGGTGACAAATCAATATTTCATTATTATTATAAGAGTAGACTCATGTTTGCTATTGTTAAGAAAAATAAGAAATGGGTATGGGTGGGTAATCAACCATGAGTTGACCCCCCGTATAGTGTAAAAAAAATCAGTGCTTTGGAGGGTTGTGTGATTAAGACTCATGCATATATATATTTATTGAGGTGGGCCTGCTTGTGCACTGTGGCACCCTCTTCTTACTTGCCCATTCTTCAAATATGTAACACTGATGCGCCCAGCTATTAGGTTAATTAGGAAAGAAAGAATTTGTTGGGGTATTATGTTTTAGATTTTTAACTCTCCTGTTTGAATTTTGTCTAAGAAATAATTCAATAAATAAAGAACGATCTTAAAAATAAAAAATGTTTATTGCTCTCACATTTATGGTTGTACTAGGGATCGAAACTTGTCTGCTGGATTTTCTGATTTATCTCTCATGCTGAAATCGTGGGGTCGAGTAGTGGGGGCACGAGTGATAACGCGTAATCTGAAAAAAAAAATATAACACTGGTCTAAGGGGTAAAAAAAAAAATCTAAATCTATATTTTTATCTCTATATTTTTACATTTTTTATATAATTATTTAAATTTTTTATTATTTTAATACATTCTTAAACTTAAATTTTTGAGTCAATTTAACTTCTACACTTTAATTTTTTTTCATGTAATAATTAAAATTTTTCGTTATTTCGATTACACCTCTGTATCTGTATTTTTAAATCAATTTAATCATTATATTTTAACATGTAAAAAAAATAAACAAGTCAAATTATAAGAGTTAAATTGATTCGAAATTATAAATATAAAAATGTAATTAAACAACAAAAAAATTAAATCATTATATAAAAAAAATTAAAGTATAGAGATTAAGTTAATTTAAAAATATAGGTATAAGGGTGTAATTGAAAAAAAAAAAAATAAATGACTATAAAAAAAATATGAAAGTATAAAGATAAAAGTATATGAATTTAACCTAGATATAATGGTTTTTTGTTTTTTGTCATTTTGTTTTGAATAATGGTATTTTGAATAATAACATATTAACTATAACCCCCCAAAAAAATGTTAAAGTTCCTGTCTATTTATTACCACCGGTGGGCTGCTGTACTTGACCGATAAAAGTGCAATTATTATACATGATCATATTGTGAAGCAGAGCAGACCATAAACAGGACCAGGTGCCCTATGGGCCATGGCAGCATGCCCCTAATGGTAATGGCCAAGCATGGAAAGCCAATGTGTCCCCTTTCATCATATGCGGAATTAATTGTTTCCTCTTTGCCTCTTTGGTACCCATTTCATAATCATGGTTCATGGATACAGATTGTTGCTTCCATCTTGGCTTTCTGCTTTCTCATTGCCCATTACTTGCTAGAAGCAGATCGATCATTTTGGTCTTAGTTTCTGGGAATTCAATAGACTTTGATTCTCACTGCGAAGCAGATGAGAAGCAAGTACACAGAGGTTCTAATGGTTTGGCACAGATGCAGCATTCTTTGCTTTTGGAGTCCAATTTGTATGCTCTTGGCAAATACTCTTTTGATGGCCTCCCGCAAACAGAGCACTTGAACAGGTAGGTATAAACGACAAGCAGCTTGCAACACATAAACCCTTTGTCATGTCTCATGTGGCCAAGTATTGATTCATAGTTTCAGACGCATCTTGCCATTTCGATAGGAAGCTCTCCTGATATTGGAAGGAGAAGGTTCTTTGATGGAAAGATAGACAAATAATGATAGAGCAGTAGTGAATCATAGAGGATAATAATAACAAAGATAAGAGATATCACAAACATATAGAAATACGTGAATAATACGTAGATGTAGATCGGTATTTGAATTTGTGACTTGCAATCTCTCAAGATCCGTCTATAATCATCTTCTCTTACAAGCATTCTCTAGAAAATGATTTAGATAACTAATGTCACTTTTCACTCGCTTAAATGAAAAGAAAAGAATATGTGGCACATTTATATATAAATACTACAATAATAATTTTCTAACCAAAAAAAAAATTATGTTTTAAAAAAAAATTATACTTAACAGAACATTAGTTTTTAAAAGAAGACTAATTACAATTAGATCCTTGCTCCCTTTCACTATTAAATTGGGAGTAATTTAATGACCCTGAAATTCCGAATGATACAAAAAGATTCTTAATAAAGTCACTTAAATGCAAAACCCTAAAACTACTTAAAATACCATTTTTTTTTTTGGTAATGGGTAGGTGCATGGTTATAGTCACATATGGTTACATGTAGCTAGTGATGTTGGACCAAGCTTGGCCATGGCACTTATGGGTATAATTAATTTTTCATCTTCCAACATATACGTGTATATATATGTATATATATAGAAATTAATTCCATCATTTTCATGTGATTCATAGCTAGTTGTGTCCCCTCTTATGGCTATATATGTAGTGTTATGGGTCCTCTTACTACCTACGTTTGATGTCCTAAAAAATATGAGATTCTAAAAGATTCGTGCATTAATATTAAAGTAAAGTTGTCTAGTAAAAGAATAAGTTGGTGCCTTAATTAATGCCCATAAAATTTGGTAAGCCCTCCATCATATATGTATTTTAATATAAGAATTTAACCTATGATACGAGTGATATATTGTTACTTTGTAACCATGATATTCTGTAATCATACTCTTTTGAAAATGTCACAAGATTTAGTAATTCATATTATTTTCTTTATTATTTAGTATAAGGATAAAGTCAACTTTAAATGATATTTCTTAACCGACCAAATTTCAAAATCTCACTGGGTTGAGTGATGCTTTCATTGAATGCCAAGCTACTATTTCTTTTAAGAAAATATTTTAAAATTATTACGAGAGATTGAGCCCAAATCTAAAGAAAGAGACCAAAAGTTTCATCTAAAGACCAAAAGATCCAAGAAAACATACTGACCTTAGTTGAACTAAGAGATTTGAGTGACCTTAGATCAAGGGATTGAGTGACATCTCTTAAAAATATCTCTCGATATCTCTGAGAGATCATTTTAGGAGAACTTCACAGATCACTCGACACTAAGAAGATCTATATTCGAGAAACTCTTGTAGTCCACCTAGAGCTAAAAGCTTCTCTCTAGACAATGTTAAATATTCTTTTGAGAGATTATAAGTCTGAGAAAACTCAATCTCCAAATATTATTTACACAAGACTATGAAAAATGAATCAAACTTACTTCTAATGTACTTACCTATAAATTCGAAAGGTCATCCAACATAATTGTCGAAGAATGTAGCTTTTCCAGTATAATCTTTTCTATGTATAAAAAAACCCTTATTTGGTTGAGATATGTTCAGAATTCTACACTAACTACAGTTCTAATTACTCTGCATTATACACACAAACCAAGATACTTTCTCAAATATTGGAGGGCTCGCACGAGATTTCACTTGTGCCCGTAACTGATTTTCTTTTTTGCAAGTCACCTGCAAACTTCGATTAAGACGCTCTCTTACTACAAAATAAATTTATTATTGTATCTACCTAACAACAAAAATCAAATAACCTATTTTTTTAAGCCAAAAGCTTAAGCTGCGTTCTCTTTATTATTTTTAAATAACTTTTAATTTTTAATTTTCTAAAATAATAAAAATATATTTACTTTGTTATTTTTAAAAACAAAAAAAAATTATAAAGGAACTATTTCAGCTAAAACAATCTCTAAGTCCAAAACACGGAAAACACAATTCATTTTTCATGTTTTGGCTCTCCTCTTTCTCCTTTCTCTATTTTCTTCCTCCTCCCCTCTTTTCAAGGCCATCACTGCCACGACCATTGTCAACCACCATCTCCTAGATCCACCACCAACAACCAACAAACAATCTCCCAAATCTGCTGCCTCCTCTTCCTTTTCCATTCAAGGCCATCATCGCCACGACCATCTTTCTCTTCCTTCTTCCTTCAATCCATGATATATATGTATGTATGCGCGATTTGTATCTGGCTAGAGGTTTAAGTTTTGATCTATGGAGATTTGGCCGTTGGATGTTGTTGGTTTTTTGGTATGTTGGTTGATGGGAGTAAGGGTGTTGGGTGGTTATCTCTAATTTTTGAAAACCATCGGCCATGCTAGTCGGTGGCGACTACCAGTGTGTTTTTAATTATTGACCGAAAATTAAAAATCAGATTTATGAAAATCTAACTATTAAATCTGACCTATTTTTGTGTATATTAACCCCCTTGACTTTGCGTTTCTAATGATAGGTTCTGATCGTGTGAATCTTCAGTCGACTGTGGTCGCCAACGACGGAGAAGATACAAGGAGGCGGAGAGAATAGAAGAAGAAAAAAAAAAAGGGAGGAAAAATAAAATTATATATTATCACTAAAATATAATATATTATTACATATATTGGACGTATTATGTATAATAATATTTAATATAAATTATCACTAAAATATCAATAATTCATTAATCAAATTTATTATTTTTTTAACAGTATAATTTCATTAAAAAGAGTTAATTTTATCATTTAATAATCAAATTTATTGAATAAAATATCATAAAATAATTTTTTTTCATTATTTTAAAATAAACTCATTTTTTAATTTTCTGTTTTAAAAAATAATTTTTTAAAATGATGAAAAAAACATATTTTCAGTTTTCTAAAAATAAATTATCAAAACAGAAAGAATAAATTTAAAACTCAAAATTAAAAATTAAAAAAGTGTGCGAGCCTCAATTTTTATTTTTGACATGTGTAATAAATCATGAATACATGGACATAAAAATTTATATGTGAACTTGATTTTAAATAAGTTTAATGAGAATTTTAATTGGACATTTAAATTTGACGATTTTATTAACACTTTGTATTAATATGATGTATTGTATAAGACAATAATATAGAATATCACTAAGAGTGTGTTTGATTGCACATATTTTTTATAGAAAATATTTAATTATTACACATTTTCTATGGAAAACAATCAAACACTCTTTATTTTTCTATGGAAAAATATGTATGGTATAAACATTTAAAACTTATTTCCATGAAATTTATTTTCCAAGAGGGTGAGGTGGTTTTTAATTCTAGGTAATGCAATCAAACACACCCTAAATGTGTCTAGGAGTGAGCGAAATTTTGATTAAATTGAAATAACTGAACTGAACTGAATTGGTCAAATTTGATGGTTCGGTTCGATTCAATTTATAGATCGAACCATATTTGGTTTTTAAATTTGAGTTTTTCAGTTATTTTGGTTTGATTCAATCTTCTTATTAAAAAAATTAAAATAATCAAACTGATCCAAATATCAAAAACGATATCATTTTTTACCAAAAATGGCCGATTCATTTAATTATTTTGATTTAACTAAAATTTTTCTCACCTCTAATTACTTATATTTACTTGCACTTTATTATTTTTAATTTTTTCGATTTGAGTAACTATTCAATCACTTCAATTTAATTTTTGAAAAATATTTAATTTATTTAATTTGAGCAATTCAGTCAATTCAATAATCAACTGACCAAATATTCACTCCTAAGTGTGTCTAAATAGCATTTTCATATATTTAAATGAAAATGTTGCTTAGACATTCAAGATGATAGTCTATAATAATATATTATACATTATAAAAATATAAAAATATAATATAATACACAAATATAACTCTGAATTTCAAAATTAAGTATACAAATAATACTTTTAAAATTTAAATTAAAAAATCACTACCAGTAGTCATTCCAAGTTGAATTGGTTTAAGAGGAATAGAATTCCAAAGGTCGTTGAGAAATTAACAGCTTTGATCACGTGGGAGTACACGTTAACGTTACGGAACAACAGAAGAAAAGGAAAGGAAAGGAAAGGAAAGGAAAGGAAAGGAAAGGGAAACAGGTCAACCAAAGAATTTGAATCGGTGGTCAACAATGAGACGGCTCTGATCTCATGATGATTAAAGAGGACCCCACCAGAGCCGCCTCTCTCTCTCTCTCTCTCTCTCTCTCTCTCTCTCTCGTCTCGTATCGTATTCTTGAAATCCTCTGCGCCTGAATTCCCTGCACGGATAGCCTATAAGAGAACACAAAAAAGTATACATGCAAGCAAATAAACATCTACTTGCTCGCAATATGTATGTATTTGTTATATACTTGAGCAGAAACTGACGAAAAGGCTCTGTTTGTGTCTTGTGCGTGGAAATTGGTAGAGGCGTGTTGCCAGCCTTCTGCTCACCTACCTTCTTCTTCGTCTTCTCTATCTGTTTGGTTACGAGAGAGAATTGGAATTCCAATTATTGGCAAGAATTCTTGGGCTCTACTGGAGGAATTCCGCTTCTCACCGCTTGACAATGCCTTCCCAATTCAACTATACAAAACCGAACTTGAAGCCTCGCAGCAACAAGCCTCACGGGTGCTCTGTCTCTGTGTAGCCGTCTCTCTTTCGCTGTGCATTGGGCGCATTTCGGGTTGGTGTAAATGATGGCTTTGAAGGCTGCCCCAATCTGGGCATGCGCCAAATATTCTTGCACTCAACTGGGTTTTGCAGATTTGGGAACCAGGCGTTCTGGGTCGGGTTCTAACCTGAGGTTCGATCTTGACAAGATTCGGAACTGGGAATGTTGTGGGGGGGTTTTGACTAAAAGGGCAAAGACGCCTGTTGAAGATGAGAAGCCAATGACACCTGGGCTTGATGATGCGCCTGTTGAGAATGATCAGACAAATGTCACTGAATCTAGAGGGTTTCACAGAGATTTGAACTCTCTTCCAAGTGAGTTATACCAACCAGAATTCTTGAACTTCAATATGTATTATTTGTGGTGGTAATTGGTATATTAAGCAAGATTGATCTTGGCAATTCAATCTTGATGCTTATAGATGTTTCTTTTTCTTCCTAATTGCTTGATAGATGAGGACAGATTGGATCTGGATTTCAATTGCAAATAATTAGCAGTTGCGTTGTTTACATTTGTAATTGTAACGACTCTTCTAAACTTTTAGCTTGTATTCATGTAATTGCACACGGGCTCACTATATGCTTCCTTGATGTTTTCTTACCCCAATTTTCCACTGTGTTTGGGAGAGATTTAGTCATGGAATGGAATGGGATGAATTAAAAATATAGAATGGAAATGAAGGAAATGGAATGAAAGATGCTTTCTCTTTGCTTTGGAGAGCATAAGGATGAAAAGTAATGGAATTGGATGGAAGTAATGGGTAGGATGAATCTCATTTCCATCCAATCTCCTCCAACAATTTGGGGGAGGCTAAAAGTGCTCATTTTAAGGAGATGGCGTTTTCATCCAATCCCTTTCCCCATTCCATCACTAAAAAGCCTCCCAAACAAGGAGACCCTATTTCAATCCTTCACCATTTCATCCAATTCCATTAATTCCACTCTCCCAAACACGCCAAGGTTTCTTTTTTTATTTGGGTTGCAATGTGGTGTGAGCAAGGCATCTGTAACCAAATCTAACTTGGGAAAACCATTTGTAAATTCAACATGTTTCATATAATGGGCATGCATAGGAGACATTGAAGTTGCACCTGGGTTTGAATTTCAAATAATTACCAGCTGCATTGTTTTAGTTTTGTAATGATTTTTCGGTGTAGATTATTTTGGATTTTTAGCTTGTATTCTTTTAGGTGCACATGGGTTCATTTTATGCTGCCATCAGGTTTAGTTACCTCTAGTTTTCCATTTAGAGCTCTTTTTTCCATTTGGGTTGCAATGTGGTGTGAGCAAGACATCTACAATCAAATTTGATGTTTTGTGCATGTATATACCATCAAATTTGTCATTTCAACTGTGTTGCTAAATTCGACGTGATTGTGATTATGCATATCAGACATTTGACCGCAAGTACAACTTTGTCATTTTAAACATATATGTAAACTATGCAGGCACTAAATCGGATATAAAAAGGCATATAAAAGGGCTCAAGATCAATAAGTCAATTTGAGGTGGCTTTTGAGATTTAAGGTTGCCACTGCAAGATATTGTTATCAATAATGATTTCTTAAATGTGAGTTAGTATCACTCATTTACTTTGTGTTGGTTGTACGGTATTATTGTCACCTACCTGATTGCCATGCATCTTGACATTATATTGCCCTGTCAGTGTGATAGACATTTGTACATGAACACAGATATTGCTTCTCCTATTTTGTTTTAGCACTTATTATTTTCTTTTCTTTTTCCTTGTACCTGCCATTTTGTCTGTGTATAATTTCTTAGTTTTTAAATAAATGTGCATAAATTGCAGGACCCTTGTCAGCAACTGATCCTTTTTGTTCTCCAAGTGATGGTTCAAAAGTGCGTGTTGCTTATCAGGTATGACATTTACAATTACTATTTCTGCAAAGTGCCTCTGGCTGTCTAGTTGAGTGTGTGTGTTTGTGTTGGTTGGGTACCGGATACAGGGCGTACCAGGTGCATATAGTGAGGCTGCCGCACTCAAAGCATACCCCAAGTGTGAGACTGTCCCATACGATCAGTTTGAGGCTACATTCAAGGTTCAATCATTTTCGATGCATTTTTAATATTTCAAGCAAATTCCCTTTTTCTTCTTAACTTTGCAGTGTTGATTTTTCTTTTTCAGGCAGTTGAATCGTGGCTAGTGGACAAGGCCGTACTTCCCATCGAGAATTCTGTATGTGGAAGCATCCTTCGCAATTACGACCTGTTGCTTCGTCATAGACTTCATATAGTAGGGGAGGTACAGTTGTTTGTTAATCATTGCCTTTTGGGGTTGCAAGGAGTGAGAAAGGAGGAAATAAAGCGTGTTTTGAGCCATCCTCAGGTTAGATATGGTTATATGCCAAAATATACAAATGCATTACTTTTTATTCAAAATTGGTTATCTGCCTTGCAATTTGTCCTATATGGAAACCTTCAGGTTGCCATCAATATGTTGCCACAATGTTAGGGAACTTCATTTTTAACCATAACTTGAGCATGTGTCCCAGTCGTGCAACTATTTTCTGCAGCAGGTTGTAGTAGAAAGTGGAAAGCATAATACACATCAAAGCTATAAATGATCATGAAATTCATATAATGGTAAAAAACTGGAAATTAAAAGAAAAGAGAAGTATTACTTAGTCAACACTATTTTTAACATATCTTTTATCTAACCTTTGAATTTTCATGGTGCAATCATCTAGGTTTGGATCATTTTGCAGATTCTCTTTGCTTTCCTTTTTCCCCCCTTGTCCTAACGTTGATCCTCCCTCTTTGTTCCTGGCTTTGAAAACCAAAGAGTAGGAAGCAAATATAAGCATGTTCTTTCTTGCAGGCACTAGCCCAATGTGAAATGACACTGAACAAGTTAGGAGTTGTAAAAGTTAATGCTGATGATACGGCCAGTGCTGCTCAGGTGATGCATGCAGTTTTTTAATGGTCATAACAGTTATCTATTAACATTAATCGTATGTGATGACACTCTTACAACATGATAGATTGTAGCCTCTGATGGGCTGAGAAATACTGGAGCAGTTGCAAGCGCTCGAGCTGCAGAGATCTATGGACTTGACATTCTTACCAAAAGATTACAGGTAAAGCTAGTTTTTGACAAAGAGACTGGTATCATAGTCTTTCTAGGAGACTGAATGCTAGTTTTACGAAAGTTGGTTCTTGGAAGATTATATGATAGTCAATGCGTTTTTAGACAAATATGCTATTAATGATTAACACCACATTTGTGTGTAATCCTCCATCATTCACATATTGTGTTAAATATCACCCTGTGATTTCAATTGCAATTTCTAAACTTGATCCATGACATTAGCTATGCTATGTTAATCTATTTCATTTCTAGTAGGAATAAAGGGTTGGGCTTTATAAAACTATCAAGGGATTTTTTTTTTTTGGGGGGGGGGGGGGGGGGGGTGGGGGTTGGAACGAACTTGTTTTAGGGTGGTTGATTGTGAGTTTTGGGGAGAACAAGCTGCATGGGGAGGCGCCCAGAGAGTTTTTCCTCTATCTTCTCTCTGTTGCTTCTATTAAGGAGTCGCCACTAGTG
Source organism: Diospyros kaki (assembly GCA_036245055.1). Classification (NCBI taxonomy): domain Eukaryota; kingdom Viridiplantae; phylum Streptophyta; class Magnoliopsida; order Ericales; family Ebenaceae; genus Diospyros; species Diospyros kaki. The sequence goes on along the minus strand of BSEG01000005.1, from coordinate 1,394,711 downwards.
AGAAACTTTGTCGTTTGTGTGTGATGGCACCCAGCATTTTAGACATAATTCTCATGATTGAGAATTTAACTGATCAAAGGGAGAAGAGATGAGTTTGGTGCCCATTACAAGAGAATTTTACAATTCATTCATTCCATGTTGCTCTATGTAACAAATGACTTTTCTTAGAAGACCATTTGGAGAACAACCATTTCTCCCCAAGTCGTCTTTTTCTGCTTGGTTAGCTGCCTTCGATGCTATTCTCACTTTCAACAACCTGAGAAAGTGTAAATAGGTAGTCCTTGATTAGTGCTTCATGTGCAAGAGTAGTGGTGACGTAGTGGATCATCTCTTCTTGCTTTGTTACTAGCCATACAGGTCCAGAGTTTTGTTTGTACAGTCTTGGGTTTACAGTAGGTTATGCCAACCACCGTCGTAGATTTTTTGTGTCTTTAGTGGCTGAGTTGTCTATGGGATAGCAACATAGTCTGGGCTTGGGTTCCTTTCTGTATTTTCTGGTGTAAATAGCATGAACGAAATTGGAGAGTTTTAAGAGTGTTGGAGTTCTATTTTCGTCCCTTTTGACTTGGCTGAGGGCAGAATCTCCCTATTGCAGGTTCTCCCTTTTTGCACTTTATTGATGATTTATTAGTTCTTCATAGAAGATAGTGTGAACTTCTGGCTCCCTATCCGTCTTCTTGTACAGGGTTTGCCCCTTCATGTTGCTTTTTGGGTTATATACATCTTTATTCATGGACACAAAAATGAATGCCAATAAACTCTAGAATACTGCCAATCCAAACACATTGTCTCGGGTTGTCCACAGGGAGCGGAATAGGATTTTCTTTTTCTTTTTGCAATATTCTCAAAAATTCTCCAAAAGTTCCAGAAATAAAGGGGGACCAAGTCCATCCAAAGTTTGTTCCGTGTACTTCCTTCGATTGAGAAGAGAAGAGAAAGAGGAATATAGAGAAGCTTTCTATTTTTTCCTCTTACCATGTGCAACCATATCTAAAAAGATAAGACAGGAAACTGTTTTAGTGCTTTTCAGTAATGGAACACTCTTTTCCCCAATGAATAAATTAAGAAAAATCCTGTGATACTGTCAGTTGTATATGGTGAAGGCCTAACCATGCTAACTTTCAACCAGATGTGGAAACTTTCCTCTAATATTGCATCTGCATTTTGTTTATCAGTGTTACATGGATTCTACTAGGCTGGATAAATGCCTGAACACAACTCCATATGCTATATATTGGAAGTGTCAATGTCAGGCATGTCTGAGTCAATGGTGAACTATTATTGAAACTATGGAAGGGCACCTGGAAAAGTTGTAAAAAATAATAAAGGCACATGAATTTAGCATAAAGGCACTATGGGTATCTGTTTACTTGCTCCAACAACCAAGTTAGTGGGACGGACAATTATTGGACAATAATTCTGCAAAAGTAGAGGATCAGCGGACAAATAAAAAGAAAAAAGATAATGGCACCCCACTGTGGTCTGGCTTGTGTTTGGATCTAATATCATGTCTGAAGTCTTTACTTTTTATTGTTCCATTATTTTCTTATACAAAGATTAGCTGTTAGAACTTTCAACTACTCTTACTTGATTTGGTTTGGTTTCTAATTCATTGGCCAGGATGATTGTGATAATATTACTCGTTTTTTGATACTTGCAAGAGAACCAATAATCCCAGGAACAGTCAGGCCCCATAAGGTATGACATTCTTGTTTGCAGCAAATTTGTTTTCTTAAAGATTACAAAGTTGTTTTGTTGTTCTCTTTACAGACGAGTATTGTCGTCACCCTGAAAGAAGGCCCTGGGGTGCTATTCAAAGCACTGGCAGTCTTTGCTTTGAGGGGCATTAACTTGACAAAGGTAAATTCAAATAAGGATCATAATTTTGTTTTGCATAAAAAATTTGTCATTGGCTTCTTTTTCAAATACAAGTTCAGATTGAAAGCCGACCACAGAGAACGGATCCATTGAGGGTGATTGATGACTCTAGCAAAGGCAGCGGAAAGTGAGTGTATCCTCTCCTTCTGAGCAAATCTCATTTATATTAGGCATTTGACTGGCTGATGGTAGAAATAGTGGATGCCTGTGTTAGATTTATTGTTTAAGTAGAATATATGTAGAATTTCTAAACCACAGACTAAAGAAGAAATAGCTAACCCCTCGGGGTAGCGCAGCTGGTTGACTGTGTACGAGGGAGAACCTGGTTACTGCAAGGTCATGGGATTAATTCACACTCCACATGGAAGTGTCAGCTGTTGCTATTCGAGGGGCCATGGCCCCCGCCTTTGGGCGGCAACTTATATCTGGTCCTGCTGTTGAGGCCGTAGTGGCTAGACCTGTGGTTTATAGAGAGGGTGGGATGCACCGGCCAAAGGTGTCTGAGAAGGCAGGGACCCTGATCTCCACGATTAAAAAAAAAAAAAAAAGAAGAAGAAGAAGAAGAAATAGCTGACTGCAAACCTCATTCAAGGGAAATTTTCAACGCCAGTTGTGGCATTGTTTTTAGATTAGTAGAAGTAGAAATGTGTAATTCATGAAACATGACAGCTCATTATCTAGGTTGCATTGCGAGATAACCAAAAACCAGTCATTGTTGGGTAATGCCATTGTGGGTATATTTCGCATATTTTCTATCGCCAATTAGACCATTGACAACAAGTGTCTCTGTCGCTCTATTGATCATTACCAAACTTGGATACCACTAACAAAATCCCATGTAGCATCGAACCCTTGTCTCAAAATTCATTTTCATATTCTGTTCCATTTTTTGAACTAGATAAGATATTCCATGGAAATGAAGGCTAGTCTGCTACCTATTCCTGAAATTATTGACTTCCAATCTGGAACTTGACCAATGAATATCTATATAAAGGCCCAATAGAACCAAGGATATCTCCTATACCAGTATTGGCCAGTTCGCTATGGCAGGGGGTGAAGCATAAAACTATAAACGCACTTATCAAGTACATTCATTGTTTTCTCCAAGTATTGGAAATAATAAACACACGCCCTTGCTTTGACACCTTGCTTGTACGGTAGCTGATGGTGCGACAACCCCAATACTAGATTGTTAATTATTTCCAACTCAAAACTATTTCAGTAACTTTTTTTTTTTAAAATAATACTATTTTTTTTAAAAAAAACTAAAAGTAAAGTTGAATTTGGAACAAGCGTCACTTGTTATTTGGAGCATGAGAAATATAAATGGGGCGGTGAATGCATTTGAGTCTTTGCTTGTATTTGCTAGCCTTGATTTTTCCCCTGGAAAGCGGATATGAATAAGATGTTATATGAGTTTCCATATTTGATTTATGGAAGGCCAACCAGTTCTCTCATAAGATATATGTAGAGATAGATGGTAACTAGAGGCATGTTGTTAATAGCACTTTTGTACTGGTGACTAGTTAGTTTCTTTTGCTCAGCTCAAGTGACAAGTTTCTAATGGCAGGTATTTCGAGTACCTCTTTTACATCGATTTTGAAGCTTCTATGGCAGAGACCCGTGCCCAATATGCTATGGGACATCTACAGGTCAGTCCCCCCCCCCCCCCCCCCCGGCTATGGCATGCAAAGAAAATGCAAGATCTTACTATTTCTGCCATGCCATCTGCTCTGTTTTTGGCTCAAAAGGATTTTTCTCAATAAGCTGGTCCCCTCTTGCAGGAGTTCGCAAAATTCATCCGGGTTCTTGGTTGCTATCCTGTCGATATAGCTCAGTAGAGAAGAGGCCTCTCTAGGGATCAGGTAAATGAGCATTGTTACAGTGTCAAGCTGCAGGACAACGGGGATCGGTAGACATTCTCACTTGCACATCACACCCTCGAGATCCCATTTGACATGTTGAGGTGGTGTGGTGGAAGAGAATTTTCCGAGCATCTAGCAAATGGCGCATGTCAAAGTGGCTGTTTTTCTCCATATCCTCTTCACCTTCTAATGGAGGGGAAGCGGTTTAGGGATGACATTATCATGGTTTCTTGGTTACTTTTGACTCTGTTGCAACAGTGGTAAATGCAGTAGCACTAGTGAGAGTGCTCTTTTGCTAAATGAAAATGAAAGTTCTTGTGACAGCGCCACCTCCAGGGATCATTTCATTGGTTAAATGTAAAACTTCAAGTGTACAAAGAGCATTTCCAATCTCCAAAACAGCCGAGCCAATAAAGGTTGCAGGCACCATAACAACACGCATATGAAGGTTTTATTACAGTAGTAGGAACCGAGTGTAGCGGTGGACTAGGCGTAGGGAGAAACTATTAACATATGCTTAATCTCATCAGGTGAGAATAGCTTTAAAACAAGCCATACGGATACATAATGTTTTTGCAAACTAACTTATTTATATTAGAGATACTCGTAGCTGCTCTTTTTTAGGGCTTCAGCAACAACAAGAAGCTTTTCCCATCTTTAACAGTTTTAGTCCTTCTCCAGCTCCTTCAGGAAATCTTGATTGTCAACCAGAACCTATGAACAAAGAACGAACCATCAGCTTCTAATCGATGTACCTTTACCATTACGCCCCAAACAATCAACTTTGCAATTACGCACAACCCACAGATATACATTTTACTTGGCATTTATTATCATTTTCCTCAATAGGTAAACGAAATGTGTTTTTCTTTAATCAAAAACCCAAGATCTTCAATGCATAGCCATGACAACATAAAAAGAAATTCATGACAAGAACTTACAGTCTTCCAGCCATCTGGATCTAGAAAAGAGGTGATCTTGGTGTTGAGTCCAGGAATTGGTCCTGGTTGTCGAGTTATTTTTCCTCCAAGCTCTTGGGTAACCAGGTTAACAACGTCGGCGCTTTTGTACACATCATCCGTACCAATGGCAACCTAGAACGAATACCAAATCCATACACAAGGGAGGAGAATAAAGGAGCAATGAATTGAATAAAAGAAACTTAATCTTCTAAAGAATTACTCAAACCTGTGCATATGCATTCCCTTTGGTATATTCAGTCACGCCATAGTTATATGTCAGCTCAAGAACAGTAGTCTCCAATTCATCAGCATACCCCAGCATGGCAATGGAGTACTGTACACAAGTTGCAAAATTTGACATTTGTCGATAATCATTCATCAATACATACAAAAACCTTAATGGCAAAATTAGGAAATAAAAATGTGGACCTTCTGTTCTGGTCTATCAACCTTCTTCACAACTTTCATTCCCAAGGCCTGACAAATGTGAAACCCATACAAAATAAACAAATAAGAATTCATATTTACGATGTTTAAGGGTGGGGGTAGCGTGCAGTGGAGGTGAATGATTGCTATTCTGCAGGACTGGAAATTAGAAATGAAGTCTGAAAACGAAATTGCAGAATGGATGTATGCGTATGATGCCATCGTATGATGTCATCAAGATTAAATATATAATGGGATACCTATCTGATCAAAATCAGTCAAGAACTCTCTACAAAAGGTACATTGTTTCTTTCTGAACTAACTTATCACACAAACTTCCTGAGGATCTTTACTCATGTAATGTGCAGAGAAAGCAGTATTTCTTTTTTTATGCTAACATAAGCATACACCAGATTCCTAGATTATCTGGCACATCAATTTTTAGTAGAACTAAGTTAGAATGGAAGAATAAAAAGGAATTGACAGGTTATAGATATTGAGAGTGATAGCTAACAGTAGTCTAACATGATTTAATAGTCTGCCACGATTGACATACATGCATTGTTTCTCATTGAGTTCCAAAACCTTCCTGTAGAAAGTACATGCCACTCTATCCTAAACTAATCACAACAACTCAATCATCGTTTTAGTCTATGTCAAACATTACACCGTATAAATTGTAATTCCAACTTTCAGAAACCAAAGTACCAAACAGGTGTATTTCATTGCTAAATATTTGCAGGATTAATGTCCTAGTATAAAAAAAGGATGATCTCAAATTCTCCAAGCACATAACATTCAGTCAATAAGAAAATATGTATGTATACCTTTTCATAGAACTTGATAGAGCGTTCAAGATCACCAACACGAAGCATTACTTGACAAAGTGGTTCAGGTGTAGGCGGTCTCTGGATTAGTTCAAAAATGTAGCCATCAGGATCTTTCACGAAAGCAATGACACCGGTTCCACCTTTTACAGGACCAGGTTCCCGCGTGACATTCCCACCCTTAGCCCTTATGTCCTCAACCATTTTGTAAACCTGAACGTGAGTGCAAAAAAAAAAAAAAAAACATCAGCGTCCAACCCAAAAAATGTGCACTATCTAAACAGAATCGTGGAACTTACATCTGTAGTTGCAATAGCAAAATGTCCAAAGCCGGTTCCAATATCATATTTATCCACTCCATAGTCTGCAATTCATTTTTCAGAGCAAGTTTAACATAGATCATTAAGACACTAAAACAGAACAGCACATTAGAATAACACCAAAAGCAATATCAAGTTAGCTTTCTGCAGTGGGAATGCTGACTCCTTGTGAGGCAGTACCATTTGACATTATTATGCATTAGAACCATTTTTTGGATTACTTAATTTATTCCCCAAAAGAAAATTTTATTTCACCAACAAATCATCCTTTTAATTGAGTAAAGGAGCAATATCCATATTAAACAAACTAACTTTCCTACAACGTACAAACTATAGATAATGACAGAAATAAGCACCACCAAGTAGCATCATATTTTGGATGGCTCATTGAATGGGCATTAATGATGTCTCCAAAAAGTATATCAAGGTCTAGGACCCTAACCAACATAAATGTCAATCAGTTAAAACTATGCACATATTGATTAAGGTAAACAGCTACTGTGTTTTAGAGAGTTGAAGTGATTTAGTACTAACAATATCTCCACGAACCCTATTAACAGGTCTAACTTAAAAGACGGATCACACACAGAATAAACAATGGAAATTAACAGATCAGACCCGTGATGAGCTGAAAGGACTGGATGAATGTGAAGTAATAAAATAATCTGAGTGTTTGCCATTAATAAGAGTCGTCACATACTGTATGTTAGCTCCACTACAAAGTTAGTTTCTTCTGGGCCAAATCCAAGAAACGCATTGGAATACTTCTCCTCTGGAATGTCTCTCTTCCTCAAAAGTTTCATTCCAAAACATTCTGTGTAAAACCTAATGGGATATCGAAACGAGGTGATAACTTTAAAATACAAAGAATGATATGAAATCAATACCAAAACTTTCTTAGTTTACAAAGATAATGTGATACAGGCATACTTGATGGTGTGTTCAAGGTCACCAACACGATAGACAGCATGTAAGAGCCTGCGTTTATCCTTCTTTGGCCATTCCAACAACTCGTGACTAGGAGTAACGGGCACACTCTCAGCCATATCCGGTAAATGTGAAGATCTGTTTCCAGTAGCAAATTTGAATCAGGCATAAGATAGATTATTATCTTAACATTAGTTGTATGATATATTTATATAGAAATTTGAGCAAAGACAAGCAGATCAATTGTTCTATTTCACAGAACAGTTAGACGCAACAACCAAAGAATGCCAAATAAAGAAAGGAGCTTCATTGATACTGGATGAAAGGTATAAATTTGACTTCATTTCCTACTCAGACAATTTTCCATAGGCTTTGTTTGGGAGATAATTAATAATGAAATGGAATGGAAATGAGAGAAATAGAATGTAAAATATGTTTTCCTCGTTTGGGATGGAAAGTAACAAAGATGTTTCTACTTTTCAGAAGAGCAATAGAAATGGATAGAATAAAAAGATATATTAGACAATAAATGACCACTAATGCCAACTTAATAGAAAGATAAAGAGTGTTGTAAGGTCAAGGACAAATTAGAACTTTTAAAAATAATGTTGTCAAAACAACATAATTAATTATTCCATCCATTCTCCTCCAATTTTGGAAGATAAAAAGAAGGGGTTTGTAGGAATTCGTTACTATAGTCTCTCCCAAATAAGAACCCTGTCCCATCCATTTTCATTTCTTCCCCATCTCCCAAACCCACTGTTATTCACCTACTTTAGGAAATTCCTTCAAGTGTAACGTAATCATATTCTCCCTTACCTCCTAACTCCAAGATACTCCCGTAAGTTACACCAATAGCCCTTTGGGGATCTTATTCTCAGTAAATTAAAGGCGATCCTCTGTATTCTTCTACAGAGATTGCAAACACCAAGAACCAGATCGGTAACTACACACTAAAGTTAATCGATATTCAAATTTATGATCTTAGTGAGTTGAGCTTCTGTAGACGTAGATGTGAAGACCGAAGTACATCGGAGTAAGAGGAACAAAACGTGATTCCTTTACTAATAGACCGTCAACTATAAGCAAAACGTGCTTTTTCACACAACTTTAAACTACTGTATATATGTGTATGAAGCAAAGATCACTAGCAATCGCTAACAACCTCGTAGCTAAAACAGCCAAATTTCAAAACTCAAACCTAATACATGCGGATACAAGTTACAGTGCGTAAATACAAACATACATTATGCACAGAGAGAGAGAGAGAGAAAGAGCTCACGAGAGTGACAGCCTGAGACGAGAAGAGGATCGAAATCCCTAGAAATGATCGTGTAACGTCACACACATATACATATAGCGAGGACCTGCTCGATCAGCGAGCTACAGTTTCCTGTACACGACAGACGAATCACATTGGCCAAATCACAAAATCGTCCGGTTCGCAACTTCGCATCAAACAATAACGCAAATGGTCACGTATTCAGTCTCACCTCCCTGTTACTTGGAAACATAGTCAGTCGTCTGCTCATGTAATAAATAAAGCGTAAGCGGCCCCTAAGGACACAGCAAAGTGGTAAAGATAGAGGTTGGGAGAATACATCACACTAAAGTTCACAAAATTTTGACTTTTTTTTTAATTTAATCACTAAACTTTAATTCTTTACAAAGTGATCACAAAATTTTAAAATATTTTACAATATGATCACTAAAGTGATTTTTGAATAATTTCTAATCAAAATTGCTGACGTGGCAATGGTCACATCATCGCCACGTTAGCGCCACATCATTGCCATGTCAGCAATTTTGGCTAAGAATCATCAAAAAATCACTTCAGTAACCACATTGCAAAACATTTTAAAGTTTTGTGATCACTTTACAAGGAATTAAAGTTTAGTGATCAAACTGAAAAAGACACCAAAATTTTGTGACCTTTGGTGTGATTTACCCGAGGTTGTGAAGATGTAATATGTTAAAGACTGATAGTGCGGGTTTTATTTTTAGGAAAGTAATTCTCTTTTTTTGGTAAGTGTTAATGGATATAATCTTAACCTTGATCACTTTCTGACTACTTGGACATATCTCTCGATTTACCTCCCTCGTGATGACTCAAAGACAGATCGGTGAGGGATGCAAATGATGGCGTGTAATCTCAAAAAAAATAATAATAAAGCATAAGCGATACCAGCTGATTCAAACACGTGTTGGGTAGCAGGTGAGTATTTTAAGCAAGCGCGTAGACGATCTAAACTTTAGAACTGGGGTGTTATTGTAATTTAAGGGAAAAAAATCACCCGCATTATAATAAAAGCTGGACCCCGCTGGTGATGGTGGTACAATTAAAGTAGTGGTTCCTGTATAGCTAGACTTTTGCAGGTCTGCCATGTCTACTTGGACGCATGGGAATATGGAATTAATTTATCCCCCTTCTTTATGAAAATATATTTTTTATATTTAGTTTTAGAAAAATGACGAAGTTAAAATAAAATCACTTTCCAATAAATAAAAAGTAAAATTCTAAAACACAAAGAAAATTTAAAAAATGACTTCTCAAGTTGAAATCTAGGAGTCACTTCCCAAAGCATCATCATTTGCCCTTTTTAAAGCTTTCTACACCTTCTTCACCTTTGTAGGTTAAGCTTCTCTCACGTTATCGTCTCTATTTATTAAGTTCTGTTTATGTTAATTAACTTCTTTTTATCTCTGTAGTACTCTATTAACCTCTATATACATTATTGTATTGATCGTCGTTTTTGTCCTTCTCTACCTCCATATGTCTCCACTTGTATTATTATTTCTATTAGACTCAGTTTTTCTTAGTATTTATTTAGGTTGTTATCAGTCTTTCTTAGTATTTATTTAGATTGTCGTCGTTGTGTTTGCTTATATTGCAATTATCATTGTCATCCAAACTTTTGCTTGACAATCTCTATCTATATTATTCACTATCAAGTATTTTTGGGTTAAATTTGCTGCATTTGGTGATCTATTATTCATTGTGTTCTTCATTAATGTCATCAAAACTTGATATTATTGTTTGATAATCTATTATTATTGTTGTTTCTCTGGGTGATCTATTATTTCTTGGGGATTAATTATTGATTTTTTTTTCTTTGATTGTTATTGATGATCTATTATTGTTGTTGGTGATGCTCCATTCTTGATTTGATTTGTAATGCTTTTGATGTTCTTATTGTTAGTACTTTGTAACAAATTGTTACGAAGTATTGAAACAAACTTTTTTTTTTTTATGTTCATTATGTAGAACTAATGATATATTGTAGAATTTATGCATAATTTAACTTATTACTTGTTGCGGGTATTTTTCGCTCTACTTTTTATGAGTTAGGCTCAACTCAGCAAGCCAACTTAATCGCATAAGACCCAATAGACCCCAAACTGAGTTCATCGAAGAGAGCTCATATATTGCCGGAGTCCAAATTCAGATCGCAGGTCAAACACAAGCTCCTAGAAATACTCTTAGTTCTCTAGTCTATCCGAGTGAGCTCCCAACTACATTTTGAGCAAGCTCCTAACCACTCTTGCAAGTTCATCAGCCTAGCATATCAGCTCGCACGATAAGAGGGTCATATGCTAGAGAATATAAACGAACTAAGGGTCGCCCCAATTGGATTATTTCGGCCCAATCTAGCCTCATTCTCTCGGCCCATATCAATCCCATCCTGGTCTCTTGCAGCAACATCATTACAGTCGCACTTGGATTTCCACGTGTTTGTCTTAGATCTCATCCTCATTAATAACAGATCTCATCCACATTAATGAAGGTCCTGTCGGCACCTTGCTGCTGCATGGACGTTTCTGCCGACACTAGATATTCTGTCCCACCACTGACAGACATACAACACAGGCTGGAGGAAATCTCGTCCCCTCTTATATATCAGCTAGTTCTTTTCAGAGGCAGGGTATGTGTTTTTCTCAACTTGCTAATACTTTGTATTTCCTACTTACTCATTCACTTACTTGAGAATCGGAGTACCTTGCTACTGCATGGGCGTTTCTGTTGGCGCTGGATATTCTGTCCCACCACTGACGGACGTACAACACAGGCCGGAGGAAATCTCGTCCCCTTTTATATATCAGTCTGCTCTTTTCAGAGCCAAGGTATATTTTTTCTCTATAAACTTGCTAATACTCTGCATTTTCTACTTACTCATTCACTTCCTTGAGCATCGAAATACCTTGCAGGGACAAGACGGTGGGTCAATAAACTGAATCAAACCACCCATCTCCTCTTCTTCAGATCCATTACATCAATGCCGGCCAATGAATCACAATTGACTAATTTCGAATGTCGACATTACTTTAATTATGTAAATTTTTTAATATTGTAAAAAAATACATTTCAGGGCATATCCATTTTTCGAGATGAGAGATAAAAAAGTACATTTCAGTAAGTTATTTTTCAAAAGGCTATTTTCCCTCAAAAAAAATTATTTTCCATTAGAAAAACACTTCCCTGCAATATAAATTGACTCTTAATTAATGAAAAATATTATGTTTATAAATAATTTTTATAAGTTGACGTGATATAAATATAATTTACAATAATTTTATTAAAATTTAATAATAATTTTACATAAAACTAATAATTTATAAATTCTGAATTTACAGGGGAAAAAGAATTTGAGTTAGAATAAAGTTCAAATACTAAATTGGCCAAAATTAAAAGACCCTAAAGAGTTAAATTAATCTTCTTTTCCTTTTCATAAAAGGTAATGCTAATTATGGATCGTTAAGCACCAATAAGTGTATCATGGTTTCAAATAAGGTATATTTATTACATCTTATTTTGAATATTAAAACAATTCTATTGATTGATTAAATTGATCAAAATATAATGCACTTATCACCAATCAATAAAACTGTTTAAATGTTAAAATAAAATATAATAAATACATTTCATTTAAAAAAAAAATTTATTGGTATTTAACCATTATTTTTAAGACCGTAATTAACATTACTCTTTATATTATTATTGTTACTTGAATACAACAATTAAAATTTATATTGCAGGAAAAGTTTCAAGAATCAATAGAATCTAATGGGAGAACAAGGCTTGTATGGAAGAAAATTGTTGAGAAAAACTAAAGTTGGCCATAGAAAAGATGGAAAAAACCTACAATGAATAAAAATAGGTCAAAAGGGACTTTTCCTGCATCCATCCTCCGATGCTTAAGTAAGAATACGCTATGGTGAAGTTTGGATGCAAATAAAATTATGCAAAAGTGTGCGGTAGGATACAATGGAGAGTCATTTGAGATAAAAGTGTTTTTTCAAGAGAGCTTGCTACTGTATTCTTAAAATTCAAGGGTCGAGGAAAAAAAAAATCCTCAAATATGAAGGGTCGAGGACTATTTATAGCCATTAGTTGATAAATAGGACATGTGACATGCACGTGCGAGTGTGTAGTGCCATTTCAAATAGAAGATGTGGTGTTATCAAAAAGATATCCTTACCATCTTGAGAGGGCACCTTCTCTCCAGTGTAATGTCTTCTCCAAAAAAAACTCTCCCATGGAAAACATGTTACAAGAAATATTATTGTTTGGCCCAGTATTTGATCTTAAAACAACAAAAGTTGAAACCAAGTCTTGTGTCCTACAAAAGAAAGAAAGATACCACATGTTGGCACATTGGATGTTGGTTGGGCCTTTAATGGGCTTTCTAAGCCTAATTTGGGCCATCCTCCAAGTTGTCTAAAGGGCTACGAAAACAAACTTGATAACGCAATCTGGAGATTAAGATTATAATTATTTTTGTCAGCTTGTGCATTGGCCTTTGGATCCCCAAAGGGCTGGTGGCCCTAATTGGTTTCCCATGGGACATCCAGCACCACACGATACTAGCTACTAATTGTGGCCTCAAACTTCTCTTTCCTGAGATGCTGTTCCTTAGTGTGCCATTTTGTACACCCAAATGGAGGAATAATTCTTTCCCAGGCCCCTGCCACACTCCCTTATTGAATTGCACATGTTATATTAAATTAAAAAATATATAAATTTGAGATTATCGTTCTTGCACGAATCTCAATATTCGTGTTCTCGATTATAAAAAGATAAATAACATATTAGACCTTTGATCCTTGCGCATAGCGAGAATCGAACTCACAATTTACCGAATTGATGCCGACATATTAATTATTTGACCATTCGACTTTTGCTTTAGGGCCATATTGCTTATAACACCTATATCCATCATCACATAATAATAAAATAATTTTACTTGCATTATAAACCTCTCCCACAATATTTTCTCTTCCACAAATATAAAAGGCAAAATTCATATTTTTATTCATATGCTTTTTGTCGATATTTGAAATTGGTCGACCGTGATTCGTTAGCTCGCATTGATAAAATAAATACGAATACAAAGAGAAGAAACAAATAACACAAATAACAAACGATACGCAATAGAGTTGTTTGCGTAATTCGGACAAAATGATACATAGTCCACAACTGTTTTCTAATACTTTCGGCAGAGTAACAGTTTGTAATTGATCATGCCCATATATGTAATTGATCATGCTCATATAATGGTTTTCGACCCCTATTTATAGAGCGGGGTGTGTTTACAATTTTAATGACTTCTAAATGTAGAAGAATAATATTACAAAAATAATATGTCCTTATCAGCTCCACAAAATTGAAAATGGATTCCGCATTATGAGGGACTTGGTTTGCTACAGATAAGACAGGTGAACATTGCCCCTGATTATTATGCGGCCTTTTTGTCCTGTGAGCTAACGAGATTGGCCAGCGAGCTAAAGGTATTATTGAGAGCTCACTTACTCTCTCAGTCTGAGCTCGAGTTTCAACGATATGGTTCCTTGCTGAGATGTCTACGGCCTTAGCCCTATTAGACTTCGAGAGGTTAGGCGGGCCTGCTCGATCGAGTCTATTCCATAAAAGGCGGTTCAGAAATTATCCATAACACTTTCATATTTTTTTATGTAATTACTTAATTTTTTTCTTATTTCGATTATACTCATACACATATATTTTGGAGTCAATTTAACTCTTATACTTTGAAATTTTTTTGTATGACAATCAAAATTTTCTATTATTTTAATTATATATATGTACTTATATTTTTAAATTAATTTAACTCTTTTACTTTGATATATAAAAAAAATAATGAAATTGACTCACATCACTTTATATTTTTTTATACATTATAATACAATGAGTTAAATTAACTTAAAATTGTAAGTATAAGAGTGTAATCGAAATAATAAAAAGTCTAAATTATTATAAAAAAAATCAAAATATATTAATTAAATTAACTCAATAATGCAGAATCTAAAGTATAATTAAAATAATAAAAAATTTGAATGGTCACAAAGAAAACATAAAATTATACAGACAAAAATATAGATTTGGGTAATTTAAAATTATATATATTTATTTTTATAATAAAATAAAAAGTAGTATCAAAAGAGGAACTAAGAACTTGACTGGCGTAGGATCGGCGGTCTCGCTGACCACGTCTCTCTACTCGGACTCCCGTGGCTGCCACGTGACGAAAGCGGTGATCTACGAATTTGAACGCCCCTCCAATGAGGCCTCGCCACGTCGGCCGAGCTCGGTGCAGCGGAAACCCGTCCAGGTTCAATGAACCTGAAAGGCAGCCCACCTCTGAGGTCATTATTTAACCATTCCGTTCTCTTCTCCGCTTCAGAGACAAAGAACCTTTATCTGGAACAGGGCGCCATAAGCACTACAAGCAATTCGCCGTAGAGAAAGAGAAACACAGAGATCTGTAATGGCCTTTGCTGTCACTTCTTCTACTTCCATCTCCGGCTCCCTTCCTTCTCGCTTCTATGAACAGCCCAAAGGTAAATTTGCGACTTCTCAATTGGATTCGTTTCTTGTTTCGGCCTAGAAATGAGATTTTATCTGTTTTTGTATTGAGGTTTGGGAGTCTGAAGTTTTGTGTGTTTTGATTAATTTTGGCAGCTCCGTTGATCGGTTCGTTTCAGCCGTTGGATCGGTCTCATCCTCAGCCGGCGGGTTTAAATTTTTCTCAGAGAAGGTGTTCCATGAAGCCGCTGAATGCGGAGCCCAAAGGGAAGGACTCAATTGTTCCCCTTGCAGCAACCGTCGCTGTTCCCGGTACGTATGCTCTCCTCGGTGTCTTCATAGGTTCTGTATCTGAACAAGATATGCGAATATGCAAAGGGACGTGCACTGACGGTTCTGCCCCTGGTTTGTGGTTGTATTTGCAGAGGTGGAGGAGAAAGTCGAGGCCGAGGACTATGAGCGGCTGGCTAGGGAGCTTGAAAACGCTTCTCCTCTTGAAATCATGGATAAAGCGCTGGAGAAATTCGGAAATGACATTGCTATTGCTTTCAGGTATTTTTGTGATTCTTCAGTCGTTCAATTCAATTGTATGACAACGCTATTGCGATTTAACTAGATTACGAGGCTAAGTTTAATTGGTAATTATGTATAGTTTTCATCATTGGCTGGAAATCTCTCACTGAATTTTATATATCTTTACATGTCTCCTTTTTGTTTCAAATTTAGAATGAATTGGAAAAAATTTCCGTTCACTTGCAATTACGATTCCCTTTGTGTTTAAATCTCCCTCTTGTTTTTGTACCTTATAAATTCTGAAAAGCAGGAAGTTTTCTACTTTCTGGATCAGGTGTCTAATGCTGAATCCTATTAGTTCTATACAAACGCAAGAGCTTATGTAATGCTGCATGAATCAAATTGAAAAGTTCTAGGCGCAGAGAAGTCTGAAGCAGTTCAATTTGTTTTTTGTTTGATCCACTTTATTACATAAATTGTGAATATCCAAGTCAGCCTTTCAATCCAAATAAATTAAATCACGTCTCTTAAAATTTTGCTTTTGCTTTTGCTTTTGCTTATGCAGCGGTGCTGAAGATGTTGCTTTGATCGAGTATGCACATTTGACTGGCCGCCCGTTTAGAGTATTCAGCCTGGACACAGGGAGGCTAAACCCAGAAACATATAAGTTCTTTGACATGGTTGAGAAGCATTATGGCATTCGCATTGAGTACATGTTCCCTGATGCTGTTGAAGTTCAGGCTTTAGTACGGAGCAAGGGATTGTTCTCCTTCTATGAGGATGGTCACCAAGAGTGCTGCCGGGTAAGGAAGGTGAGACCCTTGAGGAGGGCTCTGAAGGGGTTACGTGCCTGGATCACCGGGCAGAGGAAAGATCAATCACCCGGCACTAGATCCGAGGTTCCGGTAGTCCAGGTCGACTCTTCTTTTGAGGGGCTGGATGGCGGGGTTGGAAGCTTGGTGAAGTGGAACCCTGTGGCCAATGTGGAGGGAGGCGACATTTGGAACTTTCTTCGTGCCATGAATGTTCCTGTTAATTCATTGCACTCCCAAGGGTATGTCTCGATTGGGTGTGAGCCGTGCACAAGGCCGGTCCTCCCGGGGCAACACGAGAGAGAGGGAAGGTGGTGGTGGGAGGATGCCAAGGCCAAGGAATGTGGCCTCCACAAAGGAAACATCAAGGAGGAAAATGCAGGGCAAGTCAATGGAAATGGCAATGGCGCTGTCCATGCCAATGGGTCTGCAACAGTTGCTGATATCTTTGACACCCAGAGTGTTGTGGCATTGAGCAGGAGTGGAATAGAGAATCTGTTGAAAGCGGAGGACCGACGAGAGCCCTGGCTTGTCGTTCTATACGCACCTTGGTGCCCCTTCTGCCAGGTAGTTAATAGCTAATGGTTTTAATTGAAATGATTCATTAGTTGGTAATTTTCACTATTCATATTGAGACCACTCCTAACTGGACGATCGGTTTGAAATTCTGAGCAGGCTATGGAAGGATCATATGTTGAATTGGCTGAGAAGCTGGCGGAGAGTGGCGTGAAGGTGGGAAAGTTCAGAGCAGATGGCGAGCAGAAGCCATTTGCACAGCAAGAGTTGCAGTTGAGCAGCTTCCCGACAATACTTTTCTTCCCCAAACACTCTTCTCGGCCCATCAAGTACCCATCTGAGAAGAGGGATGTGGACTCTTTGATGGCTTTTGTGAATGCTCTCCGGTGATTAAAATGGTCCTGGAGTCCAAACATCTGTGTTCTTCTCAAGTTAATTCGTGTAAGCAACGAGAACGGAAAGAAAATGTGAATCTGCAATAAGAAAGAAGCATAAAAAGGAGGGCAAGATCAGAGTGTGGCTGGAGACTCGAGTTTCAATACAGCCAGAGTCCATTGCCTGCTTGTTATTGGATTCAATGTCCTAATGTTGAATCCTTCTTTTGTGTCACTTAATAGCGTTTGTTGTTTTCTTCGTCTGGTTAGGGTGCCCTTCGGGGCTAATTTTTTGTTATACAGCTACTTTAAGATTGGTGATTCTGTAAGAATTTAATGCTTGTAAATTTTTGGCATCTTTCGTCTCACCCTGGAATTAAATTTCAAATTCCTGCTCATTATTTCTGTCAGAACCATTGAACGTTTTTTTTTTTTGTTCTTTGTGAGTTGAAGATGTACAAAAGAGATGGTTAGTGTAATATAATGGATAAAATAGAATATGAAAATATACACAAAATATATGAAAACTTCTTCTGATAGTAATGATGAACAACATTTAAGGTTCGAATCTAGCTAATAAATTATCACTTAGGCAACTCCAAGGATAAAGTCACCAAGCCCCGATAAAAACCTAGCTTCGAACTGCCCAAATCGCCCCTCTCTCTTAGTTAAAAATGAAACCCACTTGCCAATAGAATGCTTTACATGAAGTAGAGTCTACAAAAGAATAAGAATCACAAAGATATAGCGAGAAGCAAGAATGAATCAATTGTAAAAGTTTATCTTCATGGATGAGCCATACCGAATATACATAGATGGAAATCGATGAGGAATGGCCCAACAAAGGCAAGAGATCATCGCGTGAATCAGCAAGGAGATGTCACACAAAGTGGTAAGGAAAGATTGAATATGGGCAATATCTAATTCGAGGAAGAGAGAGAGAGTGAGCAAATTAGCGACCGATTAAAGAAAGAGAGAAAGAGAGTCTCCAAAAGAGCATATATATATATATGAGACAACTAGGGCATCAAAGTAATTGGGCTTGTACAAAGCAAATAGGCCACACAAGAGACATAGGCTAACATAAGATAAAAGGGCTAGGATTTTCCTCTCTTGAATAAATAGATTTAGACCCATTTTTCTTCTAAAGAGATGATAAATGGACTTATGGCCTGACTTCTAATTGGGCTACTAGTAAGTGGTGATTTTGGATTATACTTCAATCACGGGATGAGGCTTATGAAGATCATATCTGTAACATCCCGCTCGAGCGATAGGAAGAACTGGAACAACTTACCCTGATGGGCCTACGCGAACTTCCCAGGGGGGTCACCCATCCCTGGATTAACTTGGAAGTTCTTTGCCAACATTCAGCCCAAAAGGTATCTAACTGGTGTTGTTTCCTTTCTTACACTATCCTCGATATATTCTAACTTCTCTGGTCTCTCGGGGCATTACATTCTCCCCCCCTTAAGCACATGACGTTCTCGTCATGTGACCTTACAACCGGTCCCAGATCTCCCCCCGTGCATGGCCGATGTGGGATTCGCCTAAGGTGCCTACACGCACCCCCCATAGGGGCCTCACACCCCCCTCGGGACTCAGCCTTCTTGCTGATGTTTGCCCCACCACCGCGCTCAGAGGCTCGGGGGTCAACTTTGATACCACCTGTAACATCCCATTCGAGCGATAGGAAGGATCGGAACAACTTACTCTGATAGGCTTACACGAACTTCCCATGAGGGTCACCCATCCCTGGATTACCCCAGGTTAAGCACGCTTAAGTTGGGAGTTCTTTGCCAACATTCAGCCCAAAAGGTATCCAGGTGGTGTTGTTTCATTTCTTACACCATCCTCGATATATTCTAACTTCTCTGGGCTCTCGAGGTATTACATTCTCCCCCCTTAAGCACATGACGTCCTCGTCATGCGACCTTACAACCGGTCCCAGATCTCCCCCCGTGCATGGCCGATGTGGGATTCGCCTAAAGTGCCTACACGTACCCCCCCATAGGGGCCTTACACCCCCCATTGAGACTCAGCCTCCTCGCTGAGGTTTGCCCCACCACCGCACTCAGAGGCTTGGGGGTAGGCTCTGATACCACCTGTAACATCCCATTCAAGCGATAGGAAGGACCGGAACAACTTACCCTAAGCTTACACAAACTTCCCAAGGGGGTCACCCATCCCTGGATTACCCCAGGTTAAGCATGCTTAACTTGGGAGTTCTTTGCCAACATTCAGCTCAAAAGGTATCCAACTGGTATTGTTTTCTTCCTTACACTATCCTCGATATATCCTAATTTCTCTGGGCTCAACATCTCATTCGAGCGATAGGAAGGACCGAAACAATTTACCCTGATGGGCTTACATGAACTTCCCAGGGGGGTCACCCATCCTTGGATTACCTTAGGTTAAGCACGCTTAACTTGAGAGTTCTTTGCCAACATTCAGCCCAAAAGGTATCCAGCTGGTGTTGTTTCATTTCTTACACTATCCTCGATATATTCTAACTTCTCTGGGCTCTCGGGGTATTACATTCTCCCTCCTTAAGCACATGACGTCCTCGTCATGCGACCTTACAACAGGTCCCAAATCTCCCCCCGTGCATGGCCGATGTGGGATTCGCCTAAGGTGCCTACACGCACCCCCCCATAGGGGCCTCACACCCCCCTCGGGACTCAGTCTCCTCGCTGAGGTTTGCCCCACCACCGCGCTCAAAGGCTTGGGGGTTGGCTCTGATACCACCTGTAACATCCCATTCGAGCGATAGGAAGGACTGAAACAACTTACCCTGATGGGCTTACACGAACTTCCTAGGGGGGTCACCCATCCCTAGATTACCCCAGGTTAAGCACGCTTAACTTGAAAGTTCTTTGCTAACATTCAGCGCAAAAGGTATCCAACTGGTGTTGTTTCCTTCCTTACAGTATCCTCGATATATCTTAACTTCTCTGGGCTCTCGGGGTATTACATTCTCCCCCCTTAAGCACATGATGTCCTCGTCATGCGACTTTACAACTGGTCACAGACCTTCTCCCCTTTGGAGATTGCCATCCTAGAAGCTTGCCAGAAGCCGCTCATTGTACAAGCCCTCGAGCCCCGACGCCACTCCCCGCCCTCGTCAGACCGTTTTCTTTAAGGGTCGGCTCTGATACCACCTGTAACATCCCATTCGAGCGATAGGAAGTACCGAAACAACTTACCCTGATGGGCTTACACGAACTTCCCAGGGGGGTCACCCATCCTTGGATTACCCCAGATTAAGCACGCTTAACTTAGGAGTTCTTTGCCAACATTCAGCCCAAAAGGTATCCAACTGGTGTTGTTTCATTTCTTACACTATCCTCGATATATTCTAACTTCTCTGGGCTCTCAGGGTATTACATTCTCCCCCCCTTAAGCACATGACGTCCTCGTCATTCGACTTTACAACCGGTCCCAGATCTCCCCCGTGCATGGCCGATGTGGGATTCGCCTAAGGTGCCTACACGCACCCCCCCATAGGGGTCTCACACCCCCTTCGGGACTCAGCCTCCTCGCTGAGGTTTGCCCCATCACCGCGCTCAGAGGCTCGAGGGTCGGCTCTGATACCACCTGTAACATCCCATTCAAGCGATAGGAAGGACTGGAACAACTTACTCTGATGGGCTTACACGAACTTCCCAGGGGGGTCACCCATCCCTGGATTATCCCAGGTTAAACACGCTTAACTTGGGAGTTCTTTGCCAACATTCAGCCCAAAAGGTATCCAGCTGGTGTTGTTTTCTTTCTTACACTATCCTCGATATATTCTAACTTCTCTGGGTTCTCGGGGTATTACAATATCTACTTGACACATCATCACCGTCTTGAGTCTTATTCAAAAAACACAACCTAACATTCTCTGCATGGTAAATCAATTGTAATTTTGGTTTGGGTCAATTCGAAATAATTTGGTTTGGTTCAAACAGTAGGTTGGTTCGATTTAGTTTTTAAATTTAAAATTTTTAATTATTTTGATTCGACTTAATTTTTATATTGAAAAAAAAATAATAATCGAACTGATTGAAATATAAAAAATAATGTCATTTTTTTAGTTATTATTATTTTTTGAATTGATTCGATTTTCTTTGATTTTTTTTTTCAATTTAAGCATTTATTTGAATGATTCAATTTGATTTTTAACATAGGTTTGCTCTGTTCAATTTAAATAATTCGATAATTGATAAAATGTTTACCCTTATTTATAAGTGAAAATTCTATACAAATTGCATAAAATTTATATTGAATAAGTATTCATTAAGAAATAAAGATTGTTAACTTAAAGTTTAAATATTAGTTTCGAATTTTTCTTTTTTGGTGTGTGAAGAAACTTTATGAAATTCATTACTTCCCATTTTTGTATGGTTCCATCAGAAGACTCTTTAGCGTATATATGATGGGCCGAGGCCCAAATCCAGAAAGATAATGCATGGTTGAGTGAAGCTGTACTTGGGCCTTGGGCCTACTTACCTGGCCCATCTCTATTCAACAGAAAAAGAGCAAGAAAAACAAAGTTAAAGGCTGCGTGCGCCTTCTGCTTTTAGTTTGTCTACTAGTTGACCTACAATCTAAGCAAAGCACCCATTAAAGGATCAAGCATTTAAACTTTTTGTGGGTTTTGTTTAATACGAAAGAAATCAATCTAAATCAGTGTTATCGTTCAAAAGTTTATGGACCCATTGGTTATATGGTTCATGTTTCATTTTACCATCCTTTGCATTGCATGCTGTTTCACGTGGAATGGCTATTTAGCCCCTTCTGTCATAAGTTTTTGTATCCATGTCACCTAATAGATTCTTTACAAAACAAAAAACAACTAGCAACAGAAGAAAACATGAAAGTGTAGGAGTAAAAATATAAATTTGATATATATATATATATATATATATTTCCGTTGGATCTCTTTACAAACCCAAACCAATAGGCAAAGCCATCATAGAAAGGGTAA